>OZ012741.1:448605541-449920691 GCA_963859935.3 Lathyrus sativus | reverse complement strand
AATGGTTCCGCAATCCTTTTTAGAGGAACTACGAATACTCTGATTCTACTCCCGTCAGGATACGTAGGCACAAGATGCAATTTCTTGCCGAGTATACTTAGAATTAAACCTTTAGGTCTCTTACCCTTAGCAAACAACAATAACACATTATAACAAGAAGTTCCTGTAGAGTACTACAGATGCTTAGGATGCTAATACCTTCCCTTAGTTTAACCAACCCCTGAACCTTAGATTCTCTAGCTTTGCATTTGCATTGCATCTTGTGGGTAATTTGATCTTTTTCCCTTCCCTTGGACAAATTAAAGACCGGTGATGAACAATGAATTAAGATTCAAGTTAATCAATAGCTTGATATCCAATTCTCACCGTGACAATTAGAATATATGGAAAATGAACTTGAAAGCTTCATATTAGTGAAAGCTTGTCATGTCATGTTTATTTGAGTGATTGGCGTCTTGTGAATGTAGGAGAGTGTAATACCCCAAATTTTACCCTTTCTTTTTTATTTTTATTTTAAATTCTTATTAACTTAATAAATTAACCTTTTTTTTAAATCTTGTTTTTTTAAACTAATAATAATTTAATTAACCTTTTTTATAACTTTACTAATATTTTTTATTAACTTTTTTTTTTCTATTTAGTTTATTTATTTAAAGCTCTTCTTACTAACTTTTAGGATTTAGATTAAAATTTAACTTTTTTTTTTCTTTTCTTCAAGAGTAAATTTTTTATAACCTTTTTTTAAATTAATTTCTAACACATTTTTTAATCAAATTCTAATATTTTTTTTAAAAATAAAAATCTAACTTCTTTTTAAAATTAAATATTTTTTCTAACTTTTTTTAAATCTTTTTCTAACTCCTCTTTAAAGTTAAATCTTTTTCTATCTTTTTAAAATTAAATCTTTTTTCTAACTTTTTTTAAATCTTTTTCTAACTCCTCTTTAAAGTTAAATCTTTTTCTATCTTTTTTAAATTAAATCTTTTTTTCTAACTATTTTTAAAGCTAAATCTTGTTTTCTAACTTTAAATCTTTTTTTTCTAACTTTTTAAAATTAAATCTTTTTTTCTAACTTTTTTAAAATTAAATATTTTTTTCTAACCTTTTTAAAGCTAAATCTTTTTTTCTAACTCTTTTTAAAAATTAAATCTTTTTTCTAACCTTTTTTAAAGTTAAATCTATTTCTAACTTTTTTAAAGTTAAATCTTTTTTTCTAATTTTTTTTAAAAAAATCAAATCTTTTTTCTAACTTTTTTTAAAAGTTAAATCCTTTTTCTAACTACTTTTTTAAAAAAATTAAATCTTTTTTCTAACTTTTATAAAATTAAATCTTTTTTTCTCTAATTTCTTTTTAAAATTAAATCTTTTTTTTCTAACTATTTTAAAAATTAAATCTCACCTTTGTCACTTTTTTTGTTCTTTATTATTTTTACTCTAAATTTTTCTATCTTTCATTAAAAAAATAACAAAAATAGTTTTTTATTATTATTTAATTATTATTTTCGTATTTTAATTAAATCATTTTTTAAAATATTATTTTTTTCACTTTTTTCTAAATTATTCATAAAAATATCCAAAAAATCATAAAATAAAAAAATATTGAAAAATTTTGTTCCTTTTATAATATTTTTTATTTTAGGAATCAATAGGATTATTAGTTTTTATTTTAAGTTTAACTAATTATTTAGTTTGGGCTTTAAAATGGGCTTTAGGGACATTATTGACAATTTGGTGTTAACCCTAATTTGTTCCCTATATATACATGTGTTGCCTTGTTGGAAAGGAGGAGAGAATGAAAAAAAAACCTAAGAGGGGTCAGAAGGTTTTCTTCAGAAAAGAGGGGAGAGAGGGAGAAACAAAGGAGATCCCCAGAGAAGAAAGGCGGTCGTTCCCACAACTCGTTAGAAGGATTGGAGCTCTCCAGTGTTCCCTTATTCAAACCTTTTTCACATTTACCGAAGCAAACCTCCGCTTCGTAGGTTAAATTACTAAACCTTTTGCCTTTTCATGTTTATGTGCATATTTTGCCATGTTAATGTGTTTAGGTCCGTTAAATTACTAAATCCTTTGCATTTTTCATATTTATTTGCATCCTTGCCATGTTAACCTTCATTGTTGTTTAGATCCGTAGATTTTGATATGTATGAACCATGATTGTGTCGTATAGGATTGTTTGCATGTCCATTAATTGTCTGTTTGCATTTGCAATTCTATTGTTATTTTTTTTTATCAAAACATTTTTTCCCAAAAAAAACCTTTTTTGTTCCCGTAAACATTTTTTCCCAAAAAAAAAACCTTTTTTTGTTCCCGTAAACATTTTTTCCCAAAAAAACCTTTTTTTTGTTCCCGTAAACATTTTTTTCCAAAAAAGCCTTTTTTTTGTTCCCGTAAACATTTTTTTTCTAAAAAAAAACCTTTTTGTTCCCAAAAACATTTTTTTATATATAATTTAAACTTAACATTTTTTTTATAATTTAAACTTAAATTTTTTTAACTAAGTAATTCCATTTTAAAATTAAAACCTTTTTTTATATATATAATTAAAATATTAAAAAAATTAAAACATTTTTTTACATAATTAAAATATTAAAAAATAAAAACCTTTTTGTAAGGAACTCCTTATGTTTGCCGTGTCATTTTGTGTACCTTTTATTTTCTTTATTCCTTCATTTCATTTGCATGCTTGAGGTCGAGATGTGCTTGTGGTGGCCACAGCCCCACACTATTTTCCTCCCTCACTTCATTCTAAGTGTCATTACATATTTTCATATTCTTCATGTTTTCAGAAATGTTTCTTTGTTTCTTTATACCCTCTGCCTTTATTACTTTTCATATTTCTGTACCTTAATTATTCCTCCATATAATGATTTGTCATATTTTCACACATTTTTTACAGTTTTATCCTTCCAAAGGATTAGGTCCAGCCTTTTGGCCGCCGAGTCAATAGCCTTACCCCTTTAATGGATCAAACCCTGTTTTCACAAATGCCTCGCCGCAGGCAAGATTACAATTTTACCCCTAGCATTAGGTCAAAGAGCCGCCGCGCTCATTTTAGGGTTTCCCGCCGCGGAATCCCTAACCTAACCTAATTTAACCCTAATTACAACTTAACAATTCAACGTAGAGATTTGGAGTTTCTACACTCCACGTAAGCGTGTCCTTAAGATGCGTTTATTCCCCTTGAGACCTTGACCACAGTCAAGAAGTTTCTAACCTCCCTATTGAGGGGAACTACGATTACTCTGATTCCACTCCCGTAAGGATACGTAGGCACAAGATGCGATGTCTTGCCGAGTAAACTTAGAATTAACCCCTTAGGTCTCTTTTCTCACTTTTAATCCTTTGTACATATACCTTAAACAAATAAATAAAGCAAATAGTAAACATCTGAACAAAAGGTTCCTGTAGAGTACTACAGAAGTTTAGGGTGCTAATACCTTCCCTAAATTTAATCAACCCCCGAACCCTAGATCTTTCCCCGCATTGTGTTTACGATGCAAAATAGGTTTTCCCTCTTTTGACCTTTTCCTTCGGATAAATCAAAGAGCGGTTGTGAATTGAATTGCGATTCAAACTCATTAATAGTTTGTGATCCTATTTCCACCGCAACAGAAAATGGCGACTTCACTGGGGACACTCCTAACTTTTGAGGGTTATCCCTAACTTTTTCATATTTATTACTATCTGTGTTATTATTCATTTGCATGTATATATTTGTGCTTTGATTGTGGGACTGTTCCTTGTGCTGTGAGATAGGTCCTAACCCGGATCTAGTGTACCTTAGGTAAATGGCAATAGACCAAGGAAACTGTACGACGTATATCGATACGGTTGATCTGGTGGCCATAGTTAGTGCGACTTCTTGGTTGGTGCTTATATTCCTTAAGTCAAGTTGAGGATAATATTGAGGCTGCCATATGTTGTCAATGCACTAACTGACTTTTAGAACCCTAGTTAACTCATCTTGGCCTTTAGAAAGTGGTGAGGTAACCGGCTTTGGTGCAGACTGAAGTTGGTTGACACTCGATACTACGCTCATTGAGATCTTAAACTGGGAGGGTTTTGGTTGGCAAGTAAGTTGCTTTCTGAACAACCACCCTTGTGAAGGATCAATGATATTGAGATCCCTTAGAACCTGGTTACTTTTGTAGGACAGGATGAACCATCTAACTTCAGGGGAGGGTACTTGCCTTTGAACCTCATGCAAGCCTTTAACCTAGGACTTTGTGTGTTTTCATGCATTGCATCCATAAAGCATCTCATCGCATTGTATTTCATGGAGTTCAAACATCATTTATGGATATCGCGGGATACCATAAATAAGAAAAAATATATAAAATGGAAAAAACAAGAAAAAGATTTCCTTGGTACCCCACGACATTAGTAAATGTTTTGAATTCCATGAAATCTTCATTTACATTCACATTTTAGCATCATACTTTTGCATTACATGTGTCTCCCGATTTCTCACACTCGGTTCTCTCACCTTCCAGTTTCGTCACCCTGAGTTCTCGGCACCCATACAACACCAGAGCTCAAACTCGGAAAAGAATGGAGGATCAGGCAAAAGAGATTGATCGCCTTAGCAATGAACTTGAAGACCTTCGAGGGGGTATGGGGCGAATGATGGAATTGTTACATGTCATGAATGCTAAGATGGATACCCAGCCCACGGTTGTTTCTGAGATTACCGGCGTTACTGTGGACCCTCCACCAAGTGTGACCGTAGCAGGGGACCCACCTTATGGTCTTGCTCCCGGTTTTGTGCCTCCTCAAGCCACTGTTCCGATTAATCAACCTGTTCAGCAAGCCGTGCCCTTGTTTTCTGAAGTTTCTAGGGGGGCTCCTATCTTTGCACCACCTGTTGTACACACTCGTGCGCAACCGTACTTCAATGAGACAGCTTTTGATAATCTTGATGAGAATGTTGAGGGTTATGAGAAACATGATAAGCTTCGTGAGGAAGTAAACACTATCGTCCAGAGATTGAAAAAGGTAGAGGGTGATCAAATTTTTGGGACTGCTGCAAGGGATGTTTGTTTGGTCTCAGGTTTGGTTATTCCCCCGAAGTTCAAAACTCCGAACTTCGATCGTTATGAAGGTGCCACCTGTCCTAAGAGTCATCTGATCATGTATTATCGCAAAATGGCTGCCCATGTTGAGAATGATAAACTGATGATTCATTGCTTCCAAGATAGTTTGAAGGGTGCTTCTTCCAAGTGGTATTTAACTTTGGACCAATCCCGCGTTAAGAGCTTTCAAGATTTATCTGACGCTTTCATCAAACACTACAAGTACAATATGGATCTGGCTCCTGACAGAAGACAGTTGTTGAGTATGTCGCAAAAGAATTCTGAGTCATTCAAAGAGTATGCTCAAAGGTGGAGAGAAACTGCTTCGCAGGTAGAACCTCCTTTGACCGAGAAAGAGTTAGCTGATTGGTTTGTCGACACAGTCCGTCCAGAATTTTACGAGAGAATGGTGGGTAGTGTGACTTCAAATTTCTCCGACATCGTTGCTGTGGGTGTCAAGATTGAATTGGGTATGAAGAGTGGTAAAATGACAAATAATCATGGTACTTCTAAGGATCATCCGAAGAAACCTCCGTATAGCTCCCAGAAAAAGAAGGAGAGTGAGACTAATACTATATCCTCTGGTAGACCAAGGGAACGCTTTTATCGACATCCGCAAGGTTATGCTCAACCTCAAGGGTACCCAGTCCAATATGCTCAACAACCCTATGTGGCAGCTATTACACCTTCTTTCAATCAACAGGTTCCCATGTATCAACCTATGCAACAACCTCCTGTTTATCCGCCTCCTGTCAACTACCTACAGGCACCCAATACTCCTGCTCCTCAACAGCCAAAGAGTCCGGCTCCTCGCCAGAATATGCCAAACAGAAGAACGTATAAACCTTGTCCGCCGATCCCGATGACTTTTACCGAGTTGTGTCCCTCTTTGGTCAAGCAAGGTCTCATCACTACTCGGGCTTTGGGTCCGCCTCCTAATCCTCCACCTAATCCATTACCTGCAAGTTACAACGCTACCGCTCATTGTTTATTTCATGAGGGTGCGCCCGGCCATGATCTAGAGAATTGCTATGCTCTTAAGAAAGTTGTCAGAAATTTGCTAGAAACGAAGAAGTTGTCTTTTGGCGATGCTCAGCTGAAGATCGAGACTCCTTTCGGGGTTCCTCACTCGTCAAGTGCAAATTCTGCAAAGCATGCTACGCCTATCAGCCGAATCCAGTCATTATTCAAAGGCCTAGCCCGCTTCATTTCAGTAACCCTCAAGGTGATATGACCGGGATCAACAAAGGATCTGGGAAATTTATTTTGAAGCAACGACTGAAAACTGTTGAAGATGTGACCAGCATAACTGGGGTAAGCCATGACGACTCACAGTGATCATGAACCAGACGTCCTTTCCATTGAGGCTCCGCCAAAGGAAACTGTTACTCTTGAATGCAAGATTTCATAAACATTTAGAAGGATTTTTCCGACAGTTCATTTGTTTATTTATATGTATTTCTCTTCGATTAATCATATTTAGCATGCACGAACTTGTTTATCTTTGATTAATTAATGCAACGCATATGTTTGTCTTGAATAAATCCATTCGTTTCACTCATTCAAAATATATTTTTCATAAATTATAATGCCAACTTTACCCGATCTCTTGTTCAGATGGAGAATTGGGAGGAGGATGACGAACCTAAAACGTCAGATTTCTTGTCGTATGCTTTCGATTGAAACCCGCTGATGATGTAAGGCATTGTTTCAAATCCCAAACACTGGAGATATAAGGATGTTAACCCCTAGTCAACCCTTTGAGCCTTGAAGTAGGAGTTTTTCTTTCTTTTAAAGAACCTTCATCCTAACCTGGTGCAGGGTAGGTTTCAGTTAAACCGATCGAGCGCTTAGACTCTTAAAAAGGAAGAGCAAACCTTCGAGAATTTATCCTTAGCATCTTAAGAAGTCCAATACAATGACTATCCCTCGGTTACCTAAGGAGTGGGGCAGTCACGAGCCTTTCAAAAGATTTACACGACTTGTGCATAAAAGAATATTCAAAAAAAAATAAGAGCCCGCTAAGTCAAAACCTATGAAGGAGACTTAGGCAAAACTGGGGCATCCCGCTGGACTCCAAAGTCAGATCAAAAGACGTTGTCCAGGCAAAAGTTAGGGAATAAGAACAACAAACCAGTAGTTTTTTATAATCCCTATTAAAGAACAAGGTCGTGTGATAGAAACGCCAAAAGAAATAGGTGAGTGACTGCCATGTCCAAAGCCTTGATAAGTTCTCGACCATAGCAAATCCGCTTGAGATATGAGCGTTCGTATCCGATTAACTGAATTAGGATTGGAGAATATCACGAAGAATGGGTGGGTACAAATATAACTTTGAGCCTTTATCTTTTGTTTCTCAAACCGTGAACCGAGCCACGATACAACCTTTAAAAGACCTAATTGAAGTGGGACTTCGGTTGAAAGCATACTTGACAAGATCACGTTTCCTGACTCCTACGAGCTATGCTCAGAAAAAATTCATGTTGGCATTATAATTAAAACTTATATCCGGACTAGTGATTTCGGTCACAAGTTGTTGCGATATCTTTTTTTCAAAACAAAACTTCAAGACAAATATATGTGTACATTGACAAGCTCAGGATAGGCATTTCAGGCATGACAACTTTGCTTGATATCTTAGAGATTTACATATGAACATAACCCGTGGAACTTGAAGATCCTACTGAACAGGGGCAGGCAGTTTCCCAATTCGCTTACCAACGCGAGTCTGACGTTCTTAAGAGCTATTTACCAAAGATTTCGTCGTAACACGATTAATTTGTGCCAGTTACGTCGAGACCTGACAAATCTCTCAAAGAGTTTGAGAACAATGGGGCAACCGGACTCGGTGTTCTCTATAGAATCCTCTTGAGATGACCCTACCTCGCAACGCAAGTATCCTGGGGCACCATGTTTTTGAAGAAACAAATGGCGGCTACTATAAGGTCCTGCAAGATCAAAACCATGGGATTTCACAATTTTTTCATGCACCCGATGGATTTTACTCACAGCGGCCTTCATACCCCAGTAAGCCTCAGTGTTGCAACAGGTTCCTAAACCATTGCTCTGATTTAGTCCCCAGCGAGACTCTAAGCTGACAATACTTTGGATGGAGCCAGTGGTCCCTAAGGCATCAGAGATTTCACTGACATGCTCCCAGTGACAGTCCCCAGCGAGACTATAAGCTGACAACTTTTTTTTTGGGTAACTCGAAAGTGTCCCTCAGGTTTTCTTCTCCCCACAAGAAGGCGTGATACTGTACACCACAAGCAGATTACCTTCCCTCAGAGAATTCAGAACTTTAAAACCAGATTTGGTTCTACCATTGATCTCTCTTACCCATGATTGACGTATTGGTTGCAAAGAACGCAGGGTATTTCCGTCGAGATGTTTATTTCATCTCTCGTCCCGTCTCTAGTCAGTTTCGTCAGCGTACACAGGGGCATAAGCATCACATGCCTATTTCATTACACATTCATTACATATTACATATTCATTACATATTCATTACATACTCATTACATACTCATTTCATAACATCTTGCATACATAAACATTAACATACATAGACATTAACATACATAGACATTAACATACATTCACATTAACATATGCATCAACATATGCGTTAGCATTCACAGGTTCATCGTGTCTCCATCATTGGTCGTTACCGCCAAGTAACTGGGGTTTGCCCATTCTCTCCAAATAGATTGTCAGCCATAAGCATAAAATACTTACTTGTTTCCAGTTTCCCCACAGAGCTCGATCCTCGTGGATGACGGTTACTTCAGCTATCTTTCCTCACCAGGATAAGATATTTACCCTCCGAGATCATTCCCTCGATGGAGTCTTGATTACCAGTCTTCTTTCTAGCTCGATCCTAGATTGAATCTCAGTATTGTCGGTCGTCAAGCCCAACCGGACGTGCATTTATTTTGCACCATCTAAAGGTTTTCACCATACCATGACAGATACGCGACTATCTCGCCGAGAAATTTATCACTGTACCCGGACGTGCATTTATTTTGCACTATCTTTCAAGAAAATCAACTACAATCATTTACAGATACACGCCAGTTCACGCCTGGAAAATCTATCAGTAAAACACTTTACAATCCTACATGTTACAACATCGGTACAACACTTTACATCTTACAGCATCAGCATACGACATTTCTCACCTAAGAAGTCGATCATATCCTCGTCACGACTCGCAGCAAATGGCCATCTCCATGGAGCAGTTGGGCTTCCATTTATCTGCCGTCTTGAGGTACGAACCAATTCGTATTCAGGAGAGCACGATCTTGAGTTACGGGAAGGTTTGAGCGAAATCATATTCAGGAGAGCACGATTCTGAGTTATGAGGAAGTTCGATTACCCAGTTTCATATTCAGGAAAGCACGATTCTGAAGTATGGAAAAATTCATTTACAACCAAATCATATTCAGGAGAGCACGATTCTGAAATATGAGTATATTCAGTCATCCAGTTTCATATTCAGGAGAGCACGATTCTGAATTTCATTTATCCGAAAGAGCCGAATCATATTCAGGAGAGCACGATTCTGAAGTATGAGGAAGTTCAGTTCGCCCTTTTCATATTCAGGAGAGCACGATTCTGAAGTATGAGGAGGTTCAGTTTACCCTTTTCATGTTCAGGAGAGCACGATCTTGAAGCATGAAGAAGTTTATTTATCCTTCAGTAAGAGAAAAATCAGAATCGTATTCCAGGCGCCGACCTTAAATGCGAGAAGATTTATTTATCAGATAAGCAGCAGCCTCTTTATTTGAGTGCTTATCCATTTTTTGCACATAAGTCCCTTCCAACGATAAGTGACAGTTTTCCCTCGAGAAGCTTATCAGGGCAATTCCCATCAAAGTCCATTTATTTTGGCATACAGTCGGTCTTTACCCTGTATATTTGCTACGGAGTTCCGAAAAGTCCGTTTGATCCTGTCACGAGGGGTAGTTTACAGAAGCTTGGATGTTATTCCTTGCTCAATGCTCCAGCATTCTGTAATCGATCTTACAATCGTACGTGATCCAGTTTTATTTTTAGATTCCCCAGTGGAGGCCGTCTCATAGGTACCATCTCCATTCGAGGATCTCGTTCCTTTTCTAAAAGTGACAATTGGTCATTCGCACCAGTTGACTATCATTTTTAGAATTCCCCAGTGATGTACTGTGTCTCAGCGCGTCATTTTCCCCAGTGTGTTTCTTCTCGTGGCGTCTGTCTCGGTGTCGTCATGTTTCGTCAGCATTTTCGCATTCATTATTCCAGCATACGCATCATATCATAGTCATGACATCATCTGCATTAAGTCGTTCCAATTTTGTCCATAGCATTGCATATCGTCGCATATAAGGGCAAAATTTTCGGTTATCTATATTTAAATCTCTCCACCACGATTCCACGAGTCTCTGTCACTCAAATCGTCCGGTGTAGCCATTTAAATAGGGGCAACTGTAATACCCCAAATTTTACCCTTTCTTTTTTATTTTTATTTTAAATTCTTATTAACTTAATAAATTAACCTTTTTTTTAAATCTTGTTTTTTTTAACTAATAATAATTTAATTAACCTTTTTTATAACTTTACTAATATTTTTTATTAACTTTTTTTTTCTATTTAGTTTATTTATTTAAAGCTCTTCTTACTAACTTTTAGGATTTAGATTAAAATTTAACTTTTTTTTTTCTTTTCTTCAAGAGTAAATTTTTTATAACCTTTTTTTAAATTAATTTCTAACACATTTTTTAATCAAATTCTAATATTTTTTTTAAAAATAAAAATCTAACTTCTTTTTAAAATTAAATATTTTTTCTAACTTTTTTTAAATCTTTTTCTAACTCCTCTTTAAAGTTAAATCTTTTTCTATCTTTTTAAAATTAAATCTTTTTTCTAACTTTTTTTAAATCTTTTTCTAACTCCTCTTTAAAGTTAAATCTTTTTCTATCTTTTTTAAATTAAATCTTTTTTTCTAACTATTTTTAAAGCTAAATCTTGTTTTCTAACTTTAAATCTTTTTTTTCTAACTTTTTAAAATTAAATCTTTTTTTCTAACTTTTTTAAAATTAAATATTTTTTTCTAACCTTTTTAAAGCTAAATCTTTTTTTCTAACTCTTTTTAAAAATTAAATCTTTTTTCTAACCTTTTTTAAAGTTAAATCTATTTCTAACTTTTTTAAAGTTAAATCTTTTTTTCTAATTTTTTTTAAAAAAATCAAATCTTTTTTCTAACTTTTTTTAAAAGTTAAATCCTTTTTCTAACTACTTTTTTAAAAAAATTAAATCTTTTTTCTAACTTTTATAAAATTAAATCTTTTTTTCTCTAATTTCTTTTTAAAATTAAAACTTTTTTTTTCTAACTATTTTAAAAATTAAATCTCACCTTTTTACTCTAAATTTTTCTATCTTTCATTAAAAAAATAACAAAAATAGTTTTTTATTATTATTTAATTATTATTTTCGTATTTTAATTAAATCATTTTTTAAAATATTATTTTTTTCACTTTTTTCTAAATTATTCATAAAAATATCCAAAAAATCATAAAATAAAAAAATATTGAAAAATTTTGTTCCTTTTATAATATTTTTTATTTTAGGAATCAATAGGATTATTAGTTTTTATTTTAAGTTTAACTAATTATTTAGTTTGGGCTTTAAAATGGGCTTTAGGGACATTATTGACAATTTGGTGTTAACCCTAATTTGTTCCCTATATATACATGTGTTGCCTTGTTGGAAAGGAGGAGAGAATGAAAAAAAAACCTAAGAGGGGTCAGAAGGTTTTCTTCAGAAAAGAGGGGAGAGAGGGAGAAACAAAGGAGATCCCCAGAGAAGAAAGGCGGTCGTTCCCACAACTCGTTAGAAGGATTGGAGCTCTCCAGTGTTCCCTTATTCAAACCTTTTTCACATTTACCGAAGCAAACCTCCGCTTCGTAGGTTAAATTACTAAACCTTTTGCCTTTTCATGTTTATGTGCATATTTTGCCATGTTAATGTGTTTAGGTCCGTTAAATTACTAAATCCTTTGCATTTTTCATATTTATTTGCATCCTTGCCATGTTAACCTTCATTGTTGTTTAGATCCGTAGATTTTGATATGTATGAACCATGATTGTGTCGTATAGGATTGTTTGCATGTCCATTAATTGTCTGTTTGCATTTGCAATTCTATTGTTATTTTTTTTTATCAAAACATTTTTTCCCAAAAAAAACCTTTTTTGTTCCCGTAAACATTTTTTCCCAAAAAAAAAACCTTTTTTTGTTCCCGTAAACATTTTTTCCCAAAAAAACCTTTTTTTTGTTCCCGTAAACATTTTTTTCCAAAAAAGCCTTTTTTTTGTTCCCGTAAACATTTTTTTCTAAAAAAAAACCTTTTTGTTCCCAAAAACATTTTTTTATATATAATTTAAACTTAACATTTTTTTTATAATTTAAACTTAAATTTTTTTAACTAAGTAATTCCATTTTAAAATTAAAACCTTTTTTTATATATATAATTAAAATATTAAAAAAATTAAAACATTTTTTTACATAATTAAAATATTAAAAAATAAAAACCTTTTTGTAAGGAACTCCTTATGTTTGCCGTGTCATTTTGTGTACCTTTTATTTTCTTTATTCCTGCATTTCATTTGCATGCTTGAGGTCGAGATGTGCTTGTGGTTGCCACAGCCCCACACTATTTTCCTCCCTCACTTCATTCTAAGTGTCATTACATATTTTCATATTCTTCATGTTTTCAGAAATGTTTCTTTGTTTCTTTATACCCTCTGCCTTTATTACTTTTCATATTTCTGTACCTTAATTATTCCTCCATATAATGATTTGTCATATTTTCACACATTTTTTACAGTTTTATCCTTCCAAAGGATTAGGTCCAGCCTTTTGGCCGCCGAGTCAATAGCCTTACCCCTTTAATGGATCAAACCCTGTTTTCACAAATGCCTCGCCGCAGGCAAGATTACAATTTTACCCCTAGCATTAGGTCAAAGAGCCGCCGCGCTCATTTTAGGGTTTCCCGCCGCGGAATCCCTAACCTAACCTAATTTAACCCTAATTACAACTTAACAATTCAACGTAGAGATTTGGAGTTTCTACACTCCACGTAAGCGTGTCCTTAAGATGCGTTTATTCCCCTTGAGACCTTGACCACAGTCAAGAAGTTTCTAACCTCCCTATTGAGGGGAACTACGATTACTCTGATTCCACTCCCGTAAGGATACGTAGGCACAAGATGCGATGTCTTGCCGAGTAAACTTAGAATTAACCCCTTAGGTCTCTTTTCTCACTTTTAATCCTTTGTACATATACCTTAAACAAATAAATAAAGCAAATAGTAAACATCTGAACAAAAGGTTCCTGTAGAGTACTACAGAAGTTTAGGGTGCTAATACCTTCCCTAAATTTAATCAACCCCCGAACCCTAGATCTTTCCCCGCATTGTGTTTACGATGCAAAATAGGTTTTCCCTCTTTTGACATTTTCCTTCGGATAAATCAAAGAGCGGTTGTGAATTGAATTGCGATTCAAACTCATTAATAGTTTGTGATCCTATTTCCACCGCAACAGAGAGTAATTACTAAGACATAAGGAAACTCTCTATTTACTTAAAAAATCACGTAAAAATATTTTCAAGGCCTAGTAGTGGATAAGGGATTGTCTGCTTGATTCTGACAATTTTTCAAAATTGTCTAAATGATTAGATTATATGCCTACTGGAGTCTATAATCCATTATGAAAGTAGTTTAATGATTGATAATGATTATATATCTAAACATCCTTTTTGGGCTATAATAATATATTATGGGATGCACCTAATTAATTAGGCTAATCGATTAGGCCATTACTTCGACACATGGGCTAACTCCATTTTGAGCCAATTTTTGTTCTATATAATGGGGACGTCTCCTCACTTCATTTCACACTAAAATTCAGATCTTTCCTAATTCTTTACAATTTATCTTTATTTTCTCTCTTTAAATATTTAATTTCATAAAAGTTGCCTTAGTGCATTGTAAGTGAAAGCTCCTTGTGAGGAAAGAGATGTACTAGTGTTGTGCCACAATTGTTATATTAAAGAGTGCGATACTCTTGATGGCTAAGTTTGTTTCTTGGGGTCAACCATCTATAAAATTTATGCTTGGTTATAGAAATCATCATAAAAAAGTTATGCTTGGTTATTAAGATCAGTATGTAAAATTTCTACTCGGTTCGCAAGTTCATCACATGGAAACACTCTTTTTTTGATGGGGAAGTAAGTCATTATAAAATATCTCGATTCTAATTTCTTAAAGTTTTTTGGACATAAGTTTTAAAAGCTCAATATTATAGTAGAATCATAAGAAGTTCTCTTGGGCACAAAACTAGGTCAACTTTCGACAGAATCAGGATACTTCTGTAGTTCAATTGATCTAACCCTTGTATCTTTAATTCTTTCTATTTAGTTTACTTTTTCTACTATATTTATCTATGAAGATAAATAACTTAGGGTTTCAGATCTGAACAACACCACCACCACAATAACAACAACAATAACAACAACAAAAATATTAGTAGTGATGTTTGAGGTACCATATCTATGAAGAAGAATTAAAAGAAAATAATTTGGATCTCTGAATAAGAAACAAGAGCAGTAAACACATAATATCTTCATATAGAAGATGGTATATGTTTATGGCTCTCGTTGTTTACGACTTTTCATTAGGGTTATGTTTGTGTTGTTTAGACAAATGAAACTAGATTATACTAGCTAAAGCTATATATATCAGAGAAAAATATTCACCTTAGTTGGAAAGAAAATTGAGGGGAAAATTAAGTAGCATATTTTTAGTTTAAAAATAAACACTACTACGAAAAAGCCATATGACAACAGTTACAAAATGGAGACCACAACACCTGACCATCCCTTGTGAGGTAAGGGGTGATTGTATGTGTAATGCTTTCTAATCTTACCGAACGATCAGAACCTAAGATGGGCCAAGGATAAACGTCTGTGATGCTGGGTGTGAAAGAGGAGGAGGGGGTGTACCTGCAAGACACTCCGATGCTAAAGTAAGAAAATGAGCAAGAGAGCGAGCAAGTACATAATATGTGTGTTTCAAGGTGAGAAATTTGATACCTGACCCTCTCAAATGAGAGGGTTTTTATAATGCCCCCAACGTTTGGCCATTGGTCCCTATTTTCAGGGCGAGATAAATGTTTCCTAAAGAATAGGTAACTTCCAAAAATAGCTGTTGGGACGGGCAAACATGCCCATAACTAGCCGTTGGCACGGGCAGGGACGTAATTATGGGCACATGTGTCTTGGCTGTTTCTTGATGGTGGAATTGTGCGTGACAGACAGAGACTGACGGGGAGAAGTTTTGTGACCAAGGGTACATAGGTCAACCTCCCCTATTGGAGGGGGAAAAAGGTAAAATTTCCCCCCGAAGAGGTTGGACTTAGGCAATTGGGTCGTTCTGAGAGCAGAAGTGGGTTGGGCCATGCCTAGCCATTGGGCTAGTCCGAAACAGTAGCCCCCCAAGTCGTTACTAACGGGCGCGGTAGTGATGACTTCAGGATGATCTGCTTCCCGAGCTTAGTCATTGTGAGCTCCCTTGTGTTCAGATAAACACTTGCCCGGACACCATGAATGTTAGTGTCAGGGATCTTGGGATGAGGGAAGCCCAACGGCTGATGGGAACTGAAAAATGGGAATGCCATATGTGCCTCGAGCCATGTGCAATGTTAAATGTATAATGATGGCTAGGCTAGGGTCATGATGGAGCCCTACCCGCATGTGCTCGTGTACGTGCCTGTCATTTTCCTATAAAAAGCGAGAGGGTTCGTTCATTCAGAATTTTCACTTCTCTTTCTTCTTCCCCGTAACTTCAATCGTCGTTCGTTGCCTTCAAGTCTATTTCGACCACCATACGACGTCCGACCAGAGTCGATTTAGGTCCAGAACTTCTTCGCCAACCACGTAAGTGCATCGATTCTCTGTTTATTCCTTGTTCTTCTATTTTGATGCCTTAGATTGCTATGTGGTTAGGACTGAAATGACTTAGTTATAGGGTGTATTTAGCAGTGGCTGTTGGTGGCAGACGGTGGCGCGACCATCTGTCTGTTACCGACAGTGTAGTTGTTATTTTTAGGAAGGTTAAGTTAGTAACCCATAGGTTTAGTTGATCCCGGGGTAGGGAAAACACGATGGTGTTGCTGCTAATGTGACATGGATTCCGGTAGTTTCCCCGTGGGATTTCTAGGTTTTGTGACCCGGGACTATCACCGGATGCGTTAGGGAGAACTATCGGGCACCTTCCCCATTTGTTTAGTTGCGCCATTTGAGTAAGGCTTAGGTCAAGGATCCTGTCTTGGCCCTTTGTGTGCCCTTTCACTTGAATAGCAGTGGAAGGGTGGATTTTATTTTGTCATCAAATTCACTATTTTCCTATGCTTTTCAGGTAAAAGAGATGTCGCACAGGGCCGACGAAGAAGATTTGTCTGAGGATAGATCCTCGGAGGATATAGAGACAGACGATGATTCCTCGTTTCCTGAGGTCGTGGGGACGTTTGCTGCGATCTCATCGGTGGATGAGTGGACGGTGTCCGAGCCAATGGAGCATGCATCTCTTTTTGTTTCGTACACCAGGGACGCATTCACCACGGTGGGACCGGAGGGAGAATGGAGGGTCTATTTTCCTTCAGAAGATGAATGAATTTTCTCGGCGTACGGGGGGCGATTTCTGATGTACGAGTATGTTTTTAAAGAGATAGGATTGAGATTTCCCTGCACTGTCTTTATGCACCTTGACTTAGTGCCTTCTCAACTGCACCCAAACTCTATTGCCTTCATGCGGGCATACGAGCTGGTGTACGAGTATCTGCAAATTGGGGCCACCCTCCTGTCGCTACTGCGGAAAAAAGGTGCGGGCAATGACAGAAGAGTCACCACCGTTCGTTATTTATCCCAAAAGAGGGAAAGGAAATGAATAAAGAAAACCCGACAAAAATGGGAAAAGACAGGTCATCACAACCATCTCTCAGGTTCGGGAGTCGGTTACGCAAGGGGAAGGTGTTAGCACCCCTTATGTCCGTCGTACTCGACGGGATCAAAACTTGTTATCTATCTAAAGGGTGTTTACTATCTAACTAAAGGTCTCAGGGACAAAAGAAAAGAAAAAGAGACTCGATAGAGCATCGCCGCTCTATTCCTACGTATTCCCTCGTGCAATGGAAAAGTTAGAGTCAACGTAATTCGGAAACTACGGGTGACAGTGCGGAAAGGTTGCTCACCGAGACATCACCGTCTCATGCCTATATATTCTCATTTGGTACGAGAAATCAGAGCAAACGTAGTTCGGGCTAACAAGAACACCGGCTGGTTCAAAATGTTTTAGGCCCAAGTAGGGTTAAAACTTAGTTCTAGCAGTTAGGTGTATGCAGCTCGACCATTGGAGACTTAGGCGTTACCTGTTTGTGGTAGAACCAAGAGTTAACAAAACTCTCTTTATGAAAAAGGTTTCCAAATTAAATCTCGGAGGATAAAAAGATTTGAAGTTTGTTTTTGTGTTTTTTAGAGAAGAAGTGCATTGATTATTATTTGTAATTCATGTTGCACTAAAGACTATGACCTAGGAGCGAATGCGTTGCATATCGTCCAAAGGACATACGCTAAACACTCTAGATAATTGAGAGGAGGCCCCCTAATTACCATTTCCCAAGTACCTAAGGCTCGTAACGTACAATAATCTTTAACCTTTATTATGTGTTTTGAAAGTGTTTGAAGATGAGAAGAGAGAGACACTCTAAAGGGAGACTAAGACTCAACCTAATGTTCTCATGCAAAGTGTACCTATAGTTGAGGTAAAAAGGAATGCTACCTAATGTTATCATACATGGGTTCAAGCCTAAGGTCTATCAAAATCTCAAGAGATTAGAGATTCTAAGGGACCATGGCAAAGAAGAAAGAAGAAGAAGAAAGAAGCATAAAATAAGAAAAATGCAAGGATGCATATGCAACGCAACACACAAGCAAAGGGAGGAAAAAGTGTGGGGTGAATACCTCCACAAGCACATCTCAACCTTTATTAATGCAAGAAGAAATGCAAAAGCAAAGAATAAAGCAATCCAAAAGAAAACACACAATTGCACACAAAAGAGGGATGAAAATAGGAGAATAAATCCTACAACCATTCACACATCAACCACAATGCCCAAAGGCAAACCAAATGAAAAGAAATGGAACCAAGAGCAAGTGAGAGAATGGGAGGCAATGCGATTAGAACAAGGAACTCACATGGGCAACTCAACCATAAGCAATCACCAAAATATGTAAAGCACACCAAAAGAAGTCCTCAAAGAAGCACCATTCATGACATGCTTCAAGTACCTCCAAAGGAGGGACTAAGCTATCTCAAATGGGATCCCAAAGTCATTGGGCAGAGGTAGGGATGAAAAGAGAAGATGCACAAAACAAAAAGCACATACATCAAAAGAAAATGCAAGCAAAGACATGGAAGAAGACCTAAGTCATTCAACACATTCAACATTTGAAGCTCAAATGGAATGCCTAAAAAGAATGCAAACTTCAACAAGCAATGAACAAATTTATGACCTATAAATTGATATGAAGCAAGCTCGACATGTTAACAACATGAATCAAGAAGAGTTGAGAGCTTAATGGATCTACAAAGGTAATTTCCATATCAAACTAGATCAAACACATGTATGAGCTTCCCTTAGAAGTAACCTAACTTGTAAATCACCTCAAAAATAGGAAAATGGATCAAAAATAACCAAATATAATTCAAGTATTTTAATATGTTGGCAACCAGAGGCCAAAACCACAAGGGCAATGTTCCATCAAAGCACCACCAAAAGAAATAAATCCCTATGGTGTACCACTTTGAAATAGAAGAATCGAGGGTCAACAAAAATGGTAAAAAAAATCAAACCAAAAATGATCAAACCAGGGGTAAAATAGTCCTATAAAATTTTTCAACTCATCATGGATATGAGGAAAAAATTTCAATCATTGGAAAGGAATATTGATCAAGAAACAAATCAAGAAACATAGAGAACAAGAAAATGATCCAACTAAAACACTTCCAAATGATTAATCCTTTTTTAATTGAAAAATATTGCAAAAAATAAAATACAAATTTACTAAAATTAGTTAACATCTTGAAATGTCCTAAAAGTATTTTTGTAGAATTTTATCTCATTTGGAAGCATTTTAAATGAATTAAAATGAAACAAATTGAAAAATAAAAATAAAAGAAAAACAATGTGGTGCAAATAGCAAAGATTTCTAGTTAAAACATTGGACTGGGCTGAAGAGGGGGTGCACATAGCACTGCAAGCCCATCTGATTGCAACAAGGCGAAAATCACCGTTTCACTTAAACTACATGGCAGTCAGCGCACACGCAAGCGAGTCAAAGCTCATCCTGGCCATTCATCAGACTCAGTCAAAGAGTCAGCGTGCAAACATGGAATTCCACGTAAGCAAACAGAGGAAAAACCATATGTCAGAGCTACTGTATCCGGTCATCTTCTAGGATCGTCCAACCGGCGTAGCAAGTCAAAAACCTAACCAAAACGCCTCAAATCTTATACCAAATTGATCCTCACGCAACATAGATCATGATTCTACACTTAGTTTTCCTTTATCACTCAAGAACAGAGAGAATCAAAGCATTAAAGAAACGAGCATCACAGCTGAAAATGCAATAAACACATCCTAAAACTATCCAACATTTGCCTACACAAGTAGGACTTCAGTATGCAACAAAAATGGCGATGAATGGATGCATAACGAGTGAGAAATCTTGAAAAGTAAATTACCTAATGGAGCGTCTTCGTTGGGGCTTCAATTATGCTCAAGCTTGCGCAAAAAGATGCAGAAACGTTCAATAAACTTCAAGGAAGAGGTTGATGATCTTGATTTGGCTTGAATTGGCTTGAATTCCAAAATCACGATTCCACTTTGTTCTTGAATTTTGCAACTGCTCCCAAGCTTCTCTTGCACGAAAATGGTTCAATCAAGATTCATTCTTCATCAAAAGCTTTTATGTAATGGATCCATGATAGTTTGGGGCCCCAATTTGGCCTGTTATGGTGAATTGAGGAAATCCAAAGTTGGAAGTTCAAGCTTCATGTTCACGTGCAAAAATGGCTCATATTGCCTTGTTTTTGATTCAAATCACTTGCTGAGACTTGGCATTGATCTTGTGGCTGGAAATTATCCCTTGAATTGATCCAATGGTTGATTTTGAATGTGTAACTTCACCATGAAGTTACTTGAAATTTCATGAGTTTTTCACATCATGCCTTAAATTTTCTTAGTGCATTGTGTTTAGTGTGATGTTTTGAATCAAAATATGCACAAATATGGCATGAAATGGAATTAAAATCAATTCAATTCAATTCACCCTTTAAAAGTCCCTTTTCACTTGTTTTTCTTCACCAATCTTCATAACCAAGCAAAATTCATGACAATTGAGTGTTCTATGATGAAATTGGGACTATTTGGAGTAAGTTCCATGTTGGGAAAAGTTTCATTTGAAGTGCACAAAATCATGAAAATGACCTATAATGGAAAAGACCTATAATCTCACTTTCCCAAAATACCCTTGCCTTGCAAGCCTTATAACTTGAGTTCTACAAATCGGATGAAGGACTTCTAGGACTTTTTGGAAAGCTAAGATCATAAGGAACAACTTTCATGTTCATCAAATGTTGAGGTGAAAGATGATTCTAGGTCAAAAATGCCTCGGAAGTTGGTTGACTTTTGTTAACTGAAAATACATTCATCTGAGGACCTATAACTTGTCAGCATCATAACATGAGTTCTAGAAACCCAATGGATGAGTTCTAGTAATCAAAAGAAAACTAAAAACATGCTCTATAAGTCTCATGTTTGCATGAAAGTGAAATGAAACTTGTATCTTGAGATAGGTGGTCTTGAAGTTAGGCACTAGATAAGGGATTTTAAACTGACAAGTTTAGAAACCCTAATTTAGCAACTTCTCACACTCTTGATTCTTCTTGAATTGATCTGGAAATAACATCTTGGATGCTTCAACACAACATTCCATGTTCACAATGACTTAAAACCAAGTCTCAAACTGAAATTCTGGTATGTAGATCTCATATGTCCCAAGAACATTGATTTCTGCTCAACAAGGACGAGGACAGACCATGACCAATTTAAATTTCTTTTAATTGTATCAATGTCATGACCAATGTCATGATGTTTGTTGTAACATCTGCAGTCTGGCAAAACTATTTATCTAACCATTTAAATTGTGCAGAATTGTAAATGCAGAAAGATAAATAACACTAGTAATTATTTACCTAGTTTGGTGCAACCTCACCAACATCTGGGAGCTACCAAGCCAGGGAGGAAATTCACTATTAGTATAATTAATTTAGAGTCAAACAACCCAGTTTTCACTCCTCAGTTAAAACCTACCTGTTGCACCCCAAAATTTGACCAACAACTTCTTTACCTAGCTTGTGTTTCATTTCATTCACATTAGCATTATCATTTGCATTTCATAGACATGTATGCAGGAGATCAAGAGGTATGAGTACCAGTCAAGGGATACACAAGATTTTGAAGCTATCCAAGAAGGTTATTCAAGTGTTCAGAGGTTGATATCTTTGTCAGAGAGGTCAGATGATCCTTAGAGAGATTGGTTGAAACCAAGGTTGTGTGCCTCCTAACTTGAGAGTTGTGGGGAGCTCCTCAGATGATTCTGAAGCCAAGAATGTGGACTTGAAGCCTTGAGAGAGCTTATGAGATGTCTTGAAAGCCATCATGAAGCCTAGACAGGTCATGGTGCAAGTTTAAGAAGACTCAGCAATGAGTGGTGTAGTTAGGGTTTGACTGGGTCAACCCTAGGTCAAATGAGGATTTGAAGAAGGTTGAGACCTAATTCAAAGGCCATGTGATCATGTATTGATACATTGAGATGCCATAAGGATGATTCCAAGGTCAACTCATCATGATTGAAGAGTTTGAGAAGTTTCAAGCTAGGGTTCCTAAGACATGACAGTGTAAAATCCCCTAGTTTGACCCCTATCTTCAAGGCAGTTTAGCTCAAGATGTGATTGTCATCTCATCTTACCCCCAACATGAATGTTGTATAGCTTGATATTAAATTTAATTTGAGTGCTAGAAGTCTTTGATAGGATTTGTAGAACTCAAGTTATGACTTTGACAAGTTACAGGTCATCTGAGGTATGTGAATCTGGGGCCTTGAAAGTTACCCCACTTGCATCAAACTTTTGCCCAAGAAGAATGATTCCTATTAACTTTTGGTCAACATGAATGTTGTTCCTTATCTTCTTAGCTTTCTAGAGAGTACTAGAAGTCCTTGATATGATTTGTAGAACTCAAGTTATGGCTTTGACAAGTCAAGGGCATTTTGGTCATTTGGAGATTACAGGTCATTTCAAGCATAAGGCCATAAATCCTATTTCCAAGCTTCAAATGGAAAAATATTCAACATCAAACTTGTTCAAAATGATGTTTTAAGGCTAGTAAGGAGGTCATGAGATGTTGGAAGGGCTTGTAGCTCAAAGTTGCAAAAATGACCTAAAATGAAGGCATAAGTTAAATAAACCAAAGTTGGAAATTGATATTTTCAATCTACACATCCAAACCATGGCATGTAATATATCATTTTGACTCTAGAAAGAATTTTAAAAACAATGGTTTAGCCACATTTTTGAGTTGAGATTCAATTCATGGACTTGCTTTGAAAAGCACTTACATGCATATTAAGCCACATTTGCAAAACTCAAAATTAAGGCATGGGCAAGGGTTTTTGCAAGCTAAACACATCTAATATCTCACTAGGGGAGAAATTAAGAGTGAATGGGATGAATTCCAAGCTGTTTGCAAGGGTTGTACATGTCATGATAAGTGATTCAAAATCTCATGGCATGAGAAGTGTAAAATCTCATTGGAAGGATCTAGAAGGTTCTAGATCATCCAAACTTCATCTATATAATGAGTAGAGTGGATCCATGGCAGGGGTTGGTGATCATTGAAGGATTGAGCTTAGTTTGAGATTGAGTTTTCATAGCTTGCAAGTGCAATCGGTTTCACCAAATTCCTCCATCTCCTTCCATTTTCTTGATTGATTCTTCTTCCATGAGTATCAAGGATTGATTTCAGATCATTTCCAAGAAGAATTGGTGGCTAGATCGTGTGGGAGCAAGTGGTTTTTAGCACCTGCAACTCATCATCGTGTTTCAAGATTGAAGCACTTTCCATTGAATCTTTTGCATACAGAAGCAATGAGGAGGTTCAGTGATCGTGTCCAGAAGATTTGAAGGCTTGAAGTGAAGATTTGGTGCATCTGTCATTCAAGAATTTCCAGGTTGGTAATCTTCTTCCCATAGCATGATTTAGGTAGAATTAGGTTGAACTAAGGTGCTAGATTAGTTGTAGAATGACCTAGGATGGATTTCAGATGGTTAATTGTTGAATTAGAGACAAAATAGGAAGATCACCATTTTCGGTTGAGATTGGGAGATGATGATTCTTGGGGTTTCAGAAGAAACTAATGGTATGGTTGAGTTAGTGGCAAGATTTGGAATGTGTTTCATGTTTTGACCTCTTGGATTGGAGGCCTCTAGGAAGAACTAGGGTTGAAGGGGACGATCGGAGCTCCACCGGCGGTGGCCAGAGCTGGGCGCGAAGCTCAGGCGTTTGAAATGGAGAAGATGAAGTTCTCACCATTGGATCATGGTCTGACCATTGACTGAGAGAAGATCCAAGAACCACGTTTTAATTCTGATTTGTGAAGGATTTCTGATGAAACGATGCGTTTCATTTATTCAGGCGTTTGAGCTTAATGATTTAAGTGTTATCCACACCCCCCAGTGAGCCCAACCCATGTTTTTAACTGAATATGATTACTTCTTGCACCGCGCGCCTCATTATTTTTATTTGATTTTCATTTAATTTCCATTTAATTCATGGTTTTTGTAAAAATCATAACTAATTGAATATTAATCCAATTAAACCCATTCTTTTTGCATATTACTCATGATTGAGTCTATTATGTTTTAGAGAAAAAAATATTTTTATTTCATATAATTTCTGATTTAATTGGAATTTTGTATTTGAATTGATATTAAAATGTTTATGTTTGATTCATATTTTTGTAGAATTTTGTGTGATCTTATAGTGATGATTCTTGGCCTAATTTTTTTGTGTGTGATTAGGTTAGACATGTATGATCCCATAGAATTTTTCTCACATTTTTGTGATGAAAATAAGTATCCTTTCTAGATTGATGTTTAGAGGCTTCCTTTTTAAGGTTTTAGGTTGACACCTTAGAATGTAGAATTTAGTTCTAGGTCTAATTTGATGGTTTGATCTTTGAAACTAATGTGATAGAGTTATGATTGGACTAGGTTCCCATAGAAATTTTTGTAGGATTTTACAATTGATTTTAGTATTTTAGTTAGGACTAACTTTAGTATTAGGTTTTAGGTGATCCTAATTTACTAATTCAACTAGTTTAACTTCTCTAGTTCCCTTAGATTAGGGTTTGTGCTTGGTTTGCCTTTGGTTGAGGTTGAAGACAAGTTGAAGACAAGGTGAGGATGCTTGAAGTTGCTTGAAGATACTTGGAGCTTTGAATTTGTTTATGCCTGAAGGTGTCTGATGAAGATTAGGAGATATGACATAGGGAGAGCCTTGTAGTTAGAATGATTTCTTTCACAAACATGGAAAGCATCTTGTGCTTCCATTCCTCCCAATGACTAAAAGTCCTTCTCAGATATTCACATCCCTCCTTTGGAAGGATGAGTGGCTTTATCTGGGAAGTAGAACTTTGAGGGAACCAGTCTCTCATAATGATGAACTCTTACAGGCTTCCTTTGGTTGTCGGTAAGCTGTTTATCATTTCCACTCATCCTGTTCAATCAATTGTCTTTTGGTTTGAGTATCTTGAAAGATGTGGGGCTTGAGTTTGAAGATGAGGACTTCATTGAAGAGTGTGGAAGGGGATGATTCCTTGAGCATTGCCATTGCAGCTGAAGCTTGGAGAGCTTGAAGAACAAGTTGATACTTGAAGACCCAATGAAGATTGAATGAAGAGTGTAGAGTTGAGGCTTGAGAAAGAATTGAAGGATGGAGTTGACACTGCCAGATGATTGAAGACTACTCTGAGAAACTGAAGCTTGTAGAGGAGAAGACCAAGTTGAGACTAGTAAAGCAAAGGGAGCTGAAGCTTGAAGACTGAGTTGATACTTACCTGAGGATTCAATTAAGATTGGGTGTAGAGCTGAGGCTTGAGGAATAAAGGATAAGTTGATACTTACATTGATGCATTGAGAGCCTGAAGGAAGCAAGTTGATACTTGCAGTTAAGAGTGAAGCCTGAGGGTGGAATTGACTGTAAAGCTGAAGCTTGGAGAAGTGAAGATTAAGTTGGAACTAATGTTTGATGGGTTGAAACCTGGAGAAGAAAGTTGATACTTGTCATGGAGGATGATAGCCTTGAAGGGTGTTTGAAGTCTGAAGACTGAGTTGCTGTTAGAAGAGCTGAAGCTTGGAATTGGGAGAGAGTTGTTGATCTGCTTTCTTGTCTGTTTTGTTTTCTGTGCTGATGTGCCTTGTTTGACTTGCTTGATGCATTAGAATAAGTCCATGATTATACTGACTTTAATCTAGGAGCATGATTGCACTAGAGGTTGAGTTACTCCCTCTGCTTGTATTGTTACTGTATGACTTTGCTTGCGGGTATTCGGTAGAGCCCAGCTCCCTTGCCCATGTGGTTTATTTTGCTTGATAGCATGATGTTATTTTCTTCTGTACGATTGCAGTTTACTGTATTTTGCTTGATAGCATGTTGTTATTTCCTCAGTATGATAGCTGTGACTCATTCTGGCTTGAGGTTGAGATGAGCTTGTGGAGGCTGCTGCCCCACACACATTTCCTCCCTCACTTGCATTGCATGCATTTTATAGTCGTTTACTGTTTACTGTTGAAGCTGATGCTTTATCTGTTTCTGTTTATCATTGATATGATCCCTTAGGATTCTCATTTCCTTTGATAAGGAAGTGATGATAGAACTTTAGGTTGAAGCCTATGCATGATATCTGCTAGGAGTTCCCTGTTTCAAACCTCAACTATAGGATGAATCCTTGGCATGACAACAGTAGGACTTGATAGTCTCCCTGTAGTTGAGCCTGTTCTCTTCTCATCTCAAAACAGCTTAAAATACAGTAATCATGAATGATTTCTTTCGTACGTTACGAGCCTTAAGCTATCTGAGAAAGGATTGTTGGAGAGCTTCTTTTCAACAGTCTGGATGTTTAGTATGGCACCCTTTGGGTGACATGCGATGCATTCACTCTCAGGTCATAGTCTTTAGTGCGATTGAAATTGCAAACACAATAAAAAACACTTCTTCCGTAAAAAACAGAAAACAAACTTCAAACTTTTTGCCCCGTGGGCCCATAAGTCAAAGGAAACTTTTCTGAAGAAACGAGTGTCGTTAAACTTCAGTGCCAATGCAAACAGGCTTTGCCCCTAACTGCCGGAACTGCTGTTTAACCCTACTCGATAAAATAGATGAATCTGAACTCCCGTAATCCGTATTATCCCGAACTACGTAAGCTCTGATCTCTCATACCTGTTGAGAGTACGTAGGCACAATACTGATGTATTGGCGAGCCACCTTCCCCGTAACCCGTCGTAGGTCGAACTACGTTGACTCTGATTTCTCATTTTCTGATGAGAATACATAGGCATAAAGCGCGACGCTTTGCCGAGTCATTTTCTTTTCTGTTTAAGCCAGCCTTGATAGGTAGATAGATAAACCAAATCGTCCAGTAAACACAACAAGCGTGGATCCCGTCGAGTACGACGAACGTGAGGGGTGCTAATACCTTCCCCTTGCGTAACCGACTCCCGAACCCAGACAATGGTTGCGATGACCTTGTCTTATACCTTTTCGTCAGGTTTTTCCGATCGTTTCCTTTCCCGATCCGAGGGATAAATAACGAAAGGTGGTGACTCTTCTGTCTTGCTGGCACCTTATTTTTGCGGAAGCGACAGCTGGCGACTCTGTTGGGGACTTGATAGTTTCCTAGGGATCCAACATCCCTTATGCGAGTCAGTTTGGGGATCCGACGTCCCCTGCGAGAGTCAATCCTAGCGCTTGTATGATTACTTGTTGGGTTGTGTTTATTTATCGCATTTTTATTTCCCGCACTTTATTTTTCAGTATGATATGATTATCTGTGCTGTTGTGGGAGGGGCATTCTGATGAGTGAGAAGCCAGACCCAGGCTTGAGTGAACATAGCATTAGTTATGGAAATTAGTGGGCGCGTGCTTGCTTGGAAGGCACTAGTGTCTCATAAAATCCACGCTCAGACGAGGTTCTCCCGGTTGACTTCTTTTTCAACCCTTTGGGTTGAGGGGGTTGTTGGTTTGGAGGATTGTCGACTCTGGGGACCGATCATTTGTGATTCAGCCGAGTGAGGCCGCTTCATGAGTTGGTGATGCCACACCTTCTAGGTATCATATCACCCCTCTTGAATGTTTGTGACGCTGATGAACGCATAGGATGCCGAACTTGAGTCAGTTTAGGTCCATACCTGTGAGCAGGGTTGGGTTTATTGCAGGAAACTTTGACCTTCAGACTACTTGGTTTTCTTGACAGCTGTCGCTTGCGCGAAAATAAGGTGCCGGCACAACAGGAGAGTCGCCACATTTTGTTATTTATCCCTTAGGGCGGGAAAGGAAACGATCGGAAAAACCTTAACGAAAAAGGGGTAAGACAAGGTCGTCACAACCATTGTCTGGGTTCGGGAGTCGGTTACGCAAGGGGAAGGTATTAGCACCCCTCACGTCCGTCGTACTCGACGGGATCCACGCTTGTTGTGTTTACTTGGACGGGTTGGTTTTATCTATCTACCTATCAAGGCTGGCTTAAAAAGAAAAGAGAAATGACTTGGCAAAGCGTCGCGCTTTATGCCTACGTATTCTCATCAAAGAACGAGAAATCAGAGTCAACGTAGTTCGGCCTACGACGGGTTATGGGGGAAAGGTAGCTCGCCAATACATCAGTATTGTGCCTACGTAGTCTCAACAGGTATGAGAGATCAGAGCTCACGTAGTTTGGGACACTACGCTTTATTTCCTGTCTTTTACGAAAGAAGTGTTTTTTATTGTGTTTGCAATTTCAATCGCACTAGAGACTATGACCTGATAATGAATGCGTCGCATGTCACCCAAAGGGTACCATACTAAACATCCAGACTATGGAAAAGAAACTCTCCCATAATCCTTTCTCAGATAGCTTAAGGCTCGTAACGTACGAAAGAAATCATTCATGATTATTGTATCTTAAACTGCTTTGAGATGAGAAGAGAACAGGCCCAACTAGGAGGGAGACTATCAAGTCCTACTGTTGTCATGCCATGGATTCATCCTATGGTTGAGGTTTGAACAGGGAACTCCTAGAAGTTGTCATGCATAGGTTTCAACCTAAAGTTCTATCATAAATTCCTTATCAAAGGAAATGAGAGTCCTAAGGGATCATGTCAATGATACACCAAAACAGACAAAGCATCAGCTTAACAGTAAAATGCATGCAATGCAAGTGAGGGAGGAAATGTGTGTGGGGCTTCAGCCTCCACAAGCTCATCTCAACCTCAAGCCAGAATGGATAACAGTAATCATACTGAAATATAAAACAACATGCTATCAAGCAAAACAGTAAACTGCAATCATACAGAAGAAAATGAAATCAAAATGCCATCAAGCAAACAAAAACCACATGGGCAAGGGAGCAGGGCTCTACCGAATACCCGCAAGCAAAGCCACACAGTAACAACACAAGCAGAGGGAGGAACTCAACCTCTAGTGCAATCATGCTCCTAGATTCTACTTATTCTAGATATGGACTTATTCTAATGCATCAAACAAGTCAAACAAAACACATCAATACAGAAAAAAGAAGAAAGCAGATCAACTCCTCTCTCCACTTCAAGCTTCAGCTCTTCCAACAGCAACTCAGTCTTCAGACTTCCAATTACTCTTGACAAATATCTTTTCCAGGTTTCAACCCTTCAACATAAGTTTCAACTTATCTTCTTCTCCAAGCCTCAGCTCCTTAATCAGCTCCACCTTCAGGCTTCACTTTCACAACAAGTATCAACTTGATTCCTTCAAGATCTCCAGGCTTCAAAGTAAGCATCAACTCCCATTGTTCTTCAAGCTTCAGCTCTGCAGTCAATCTCAATTGAATATCTTTCATAAGTGTCAACTTAGTCTTTAATCTTTAAGCCTCAGCTCTTCATTTAGTCTTTACTGGATCTTCATTGGGGTCTTCAAGTATCAACTTGCTCTTCATGCTCTTCAAGCTTCAGCTGGAATGGAAATACTCAAGGCTTCATCCTCTTCCACACTCTTCATTGAATTCTTCATCTTCACACTCAAGCTCAGCATCTCTCAAGATAATCAAACCAGAGGAAATCACTTACTGGATAAGCTGGGGATATTGAACTGCTTATTGACCACCAAAGGTGACCTATAAGGGTTCAACATCAAAGGAATGGTTCCCTCAAAAGTTCTACTTCCTAGGTACTATCACTTATCCCTCCAAAGGAGAAACGTGTATACCATGGAAGGGCCTTGAATCATAGGGAGGAATGGAGGTGGAAGATACCATCCATGTTTAAGAAGGAACTTAACTAGGTCTAAACTCTTCCTAATCCCTAACCCTAGAACAATCAACAAAACAAATAAGATCAAGCTCTCAAGCTCCTCAAGGCTCCTCAATGCTCCTACTATGCTCCTCAGTACTCCTCCAAGCAATACCAAGCTCTCCAAGCCCACAAAGCAAAGCAAACAAAAATACAAGCCCACAAGGGCAACACAAACAATCATCAACTACAAAAATCATCTAAAAATAGTATAGCACTATATTAAAACCTAATATAATTTCTAAGGGATCCTACATACCTACCCTTATTACCCTTATATGTCCCAATGTCTAACTTGGCTTAGAAACCCAAAATTCTAATGTTATTGTGGACCTATGTTAAGGATTAACCTAATTCTACACAACCTAATGTCATCTAATCAAAACTAATCTAAAATTCATCACAAAATTATGGAATAAATCCAGGGGGGAGCCAAAGTCCTATTCTAACTATCCTAAAAATAATGGCCTAAAAATACTAAGGGAGCTACCTAAAACAAATTCTACAAATTCATGTATCAACATAAAAGAATATAAAAAGCCATTAAAAGAGAAAATATACAAAAAATATTAAAAATGCATGAAATGCAAATATTTTCATTCGATAATTTTCTAGACATTATTATGAAATGGGAGAAAAAATCCCTACTTAAAAATCATTATTTTTCCATTTATTATGATTTTTCAAAGTTTAACATAAAATGGAGAAAATGAAATGAAAAAGATAAAACCTAGGTGCAGATAGCAAGCATGTCCAGTTCAGATTTCATATGGGCTAAAATCGGGGGTGTGGATAGTCACGCGTACTGGGCCTAATTTAAGTCAGAAAATCAATTAAAAAATGAATGGAAAATGGAAAATACACGGTGTATAAAGCAACAAAACTCAGTTAAAAACCAATTGGGCCATGGAAGTAGGGTGCTGCTAGCAATCCAGCCCAAAGTCCTTTTAATGAAACGATGTGTTTCATGCTGGTCAGAGTTTCCCTCTTCAAATTGAAATTAAATCTTGGCCCTCAGATCCAATTCTCAGTCAAGAGTCAGCCCATAATCCAACGGCCACGCGCTTATCTTCTACCTCCAGCTAGGGTTCCAAGGGAAGCCATGGAAATGCAGGGCACCAAGCTTCATCTTCCTCAAACACGAACTTCATCAATTCTTCATGGAAAATAGAAATTCAAAACCCTATCTTGCCTAGAATTTCATGTTGAATGTAACCATGATCTTAAAATCAACTGAATCATCCTAAATTCTCAAACCCGATCCAAGATCAAAGATATGCTCCATCCTCCATCTCAACAATTCTTGCAATTAACTACCTCAGATTAATCACCAACTCACACTGATTGATTCTTGATGTCTAGTTCATTCTACAACTCACCATAGCTCGAGTTCTTGGTCATCAAAGAAATGGTGTCCAATATTCAATCTTCATCAATTAATCCCTAACTCTCCAAAATCCATCTCCTATGTGTCTCTAACATTTCTACACTAACAATTCTACCTAAAGATGCATAAATTATGGTGTAATGGAGAATTTGCAAACCTGGTATTTCTTGATCAACAGATAGTGAAAACCTCCACTTCAAGCCTTGAAATTCTTCAGAAAGTTTCCTTGGATGCTAATCTTGCTACTGTTTGCAAAAACTTTGAGGGAGAGTGCTTGAATCTCAGAATTCGATTCTGACTTGCTACCTTGAAAATTCAATTGCCAACTTCTCAATTCACCATGGATTTGCTCTCAAATTAATCTGCACAGCTTCACTATCATCAATGGAGTGTGTTTAGATGGAAAGAATGAATGGAAATGGTTTAGAATAGGGAATTCACTTTCAACTTGCAATGGAAGCAATTGAAGTGGCCAACTCTCTCTTCTCTCAAATCTTACACCAACCTTGCATCTGAGCAAGTTATACATGTTATATAGAGTGGTTTAGAATCATCTAGAACCATCTAGAACCTTCCCATGAGAAAATGGAAATCTCATGTCATGACATTATGAATTCACTTCTCCTTATGTGCTATCTCATGCCATAGCCCTTGTAACCACCAATTCTGACTTGAAATTCTCCACATATGAGATATATGATGTGTTGAAATGCATAACTAACTTGTTTATTGAGTTTTCTTGAGTTTTGCTTTGGTGCCTTAAGATGCAAGCAAGCCATTTCCAAAGCAGCCCTATGATCTAGGCCTCAAATCAAAATTTTAGCTGAACCATTGTTTTTAGAATGTCTTTTAGAGTCAAAATGACCTATTATATGACATGGTTTGGATGTGTAACTTGGGATTTCCAATTTCCAATTTCAACCTATTTAACTTATGCCTCCATTTTAGGCCATTTTCATCACTTTTTGATACAAGCCTTTTCAACATCTCATGACCTCCTTTCTAGCCTTAAAACATCATTCTAAGAAAGTTTGATGTTCAAGATTTTTCCATTTGAAGCTTGTAAATAGGAGATATGGCCTTATGCTTGAAATGACCTATAACCTCCAAATGACCAAAATGCCCTTGACTTGTCAAAGCCATAACTTGAGTTCTACAAATCCCATCAAGGACTTCTAGTACTCTCTAGAGAGCTAAGAAGATGATATACAACATTCATGTTGACCAAGAATCCATAGGAATCATCCTACTAGGGCAAAAGTTGGATGCAAGTTGGGTGACTTTCAAGGACCCAGATTCACATACCTCAGATGACCTGTAATTTGTCAAAGTCATAACTTGAGCTATACAAATCCTATAAAGGACTTCTAATACTAAAATTAAAGCTAAGAGAAAGCTCTACAACATTCATGTTGTGGGGAAGATGATATGACCATCACATCTTGAGCTAAACTGCCTTGAAGATAGGGATCAAACTAGGGGATTTTGCACTGTCAAGCCTTAGAAACCCTAGCTTGAAACTTCTCAAACTCCTCAATCATGATGAGTTGGTCTAGGAATCATCCTTATAGCATCTCAATGCATCATTCCATGATCACATGGATCTTGGATTAGGTCTCAACTCTCTCCAAATCATCAGTTGGCCTAGGGTTGACCCAGTCAAACCCTAATTCCACCACTCATGGCTGAATCTTCTGAAGTCTTGCACAATGACCTCTCTAGGCTTCATGATGGCTTTCAAGACATCTCATAAGCTCTCTCAAAGCTTCAAGTCCATCCTCATAGCCTCAGAATCATCTGAGGAGCCCCCACAACTCTCAAGTTATGAGGCACACAGCCTTGGTTTCAACCAATCTCTCTGAGGATCTCCTGATTTCTCTGACAAAGGTATCAACCTTTGAACACTTGAATAACCTTCTTGGCTAGCTTCAAAGTCTTATATAACTCTTGCTGGGTAATCATACCTCTTGACCTACTGCACACATATCCATGAGAAGCAGATGATCATGCTAGGTAAATAAATGTTGGTCAAATTTTGGGGTGCAACAGCTGCCCCTATTCAAACGGCTTGAACCTGACTGGGTGAGGAGCGAACGGCTCTCAGCCAATCAAGGTGCGAGACGGTTGAATACCGATAAACCCGAAAATTTGCCAACTGCACAAGCACACGGTACTCTGATGGGAACAAATCTTCGAACACTGAAATGATAGTTGCACGGCAACTAGGTAGAGAATTGGTCACACGATAACTGGTAATACATAGCCGATCATGCCATCATGCATCACGATTCCTCGGGACTCTTCAGGTCAACCATCAGGTTGATCATGCCGTCAGGCATTCAAAGAAAACTGTCGGGCATCAGCCGGACCTCAACCACCAGGTTGATCATGCCATCAGGCATCCAAAGAAATTTGTCGGGCATCAGCCGGACTTCAACCATCAGGTTGATCATGCCATCAGGCATTCAAAGACATCTGTCGGGCATCAGCCGGACTTCAACCATCAGGTTGATCATGCCATCAGGCATTCAAAGACATCTGTCGGGCATCAGCCGGACTTCAACCATCAGGTTGATCATGCCATCAGGCATTCAAAGACATCTGTCGGGCATCAGCCGGACTTCAACCATCAGGTTGATCATGCCATCAGGCATTCAAAGACATCTGTCGGGCATCAGCCGGACTTCAACCATGAGGTTGATCATGCCATCAAGCACTCCGCATTACTGTCGGGCATCAGCCGGACTTCATCAGCAAGTCGGGAATAGAGTTCTTGGTCAATCATGAGCCAACTGGGAACATCTAAACCTCTGCCATCAGGCACTCCGCATCAGCTGAGAGAACTGCTTTATTAACACGGTCAGACTTCAATCATGGAGTCTTCAATGGAGGTTTCAACTTCGCCGTTAGAAACCTGCTGGGGATGACGCATCGCCGCTGGGGATTCTGGAGAACTGTCAAGTAACTCCGCTCCGGGGGTCCAGAAATCATTCTGGAGGAATCAACTCTGCTGAGGACTTCAAGAATCATCTTGGACAAATAGCTCCGCCGGGGACTTTCAAGAATCATCTTGAACCGATAACCATTCTGGAGCTTTCAGGAATCATCCTGAGCGAACACTCTGTTGGGGATTTCAGGAATCATCCTGGGCAACCTTTACTGGGGACTCTAAGCATCAACTTGAGCAACCAACTCTGGTGACTGCACTGGGATCTTAAGAATCATCTTAAGCAAACGACCCTGCTGAGGAATTCAAGAATCATCTTGAACCGAAGACTTTGCTGGGGACCTCAAGAATCATCTGGAGCAAGCGGCTTCGTTGGTGAGGATGTCAGGAATCATCCTGAGCAATCAATTCTGCGGCGGAACACCTGCAAAACAAGAACAGTAACAACATAGGTCATGTTTATTATGCATATGCTTCGGCAATGGCACAATGCTCCACACGGTGGAAATGCTATGGGTTCATGATAAATGCTATGCAATCATGCACAATGATGCGATCCCGTCAGCAAAATAAATGCTGAAGGGAGAATCCTCCTGTCAAGGAGCAAGAACTACTCAGATAGAGGAATCATCCCACTGAGGAGAACAAGGTCACACCAATCTCAATTGGACTCCGCAGGGGACACAACTTCAGTTGACTACTGCGGGGGAATGAAGCTCTACGAGAACTCGGACCTGCTGAGGGAAAGCGATGTCAATCGCGGGAATAAGTTGCATGGCCTTCTCGGCTACTTCTCTGGAGATGACGACTCTATGGGGAAACAACATCGGTTGTTCAACACTCCACTGGGGAAGACCAATCATGGCTTGAGCAGCTTCCAAGGATTCGGCTCTCTCGGGGTATCTGCAAACTCGGCTGAGGAAGGAGAAATCATTCTACTTCGCTGGGGGGTATGACTCTGCGGGGGAATCTCAATTCCGCTGGAGACTTCAGTCTGGACCATTAGTTGCTGCACACTTCAGTGAACGAATAGTTTCCTACGAAACCTGCACTTGTGACCTGGTGCTGGGGGATGAACATGCGCTTCGGCGCCTGGCTCAGCTGAGGAGATGATGTTCCTTCAGGACGCATCTGGTTGGGGAGAGAATCATCTCTGCCTGAGGAGACATATCAATGCTCACGATCTCGCGTTAAGACTCTGCAGGGAGAGGCTACTGAACTCTGCTGGAGAAAGAGGAATCATCCTTCTTCGGGATGTGCACAGCGCACTGTCTGGAATATGCTACACCTGTAACAACACAAACAAACAGACAAGATACCCTTCTCAAAGGGACCTATCAAGGTTATTATCTCGTGACAATATTCAAGTAATTCATTGTGTCAACAATCAGTGGCCTAGGCCAGTAATTTTATGTATGCGCATTTTATCAAAAACATTGGCGTTCTTTTTCGCAAACAAAACAGATAAATGCTAAACAGGAAAACAGAATCGCTGAATAGTATGCATTTTATTGATAACGAACCCCAGAACGGGTAAAAATGTTTTACAACAGAGGCAAGCTCCTGGAACGAGGAAGCCGCACAAAAATAAAACATAAATATACATCAGTATATACAAATATTGGCAACGAGGCGTAGACGAACACCATGAGTTGATCCCTCTATGACCCACTCGACTTCGATACTTCTCCGACGCTTCAGCTTAAAGAGAGATTGATTCAGATAAATGGCCCTTAGGTCTTCCAAACCACTAAACAAAGAAAGTCCACACGCGGAACGCAGTCATTTGCTTTTTCAAATCCCTAACTTTTGCGTGAACCGCCCTTTGCGGATTTTCAGTTCATCGGGATACCCTTTTTTGTCGAAGCCGCCCAGTGTAGGTTTTCGACTTCGCGGGTGTACATTTTTTCAATTTATATCCCTAATTTTTGCTCGAACCTTTTATTCTGTTTTTGGTTCGCCGGGATGCCCCATTTTTTCCTGGACTCTCCTTTTTTGTCCAGCGGGTCGTTTTCAAGCAAAGTATTTTTTAACTGCGTCCGCGTTCACCGGGGATGCAAAATCTTCACCATCCATCGTGGATAACAACAAAGCTCCTCCTGAGAAGACCTTGCTGACGACGTACGGACCTTCGTAATTCGGAGTCCACTTGCCCCGGTGATCGAAGTGTGGAGGAAGAATCTTCTTCAGGACGAGATCACCCGTCTGAAAGCTTCTAGGACGCACCTTCTTATCATAAGCTTTCTTCATTCGGCTTTGGTACAGACGACCAAATGCAATCGATGCTAACCTCTTGTCATCCATCAGGCTGAGTTGGTTCAGTCGGTTCGTAATCCATTCTGCCTCGTCGAGTTTCACATCAACCAAAACTCGCAAAGAAGGGATCTCCACTTCTAACGGTAGGACAACTTCCATACCATACACCAAGGAGAAAGGAGTTGCCCCGGTCGACGTACGTACCGTCGTACGATAACCGTGCAGTGCAAACAGTAGCATCTCGTGCCAATCTTTGTAGGTCACAACCATCTTCTAAACAATCTTCTTTATGTTCTTATTGGCTGCTTCAACGGCGCCATTCATCTTCGGCCGGTAAGGAGATGAGTGGTGGTGTTCAATCTTGAAGCTCTGGCACAGCTCCTTCATTATCTTGTTATTTAGATTCGAACCATTATCAGTAATGATCCGCTCGGGAATTCCGTAACGACAGATGATGTCCCTTTTTATGAATTTAGCCACTACCTGCTTGGTCACATTAGCATACGAGGCTGCCTCCACCCACTTGGTAAAGTAGTCGATAGCTACTAGAATGAAGCGATGACCGTTAGATGCAGTGGGCTCGATCTTGCCTATCATGTCGATGCCCCACATGGATAACGGCCATGGGGAGGACATGACATTCAACGGGCACAGCGGCACATGAACTTTATCAGCATAAATATGGCATTTATGACATCTCTTCGCGAATTTAAAGCAATCCGACTCCATCGTCAGCCAGTAGTATCCTGCTCTCAGGATCTTTCTCGTCATAGCATGCCCGCCGCCGTGCGTACCAAATGTGCCTTCATGGACTTCTTCCATGAGCATACTCGCCTCTTTCTCATCTACACATCTGAGTAGCACGAGATCGTGGTTTCTCTTATACAACACTCCATCAGGATTGAGATAAAAATTTCTAGACAGCCTCCTCAGAGTCTTCTTATCCTGGGTTGACGCACCCGCAGGATACTCCTTAGTCATAAGGAAAGTCTGGATGTCATGGAACCATGGCTTGCCGTCGGCGGCTTCCTCGATTGCAAAGACAAATGCAGGTCTATCAAGACGCGAAAGGACAATTCTTGGAGCCTCATTCCAAAAATTGACTTTATACATTGAAGCCAACGTGGCTAAGGCATCAACCATCTGATTTTCCGCTCTGGGCACATGATGGAGTTCCACTCGATCAAAGAACGGAAGTAGCCTTCTGGCATAATTCATGTACGGCACCAAATTCGATTGACGAGTCTCCCACTCCCCTTTAATTTGGTTGATCATAAGCGCCGATTCACCGTATACGTCTAGATTCTTGATTCTCAAATCAATTGCCTCTTCTAGACCCATAATGCATGCTTCGTACTCCGCCTCATTGTTGGTGACTGGAAACGTCAGTCTCGCAGTAAACGGGATATGGGATCCATGGGGGGTCGTGATGATAGCCCCGATGCCACTTCCATAGGAATTAACCGCCCCATCGAATATCAATTTCCACTGGGATTTCCTATCTGGCCCCTCGTTGGGCAACAGCTCATCACAATCCTTCGCTTTGAGAAACATGATGTCCTCATCAGGGAATTCAAATTTCATCGGCTGGTAATCCTCGATCGGCTGTTCGGCCAGGTATTCAGACAATACGCTTCCCTTGATGGCCTTCTGGGACACGTACTGAATATCATATTCTGTTAACACCATTTGCCATCTGGCAATCCTGCCCGAAAGAGCCTGCTTCTCGAAGACGTACTTGATCGGATCCATCTTCGAAATTAGCATGGTGGTGTGATTGAGCATGTACTGTCGTAGACGTTTGGCAGCCCAGGCTAGTGCACAACACGTCTTCTCCAGCATCGAGTAGCGAGATTCACAGTCCGTGAACTTTTTACTCAAGTAGTAAATAGCATGCTCCTTTCTGCCCGTCTCGTCGTGCTGACCGAGAACGCACCCCATACTATTCTCAAGAACTGTCAAGTACATGATTAAAGGTCGTCCAGCCACTAGGGGTATCAAGATTGGAGGTTCTTGAAGATACTGCTTTATCTTGTGGAATGCCTTCTGGCAATCCTCAATCCAGGTAATCGCCTGATCTTTCTTTAAAAGCTTGAACATCGGTTCACACGTGGCCGTGAGCTGAGAGATAAACCTCGCAATGTAGTTTATTCGGCCCAAGAAACCACAAACTTCTTTTTCTGTATTCGGCACTGGCATTTCTTGTATCGCTTTTATTTTCGCAGGATCAACCTCGATGCCTCGTTCGCTCACGATAAACCCCAGTAACTTTCCGGATCGTACTCCAAAAGTACATTTGTTAGGATTCAGCCTCAACCTGAACTTCCTAAGCCTCTCAAAAAGCTTTAGCAAATTGACCAGATGTCCTTCCTCCGTTTGGGACTTCGCAATCATGTCATCAACATAGACTTCAATCTCATGATGAATCATGTCATGAAACAAAGTTACCATTGCTTGTTGGTAAGTGGCCCCTGCGTTCTTCAGACTGAAGGGCATTACCTTATAGCAAAATGTTCCCCAGGGGGTGATAAACGTCGTTTTCTCCATGTCCTCCGGTGCCATCTTGATCTGATTGTAACCGAAGAAGCCATCCATGAACGAAAACACGGAGAACTGGGCTGTGTTGTCGACCAACACATCGATATGAGGCAACGGGAAATCATCTTTAGGGCTCGCCCTATTCAAATCCCGATAATCGACGCACATGCGTATCTTACCGTCCTTCTTCGGTACAGGCACTATGTTGGCGACCCAAGGAGGGTAAGTGGTGACCGCCAAGAAGCCAGCATCAAGCTGTTTCTGCACTTCTTTTTTGATCTTAACGGCCATGTCTGGTCTCGTCCTCCTAAGCTTCTGCTTAACGGGAGGGCAATCTTCTCGTAGCGGCAAGTGGTGGACCACGATATCCGTGTCAAGTCTGGGCATATCTTCGTATGACCAAGCAAAGACGTCACTATACTCTCTTAGCATCTCGACCAATCTCTACTTGACATCATTCTGCAATGCAGCCCCTATCCTGACATTTCTGATGAGCTCTTCAGAACCCAGGTTCACGATTTTGATCTCCTCTTCATGAGGCAGAATAACCTTTTCCTCTTGTTTCAACAAGCGGGCCAACTCTTCAGGAAGGTCTTCGTCTTCAACAATCTCTTCTTCGGCTTGATAGATCGGGCAATCAAAGTCGAAGTGAGCCGTAGAAGGTCCAGAGTCGATGTCATCTGTTATGTGGATCCTACAATAACAAGGGTTAAGCTTAAAACAAGGATATGCAGGTTAGCACAAACCTCATTGCCATTTTATTATTTTTCAAAACAAATATAAAACAGGAATAACAGAGATCACAACATTTGAATACGAAGAAAACGCCTTTGATTTATTAACAAAATGCATGTACATAATCCAACAAGGCCCTGACAATAAAACCGTTATGCCCCGGGTAGGACATAGGGTTGTACAATGATTGGAAAAAGTAAATCATTACTCTTCACTTGTCATCTGGACGATATCCTTGATGGTCCAATTGTTGAGGCCCTCGCCTGGCTTGCTTGGCTGAATCCAAGAGTCGAGGTCACAATCGCTATCCCCGCTGTCTTCAGACGCCGCGTTGATGCTTTCGAAGATTACTCCGCCACTGGTAAATTGGATCGGCCTTTTACCTCGAGACGTGCTGCTAGACGAAGAAGAAGAAGCTTCAGCTCCAGGAGAATACCCCAACCCAAACTTATCCTGCTTGTTGGGTATCTCCAAAATTCGCCCCCAGCCTGGGGTAGATCCAGCTTGGACGACGGCCCGAGCTTCATTGAACGAGGAGAGATTCATCTCTGGCTTTTCTGTGACTACAAGAGCTACTTCTTTCACCTTGACAGCCTCGAACGCTTGGCAAAGAGTCTCATGGATTTCGCCATCCATTTCCACATACTTAAAGGACGACAAATGGCTCACCGTTATGTCCTCCTCGCCGCACACGGTTACGATGCTTCCCCCGACAGCATATTTGAGCTTTTGGTGCAACGTGGAGGTCACGGCACCAGCAGCATGGATCCACGGCCGGCCCAAGAGACAACTGTAGGCAGGCATGTGTCCATAATATAAAAGACCGCTTTGAACGTTTCCGGACCGACTTGGATCGGCAGGGTCACCTCCCTGAAAACGTGGCGTTTAGTTCCGTCGAACGCCTTCACAACCAGATCACTGGGTGTGCAGAGCACTCCACGAGTGTCCAACTTCATTAACGCCTTCTTCGGAAGAACATTAAGCGACGAACCCGTGTCCACCAGCACGTGCGACATGATTGTGCCCCTACACTCTATCGAGACGTGCAGGGCATTATTGTGATTTCTCCCTTTTGGCGTTAGCTCTAAGTCTGTGAACCCTAGCCCATTTCCAGCATTTACATGGGCTACAACCTCTTCTAGCTGATTCACCAATATTTCTTGCGGTACGTAGGCGGCGTTCAACACCTTCAGTAGCGCGTTGCGGTGCGATTCAGAACATAACAACAAGTTTAGAATGGAAATCTTCGAGGGCGTCTGATGGAGATGGTCTACAATCTTGTAGTCACTCTTTTTGATCAATCGCATAAACTCCTCGGCATCTTTGACGAGCAAATCTTTTTCTACCCCACCCGGGACTTCTTCGACGACTTTATTTTTCCCTTTGTCAGCCGCATCAGCTCTGACCGCTTTATCTGCCACGACCTCTGGCGGCGCGAATACTCTTCCACTGCGAGTAATACCACTGATTCCCGCAAGATTCTCCGCAGTCAACCCATACGGTTCCAGCTCCAACCTCTGTCCGTTGCAATAGACTTCAGCCCCATAATGCCATGGAACGGCATTCGTGCTCTCGAATGGTATCGGCCCAGCTTTGGTAATAGTGATTGTGGGCGGCCTGGGTGCAGAAATGGTTATCGGCCGACGAGGGATGGTGATGGTGGCGACTTCATCGGCCTGCTTCAGCACTACCTCTCCTGATCCACCTTCAGCCCTCCGGCTAAACTGCAGAATCCCCTCAGTCATCAGACTTTGAATTCCTTCTACCAGCTGCTCACATCCATCAGAATGTGTGGCACAGTCCATGCATAGTTCTCCGCACCCTGGGAAGAACCCTCTTTTCAGCAACTTAGCTTTAACGAAGCTAAGCGGCGTCTTTAGGTCTCTGACATCATTCAACAGATCTGCACTCTCTTCTTCGATAATGGCGTTCACTCCGCCTCCCCTATGATTCGGCATAGGATTCTTCGTGACATTGGGCACATTATCGGAGAAGTTGATGATCTTGGCATCCACCAAGTCCTGAACCTTGTGCTTGAAGGCTTTGCAGTTCTTGATTGTGTGGCCTGGTGCCCCTGAGTGTAAATTGCAAGTGGCATTTGCGTCGTACCCTGGTGGAGGTGCCCCTGTCGATCCAACTGAAGCTGAAGCAAAGTCTGCAAGAGCTGTGCATACGACATGGGTGGTGCTTCGAAGTGACAGTTTGCCAAAGATGCTCGATTCTGGTACTTTCTATACCCCTGTTGATTCGGTTGCTGCTGCTGCTGCTGCTGCAGGGCTGCCGGGATATTTATACTGGCTACCTGCTGCTGAGGGCCTTTGCCCTTTCTTCGAGCGTTGGTCACAGCGCTCGTCTCTCCTTCTCGCCTTTACCAGCATAAGGTTTCTTTCCACCTCCTCCAGCTGAGGATGACTCACCTTGAATTTGCCCGATCTTGATCCCATTCTCGACGTGCTCACCCATGATGATGAGAGCCGAGAACGTCCCAGACATACCGCTGACTAACTTTTCATAGTAAACCCCCGGGAGGGTGGCAACAAACATCTGCACGAGCTCTCGTTCAACCATCGGCGGCTGAACCCGAGCTGCCAACTCACGCCACCGCTGGGCGTACTCCTTAAACCCTTCATTATTCCTCTGCGACAGGTTCTGCAGCTGGACTCGGTTCGGGGTCAAGTCGCTATTGTACTGATAATGGTGCACAAATGCTTCAGCGAGATCCTTCCATGTGCGCACACTAGTGGGCTCCAGACCCATGTACCACTCGAGGGATGGCCCGGAAAGACTGTCTTGGAAGAAGTGCATCAGCAACTTCTCGTCTTCGGAATGAGCAGACATCTTCCTGTAGTACGATCTCAGGTGGACACGAGGGCAAGTGTTGCCCTTATATTTTACAAATTTAGGTACCCTGAACTTAGGAGGTACCTTGAAATCGGCAATTAATCCCAGCTTGGACATATCAACACCCAAAGTATTATGATTCTCGATATCTCTCATTTTATCTTCAAGTGCTTTGAATCTAAGCTGCGCTTCCGCGTTCAGCTCCCCTTTAGCACCTGTCGCTACTGCGAAAATCGGCGCCGACTGAACAGAAGAGTCGCCACCGTGCGTTATTTATCCCACGGGAGGGAAAGGAAACGCTCAGAGTAAACCTCGCACAACACGGGAAAGGTATGGTCGTCGCAACCAAAACCTGGATTCGGGAGTCGGTTACGCAAGGGGAAGGTATTAGCACCCCTCACGTCCGTCGTACTCGACGGGATCCACGCTTGTTTTCGGGTATGGATTGTTATTTCTGTCTACTCTACAGGTCAAAGGTTAAAAGAAAATAAAATGGCTCGGCAAAGTATCGCACTTTATGCCTACGTATTCCCGTCTGGAACGAGAAATCAGAGTCAACGTAGTTCGCCTACCTACGGGAAAGGAGGGGAAGGTTGCTCGCTAGGATATCGCATCCTATGCCTACGTACTTTCACACAGCATGAAAGATCAGAGCAAACGTAGTTCGGGCCACGTACGACACAAGTCTGTCTTGGTTGATTTTATTCCTTCTGAAAAAAGGGTTTTTCTGATTACTGGTCCAAGCGGACAAAAATGACGTCTTGATGAGTTCACATTCTTTTACGGAAGAAGTGTCTTTTATTGTGTTTGAAATTTTATTGTATTTTCTGTTTGTTTTGAGGAAGAAGAGACAGAACTCTAACCTACGGTTGTGAAGGGAATCAAACTAACTTACTGTTATCATGCATGGGTTAAGACCTAGTGTCTATCATGCTCCTCTCTTGCACAGAGAGAAACAGAGATCCTAAGGGAATAGACGGAAACAGAAACAATATCAGATATATATACAGTAAAGCGGTAAAATGCATGGATGCAGCAATACAAGCGAGGCAAGGGAGTCCCACTCAACCTCGAACCTGAAAAACAATAGGCAAAAGTGAACAAACTTCACTTTCAACCCGACAGGGTAAACAGCACACAATACAGTCCAGAAAACCAATCAATACATCAAGAATGAAATACAGCAGAAAAATAAACAGCCACAGCAGCTCTGCATCTCATCAGACTTCAAGTCATTTCCAAACAGCTACAAGCTTCAGCAAGCATCAATCCCCATCTCCACAGTCTTCAAGCAAAGGCTTTGGTCACCAATCTTCAGTCTACAATGGCTTTTCTTCAAGTCCTATCCTCCAAGCTGAGGGATCAATCACAAGAGTGAACTGGGTGTTAAGCAATTAGTTGACTACCAATGGTGGCAAACCAACTGCTATTAACACACAAGATATTTTCTCTCAAGAGTTCTATCCCTTAGACAGTAGCACCAAGCCTTCCAAAGGAAGGGGGTGAGTGTCTTAGAGAGACTCTGTATCACAGAGAGGAATGGAGGCAGGCAAGGCCTTCCATGTTTGAGAATCAAGCTTTCTAATCTAGAGCTCTGCCTAGCTCCTAAACCCTAATCTCTTCAACAGCTGCTAGCAGGAATCTCCTCTTCAACTTTGGAAGTTGGTCTCCAAGCTCTGGATCTCCAATGGCTTCATCATCATCAGTCTTCAGCTTCCCCAATCCCCAGACAATCCCAATACCCACGCAGACAAACAGTAATCCCCAGAGGGCACACCACACCAATCAATCAAATATAGCAGTATATACTAATAGCAGTAGGGAAATCCTAATGATTTCTAAGGGGATCTAGCCTATACCCATAACCCCTATAGCCCATACCCCAAAAATCAAATGAAAATTTCCTAAAAGAATTGAACTATCTCACCTAATCTGATGTAAAACCCTAATTTCATTCATGTTGTTCACACCTAAACTAAACACCTAAAATTAATTCCTAAAAATACAAACTAAATTGCATATACAAGCTAACAATGTCTATTAATCAACCTAAAAAGAATGGGTGAAAAATATCAAAGCAACTAATAGAACAAAAGTCATCAAAATCATGTATGAAATGAAACACCTAAAATAGGTATTTATTTGGAAAATATGGGAAAAATATCAAATAAAAAATAAAATGCAATTTTTATTTTTTATAATTTTCTAGACATCTTGAAGAAAATTATGCAAAAAGAATTATCAAAAAATAATGTTTTTCCAATTTTATATGATTTTCACAAAATGCAAGCAAAATTAAAAGAAATGAATATCAAACAAAAGAATTAAATTGGGGAGGGGTGTTATAAGCAGACACGCTTAGTTATAATCTCAGGTGGGCCATCAACTGGGGGGCGCGAATAGAACAAAGCAATAGGCCCAGCGCGCTTCAGAATTTAACAAAAATCAAAAAAAGCTCAAACGGTGCAGATAGCAATATTCTTAGTTGAATAATATTGGGCCTTGGCTGAGAGGGGTGTCAAAAGCAAGTAAAGTCTGAGCCCACTCAGAAACATAAGTGAAACGGGGCGTTTCACTCCTAGGTCTTCCCTCCGTTTTCAACTTCAAACGTGGACCCTTGGATTAGATCCCCAGTCAAGGTCAAAACCCTGATCGTGTGGCCATGGCTTCGTCTTCAACCTCCAGCCAAACCCTAAGTTCTGAAACCCTAACCATGCACGAATCTCACACTCCTCTGTTCTCCCTTATACCTCCATGGATTCACACGACTTCAAGAGAAAAGATGCTCTATCAACTCTCCTCTACACAACCATACCATTATCTCTTTATGAAACTCACTCAAAAAGCAAACCCGATAGAGGTAACAGATAGAATCCACCATGAACACCTGTTATCAACCATACCAAACCTTGCCAATCTTTACCCTAGCATAACCTACATCTTCCACTGATCATTCTAAGCCACTAATCTAAGGTTATCTTGCATTATCATGGATGTTATGCTCTCTAACAGAATTAGTGCACCATGATCAACATCCATGAAACTCATCCAAACTTACCAAAATCAATCATCTTACTTATCCTAACAAATCTATACTACCAATTCTCTATAATCCTAACTAAACTAAGCAATTCGAACAGAATTCTAACCTGATGCAAATGGTGAAAACAGCTATGCAACTCCTTGAATTTGATGCTTGCAGTGATTGGAACTTGCTCAGTGACCTGGATGATGAATTCTGTATGCAATATCTTTTGTGCAAACTCCTTGAATCTTGTTCTTGAAACCTTCTTGCAACTTGGATGGAGAAGATGGATATCACAATTCTTGATCAATTCAACCAATTCTTTGATAGGATTCTGATCTAGGAAAGGTATTGATGATGATCCAAGCAAAAAATGTGGAAATTGATGGAGATTTGAGAGGGTTTGAGAAGCTTTTGCAAAATGAAGAAAGTGAGTGAAACTTGTGATTTTGAGAGAATGAGATCACCAACCATGGCATGAACCATCTCATATCAATATATAGGTGTCCTTAGAACCTCCTAGAAACTTGGAGAAGTTTCCCTTGCATTCTTTCCCTTGGATTTGGTTTATGTATCTTCTATCACAAGTAACCATGGATAACTCCCAAAATGTGAACTAAGCTCAAAATTCTACTTTATCCAATGTCTTTAAAATGATCTTTCCATTCAAAATGACCTATAATTTTGCTTCATTTGACCAAAATATGAAAAATCTCATTTTTAAGTCCATTTTTATTCATTAAATCCAACAATTTTGAAACCTTGTGCTATGAATATTTACAATCTCTCATGGTCACTTTTATAGACTCAAAATGTCATTTGGAACAAGTTTTATGTTGTAAAGTTTTCCATTTGGAGCTCCCTTGTATGAGTTTTGGGCATAGGTTAAAATGACCTGTAATTCTCAGATGACCAAAATACCCTTTGCTTGCCAAGCCCATAAGTAGAGTTCCACAAATCATATGAAGGCATACTATACCATTCTAGAAAGCTACGACAATGAGGAACAACTCTTATGTTTACCAGAAATTCATTTGAAATCTCCTTGAGGGGTAAAAATAGCTTGGAAGTCAAGTCACTTTCACAGACAAAATTTCAGATACCTCAGATGACCTGTAACTTGCAAGGACCATAACTTGACTTCTACAAATCTCCTTGATGTCTTCCACCACTCAAATTAAAGGTCTTGAGATCCTCTACAAGTTTCATGTTGGCCAAGGATCCATTTGAAGCTTGATTTTGACTTATCTTGCTTGGAAATTTGACCTAAACTAGGGGATTTTACACAGAAACCCTAATTTAGAAACTCCCCTTCTCCTTGATTTCTCTTGAATTCTTCTTAGCATAACAACATATCCTTATTCTTCATGTCAAATGGTGAACCCCACATCTCTCCAATAGACCTTAATGCCCTTCCATCAGTCATTTGACCTAGAGTTGACCCCAGGTTGACCCAGATGAAACCCTAGTTGACTGTCTTCAACTGTAATTCTTGTGACTTCACCAATGACTTGTCTCCTTCTCCAAATGACTTTCTAAGTCCTCCAAGATGTCTAGATACTCCCCATGCTCAGCCCACAACTCACAATTTCTTTGTTGATCCTCAGACACCCTCAGTTAGGAGATAGATGAACTGCTTGATCCATTGACTTGATAGCTTCCAAATTCTTTTCTGATGACTTGAATGAGATTGAATCAGGATAATAACCTCTTGATAGGCCTCTAGAGATGAGAATAATGATTGGTCCCCTGTTGGATGACTTGCTATGCTTATGCTATGCAGATGAGTAACCTATGTACATGACTCTATATGCAAATGCTAATGATATTGAAACATAAACCAAGTGAATAAGGTTGGGCAAATTTTAGGGTGCAACAGCTGCCCCTATTCAAGCGGCTTGGACCCGATTGGGTGAAGAGCCCGGAGCCTTCAGACATTCGCAGTACGAGACAGTTGAATACTAAGAACCCGGAAATTTGCCAACCGCAGCAATAGATTGCGCTCCTGCTTGAGGAACGACATTCATCAGCTGAATCTGATTGTTACGACAACCCACTGATCTCGTGCTGGGGATTATTTTCATCAACCTAAAAGACTTTATCATCGCAGAGATAGAACATTGTCCACGTCAGGACGCGTGCTTCGTCAATTTGGAAAACTTCAACAACTTTGCCGGGGATGGCTCGTCTGCCTTCTCGTCAGAAATAAACCGTCCACGTTAGGAATAAACTCTTCCACGTTAGGAATAACACCGTCCACGTAAGGAATAACACTTCGTCTGGATCTGTCCGCGTTAGGACTAAACTCTTCCACGTCAGGAACAATCTCTTTCTTTTCCATGTCAGGAATCAATCTTGATATGTCCGCGTAAGGACTCAATCTTTCCACGTAAGGAATGAACTCGTCTTTCCACGTAAGGAAACCATTTTCTTCCACGTAAGGAATGCTCTTGATATGTCCACGTAAGGACTCCATCTTGATATGTCCACGTAAGGACTCCATCTCTCCACGTAAGGAATCACAAACTTTCCACGTAAGGAACCTTAATCTTTCCACGTAAGGAATACAACTTCGTCCACGTAAGGACCCACTTTTCCACGTCAGGAACACAATCTCTTTTCCACGTAAAGGATCATTTTTCTTCCACGTAAGGAATGCATCTTAATCCGTCCACGTAAGGACTCCAATCTTCATTCCACGTAAGGAATCACAATCTTTCCACGTAAGGAAACCAACTCGTCTTTTCTGCGTCTGTCCCCGTCAGGACTGAACTTGCTTTTCCCCGTAAGGAACTGAAGCTTCTTTTTCCACGTAAGGAATAACCTTGTCCACGTAAGGACTCATCTTTCCACGTAAGGAATAACTTGATATGCTTTGTCCACGTAAGGACTCCGATCTCTTGACTTGCTGAGGAAATAAAACTTGTCCACGTTAGGACCCATGCACCTTTGACCCACTGGGGAAGTGAGACTTGTCCATGTCAGGACTCACATCTCAACCTGCTGAAGTAATAGAACCTGTCCACGTCAGGACTTGCGCGTCTTTGACTTGCTGGGGAAATAAGACTGTGTCCACGTCAGGACTCATACTTTACCCACAACACGAAGAAGGATAAACTTGTCCACGTCAGGACCCTACACTCAATCAATACCGAGAACTCGAAGCTGTCCATGTTAGGACTAACACATACCGTCAAACTGGAAGAAATGTCCATGTTAGGACTCCACGTTCCATCAACTATGAGAAATCGAACCTGCCCACGTTAGGACTAGCACCTCCCATCAATCCGGGGAAATAAATCTGTCCACGTTAGGACACTCACTTCTCCGGCACAAAGAAATCCCGTCAATAAAGTTGTCCACGTTAGGACTCATCCCTCCATCGGTCCGCAAACTTCTTATCACTGACGTTACAGCAACTTTGAGGCTGACTCTACTGGGGATATTCGGAAACCAAACTACTGGATGCCTGCTCTGATAACCGGCGGTAGCCTCTGAAATTCTGGTTCATGAAACCTGTTAATGCTAACGTACCAACAACTTCGAAGGAAACAGTCTGCTGGTCGGACTAGAGAAACTTCAACAAGAAACCATGGCGGGGAAATAAGTAACTCTGCTTAGGGACAAAGAGAAACTTATCCTGCTGGCTCTGTGGGGGGAGTAGTGCCACAGCTGACCCTTCGTCGAATGTCTCACGCCGAGACTTCGAATGTTCATTGATTTATTGGAGCAAGAACCCCTCCCACCTGCAAGAGAAGCAATACTTGAAACAAACGGTTAGTCAACCTGGTTTATGTTTCACAATGCATGCGTTCGACAATGATGCAATGTTCCAATCGACATGGAAATGCTACGCTTTATTTGGTGGATGCAAGTATGACACTATATGCCAATGCAATTGCGGACTTGAACTGTCGAGGAGCAAAATAAATGCTGAAGATAATGCCGACTCCGCTGGGGATAGCCAGATGCTATAGAATTATTCCAGCAAAATAAATGCTGGAAGAGTGAAGTCGACTCAGCTGGGAAATGGGGAACTTGATACAAAACACCTCGTTGAAGTGACACCCTGCTGGGAATATAACTCTGCTGGAGAATGGCAGATGCGCCTGGTATGATCGAACTTCTGCTGGAAAGTGAACGGATATCACAAGGTATTCTGACAAAATAAATGCCAGAATTCACCAACTCTGCCGGGGAGAGTCTTAATCTTCGAGTTCCACTGGGAGGAATGAAAATACTGGCTGGAAAGAAAACTCTGCGGGGGATGGGATGATTCTCTTGGGGAAAACCAACTGACTCCGTTGGGAGAGAGTACGCGACCCTGCGGGGAAAGGTGAACTTGTCTGAATACCGCCTTACGATCTGGGGATCGCCAAACTCTACTAAGGATGAATGGCTTCGCTGGAGCATGTCCTTTGGATGAGCTACAACTTGCTGGGGACCTCTATCTTTCTTCAGGAGGAACATGCATGACATGCGTGAGGGTTGAGTCTTTCGTTATTGCAACCTTTTGCTCATCTTCCTCGTACGGCTATGAAACCTGCAACAACACAAACAAGACAAGACAAGCCTATGCAACCAAATCTATTCATATTAGTGATGTCATTTTCAGTTAATTCAAAGTTTTAGCAATTGTTGGCAAGGGCCAGTGATGTTATACCCATGCTAGTTTCAATAAACTTAGGCGTTTTATCATGCACAGAACAGTAAAGAACCAGCATCAAGTACTGAATAACATATTTTATTGATTGGGCCCCTGAATGGGCGGAGTTTTTTTTTTGTACACGGGATGTAACTCCTGAAAAGAGGAAGCTATGCAAAGCAGATATACAAGTATGCACAAGAAGCATAAATCTTTTGACAAATTACATTTTGTACACGTGTCGGCAACGGGATGCAGACGAACACCACGAACTGATCCTTCTATGACTCATCCGACTCAAATGCCTTCCCGGTATTCACACTTTCGAAGAGGTTGTATCTGATAATCGACCCCTCAGGTATTCTCCCGCATTGATGCTCACTGCAATATCAAATTCGGACCGCAGTCATTTGCTTTTCAAATCCCTAACTTTTGCGTGAACCGCCCTTTACGGGTTTTCAGTTCACCGGGATACCCTTTTTTGCCGAAGCCGCCCAGTGTAGGTTTTCAACTTCGCGGGTGTACATTTTTCCGATTTTATCCCTAACTTTTGACCGAACCTTTCATTCTGTTTTTGGTTCGCCAGGATGCCCCATTTTTGCCTGGACTCTCTTTTTTCTGTCCAGCGGGTCAATTTTAAGCAAAGTATTTTTTAACTGCGTCTGAATTCACAGGCGACGCAAAGTCTTCACCGTCCATGGTGGACAACAACAAAGCTCCTCCGGAAAAGACTTTTCTGACAACGTATGGCCCTTCATAGTTGGGGGTCCACTTGCCCCTGTGATCCGCCTGCGGCGGGAGAATCCTTTTCAGCACAAGGTCGCCCGTCTGAAAGCTTCGCGGATGTATCTTTTTATCGTATGCTTTCTTCATTCGGCTCTGGTACAAACGACCATATGCTAGAAAAGCAAGCCTCTTCTCATCCATCAAACTCAATTGGTTCAACCTGTCTTTCACCCATTCTGCCTCGTCTAGCTGAACGTCTCGCAATACCCTCAGAGAAGGGATCTCAACTTCCAATGGTAATACCGCTTCCATTCCGTATACTAACGAGAACGGGGTTGCCCCGGTTGATGTGCGTACCGTCGTACGATAACCGTGTAAAGCGAAAGGTAGCATCTCATGCCAATCCTTATAGGTCACCACCATCTTTTGGACGATCTTCTTTATATTCTTATTGGCCGCCTCGACAGCGCCATTCATCCTGGGTCGGTAAGGGGAGGAGTTGTGATGTTCGATCTTGAAATTCTGACAGAGCTCCTTCATCATTTTGTTGTTCAGGTTTGATCCGTTGTCCGTGATTATTCGCTCGGGGATCCCATATCGGCAAATGATATCTCTCTTGATGAATCTGGCCACCACCTGCTTCGTTACATTTGCATAAGACGCCGCTTCCACCCACTTGGTGAAGTAATCGATTGCTACTAAGATGAACCGATGCCCATTAGAAGCTGTCGGCTCGATCTTTCCAATCATATCGATTCCCCACATCGAGAATGGCCAAGGCGATGACATCACATTTAGAGGACTCGGAGGCACATGGATCTTATCAGCATAAATTTGGCACTTGTGGCACTTCCTCGCAAACTTGAAACAATCAGTTTCCATAGTCAGCCAAAAGTAACCTGCCCGCAGCAGCTTTCTCGTCATAGCATGCCCACCAGCATGCATACCAAATGTACCTTCATGTATTTCCTCCATGAGCAGCTTTGCCTCTTTCTCGTCTACACAATGCAACAGCACCAAATCGTGGTTTCTTCTGTATAAGACGCCATCCGGATTCAAATAGAAATTACTCGCTAATCTCCTGAGAGTCTTCTGATCTTGACTGGATGCCCCAGCCGGATACTCTTTATTCTTCAGGAAATTAAGGATATCGAAATACCGCGGTTTGTCGTCGGATGCTTCATCAATAGCAAATACGTAAGCCGGTCTGTCAAGCCGAGAGATAACGATTCGGGGAGCCTCGTTCCAGAAGTTGACTTTGTACATGGAAGACAAAGTGGCCAGGGCGTCAGCCATTTGATTCTCGGCCCGCGGTACATGATGCAATTCAACCTTGTCGAAGAAAGGCAACAATCTCCTTGCATAATTCATGTAATGTATCAAGTTAGGCTGTCGTGTCTCCCATTCCCCTTTTATCTGATTCACCACCAGAGCTGAGTCTCCGTATACGTCTAAATTCTTGATTCGCAAATCAATGGCTTCTTCAAGCCCCATTATACAAGCTTCGTATTCGGCTTCATTATTGGTAACTGGAAAGGTCAATCGGGCAGTGAACGGGATGTGCGACCCGTGTGGTGTAGTGATGATTGCCCCTATTCCGCTACCGTAAGCATTCATAGCTCCGTCAAATATCATCTTCCATTTGGAACCCAACTCTGGTCCTTCGTCTGGCAACGGCTCTTCACAATCCTTCATCTTTAGGTACATGATATCCTCGTCAGGAAAATCAAACCTCATCGATTGGTAATCTTCAATAGGCTGCTCGGCCAGATACTCAGACAACACACTCCCCTTTAGAGCCTTTTGCGAGACGTATTGAATGTCATATTCAGTCAAGACCATCTGCCAACGGGCAATTCTCCCTGACAACGCCTGCTTTTCGAATACATATTTGATAGGATCCATCTTCGAGATGAGCATGGTTGCATGATTCAGCATGTATTGCCTCAAACGCTTGGCGGCCCAGGCTAGCGCGCAACAAGTTTTCTCAAGCATCGAGTATCGAGATTCACAATCTGTAAATTTCTTACTCAAGTAATAGATCGCATGCTCTTTTCTTCCTGTCTCGTCGTGTTGACCGAGAACACAACCCATACTTCCCTCAAGAACCGTCAAATACATGATCAAGGGTCTGCCCGCCACCGGGGGTATCAAAATAGGAGGCTCCTGCAAATACCGCTTTATTTTATCGAATGCCTTTTGACAATTTTCGTTCCACGCTACAGTTTGATCTTTCTTTAACAGCTTGAATAATGGTTCACACGTGGCAGTTAGGTGAGATATGAACCGGGCGATGTAGTTCAACCTCCCTAAAAACCCGCGCACCTCTTTCTCTGTTTTAGGCGTCGGCATTTCTTGGATCGCTTTTATTTTAGCAGGATCGACCTCTATTCCTCTTTCGCTTACGATAAACCCCAGCAGTTTACCCGATCTCACCCCGAAGGTGCATTTGTTAGGGTTCAGTCTCAGCCTGAACTTCCTAAGCCTTTTAAATAACTTCAGCAGATTCACCAGATGCTCTTCCTCCGTCTGGGATTTGGCAATCATATCGTCAACATAAACTTCGATCTCTTTATGCATCATATCATGGAAAAGAGTCGTCATCGCACGCTGATATGTTGCCCCAACATTTTTCAAGCCAAAGGGCATCACTTTGTAGCAAAATGTTCCCCAAGGCGTTATGAAAGTGGTCTTCTCCATATCCTCTGGCGCCATTTTAATCTGATTATAGCCTGAAAAGCCATCCATGAAGGAGAATATGGAGTATTGAGCAGTATTATCAACTAGCACATCAATATGAGGAAGCGGAAAATCGTCTTTTGGGCTTGCTTTATTCAAATCTCTATAATCCACGCACATTCGAACCTTGTCGTCTTTCTTCGGCACTGGTACGATGTTAGCAACCCATGAGGGATATTTTGTCACAGCCAGGAAACCAGCGTCCCACTGTTTTTGAACTTCCTCTTTGATCTTTACTGCCATGTCTGGTCTAGTTTTGCGAAGTTTTTGTTTGACTGGCGGGCATTCTTCTTTCAGTGGCAGACGGTGCACAACCATATCTGTATCGAGCCCTGGCATATCTTCATACGACCAAGCGAATACATCACTATACTCTCGGAGCATTTCAACCAGTCTTCGCTTGATATCGCTCTGCAGCGCGGCTCCGATACGAATATTCTTCTCAACCCCTTCCGACCCCAAGTTGATAATTTCGATGACCTCGTCGTGAGGCAGAATGGCTCTTTCCTCTTGCTTCACCAACCAAGACAGTTCTTCAGGAACGTCACTATCTTCGACAACCTCTTCTTCGGCCTGAAATACCGGGTGCTCGAAGTCGGGACGAGTCATAGGTGGTTCAAGGATGTCATTTGAAAATGTTATCCTGCAAAAGGAATGGTTAAGTGCTTCAAAATGCGTATAAAGCGAATAACCGCATTGCCATTTGTTGCGGTGGAAATAGGATCACAAACTATTAATGAGTTTGAATCGCAATTCAATTCACAACCGCTCTTTGATTTATCCGAAGGAAAAGGTCAAAAGAGGGAAAACCTATTTTGCATCGTAAACACAATGCGGGGAAAGATCTAGGGTTCGGGGGTTGGTTAAATTTAGGGAAGGTATTAGCACCCTAAACTTCTGTAGTACTCTACAAGAACCTTTTGTTCAAATGTTTACTATTTGCTTTATTTATTTGCTTAAGGTATATGTACAAAGGGATTAAAAGTGAGAAAGGAGACCTAAGGGGTTAATTCTAAGTTTACTCGGCAAGACATCGCATCCTGTGCCTACGTATCCTTACGGGAGTGGAATCAGAGTAATCGTAGTTCCCCTCAAAAGGGAGGTTAGAGACTTCTTGACTGTGGCCAAGGTCTCAAGGGGAATAAACATGTCTTAAGGACACGCTTACGTGGAGTATAGAAACTCCAAATCTCTACGTTGAATTGTTAAGTGAATTAGGGTTAAATTAGGTTAGGGATTCCGCGGCGGGAAACCCTAAAATGAGCGCGGCGGCTCTTTGACCTAGTGCTAGGGGTAAAATGGTAACTTTGTCTGCGGCGAGGCATTTATGGAAAATTAGGGTTTGCAAAAGTTGTAAGGGTTTGAAGTTGAGGACTATTGGCGCGACGACCAAAAGCTAGACCTAACCTTCGGATGTGTGTAGTGTGACAGAATAATAGTGATGGAAGCGTGAGAAATTAATCATACGAGCAGGGAAATGATGACAGAAATTAAAATCATACACGCAGAAAATAAAAGGCAGAAATTAAAACGCGATTATTAGGGTTCGCGAGGTTACAAGAGAGGAGCAGTTACAAAAATGATATAAAAATGAAATAAATAACGGTAAATGCAATAAACTGCAAAAACGAGCAAACACTGTTAATGGATAGAATTGTCAGATGGTGACGAAATAAAACTATGCATCTTTTTTGTGGTTTTATTTTGTGATATAATCTTCAATTTAAAATGAAATTATTAATATTAATTCAACTCAAACCCTAAAACTATTTTAACTTAGTTATTATATTTTTTAAAAAACAAAAAAAATTAATGTATTTATTTAAAAAATGTTTTTTTTATTTACTATTATAAAAAAGGTTTTTTAATCTTATAAAAAAGTTTTAAATTATTATTTTATAAAAACAATTTTAATATTAGTTTTTTTAAAAAAAGTTTAATAAAACTAAATTAATTATACAAAAAAAAGAAAAAACGTAAAAAAATAAAAGGGTTGGGCCGGTCATCACTCGTATTCTTTCCATCATCGCTTCCGTCTTTCTCTCTCGCGGCCATGTTTCACCCCTTGTTCGTATCACCTTCTCCACACTAAAAACAGAAAAAAAAACAGTTAATATGTTGATAAGGGAATGGGAAGTTTACGGTGGGTTTTCAATCGGTGATCAACGGAGGCAATGATGGTGAACTGAGCTTCGACGGAAAGGGTTTGCTCGTCGTGGCTTTAAGCGGCACTGGTGAGCTCGTTCCACTGAGATCGTCTCGTTTCGATCTCTCTCTCTCTCGGCTACTAGCCCGTTAGGGTTTGCGATTGTGGTTTCGCCGTTTTCCTCTGGGGCTCTCGCGATTTTCCGTTTTTTTGAGCTGTTTTGGCTGTAAGTGAATTAATTTGCCATTAGCCTGTGATGAACTTTGCTGATGCTATTCGATTCTTGCGTTTCAGGGCTGGGATTTTTGGATTTGTGATTTTCTGATGACATTGGGCCGTGATGTTTCTAAACTGAGCCCACCTGATGGCTGTCTTTGATTGCTACTTTGAATTTCCAATTACCTTTGGCTGTTTTATTTATGCAGCGTATGAACTGTTTTGGCTTTGAGTTCTGTTACCAGTTTTGTACTGATGCGGTTGTGGGATTTCAGGTGTTGGAAAAACTTTGAGCACAAAGTGATTTAGACCTGCCGGCATCCGGGTCTGAATCCGGATTGACTATGTTGCCTTACTCTCGTATCAGTTTGGAAATCCAATTGCGGCAAAAGTGAATCAGTCCCGCTTCTCTTATCACTTCTATCTCTCGGATGTCCCGCATGATAAGAACAGATGTTACTTGATCTGACGCCAACGACGCGGATTGGTAACGGGGGTAGGACGCAGCTTCGGTTGTGCCACTCCCGGCACTCGATGATGACGCTGTTCTGAGAGTGTCAAAAACAAACTTCTAACCCTTTCCTGCTTCTGTTTTGTTTTGTTTCTGTTGTGCAGGTCAATCAGAGATTTGCGGAGAAGATCGAGCATCATGAAGAACACTTAGGCTTTTTTAGGACTTTGTTAGAGTAGATGTTCAGTGTAAATGACATTTCTTGTAAACACACAAATGAATCTTCATGAGTGAAATTCAAAGATTATTCCTCCCTTTCAATTGTAAATTAAATACTTATGAAATAAAATTCCACAAATATTTATTTCTTTCTCAATTGAATACCAAATTTTGAAATTATTTATATTTATTTCTTAGTTGTAAATCACAAATATTTATGAATAAAAAACCACAAATATTTGAGTTCACTTCCTAGTTGTAAAGTATAAACATTCGCAAATGACATCCATATATACTTAACTTCTCGTCCCTGTGTTCATTCCTCTCGTGGCCTTGATCTCACTGCTTGATTAAATTCACTTACATTCCAACCTAAATTCTAGCCAGCAATTTTATAACCAAACACGGATGTGCGCCGTAATCACAACAGATTCAGTATCAACGATAACATAGCCCGTAATTGAATTCCACTGTCCAAAGGCTATGAGCAACAACCCAATAATACCCCATTAAAACTGCGCCTTATTAACAGAAACGGAAGTGCTCTGGAAATAAACCATGAGCGATGAAATGGATCTTAAATCCAGTTGTGCCCGACAAATTTCGATACCGAACACATGGAATTGGCGCCTTGATATAATCAAACCAGGTGATAAATAAATGCCTCAGAAATAGTGTCTCAAGTGTCTCAAAGCTCAGTAAAAGCCTGTCTTCAAAGAATTAGCGGAATCCACGTAAAATGACCAAAATACCCCTGGAACCAATCCTGCAAACAAATACCTCCCCGACTTGATAGTGGTTAGCAGATGCACAGATGAGATGCTATGTGAAATGACTGACTAAATATAAGGGTAAAATTTGGGGTATTACAGTTGCCCCTATTTAAATAGCTACACCGGACGATTTGAGTGACAGAGACTCGAGGAGTCGTGGTGGAGGGATTTAAATATAGATAACCGAAAATTTTTCCCTTTATATGCGGCGATATGCAACGCTATGGACAAAGCGAGAACAGATTAATGCAGATGATGCCATGAATATGATGTGATGCGTATGCTGGAATGATGAATGCGAAAATGCTGACGAACGCGACGACACAGGGACAGACGCTACGAGAAGGACACACTGGGGAAAACGACGCGCTGGGACACAGTACAACACTAGGGAATTCTAAAATGATGGTCAACTGGTGCGGACACGACCAATTTTCATTTTTAGAACGGGAATGAGATTCTCAAATGGAGATGGCACCTATGAGACGGCCTCCACTGGGGAATCTAAAAGTAAAACTGGATCATGTACGACTGCAAGATCGATTACAGAACTCTGAAGCATTGAGCAAAGAATAACATCCAAGCTTCTATAAACTATCCTTCGTGATAAGATCGGACGGACTTTTCGGAAATCCGTATCAAATATACAGGGTAAAGACCGGCTGTACGCCAAAATACGTGGACTTTAAGAATAAGATCCTTAAATGGAGATGGCACCTACGAGATGACCTCCATTTGGGAATGTATAATAATAAAACTGGACCTACACGCTTTCAAGATCAATCACAGAATGCTGGAGCATTGAGCAAAGAATAACATCCAAGCTTCTATAAACTATCCTTCGTGATGGGATCGAATGGACTTTTCAGAAATCCATATTACATATACAGGGTAAAAACCGGCTGTATGCCAAAATAAAGGGGCTTTGATGGGAAATGCCCTGATAAGCTTCTCGAGGGAGAACTGTCACTTATCGTTGGAATGGACTTACGCAAAAATGAATAAGCACTCAAATAAAGAGGCTGCTGCTTATCTGATATATAAATTTTCTCATATTTAAGGTCGGCGCCTGGAATACGATTCTGATTCTTCTTTTACTAAAGGATAAATGAACTTCTTCATACTTCAAGATCGTGCTCTCCTGAATATGATTCCGCTCCTTCTTTTACTAAAGGGTAAATGAACTTCTTCATACTTCAAGATCGTGCTCTCCTGAATATGATTCTGCTCCTTCTTTTACTAAAGGGTAAATGAACTTCCACATTCTTCCAGATCGTGCTCTCCTGAATATGATTCCGCTCCTTCTTTTACTAAAGGGTAAATGAACTTCCTCATTCTTCCAGATCGTGCTCTCGTGAATATGATTCCGCTCCTTCTTTTACTAAAGGGTAAATGAACTTCCTCATTCTTCAAGATCGTGCTCTCCTGAATATGATTCCGCTCCTTCTTTTACTAAAGGGTAAATGAACTTCCTCATTCTTCAAGATCGTGCTCTCCTGAATATGATTCCGCTCCTTCTTTTACTAAAGGGTAAATGAACTTCCTCATTCTTCAAGATCGTGCTCTCCTGAATATGATTCCGCTCAAACCTCCCCGTATTTCAAGATCGTGCTCTCCTGAATACGATTTGGTTCAAAACCTCCCTATACTTCAAGACGTCAAGGAAAATGGAAGCCCAACTTCTCAATGGAGATGGCCATTTGCTGCGAGTCATAACGAAGATAGGATCGGCTTCTTAGGTGAGAAATGTCGTATACCGATGTTGTAAGATGTAAAGTGTTGTACCGATAGATTTTCCAGGCGTGAACTGGCATGTATCTGTAAAGATTGTGATTGATTTTCTTGAAAGATAGTGCAAAATAAATGCACATCCGGGTATAGTGATAAATTTCTCGGGCGAGAACAGTCGCGCATCTGTCATGGTATGGTGAAGGTCTTTAGATGGTGCAAAATAAATGCACGTCCGGTTGGGCTCGACGACCGACAATACTGAGGTTCAATCTAGGATCGAGCTAGAAAGAAGACTGGTAATCAAGACTCCATCGAGGGAATGAACTCGAAGGGTAAATATCTTATCCTGGTGAGGAAAGATAATTGAAGTAACCGTCATCCACGAGGATCGAGCTCTGTGGGGAAACTGGAAACACATATGTATTTTATGCTTAGGGCTGACAATCTATTTGGAGAGAATGGACCAACCCAGTTACTCGGCGGTAACAACCAATGATGGCGAGACACAATGGACCTGTGAATGCATAGGTTAATATGAATGTATGTTAATGTCTATGTATGCAAGATGTTATGAAATGAGTAGGCAATGAGTATGTGCATGAAATATGCATGTGATGTTTGTGCCCTTGCGTATGCTGACGAAACAGACTAGAGACAGGACGAGAGATGAAATAAACATCTCGACGGAGATACCCTGCATTCTCTGCAACCAATACGTCAATCATGGGTAAGAAAGATCAATAGTAGAACCAAATCTAGTTTCGGAATTCTGACTTCTCTGGGGGAGAAGGTAATCTGCTTGGGTGCACAGTATCACGTCTTCACATGGGGAGAAGAAAACTTGAGGGACACTTTCGAGTTACCCAAGAAAAGGTTGTCACCTTTTAGTCTCTCTGGGGACTGTGTCAGAGCAATGATTTAAAAGTGTTTCTGCAACAATGAGATTTTTCGAGGAGTGAAGAGATCCTTCCGAAATTTCCACTAGTCAAAGTAATTTCTTATATTTCGATTGCGTTTTCGAAGAACCATTTTTTAAAAATTTTCAAAGCACCTTTCATTTTCAAAATTTTTAAGAATAAATGCATTTTGCATAACAATAGAAAACAAGAGTAATGCACCAAGGAATGTAAGTAACAAAATGGTATCTTTTATTAAAGGATGGCAGCTTGCTGAAGGCATAGCTCCACAGATGATTATGTTTTAAAATTGGCAACATGGGAAAAGGTTACATTGAATCCAACGGCACATACTGACACTAATAACTAAAATTAATCCAGAATCTTGCTTTGGACGAGGATGAAAGAACTGGAAAATGGTGCTCCTGTGGAAAGTGTGTTTGCGATGATCGGTGTTTTCTGATGCAATGAAATGCCTTTGTCCCTAACTTTTGCCTGGACCGCCCTTTCGGGTTTTCAATCCACCGGGACGCTCTTTTTTGCCTAAGCCGCCCTTTCGGGTTTTCAACTTAGCGAGCTTTTTATTATTATTTCTTTCTTTCCAACCCTTACTTTTGCCTAAGTCGCCTTTTGCAGGTTTTCGACTTAGCGGGTTTTTAGGCATAATATTTTCGGACTGCATCAGAATTCACGGGATGTGCAAGCTCTTCTCCATCCATTGTTGTAAGTATCAGAGACCCTCCGGAGAAAACAGTCTTTACAGCAAATGGGCCTTCATAATTAGGCATCCACTTTCCACGCATATCTTTATGCACTGGTAAGATCTTTTTGAGTACGAGCTCTCCTTGACGGAACTCACGGATACGAATCTTCTTATCAAATGCTCTTTTCATCCGTTTCTGATATAATTGCCCATGGCACATAGCTGTCATACGTTTCTCGTCAATGAGATTCAACTGATCCAGTCTGTCTTGAACCCATTCAGCTTCCTCAAGTTCAGCTTCCATCAACACTCTTAAAGAAGGTATCTCTACTTCGGCGGGGAGTACGGCGTCCATTCCGTACACCAATGAGAAAGGTGTTGCCCCTGTCGAAGTTCGCACTGGGGTCCTGTATCCATGCAAAGCAAACGGTAACATCTCATGCCAATCTTTGTAAGTCACGACCATCTTTTACAGGATTTTCTTGATATTCTTATTCGCAACTTCAATGGCCCCGTTCATCTTAGGACGGTACGGAGAAGAATTGTGATGCGTGATCTTGAAACGGTCACACAGCTCTTTCATAGTCTTGTTATTCAGATTGGTGCCATTGTCAGTTATTATCCGACTTGGAATTCCATAACGGCAGATAATCTCTTTCTTGATGAAGCGGGCAACCACTTGCTTAGTCACGTTGGTGTAGGAGGCAGCCTCTACCCATTTGGTGAAATAATCAATAGCAACAAGGATGAAACGATGACCATTAGAAGCCTTCGGCTCGATTGCCCCAATCATGTCAATGCCCCACATTGAGAACGGCCATGGTGAAGACAAAACATTCAACGGCGATGGAGATACATGCATTTTATCAGCGTAGATTTGGCACTTATGGCATTTTCTAGCGTATTGGATGCAATCGGCTTCCATGGTTAACCAATAATATCCAGCCCTTAGCATCTTCTTAGACATAGCATAACCATTGGCATGAGTTCCGAAGGTCCCCTCGTGAATCTCTTGCAGTAACATGTCCGCTTCCCGTTTATCAACACATCTGAGCAAAACCATGTCGTGATTTCTCTTGTATAACACCATTACTGATAAAGAATTTTGAAGCCAGTCTTCTCAACGTTATCTTGTCCAGACCGGTAGCACCATCGGGATACTCTTGCTTGACGAGATAGTTCTTGATGTCATGAAACCAAGGCCTTCCATCCACCTCATCCTCTTCGACTACTTGACAATAAGCGGGCTCCACTTTGCGTTCAATATGGATAAGAGGTGCTTCATTAACGAATTTAACTTTCCACATGGATGCTAACATGGCTAAAGCATCAGCAACGTGGTTCTCAGATCTAGGAACATGCTCGAACTCTATCTCGTCGAAATACTTAATCAGCTCGACAATGTAGTCCTTGTAAGGGATTAACTTCACATTCTTCGTTTCCCATTTGCCTTGTACTTGGTAAATAACCAAGGCTGAGTCACCACTTACTTTGAGAAGTTTGATTCGGAGGTGAATTGCTGCTTCGAGGCCGAGAATACATGCTTCATACTCCGCGACATTATTAGTACACTCAAAGTCCAACCTTGTTGTAAACGGAGTGAATCCACCCTTTGGGTTCATCAAAACGGCGCCTATACCATGCCCATTGAAATTCGAGGAACCATCAAACATCATCCTCCACCAAAGACCTGGTTCCGGACCTTCGCTCGGATCTGGCTCTTCACAATCTCTCTTGATCAACAAAATATCCTCATCAGGAAAATCAAACTTAAGAGGTTCATAATCTTCAACTGGCTGGTCTGCAAGATAATCTGATAAAATACTACCCTTAATTGCCTTCTGGGGTACATACTGGATGTCATATTCGGATAACAACATGTGCCAACGGGCTAGCCTCCCGGTTTGAGCAGGTTTCTCAAGAATATACTTGATCGGATCCATTTTAGAAATCAACAACATGGTATGACAGACCATATATTGCCGAAGGCGCCTAGCGGCCCATGCCAACGCACAACAAGTTTTCTCCAATGGTGAGTATCTGTTTTCACAATCGGTAAACTTCTTGCTCAGATAATAAATCGCATGTTCCTTTCTTCCAGTCTCATCATGTTGCCCGAGCACACAACCCATAGACTTCTCAAGAACAGTAAGGTACATAAACAACGGTCTTCCAGGTACGGGAGGAATCAGAATAGGGGGGTCTTGCAAATAACTCTTAATTTTCTCAAACACTTTCTGACAATCAGGGTTCCACTCAACCGTCTGCCCCTTACAAAGCAATTTGAATATCGGCTCACAAGTAGCGGTCATGTTAGAGATAAACCTGGAAATATAGTTCAAGCGTCCCAGAAAACCTCTAACTTGTTTCTCGGTTTGCGGAGCTGGCATATCTTGAATGGCTCGGACTTTGTCAGGATCTACCTCAATCCCTCGTTGGCTAACAATAAAACCAAGCAATTTTCCAGATCTGACACCGAAGGTACATTTAGCAGGATTCAATTTCAACTGATATTTCCTGAGTCGTTCAAACAACTTCACCAAATGGTCTAGATGTTCCTCTTCACTCTGAGATTTGGCTATCATATCGTCCACATACACCTCGATCTCTTTGTGCATCATATCATGAAAAAGAGTTGTCATAGCGCGTTGGTAAGTTGCCCCTGCGTTCTTCAAACCGAAGGGCATGACTTTGTAGCAAAAGGTCCCCCCAAGGAGTAATGAAAGTAGTCTTCTCTCGATCATCGGGATCCATTTTGATCTGATTATAGCCAGAGAAACCATCCATAAATGAGAACAACGCGAAATTGGCAGTATTGTCTACAAGTGTATCAATATGTGGCAGAGGGAAGTCGTCTTTCGGACTTGCTTTGTTCAGATCCCTGTAATCCACACACATCCTAACTTTACCATCTTTCTTGGGCACTGGCACAATGTTGGCAACCCAATCTGGATATTTTGCAACTGCCAAGAAACCTGCATCTAACTGTTTTTTAACCTCATCTCGAATTTTCAAAGCCATGTCGGGTCTCGTTCTTCGAAGCTTTTGTTTGATAGGTGGACAATCTGGCTTAAGTGGCAACTTGTGAACAACAATATCTGTGTCCAGACCAGGCATATCTTGATACGACCATGCAAACACATCAATATATTCTTTTAACAACTCAATCAGCCTCGGCTTAACCTCTGTCCCAAGCATTGCACCAATCTTGACCTCTTTCTTGTTCTCATTTGTACTAAGATTAATTAAGTCCACTTGCTCTTTATGCGGTTGAAGCTCTGTGTATTCGTACTCAATCAATCTTGTCAGTTCAGCGGGTACTTCAAAATCTTCTTCACTCTCGTCTTCAGCTTGATTGATGGGTGCATCCCAGTTAGGAGTGTCAATAAAGTCATTGGATCCAACAAGGTTTACGATGTCTCTGCATGATGGAAGGCTTACTTAATTAAAATGCTCAAAGATATGTAAGATAAGAAATGAAATGCTATTTTTGTTTTATTTTTGAAAAAGGTTGCCAATTTCATTTTTTTAAGGTGAAAACGAAAAACGCAAATGAACCAAAGTGGAATTGAACAAAATGCCTTTATTAATATCCTTTTTAAAAATGAAAGGTGGCCCAACAAAAACGACCTTATAACCTTGGGCAGGGCTACGGATTTTTATTTGAAAATGTAAATGAAAATGCTAAAAATTACTTTGACAATGGAAAAATAACAGGGATCTCTACGGCCTCCCAGTTGTTCAAAGCTGCATCACCCTTAAACACCAGGTTGCTCAAATCTTTATTTTCCTCACAGTCACTGACGGCATTGACTTGGAAACCTCCGCTGACAAATACCTCTTGGATAACCTTCGGACGCCCTTCGATAGTTATGGCGGCTCCACTCTGAGTTGGTTTGTAACCCAACCCAAAGCGATCAGTCTTGGTCTTGACATCAATTACCTCTCCCCAACCTTCCGGAATTCCCCTGTCAATTGTTGATTTGGTACTCTTCAGAGATGCAAAAGATGGATTACCCCGGCCCACTGTCTCTTCGATTTCTAGCAGAACAACATTGGCGATCTCGAGCGCTTGAAAGGAGATTTCCAAAGCATTCTCATCGGCCTCGATGTAACGGAAAGAAGACAGGTTACTGACCATCAGATCCTCCTCACCGTGTACAATAACTAACTTTCCATCGATCACAAACTTCATCTTTTGATGTAACGTTGAGGTTACTGCCCCAGCGGCATGAATCCACGACCTTCCAAGTAAGCAGCTGTAATTGGGATTAATGTCCATGACTTGAAATGTGATATTAAAAACCTGCGGACCAATCAGGATAGGAAGTTCAACCTCCCCCATTACCGACTGGCGAGAACCATCGAAAGCCTTGACGATCAAAGGAGTAGGTTTCAACACAGTCTCCTTGAAAACCAACTTATCAAGAACCCTCTTGGGTAGAACATTCAGAGAAGAGCCGGTGTCCACTAGCACTCTTGCTAAATTGTCCTCCTGACATTTCACTGATATATGTAAAGCACGATTATGATTCAGACCCTCCTTTGGTAACTCTTCGTTGCTGAAACTGAGGGTGTTACATGCGGTCAGATTGGCAATCACACTATCAAACCGACTGGTGCTGATATCTTGATCCACATGTGCTTGAGTCAAAACCTTCTGCAAGGCCATCCTATGAGCGGGTGAACTCATCAACAGAGATAAAATCGAAATCTTGGAAGGAGTCTGATGAAGTTGATCGATAACTTTATAGTCACTTTTCTTGATGATCCTCAAAAACTCAGCATCTTCATCATTCGTAACGGCTCCTTTACCTTTGTCTTTGGCAGGCACTGGGATACTAGTGGTTTCCTTAGGTGGGACCTCATTGGAACGGGGAGTATACACACGGCCACTGCGAGTCATCCTGCTTGCCTCTGCGATATTGGTCACAGTGTCTTTAACCTCTTCATTTGGAATAGTCTTCCCAGACTCCTTGTCAATCATCGTCACGTCATATTTCCAAGGCACAGCTTTAGGATCACTGAAAGGAAACGGACTTGGTCTTCGAATAACTATAGGCTTAGGCTGATTCACCTCAGGGATAGACGACTTTGGTATATCGAACACGGGATTGGCAGAACTTACCCCTGACAGATTAAACACTGGTACCTTACCCTTTGATTCAGGCTGATGGAAGACAGGCTCAACCACAGCGACTTCATCTTTCTTGGCTTGGCTTGTCACCTGTAAAACACCCTCGTCAATCAACCTCTGAACATCATTCTGAACCAACACACAACTCTTAATACTGGCTTCACAACTTACGCATGCAACGTGGGAAGTATCTACCAGACCAGCTTCAAACAGTCTCGAATGGAATATCTTAAGAGGAGTCTTAATCTGATCAACATCACGGATATAACCATCCTCAGAATCGGCACTAATGGCATTGACACTCTCATGGTTGGGAAAAGGATTCTTCTTAACATTCGGTTGAGGATCTTCAAATGACAAAATCTTCTTTTCCAATAAATCCCTGACAAGATTTTTGAGAGCATAACAGTTCTCCAGATCATGACCAGGCGCACCCTCATGAAATAAACAATGAGCAGCGGCGTTGTAATTGGAGGGTAGAGGATTAGGAGGCGGACCCAAAGCTCGAGTAGTAATTAGACCTTGCTTGACTAATGAGGGATACAACTCGGTGAAAGTCATCGGAATCGGCGGACAAGGTTTATACGTTCTCTTGTTCGGAACATTCTGGCGAGGAGCCGGATTCTTTGGCTGCTGATGGGCAGGAGCGTTGGGCGCCTGTTGATAGCTGATAGGAGGCGGATAAACAGGAGATTGTTGCATAGGTTGATACATAGGAACCTGTTGATTGAAAGAAGGTGCAACAGCTGCCACATAGGGTTGTTGAGCATATTGAATCGGATACCCTGGAGGTTGAGCATAACCTTGCGGATATCGATAAAATTGGTCTCTTCCTCTACCAGAGGATATAGCATTAGTCTCCCCTTCTTTCTTCTTCTGAGAGCCATACGGAGGTTTCTTCGGCTGATCCTTTTAAACACCATGATTATTTGTCATTTTACCGCTTTTCATACCCAATTCAATCTTGACACCCACAACAACGATGTCAGAGAAATTTGAAGTCACACTACCCACCATTCTTTCGTAAAATTCTGGACGAACCGTGTCGACAAACCAATCAGCCAACTCTTTCTCGGTCAAAGGAGGTTCTACTTGCGAAGCAATCTCTCTCCACCTTTGAGCGTACTCTTTGAATGACTCAGAACTCTTTTGTGACATACTCAACAACTGTCTTCTATCAGGAGCCAGATCCATATTGTACTTGTAATGTTTGATGAAAGCGTCGGATAAATCTTGGAAACTCTTAATGCGAGCCTGGTCCAAAGTTAAGTACCACTTGGAAGAAGCACCCTTCAAACTGTCTTGGAAGCAATGAATCATCAATTTATCATTCTCAACATGGGCAGCCATTTTGCGATAGTACATGATCAGATGGCTCTTAGGACAAGTGGCACCTTCATAGCGATCGAAGTTCGGAGTTTTAAACTTCGGGGGGATAACCAAACCTGAGACCAAACAGATGTCCCTTGCAGCAGTCCCAAAAATTTGATCACCCTCTGCTTTTCTCAATCTCTGGACGATAGTATCTACTTCCTCACGAAGCTTGTCATGTTTCTCATACCCTTCAACATTCTCATCAAGATTATCAAAGACGGTCTCATTGAAATACGGTTGCACACGGGTGTGTACAACAGGTGGTGCAAAGATAGGAGCCCCCCTAGGAACTTTGGAAAATAAAGGCCCGGCTTGTTGAATAGGCTGATTAATCGAAACAGTGGCTTGAGGAGGCACAAAACCGGGAGCAAGACCATAAGGAGGGTCCCTTGCTACGGTCACATTTGGTGGAGGGTCCACAGTAACGCCGGTAATCTCTGAAACAACAGTGGGCTGGGTATCCATCTTAGCGTTCATGACATGTAACAATTCCATCATACGCCCCATACCCCCTCGCAGGTCTTCAAGTTCATTGCTAAGGCGATCAATCTCTTTTGTCTGATCCTCCATTCTCTTCCGAGTTTGAGCTCTGGTGTTGTACTGGTGCCGAGGACTCAGGGTGACGAAACTGGAAGGCGAGAGAACCGAACTTCAGAAAACGGAAGACACATGCAATGCAAGAAAGTATATGATGCTATGATGCAAACGCGAATGAAGATTTCATGGAATTCAAACATTTACGAATGTCGTGGGGTACCCAAAAAAATTTCCTTGTTTTTTCCATTTTTATTTTATCCCGCGATATAAATGATGTTGGAATTCCATGAAATACAATGCAATGGGATGCTTTATGGATGCCATGCACATGAATACACAAAACCCTAGGTTAAAAGTCATGAGTGGAGTTAAGGTCTACCCATCCCCAAAAGGAGCGTACTATAGGTTAGTTGTACCTGCCGAACAAGGTTCTACAAAGTGCCCAAAGTCATCAGCCCATCTTTCGGATATTATCAACCTTCCGATTGACTCGGGGGTTAATAATATCCTCAAGAGAACCTCTTTTGAGTGTAGTATCGCGTAGCAACCATTGTAGGACTACTCCCACATAGCTCCCGCACTACGTCCTAAATAAGGCCAAGGTGGTGTTAAGGTACTACGGTCCTCAATATCACAGACTCCAATCGACCATGGAAAACGTTTTCACGATTACTCGTTCAATCGAACCATTTTCGAAAAGGTCTCAACTGAGCGGTGATTCTCGAATCAACTTGGTCGGGATTCAACTCCCTATAAGCCTCATCGAATATATCCCCATCCTATAATAATGTCACTAGTCCGAGCGTAGGACTTATCTCACTGCACAAGGAACAATCCCCCAAACCAGGGCACAAATATATACATGCAAAAATAACAAAACAAGTAGCAATAAATATGAACAAATTAGGGATAACCCTTAAAAATTAAGAATAATCCCCAGTGAAGTCGCCATTTTCTGTTGCGGTGGAAATAGGATCACAAACTATTAATGAGTTTGAATCGCAATTCAATTCACAACCGCTCTTTGATTTATCCGAAGGAAAAGGTCAAAAGAGGGAAAACCTATTTTGCATCGTAAACACAATGCGGGGAAAGATCTAGGGTTCGGGGGTTGGTTAAATTTAGGGAAGGTATTAGCACCCTAAACTTCTGTAGTACTCTACAGGAACCTTTTGTTCAAATGTTTACTATTTACTTTATTTATTTGCTTAAGGTATATGTACAAAGGGATTAAAAGTGAGAAAGGAGACCTAAGGGGTTAATTCTAAGTTTACTCGGCAAGACATCGCATCCTGTGCCTACGTATCCTTACGGGAGTGGAATCAGATTAATCGTAGTTCCTCTCAAAAGGGAGGTTAGAGACTTCTTGACTGTGGCCAAGGTCTCAAGGGGAATAAACATGTCTTAAGGACACGCTTACGTGGAGTGTAGAAACTCCAAATCTCTACGTTGAATTGTTAAGTGAATTAGGGTTAAATTAGGTTAGGGATTCCGCGGCGGGAAACCCTAAAATGAGCGCGGCGGCTCTTTGACCTAGTGCTAGGGGTAAAATGGTAACTTTGTCTGCGGCGAGGCATTTATGGAAAATTAGGGTTTGCAAAAGTTGTAAGGGTTTGAAGTTGAGGACTATTGGCGCGGCGACCAAAAGCTAGACCTAACCTTCGGATGTGTGTAGTGTGACAGAATAATAGTGATGGAAGCGTGAGAAATTAATCATACGAGCAGGGAAATGATGACAGAAATTAAAATCATACACGCAGAAAATAAAAGGCAGAAATTAAAACGCGATTATTAGGGTTCGCGAGGTTACAAGAGAGGAGCAGTTACAAAAATGATATAAAAATGAAATAAATAACGGTAAATGCAATAAACTGCAAAAACGAGCAAACACTGTTAATGGATAGAATTGTGAGATGGTGACGAAATAAAACTATGCATCTTTTTTGTGGTTTTATTTTGTGATATAATCTTCAATTTAAAATGAAATTATTAATATTAATTCAACTCAAACCCTAAAACTATTTTAACTTAGTTATTATATTTTTTTAAAAACAAAAAAAATTAATGTATTTATTTAAAAAATGTTTTTTTTATTTACTATTATAAAAAAGGTTTTTTAATCTTATAAAAAAGTTTTAAATTATTATTTTATAAAAACAATTTTAATATTAGTTTTTTTAAAAAAAGTTTAATAAAACTAAATTAATTATATAAAAAAAAAGAAAAAACGTAAAAAAATAAAAGGGTTGGGCCGGTCATCACTCGTATTCTTTCCATCTTCGCTTCCGTCTTTCTCTCTCGCGGCCATGTTTCACCCCTTGTTCGTATCACCTTCTCCACACTAAAAACAGAAAAAAAAAACATTTAATATGTTGATAAGGGAATGGAAAGTTTACGGTGGGTTTTCAATCGGTGATCAACGGAGGCAATGATGGTGAACTGAGCTTCGACGGAAAGGGTTTGCTCGTCGTGGCTTTAAGCGGCGCTGGTGAGCTCGTTCCACTAAGATCGTCTCGTTTCGATCTCTCTCTCTCTCTCTCTCTCGGCTACTAGCCCGTTAGGGTTTGCGATTGTGGTTTCGCCGTTTTCCTCTGGGGCTCTCGCGATTTTCCGTTTTTTTGAGTTGTTTTGGCTGTAAGTGAATTAATTTGCCATTAGCCTGTGATGAACTTTGCTGATGCTATTCGATTCTTGCGTTTCAGGGCTGGGATTTTTGGATTTGTGATTTTCTGATGACATTGGGCCGTGATGTTTCTAAACTGAGCCCACCTGATGGCTGTCTTTGATTGCTACTCTGAATTTCCAATTACCTTTGACTGTTTTATTTATGCAGCGTATGAACTGTTTTGGCTTTGAGTTCTGTTACCAGTTTTGTACTGATGCGGTTGTGGGATTTCAGGTGTTGGAAAAACTTTGAGCACAAAGTGATTTAGACCTGCCGGCATCCAGGTCTGAATCCGGATTGACTATGTTGCCTTACTCTCGTATTAGTTTGGAAATCCAATTGCGGTAAAAGCGAATCAGTCCCGCTTCTCTTATCACTTCTATCTCTCGGATGTCCCGCATGATAAGAACAAATGTTACTTGATCTGACGCCAACGGCGCGGATTGGTAACGGGGGTAGGACGCAGCTTCGGTTGTGCCACTCCCGGCACTCGATGATGACGCTGTTCTGAGAGTGTCAAAAACAAACTTCTAACCCTTTCCTGCTTCTGTTTTGTTTTGTTTCTGTTGTGCAGGTCAATCAGAGATTTGCGGAGAAGATCGAGCATCATGAAGAACACTTAGGCTTTTTTAGGACTTTGTTAGAGTAGATGTTCAGTGTAAATGACATTTCTTGTAAACACACAAATGAATCTTCATGAGTGAAATTCAAAGATTATTCCTCCCTTTCAATTGTAAATTAAATACTTATGAAATAAAATTCCACAAATATTTATTTCTTTCTCAATTGAATACCAAATTTTGAAATTATTTATATTTATTTCTTAGTTGTAAATCACAAATATTTATGAATAAAAATCCACAAATATTTGAGTTCACTTCCTAATTGTAAAGTATAAACATTCGCAAATGACATCCATATATACTTAACTTCTCGTCCCTGTGTTCATTCCTCTCGTGGCCTTGATCTCACTGCTTGATTAAATTCACTTACATTCCAACCTAAATTCTAGCCAGCAATTTTATAACCAAACGCGGATGTGCGCCGTAATCACAACAGATTCAGTATCAACGATAACATAGCCCGTAATTGAATTCCACTGTCCAAAGGCTATGAGCAACAACCCAATAATTCCCCCTTAAAATTGCGCCTTATTAACAGAAACGGAAGTGCTCTGGAAATAAACCATGAGCGATGAAATGGATCTTAAATCCAGTTGTGCCCGACAAATTTCGATACCGAACACATGGAATTGACGCCTTGATATAATCAAACCAGGTGATAAATAAATGCCTCAGAAATAGTGTCTCAAGTGTCTCAAAGCTCAGTAAAAGCCTGTCTTCAAAGAATTAGCGGAATCCACGTAAAATGACCAAAATACCCCTGGAACCAATCCTGCAAACAAATACCTCCCCGACTTGATAGTGGTTAGCAGATGCACAGATGAGATGCTATGCGAAATGACTGACTAAATATAAGGGTAAAATTTGGGGTATTACAGTTGCCCCTATTTAAATAGCTACACCGGACGATTTGAGTGACAGAGACTCGAGGAATCGTGGTGGAGGGATTTAAATATAGATAACCGAAAATTTTGCCCTTTATATGCGGCGATATGCAACGCTATGGACAAAGCGAGAACAAATTAATGCAGATGATGCCATGAATATGATGTGATGCGTATGCTGGAATGATGAATGCGAAAATGCTGACGAACGCGACGACACAGGGACAGACGCTACGAGAAGGACACACTGGGGAAAACGACGCGCTGGGACACAGTACAACACTAGGGAATTCTAAAATGATGGTCAACTGGTGCGGACACGACCAATTGTCATTTTTAGAACGGGAATGAGATTCTCAAATGGAGATGGCACCTATGAGACGGCCTCCACTGGGGAATCTAAAAGTAAAACTGGATCATGTACGACTGCAAGATCGATTACAGAACTCTGGAGCATTGAGCAAAGAATAACATCCAAGCTTCTATAAACTATCCTTCGTGATAAGATCGGACGGACTTTTCGGAAATCCGTATCAAATATACAGGGTAAAGACCGGCTGTACGCCAAAATACGTGGACTTTAAGAATAAGATCCTTAAATGGAGATGGCACCTACGAGATGACCTCCATTTGGGAATGTCTAATAATAAAACTGGACCTACACGCTTGCAAGATCAATCACAGAATGCTGGAGCATTGAGCAAAGAATAACATCCAAGCTTCTATAAATTATCCTTCGTGATGGGATCGAATGGACTTTTCAGAAATCCATATTACATATACAGGGTAAAAACCGGCTGTATGCCAAAATAAAGGGGCTTTGATGGGAAATGCCCTGATAAGCTTCTCGAGGGAGAACTGTCACTTATCGTTGGAAGGGACTTACGCAAAAATGAATAAGCACTCAAATAAAGAGGCTGCTGCTTATCTGATATATAAATTTTCTCATATTTAAGGTCGGCGCCTGGAATACGATTCTGATTCTTCTTTTACTAAAGGATAAATGAACTTCTTCATACTTCAAGATCGTGCTCTCCTGAATATGATTCCGCTCCTTCTTTTACTAAAGGGTAAATGAACTTCTTCATACTTCAAGATCGTGCTCTCCTGAATATGATTCCGCTCCTTCTTTTACTAAAGGGTAAATGAACTTCCTCATTCTTCCAGATCGTGCTCTCCTGAATATGATTCCGCTCCTTCTTTTACTAAAGGGTAAATGAACTTCCTCATTCTTCCAGATCGTGCTCTCCTGAATATGATTCCGCTCCTTCTTTTACTAAAGGGTAAATGAACTTCCTCATTCTTCAAGATCGTGCTCTCCTGAATATGATTCCGCTCCTTCTTTTACTAAAGGGTAAATGAACTTCCTCATTCTTCAAGATCGTGCTCTCCTGAATATGATTTCGCTCCTTCTTTTACTAAAGGGTAAATGAACTTCCTCATTCTTCAAGATCGTGCTCTCCTGAATATGATTCCGCTCAAACCTCCCCGTATTTCAAGATCGTGCTCTCCTGAATACGATTTGGTTCAAAACCTCCCTATACTTCAAGACGACAAGGAAAATGGAAGCCCAACTTCTCAATGGAGATGGCCATTTGCTGCGAGTCATAACGAAGATAGGATCGGCTTCTTAGGTGAGAAATGTCGTATACCGATGTTGTAAGATGTAAAGTGTTGTACCGATAGATTTTCCAGGCGTGAACTGGCATGTATCTGTAAAGATTGTGATTGATTTTCTTGAAAGATAGTGCAAAATAAATGCACATCCGGGTATAGTGATAAATTTCTCGGGCGAGAACAGTCGCGCATCTGTCATGGTATGGTGAAGGTCTTTAGATGGTGCAAAATAAATGCACGTCCGGTTGGGCTCGACGACCGACAATACTGAGGTTCAATCTAGGATCGAGCTAGAAAGAAGACTGGTAATCAAGACTCCATCGAGGGAATGAACTCGAAGGGTAAATATCTTATCCTGGTGAGGAAAGATAGCTGAAGTAACCGTCATCCACGAGGATCGAGCTCTGTGGGGAAACTGGAAACACATATGTATTTTATGCTTAGGGCTGACAATCTATTTGGAGAGAATGGACCAACCCAGTTACTCGGCGGTAACAACCAATGATGGCGAGACACAATGGACCTGTGAATGCATAGGTTAATATGAATGTATGTTAATGTCTATGTATGCAAGATGTTATGAAATGAGTAGGCAATGAGTATGTGTATGAAATATGCATGTGATGTTTGTGCCCTTGCGTATGCTGACGAAACAGACTAGAGACGGGACGAGAGATGAAATAAACATCTCGACGGAGATACCCTGCATTCTCTGCAACCAATACGTCAATCATGGGTAAGAAAGATCAATAGTAGAACCAAATCTAGTTTCGGAATTCGGACTTCTCTGGGGGAGAAGGTAATCTGCTTGGGTGCACAGTATCACGTCTTCACATGGGGAGAAGAAAACTTGAGGGACACTTTCGAGTTACCCAAGAAAAGGTTGTCACCTTATAGTCTCTCTGGGGACTGTGTCAGAGCAATGATTTAAAAGTGTTTCTGCAACAATGAGATTTTTCGAGGAGTGAAGAGATCCTTCCGAAATTTCCACTAGTCAAAGTAATTTCTTATATTTCGATTGCGTTTTCGAAGAACCATTTTTTAAAAATTTTCAAAGCACCTTTCATTTTCAAAATTTTTAAGAATAAATGCATTTTGCATAACAATAGAAAACAAGAGTAATGCACCAAGGAATGTAAGTAACAAAATGGTATCTTTTATTAAAGGATGGCAACTTGCTGAAGGCATAGCTCCACAGATGATTATGTTTTAAAATTGGCAACATGGGAAAAGGTTACATTGAATCCAACGGCACATACTGACACTAATAACTAAAATTAATCCAGAATCTTGCTTTGGACGAGGATGAAAGAACTGGAAAATGGTGCTCCTGTGGAAAGTGTGTTTGCGATGATCGGTGTTTTCTGATGCAATGAAATGCCTTTGTCCCTAACTTTTGCCTGGACCGCCCTTTCGGGATTTCAATCCACCGGGACGCTCTTTTTTGCCTAAGCCGCCCTTTCGGGTTTTCAACTTAGCGAGCTTTTTATTATTATTTCTTTCTTTCCAACCCTTACTTTTGCCTAAGTCGCCTTTTGCAGGTTTTCGACTTAGCGGGTTTTTAGGCATAATATTTTCGGACTGCATCAGAATTCACGGGATGTGCAAGCTCTTCTCCATCCATTGTTGTAAGTATCAGAGACCCTCCGGAGAAAACAGTCTTTACAACAAATGGGCCTTCATAATTGGGCATCCACTTTCCACGCATATCTTTATGCACTGGCAAGATCTTTTTGAGTACGAGCTCTCCTTGACGGAACTCACGGATACGAATCTTCTTATCAAATGCTCTTTTCATCCGTTTCTGATATAATTGCCCATGGCACATAGCTGTCATACGTTTCTCGTCAATGAGATTCAACTGATCCAGTCTGTCTTGAACCCATTCAGCTTCCTCAAGTTCATCTTCCATCAACACTCTTAAAGAAGGTATCTCTACTTCGACGGGGAGTACGACGTCCATTCCATACACCAATGAGAAAGGTGTTGCCCCTGTCGAAGTTCGCACTGAGGTCCTGTATCCATGCAAAGCAAACGGTAACATCTCATGCCAATCTTTGTAAGTCACGACCATCTTTTGCAGGATTTTCTTGATATTCTTATTCGCAGCTTCAATGGCCCCGTTCATCTTAGGACGGTACGGAGAAGAATTGTGATGCGTGATCTTGAAACTGTCACACAGCTCTTTCATAGTCTTGTTATTCAGATTGGTGCCATTGTCAGTTATTATCCGACTTGGAATTCCATAACGGCAGATAATCTCTTTCTTGATGAAGCGGGCAACCACTTGCTTAGTCACGTTGGTGTAGGAGGCAGCCTCTACCCATTTGGTGAAATAATCAATAGCAACAAGGATGAAACGATGACCATTAGAAGCCTTCGGCTCGATTGCCCCAATCATGTCAATGCCCCACATTGAGAACGGCCATGGTGAAGACAAAACATTCAACGGCGGTGGAGGTACATGCATTTCATCAGCGTAGATTTGGCACTTATGGCATTTTCTAGCGTATTGGATGCAATCGGCTTCCATGGTTAACCAATAATATCCAGCCCTTAGCATCTTCTTAGACATAGCATAACCATTGGCATGAGTTCCGAAGGTCCCCTCGTGAATCTCTTGCAGTAACATGTCCGCTTCCTGTTTATCAACACATCTGAGCAAAACCATGTCGTGATTTCTCTTGTATAACACCATTACTGATAAAGAATTTTGAAGCCAGTCTTCTCAACGTTTTCTTGTCCAGACCGGTAGCACCATCGGGATACTCTTGCTTGACGAGATAGTTCTTGATGTCATGAAACCAAGGCCTTCCATCCACCTCATCCTCTTCGACTACTTGACAATAAGCGGGCTCCACTTTGCGATCAATATGGATAAGAGGTGCTTCATTAACGAATTTAACTTTCCACATGGATGCTAACATGGCTAAAGCATTAGCAACGTGGTTCTCAGATCTAGGAACATGCTCGAACTCTATCTCGTCGAAATACTTAATCAGCTCGACAATGTAGTCCTTGTAAGGGATTAACTTCTCATTCTTTGTTTCCCATTTGCCTTTTACTTGGTAAATAACCAAGGCTGAGTCACCACTTACTTTGAGAAGTTTGATTCGAAGGTGAATTGCTGCTTCGAGGCCGAGAATACATGCTTCATACTCCGCGACATTATTAGTACACTCAAAGTCCAACCTTGCTGTAAACGGAGTGAATCCACCCTTTGGGTTCATCAAAACGGCGCCTATACCATGCCCATTGAAATTCGAGGAACCATCAAACATCATCCTCCACCAAAGACCTGGTTCCGGACCTTCGCTCGGACTATAGGTTAGTTGTACCTGCCGAACAAGGTTCTACAAAGTGCCCAAAGTCATCAGCCCATCTTTCGGATATTATCAACCTTCCGATTGACTCGGGGGTTAATAATATCCTCAAGAGAACCTCTTTTGAGTGTAGTATCGCGTAGCAACCATTGTAGGACTACTCCCACATAGCTCACGCACTACGTCCTAAATAAGGCCAAGGTGGTGTTAAGGTACTACAGTCCTCAATATCACAGACTCCAATCGACCATGGAAAAAGTTTTCACGATTACTCTTTCAACCGAACCATTTTCGAAAAGGTCTCAACTGAGCGGTGATTCTCGAATCAACTTGGTCAGGATTCAACTCCCTATAAGCCTCATCGAATATATCCCCATCCTATAATAATGTCACTAGTCCGGGCGTAGGACTTATCTCACTGCACAAGGAACAATCCCCCAAACCAGGGCACAAATATATACATGCAAAAATAACAAAACAAGTAGCAATAAATATGAACAAATTAGGGATAACCCTCAAAAATTAAGAATAATCCCCAGTGAAGTCGCCATTTTCTGTTGCGGTGGAAATAGGATCACAAACTATTAATGAGTTTGAATCGCAATTCAATTCACAACCGCTCTTTGATTTATCCGAAGGAAAAGGTCAAAAGAGGGAAAACCTATTTTGCATCGTAAACACAATGCGGGGAAAGATCTAGGGTTCGGGGGTTGGTTAAATTTAGGGAAGGTATTAGCACCCTAAACTTCTGTAGTACTCTACAAGAACCTTTTGTTCAAATGTTTACTATTTGCTTTATTTATTTGCTTAAGGTATATGTACAAAGGGATTAAAAGTGAGAAAGGAGACCTAAGGGGTTAATTCTAAGTTTACTCGGCAAGACATCGCATCCTGTGCCTACGTATCCTTACGGGAGTGGAATCAGAGTAATCGTAGTTCCCCTCAAAAGGGAGGTTAGAGACTTCTTGACTGTGACTAAGGTCTCAAGGGGAATAAACATGTCTTAAGGACACGCTTACGTGGAGTGTAGAAACTCCAAATCTCTACGTTGAATTGTTAAGTGAATTAGGGTTAAATTAGGTTAGGGATTCCGCGGCGGGAAACCCTAAAATGAGCGCGGCGGCTCTTTGACCTAGTGCTAGGGGTAAAATGGTAACTTTGTCTGCGGCGAGGCATTTATGGAAAATTAGGGTTTGCAAAAGTTGTAAGGGTTTGAAGTTGAGGACTATTGGCGCGGCGACCAAAAGCTAGACCTAACCTTCGGATGTGTGTAGTGTGACAGAATAATAGTGATGGAAGCGTGAGAAATTAATCATACGAGCAGGGAAATGATGACAGAAATTAAAATCATACACGCAGAAAATAAAAGGCAGAAATTAAAACGCGATTATTAGGGTTCGCGAGGTTACAAGAGAGGAGCAGTTACAAAAATAATATAAAAATGAAATAAATAACGGTAAATGCAATAAACTGCAAAAACGAGCAAACACTGTTAATGGATAGAATTGTCAGATGGTGACGAAATAAAACTATGCATCTTTTTTGTGGTTTTATTTTGTGATATAATCTTCAATTTAAAATGAAATTATTAATATTAATTCAACTCAAACCCTAAAACTATTTTAACTTAGTTATTATATTTTTTAAAAAACAAAAAAAATTAATGTATTTATTTAAAAAATGTTTTTTTATTTACTATTATAAAAAAGGTTTTTTAATCTTATAAAAAAGTTTTAAATTATTATTTTATAAAAACAATTTTAATATTAGTTTTTTTAAAAAAAGTTTAATAAAACTAAATTAATTATACAAAAAAAAGAAAAAACGTAAAAAAATAAAAGGGTTGGGCCGGTCATCACTCGTATTCTTTCCATCTTCACTTCCGTCTTTCTCTCTCGCGGCCATGTTTCACCCCTTGTTCGTATCACCTTCTCCACACTAAAAACAGAAAAAAAACAGTTAATATGTTGATAAGGGAATGGAAAGTTTACGGTGGGTTTTCAATCGGTCATCAACGGAGGCAATGATGGTGAACTGAGCTTCGACGGAAAGGGTTTGCTCGTCGTGGCTTTAAGCGGCGCTGGTGAGCTCGTTCCACTGAGATCGTCTCGTTTCGATCTCTCTCTCTCTCGGCTACTAGCCCGTTAGGGTTTGCGATTGTGGTTTCGCCGTTTTCCTCTGGGGCTCTCGCGATTTTCCGTTTTTTTGAGCTGTTTTGGCTGTAAGTGAATTAATTTGCCATTAGCCTGTGATGAACTTTGCTGATGCTATTCGATTCTTGCGTTTCAGGGCTGGGATTTTTGGATTTGTGATTTTCTGATGACATTGGGCCGTGATATTTCTAAACTGAGCCCACCTGATGGCTGTCTTTGATTGCTACTCTGAATTTCCAATTACCTTTGACTGTTTTATTTATGCAGTGTATGAACTGTTTTGGCTTTGAGTTCTGTTACCAGTTTTGTACTGATGCGGTTGTGGGATTTCAGGTGTTGGAAAAACTTTGAGCACAAAGTGATTTAGACCTGCCGGCATCCGGGTCTGAATCCGGATTGACTATGTTGCCTTACTCTCGTATCAGTTTGGAAATCCAATTGCGGCAAAAGCGAATCAGTCCCGCTTCTCTTATCACTTCTATCTCTCGGATGTCCCGCATGATAAGAACAGATGTTACTTGATCTGACGCCAACGACGCGGATTGGTAACGGGGGTAGGACGCAGCTTCGGTTGTGCCACTTCCGGCACTCGATGATGACGCTGTTCTAAGAGTGTCAAAAACAAACTTCTAACCCTTTCCTGCTTCTGTTTTGTTTTGTTTCTGTTGTGCAGGTCAATCAGAGATTTGCGGAGAAGATCGAGCATCATGAAGAACACTTAGGCTTTTTTAGGACTTTGTTAGAGTAGATGTTCAGTGTAAATGACATTTCTTGTAAACACACAAATGAATCTTCATGAGTGAAATTCAAAGATTATTCCTCCCTTTCAATTGTAAATTAAATACTTATGAAATAAAATTCCACAAATATTTATTTCTTTCTCAATTGAATACCAAAATTTGAAATTATTTATATTTATTTCTTAGTTGTAAATCACAAATATTTATGAATAAAAATCCACAAATATTTGAGTTCACTTCCTAATTGTAAAGTATAAACATTCGCAAATGACATCCATATATACTTAACTTCTCGTCCCTGTGTTCATTCCTCTCGTGGCCTTGATCTCACTGCTTGATTAAATTCACTTACATTCCAACCTAAATTCTAGCAAGCAATTTTATAACCAAACGCGGATGTGCGCCGTAATCACAACAGATTCAGTATCAACGATAACATAGCCCGTAATTGAATTCCACTGTCCAAAGGCTATGAGAAACAACCCAATAATACCCCATTAAAACTGCGCCTTATTAACAGAAACGGAAGTGCTCTGGAAATAAACCATGAGCGATGAAATGGATCTTAAATCCAGTTGTGCCCGAAAAATTTCGATACCGAACACATGGAATTGGCGCCTTGATATAATCAAACCAGGTGATAAATAAATGCCTCAGAAATAGTGTCTCAAGTGTCTCAAAGCTCAGTAAAAGCCTGTCTTCAAAGAATTAGCGGAATCCACGTAAAATGACCAAAATACCCCTGGAACCAATCCTACAAACAAATACCTCCCCGACTTGATAGTGGTTAGCAGATGCACAGATGAGATGCTATGCAAAATGACTAACTAAATATAAGGGTAAAATTTGGGGTATTACACCATTTTATTGAAAAATATAAAACAAGAAAGACAGAGATTACAGTATTTACACATGAGAAAACGCCATTTATTTAATGATTAACACGCAATGTTCATGACAACACAGCCCTAAGCAAATCATGATGCCCCGGGCAAGACATCAGATTATTCAACAATTAATAAAGCAAAGCATTATTGTTTAAGAGTCACAGGAACAAGCTCCTGAATAGACCAGTTGCACAGTCCTTGTCCTAGCGTGCTTGGCTGAATCCAGGCATCCATATCACAGTCGCTGTCTCCTTCGTCAGACTCCGAAGCAGCGTTGATGGTTTCATGACATACTCCACTGGCAGAGATGGTAATTGGCCCTCTGAAACGGGGTGCTCCCACAGCAGGTGTTGACGACGACGGTTGGTATCCCAGCCCGAACCGGTCCATCTTCACAGGGATATCCATCACTTTTCCCCAGCCCTTTGCTTCTCCTGCCTCCACCAGAGCTTGAGCTTCTTTATACGACGAGACGGCTATCTCTGACACCTTGCTCGGCCCGGGACCTTTGTCCTTGATACGCAACCCTTCAAATGCCTGGCAGGGCGTTTCGTGGATCTCTCCGTCGACCTCCACATATTTAAATGACGACAGATGGCTGACCAGGATGTCTTCTTCTCCGCATACGGTGACTACGCTGTCTCCGACCATATATTTCAACTTCTAATGCAGGGTAGACGTGACTGCCCCAGCCCCATGGATCCAAGGTCTTCCAAGCAAGCAGCTGTATGCGGGCTGTATATCCATGATATAAAACTTAGTTGCAAACACCTCCGGCCCTACTTGCAGGGGCAATGTTATCGATCCAAAGACTGTTCTTCGCGTGCCGTCAAACGCTCTGACTACCAAGTCACTGGGCGTGCACAGGATTCCTCTGACATCCAGCTTCATCATCGCTTTCTTAGGCATAACATTCAAAGACGATCCGTTGTCGACCAATACATGCGACATTACTGATCCTCTACATTCGACAGATATGTGCAGCGCCATATTATGATCTCTCCCTTTCGGGGTCAAATCGAAGTCGGTAAAGCCCAAGCTGTGGCCGGCATTCACATGTGCCAACACTCCTTCCAGCTGATTTATAGAGACGTCTTGGGGTACGAAGGAAGTATCCAGGACTTTCAATAAAGCATTTCTGTGAGCTTCCGAACACAAGAGTAATGACAAGATGGATATTTTGGACGGCGTCTGCTGCAGATGCTCCACAATCTTATAATCACTTTTTCGAATCAAGCGCATGAACTCTTCTGCATCTTTCGATGCCGCTTCTTTCTCGCTTGCTTGCACTGGGACATTCTCAACCATTTTCCCCTTTCCTTTCGCTAGTCTTTCGGCCTCCACCTCAGGCGATATGAAGATCCTACCACTCCTTGTCATACCTCCTGAACCAACAACGTTATCGACAGTCTCCGCTGGCTGCTTATCAACATCAATCTTTATCCCGTCACAATACACCTCCAACCCATAGGACCATGGGACTGCTTTTGTGTTCTCGTACGGGATCGGTCCGGCCTTAGTTATGGTGATCGGTGGTCGCTGAACCGGTGCTGCAATAGTGATTGTCTTTCGAGGAATCGTTACAGTGGCCACATCACTCTGATCATCTGCTACTGCCCCTGCGGGCTCTTCAGTTGCAGCTCGGTCAAACTGCAATGTGCCTCCATCAAATAAAGCCTGAATGCCTTTCTTCAAATCATCACACCCCCCAGCTAGGGTCCAGCATTCTAAGCAATACTCGTCACATCCTGGATAAACACCCCCTTGCAGCAATCTTCCTTTTATCTCGCTCAGCGGCGTCTTTAAATCGTCGACATTCATAATCAGATTCAACCCTTCCTCAGTCAGGATGGCGTTTGCCCCATGATTAGGCATGGGTTTCTGCACTATATTCGGACCTGCCGTTCTGAAATTGATGGTCTTATTGTCCAAAAGATCCTGCACAACATGCTTAAAAGCATGGCAACCTTCTATATCGTGGCCCGGAGCCCCAGAATGAAACTCACAGTGCCTGCTTGCATCATAACCATACGGGGGAGTTCCCGTTATCGGTGCCAGAGTTCTCTTCTCTACCAGGTTCAGACCCAACAATGTCTGCAACAAATCTGCATAGGTTGAGGGAGGATTCTCAAATACTCTTCTTGGTTTACCACCCTGGAATCTTCGTTGAGCCTGCTGTGCCCCCTGCTGAGGCTGCTGCTGCTGCTGCTGTTGTTGCTGCATTGGCTGCTGCTGAAACGGTTGTTGTTGCTGAGGTGGTTGTTGCTGGTACGGGATAGTAACACTCGCCACCTGCTGCGGCTGATGATATTGGTTCCGACCTCTGCCTCGGCCTCGGCCTCGGCCTCCAAATACTGCGCTTGCCTCGCCCTGACGACGCCCACCAAAAGCCTTCTTATTACTGCCAGATGCAGTTGATTCCTCAGCCTGGAACTTTCCTTGCTTAATGTTACGTTCAATCTTTTCTCCCATCAAAATTAGGTCTGAAAAACTGGCCAGGGATGTATGAAACAGCATGTCATGAAACAAGCCTGTGAATGTGCCGACGAACATGTCATTCATTTCCTTGTCTTCTAAAGGAGGACGGACCCTGGCAGCCATATCGCGCCACCTTTGCGCGTACTCTTTAAAGCTCTCTCCCTTCTTCTGCGACAGCCCTGTCAATTGGACCCGATTGGGTGCCAAGTCGCTGTTATACTTGTAGTGAGCTACAAATGCCTCTGCCAATTGCTTCCATGTCTTGATATTAGTTGGCTCCAGTCCCATATACCACTCTAGGGAAGGGCCCGACAAACTATCTTGAAAGAAATGCATTAGCATTCTCTCATCAGTTGAGTACGCAGACATCTTTCTGTAATAAGCCCGCACGTGCACTTTCGGACAGGTGTCCCCTTTATACTTATCAAACGCAGGAGCTTTGAATTTGATTGGCACCCTCAAGCCAGGTACCAGGCCCATTGTTGCCATGTCTAAGCCCACAACACTTTGGTTCAGGACCCCCCTCATCTGCTCTTCCAGCATTCTGATCTTCTGGGAGTCATCCATCGGCCCTTCGAAACCTCCGCCGGAGAAAGCGTCCTCCTGCTGATCTTCTTGCCACATACCATTCCCAGCTCCATACCCATCATATCCATTATTGCGGCCAGCTCTAATCTGATTCATCCCCGGACCTCGGCCTCTGTTGCCGTACCCTTGAACACCTCCAGCAGGCCCAAAAGCCATAAACCCAGTGCCGTTTCCATTTCCGAAACCTCCGTAACCCTGATTGGCCACACCATAACCATCTTGCCCAAAGCCTTGAGCATTGAAACCATATTTCCCAGCGTTATTGAATCCCTGATCGTTGAATCCGAATCCAGCATTACCAAAGCCGTTGCCTCCCATATTATCACCCAAGTTGACATCACCAAGCCCAACGTTATGGACAGCAGTCTCATTCCCAACTCCGACGTTACCGTTCACAGCAGCGGTAGCGTTGTTGACATTAGCAGCAGGTATATTGACTACAGGTGGAGCCACTGGCGTGGGAGTGCCATCTCCATGAACAGTGTCGACTCGCACAGATTGATGCTCCTCATTACCGTGACCAGCATTCCGGGCCAACAGAGGTTGGACCATGGCTTGCAAATTCTCCTGACCTTTTGCAATAGCTTCCATGGTCTGCATAAAGAGAGCTAGCTTCTCGCGCACATCTTGCATCTCGTTCTGCATTTGATCCATGATTCTTCGACAGTTGGTGCGAGTAGAATAGCGGTGCGGGTGCTGATCTGCAATCCTGGAAAGTACCTGATACAGAGCAGGAAATAAGACACAATCCAAAGATTACCTGTAATGCAATATGAATATGAATGCAATGCAATGTGTGTCTGTGCATTAGGGAAATTCATTCCCCGATTCTAGTGTGAAGGTGCCGGTGCAGTGATAATGCTATCAATACAAAGATCGGAGCTGAATCACAGAAAGCCTCATATATTGCAGAGAACACCAATAGGCCGAGAATACAATGTTACTGAGCATAATAAGAAGGCATGACCTCAACCAACAATCCTGGTGATGGTCAGCACTGTGCAAATAAAGCATACAAGTCAATACAAGAAATGATCAAGCACTCCCATAAGTCTGGTATTCTTCTAGCAACTTCTTGGTCTCCGGGTGACTTGGTCGAGTAAGCAGCCCTTCAACAAGTTGGTTTATTTTCTTAAGAACACGGCGTACGTCTTCAGCAGTTTCTTCCCATGCTCCCTCTCCGAAGCGATCCTCTAGTTTACGCTTCTGAGACACAGCTTCGTCTCTGCCTTTGATGGCCTTGTTCAGAGCGTTCTGGAGACTATACCGGGTCATCACTTCTTCTTCACACTTCTTGATGCTGGACTTCAACTGCTCTTCGAGGTCGGAAATTTGCTGCTTCAGCTTATCTTCCCTCTTCTTATTGTTAGTGAGCGTAGCATTCCAAGTCTTATTGCAAGAAGAGATCTCTCGGTGAGCGCTGTCAAGCGCTTTCTTCTTGGATTCAAGCATGTCATGGGAGCTTCTGAACTCTTGCCCCAGACGTTCGCGCTTCTTCCTCTCCTCAGTCAACTCAGCCCCTAATCTGTTCATTAGCTCAATCTGTTGTTGGAAAGCATACATGGCCTTGTTTTTCTCACTGCGTATCTGGGCTAGCTCCTGCTCTAACCCTTCGTTGATCTTCATCAAGGCTTCTTTTTCTTTCACAACTTGCTCGTAGGCCTCCCTAGAAACAGTAGTTGGCTCTGCTACCGGAATAGGAACAAGAACTGGTGCATCTGGAAATGGCATCCGCAACTGACTTGCTCTTTCCTGGATCCAAACCCTGTAAGGTGCATAGGCCTGACAGTCATTCTTCCCTAACAACGGCTTCCCTCTTCGGTTAATACGCGTCCAGGCATGCTGCAGCTTGGCCAGTAACTCCCCCTTCACGTCTCCGGTGAAGTACAGAGATTCCTGTACTTCTTCCTCCTTTGGCGGGCTCTTCAGCGCATATCCGAACTGACGAATGAACAGAGATGGGTTGTAGTTGATACACCCTTTCCTTCCTATCAGCGGGACATTAGGGTACCCAGAACAACTGAATATAAGCTCAGATCCCAATAGATCTCTATCAAACCACTCGACGTCTTCGGAAGATAGCCTCATCAGGCGCTCTGACCAACTAGCTGTGGTTGCACTCTTCACAAAAGATCCCCTCATGGGAAGGTGGCTTTTAAACCACATATCCAGCAATGGTACACAGAAATGAACATTCTTTCCTCTTCCCTTCTCATTCTTGTAATGCAGTGAGTGGTAGAAATCTCCGAGCAAGGTCGGTACAGGATTACCAGCGGCAAACAAGTAGAAGGCATCGAAGTCCACAAAATCCGGTACGTTGGGAAACAATATTATGCCGTAAATGCACAGGTCCAGCACAGCATTGAATGCAATCCAACATCCGCTCTTAGCGTACTCTTGGGCCTTACCGATCAAGAACTGGAGTGAGAAGCCTGGAACTCCACGGGAAACAGTAGTCAACAATTCAGAAGCATCCACATGCAAAGCCTTGGCCAAGTCTTCCGGCTTGGGCTTAATGCCAGAATGAATGAATGGAACCTGGTTCTGCACGGGCAACTCAGTAAGCTCCGCATACTCCTCAATGGTAAGCCCCATAATGAAATCAGCAAACGTAAAACATCTCAATGCGGGATCATAGAATTGCCTCAAAGCGTACAGCCCGTCTAGCTCTGTCTCCGTGGGTTTGCGCACCAATCTCAATAGTCTTCCATAGCTCATTCTGAAGCTCCTACGAACATCCTCATCAGCCAGAGAGATCAACCCAAGCAGGGGAACAACATCAGGAGTAGGCAATTTGTAAGCAACTGTCCTTCTTAAGCTGGCCATGACCAATCACTCAGAAATCCGGACACTAGAACTAGGGAAATGCAAATGCACCTGCAGCACAGACACACGTTAGTGGGATGCAATGATGATGAGTATGCAAACAAATGCAATGCAAGTAACATGCAACGGGGACCAACTGCCGTAGCTGAATAGCCTGAACCATATCAAGAAGTCTCAGATAGACTCTTTAGAAACCCTCAAACCCTGGTCTCAGATAGACCTACAACAAAGCTCCAACAATGGTCTCTGACAGACCCACAACATAACTCTGGCTGGTCTCTGATAGACCTCGAATCATAACTCAATAGGTCTCTGACAGACTTCAGAACTCCTCAACTGGTCTCTGACAGACCTCATAACACATCTCCAAAATGGTCTCTGACAGACCTCATAACTCATAAATACCCAGGATTTCTGATCAAGAAATAAACGGTATCTGAAGGTATAGTTACCTGCATATCCCCAAACCCTCTCACAGGTGGATGTCCTAGTAACTGACAAAGGTATGGCATCCTATGCGGTCGTTGGTGTCACAGACTTTCAGGGTTGATGATACGATTCCCAGAAGGAGTGGCATCATCAAATCCTGAAGAGGCCTCACTTAGCCAACTTCCAAATGATCGGTCCCCAGAGTCGACAATTCAACTAACCAGCAACCCACGCCAACCAAAGGAAGGGGCAAGAGGCCAACCAGAGGAACCTCGTCTGAGTGTAGATTTCGCGGGACACCAAAGCAAGCAAAGCAAGCGGGCGCCAACTAATCTCTACTCTAATTCTAGGTGCACTCAAGCCCAGGTCCGGCTTCTCACTCAATATCAGAACACCCGTCACACCCCAATACAGCAATAATAATCAATATATATAATGCTGAAAATAAAGGTCAGAAATATAAATCCATACAAAATCCTCGACGGGAAAACAAGCGTTAGGATTGACTCTCTTAAGGGATGTTGGATCCCAAATGCATAAGAACCATCGCAGTCCTTAGCAGCCAGGGGACGTTGTATCCCCAGCAGAGTCGCCAGCTGTCGCTACTGCGAAAATCGGCGCCGGCTGAACAGAAGAGTCGCCACCGTGCGTTATTTATCCCACGGGAGGGAAAGGAAACGCTCAGAGTAAACCTCGCACAACACGGGAAAGGTATGGTCGTTGCAACCAAAACCTGGATTCGGGAGTCGGTTACGCAAGGGGAAGGTATTAGCACCCCTCACGTCCGTCGTACTCGACGGGATCCACGCTTGTTTTCGGGTATGGATTGTTATTTCTGTCTACTCTACAGGTCAAAGGTTAAAAGAAAATAAAATGACTCGGCAAAGTATCGCACTTTATGCCTACGTATTCCCGTCTGGAACGAGAAATCAGAGTCAACGTAGTTCGCCTACCTACGGGAAAGGAGGGGAAGGTTGCTCGCTAGGATATCGCATCCTATGCCTACGTACTTTCACACAGCATGAAAGATCAGAGCAAACGTAGTTCGGGCCACGTACGACACAAGTCTGTCTTGGTTGATTTTATTCCTTCTGAAAAAAGGGTTTTTCTGATTACTGGTCCAAGCGGACAAAAATGACGTCTTGATGAGTTCACATTCTTTTACGGAAGAAGTGTCTTTTATTGTGTTTGAAATTTTATTGTATTTTCTGTTTGTTTTGAGGAAGAAGAGACAGAACTCTAACCTACGGTTGTGAATGGAATCAAACTAACTTACTGTTATCATGCATGGGTTAAGACCTAGTGTCTATCATGCTCCTCTCTTGCACAGAGAGAAACAGAGATCCTAAGGGAATAAACGGAAACAGAAACAATATCAGATATATATACAGTAAAGCGGTAAAATGCATGGATGCAGCAATACAAGCGAGGCAAGGGAGTCCCACTCAACCTCGAACCTGAAAAACAATAGGCAAAAGTGAACAGACTTCACTTTCAACCCGACAGAGTAAACAGCAAACAATACAGTCCAGAAAACCAATCAATACATCAAGAATGAAATACAGCAGAAAAATAAACAGCCACAGCAGCTCTGCATCTCATCAGACTTCAAGTCATTTCCAAACAGCTACAAGCTTCAGCAAGCATCAATCCCCATCTCCACAGTCTTCAAGCAAAGGCTTTGGTCACCAATCATCAGTCTACAATGGCTTTTCTTCAAGTCCTATCCTCCAAGCTGAGGGATCAATCACAAGAGTGAACTGGGTGTTAAGCAATTAGTTGACTACCAATGGTGGCAAACCAACTGCTATTAACACACAAGATATTTTCTCTCAAGAGTTCTATCCCTTAGACAGTAGCACCAAGCCTTCCAAAGGAAGGGGGTGAGTGTCTTAGAGAGACTCTGTATCACAGAGAGGAATGGAGGCAGGCAAGGCCTTCCATGTTTGAGAATCAAGCTTTCTAATCTAGAGCTCTGCCTAGCTCCTAAACCCTAATCTCTTCAACAGCTGCTAGCAGGAATCTCCTCTTCAACTTTGGAAGTTGGTCTCCAAGCTCTGGATCTCCAATGGCTTCATCATCATCAGTCTTCAGCTTCCCCAATCCCCAGACAATCCCAATACCCACGCAGACAAACAGTAATCCCCAGAGGGCACACCACACCAATCAATCAAATATAACAGTATATACTAATAGCAGTAGGGGAATCCTAATGATTTCTAAGGGGATCTAGCCTATACCCATAACCCCTATAGCCCATACCCCAAAAATCAAATGAAAATTTCCTAAAAGAATTGAACTATCTCACCTAATCTGATGTAAAACCCTAATTTCATTCATGTTGTTCACACCTAAACTAAACACCTAAAATTAATTCCTAAAAATACAAACTAAATTGCATATACAAGCTAACAATGTCTACTAATCAACCTAAAAAGAATGGGTGAAAAATATCAAAGCAACTAATAGAACAAAAATCATCAAAATCATGTATGAAATGAAACACCTAAAATAGGTATTTATTTGGAAAATATGGGAAAAATATCAAATAAAAAATAAAATGCAATTTTTATTTTTTATAATTTTCTAGACATCTTGAAGAAAATTATGCAAAAAGAATTATCAAAAAATAATGTTTTTCCAATTTTATATGATTTTCACAAAATGCAAGCAAAATTAAAAGAAATGAATATCAAACAAAAGAATTAAATTGGGGAGGGGTGTTATAAGCAGACACGCTTAGTTATAATCTCAGGTGGGCCATCAACTGGGGGGCGCGAATAGAACAAAGCAATAGGCCCAGCGCGCTTCAGAATTTAACAAAAATCAAAAAAAGCTCAAACGGTGCAGATAGCAATATTCTTAGTTGAATAATATTGGGCCTTGGCTGAGAAGGGTGTCAAAAGCAAGTAAAGTCTGAGCCCACTCAGAAACTTAAGTGAAACGGGGCGTTTCACTCCTAGGTCTTCCCTCCGTTTTCAACTTCAAACGTGGACCCTTGGATTAGATCCCCAGTCAAGGTCAAAACCCTGATCGTGTGGCCATGGCTTCGTCTTCAACCTCCAGCCAAACCCTAAGTTCTGAAACCCTAACCATGCACGAATCTCACACTCCTCTGTTCTCCCTTATACCTCCATGGATTCACACGACTTCAAGAGCAAAGATGCTCTATCAACTCTCCTCTACACAACCATACCATTATCTCTTTCTGAAACTCACTCAAAAAGCAAACCCGATAGAGGTAACAGATAGAATCCACCATGAACACCTGTTATCAACCATACCAAACCTTGCCAATCTTTACCCTAGCATAACCTACATCTTCCACTGATCATTCTAAGCCACTAATCTAAGGTTATCTTGCATTATCATGGATGTTATGCTCTCTAACAGAATTAGTGCACCATGATCAACATCCATGAAACTCATCCAAACTTACCAAAATCAATCATCTTACTTATCCTAACCAATCTATACTACCAATTCTCTATAATCCTAACTAAACTAAGCAATTCGAACAGAATTCTAACCTGATGCAAATGGTGAAAACAGCTATGCAACTCCTTGAATTTGATGCTTGCAGTGATTGGAACTTGCTCAGTGACCTGGATGATGAATTCTGTATGCAATATCTTTTGTGCAAACTCCTTGAATCTTGTTCTTGAAACCTTCTTGCAACTTGGATGGAGAAGATAGATATCACAATTCTTGATCAATTCAACCAATTCTTTGATAGGATTTTGATCTAGGAAAGGTATTGATGATGATCCAAGCAAAAAATGTGGAAATTGATGGAGATTTGAGAGGGTTTGAGAAGCTTTTGCAAAATGAAGAAAGTGAGTGAAACTTGTGATTTTGAGAGAATGAGATCACCAACCATGGCATGAACCATCTCATATCAATATATAGGTGTCCTTATAACCTCCTAGAAACTTGGAGAAGTTTCCCTTGCATTCTTTCCCTTGGATTTGGTTTATGTATCTTCTATCACAAGTAACCATGGATAACTCCCAAAATGTGAACTAAGCTCAAAATTCTACTTTAGCCAATGTCTTTAAAATGATCTTTCCATTCAAAATGACCTATAATTTTGCTTCATTTGACCAAAATATGAAAAATCTCATTTTTAAGTCCATTTTTATTCATTAAATCCAACAATTTTGAAACCTTGTGCTATGAATCTTTCCAATCTCTCATGGTCACTTTTATAGACTCAAAATGTCATTTGGAACAAGTTTGATGTTGTAAAGTTTTCCATTTGGAGCTCCCTTGTATGAGTTTTGGGCATAGGTTAAAATGACCTGTAATTCTCAGATGACCAAAATACCCTTTGCTTGCCAAGACCATAAGTAGAGTTCCACAAATCATATGAAGGCATACTATACCATTATAGAAAGCTAAGACAATTAGGAACAACTCTTATGTTGACCAGAAATTCATTTGAAATCTCCTTGAGGGGTAAAAATAGCTTGGAAGTCAAGTCACTTTCACAGACAAAATTTCAGATACCTCAGATGACCTGTAACTTGCAAGGACCATAACTTGAGTTCTACAAATCTCCTTGATGTCTTCCACCACTCAAATTAAAGGTCTTGAGATCCTCTACAAGTTTCATGTTGGCCAAGGATCCATTTGAAGCTTGCATTTTGACTTATCTTGCTTGGAAATTTGACCTAAACTAGGGGATTTTACACAGAAACCCTAATTTAGAAACTCCCCTTCTCCTTGATTTCTCTTGAATTCTTCTTAGCATAACAACATATCCTTATTCTTCATGTCAAATGGTGAACCCCACATCTCTCCAATAGACCTTAATGCCCTTCCATCAGTCATTTGACCTAGAGTTGACCCCAGGTTGACCCAGATGAAACCCTAGTTGACTGTCTTCAACTGTAATTCTTGTGACTTCACCAATGACTTGTCTCCTTCTCCAAATGACTTTCTAAGTCCTCCAAGATGTCTAGATACTCCCCATGCTCAGCCCACAGCTCACAATTTCTTTGTTGATCCTCAGACACCCTCAGTTAGGAGATAGATGAACTGCTTGATCCATTGACTTGATAGCTTCCAAATTCTTTTCTGATGACTTGAATGAGATTGAATCAGGATAATAACCTCTTGATAGGCCTATAGAGATGAGAATAATGATTGGTCCCCTGTTGGATGACTTGCTATGCTTATGCTATGGAGATGAGTAACCTATGTACATGACTCTATATGCAAATGCTAATGATATTGAAACATAAACCAAGTGAATAAGGTTGGGCAAATTTTAGGGTGCAACAGCTGCCCCTATTCAAGCGGCTTGGACCCGATTGGGTGAAGATCCCGGAGCCTTCAGACATTCGCGGTACGAGACGGTTGAATACTAAGAACCCGAAAATTTGCCAACCGCAGCAATAGATTGCGCTCCTGCTTGAGGAACGACATTCATCAGCTGAATCTGACTGTTACGACAACCCACTGATCTCGTGCTGGGGATTATTTTCATCAACCTGAAAGACTTTATCATCGCAGAGATAGAACATTGTCCACGTCAGGACGCGTGCTTCGTCAATTTGGAAAACTTCAACAACTTTGCCGGGGATGGCTCGTCTGCCTTCTCGTTAGAAATAAACCGTCCACGTTAGGAATAAACTCTTCCACGTTAGGAATAACACCGTCCACGTAAGGAATAACACTTCGTCTGGATCTGTCCGCGTTAGGACTAAACTCTTCCACGTCAGGAACAATCTCTTTCTTTTCCATGTCAGGAATCAATCTTGATATGTCCGCGTAAGGACTCAATCTTTCCACGTAAGGAATGAACTCGTCTTTCCACGTAAGGAAACCATTTTTCTTCCACGTAAGGAATGCTCTTGATATGTCCACGTAAGGACTCCATCTTGATATGTCCACGTAAGGACTCCATCTCTCCACGTAAGGAATCACAAACTTTCCACGTAAGGAACCTCAATCTTTCCACGTAAGGAATACAACTCCGTCCACGTAAGGACCCACTTTTCCACGTCAGGAACACAATCTCTTTTCCACGTAAAGGATCATTTTTCTTCCACGTAAGGAATGCATGTTAATCCGTCCACGTAAGGACTCCAATCTTCATTCCACGTAAGGAATCACAATCTTTCCACGTAAGGAAACCAACTCGTCTTTTCTGCGTCTGTCCCCGTCAGGACTGAACTTGCTTTTCCCCGTAAGGAACTGAAGCTTCTTTTTCCACGTAAGGAATAACCTTGTCCACGTCAGGACTCATCTTTCCACGTAAGGAATAACTTGATATGCTTTGTCCACATAAGGACTCCGATCTCTTGACTTGCTGAGGAAATAAAACTTGTCCACGTTAGGACCCATGCACCTTTGACCCACTGGGGAAGTGAGACTTGTCCACGTCAGGACTCACATCTCAACCTGGTGAAGTAATAGAACCTGTCCACGTCAGGACTTGCGCTTCTTTGACTTGCTGGTCTTTTACAAATTCAGGTACTCTGAACTTAGGAGGTACCTTGAAATCGGCAATTAATCCCAGCTTGGACATATCAACGCCCAAAGTATTATGATTCTCGATATCTCTCATTTTATCTTCAAGTGCTTTGAATCTAAGCTGCGCTTCCGCGTTCAGCTCCCCTTTAGCACCCTTCTGAGAGAACACATCATCCTGACGATCCTCTAGCCACGGCTGAGGGATAAACAGATTCCCGACGCCTGCATTGCCGTTGCCCGGCCCGACATTGACATTAGCTCCCAGACTCCCATTACCGACGCCCGCCGTATTGAGTCCGATGTTGGCCATCACATTGCCATTAGCACTGCCGTTGCCCCCGGCCACGGGGACACCATTCTGCGGAGTTTCAACTGGTGGAGGAGTAGGCACGGTCCCACCGTGGAGCACGCCGTTGCTATCAACCCTAGAGATCAAAGGCTGAACCAAAGTTCTGAGCTGGTCCTGGCCATTGGCGACCACTTGCATGAGCTCCATAAAGCGATCCATCCTTTCGCGGAGCTCCTGAACATCAGTTTGCACTTGATCCATGATCCTGGTCTGATTAGCTCTAGTAGGGTAGCGGTGAACTAGTCTCTGATCAATCCTGGGACCGCTGGAAACAACCTGGGACAACCTGTAAACCTGAAAAACCTGGTAAACACAGAAGGGTTAGGAAAAACAACAAAATGCTTGTCATGCAAATGCTTCATGCAAATGCATGCGTGTGTCTATGTGTTAGGGAGATTTCCCCCCGATCCTAGTGCCTGAGTGCCAGTGCTGATAATAATAAGAAGAAGAAGTCCGAGTCCAATCATGGAAATAACAATCTCATATATAAAGAAAGCCTATCAAGGAAGTACATAGCATCAGCGAGTACAAGATGAATCAACAGCGTGACCTCAACCAACAAGCCTGGTGATAGTCAGCATACAACAATGATCAAAACAAAAGGAATACAAATAGTCAAGTACGACCACGGGCGCGATACTCTTCTAACAACTCCTTCGTTTCTGGATGATCAGGCAGAGTGAGTAACCCCTCGACGAGTAATTCCCTCTGCACGATGGTGTACTGAAGTCCTTCCATCGAACCTTCCCATGCTCCTTCGCCGAAGCAATCTTCTAATTTCCAATTCTTGGACTCAAACGTCAGCTTGCGCTCCTTCAGGTTAGCGAGAGCTTTGTTGAGCTGGCCTTCGGCGGCGTATCTGCGGGCGGTTTCTTCGTCAAACCTCTTCTCACTGTCCTTCACCTGGGCTTCCAGCTTAGAGATCTGTAGCATCAACTTATCCTCCCGCTCTTTCCTGGTGGCCAGGGAAGCCTTCCAGTGCTGGTTGAACTTGGATATCCTCCGATATGCCTCGTCCAAGTGTTGCTTCTTCATAGCCAGTACGTCGTTGACAGCTTTGAAGTCTCGCCCCATGCGTTCCCGCTCGGCTATCTGCTTAGTCAGGTCTGTACCTAACAGGTTCACCAACTCTGTCTGCCTTTTGAAAGAATGAACGGCTTCGTTCCTCTCGCTTCGGAGCTGAGCCAATTCCTTCTCCAGTTCTTCATTCGCCTGCTTCAATTCATCCCGCTCAGCCAACACCTGATTATGCTGCTGAATGGGCACAGTAGTAGGCTCTTCAATCATTGGAGGGCTTTCTGGCTTGGCATGAGGAAACAGCATCCCTATAGCATCGGCCCTGGCTCTGATCCAAGTCAAATACGGAGGGTAGGCTTGATTGTTGCTTTTTCCCAGCAATGGCTTTCCTCGCTTACTGATACCATTCCACGCGTGCTGAAGCTTGGACAATAGATCCCCCTCTAGAAGACCAGTGAGGTACAGAGATTCCCATTCCTCTTCATCCTTCGGCGGAGCTCTCAAAGCATACGCGAACTGTCGAACCAGCAACGACGGATTGTAGTTTATACAGCCCTTCCTGCCTATCAAATGCACGTTTGGAAACCCGCTGCAACTGAAGATCACCTCAGTACCCAACCTATCTCTGTCGAACCAGTCAATATCCTCTGCAAATAAACACATCAAACGCTCAGGCCATTCAGCCGTGGCTGCAGACGAGACAAAAGGACCCTTCTTGGGCAGATGACTATCAAGCCATTTATAGAGCAAGGGTACACAGCATGAGACATTCTTCCCCCTCCTGTTCTCGTTTTTGTAGTGGATAGAATGGTAGACATCTCCGATCAAGTTAGGGACTGGATTCCCTGAAGCAAAGATGTGAAACGCATCAAAGTCTACAAAATCGGGCATATTAGGGAACAAAATCATGCCATATATGCACAGAGCAAGGATGGCATTGAACGCGACCCAGAATCCGTCCTTGGCACACTGCTGAGCCTTACCCACTAGAAACTGCAAGGAGAACCCGGGAACCTTGTTCCAACTAGTCAATACTAACTCGGAGGCGTCCAGATTAAGTGAATGAGCTAAACCAGCCAGATCAGGCTCAGTATCCATATGAACAAAAGGAATCTGCCTCTTGATAGGTATACCTAGCAAATCAGCATATTCTTCCAGCGTGGGTGCGAGAACGAAGTCCTGAAAAGTGAAACATCTCAGCGGAGGGTCGTAGAACTGCAACAGAGCGTGCAACCCATTCAACTCGAACACAGAAGGTTTATGAACCAAACTGAGCAACCTGCCGTAAGATTTTCTGAACTCATCCCTCACAGAATCATCTGCTAGAGCTATCAAACCAGTCAACTTAACCACATCGGGGGCAGGGAACTTGTAAGCCACGATCTTCCTCAGAGAGCCCATAACAATACAATAGGAGGCAAGAAATCCTGGATCGGGGAAAACGGTACCTGCAACACAGACACACGTTAATGAAATGCAAATGAATATGCAAACTAATGCAAAATGCAATCATGCAATAAGAGGTCCGGGTAGCTGGTGCTGTGGAGATTCTGTATCAACAAAACCATAATCTTGCTCTATCAAGAACAACCACTGCATCTGATAATAAGAGAACCCCGGTGTAGGACCACAAATCCGATCTGCCAAGAACCACCATCTGATAGGGCCATATACATAGGATCATAATTCTGCTCTGTCAAGAACAAATGTATGATAATAAGGACCTCTGATGTAGGACCAAGAAATATCTGCTGATGAGGTCTTCAGACCCCAATCAAAAACCTGCTCTATCAAGAACAAACAACTGATGACAAAACTATGCTCTATCAAGAACAAATACACCTCTGATGATAAGATCCTCTGATCAAAACCTGCTCTATCAAGAACAGCCAAATCTGCAACTGAGAAACCTCGGTACCAACAAAACTGATTCACTGTCAAGAAAACCAGGTAGTCTGAAGGTCAAGGTTTCCTGCAATAAACCCAACCCTGCTCACAGGTATGGCCCTAAACTGACTCAAGTTCGGCATCCTATGCGTTCATCAGCGTCACAGACATTCAAGAGGGGTGATACGATACCCAGAAGGTGTGGCATCACCAGCTCATGAAGCGGCCTCACTCGGCTAAATCACAAATGATCGGTCCCTAGAGTCGACAATCCACCAAACCAGCAACTGTCTCAACCCAAAGGGTTGAAAGAGAAGCCAACCGGGTGAACCTCGTCTGAGCGTGGATTTCATGAGACACTAGTGCCTGCAAAGCAAGCACGCGCCCACTAATTTCCACAACTAATGCTATGGTGCACTCAAGCCTGGGTCTGGCTTCTCACTCATCAGAATGCCCCTCCCCACAACAGCACAGATAATCATATTATACTGAAAAAATAAAATGCGGGAAATAAAGTGCGAGAAGTAAAATGCGATAAATAAACGCAACCCAACAATTAATCATACAAGCGCTAGGATTGACTCGCGTAGGGAACCGTTGGAGTCCCCAGCAGAGTCGCCAGCTGTCACTTGCGCGAAAATAAGGTGTCGGCACAACAGAAGAGTCGCCACCTTTCGTTATTTATCCCTCAGGGCGGGAAAGGAAACGATCGGAAAAACCTTAACGAAAAAGGGGTAAGACAAGGTCGTCGCAACCATTGTCTGGGTTCGGGAGTCGGTTACGCAAGGGGAAGGTATTAGCACCCCTCACGTCCGTCGTACTCGACGGGATCCACGCTTGTTGTGTTTACTTGGACGGGTTGGTTTTATCTATCTACCTATCAAGGCTGGCTTAAAAAGAAAAGAGAAATGACTCGGCAAAGCGTCGCGCTTTATGCCTACGTATTCTCATCAGAGAACGAGAAATCAGAGTCAACGTAGTTCGGCCTACGACGGGTTATGGGGGAAAGGTAGCTCGCCAATACATCAGTATTGTGCCTACGTACTCTCAACAGGTATGAGAGATCAGAGCTCACATAGTTCGGGACACTACGCTTTATTTCCTGTCTTTTACGAAAGAAGTGTTTTTTATTGTGTTTGCAATTTCAATCGCACTAGAGACTATGACCTGAGAGTGAATGCGTCGCATGTCACCCAAAGGGTACCATACTAAACATCCAGACTGTGGAAAAGAAACTCTCCCACAATCCTTTCTCAGATAGCTTAAAGCTCGTAACGTACGAAAGAAATCATTCATGATTACAGTATCTTAAACTGCTTTGAGATGAGAAGAGAACAGGCCCAACTAGGAGGGAGACTATCAAGTCCTACTGTTGTCATGCCATGGATTCATCCTATGGTTGAGGTTTGAACAAGGAACTCCTAGAAGTTGTCATGCATAGGTTTCAACCTAAAGTTCTATCATCAATTCCTTATCAAAGGAAATGAGAGTCCTAAGGGATCATGTCAATGATACACCAAAACAGACAAAGCATCAGCTTAACAGTAAAATGCATGCAATGCAAGTGAGGGAGGAAATGTGTGTGGGGCTTCAGCCTCCACAAGCTCATCTCAACCTCAAGCCAGAATGGATAACAGTAATCATACTGAAATATAAAACAACATGCTATCAAGCAAAACAGTAAACTGCAATCATACAGAAGAAAATGAAATCAAAATGCCATCAAGCAAACAAAAACCACATGGGCAAGGGAGCAGGGCTCTACCGAATACCCACAAGCAAAGCCATACAGTAACAACACAAGCAGAGGGAGCAACTCAACCTCTAGTGCAATCATGCTCCTAGATTCTACTTATTCTGAATATGGACTTATTCTAATGCATCAAACAAGTCAAATAAAACACATCAATACAGGAAAAAAGAAGAAAGCAAATCAACTCCTCTCTCCACTTCAAGCTTCAGCTCTTCCAACAGCAACTCAGTCTTCAGACTTCCAATTACTCTTGACAAATATCTTTTCCAGGTTTCAACCCTTCAAAATAAGTTTCAACTTATCTTCTTCTCCAAGCCTCAGCTCCTTAATCAGCTCCACCTTCAGGCTTCACTTTCACCATAAGTATCAACTTGATTCCTTCAAGATCTCCAGGCTTCAAAGTAAGCATCAACTCCCTTTGTTCTTCAAGCTTCAGCTCTGCAGTCAATCTCAATTGAATCTCTTTCATAAGTGTCAACTTATTCTTTAATCTTTAAGCCTCAGCTCTTCATTCAGTCTTTACTGGATCTTCATTGGGGTCTTCAAGTATCAACATGCTCTTCAAGCTTCAGCTGGAATGGCAATACTCAAGGCTTCATCCTCTTCCACACTCTTCATTGAAGTCTTCATCTTCACACTCAAGCTTAGCATCTCTCAAGATAATCAAACTAGAGGAAATCACTTAATGGATAAGCTGGGGATATTGAACTGCTTATTGACCACCAAAGGTGACCTATAAGGGTTCAACATCAAAGGAATGGTTCCCTCAAAAGTTCTACTTCCTAGGTACTATCACTTATCCCTCCAAATGAGAGAGGTGTATACCATGGAAGGGCCTTGAATCATAGGGAGGAATGGAGGTGGAAGATACCATCCATGTTTAAGAAGGAACTTAACTAGGTCTAAACTCTTCCTAATCCCTAACCCTAGAACAATCAACAAAACAAATAAGATCAAGCTCCCAAGCTCCTCAATGCTCCTCAATGCTCCTACTATACTCCTCAGTACTCCTCCAAGCAATACCAAGCTCTCCAAGCCCACAAAGCAAAGCAAACAAAAATACAAGCCCACAAGGGCAACACAAACAATCATCAACTACAAAAATCATCTAAAAATAGTATACCACTATATTAAAACCTAATATAATTTCTAAGGGATCCTACATACCTACCCTTATTACCCTTATATGTCCCAATGTCTAACTTGGCTTAGAAACCCAAAATTCTAATGTTATTGTGGACCTATGTTAAGGATTAACCTAATTCTACACAACCTAATGTCATCTAATCAAAACTAATCTAACCTTCATCACAAAATTATGGAATAAATCCAGGTGGGAGCTAAAGTCCTATTTTAACTATCCTAAAAAGAATGGTCTAAAAATACTAAGGGAGCTACCTAAACAAAATTCTACAAATTCATGTATCAACATAAAAGAATATAAAAAGCCATTAAAAGAGAAAATATACAAAAAATACTAAAAATGCATGAAATGCAAATATTTTCATTTGATAATTTTCTAGACATTATTTAGAAATGGGAGAAAAAATCCCCACTTAAAAATCATTATTTTTCCATTTATTATGATTTTTCAAAGTTTAACATAAAATGGAGAAAATGAAATGAAAAAGATAAAACCTAGGTGCAAATAGCAAGCATGTCCAGTTCAGATTTCATATGGGCTAAAAACGGGGGTGTGGATAGTCACGCGTACTGGGCCCAATTTAAGTCAGAAAATCAATTAAAAAATGAATGGAAAATGGAAAATACACGATGTATAAAGCAACAAAACGCCGTTAAAAACCAATTGGGCCATGGAAGTAGGGTGCTGCTAGCAATCCAGCCCAAAGTCCTTTTAATGAAACGATGCGTTTCATGCTGGTCAGAGTTTCCCTCTTCAAATTGAAATTAAATCTTAGCCCTCAGATCCAATTCTCAGTCAAGAGTCATCCCATAATCCAACGGCCACGCGCTTATCTTCTACCTCCAGCTAGGGTTCCAAGGGAAGCCATGGAAATGCAGGGCACCAAGCTTCATCTTCCTCAAACACGAACTTCATCAATTCTTCATGGAAAATAGAAATTCAAAACCCTATCTTGCCTAGAATTTGCTGAATCTAACCATGATCTTAAAATCAACTGAATCATCATAAATTCTCAAACCCGATCCAAGATCAAAGATATGCTCCATCATCCATCTCAACAATTCTTGCAATTAACTACCTCAGATTAATCACCAACTCACACTGATTGATTCTTGATGTCTAGTTCATTCTACAACTCACCATAGCTCGAGTTCTTGGTCATCAAAGAAATGGTGTCCAATATTCAATCTTCATCAATTGATCCCTAACTCTCCAAAATCCATCTCCTATGTGTCTCTAACATTTCTACACTAACAATTCTACCTAAAGATGCATAAATTATGGTGTAATAGAGAATTTGCAAACCTGGTATTTCTTGATCAACAGATAGTGAAAACCTCCACTTCAAAAAGTTTCCTTGGATGCTAATCTTGCTACTGTTTGCAAAAACTTTGAGGGAGAGTGCTTGAATCTCAGAATTCGATTTTGACTTGCTACCTTGAAAATTCAATTGCCAACTTCTCAATTCACCATGGATTTGCTCTCAAATTAATCTGCACAGCTTCACTATCATCAATGGAGTGTGTTTGGATGGAAAGAATGAATGGAAATGGTTCAGAATAGGGAATTCACTTTCAACTTGCAATGGAAGCAATTGAAGTGGCCAACTCTCTCTTCTCTCAAATCTTACACCAACCTTGCATCTGAGCAAGTTATACATGTTATATAGAGTGGTTTAGAATCATCTAGAACCATCTAGAACCTTCCCATGAGAAAATGGAAATCTCATGTCATGACATTATGAATTCACTTCTCCTTATGTGCTATCTCATGCCATAGCCCTTGTAACCACCAATTCTGACTTGAAATTCTCCCCATATGAGATATATGATGTGTTGAAATGCATAACTAACTTGTTTATTGAGTTTTCTTGAGTTTTGCTTTGGTGCCTTAAGATGCAAGCAAGCCATTTCCAAAGCAGCCCTATGATCTAGGCATCAAATCAAAATTGTGGCTGAACCATTGTTTTTAGAATGTCTTTTAGAGTCAAAATGACCTATTATATGACATGGTTTGGATGTGTAACTTGGGATTTCCAATTTCCAATTTCAACCTATTTAATTTATGCCTCCATTTTAGGCCATTTTCATCCCTTTTTGATACAAGCCTTTTCAACATCTCATGACCTCCTTACTAGCCTTAAAACATCATTCTAAGAAAGTTTTATGTTGAAGATTTTTCCATTTGAAGCTTGGAAATAGGAGATATGGCCTTATGCTTGAAATGACCTATAACCTCCAAATGACCAAAATGCCCTTGACTTGTCAAAGCCATAACTTGAGTTCTACAAATCCCATCAAGGACTTCTAGTACTCTCTAGAAAGCTAAGAAGATGCTCTACAACATTCATGTTGAGCAAGAATCCATAGGAATCATCCTACTAGGGAAAAAGTTGGATGCAAGTTGGGTGACTTTCAAGGACCCAGATTCACATACCTCAGATGACCTGTAATTTGTCAAAGTCATAACTTGAGCTCTACAAATCCTATCAAGGACTTCTAATACTCAAATTAAAGCTAAGAGAAGCTCTACAACATTCATGTTGTGGGGAAGATGAGATGACCATCACATCTTGAGCTAAACTGCCTTGAAGATAGGGATCAAACTAGGGGATTTTACATTGTCAAGCCTTAGAAACCCTAGCTTGAAACTTCTCAAACTCCTCAATCATGATGAGTTAGTCTAGGAATCATCCTTATAGAATCTCAATGCATCATTACATGATCACATGGCTCTTGGATTAGGTCTCAACCCTCTCCAAATCATCAGTTGACCTAGGGTTGACCCAGTCAAACCCTAATTCCACCACTCATGGCTGAATCTTCTGAAGTCTTGCACAATGACCTCTATAGGCTTCATGATGGCTTTCAAGACATCTCATAAGCTCTCTAAAAGCTTCAAGTCCATCCTCATAGCCTCAGAATCATCTGAGGAGCCCCCACAACTCTCAAGTTATGAGGCACACAACCTTGGTTTCAACCAATCTCTCTGAGGATCTCCTGAGTTCTCTGACAAAGGTATCAACCTTTGAAAACTTGAATAACCTTCTTGGATAGCTTCAAAGTATTATATAACTCTTGCTGGGTAATCATACCTCTTGACCTACTGCACACATATCCATGAGAAGCATATGATCATGCTAGGTAAATAAATGTTGGTCAAATTTTGGGGTGCAACAACAGCGAATCAGTTTTGATTGGGATCAGAGGATCTCATTACCAGATGGTTGTTCTTGACAGAGCAGGTTTATGACTAGGGTCTGAGGATCTCATCATCAGATGGTTGTTCTTGATAGAGCAAAATCTTTGGTCCTGTATCAGAGGTCCTTATTATCAGATGTATGGTTGTTCTTGACAGAGCAGAGTTTTGGTTATCAGATGTTTGTTCTTGATAGAGCAGAATCTTTGGTCCTGTATCAGAGGTCCTTATTATCAGATGTATGGTTGTTCTTGACAGAGCAGAGTTTTGGTTATCAGATGTTTGTTCTTGACAGAGCAGAGTTTTGGTCATGTATCAGAGGTCCTTATTATCAGATGGTTGTTCTTGACAGAGCAGACTTATGGTCCTATGTGTGTGTATTCTTGACAGAGCAGGCTCGTGGTCCGATACCAGGGTTTTCTTATTATCAGATATAGTGGTTGTTCTTGATAGAGCAGGATTATGGTCTTGTTGATACAAAATCTCCACAGCGTAGTCGTCTTGATCTCCTGCTGCATGATTGCATTTTACATTGTTTTGCATACTCATTTGCATTTCATTAACGTGTGTCTGTGTTGCAGGTACCGTTTTCCCCGATCCAGGATTTCTTGCCTCCTATTGTATTGTTATGGGTTCTCTGAGGAAGACCGTGGCTTACAAGCTCCCTGCCCCTGATGTGGTTCAGCTTACTGGTTTGATTGCGTTAGCAGGTGATTCTGTGAGAGATGAGTTCAGAAAATCTTACGGCAAATTGCTCAGTTTGGTTCGTAAACCTTCTGCGTTCGAGTTGAATGGGTTGCACGCTCTGCTGCAGTTCTACGATCCTCCGTTGAGATGCTTTACTTTCCAGGATTTTGTTCTTGCACCTACGCTAGAAGAATACGCTGATTTGTTAGGTGTGCCTATCAAGAGGCAGATGCCTTTTATTCATATGGATGTTGAGCCTGATCTGGCTAGTTTAGCTCCTTCACTTCATCTGGATGTCTCTGAGTTGGTATTGTCTAGTTGGAACAAGGTTCCCGGCTTCTCCTTGCAGTTCTTAGTAGGAAAGGCTCAGCAGTGCGCCAAAGACGGATGTTGGATCGTGTTCAACGCCATTCTCACTCTGTGCATATATGGCATCGTTCTGTTCCCCAATATGCCCGACTTTGTAGACTTCGACGCGTTTCGCATCTTTGCTTCAGGGAATTCGGTCCCTACCTTGATAGGAGATGTCTACCATTCCATCCACTACAAAAACGAGAACAGAAGGGGCAAGAATGTCTCGTGCTGTGTACCCCTGCTTTATAAATGGCTTGATAGTCATCTACCCAAGAGGGGTCCCTTTGTTTCGTTTGCAGCCACATCCGAATGGTCCGAGCGTTTGATGAGTCTATCTGCAGAGGATATTGACTGGTTTGATAGAGATAGGTTGGGTACCGAGATTATCTTCAGCTGCAGCGGGTTTCCGAACGTGCCTTTGATAGGCAGGAAGGGCTGTATAAACTATAATCCGTCTTTGCTTGTCCGACAGTTTGCTTATGTTTTGAGAGCTCCGCCGAAGGATGAAGAGGTGCAGGAATCTCTGTACCTCACTGGTCTTCTAGAAGGGGATATGCTATCTAAGCTGCAGCGCGCTTAGAATGGCATCAGTAAGAGGGGAAAACCATTGCTGGGAAGAAGTAATAATCAAGCCTACCCTCCGTACATGACTTGGATCAGAGCCAGAGCAGATGCTATAGGGATGCCGTTTCTTCTTGCCAAGCCGGAAAGCCCTCCAATGATTGAAGAGCCTACTACCATGCCCATTCAGCAACATAATCAGGTGTTAGCTGAGAGAGATGAATTGAAGAGGGCAAATGAAGAACTGGAGAAAGAATTGGCTCAACTCCGAAGCGAGAGAAACGAAGCCATTCATTCCTTCAAGAGGCAGACAGAACTGGTGAACCAGTTGGGGACAGATTTGACTAAGCAGATAGTTGAGCGTGAGCACATGGGTCGAGACTTCAAAGCTGTCAACGATGTACTGGCCACGAAGAAGCAGCACTTGGACGAAGCATATCGGAGGATATCCAAGTTCAACCAGCACTGGAAGGCTTCCCTAGTCAACAGGAAAGAGCGGGAGGATAAGCTGATGCAACAGATTTCCAAGCTGAAAGCCCAGGTGAGGGCTAGTGAGAAGAGGTTTGATGAAGAAACCGCTCGCAGATATGCCACTGAAGGCCAGCTCAATAGGGCCCTTGCTAACCTGAAGGAGCGCAAACTGACGTTTGAATCCAAGAAACGGAAGTTAGAAGATTGTTTCGGCAAAGGAGCATGGGAAGATTCGGTCAAAGGTCTTCAGTACACCATTGTGCAAAGGGAATTACTCGTCGAAGGGTTACTCACTCTTCCTGATCATCCAGAAACGAAGGAGTTGTTAGAAGAGTATCGCGCCCGTGGCCGTGCTTGACCGTTTGTATTCCTTTTGTTTTGATCATTGTTGTATGCTGACCATCACCAGGCTTGTTGGTCGAGGTCATGCTATTGATTCTGCTTGTACTCACTGATGTTGTGTACTGACTTGATGGGCTTTCTTTATATACGAGATTGTTGTTTCCATGATTGGACTCGGACTTCTTCTTATTATCAGCACTGGCACTCAGGCTCTAGGATCGGGGCAGATCTCCCTAACGCACAGACACACGTTTGCATTTGCATGAAGCATTTGCATAACGAGCACTTTGTCGTTTTTTCCTAACCCTTTTGTGTTTTCAGGTTGTTTCAGGTTGGTCCAGGATTGATCAGAGACCTATTCACCGCTATCCGACCAGAGCAAATCAAACCAGGATCATGGAGCAAATGCAAACTGATGTTCAGGAACTCCGCGAAAGAATGGATCGCTTCATGGAGCTCATGCAAGCGGTCGCCAATGGCCAGGATTAGCTCAGAACCTTGGTCCAGCCTCTGATTTCAAGGGTCGATAGCAATGGCGTACTCCATGGTGGGACAGTGCATACTCCTCCACCAGTTGAAACTCCACAGAATGGCGTCCCCGTGACCGGGGGGGACGACAGTGCCAACGGTAATGTGATAGCTAACATGGGACTCAACGGCAATACGACGGGCGTCGGTAATGGGAGTCTGGAAGCTAATGTCAATGTTGGGCTGGCCAACGGCAACGCGGGTGTTGGGAATCTGTTTGGGCCTCAACCATGGCTAGAAGATCGTCAGGATGATGTGTTCTCTCAGACAGGTGCTGAAGGAGAGCTGAATGCTGAAGCACGTCTAAGGTTCAAAGCACTCGAGGATAAGATGAGAAATATCGAGAATCAGAACACCCTGGGCGTTGATATGTCCAAGTTGGGACTGATTGCTGATTTTAAGGAGCCTCCCAAGTTCAAGGTACCTGACTTCGAAAAGTATAAGGGCACCACTTGCCCTCGCGTCCACCTGAGATCGTACTACAGGAAAATGTCCGCTCATTCTGAGGACGAGAAGTTGCTGATGCACTTCTTTAAAGACAGTCTTTCCGGGCCATCCCTCGAATGGTACATGAGTCTGGAGCCTACCAGTGTGCGCACGTGGAAGGAACTTGCTGAAGCATTTGTGCACCACTACCAATACAATAGCGACTTGGCCCCGAACCGAGTCCAACTGCAGAATCTGTCGCAAAGGAACAACGAAGGGTTTAAGGAATACGCCCAACGGTGGCGTGAGTTGGCAGCCAGGGTTCAGCCGTCGATGGTTGAACGTGAGCTTGTGCAGATGTTCGTAGCCACCCTCCCAGGGGTTTACTGTGAGAAATTGGTCAGAGGCATGTCTGGAACCTTCTCAGATCTCATTATCACGGGTGAGCACATTGAAAATAGGATCAAACTTGGGAAAATTCAAGGTGAGTCATCCTCAGCTGGAGGAGGCGGAAAGAAACCTTATGCTGGCAAAAGACGGGAAGGAGAAACGAGCGCTGTGACCAACGCTCGATGGAAGGGTAAAGGTCATCACCAACAGGTGGCCAGCATAACTATCCCGGCAGTTCAACAGCCACAGCAACAGCAGCAGCAACCGAATCAACAAGGGTACAGAAAGTATCAGAATCGGGAACCTCTGTCGAGCCGTCACCTCGAGACACCGCCCATGTCGTACGCGCAACTATTGCAGACTTTCCTTCAGCTACAGTTGATCCAGAAGAGAACGCCGGCTCCCTTGACAGGGGCACTTCCGCCAGGGTACGACGCGAATGCGACCTGTGAGTTTCACTCAGGGGCACCAGGCCACGCAATAGAGAACTGCAAAGCCTTCAAGCATAAGGTGCAGGACATGGTGGACGCTAAGATCATCAACTTCTCCGATAATGTGCCAAACGTCACGAAGAAACCTATGTCGAATCATAGGGGAGGTGGAGTAAACGCCATTATTGAGGACGAGAGTTTGGATTTGTTGACTGACGTCATAGATCTGAAGACGCCGCTTAGCTTCGTTAAAGCTAAGTTGATGAAAAAAGGTTTCTTTCCAGGTTGCGGAGAGCTGTGTATGGGCTGTGCGGCTAGTCCTGATGGATTTGAACAGCTGATAGAAGGAATTCAAAGTCTGATGACTGAAGGGATTTTACAGTTTAGCCGGAGGGCCGAAAGTGGATCAGGAGAGGTAATGCTGAAGCAAGATGATGAGGTTGCCACCATCACCATCCCTCGCCAGACGATCACTATTTCTGCACCCAGACCGCCCACGATCACTATCACCAAAGCTGGGCCGATACCCTTCGAAAGCACTAATGTTGTCCCACGGCATTATGGGGCTGAAGTCTACTGCAACGGACAAAAGTTGGAGCTAGAGCCGTTTGGGTCGTCTGTGGAGAACCTTGCGGGAATCAGTGGTATTACTCGCAGCGGAAGAGTGTTTGCACCGCCAGAGGTCGTGGCGGACAAGGCGGTCAGAGCTGACGCAACTGATAAAGGTAAAAGTAAAGTCGTTGAAGAGATCCCGCGTGGGGCAGAAAAAGACTTACTTGTTAAAGACGCCGAGGAGTTTATGCGATTGATTAAAAAGAGTGACTACAAGATTTTGGATCATCTCCATCAGGCGCCCTCGAAGATTTCCATCCTGAACTTGTTGCTGTGTTCTAAAGCACACCGCAACGCGCTGCTGAAGGTGTTGAACGCCGCATATGTACCGCAGGAAATATCGGTAAATCAGCTAGAAGAGGTCGTAGCCCACGTGAATGCTGGAAATGGGCTAGGTTTCACTGATCTAGAGCTGACGCCGAAAGGGAGGAACCACAATAATGCCCTGCACGTCTCGATAGAGTGTAGGGGAACGATTATGTCCCACGTGCTGGTTGACACAGGTTCGTCACTCAATGTTCTTCCGAAGAAGGCATTAATGAAGTTAGATACTCGCAGAGTGATTTGCACACCTAGTGATCTGGTTGTGAAGGCGTTTGATGGAACTAAACGCCATGTTTTTGGGGAGGTGACCCTGCCAATTCAAGTCGGACCGGAAACATTTGATGCGGTCTTTTACATTATGGACATCATGCCTGCCTACAGCTGTCTCTTGGGCCGGCCGCGGATCCATGCTGCTGGTGCCGTGACCTCCACGTTGCACCAGAAACTCAAATATGCTGTCGGGGGTAGCATCGTAACTGTTTGTGGCAAGGAAGACATAATGGTGAGCCATTTGTCGTCCTTTAAGTATGTTGATATGGATGGGGAAATCCACGAAACTCTATGCCAAGCGTTCGAAGCCGTTAAAGTGAAGGACGTAGCTCCTGTAGTCACCGAAAAGCCAGAGATGACTCTCTCCTCATTCAAGGAAGCTCGGGACGTTGTCCAAGCCGGATCTACCCCAGGCTAGGGGCGAATTTTGGAGATACCTAATAAGCAAGATAAGTTTGGGTTGGGATATTCTCATGGAGCTGAAGCTTCTTCTTCTAGCAGTGCGTCGCGAGGTAAAGGGCCAATCCAGTTTACCAGTGGCGGAGTGATTTTTGAAAGCGTCAACACGGTGTTTGAAGACAGCGGAGATAGCGACTGCGACCTCGACTCTTGGATTCAGCCAAGCAAGCCAGGCGAGGGCCTTACCAACTGGTCCGTCAAGGATATCATCCAGATGACAAGCGAAGAGTAACGATTTACTTTTTCCAATCATTGTACAACCCTATGTCCTACCCGGGGCATAGTGGTTTTATTGTCAGGGCCTTGTTGGATTATGTACATGCATTTTATCAATAAATCAAAAGGCGTTTTTCGTATTCAAATATTGTGATCTCTGTTATTCCTGTTTTATATTTGTTTTGAAAAACAATAAAATGGCAATGGGGTTTGTGCTAACCTGCACATTCTTGTTTTAAACTTAACCCTTGTTATTGCAGGATCCACATAACAGATGACATCGACTCTGGACCTTCTACGACTCACTTCGACTTCGATTTCCCGATCTATCAAGCCGAAGAAGAGATTGATGAAGACGAAGACCTTCCTGAAGAGTTGGCCCGCTTGTTGAAACAAGAAGAGAAAGTTATTCTGCCTCATGAAGAGGAGATTGAGATCGTGAATCTGGGTTCTGAAGAACTCGTCAGAAACGTCAGAATAGGGGCTGCATTGCAGAGTGATGTCAAGCAGAGATTGGTCGAGATGCTGAGAGAGTATAGCGACGTCTTTGCTTGGTCATACGAAGATATGCCCGAACTTGATACTGACATTGTGGTCCACCACTTGCCGCTGCGAGAAGATTTCCCTCCCATTAAGCAGAAGCTTAGGAGGACGCGACCAGATATGGCCGTTAAGATCAAAGAAGAAGTTCAAAAATAGCTTGACGCTGGCTTCTTAGCGGTCACTACCTACCCTCCGTGGGTCGCCAACATAGTGCCTGTACCGAAGAAGGACGGTAAGGTACGAATGTGCGTCGATTATCGGGATTTGAATAGGGCGAGCCCTAAAGATGATTTCCCGCTGCCTCATATTGATGTGTTGGTCGACAATACAGCTCAATTCTCCGTGTTTTCGTTCATGGATGGCTTCCGGTTACAATCAGATCAAGATGGCGCCGGAGGACATGGAGAAAATGACGTTTATCACTCCCTGGGGAACATTTTACTATAAGGTAATGCCTTTCGGTCTGAAAAACACAGGGGCCACTTACCAACGAGAAATGGTTACTTTGTTTCATGACATGATTCATCATGAGATTGAAGTCTATCTTGATGACATGATTGCGAAGTCCCAAACGGAGGAGGGACATCTGGTCAATTTGCTGAAGCTTTTTGAGAGGCTTAGGAAGTTCAGGTTGAGGCTGAATCCTAACAAATGTACTTTTGGAGTACGGTCCGGAAAGTTACTGGGGTTTATCATGAGTGAAAGAGGCATCGAGGTTGATCCTGCGAAAATTAAAGCAATACAAGAAATGCCAGTGCCGAAAACAGAAAAAGAAGTTCGTGGTTTCCTGGGCAGAATAAACTACATTGCAAGGTTTATTTCTTAGCTCATGGCCACGTGTGAACCGATGTTCAAGCTTTTAAAGAAAGATCAGGCGATTACCTGGAATGAGGATTGCCAGAAGGCATTCGATAAGATAAAGCAGTATCTACAGGAACCTCCGATCTTGATACCCCCAGTGGCTGGACGGCCACTAATCATGTACTTGACAGTTCTTGAGAATAGTATGGGGTGTGTTCTCGGTCAGCACGACGAGACGGGCAGAAAGGAGCATGCCATTTATTACTTGAGTAAAAAGTTCACTGACTGTGAATCTCGTTACTCGATGCTGGAGAAGACGTGTTGTGCACTAGCCTGGGCTGCCAAACGTTTACGACAGTACATGCTCAATCACACCACCATGCTAATTTCGAAGATGGATCCGATCAAGTACGTCTTCGAGAAGCAAGCTCTTTCGGGCAGGATTGCCAGATGGCAAATGGTGTTGACGGAATATGATATTCAGTACGTTTCCCAGAAGGCCATTAAGGGAAGCGTATTGTCTGATTACCTTGCCGACCAGCCGATCGAGGATTACCAGCCGATGAAATTTGAATTCCCTGATGAGGATATCATGTTTGTCAAAGAGAAGGATTGCGATGAGCCGTTGCCCGACGAGGGGCCAGATAGGAAATCCCAGTGGAAATTGATATTTGACGGGGCGGTTAATTCCTACGGAAGTGGCATTGGGGCGATCATCATGACTCCCCACGGATCCCACATCCCGTTCACTGCGAGACTGACATTTCCAGTCACCAATAATGAAGCGGAGTACGAAGCATGCATTATGGGTCTAGAAGAAGCAATTGATTTGAGAATCAAGAACCTAGACGTATATGATGACTCGGCGCTTGTGATCAACCAGATTAAAGGGGAGTGGAAGACTCGTCAATCGAATTTGGTGCCGTACATGAACTATGCCAGAAGGCTGCTTCTGTCCTTTGATCGAGTGGAACTCCATCATGTGCCCAGGGCTGAAAATCAGATGGCTGATGCCTTAGCCACGTTAGCTTCGATGTATAAAGTCAATTTTTGGAATGAAGCTCCAAGAATTTTCCTTTCTCGTCTTGATAGACCTGCATTCGTCTTTGCGATCGAGGAAGTCGCCAACGGCAAGCCATGGTTCCATGATATCCAGACCTTCCTTATGACTAAGGAGTATCCTGCGGGTGCGTCAACCCAGGATAAGAAGACTCTGAGGAGGCTTTCTGGGAACTTTTAACTTTTATCTCAATCCTGATGGAGTTTTGTATAAAAGAAACCACGATCTCGTGCTACTCAGATGTGTAGATGAGAAAGAGGCGAGTATAATCATGGAAGAAGTCCATGAAGGCACATTTGGTACGCACGCCGGCGGGCATGCTATGACAAGAAAGATCCTGAGAGCAGGATACTACTGGCTGACGATGGAATCAGATTGCTTCAAATTCGCAAAGAGGTGTCATAAATGCCAGATTTATGCTGATAAAGTTCATATGCCACCATGCCCGTTAAATGTCATGTCCTCCCCGTGGCCGTTCTCCATGTGGGGCATTGACATGATAGGCAAGATCGAGCCCACTGCATCTAACGGTCATCGCTTCATTCTCGTAGCTATCGACTACTTCACCAAGTGGGTGGAGGCAGCCTCATATGCTAATGTGACCAAGCAGGTGGTGGCTAAATTCATAAAGAGGGATATCATCTGTTGTTACGGAATTCCCAAGCAGATCATTACCGATAATGGTTCGAATCTGAATAACAAGATGATGAAGGAGCTGTGCCAGAGTTTCAAGATTGAACACCACAACTCATCTCCTTACCGGCCGAAGATGAATGGCGTCGTTGAAGCGGCCAATAAGAACATCAAGAAGATTGTTCAGAAGATGGTTGTGACCTACAAAGATTGGCACGAGATGCTGCCATTTGCACTGCACGCTTATCATACAACGGTGCGTACATCAACCAGGGCAACTCCTTTCTCCTTGGTGTACGGTATGGAAGCTGTCCTATCTTTAGAAGTGGAGATCCCTTCTTTACGAGTTTTGGTTGATGTGAAACTCGACGAGGCAGAATGGATTAAGAACCGACTGAACCAACTCAGCCTGATGGACGAGAAGAGGTTGGCATCGATTGCGCATGGTCGTCTATACCAAAGCCGAATGAAGAAAGCTTATGATAAGAAGGTGCGTCCTAGAAGCTTTCAGACGGGTGATCTCGTCCTGAAAAAGATTCTTCCTCCACACTCTGATCACTGGGGCAAGTGGACTCCTAATTACGAAGGTTCGTACATCGTCAACAAGGTCTTCTCGGGAGGAGCCTTGTTGTTATCCACGATGGATGGCGAAGATTTTGCATCCCTGGTGAACGCGGACGCAGTTAAAAAATACTTTGCTTAAAAATGACCCGCTGGAAAGAAAAAGAATATCCAGGCAAAAATGGGGCATCCTGGCAAACCATAAAAAAGGAAAAAGGTTCGGGCAAAAATTAGGGATATAAATTGAAACGAATGTACACCCGCAAAGTCGAAAACCCGGAAGGGCGACTTTGGCAAAAAAGGGTATCCCGGTGAACTGAAAACCCGCAAAGGGCGGTTCACGCAAAAGTTAGGGATTTGAAAAAAGCAAATGACTGTGTTCCGCGTGTGGACTTTCATTGTTTAGTGGTTTGGAAGACCTGAGGGCCGTTTATCTGAATCGATCTCTTCTGAAGCTGAAGCGACGGAGAAGTATCGAAGTCGAGTGGGTCATAGAGGGATCAACTCATGGTGATCGTCTATGCCTCGTTGCCGACATTTGTATATACTGATGTATATTTATGTTTTATTTTTGCGCGGCTTCCTCATTCCAGGAGCTTGCATCTGTTGTAAAACATTTTTACCCATTCAAGGGTTCGTTATCAATAAAATGTATACCATTCAGCAATTCTGTTTGTGTGTTTAGCATTTATCTGTTTTGTTTGCGAAAAAGAACACCGATGTTTTTGACAAAATGCGCATACATAAACTTACTAGCCTAGGCCACTGATTGTTGAAACAATGAATTACTTAAACATTGTCACAAGATGATAACCTTGATAGATCCCTTTGAGAAGGGCATCTTGTCTTCTTGTTTGTGTTGGTGCAGGTGTAGCATGTACCAGACAGTACGCCGTACGTTTCCCCAAGCAGGATGATTCCTCCTTCTCCAGCGGGTTCAGCAGTCTCTCCCCGCAGAGTCCGAACGTGAGATCGTAAGCATTGATATGTTCCCCCAGGTAGAGAAGATTCTCTCCCCAGTCAAGTACATCCTGAAGGAATGTCGTCTCCCCAGCTGAGTCTTTCACTGAAGTGTGCAGCAATTGATTGTTCCAGACTGAAGTTTCCAGCGGAATTGAGATTCCCCCACAGAGTCGTACTCTCCCCCGAAGTAGGATAATTTCTTCTTCCCCAACCGATTTTGTAGATCCCCAAGAGAGCCGAGTCCTTGGAAGCAGTTGGGACCATGATTGGTTTTCCCCAGTAGAATGTTGAATAGCTGACGCTGTGTTTCCCCGCCAGAGTCGTTATCTCCAGGGAAGTAGTCGCGAAGGCCGCACAGTTTATTTCCGCGATTGATATCGCTTTCCTCAGCAGGTCTGGGTTCTCGTAGAGCTTCATCCCCTGCAGCAGTCGACTGAAGTTTGCCTCCTCATGCGGAGTCCGATTGAGATTAGCGTGACCTTTTCTCCACGGCAGGAGGATTCCTTCTCTTCACCAGAATGCTTCCTTTCTCCTTGACAGGAGGACTCTCCCTTCAGCATTTATTTTTGCTGACGGGCCTTAGCACGTTTCATGATTGCATAGCATTTATCACACACGCATATCATTTCCACCGTGTGGAGCATTGCCCCATTGTCAAAGCATATGCATACTAAACATGAGCTAGGTTGTTACCGTTCTTGTTTTGCAGGTGTTCCTCCGCAGAGCCGCTTGCTCAAGATGATTCTTGGATTCCCCAGCAGAACGGTTTGATCAAGATGATTCTTGAATTCTCCCCAGCAAAGTCATTTGCTCAAGATGATTCTTGAAATCCCCAGTGAAGTCGCCAGAGTTGGCTGCTCAAGTTGATGCTTAGTGTCCCCGGCAGAGTGTTTGCTCAGGATGATTCCTGAAATCTCCAGCAGAGTTATTAGTCCAGGATGATTCTCGAAATCTCCAGCAGAGTTATTTGTTCAAGATGATTCTTGATTTCCTCAGCAGAGATGGTTCGTCCAGAATGATTCCTGGATCCCCGAAGCAGAGTGACTTGATAGTTCCCCAGAATCCCCAGCGGAGAGGTGTCATCCCCAGCAAATTTCTAAGCAGCGAAGTTGAAACTTCCCTCGAAGACTTGATGATTGAAGTCCAACCGTATGGACGAAGCAGTTCCCTCAACTGAAGCAGAGTGCCTGATGGCAGAAGTTGGATATCCCCAACTGGTTCATGATTGACCGAGAATTCTATTCCCGACTTACTGATGAAGTCCGGTTGATGCCCGAAAGGAATCCTGATGCCTGACAGTGTGACCGACCATATATTATCGGTTACCGTGTGACCAATTCTCCAGCTAGTTGTCGTGCAGCTAATATTTCAGTTTTTGAAGATTTGTTCCCATCAGAGTACCGTGTACTTGTGCAGTTGGCAAATTTTCGGGTTTGTCGGTATTCAACCGTCTTGCACCTTGATTGGTTGAGAGCCGTTCGCTTCTCACCCAGTCAGGTTCAAGCCGTTTGAATAGGGGCAGCTGTTGCACCCCAAAATTTGACCAACAACTTCTTTACCTAGCTTGTGTTTCATTTCATTCACATTAGCATTATCATTTGCATTTCATAGACATGTATGCAGGAGATCAAGAGGTATGAGTACCAGTCAAGGGCTACAAAAGAGTTTGAAGCTATCCAAGAAGGTTATTCAAGTGTTCAGAGGTTGATATCTTTGTCAGAGAGGTCAGATGATCCTCAGAGAGATTGGTTGAAACCAAGGTTGTGTGCCTCCTAACTTGAGAGTTGTGGGGAGCTCTTCAGATGATTCTGAAGCCAAGAATATGGACTTGAAGCCTTGATAGAGCTTATGAGATGTCTTGAAAGCCATCATGAAGCCTAGACAGGTCATGGTGCAAGTTTAAGAAGACTCAGCCATGAGTGGTGTAGTTAGGGTTTGACTGGGTTAACCCTAGGTCAACTGAGGATTTGAAGAAGGTTGAGACCTAATTCAAAGGGCATGTGATCATGGATTGATACATTGAGATTCAATAAGGATGATTCCAAGGTCAACTCATCATGATTGAAGAGTTTGAGAAGTTTCAAGCTAGGGTTCCTAAGACTTGACAGTGTAAAATCCCCTAGTTTGACCCCTATCTTCAAGGCAGTTTAGCTCAATATGTGATTGTCATCTCATCTTACCCCCAACATGAATGTTGTAGAGCTTGATCTTAGATTTAATTTGAGTGTTAGAAGTCCTTTATAGGATTTGTAGAACTCAAATTGTGACTTTGACAAGTTACAGGTCATCTGAGGTATGTGAATCTGGGGCCTTGAAAGTTACCCCACTTGCATCAAACTTTTTCCCAAGAAGGATGATTCCTATGAACTTTTGGTCAACATGAATGTTGTTCCTTATCTTCTTAGCTTTCTAGAGAGTACTAGAAGTCTTTGATAGGATTTGTAGAACTCAAGTTATGGCTTTGACAAGTCAAGGGCATTTTGGTCATTTGGAGATTACAGGTCATTTCAAGCATAAGGCCATAACTCCTATTTCCAAGCTTCAAATGGAAAAATCTTCAACATAAAACTTGTTCAAAATGATGTTTTAAGGTTATTAAAGAGGTCATGAGATGTTGGAAGGGCTTGTAGCTCAAAGTTGCAAAAATGACCTAAAATGAAGGCATAAGTTAAATAAACCAAAGTTGGAAATTGATATTTTCAATCTACACATCCAAACCATGGCATGTAATATATCATTTTGACTCTAGAGAACATTTTAAAAACAATGGTTTAGCCACATTTTTGAGTTGAGATTCAATTCATGGACTTGCTTTGAAAAGCACTTACTTGCATATTAAGCCACATTTGCAAAACTCAAAATTAAGGCATGGGCAAGGGTTTTTGCAAGCTAAACACATCTAATATCTCACTAGGGGAGAAATTAAGAGTGAATGGGATGAATTCCAAGTTTTTTGCAAGGGTTGTACATGTCATGATAAGTGATTCAAAATCTCATGGCATGAGAAGTGTAAAATCTCATTGGAAGGATCTAGAGGGTTCTAGATCATCCAAACTTCATCTATATAATGAGTAGAGTGGATCCATGGCAGGGGTTGGTGATCATTGAAGGATTGGGCTTAGTTTGAGATTGAGTTTTCATAGCTTGCAAGTGCAATCGGTTTCACCAAATTCCTCCATCTCCTTCCATTTTCTTGATTGATTCTTCTTCCATGAGTATCAAGGATTGATTTCAGATCATTTCCAAGAAGAATTGGTGGCTAGATCGTGTGGGAGCAAGTGGTTTTCAGCACCTGCAACTCATCATTGTGTTTCAAGATTGAAGCACTTTCCATTGAATCTTTTGCATACAGAAGCAAGGAGGAGGTTCAATGATCGTGTCCAGAAGATTTGAAGGCTTGAAGTGAAGATTTGGTGCATCTGTCATTCAAGAATTTCCAGGTTGGAAACCTTCTTCCCATAGCATGATTTAGGTAGAATTAGGTTGAATTAAGGTGCTAGATTAGTTGTAGAATGGCCTAGGATGGATTTCAGATGGTTAATTGTTGAATTAGAGACAAAATAGGAAGATCACCATTTTCGGTTGAGATTAGGAGATGATGATTCTTGGGGTTTCAGAAGAAACTAATGGTATGGTTGAGTTCGTGGCAAGATTTGGAATGTGTTTCATGTTTTGACCTCTTGGATTGGAGGCCTCTAGGAAGAACTAGGGTTTAAGGGGACGATCGGAGCTCCACCGGCAGTGGCCGGAGCTGGGCGCGAAGCTCAGGCGTTTGAAATGGAGAAGATGAAGTTCTCACCATTGGATCATGGTCTGACCATTGACTGAGAGAAGATCCAAGGGCCACGTTTTAATTCTGATTTGTAAAGGATTTCTGATGAAACGATGTGTTTCATTTATTCAGGCGTTTAGGCTTAACAATTTAAGTGTTATCCACACCCCCCAGTGAGCCCAACCCATGTTTTTAACTGAATATGATTACTTCTTGCACCGCGCGCCTCATTATTTTTATTTGATTTTCATTTAACTTCCATTTAATTCATGGTTTTTGTAAAAATCATAACTAATTGAATATTAATCCAATTAAACCCATTCTTTTTGCATATTACTCATGATTGAGTCTATTATTTTTTAGAGAAAAAATATTTTTATTTCATATAATTTCTGATTTAATTGGAATTTTGTATTTTAATTGATATTAAAATGTTTATGTTTGATGCATATTTTTGTAGAATTTTGTGTGATCTCATAGTGATGATTCTTGGCCTAATTTTTTTGTGTGTGATTAGGTTAGACATGTATGATCCCATAGAATTTTTCTCACATTTTTGTGATGAAAATAGGTATGCTTTCTAGATTGATGTTTAGAGGCTTCCTTTTTAGGGTTTTAGGTTGACACCTTAGAATGTAGAATTTAGTTCTAGGTCTAATTTGATGGTTTGATCTTTGAAACTAATGTGATAGAGTCATGATTGACCTAGGTTCCCATAGTAATTTTTGTAGGGTTTTACAATTGATTTTTGTATTTTAGTTAGGACTAACTTTAGTACTAGGTTTTAGGTGATCCTAATTTACTAATTCAACTAGTTTAACTTCTCTAGTTCCCTTAGATTAGGGTTTGTGCTTGGTTTGCCTTTGGTTGAGGTTGAAGACAAGTTGAAGACAAGGTGAGGATGCTTGAAGTTGCTTGAAGATACTTGGAGCTTTGAATTTGTTTGTGCCCGAAGGTGTCTGATGAAGATTAGGAGATAGGACATAGGGAGAGCCTTGTAGTTAGAATGATTTCTTTCACAAACATGGAAAGCATCATGTGCTTCCATTCCTCCCAATGACTAAAAGTCCTTCTCAGATATGCACATCCCTCCTTTGGAAGGATGAGTGGCTTTATCTGGGAAGTAGAACTTTGAGGGAACCAGTCTCTCATAATGATGAACCCTTACAGGCTTCCTTTGGTTGTCAGTAAGCTGTTTATCATTTCCACTCATCCTGTTCAATCAATTGTCTTCTGGTTTGAGTATCTTGAAAGATGTGGGGCTTAAGTTTGAAGATGAGGACTTCATTGAAGAGTGTGGAAGGGGATGATTCCTTGAGCATTGCCATTGCAGCTGAAGCTTGGAGAGCTTGAAGAACAAGTTGATACTTGAAGACCCAATGAAGATTGAATGAAGAGTGTAGAGCTGAGGCTTGAGAAAGAATTGAAGGATGGAGTTGACACTGCCAGATGATTGAAGACTACTCTGAGAAGCTGAAGCTTGTAGAGGAGAAGACCAAGTTGAGACTAGTAAAGCAAAGGGAGCTGAAGCTTGAAGACTGAGTTGATACTTACCTGAGGATTCAATTAAGATTGAGTGTAGAGCTAAGGCTTGAGCAATAAAGGATAAGTTGATACTTACATTGATGCATTGAGAGCCTGAGGGTGGAATTGACTGTAAAGCTGAAGCTTGGAGAAGTGAAGATTAAGTTGGAACTAATGTTTGATGGGTTGAAACCTGGAGAAGCAAGTTGATACTTGTCATGGAGGATGATAGCCTTTAAGGGTGTTTGAAGTCTGAAGATTGAGTTGCTGTTAGAAGAGCTGAAGCTTGGAATTGGGAGAGAGTTGTTGATCTGCTTTCTTGTCTGTTTTCTTTTTTGTGCTGATGTGCCTTGTTTGACTTGCTTGATGCATTAGAATAAGTCCATGATTAGACTGACTTTAATCTAGGAGCATGATTGCACTAGAGGTTGAGTTGCTCCCTCTGCTTGTATTGTTACTGTATGGCTTTGCTTGCGGGTATTCGGTAGAGCCCAACTCCCTTGCCCATGTGGTTTATTTTGCTTGATAGCATGATGTTATTTTCTTCTGAACGATTGCAGTTTACTGTATTTTGCTTGATAGCATGTTGTTATTTCCTCAGTATGATTGCTGTGACTCATTCTGGCTTGAGGTTGAGATGAGGTTGTGGAGGCTGCTGCCCCACACACATTTCCTCCCTCACTTGCATTGCATGCATTTTACAGTCGTTTACTGTTTACTCTTGAAGCTGATGCTTTTTCTGTTTCTGTTTATCATTGATATGATCCCTTAGGATTCTCATTTCCTTTGATAAGGAAGTGATGATAAAACTTTAGGTTGAAGCCTATGCATGATAACTGCTAGGGGTTCCCTGTTTCAAACCTCAACTATAGGATGAATCCTTGGCATGGCAACAGTAGGACTTGATAGTCTCCCTGTAGTTGAGCCTGTTCTCTTCTCATCTCAAAACAGCTTAAAATACAGTAATCATGAATGATTTCTTTCATACGTTACGAGCCTTAAGTTATCTGAGAAAGGATTGTTGGAGAGCTTCTTTTCAACAGTCTGGATGTTTAGTATGGCACCCTTTGGGTGACATGCGACGCATTCACTCTCAGGTCATAGTCTTTAGAGCGATTGAAATTGCAAACACAATAAAAGACACTTCTTCCGTAAAAAACAGAAAACAAACTTCAAACTTTTTGCCCCATGGGCCCATAAGTCAAAGGAAACTTTTCTGAAGAAAAAAGTGTCGTTAAACTTCAGCGCCAACGCAAACAGGCTTTGCCCCTAACTGTTGGAACTGTTGTTTAACCCTACTCGATAAAACAGATGAATCTGAACTCCCGTAATCCGTATTATCCCAAACTACGTAAGCTCTGATCTCTCATACCTGTTGAGAGTACGTAGGCACAATACTGATGTATTGGCGAGCCACCTTCCCCGTAACCCGTCGTAGGTCGAACTACGTTGACTCTGATTTCTCATTCTCTGATGAGAATACGTAGGCATAAAGCGCGACGCTTTGCCGAGTCATTTTATTTTCTTTTTAAGCCAGCCTTGATAGGTAGATAGATAAACCAACTCGTCCAGTAAACACAACAGGCGTGGATCCCGTCGAGTACGACGGACGTGAGGGGTGCTAATACCTTCCCCTTGCGTAACCGACTCCCGAACCCAGACAATGGTTGCGATGACCTTGTCTTATACCTTTTCGTCAGGTTTTTCCGATCGTTTCCTTTCCCGCTCCGAGGGATAAATAACGAAAGGTGGCGACTCTTCTGTCTTGCCGACACCTTATTTTCGCGGAAGCGACACTACCCAATGACACTTCTGCTTATAGACACTCTAGACCTGAGTATACCCACTCACTCCCTCTCAATCACCACAGTGATATCAACACACAATTACAAAACAGTTATGGCGATACACTCCAAAAACACACCTTGATCTTGCTTCACACCTTTGATTAAGTGATGCATACTCTTGCTTAACAACTTTGAGTGACACAACAACTTAGAACCTACCTAACCAATGCATCATATAGTTGCTTGGTGTACAAGTATTCCTAAGACACACTTCACACGTGAAGGGCAAAACTCTTCACTCACAAATATGTCTACCACAATGTATAAAAAGATACAAAGGGTGACTTACAAAGACACACACACAAGGGACTCTCAACCCTAGACCTTTAGTTTACACAATGGGCTTGGGCTGCTCCAAAGTAACAATCATTAGTTTTAACAAAGTAAAACTAATTTCCACAGTTCAAGGTGCTGTCAAATTAGGTCATGATACTGCCTAGAATCTCGTCTGAGATAACTAAGGAACCCTAACAGGTTTCCTGAAATATAGCCTGAGATATATTAGGTATCATAACAGAAAAACAAAACCTGCACGCCTAATGCCATACGATCAATGTCATAACATTCAGTCATGACATTCAACTTTACTTACTCTTAGCTTCCCAACTTGCCCTGTTGAACACTTCTGCAGAATCTTCTTCATGACAGTAGAAACAAGTGTTTTATAGTTTCCTAAAAAGTCTCAAAGATCCTTTTTATGAACACCAATTAAATCTGTACTTTGTTTCTAATAACTCTCTTTGGCCTGCACATACTGATGAGGTATATCCAAAGCACTTCTGTCAAGTGATAAAACATAGCAGCCCCTGTTGTACCAGACATTGATGTCATGACATTCAATATGACATCCATAACATCAGTTCTGTCATTAGCTCCTGCTGCACCAGACAGCGATGTGATGACATTGGTAATGACATCCATGACAACAGTTCTGTCATTAACTCCTGCTAGCTCCTACTGCACCAGACAGCGATGTCAACACATGACAACAGTACTGTCATCAGCTCCTACTAGCTCATACTGCACCACATTCAGCATCCTGTTTAAAAACACATGATAGCAGTTCTGTCATGACAGCAGATGGATGTCACGACATTCAGCATGACATTCACATTAAACACACCACAACAGTTCTGTAACCACAACAGATGGAGATGTTATATCATCCTACTTGTCATTAGTGCAAACTCGTGTTTTACCAAAATTTAGCCAATCTTAGAACCATAGAAACATGGTACTAACAATCTCCCCCTTTGGCAAATTTTGGCTAAAACACCCAAGCAAACTTGTCAGCAACGACAGCAACAACAATAGCTTGCTTAAATACTCCCCCTTAATAGTTTCCTTCAGTAAGCAACAACAAGGAACTGCTCTATCCATGGCAGTATCGGCGGATAACTCCACTTTACTCCCCCTTGGTTTAGTAAAAAAATTGCAAAAATTGGACTAAATGTACCATACTCACCATGCTTCAAATCCAGTCATCTCATAATCCTATGAGATACACAAGCTGCTTGGAAACTACACCATCAAATGTTGTAAGCTTAATCCTGATGTGTGTATCCTCCACATCATATTTCAGCATGGAGTTACCCCATGACCATTGTCATTGGATCTAGAGTTCTTGCCTTGCCTGAAGCTGCACCTTCAGGAATGACACTTTTGACATCACCAATTATATGATAATCAATTAAATACTTGCCATAAGTAACAATTGATTTTAAATCCCCAATTTGTGCCACAGAAATATTCTGTAGAGAAAAATAAATTCTCCCAAACAATGACCAATGTTGTTTCCTAGGTCTTCACAAGAGGTAAGCATAGTCCTAGAAAAGATACACTAGCCAGCACACTGTCAAGACATCTTGTCTGGCATTATGACCTCATCAGTAGTCGAAGAACACAAGCTTGCCTGAGGCACAATAAGCTTTGTACAACTCCATATCTGCACAATGTCCAAACAAGTAGTGTAGCTACACATTAGACAGGTACAGTGCTCCCTTTGTCATGCATAAACATTGCTCCCCCTATCTGTAAGATTTCTCAGATTCATCATGAAAAAGCTGGAGCAATCTCCAAGATGTCAGGATGAAAGTCCTTTCATATGCACAAGATCAAGGCTGATGATATCTTGATCTTTATCTTCACCAGTCATACAAGACAAAACACTTGGATAAAGACCCAAATACCTGACTTGATCCATTGACACCCAATGACAGAACCAAGAGCATAAACACTGTTAAATTCATCATGAATAGTAACACAATGTCACAATACCTGGTATGACATTCCACCCTTCTAGAGACATACAATCACAAACTGCTTGAAGCCATAAGCAATCTTGAGACACAACTGTACCATTGCAGCAACATATCCTAGATAGAGGTATACCTCCCCATACCAAGGATAACTAATGCTCTATTTCCAGAAACACGTGAATGGAAAACATAAGACTCCTCTTCATGTCTTAAAGTGCTCACTCTTTGTTCAACACACCTGCTAAATGTAACAGCCCAATTTTCAATAGTTAATTCTTTATGTTAATTAATTGATTTAATTGGATGATTTTAATTATTGGGTGATTAATTAAATGAATTGGTAGATATTTTAAGAGAAGAAAATATTGGGTAGAATTAGAAGGGAAAGATATATAAGAGGAAAAGTGGAAAGAAAAGAAAAGATAGAAACATAAGAGAAGAGAAAGAAAGAGGAAGAGGAGAAAAGAGAAGGAAAAAGAGGAAAACTTGGATTCTTCAAGAACAACTTCTAACTTTCGATTAATCAAGGTAAGGGTGTGAAATATTGTTATTCTATCAATGTTTATGATTATGTATGGATTGTATGGATTGTTTGGGTGTTTTCTCCATTTTCCATTCTAGGGTAAAAATGAGTTTAATCGGTAGAATCGAAGTTTTAACGGTTAAAATCGAGACTGAAGTGTGTAGTTTAGTCGAGGGATGTTAGACTAAGACTATAGGAACTGGTTTTCTGAGAATCAGTAGATTTTGTGAAGAGTTGAGGATTGATGACAGTGAGGGTTTTTGAATTCGCAGACACTCACTAGCACGTTCGCTAGGCGAGCTGTAGCAAATAGGTAGCGAGTGGTCCTAGACTTGGATAGAATGGAATTGGTCTTCTTCGCTGGGAGCGAGCAAGGTAGCGAGCATTCGTTAGGCCTTCGCTAAGCGAGTGAGGTAGCGAATGAAGTTAGTAGCTTCTATTTGCCTTCGCGAGCTTGTTCGCTAGGCGAACAGATAGCGAGTATTCGCTAGGGACTCGTTAGGCGAGCAGGCCAGCGAGCGTGACATCATTTCATTTTCTTTGTGATTCCATCCAATGTTTATAGTTTGGTTCGATTGTGTTCGATCCTTATCAGAATGAATAGTTGTGTACTATGGTGTGATATGTTGTGGATAGCCCAAATGGCGTGAATCCTAGATTGTGGAATCAATTATGAAATGTGGTCTTTTGACAAATATAATGCATTGTTTTAAATTAATTAAAAGTGCGTGATGATTGTGATTGAGTTCGTTATTGTTGGCACGATGTTATTAATAATGCATGAGAACATATTGTGAATATGTGTGCATTGCTTGATAATGTGGTGATGAGGATTTAAAGTATGAATAATTTGATTATGTGAAATATGTTGTGTGTGCAATCATGTTATAATTCTTATATGATGAATTATTGAAAATGCATGAGATTAAGACGCGAGAACGGTCTTAAGTGCATTTGGTTGTTGATTGCATATGCATCATTTAGTCAAGAGGCAATGCTTGCTAGTGTCGTGGAGACTAGTGATTTGTCCCAAGCCTAGAAGAATGGGTTTGAAAGCTTAGAGGACAAGCTTTTGTTGTTATTGGTCTAGAAGAGTGGACCCGGTTTAAGTGTAAAAACCAAAAAATGATAACAAGTGTTAGTACCACATGGCATGAGTTGCATTGAGTTGTGTTGGGTCACATAGCATAGATATCATTGTTATATGAAATATGCTTGTGTGTGGAATGTTGAGTTGAGAACTATGGATATGTGCATGATGAAACATGTTTTATGATTATCCATGTGTGTTTATATATGTTGTGAAATGTATGATGAGTTATGAATGAATTGTGGTGAGAAATGCAGAATATGTGTATTCTATGCTTGTGTATATATATAATTATATGCATTGATTATTATGATAATATTTGTCTCCCTTCTGCTATTTTATAATGCTCTATGAGGCATTGCAGATTAGCTTTGATGGAGGTCTTTTGTGAAGTATAGCTTCATTCTTTTGGTCGGTTATGCTCTGATATGTAGCACCGGGTAGTTAGGATTGTATAGTATTGTTTTGGGATACATTTTGTATATGTATCTGATGATAAATGTTTATGTAAACATGATTGATGTGATGAAACAAACTGAATGATATGTATTTATATGATTACATGTTTTAAGTAATTCAATGTTTAGATTTCCGCTTTAATTCTAAATATTGAGATGTGGGTGTAAGGACTAAGTTCCTCTGTTGAGCTTTGCCACTGTTACATGTCTTTTATAGAGCAGGTGTTGTATGTTAATTTCGTGATGATGTGGCATGCCTCTTTTATACCATGTTTTACTTATACTCTGATGAAATTTTATTACGTGTTAAATGATTTATTGCTTATTTGGGGGGTATAGGAAGGGGGTGTTACATTAGTTGTATCAGAGCAGGTCGGTCTGTTGACCAAGTTGTTAACGTGTTAATTCCCTTATGCATTTGTTATATGTGTGTAGCACTATCCATATGGTTGTTCTACCGAGGATTTGTTGTGGGAATGAAGAATAATTGTGGCAGGCAGAAATGATGAAGCGATTGCTGAGGCGTTGACGAGGTTGGCTGGAGCGATTGGGCAGAATCCTCAAGCCAATGTGAATGTTAGAAATAACGCTGATGATGAGTTTCGTGCTTTGGGATTGTTCCAAAGGAACAATCCACCGATTTTCAAGGGAACCCATGAACCTGAAAAAGCACAAGTATGGCTGAAAGCGATTGAGAAGATCTTTCGAGTCATGAATTGTTCAGATGCGCAGAGGATGCATTTTGGCACTCATATGCTTGAAGAGGAAGCTGAGGACTGGTGGCGTAATACTCGCCAAAGGTTTGAAGAGGATGACATTGTGGTTACTTGGGATGTTTTTCGAGAGGCATTTCTGGAGAAGTATTTTTCAGAAGATGTGCTTGGTAAGAAGGAAATTGAATTCCTTGAGCTGAAGCAGGGTAACTCAACTGTGGCCGAGTATGCCACAAGATTTGAGGAATTGATTAAGTTTGGTCCTCATTACAACACTACTAATGTAGAGAGATCCAAGTGTCTTAAGTTTGTGAATGGTCTGAGGCCGGAAATTAAGCAAGATGTTGGTTATCAGGATATTAGACGATTTTCTGAATTGGTAAACAATAGTAGAATTTATGATGAAGACAGTAGGGCTCGGTCTAGCCACTACAAGAGTTTAATTGACTTGAAAGGAAAGGGCCAATTTAGAGGAAAGCCGTATGTGACTCATGCGGATAAGGGGAAACAGAAAGCTGGTTACGGCAAGAAGCCGAATGGGGGAGGAGCTTCCACCCTGATAAGATGTTATAATTGCGGTGAAGCGGGACATCGTGCTCCTGAGTGCAAGAATGTTGGGATGAAGTGTTTCAAGTGTGGGAAGCCAGGCCACAAAGCTCTGGAGTGCAGAAGTGGTGCGAACGTGACCTTCTACAATTGTGGTGAGCAAGGACACATTAGTACCAAGTGCGATAAGCCAAAGAAGACTCAAGGGAATGGGAAAGTGTTTGCTCTATCAGGATCGGAGACTGCTAGTGAAGATCGATTGATCCGAGGTACGTGCTTCATTAATGGTAAACCTTTGATCGCTATAATTGATATTGGAGCTACACATTCTTTTATTTCCTTTGATTGTGTTAAGAGATTAAGTCTTGAGTTGTCTGTTATGAGTGGAGACATGGTTATTGATACTCCTGCTTGGGGTTCGGTAACTACCCCGTATGTGTGTTTGAATTGTCCATTGAGTATTTTTGGTAAAGAATTTGGAGTTGATTTGGTGTGTCTTCACTTAGATCAACTTGATGTTATTCTTGGGATGAATTGGTTGGAATTCAATCGTGTCTATATTAACTATTTTGACAAAACGATTATTTTTCCTGAACCTGAGGATGAAGAAGACTTGTTTATGACTGCTAAGCAAGTGAAGGAATCACTGCAATATGGTGCTAAGGTATTTTTGTTAATGGCAACGGTGAGCCTTGGTGAAAGTGGAACAATTGATGCTTTACCAATTGTCCGTGACTTTCCGGAAGTTTTTCCTGAGGAGATAATAGATTTACCGCCGAAACGAGAAATGGAGTTTGTGATCGACTTAATTCCTGGAACTAGTCCGATATCGATGGCTCCATATCGTATGTCTGCATCGGAATTGAAAGAGTTGAAGAGTCAACTTGAAGATCTAATTAAGAAGAGGTTTATTCGTTCGAGTGTGTCATCATGGGGTGCACCGGTGTTGTTGGTTAAGAAGAAAGAAGGTTCTATGAGACTCTGTGTGGATTATAGACAATTGAACAAGGCGACTATCAAGAATAAGTATTCACTTCCAAGGATTGATGATTCGATGGATCAGTTCGTTGGTGCGAGTGTGTTCAATAAGATAGATTTGAGATCTGGGTATCATCAGACTCGTGTGAAAGCTGAGGATATTCAGAAGACTACTTTTAGAACGAGGTATGGACATTATGAGTATTCTGTGATGCCATTTGGTGTGACTAATGCACCAGATGTATTTATGGAGTACATGAATAGGATTTTCCATCCTTATTTGGACAAGTTTGTGGTTGTGTTCATTGATGATATTTTGATTTATTCGAAGAGTGAAGAAGAGCATGCCGAGCATTTGAGGATTGTGTTATATGTATTGAAAGAGAAGCAGTTATACACTAAACTTTCTAAGTGTGAATTTTGGTTGAAGGAAGTGAGTTTCCTTGGTCATGTGATTTCGAGTAGAGGTATTGCAGTTGATACGTCGAAGGTTGAAACGGTATCGCAATGGGAGACTCTGAAATAAGTTTTTGAGATTAGAAGTTTTCTTGGTTTGGCAGGATATTATCGGAAATTCATTGAAGGATTTGCCAAGTTATCATTGACGTTGACGCAGTTGACTAGGAAAAGTCAAGCTTCTTGTTTGGCATGCGAAGTGTGAGGGAAGTTTTCAAGAACTTAAGAGGAGATTGACGACAACTCCTGTTTTGATTTTGCCGAATCCGGCAGAACCGTTTGTTGTGTATTGTGATGCTTCTTTGATGGGTTTGGGAGGTGTGATGATGCAAGATAAACAAGTTGTAACTTATGCTTCGAGGCAACTCAAAGTGCATGAGAAGAATTATCCGACGCATGACTTAGAGTTGGCCGCCGTTGTATTTGTTCTGAAGCTTTGGAGGCATTATTTGTTTGGTTCGAGATTTGAGGTATTTAGTGATCATAAGAGTTTGAAGTATCTCTTTAATCAGACAGAATTGAATGCAAGGCAGAGGATATGGTTGGAACTTCTGAAGGATTATGATTTTGGTTTGAATTACCATCCGGGTAAAGCGAATGTGGTAGCTGATGCATTGAGTAGGAAATCGTTGCATATGTCGATGATGATGGTAAAAGAGTTGGAATTGATTGAGCAATTTCATGACTTGAGTTTGGTGTGTGAGAAGACTTCTTACGGAGTTAAGCTTGGTATGTTAAAGCTTACTAGTGGTATTCTTGATGAGATTCGAGAAGGACAAAAATTTGATTTGAGTTTAGTTGATCGGTTGACTTTGATCAATCAAGGTCAAGGTGGTGATTTTCGGATTGATGAAAATGGTATTATGAGGTGTCGTGATAGGGTTTGGGTTCCTGATGTTGTTGAGCTGAAGAAGAGTATTCTTGAGGAAGGGCATCGTAGTGGATTAAATATTCATCCAGGTGCTACTAAGATGTATCAAAATTTGAGGAAAGTGTTTTGGTGGCCTCGTATGAAGAAGTATATTGCCGAGTTTGTGTATTCTTGTTTGACTTGTCAGAAGTCAAAGATTGAGCATCAGAAACCTTCGGGTTTGATGAAACCGTTGTTTATTCCTGAGTGGAAATGGTATAGCATTTCTATGGATTTTGTATCTGCTTTACCAAGGACGCAGTGTAACTTTGAAGCTATTTGGGTTATTGTGGATAGATTGACCAAATCTGCTCACTTTATTCCTATGCGAATGGATTACCCGTTAGAGAGATTGGCAAAGTTGTACATTGAGAGGATTGTCAGTTTGCATGGTATTCCGTCTAGCATTGTGTCAGATAGAGATCCGAGGTTTACTTCGAGATTTTGGGAGAGTTTGCAAAGTGCTTTGGGTATGAAGTTGCGTTTGAGTTCAGCTTATCATCCGCAGAGCGATGGTCAGACTGAGAGAACGATTCAGTCACTTGAGGATCATTTGAGAGCTTGTGTGTTGGAGAAAGGAGGAGCTTTGGATAGCTACTTACCTTTGATTGAATTTACTTACAACAACAGTTTTCATTCGAGTATTGGTATGGCACCGTTTGAAGCATTGTATGGTAGACGGTTTAGGACGCCATTGTGTTGGTATGAATCTGGAGAGAGTTCTATGGTTGGACCCGAGATAGTCCAACAGACTACCGATAAGATTAAGATGATTCAAGAGAAGATGAGGATTTCTTAGATTCGTCAAAAGAATTATCATGACAAGAGGAGGAAAATACGTGAATTTCAAGAGGGAGATCACGTGTTTCTTCGGGTTACTCCTATGACTGGTTTTGGTAGGGAATTGAAGTCGCGTAAGTTGACACCGCATTTTATTGGCCCTTATAAGATTTTGCAGAAGATAGGTGAAGTAGCCTATCGGGTTGCTTTGCCACCGTCGCTTGCTAATCTCCATGACGTGTTTCATGTATCTCAGTTGAGGAAATACATTGCGGATCCGTCTCATGTAGTCCAAGTAGATGAGGTGAAGGTGAGAGATAACCTGGCTGTTGAGACATCACCTATGCAGATAGAGGATCTGGAGTTGAAGCAACTTCGAGGCGAAGAGATTGCTTTGGTAAAGGTCGCTTAGGGAAGACCGGCTGGTGGAAATGTGACTTGGGAACTTGAGAGTTAGATGAGGGAGTCTTATCCCGAGCTATTTGAATCAGGTAACATTTTCGAGGACGAAAATTCCTAAAGTGGGGGAGGGTTGTAACAGCCCAATTTTCAACAATTTATTATTTATGTTAATTAATTGATTTAATTGGATGATTTTAATTATTGGATGATTAATTAAAAGAATTGGTAGATATTTTGAGAGAAGAAAATATTGGAGAGAATTAGAAGGGAAAGACATATAAGAGGAAAAGTGGAAAGAAAAGAAAAGATAGAAACATAAGAGAAGAGAAAGAAAGAGGAAGTGGAGAAAAGAGAAGGAAAAAGAGGAAAACATCGATTCTTCAAGAACAACTTCCAACTTTCGATTAATCAAGGTAAGGGTGTGAAATGTTGTTATTCTATCAATGTTTATGATTATGTATGGATTGTATGGATTGTTTGGGTGTTTTCTCCATTTTCCATTCTAGGGTATAAATGAGTTTAATCGGTAGAATCAAAGTTTTAACCGTTAAAATCGAGACTAAAGTGTGTAGTTTAGTCGAGGGATGTTAGACTCAGACTATAGGAACTGGTTTGGTGAGAATCGGTTGATTTTGTGAAGATTTGAGGATTTATGACAATGAGGGTTTTTGAGTTCGCAGACACTCGCTAGCACGTTCGCTAGGCAAACTGGTCGTGAGCGTTCGCTGCAGCGAGCTGTAGCGAATAGGTAGCGAGTGGTCCCAGACTTGGAAAAAATGGATTTGGTCTTCTTTGCTGGGAGCGAGCGAGGTAGCGAGCATTCGCTAGGCCTTTGCTAAGCGAGCGAGGTAGCGAACGAAGTCAGTAGCTTCTATTTGCCTTCGCAAGCTTGTTCGCTAGGCGAACAGATAGCGAGTATTCGCTAGGAACTCGCTAGGCGAGCAGGCCAGCGAGCGTGACAACATTTCATTTTCTTTGTGATTCCATCCAATGTTGATAGTTTGGTTCGATTGTGTTCAATCCTTATCGGAATGAATAGTTGTGTACTATGGTGTGATATGTTGTGGGTAGCCGTATGGCGTGAATCCTAGATTGTGGAATCAAGTATGAAATGTTGTCTTTTGACAAATATAATGCATTATTTTAAATTAATTAAAAGTGCATGATGATTGTGATTGAGTTTGTTTCCGTTGGCACGATGTTATTAATAATTCATGAGAACATATTGTGAATATGTGTGCATTGCTTGTAATTGTTGTCGCACCTCGAAAAATCACGAAGACATTTCGGAGAAACGCGACCCTCGCGCGAAAGGCGCGGAAATGCGGTTCGACAGAGTCACCACCGAACTTTATTTTTCCCGAATAAACGGGAGAGGAAAATATCGAGAAAACCTCTTAAAACGAAAGGATAGGAACAGGGCTGTCGCAACCATGTTCCAAGTTCGGGAGTCGGTTACATGAGGGGAAGGTATTAGCACCCCTCACGTCCGTTGTAACGCCCCGATTCTGAATTCCCATTAATTGTTGAGTCTTTTAATTTATTTAATTGAAGTTTGTTTAAATTGAGAAATTATATGTTATCACGTGGTGTTTGCTTATTTTATCTATTTTTACCGATTCGGAGAGTTTTCGGGGAATTAGAGTAAAAAGGGCATTTTAGACATTTAGCAATTTAGTGTGAGAATTGATTGGTAAGAGTTGGAAAGAATTTGAGAGGAAAGAAATAGAGATAGAAATAGAATAAGAGAGGAAAGAAAGAAAGATAGTAACATAAGAAGAAAAACAAGAGAAAGAAAAGAGGAGAAGAGAAAGAGAAGAGAAAGTGGAGAGGAAAACCTAGAATCATCAAGGGATCATCACCAAAGCTTGCAATCGATCGGTAAGGGTGTGAAACTCCATCATCTCTTTAATGTATATGATTGTATGTGTATGTGTGTGGATTTTATAGCGTTTCTACTCTTTTCCACTTAGGTTAGAAGTTGGTTTTGTGAGTAGAATGAGGTTTTAATCGGTTAGAACTCGGATTTGACGATGTAGTTTAGTCGGGTGATGGTTGGGTTGTGCTATTGTGACTGGTTCGGATTTAATCAGTTGGTTGTGTGGAGTTTGGGCTTTGAGGCAGCCATGGAAGTTCTGTCTTCGCAGGCTCGCCAGGCGAATGGCAGCGAAGCTTCGCCAGGCGAAGCCCAGCGAGCTGTAGCGAAGCAAGTCAGAAGCTAATACCCTGTATTCGCTGGCAAGTTCGCCAAGCGAAGTGAGTTGGCGAAGGTTCGCCAGGCGAGTGTGTAGCGAGCCTCAGCGAGTAATTCCAGAATTACTCCCAGTGGACTTCGCTGGGAAGTTCGCCAGGCGAAGGCCAGCGAGCATTCGCTGCGTGGCTTCGCCAGGCGAAGGTTGGCGAACCTGGCAGTGTTATTTGTTTTTGCTGTTTGTTCATGGCATGATGTTTGGTTGATTCAATTATGATTAATGCCTATATGAATGATTGATGTGTGAACTGTTTTGACATGTCGTGCTGTGGGTGGCCGAAAGGCGTGAATCCTAGATCGTAGAGTAAATGGTGAATCTTAAATATTTGATAATGTTGTGCGTTTGCTCGAATTAGATGGAAATGCATTGATGGATTAATAGGTATGTAAACCTTGTGTGAAATGGTGTATAATGTGAATGCATGATGAATATATGTGATGTATGTGATAAATGCAATGAGTATGTTTGTGAACATAGTACGCATTTTTGTGATTGATCCCGTGGAGGATTTGCAGAACCTCGTATGATACGATGGTTATATTCGATTCCGTGGAGAATCGGTTGCATTGAGTGATTCCTTGGAGAATCGGTTGCATTGAGTGATTCCTTGGAGAATCGGTTGCATTGTGTGATTCCTCGGAGAATCGGTCATATCATGTAATCCCGTGGAGGATTGGTTAGAGTATTTGATTCCGTGGAGAATCTGTTGAGTACTTGATCCCGTGGAGGATCTGCTGAATATTCGATTCCGTGGAGAATCTGATGAATATTTGATTCCGTGGAGAATCTGCTGAGTACTTGATCCCGTGGAGGATCTGCTGAATACTCGATTCCTTAGGGAATTTGTTGAAATGAGTCGGTACCGCATTTGCATCTGCATAGGGTCGTGTGTCGGTCTCTATGAGTTGCATGAGTCATCTGTGTATGATGCATTGGTTGTGTGAGTATAACTGTGTATGTTATATGTGATTGTTTGGAGGAAATATAGTGAATGTTCATGTGTATGTGTAGAGACATGATTATTTGTATATGCTTAATGTGGTGAGGACATAATTTGAGTATAACTTGTATAATTATGGATTTATGTATATATATACAATTTTATGCATTAACTGTTATGATGTTGTTTCTCACCCTTCTGCTGTTTTATAATGCTCTATGAGGCATTGCAGAGTAGGAAGCTGGAGGTTCTTTTTGTGAAGCGATGTCTTCATTCTTTTTGGTCAATGGCTCTGATATGTAACATCTGGGTAGTTAGGAAGCCTTTGACTCTTTTGGAGTTACATTTGTTTTGATTCTTTTGTGATACATATGTGTATGTATCTGCTGTGGATATGTTGTATAGCATGAATTAACTGATGGTTGTATATAAGTTTATGAATGTGATCGATTCAATATTTGGATGTTTCCGCTTTTATTCTAAATATTGAGATGTGGGTTACCCATTGTTGCATATCATTTTGAGCAGGTATCGTATGTGTTTAATTTCATGATAATGTGATGCGCCTCTTATATACCATGTTTTAATTAAACTTTGATGAAATAAATTTTCTAAGTGCCTAATTGATTAAATGTATTAATTTGGGGGTATAGAAAGGGGGTGTTACATTAAGTGGTATCAGAGCCAGTGTTGAGTCAGTCGTGTCTGTCTTGTTGTTGTGTTGGTTGAACGGTTGTTTAACCTTGTTGTTATTTTTGGGAATCCTCAGAATATGGCAGGTCGTAATGACAATGCTATGGCAGCGGCGTTAGAGGCTATGGCCAGAGCTGTGCAGGGTGCACCTAACGTGAATGCGAATGATGAGTTCAGGAAGAACCAACCACCGGTGTTCAAAGGGAGATTTGATCCGGATGGTGCTCAGATATGGTTAAAGGAAATTGAGAGAATCTTTAGGGTGATGGATTGTGCTGAGGGGAACAAGGTGAGACTGGGGACTCACATGCTGAGAGAAGAGGCTGACGACTGGTGGGTTAGCGTGAGGCAAGTTCTTGAGGTCGACGATGAGGAGATTACGTGGGATTTATTTCGTACTGAGTTTCTAAGGAAGTATTATCCCGAAAGTGTTAAAGGGAAGAGAGAAATGGAATTTCTGGAGTTGAAACAAGGTAATATGTCGGTGGTGGACTACACCGCTAAGTTTACTGAGTTAGTGAAGTTTCACCCTCACTATGATGCGGTTACGGCAAAATTTTCCAAATGTATCAAGTATGAGAATGGCTTGCGTTCGGAGATAAAGCAAGCGGTGGGTTATCAAAGGATAAGAAGATTTTCGGATTTGACCGAGTGTTGTAGAATTTATGAAGAAGACAGTAGAGCTCGTTCTACTCATTATAAGGGTTTGAGCGAGAGGAGAGGGAAGCAGCAAGTACGAAGCAGACCTTATGTGACGCCTGCCGATAAGGGCAAACATAGGGGAAACTTTGATAGGAGACCCGGAGGAGGTTCCGGTGCGATCAAATGTTTTAAGTGTGGCGTGATGGGCCACAAGTCTTATGATTGTGGAAAGTTCAAGGCGAAGTGTTCCAACTGTGGACTCTTTGGTCATGATGCAGCAGAGTGTAGAAAGAATGCTGTGAAGTGTTTTAATTGTGGCGAGGTGGGTCACATTAGCCCGAATTGTACCAAATCGAAGCAAGCTCCGGCGGGCGGAAAAGTATTCCCATTAGCAGGTTCAGACGCTACTAATGCGGCGGATCGTTGGGAATGTGGAAGATGAAGGGAATTGTGCTCGCCAAGATCATCGCAATCTTGTGCCTACGTATCTTACATTCAAGAATGAATGAAGAATCAGAGCGTCCGTAGTTCGTGGTAACAACCACGAAAAGATGAGGTTGAATGGGTTGGAAGTTTGAGTTTGAGGCGAAAGGGTGACTGACAAGCAACCCAAGAGTGCGCCTCAAGAGCTTGTCACTTAAGAATTCAAGGAATGCGAGGTTCCAAGAACTCAGTTCTTTCGGGAATTGACTGAGTAAGTTGAAGATAAAGAGTTGGATGTCCTGAAATCGAAAGAATGAACTAATAACAACTCGAGGGCGCGCCTCGAGAGTTACTCATTCGAATATCCAAAGAATTCTAGATTCTGAGAATATCCCTCTTTCGTAAGTTTTAGAAATGTCTGTGAAAGGATTGAATCGAAAAATGGCATGCGAGGCCAAAAGGAAGTTGTTTTGAAGTAGCTCAACGACGTGTCGAGGATTTGATTTGAAGATGAAACCGACATGATGACGTGTCAAGGGTCAAGATTGTGAGAAACGATATTAGTCCCTAAGGGTGCCCCTAATATCGAAACCACGGTGAATTGTGAGGTGTGTGCGAAATGTCGATGGTTGCGAATGCGTACGAGCTTTCGACTTAGGAGAATGTGGAAAAATGATTGAGTTTGAAAAAGTCGAAAGGTTGAGTGAATAACAACTCAAAAGCGTGCCTCGAGAGCTATTCACTCGAAAATTCAAGGAATGCTAGATTCCAAGAACCTCCTTCTTTCGAGGTGTGAATCTAAAAAATGATATTTGAAAAAGTCGAAACATTGAGTGAATAATAACTCAAAAGGCGTGCCTCGAGAATTATTCACTCGAAGATTCAAGGAATGCTAGACTCCAAAAACCTCTTTCTTTCGAAGTTTGATCGAGAAAAATATTTTGAAAATGATTTGAAGCGAAATGGGGTATGAAGATAATTTGTGAACGTGTGAGAGGTGAGAACGCGAGATTGGATTAAAATGACAATTATTTAATAAATGAGACGTCGGCCCCACAACTAAATAATCGGGGTATTACCGAAATGGTAGATCTCGACGACACCCTTTTTTCATTTGGAGAATGTTTGGATGAACAACGGAAATATCACAAGAAATATCACAAGAAATGCTTGATTCTTATGATATTTCTTTGTTCAAAAAGATAATATTTTTTATAAAAAAAATGAGAAGTCGAATAATACATTATTTAAGGTGTACACCTTAATAATGATTGTCCAAAAAAAAAATTTGAAGAAGTGCTAGACTTCAAGAACTTAGCTTCTCATGATTTGATTTAAGAAACTACTTTAGTAAATAAAAATAAATTTAAATATTGACTAGAAAAAAGATATTAGTTTTGTAAATGAGTTTGAAAATATATTTTAGTAATGAAAAAATAAATTTAAATAAAGATTAGGAAAAAAATGTTTTAAAAATGAGGAATAATAAATTACAAAATAATAAAACAGGGGGGTGTGCAGTAGCAAACAGGGGTGCGGTTAATAAATTTCATTAGGCTTGGTTTTAAGGCCCAACAAAAATACAACAGCCAGCATAGGGGGTGTACAAAAATAGGGGGTTATGGAAAGTAAATCGGTTGGGCTTGGTTTTAAGGCCCAACACAACATAATGGACAGCCAAAAGGGGGCTTGTGCGAAAAATGGGGGGGTACAACCGAGCAAACACACAGTTGGGCTGAAAAGCCCACTAACCCCAAAATCAGGAGTCCGCTAACTCCATCTTCTTCGCTTGTCCAGGAAAAAAAGAGAAACCCTAGTTCTCTCTCACATGGCTGTCGTTACTTCGCTTGCCCTCTCTCCGTCTGTTCTTTCATCAACATGTAAACATCACCAACAACACACAAGCCATTCGAAAAAACCAAATCGTGCTTCCGCCCCACCTCCAATTTCGTTCTCTAATTTTTGTAACCTACAAAGCCAAACGAACAAACAGAAATAGCAAAAATCGTAACAATCTAGATGAAGATGCGTGGGTATTCGTTGAGGCGAGTTTGCATGTCGTAGATCTATCGATTGTTTGGAGTTGAATGAAGTCGAAGGAGGTTTTTCACTGGTAGCCGTTTGACGAAGCTGAGATGGTGACAAAGATCTACGGTTTCATCATTGTGGGGATGCTTCACATAGAGTTTAAAGCTTCAGTACAAGCTCGTCAATGGCGGATGAAGATCCGAGCAAATCATTTGACATTGATGAGTTGAAAAAGAGTTGCACGGATGTTTTGAAGTTGATGATCTGAAAAGTTAGCGACAGATCATAGTTTGCATGTTCGGGTTGGATACGAGTTTGGGAGATTTGAAGGCGTGAGATGGGTTGATGATGTTTGTTGATTACGAGTGGTTAAGATCTGGAAATGAAGATGGACGTGAAGATTGATGATTATGGATGTTGATGTTCAGATCTTGAGATGACTAAGTTTGGAGTTGGAGATTTGCGGATTTAAGTTCAGATCGGTGGAAGTTTTGTTGAGATTCGATTTATGTTGAAGTATGGATGGGATCTGGAAAAAAAAAGTTATATGAACATTGATGAAGATCTTACGAAGAAATCTGGTGAAAAAAAAGAATGTTTGGATGTGATAGATTTGTGAAACGATCTGGAAAAAATGATAAAGTCACGATGAACATGATGATTTCTGGAGAACAAAGGATGAGTTTGACGAGTTCTGGAAAAGATGGTTGAAGAACATCATGAAGTTGATGAATGTGGTTATGAATTTGTGAAGAAATCTGGAAAAATGTTATGAACAAGATGAATGTGTTTGAACTTTCCGGCGAGTGATGAATTTTCCGGTGCGGAATTTTGATCCGTGTGATTTTGCCGGCGAGCTAGAAATGTGTTTGCATGTGAGTGAGGTGGCGCCGTTAGGGTTAGGGTTGGGATTAGGTTTAGGGTTTGGGAAGGTGAGGTGGCGGCTGGAGGGTAGGCCTCAGTGCTTGGGAAACGTGTCCCCTTAATGCAGGAAGACACCAGGCTTTATAGCCTGCTGACAAGTGGCATCAAAACTGACCTAATGGGCCTGCATGTAGACCTAGTGGACCCGAAAAAGAAGCCTATCAAAATCTGCTTAATAAAAAGAATTATAAATGAAAAGAGAATTAAACCAGCATAATCATTATGTTACTACTTAAAAAGAGAACCTAATTAATATTAACTAACTAATTAAAACCTAATTAAACTAAATTAAAAATTGAATAAATAAATAGAAAACAGAAGATAATTAATACTAATGATAAGATAATAAAACTAAACTTTAAATATTCTAATTAAATCTAAAATCTTAATAAATATTAATCTAAATCTAAATAAATAAATAATAAAGAGAAAAGATAATCACTACTATTAATCTACATAAAATAAATACTTCAACAACTGTATGTAACAAAATTTAAAAAAAAAAACTCAATGAACTGTATATTTTAAAAAAAAAACAAATAACACTCTACTTTAATTAATATAAGTATTAAACAAAAGCAAAATAAGTCTAATATTAAACTCTAATAATAATAAAAGAAGGGTATCTTTCTATAAAAAAATAAAAACTATTCAAATAAATAGAATCTACACCTAATTATAATAAATAAAATGACAAAATAAAATAAAAAGAACAAAAGGGTAGTATTTTGTAAGAAAAAGTAGAAAAAATAAAAATGGAAGCAAAATGACCAAAATGCCCCTCAGGCCACGTGTCACGTTTTAGGTGGAAAACGCCCGATTTCAGGTGGACACACGTCTAAACGGCATGAAACAATAAATGCAAAAATATTTACGAAAAGGGTAGGACAAATTTAGGGTATGACAATTGTATGTGAATAATGCATGAGAACATATTAGTGAACATGTGTGCATTGCTTGATAATGTGGTGATGAGGATTTAAAGTATGAATACTTTGATTATGTGAAATATGTTGTGTGTGCAATCATGTTATAATTCTTATGTGATGAATTATTGAAAATGCATGAGATTAAGACGCGAGAACGGTCTTAAGTGTATTTGGTTGTTGATTGCATATGCATCATTTAGTCAAGAGGCAATGCTTGCTAGTTTCGTGGAGACTAGTGACTTGTCCCAAGCCTAGAAGAGTGGGTTTGAAAGCTTAGAGGACGGGATTTTGTTGTTATCGGTCTAGAAGGGTGGACCTAGTTTAAGTGTAAAAACCGAAAAATGATAACGAATGTTGGTACCACATGGCATGAGTTGCATTGAGCTGTGTTGGGTCACATAGCATAGATATCATTGCTATATGAAATATGCTTGTCTGTGGATTGTTGAGTCGAGAACTATGGATATGTGCATGATGAAACATGTTTTGTTATTATCCATGTGTGTTTATACATGTTGTGAAATGTATGATGAGTTATGAATGAATTGTGGTGAGAAATGCGGAATATGTGTATTCTAAGCTTGTGTATATATATAATTATATGCATTGATTATTATGATAATATTTGTCACCCTTCTGCTGTTTTATAATGCTCTATGAGGCATTGGAGATTAGCTTTGATGGAGGTCTTTTGTGAAGTATAGCTTCATTCTTTTGGTCGATTATGCTCTGATATGTAGCACCAGGTAGTTAGGATTGTATAGTATTCTTTTGGGATACATTTTGTATATGTACCTGATGGTAAATGTTTATGTAAACATGAATGATGTGATGAAACAAACTGAATGATATGTATTTGTATGATTACATGTTTTAAGTAATTCAATGTTTAGATTTCCGCTTTAATTCTAAATATTGAGATGTGGGTGTAAGGACTAAGTTCCTCTGTTGAGCTACCCCACTGTTACATGTCTTTTATAGAGCAAGTGTTGTATGTTTATTTCGTGATGATGTGGCATGCCTCTTTTATACCATGTTTTACTTATACTCTGATGAAATTTTATTACGTGTTAAATGATTTATTGCTTATTTAGGGGGTATAGAAAGGGGGTGTTACACTAAACGCATTAACTTACTGCTTGAACCATAGGTAACTAGTACACCCATCAGACAGAAGCTCTCCCCCTATCTTTTATAAAAGCTGCTCCAAGATCACCACATTATATCTCAAGCCCAACTACATGCTCATACAGTAAGGAGGCACCAAACAGATCCACTTATAGAGTTACTTGCAGCAAAAGAACCCTTTTTCCACAAGTATTTTGACCTCAGCCTAAGATGGACATCCTATACTCCAAGACATTCTTTACCTCATCATTCTCTCGTATGATAGGTTAGAATGCTTCTGAGTCAACCAATGACTTGATCACTTCCACATACTACATCAGAATGCAATCAACCAATGATCCACTTTAGTCTTGTACATTAGCTTCACATCATACTCCAAGACAGTCCTTTTACCTCATCATTCTCTCGTATGACAAGATAGAATACTTCTTAGTCAAGATGTGAATCACAAGTTCTGTACCAGATCTTCAAGTCCTTTGCCAAGGAAAACCAAACCATATCAACTAGACTTACTACTGCCTAGTAATCCAACTAAAGATCTTCAGAGAACACAACTCCACCAGCTTGATCAAAAACATCTCCAAAAGAGGTAATCTTTCATAAGCACCTTAGGGCTTTTACCACAAGCACCACTAGATGAATAGAACCAAAACCTCCTTTGGTGTTCAACAACTACCCTTCTGCACAAGAGTAATTTTCTCTAAGCACACTACTTAAATAACCAAATGCCACTGTTTGGTTACTCAGCATCTTTCAGAGCTCTAGAAGGTCTTTTGATCCACCAAGAAAACTTGTACACCAAGCACTTGATCTTAATATCCTTCATGTTCCATAGCAAGGCAACTTGGATACACCAAGACTTAGACCTGTAACATCTACTCCTTCTCACAGCTCCTGCAAACTGAAGTTTCTGCTCGATGTCTGTCGCTACCGCGAAAATAAGGTGCCGGCAAAAAAGAAGAGTCTCCACCTTTCGTTATTTATCCCTCAGAACGGGAAAGGAAACGATCGGAAAAACCTGACGAAAAGGTATAAGACAAGGTCATTGCAACCAATGTCTGGATTTGGGAGTCGGTTACGCAAGGGGAAGGTATTAGCACCCCTCACGTCCATTGTACTCGATGGGATCCACGCTTGTTGTGTTTATTTGACGGGTTTGTTTTATCTATCTACCTATCAAGGTTGGCTAAAAAAATAAATGAAAATGACTCGGCAAAGCGTCGCACTTTATGCCTATGTATTCTCATCAGAGAATGAGAAATCAGAGTCAACGTAGTTCAACTAACTACGGGTTACGGGAAAGGTGGCTCGCTAATACGTCAGTATTGTGCCTACGTACTCTCAACAGGTATGAGAGATCAGAGCTTACGTAGTTCGGGATAATACAGATTATGGGAATTCAGATTCATCTGTTTTTCGAGTAGGGTTAACAAACAGTTCCAGCAGTTTGGCGTACGTAGCTCGACCTTTGGAGACTTAGCCGTTACCGTTTGCGGTAGAACTGGGAGTTAACGACACTCTTTTCTTCAGAAAAGCTTCCTTTGAATTATGGGTCCACGGGGCAAAAAGGTTTGAAGTTTGTTTTCTGTCTTTTACGGAAGAACTGTTTTTTATGGTTATCTGTAGCTTGTACAGCACTAGAGACTATGACCTGGGAACGAATGCGTCGCATATCGTCCAAAGGACGTATACTAAACATTCTAGATGATTGAGAGTTGGCCGCTCAATTATCATTACCCAAGTAGCTTAAGGCTCGTATCGCGCTTATACTAACTGACCTTTATTACGTTTTTTACTATTGTTTTGAGATGAGAAGAGAGAACAGGCTCAACTAAGGGGGAGACTATCAAGTCCTAATGTTGTCATGCCAAGGATTCATCATATGGTTGAAGTTTGAAACAGGGAACTCCTAGAAGTTATCATGCATAGGTTTCAACCTAAAGTTCTAATCATCACTGCCTTATCAAAGGAAGTGAGATTCCTAGGGAATACAAGCAGAGGGAGCAACTCAACCTCTAGTGCAATCATGCTCCTAGCTTACCATAATCTAAACATGAACTTATTCTAATGCGTCAAGCAAATCAAACAAGTCACATCAATACATTTGCACTGAAAGCAAACAAACAAGAAAAGAAAGCAGATCAACAGCTTCCCCAGCTTCACAGCAAAGCAATCTAGTCCACATTCTGGAACTGTTCTTCAAGTCTATCCTCTTCAAGAGAATGAAAGGTACTCCATTTTCAAACTTCAATCTTCAATAGCAAGTATCAACCTGCTTCTTCAGGCTTTCAATGCATCAAACACAAGTATCAACTTGTTCTCCAACTTCTTCAAGCTTCAGCTCTTCATTCAATCTCAATTTGATCTTCTTCACAAGTATCAACTTGTTATTCTGGATCCTCAAGCCTCATCTCCAAAGGCAGTCTTCAAACACAGAGAAGTAGCAACCTCTAGCATCTCCAATCTTCTAACAAGGAACTCCATCCTCTAGCAAGGGAGAAAGATTCTTCTAACAAGAGCAAGGTGTGGATAGTGGTGAGCAAAGTGAAGACCAAAGGTCACCTCTAAGCACTCCACCATCAAGGAAAGGAACCCTCAAAGGTTCTACCACTTTGTGAGGAGCCAATCATCCTACCAAAGGAGGGATGAGGCCTTCACAATGGGACCTTGCATCATAGGGAGGAATGGAAGTGATCAACACCTTCCATGTTTCATGAAGGAAGAAAATCTATTCTAAGAGATCTCCCTAAACCCTAATCCTTAATCCTAAACAAACTACACCAAAAGGAGAGCAATCTTCAAGTCTAAGCTCCACCATGCATTCCTCAACAGACCACACATGCCTTCATCATCATCCAAGAGCAAGAGAAGCAAAACCCTAATCTAAGGGGACTAAAGAAATCATTCTAGTTGAGTTAGCAAGTTAGGATCACCTAAAACCTGGTACTAAGGTTAATCCTAACTAAAATACTAAAACCAATTATAAAATCCTACAAAAATAACTATAAGAACCTAAGTCAATCATGACTCTATCATGTTAATTCCAGAGATCAAATCATCCAATAAGTCCTAGAATTAAATCCTAAACTATGGGGTACTAAGGTTAAACCCTAAAACTAGAGCACCTAAAGTTTCAATCTAGAAACCACACCTAACTTCATCAGAAAAATGTGAGAAAATTACTAGAGGAGCATACATGTCTACACTAGCTACACACAAAAAATCAGCTCAAAAATCATCATCAAATGATCACACAAAAATTCACAAGACAAGGTATCAACCATAATGAAATTAATATCAATTAAAATACAAAAAATGAAATTAAAATAAAAAATGCTTGAATTCCTAAACTCTTAATTTCCTAAAATTCTAGACTCATTCATGAATCAGGGGAAAAAACCTGGATTAAATTGAGTTATTTTTCCATTTATTATGAATTAATTTCAAACTATATGAAATGATGAAAAATAAAGAAAAACAAAAGAAAATAACAAAACTTGCGTGCCAAATAACAATTAACATCAGTTCATTGCGTGGGTTGGGCCAGACGGGAGGTGTGAATAGCAACCGGATCCTTAAGCCCAAAACAACAATTAAATGAAACAGTGCGTTTCATTCATCAATCTCTCTTCAGAGTTCAAAAAAAAATCGTGGCCATCCATTCCTTGCCTGAGTCAAAGGTCAAACCCTCATCCAATAGTTCCCATGCATCGTCCCCAAATTCAAATCAGATGGAGGGAACTCTCTAGACGGTGGCCTGAGCTGCAGCTCCACCGTCTTCTCCGGCGAAGTGCTCATCACAGGTCATCAAAAACAACAAAACAAATCATCATCTCACTCAGTTTTTTCTCCTGAACACGACTCCAATCTCCAAATTCACTAATTCTTGCTCTAACTTAAAACACGATAGGATTTTCAGAAAACCAGTCAAATCTTGATCATCACAATTCTCAAAAATAATGATCCTAATGTAATCTACACTCTTCAGAGGTTAATCTCCACTATCCAATCATGAATATCTCTCCAAGAATCACAAGAAATCCGTCTCAACAGAAAATGATCCATGACCTAAAGTGTCTCTATTCTTCAATATCTCGTACCAAAATCCATCCACATCATGCTATGAACCTAACCACCTAAAGATTTCTAGCTATCTCTCCATAAATTAAGCAAAATTTGGATTGGTACAAACCTGGTTTCAGATGAAGAACAAATACAATCCTTGCTCGATTCTTCCTCCAATATGATCCAGATTCACTCCAAATCTTCCTCTTAAGCTAATGCATACCTCAATTTGCTCTGCTTTCAAATCAATCTCAGAATCCGATTGTGAGTTGCAACTCTGAGTTTTCAATGGCTCCTTCTGTTACCAGCCTCAATCTTCTCCCAAAAAAGGCTCTGAACTCACTCCAAATCTTATATAGAACTCAATGGAATCATCCAGAAAGTTCTGTAAGCTTCCAAATGAGATTTTGCAATTTCAATTTCTCTCCAAAATCTCTCCCACACCAGTCATGATTCCAGCTCTTTTTGGGCATGAAAAACCTTGGAATCTTCATCTCATGAGATATTGAATTGATTGGTTATGATTATTTCCTTGTTTGCAATCCAATGGTTCATGTTGATTATGTTACTTCATCATGAAGAAACAAAGTAAACGTGCATGAAAATGGACTCAAACCAAAATTCTAACATTACCAAAGTTTCTAAAATGATTTTTCCAATCAATTTGACCTATAATTTTGCCTTGTTTGGACACAAATCAATTTATTTCAATTTTTGGTCATTAACTGCCTTTAATCTTTCCTTTTTCAGAACTCCTTGAATAAAGTCCTTCCTTGAGCCATTTCAATGTCTAATGATACATGGTCAAGGTTAAAACCCCATTTTGAGCAACTTTCAAGTTGAAAAAAATTTCATTTGAGGTGTCTAAGTTGGTGAAAATGGCCTATAACCAAAAATGACCTATAATCATAACTTCCCAAAATACCCTTGACTTGTCAAAGCCATAACTTGAGTTCTACAAATCCTATCAAGGACTTATAGTACTCTATGGAAATATAAGAGAATAAGGAACAAAATTCATGTTGACCAAAAGTTCATAGGAATCATCCTTCTAGGGCAAAAGTTTTATGCAAGTTGGGTAACCTTCAAGCTCCAAATTCACATACCTCAGATGACTTGTAACCTGTCAAAGCCATAACTTGAGTTCTACAAATCCTATAAAGGACTTCTAGTACTCAAATTAAATCTAAGATCATGCTCTAAAACAATCATGTTGGGGTCAAGATGAGATGACAATCATATCTTGAGTTAAATTGCCTTGAAGATAGGGGTCAAACTAGGGGATTTTACACTGTCAAGTCTTGGAAACCCTAGCTTGAAACTTCTCAAACTCTTCAATCATGATGAGTTAACCTTGGAATCATCCTTATAACATCTCAATGCATCAATCCATGATCACATGGCTCTTGGATTAGGTCTCAACCTTCTATAAATCATCAGTTGACTTAGGGTTGACCCAGTCAAACCCTAGCTGCACCAATCATGGCTGAGGCTTCTTAGCCTTGCACAATGACCTGTCTAGGCCTCAAAGTGATCTTCAACACTTTTCATGAGCTCTCTCAAGACCTCAAGTCTAACTTCATGGCTTCAGGATCATCTGATGGCTTCCCACAACTCTCAAGTTAGGAGACACACACTCTTGGTTTCAACCACTCTTTCTGAGGCTCTTTCAACTTCTCTGACAAGGATATCAACCCTTGAACACTTGAATAACCTTCTTAGCTAGCTTCACAGTCTTGTATAGCTCTTTATTGGTAATCATACCCCTTGATCTCCTGCATACATGTCAATGAAATGCAAATGGTAATGCTAATGTGAATGAAATGAAACACAAGCTAGGTAAAGACATGTTGGGCAAATTTTGGGGTGCAACAATGTCACAACATCTGATCAGACATCCTGGTGGTGCATTTAGTCCTTCATTATGCCATTTAGAAGAACCTCATCAAGAGTTCCATGTTCACATAGACTTGATTACTGATAGAAAGTTTGAGTAGACAGCCTGTATTCTGCATTAGCTACCTTTGAAGTGCATTTGCTCTAGAAAATTCCTCTTTAGAAAAACCAAACATGCCAAGGATTGATTCTTCAGAGAAGATGGATCACAAAAAAAATCGTTACAAAAGGAATACTGCTTTCCTTAAGTAGAGACTTCTTCAGAAAGTCAGAGATAACTGCCACTTATCCTTGACCTCATGGTCACATGATCCTATGTACTTAGATCAGAAATAAACTGACCCAAGCCGTGTTATCACCAGCATCATATTCTAGACAAGTTTCTTGCCAGGAAAATTTCTAGATAAATATCAGATGCTTCTAGTAGTGGCTAGAACACACATGCTGCACTCCAATACACTGATCCAAGGAAAATGTCCTCATCTGCACTTCCATCAGCACTACATTCTAGTCTTAGTTTCTTGCTAGTAAACTTACTAGAATAAAGACAGATCCTACCAAAAATGTGTATGGTACCAAGATCATCAGAATGAACTGTACAATCACTGCTGATGGAATGTATAAACATCTGGTTGAACATCAGCCCTTTAAAGTTGACCATACAAAACAAGGGCAAGATGCTTTGTGCAATAAAAGAGATCCTTCTTCTAGAAGACAAACTTGGATCATCCACCTAATGAACCAACATAACTTTGACAATATTGATCATTATGGATAATCAATTAAATACGTGTGCATTCCATAAATAGAGATTGATCTTAAATCCATAAAACTTGTCGAGAAAGCTAGATGATTACACTTCAGCAATACCAAGAGTATTCTTTAGTATAACTATTTTTAATGTTTAAACAACAAGGCTGCCACCCTCTCTTATGACTTCCTCTACTGATAGAATCCTTGCAAGTTATGAGTGGTGAAAATAAATCACTTCCCACACAATAGAACAATCCAAGCATACAAGCAACAACCCAGGCACTCAAACAGCACAACTACAACATTCAGCAATCTGAATATAGGGCAATCTTCTCCTAGGGCTACCACAGTTCTTTCATCAAAAAAATATGCAGCGGAACCACCAAAAGAACATCTTCAACATGCCCTAAACAAGCTGTCAGAACATCTTATAGGACATTGTAGCCACTCCTTCTTTGGCAAAACACTCAACATGTCACAGAAGCTCAGAGGGCACAGCAGCAGATACAAGCTTCTCCTTAACTCCATAAGCATTAGCTCAACCATTCAGCAAGATCAGCAAATCAGCTACAGCTTCTCCTTGTTCAAACCACCAGAAAGTATCTCCCAAGATCTCATCCAGAACAGATAGGACGCCTGCTCTGATACCAATTAAAATTCTGGTATGCAGATCTCATATGTCTCAAGAACATTGATTTCTGCTCAATAAGGAGGAGGACAGACCATGACCAATTAAATTTCTTTAAATTGTATCAATGTCATGACCAATGTCATGAAGTCTGTTGTAACATCTGCAGACTGACATAACTATTTATCTAACTATTTAAGTTGCGCGGAATTCTAAACGCAGAAAGATAAATAACACTAGTAATTGTTTACCCAGTTCGGTGCAACCTCACCTACATCTGGGGGCTACCAAGCCAGGGAGGAAATTCACTATTAGGAGAATTAATTCAAAGTCAAACAACCCAGTTTGCACTCCTCACTTAAAACCTACCCAGTGACACTTCTTCCTACAGACACTCTATACCTGAGTATACCCACTCACTCCCCCTCAATCACCTCAGTGATATCAACACACAATTACAAAACTGTTATGGAGATACACTCCAAAAACACACCTTGATCTTGCTTCACAGCTTTTATCAAGTGACACACACTCTTGCTTAACAGCTTTGAGTGACATAACAACTTAGAACCTACCTAACCAATGCAACATACAGTTGCTTGGTGTACAAGTATTCCTAAGACACACTTCACACGTGAAGAGAAAAACTCTTCACTCACAAATATGTCTACCACAATGTATAAAAATATGCAAAGGGTGATTTACAAAGTCACACACAAGGGACTCTCAACCCTAGACCTTTATTTTACACTCAAGTTGTTCTTGATGTGAGTGCTTGATTTCCTCTGCTTCTGCTCCTCCTTAAATAGCAATGTAGTCTGGGCTTGGGCTGCTCCAAAGTAACAAACATTAGTTTTAATAAAGTAAAACTAATTTCCACAGTTCAGGGTGCTGTCAAATTAGGTCATGATACTGCCTAGAATCTCGTCTGAGATAACTAAGGAACCCTAACAGGTTTCCTGAAATCTAGCCTGAGATATATCAGGTATCATAACAGAAAAGAAACCCTGCACGCCTGATGTCATACGATCAATGTCATAACATTCAGTCATGACATTCAACTTCACTTACTCTTACCTTCCCAGCTTGCCCTGGTGAACACTTCTGTAGTTTCCTAAAAAGTCATGACAAATATTTTATAGTTTCCTAAAAAGTCTCAAAGATCTTTTTTATGAACACCAATTAAATCTGTACTTTGTTTTTAATAACTCTCTTTGGCTTACACATACTGATGAGATATATCCAAAGCACTTTTGTTAAGTGATAAAACATAGCAGCCCCTGTTGTACCAGACATTGATGTCATAACATTCAGTATGACATCCATGACAACAGTTCTATCATCATCTCCTGCTGCACAAGAAAACGATGTCATTACATTGGTAATGACATCCATGACAGCGGTTCTGTCATCAGCTCCTGCTGCACTAGACAGCGATGTCAATACATGACAGCAGTACTGTCATCAGCTCCTGCTAGCTCCTACTGCACCACATTCAACATCCTGTTTAAAAACACATGACAGCAGTTCTGTCATGACAGCAGATGGATGTCACGACATTCAGCATGAAATTCACATTAAAACACACCACAACAGTTCTGTAACCACAACAGATGGAGATGTTATATCATCCTACTTGTCATCAGTGCAGACTCATGTTTTACCAAAATTTAGCCAATCTTAAAACCATAGAAACATGGTACTAACACAAACAACTTCAAATCCTTAGTGGACCTTGCACTAGGCAGATGAACCCTAGGTGTACAATCCTTTGACTGCAACCTCTTGCACATGATGTAACAACTTGGATAAGCTCCACAATGGCTCTCAAAGCACTTCATGAGCTCCCACAACATTCTCCATCCATAACCATGGACTCACAATCCTCTAATGATCTCCATTTGGACTTCGAGATAGGAGATGAACCACAACTATCCATCCACTTTCTCAAAGAACTTTGACCTTCTCCTGATGATGATAAGCGTTTGACCACTCGAATGAAACCTCTTGCTTAGGCTTATAACCCTTGGTAACCTTCTCTTTCTATGCACACTTCTCTTGATCCCCTGCAAATGACCAATGATATGAAAATGCACAGGCTAGAACCATGCAATGAAAACATAAACCGAGTAAAGAAAAGGGTTGGGCAAATTTTGGGGTGCAACAGTTGCCCCTATTCAAGCGACTTGGACCTGAACGAGTGAAAAGTGACCGACTTTCAAACAATCAAGGTAAAATACGGTTGAATACCAATGAACCCGGAAATTTGCCAACCGCAGAAATAAACTGCAAACTCAGATTGGGGATAAAAATCTCCGAAAGTAATTGAACTGATAATTGCAACTGTAATAAGCAAATTGATTACCAAACTTTTGACACGCAGTCGGAAGAGACATCTGCTAACGCGCAGTCATTCGCTAAATAAAAGGGAGCATCGAACCCTAATTCCGAATCAACTGAAGCTGATAAACAAATCTTGAGAATACTCCGCTGGGGAAGAGAGAAGCTTATCCAAGCGACTCTGACAGAGAGAAAGAGACATTTAACCAAATAACTCTGCTTTGGGTGCGTGAAGAAACTTAACCAAGTAACTCGGCTGAGGAACAAAGAGAAACTTAACCAAGTACCTCTCTTGGCGATCTTACTGGGGAAAGAACTTAATCAAGTAACTCTGTTGGATAACATCTAAAAAGATGAACACATCCGTCAATGATTTGGGCCATAGTATGGATACCATACAGGTTGAAGGATGACATTTCGAATTGTCGGAATCTGGATATTCAACGAACAAAATGAGTCAATGGAATTTGACGGACTCTGAACGCTCAACGTAAAAACCAGAGTCTGGATACTCAACGAGATAAAATGGAGCCTGAACGCTCAACGAAATAGTCGGAGCCTGAATGCTCTACGTGAATGGACCGGAGCCTGAATGCTCTACGTGAATGGACCGGAGCCTGAATGCTCAACGAAATAGCCGGAGCCTGAATGCCCTACGAAATAGACGGAGCCTGGATACTCAACGAACAAAAGAACCACATCCACATTTGCTAGAGTCTGGATACTCAACGAGATTGACCGGAGTCTGAATACTCGACGGAATAAACCGGAGTCTGGATGCTCAACGAAATTGACCGAAGTCTGGATACTCAACGGACGAGGAAATTCATCACAAACATAATCATCAAGGTCTGGATACCCAACTGATTTAACCGAAGTCTGGATACTCGACGGATAAATCACAATAACACCAATTGTCGTGGTCTAGATACCACAAGGACTAGATAACACAGAACTGGCCATGGTATGGATACCATACGAGCCGGAGAAATCACATTTAAAATTTTCATGGTCTGGATACCATATGTCAAATTGTCGGAGTCTGAATACTCAACGAACAAGCCGGAGTCTGAACACTCAACGTAATAAACCGGAGCTTGGACGCTCAACGAAATAAGCTGGAGCCTGAACGCTCAACGTAAATAACCAGATCCTGAACGCTCAACGGGCATAGGAATATACCATAAACATGAGTTCATAACAACATGAATAGCTGACGTCTAGCAACACCACTGAGGAATAACATAAGTCGGGGTCTGGATACCACACGGGCTATAAGAAAATCACTAGTCGTTAAGGTCTGAACACCGAGCAACTACATCAATCACAACTTGCCATGGTCTGGATACCATACAGGTAGAAAATAACCTTTCAAACGGCTCGAGTCTGAAAACTCGCTGTAACTGACCGAAGTCTAGATACTCAACCAAATTGGCCGGAGTCTTAATACTCAACATAATATGTCGGAGCCTGGATGTAACACCCCCTTTCTATACCCCCAAATAAACAAATAAATCACTTAATCACTTATTGAAATTTCGTCAGAGTAAATTTAAAATATGGTATAAAAGGAGCATGTCACACATACATGAAAATAAATCATACAACACCTGCTCAAAATGACATGTAACAGCAGGGTAGTTTTGAAATAGAGGACTTGGTCCTTACACCCACATTTCAATTTTCGAAATATCAGCGGAAGATTAAAACATTAAACCATTTGAAAATATAATATCATAAATATACATATCAAATCAGTTTGTTCATCACATCATCATGGTTTTACAAAACACATTTTCCAACAGATACATATACAATGTATCTCAAAAGAATACTATACAACCTATCTACTCGGTGCTACATATCAGAGCGACCCGACAAAAGAATGAAGATAAAACTTCACAAAAAGAACCTCCGGCAACCTAATCTGCAATGCCTCATAGAGCATTATAAAACAGCAGAAGGGTGAGAAATATTATCATAATAATCAATGCATATAAATATATATACATATACGAAAATAAAGATACAAATATTTCACAATTCTCACCAAAAATCATTCATAACTCATTATGCATTTCACGACATGTATAAACACATATGAATAATCATAAAACATCTTTCACCAACACACCAATCCATTATTCAAAATTCACCAAATCACCAATTCACATACAAGCATAATTCATATAACAATGACATCAATGCTATGTGACTCAACACAACTCAATGCAACTCAATGCTATGTGGTACCAACACTTGTTATCATTTTTCGGTTTTTACATTTAAACCGGTTCCACCCTTCTAGACCGATAACAACAAAGCTCGTTCCCTAAGCTTTCAAACCCACCCTTCTAGGTTTGGGACAAGCCACTAGTCTCCACGAAAATAGCAAACATTGCCTCTTGACTAAATGATACATATGCAATCAACCACAAAGGCACTTAAGACCGATCTCACGTCTTAATCCCATGCATTCAAATAATTCCTCCCTTCAAGAATTAAAACAAGATTGCACACACAACATATCATAAAATCACGTATTCATACTTTACATCATCATGTTTATCAAACAATGCACGCATATCTTACAATATGCTCCCTTCCATTAATTCACAATAATCGGATACAACAAATATGCATTCATAATTCAACCTCATTACCTTTTCAAACAATGCACACGTATTCACAATATCGCATACAATCAATATGCATTTACACTTCAATATCATTACCACATTTATCAAGCAATGCACACATATTCACAATATGTTCTCATGCATTCTTCACATACAAACAATATGCATATATTTGTCAAAAGACTATATTTCATAATCGATTCCACCATCTAGGATTCACGCCATACGGCTACCCACAACATATCATATCACAACATGCACAAACTATACGTTATATAACAAAAGTATTCTGCATAATAACACATCAATCACACACATTCGCGACGTTAAAAATCAACACAACAATATGTTTTCAATTTTCTGCTATAATTGAACCAGGTACAGGCCTCAAAGCCATTTTTTCTAGAAAGATAATCTTGTTAAACGCTTTGAACGGGGGTCAAAACCGACTTACGGTTCAAGAGTTATGAATTTTCGAAGTTTTCTGAAAAACCAGAATTTTGCCTAAACACGGCTACGGGATTTTGCATTTTCGCCTGAAAATCCGATCGATTCAATTCTTTTTTTCGAAACAAACACATACTCATACTCACCTAACATATAACAGTGAATTAGAACCATTAAACACGATTTCTACGACGTCCGATTTCCACTCAAATCTCAAACCCTCAATTATCCAAAAATGTCAAAACTCACAAACTCAACCATATTCAATCAAACGAAATCCAATAATCATGGCTAAACATTACCCGACTAAACTACGCAATTTATTTTGAATTCTAACCGTTCAAAACTCGATTCTACCGATTAAACCATTTATGCCCTAGCATGGAAAATGGAGAAAAACACCCAAACAAACTCAAACAATCCATACATAATCACATACATTGATAAGATAATGATATTTCACACCCTTACTTTGCTCAAATCGATGCTTGAGAGTTGTTCTTGATGAAAATGCAAGCTATTCTCTTTTCTTCCCTTTTTCTCCTCTTCCACTTTCTTTCTCTTCTTTCTCCTTCTTATGTTTCTAACTTTCTATTTTTTTTCCAAATTTCCTTTATATCACGTTCTATCCAATTTCCTTCCAATTTATTTTCCTCTCAAACATCTACCAATTTAATAAATAATCACTCAATTAATTAAATAAACCCCATAAATCATTTAATTATTTAAAATAATCACTTAATTAAAATTGGACTGTTACAACTCTCCCCCACATAGGAATTTTCGTCCTCGAAAATGTTACCTGATTCAAACAACTCTGGATATGACTCCCTCATCTTGCTCTCCAGCTCCCAAGTAGCATTTCCACCAGTCGGTCCTCCCCAGGCAACCTTCACCAAAGCAATCTCTTTGCCTCGAAGTTGCTTCAACTCCCGATCCTCTATCCGCATAGGTGATGTCTCCACAGTCAGGTTATCTCTCACTTGCACATCATCTACTTGGATCACATGAAACAGATTCGCAATGTATTTCCTCAACTAAGATACATGGAACACATCATGGAGATTAGCAAGCGACGGCGGTAAAGCAACACGATAGGCCACTTCTCCTATCCTCTGCAAAATCTGATAAGGACCAATGAAACGTGGCATCAACTTACGTGACTTCAATGCCCTACCAACACCAGTCATCGGAGTGACTCGAAGAAACACGTGATCTCCCTCTTGAAATTCAAGTGCTTTCGTCCTCTTGTCATGATAACTCTTCTGGCGACTCTGAGAAATCCTCATCTTCTCTTGAATCATCTTAATCTTATCGGTAGTCTGTTGAACTATCTTCGGTCCAACTACAAGACTCTCTCCTGACTCATACCAACACAATGGCGTCCTACACCGTCTACCATACAAAGCCTCGAACGGTGCCATACCAATACTCGAATGAAAACTGTTGTTGTAAGTAAACTCAATCAAAGGCAAGTAGTTATCCCAAGCTCCTCCCTTTTCCAACACACAAGCTCTCAAAAGATCCTCAAGTGACTGAATCGTCCTCTCAGTCTGACCATCAGTCTGTGGTTGATAAGATGAACTCAAACACAACTTCGTACCCAAAGCACCTTGCAAACTTTCCCAAAATCTCAAAGTAAACCTTGGATCTCTATCCGACACAATACTAGATGGAATGCCATGCAAACAGACAATCCTCTCAATGTACAGCTTCGCCAATCTCTCCAACGGGTAATCCATTCGCATAGGAATAAAGTGAGCAGATTTAGTCAATCTGTCCACAATAACCCAAATAGCTTCAAACTTATTCGGCGTCCTCGTCAAACCAGATACAAAATCCATAGAAATGCTATCCCATTTCCATTCAGGAATAAACAACGACTTCATCAAACCCGGCGGTTTCTGATGTTCAATCTTTGACTTCTGACAAGTCAAACAAGAATACACAAACTCAGCAACATCCTTCTTCATACGAGGCCACCAAAATACTTTCCTCAAATCTTGATACATCTTAGTACCACCCGGATGAATACTCAATCCACTACGATGTCCTTCTTCAAGAATACTCTTCTTCAGCTCAACAACATCAGGAACACAAACTCTATCACGACATCTCATAATACCATTCTCATCAATCCGAAAATCACCACCTTGGCCTTGATTGATCAAAGTCAACCGATCAACTAAACTCAACTCAGATTTCTGACCTTCTCGAATCTCCTCCCAAATATCACTCGTAAGCTTCAACATACCCAGCTTAACTCCACTAGAAGTCTTCTCACACACCAAACTCAAATCACGAAATTTCTCAACCAATTCCAACTCTTTTACCATCATCATCGACATATGCAATTATTTCCTACTCTGAGCATCAGCTACCACACTCGCTTTAACCGGATGGTAATTCAACCCAAAATCATAATCCTTCAGAAGCTCTAACCATCTTCTCTGTCTTGCATTCAATTCTCTCTGATTAAAGAGATACTTCAAACTCTTATGATCTCTAAACACTTCAAATCTCGAACCGAACAAATAATGTCCCCAAAGTTTTAACACAAACACCACGGCGGCCAACTCTAAGTCATGCGTCGGATAATTCTTCTCATGCACTTTGAGTTGCCTCGAAGCATAAGCTACAACTTGTTTATCTTGCATTAACACACCTCCCAAACCCATCAAAGAAGCATCACAATACACAACAAACGGTTCTTCCGGATTCGGCAAAATCAACACAGGAGCCGTCGTCAACCTTCTCTTAAGTTCTTGAAAACTTGCTTCACACTTAGCATCCCAAACAAAAGCTTGACCTTTCCTAGTCAACTGCGTCAATGGAAAGGATAACTTAGCAAATCCCTCAATAAATTTCTGATAATAACCGGCTAATCCAAGAAAACTTCGAATCTCAAAAACTGACTTCGGAGTCTCCCACTGCGATACCGCTTCAACCTTCGACGGATCAACCGCAATCCCTCTACTCGAAATCACATGACCAAGGAAACTTACTTCCTTCAACCAAAATTCACACTTAGAAAGTTTCGCATACAACTGCTTCTCTTTCAACACAGATAACACAATCTGCAGATGCTCGACATGCTCTTCGAATAAACCAAAATGTCATCAATGAACACAACCACAAACTTGTCCAAATAAGGATGGAAAATCCTGTTCATGTACTCCATAAATACACCTGGTGCATTAGTCACACCAAATGGCATTACAGAATACTCATAATGTCCATACCTTGTTTTAAAGGCAGTCTTCGGAATATCCTCAGCCTTCAAACGAATCTGATGATACCCAGACCTCAGATCTATCTTACTAAACACGCTTGCACCAACCAACTGATCCATCAAATCATCAATCCTCGGAAGTGGATACTTATTCTTGATAGTCATCTTGTTCAATTGCCTATAATCCACACAAAGTCTCATAGAACCTTCTTTCTTCCTAACCAAAAACACTGGTGCACCCCACGACGACACACTCGGACGAATAAACCTTTTATCAAGTAAATCTTCAAGTTGACTCTTCAACTCTTTCAGTTCTGATGCAGACATACGATACGAAGCCATCGATATCGGACTAGTTCTAGGAATCAAATCGATCGTAAACTCCACCTCTCGTTCCGGCGGTAAGTCTCTTATCTCTTCAGGAAAAACTTCCAGAAAATCACAGACAATTGGTAAAGCATCAATTGCTCCACTTTCACCAATACTCAAAGTTGCCAACAACATAAACACCTTAGCACCATCTTGGACTGATTCCTTCACTTGCTTAGCAGACAAAAACAAATCTCTTTCATCACTAGATTCAAGAAAAATCACTGTTTTGACAAAACAGTTAATATAAACCCGATTGAATCTTAACCAATTCATCCCAAGAATAACATCAAGTTGGTCTAGGTGAAGACACACTAGATCAATCCCAAAATCTCTACCAAAAATACTCAACGGACAATTCAAACACACATACGAAGTAGTTACCGAACCCATAGCAGGAGTATCAATAACCATACTACCACCCATAACAGACAACTCAAGATTCAACCTCTTAACACAATCCAACGAAATAAAAGAATGCGTAGCTCCGGTATCAATTATAGCGATCAAAAGTATACCATTAATAAAACATGTACCTCGGATCAATCGATTATCACTAGCAGTCTCCGATCCTGATAGAGCAAACACTTTCCCTTTCTCTAGAGTCTTCTTCGGTTTGTCACACTTGGTACTAATGTGCCCTTGCTCACCACAATTGTAGCAAGTCACATTCGCACCGCTTCTGCACTCAAGAGCTTTGTGGCCTGGCTTGCCACACTTAAAACACTTTTGCTCAACACTTTTGCACTCGGGAGCACGATGTCCCGCTTCACCGCATCTAAAACATCTCACCGGAGTAGAAACTTCCCCACTTGGCTCCTTGCCAAAAACAACTTTTTGTTTCCCCTTATCAGCAGGAGTTACATACGACTTTCCTCTAAACTGACCCTTTCCTTTCTTATCATTCAAACTCTTGTAGTGGCTAGATCGAGTCCTACTATCCTCGTCATAAATCCTACTCTTATTCACCAACTCAGAAAATCTTCTAATTTCCTGATAACCAACAGCTTGCTTGATTTCAGGTCTCAAACCATTCACAAACTTGAGACACTTAGATCTCTCAGCATTAGCAGTGTTGTAATGAGGACAAAACTTAATCAATTCCTCAAACCTTGCCGCATACTCGACCATAGTTGAGTTACCCTGCTTCAGATCAAGGAACTCAATTTCCTTCTTACCACGCACATCTTCTGGAAAATACTTCTCCAAAAATGCCTCTGAAAATATCCCATGTAACCACAACCTCATCTTCTTCAAACCTTTGGCGAGTATTATCCCACCAATCCTCAGCTTCCTCTTCAAGCATATGAGTGCCAAACTGCACTTTCTGCGCATCTGAACAGTTCATGACTCGAAAGATCTTCTCGATTGCTTTTAGCCAAACCTGTGCTTTGTCAGGTTCATGGGTTCCCTTGAACATTGGCGGATTGTTCCTTTGAAACCTTCCCAAAGCACGAAACTCATCATCAGCATTGTTTCCAGCATTCACGTTGGCTTGCAGATTCTGCCCAATTGCTCCAACCAACATCGCCAAAGCCTCAACAATCGCTTCATCATTCCTACCGGAAACCATAGTTCTGAATTCCAACAACAGAACTCCATAAGAACAAACAATATCGATAGTGTCACACACAATCAGATATAAATGGGAAAATAAACACGTTAACAACTTGGCCAACTGGCCGACCTGCTCTGATACCACTAATGTAACACCCCCTTTCTATACCCCCAAATAAACAAATAAATCACTTAATCACTTATTGAAATTTCGTCAGAGTAAATTTAAAATATGGTATAAAAGGATCATGTCACACATACATGAAAATAAATCATACAACACCTGCTCAAAATGACATGTAACAGTGGGGTAGTTTTGAAATAGAGGACTTGGTCCTTACACCCACATTTCAATTTTCGAAATATCAGCGGAAGATTAAAACATTAAACCATTTGATAACATAATATCATAAATATACATATCAAATCAGTTTGTTCATCACATCATCATGATTTTACAAAACACATTTGCCAACAGATACATATACAATGTATCTCAAAAGAATACTATACAACCTATCTACTCGGTGCTACATATCAGAGCGACCCGACAAAAGAATGAAGATAAAACTTCACAAAAAGAACCTCCGGCAACCTAATCTGCAATGCCTCATAGAGTATTATAAAACAGCAGAAGGGTGAGAAATATTATCATAATAATCTATGCATATAAATATATATACATATACGAAAATAAAGATACAAATATTTCACAATTCTCACCATAAATCATTCGTAACTCATTATACATTTCACGACATGTATAAACACATATGAATAATCACAAAACATCTTTCACCAACACACCAATCCATTATTCACAATTCACGAAATCACCAATTCACATACAAGCATAATTCATATAACAATGACATCAATGCTATGTGACTCAACACAACTCAATGCAACTCAATGCTATGTGGTACCAACACTTGTTATCATTTTTCGGTTTTTACATTTAAACCGGGTCCACCCTTCTAGACCGATAACAATAAAGCTCGTTCCCTAAAATTTCAAACCCACCCTTCTAGGTTTGGGACAAGCCACTAGTCTCCACAAAACTAGCAAACATTGCCTCTTGAAGAAATGATGCATATGCAATCAACCACAAATGCACTTAAGACCGATCTCACGTCTTAATCCCATGCATTCAAATAATTCCTCCCTTCAAGAATTAAAACAAGATTGCACACACAACATATCATAAAATCACGTATTCATACTTAACATCATCATGTTTATCAAACAATGCACGCATATCTTACAATATGCTCCCATGCATTAATTCACAATATTCGGATACAACAAATATGCATTCATAATTCAACCTCATTACCTTTTCAAACAATGCGCACATATTCAGAATATGTTCTCATGCATTCACAATATCGCATACAATCAATATACATTTACACTTCAATATCATTACCACATTTATCAAGCAATGCACACATATTCACAATATGTTCTCATGCATTCTTCACATACAAACAATATGCATATATTTGTCAAAAGACTATATTTCATAATCGATTCCACCATCTAGGATTCACGCCATACGGCTACCCATAGCATATCATATCACAACATGCACAAGCTATACGTTATATAACAAAAGTATTCTGCACAATAACACATCAATCACACACATTCGCGATGGTAAAAATCAACACAACAATATGTTTTCAATTTTCTGCTATAATTGAACCAGGTACAGGCATCAAAGCCATTTTTTCTAGAAAGATAATCTCGTTAACTTACCAACGCTTCGAATGGGGGTCAAAAGCGACTTACAGTTCAAGAGTTATGAATTTTTGAAGTTTTCCGAAAAACCAGAATTTTGCCTAAACACGGCTACGGGATTTTTCATTTTCGCCCGAAAATCCGACCAATTCAATTCTTTTTTTCGAAACAAACGCATACTCATACTAACCTAACATATAGCAGTGAATTAGAACCATTAAAAACGATTTCTACGATGTCCTATTTCCACTCAAATCTCAAACCCTCAATTATCCAAAAATGTCAAAACTAACAAACTCAATCAAACGAAATCCAATAATCACTGCTAAACATTACCCGACTAAACTACACAATTTATTTTGAATTGTAACCGTTCAAAACTCGATTCTATCGATTAAACCATTTATGCCCTAGAATAGAAAATGGAGAAAAACACCCAAACAAACTCAAACAATCCATACATAATCACATACATTGATAAGATAATGATATTTCACACCCTTACCTTGCTCAAATCGATGCTTGAGAGTTTTTCTTGATGAAAATCCAAACTTTGCTCTTTTCTTCCCTTTTTCTCCTCTTCCACTTTCTTTCTCTTCTTTCTCCTTCTTATGTTTCTAACTTTCTATTTTTTTTCCAAATTTCCTTTATATCACTTTCTATCCAATTTCCTTCCAATTTATTTTCCTCTCAAACATCTACCAATTTAATAAATAATCACTCAATTAATTAAATAAACCCCATAATTCATTTAATTAATTAAAATAATCACTTAATTAAAATTGGACTGTTCTGGGAAACGAGCCCTGGACGGCTGTTACACAGGATGCTCAACGAACAACAGAGTCACATCAGCATTTGTCAGAGTCTAGATACTCAACGAGATTGACCGGAGTCTGGATACTCAACGGACAAAACAAATATGAAATCGCCATGGTCTGGACACCATTCGGGAAATGATATCAGTCATTTGTCGGAGATACACCTGCAAACAATGAGGTAACCACCTGGCTTATGTTTCTCATGCATATGTTTGAATATGGTGTAATGCTCCATATGAAAGGGAAATGCTACGCGTTTGGAGGATGCTATGCAAAGAATACAAAATGCAACGGAACCCAACTTGCAAAATAAATGCTGAAGAGAAAACCAAAGTCTGCCCTGCTGGGGAAATGGTTATCACATGCCAATCGCAATTGGACTTATTCTGGGAAACGAGCCCTGGACGGCTGGGGCACAAAGTTCTTACAAGAAGTTCAAACTCAGCTGGGGATTCACACCAAAGACCTGCTGAGGAAAATTCACTAAACGACCTTCTGTAATACAACTCTACTGGGGAAAAGACGGCTATGCCGGATAGACAACCAGACATTGAAAACAAATTCACCCTACTGGGGAATCAACAAATCTGCAGGGGATCCGGAATCAACCACCGAGATTCACAACATGTCCTGCTGAAGAAAACATCCCTAAATGGCTCACCAATACCCACTTGGAAGTGATGACTTACTGGCGGAACAATTTGCTGAGGATAGAGACAACTCTACGATCCTGCAAGGGGAAAAGCCAACTCTACTGGGGATCGTCCATGGAAGGAACGACATCAACATCTGCTTGGGGATACAAAGTTATACGTTTAAACTCTATAGGGAGACAATACATGACATTGCCCCGCTGCTGGGAAAAGTTCCACACCTGCCTGGTGGAAAGGAAACCAGTCTTAACTCACTGAGGCGTAAACAAATACCTACAACCTGCGGGGATTAAATGCGTACTGACCAACTACTGGGAACAAGCATACACACTTAATCTGCGGGGAATATCAATCTTGACCCTCTGGGGATAGCCTTACTCTGTTGGAGACCTCGGTCTCAAACTACGAAGAGCTAAATGTGCACCGACCAATGCTGGGGATAAGCGTAGACACTTAAATGCTGGCTCCACCTGCATACAACTCTATCGAGGATAGAGATGTCCAAACTTCAATAGCTAGGGGGAAATGGTGATCATACTGGAGATACACCTCTGACGAATTTCCCCAAGGGTAACGACCCTGCAAAAATGAACAAACAGACAAGATATCCTATACAAAGGAACTATCTCAGTCATTATCCGTGACGTTGTTCAAATAATTCGAAGTTTTAACGATTATTGGCAAGGCCTGCGAGTTTATGTATGCACAGTTTATCAAAAACCTCGAGCGTTTGCAAACAAAACAGTAAGCCTAAAGAAACACAAACAATTACTGAATAATATATGTTTTATTGACAGATGGGCCTGTAAATAGGAAAGTTTTTACAACAGATGCAACCCCTGAAAAGAGGAAGTTGCTCAAAAATATACAGAAATGCACAGAAATATACATAATGTCGGCAATATGGCACAGACGAACACCATAAGTTGATCCATCTATGACCCGCATGACCCCGATGCTTCAACGACGCTTCGTCCTCAAAAGAGATTCATTCAGATAAGTGGCCCTCAATTCCTCCTAATCCATTAAGCTATTAAAGATCACACGCAAAACACAGTCATTTGCTTTTTCAAAGCCTAACTTTTGCGTGAATCGCCCTTTCGGGTTTTCAATTCACTGGGATACCCATTCTTGCCAAAGTCTCCTTTTCAAGTTTTCGACTTTGTGGGTGTACATATTTTGTTTATATCCCTAACTTTTTCCCGAACCCATTCTTTTTATGGTTCGCCGGGATGCCCCATTTATGCATGGATATTCTTTTTCTTTCCAGCGGGTCTCTTTAAGCAAAGTATTTTTTAACTGCGTCTGCATTCACAGGGGATGTAAAATCCTCACCATCCATGGTGGATAACAACAAGGCTCCTCTAGAGAAGACCTTTCGCACGACGTATGGACCTTCATAGTTGGGAGTCCATTTTCCCCTGTGATCTGTTTGTGGTGGGAGAATCTTTTTCAGCACAAGATCGCCCATCTGAAAGCTTCTAGGGCGCACCTTCTTGTCGAAAGCTTTCTTCATCCGACTCTAATACAACTGAAAATATGCAATAGATGCTAGCCCTTTCTCATCCAGCAGGCTGAGATGATTCAATCTGTTCTTTACCCATTCTGCCTCATCGAGCATGATGTCGACCAGAACTCTCAAAGAACAAATCTCAACTTCTAATGGTAGGACAACTTCCATGCCATATACCAACGAGAAAGGAGTTTCCCCAGTTGAAGTGTGTACCGTAGTATGATATCCGTGCAAAGCGAAGGGCAACATCTCATGCCAATCTTTGTAGGTCACAACCATCTTCTGCACTATCTTCTTGGTATTCTTGTTGGCCGCTTCAACAACACCGTTCATCTTCGAACGATAGGGCGATGAGTTGTGATGCTCGATTTTGAAACTCTGGAATAGTTCCTTCATCATCTTGTTGTTCAAGTTCGAACCATTATCAGTAATGATTCTTTCAGGCACTCTATATCTACAAATGATGTCCCTTTTTTATAAATCTGGCTACGACTTGCTTCGTGACATTCGCATAGGAGGCTGCTTCCACCCACTTGGTAAAGTAGTCAATGGCTACCAAGATGAAGCGATGTCCATTGGATGCGGTTGGCTCGATCTTGACAATCATGTTAATGCCCAACATGGAAAAGGGCCAAGGAGACGCCATGACGTTCAGAGGGCATGGCGGCACATGAATCTTATCTGCATAAATTTGGCATTTATGCCATCTCTTCACATATTTGAAACAATTATACTCCATCGTCAGCCAATAATACCCTGATGGTAAATGTTTATGTAAACATGAATGATGTGATGAAACAAACTGAATGATATGTATTTATATGATTACATGTTTTAAGTTATTCAATGTTTAGATTTTCGCTTTAATTCTAAATATTAAGATGTGGGTATAAGGACTAAGTTCCTCTATTGAGCTACCCCACTAGTACATGTCTTTTATAGAGCAGTTGTTGTCTGTTAATTTCGTGATGATGTGGCATGCTTCTTTTATACCATGTTTTACTTATACTCTGATGAAATTTTATTATGTGTTAAATGATTTATTGCTTATTTAGGGGGTATAGAAAGGGGGTGTTACACTAAACGCATTCACTTACTGCTTGAACCATAGGTAACTAGTACACCCATCAGACAGAAGCTCTCCCCCTATCTTTTATAAAAGCTGCTCCAAGATCACCACATTATATCTTAAGCCCAACTACATGCTCATATAGTAAGGAGGCACCAAACAGATCCACTTATAGAGTTACTTGCAGTGAAAGAACCCTTTTTCCACAAGTATTTTGACCTTAGCCTAAGATGGACATCCTATACTCTAAGAAATTCTTTACCTCATCATTCTCCCGTATGATAGGTTAGAATGCTTCTGAGTCAACCAATGACTTGATCACTTCCATATACCACATCAAAATGCAATCAACCAATGATCCTCTTTAGACTTGTACATTAGCTTCACATCATACTCCAAGACAGTCCTTTTACCTCATCATTCTCTCGTATGACAAGATAGAGTACTTCTTAGTCAAGATATGAGTTACAAGTTCTGCACCAGATCTTCAAGTCCTTTTCCAAGGAAAACTAAACCATATCAACTAGACTTACTACTACCTAGTAATCCAACTGCAGATCTTCAGAGAACACAACTCCACCAGCTTGATCAAAAACATCTCCAAAAGAGGTAATCTTTCATAAGCACCTTAGGGCTTCTACCACAAGCACCACTAGATGAATAGAACTAGAACCTCCTTTGGTGTTCAACAACTACCCTTCTGCACAAGAGTAATTATCTCCAAGCACACTACTTAAATAACCAAATGCCACTGTTTTGTTACTCAGCATCTTTCAGAGCTCTAGAAGGTCTTCTGATCCACCAAGAAAACTTGTACACCAAGCACTTGATCTTCATATCCTTCATGTTCCATAGCAAGGCAACTTGGATACACCAACACTTGGCCCTGTAACATCTACTCCTTCTCACAGCTCCTGCAAACTGAAGTTTTTGCTCGATGTCACAACATCTGATCAGACATCCTGCTGGTGCATTCAGTCCTTCATTATGCCATTTAGAAGAACCTCATCAAGATTTCCATGTTCACATAGACTTTATTACTGATAGCAAGTTTGAGTAGACAACCTGTATTCTGCATTAGCTACCTTTGAAGTGCATTTGCTCTAGAAAACTCCTCTTTAGAAAAACCAAACATGCCAAGGATTGATTCTTTAGAGAAGATGGATCACAAAAAAAATATTTACAAAAGGAATCCCGCTTTCCTTAAGTAGAGACTTCTTCAGATGGTCAGAGATAACTGCCACTTATCCTTGACCTCATGGTCACATGATCCGATGTACTTAGATCAGAAATAAACTGACCCAAGTAGTGCTATCACCAGCACCATATGCTAGATAAGTTTCTTGCCAGGAAACTTTCTAGATAAATATCAGATGCTTCTAGTAGTGGCTAGAACACAGCTGCTGCACTCCAATACACTGATCTGAGGAAAATGTCTTCATCTGCACTTCCATCAGCACTACATTCTAGTCTTAGTTTCTTGCTAGGAAACTTACTAGAATAAAGACAGATCCTACCACACATGTGTATGGTACCAAGATCATCAGAATCAACTTCACAATCTCTGCTGATGGAATGTCTTAACATCTGGTTGAACATCAGACCTTTGAAGTTGACCACACAAAACAAGGGCCAAATGCTTTGTGCAATAGAAGAGATCCTTCTTCTAGAAGACAAACTTCGATCATCCACCTAATGAACCAACATAACTTTGACAATATTGATCATTATGGATAATCAATTAAATACGTGTGCATTCCACAAATAGAGATTGATCTTAAATCCATAAAACTTGTTGAGAAAGCTAGACGATTACACTTCAGGAATACCAAGAGTATTCTTTAGTATAATTATCTTTAATGTTTAAACAACAAGGCTACCACCCTCTCTTATGACTTCCTCTGCTGATAGAATCCTTGCAAGTTTTGAGTGGTGAAAATAAATCACTTCCCACACAACAGAACAGTCCAAGCATACAAGCAACAACCCAGGAACTTAAATAGAACAGCTACAACATTCAGCAATCTGAATATAGGGCAATCTTCTCCCAGGGCTACCAGAGTTCTTTCATCAGAAAAATATGCAGCGGAACCACCAAAAGAACATCTTCAACATGCCCTAAACAAGTTGTCAGAACATCATATAGGACATTGTAGCCACTCCTCCTTTGGCAAAACATTCAACAGGTCACAGAAGCTTAGAGGGCACAGCAGCATATACAAGCTTCTCCTTAACTCCATAAGCATTAGCTCAACCATTCAGCAAGATCAGCAAATCATCTACAACTTCTCCTTGTTCAAACCACAAGAAAGTATCTCCCAATATCTCATCCAGAACAGATAGGACGCCTGCTCTAATACCAATAGAAATTCTAGTATGCAGATCTTATATGTCCCAAGAACATTGATTTCTGCTCAACAAGGACGAGGATAGACCATGACCAATTTAAATTTCTTTAAATTGTATCAGTGTCATGACCAATGTCATGACGTCTGTTGTAACATCTGCAGACTGACAAAACTATTTATCTAACTATTTAAGTTGTGTAGAATTCTAAACGTAGAAAGATAAATAACACCAGTAATTGTTTACCCAGTTTGGTGCAACCTCACCTACATCTAGGGGCTACCAAGCCAGGGAGGAAATTCACTATTAGTCGGATTAATTCAGATTCAAACAACCCAGTTTGCACTCCTCACTTAAAACCTACCCAATGACACTTCTGCCTAGAGACACTCTATACCTGAGTATACCCACTCACTCCCCCTCAATCACCTCAGTTATATCAACACACAATTACAAAAGAGTTATGGAGATACACTCCAAGAACACACCTTGATCTTGCTTCACAACTTTTATCAAGTGACACACACTCTTGCTTAACAGCTTTGAGTGACACAACAACTTAGAACCTACCTAACCAATGCAGCATACAATTGCTTGGTGTACAAGTATTCCTAAGACACACTTCACACGTGAAGAGCAAAACTCTTCACTCACAAATATGTCTTCCACAATGTATAAAAAGATACAAAGGGTGACTTACAAAGACACACACAAGGGACTCTCAACCCTAGACCTTTATTTTACACTCAAGTTGTTCTTGATGTGAGTGCTTGATTTCCTCTGCTTCTGCTCCTCCTTAAATAGCAATGTAGACTGGGCTTGGGCTGCTCCAAAGTAACAAACATTAGTTTTAATAAAGTAAAACTAATTTCCACAGTTCAAGGTGCTGTCAAATTAGTTCATGATACTGCCTAGAATCTTGTCTGAGATAACTAAGGAACCCTAACAGGTTCCTGAAATCTAGCCTGAGATATATCAGGTATCATAACAGGAAAAAAAAACCTGTACGCCTGATGTCATACGATCAATGTCATAACATTTAGTCATGACATTCAACTTCACTTACTCTTAGCTTCCCAGCTTGTCCTGCTGAACACTTTTGTAGAATCTTCTTCATGACAGTAGAAACAAATGTTTTATAGTTTCCTAAAAAGTTTCAAAGATCCTTTTTATGAACACCAACTAAATCTGTACTTTGTTTTTAATAACACTCTTTGCACTTCTGTCAAGTGATAAAACATAGCAGCCCCTGCTGTACTAGACATTGATGTCATAACATTCAGTATGACATCCATGACTGCAGTTCTGTCATCAGCTCCTGCTAGCTCCTGCTGCACCAGACAACGATGTCATGACATTGGTAATGACATCCATGACAGCAGTTCTGTCATCAGCTCCTGCTAGCTCTAGCTGCACCAGACAGCAATGTCAATACATGACAGCAGTACTGTGATCAGCTCCTGCTAGCTCCTAATGCACCACATTCAGCATCCTGTTTAAAAACACATGACAGCAGATGGATGTCACGACATTCAGCATGAAATTCACATTAAAACACACCACAACAATTCTGTAACCACAACAGATGGAGATGTTATATCATTCTACTTGTCATCAGTGCAAACTCATGTATTACCAAAATTTAGTCAATCTTAGAACCATAGATACATGGTACTAACACAAACAACTTCAAATCCTCAGTGGAACTTGCACTAGGCAGATGAACCCTAGGTGTACAATCCTTTGACTGCAACCTCTTGCCCATGATGTAACAACTTGGATAAGCTCCACAATGGCTCTCAAAGCACTCCATGAGCTCCCACAACATTCTCCATCCATAACCATGGACTCACAATCCTCTGATGATCTCCATTTGAACTTCGAGATAGGAGATGAACCACAACTATCCATCCACTCTCTCAAAGAACTTTGACCTTCTCCTGATGATGATAAGCATTTGACCACTCGAATAAAACCTCTTGCTTAGGCTTAGAACCCTTGGTAACCTTCTCTTTCTATGCACACTTCTCTTGATCCCCTGCAAATGGCCAATGATATGAAAATGCACAGGCTAGAACCATGCAATGAAAACATAAACCGAGTAAAGAAAAGGGTTGGGCAAATTTTGGGGTGCAACAGTTGCCCATATTCAAGCGACTTGGACCTGAATGAGTGAAAAGCGAATGACTTTCAAACAATCAAGGTAAAAGACGGTTGAATACCAATGAACCCGGAAATTTTCCAACCGCAGAAATAAACTGCAAACTCAGATTGGGGATAAAAATCTCCGAAAGTAATTGAACTGATAATTGCAACTGTAATAAGCAAATTGATTACCAAACTTTTGACACGCAGTCGGAAGAGACATCTACTAATGCGCAGTCATTCGCTAAATAAAAGGGAGCATCAAACCCTAATTCCAGATCAAATGAAGCTGATAAACACATCTTGAGAATACTCCGCTGGGGAAGAGAGAAGCTTATCCAAGCGACTCTGACAGAGAGAAAGAGACATTTAACCAAATAACTCTGCTTTGGGTGCATGAAGAAACTTAACCAAGTAACTCGGTTGAGGAACAAAGAGAAACTTAACCAAGTACCTCTCTTGGCAATCTTACTAGGGAAAGAACTTAATCAAGTAACTCTGTTGGATAACATCTAAAAAGATGAACACATGGAAAAGGGCCAAGGAGACGCCATGACGTTCAGAGGGCATGGCGGCACATGAATCTTATCTGCATAAATCTGGCATTTATGCCATCTCTTCGCATATTTGAAACAATTATACTCTATCGTCAGCCAATAATACCCTGCTCGCAACAGATTTCGAGACATGGCGTGCCCGCCAACATGTGTACCAAAGCCACCTTCGTGGACTTCCTCCATAAGTAGCTTTGCTTCTTTTTCATCCGCGCACCTCAAGCGCACCAACTCATAGTTTCTCATGTAGAGCACACCATCCTGGTTCAAATAAAAGTTCCCCGACAACCTCCTCAGAGTCTTCTCATCCTGGGATGACGCCCCTGGTGGATACTCTTGGTTCTTGAGAAAGTTCTGGATGTCGTAAAACCACGGCTTGCCATCAAAGGCTTTTTCAATGACGAATAAGAATGCCGGCCTATCAAGGCGAGAGATGACTATTCTTGGAGCATCATTCCAATAGTTCACCTTATACATCAAAGACAGTGTCGCCAAAGCGTCTGCCATCTGATTCTCCGCTCTCGGCACGTGATGGAACTCTACCTAATCAAAGAAAGGTAACAACCTCCTTGCATTATCTTTGTAAGGAATCAGATAGACTGCTGGGTTTCCCATTCTCCTATGATATGATTAACAACCAGCGCTGAATCACCATATACATCTAAATTCTTGATCCTCAGATCAATGGCTTCTTCCAGCCCCATGATGCACGATTCATATTCGGCTTCATTATTGGTGCAAGGGAATGTCAACCTGGCAGTGAATGGAATATGAGTACCATGAGAAGTCATGATAATTGCCTCGATTCCACTACCATAGGAGTTGACAGCGCCGTCAAATATCATCTACCATTGAGAACCCTTCTTCGGACCTTCATCGGGTAATGGCTCATCGCAGTCCTTCCTCTTTAGGAACATGATGTCTTCGTCAGGAAAATCAAATTTCATCGGTTGATAGTCTTTGATTGGCTGTTCAGCAAGGTACTCTGACAGAACACTTTCCTTGATAGCCTTCTGGGAAACATATTGGATGCCGTACTCTGTCAGTACCATCTTCCACTTGGAAATCCTCCAGGAAAGGGCTTGTTTTTCAAAGACATATTTAATCAGATCCATCCTCGAAATCAGCATGGTTGTATGATTAAGCATATACTGTCTCAAACGTTTGGCAGCCCATGCGAGTGCGCAACACGTTTTCTCCAACGTCGAGTACCTGGATTCACAGTCTGTGAATTTTTTACTTAGATAGTATATTGCGTGCTATTTTCTACCAGTCTCGTCCTATTGACCGAGAACACAACTCATACTATTCTCAAGAACCGTTAGATACATTATCAAAGGTCTTCCAGCGACTGGGGGTATCAATATCGGAGGTTCCTGCAAATATTCTTTTATTTTATCAAATGCCCTTTGGCAATTTTCATTCCAGACGACCACCTGATCTTTCTTTAGCAATTTGAACATAGGTTCACACGTGGCTATGAGATGAGATATGAAATGAGCAATGTAGTTCAATCTCCCCAAGAAACCATAAACCTCTTTTTCCGTTTTCGGCCCTGGCATATTTTGAATAGCTTTTAATTTTGCAGGATCGACCTCGATTCCTTTTTCACTGACAATGAAACCCAACATCTTTCCTGACCTCACCCCGAAGGTGCACTTGTTAGGATTCAACCTCAACTTGAACTTCCTGAGCCTTTCAAGCAGCTTCAACAAGTTGACCAGATGTTCCACCTCCGTTTGTGACTTTTCTATCATGTCATCAACATAGACTTTAATCTCATGAATCATATCATGAAACAAAGTGACCATAGCCCGCTGGTAGGTTGCCCCTGCCTTTTCCAACCCAAAAGGCATTACCTTATAATAGAATGTCCCCCATGGCGTGATAAACGTTGTTTTCTCCATATCCTTTGGTGCCATCTTGATCTGGTTATAACCAGAAAAACCGTTCATGAAGGAAAACACGAAATATTGAGCAGTATTATCAACCAATACGTCAATGTGGGGGAGCGGGAAATCATCCTTCGGGCTCGCCTTGTTCAGATCTCTGTAATCAACACACATCCATACCTTGCCATCCTTCTTAGGCATAGGTACGATGTTGGCGACCCACGGAGGGTAAGTTGTCACGGCTAAAAATCCTGCGTCCAACTGCTTTTGGACTTCTTCCTTGATTTTTACAGCCATATCTGGTCTAGTACGCCTGAGCTTCTGCTTGACCGGCGGACACTCTTCACGCAACAGCAAGCGATGAACTACAATGTCTGTGTCAAGCCCGGGCATGTCTTCATATGACCAAGCAAAGATATCACTGTATTCACAGAGCATCTCAACCAATCTTTGCTTGATGTCACTCTGAAACGCAGCCCTTATCCGAACATTCCTCACAACTTCCTTAGAACCCAGGTTAATAACCTCGATTTCCTCTTGATGAGGCAGAATAACCTTTTCTTCCTGCTTCAAGAGTCTGGCTAGCTCTTCTGGTAAGTCTTCATCTTCATCAATCTCTTCTTCGGCTTAAAATATCATATTAGCGAAGTCGAAGCGAGTCATAGATGTCTCTGGTGCGGTGTCATCTACAATGTGAATCTCTTCCGTTATCACTTGAAATAATTCCTCGATAGACTAGTTGTTGAGGCTCTGTCCTGGAATGCATGGCTTAATCCAAGCGTCTATATCACAGTCAGTGTCACCCTCTTCGTCATCTGAAATGACATTGATCTGCTCGAAGATAACACCCTCTGGGGTAAACCGGACTGGCCCGTTATAGCACAGCATGCTCTGCGAGGATGACGAAGCAGATGGGCGGTATCCCAAACCTAACTTGTAATGTTTATGGGGAATGTCCAGAACTTGTCCCCAACCTGGTGTTGTTCCAGCCTGTACCACTGCCTGGGCTTCCTTAAAGGAGGATATGGCCACTTCAGGCGCCTTGCTCACAACCGGTGACTTGTCTTTAATCTGAACCGTCTCAAAGGCTTGACATAAAGTCTCATGGATTTCTCGATCCACCTCGAAGTACTTGAAATACGATAAGTGACTGATCATTATATCCTCTTCCCCGCATACTGTGACAACGCTGCCACCAACCATATACTTGGGCTTCTGATGTAGCGTGGATGTGACAGCTCCTGCTGAGTGAATCCATGAACAGCCCAACAAACAGCTATAGGCAGGTTCAATGTCCATGATATAGAATACCGCATCAAACACCTCAGGGCTAACTTGGATTGGGAACGTCACCTCTCCGAACATAAACCTTCTGGTGCCGTCAAAAGCCCGCACCACCAAATCACTTGGCGTGCAAATCAGCCCCTCTATATCCAGCTTCATCAGGGCCTTCTTCGGAAGTACATTCAAAGATGACCCTGTATCAACAAGTACATGAGACATAACATCCCCTCGACATTCTATTGATATGTGCAACGCACAGTTATGGTTCCTGCCCTTTGGCGTCAAATCCAGGTCCGTGAAACCTAGCCCATTTCCTGCGTTTACGTGTGCTACAACCCCTTCTCAACTCCTTTTCTCCAGCTTGAGAAGTTTCTTCCACCATAACTTGCTTTCCTTTATTTGCTCTATCTACCACTTCAAGTAATACCACTTACTCCAACCATATTATCCACTGAGTCAACCGGAAAGCTCTTCAATTCCTGTTTCTGCCCGTTGCAATACACTTCCGCTCCGTAGTTCCACGGAATGGCTCTTGTACTCTCATACGACACAGGACCAGCTTTTGTAATGATTATGGTTGGCGGCCTTGGAGACGCTGAAATAGTTATAGTCTTGTAGGGAATTGAGATCGTTGAAACCTCATTCCTTTCCTCTGCCATTACCTCTTCATACTTTTTCACTGCAACCTGGTCAAATTGAAACATCCCCTCATTCATCATACCCTGAATACGGCTCTTTAGCTCTGCGCATCCCTCAAGATGACTCAAACAATCAGCAGATGATTCATTGCAGCCCGGGAATATCGCTCCCTTTAATAACTTTTCCTTCACAAAGCCCAACGGCGTCCTCAAATCATTTACATGAGTTATCAGATCCAAACTCTCGTCTTCAATTGCACTGACTCCAGCAACCCCATGGTTGGGCATGGGGTTCTGTACGACGTTGGGAGCATCTTGAGAAAAGTTTATTTCCTTGCTATCCACCAAATCTTGGACTTTGTGTTTAAAGGATTTGCAGTTATCAATGTTGTGCCCCAGAGCACCATAGTGAAACTCGCATCGCGTGTTCGCAACATAACCGGGTGGAGATGGACCAGTTAGAGGAGCTAAAGTCCTCTTCTGGATTAACTGTAGTTGCAGCAAATGCTGAAGTAGTTGGGAATAAGGCATCAGAGGTGTGTCAAATTGTCTATTTGCTATCTGACCCCGGTCTTGCAACCTTCTATACCCCTGTTGATTTCGCCCTGATCGTCTATCTCCTGACATGTTACTGATAAGCTTCTCATGATAAACACCAAGAAACGTGGCGAAAAATATATCAATCAGCTCATGCTCAACCATGGGCGGCTGCACCTTGGATGCAAGCTCCCACCACCTCTGGGCGTATTCCTTGAAACATTCGCCTGTCTTTTGAGATAAATTCTTGATTTGGACCCTGTTAGGAGCAAGGTCGTTGTTATACTGATAATGTTTCACAAACGCCTTGCCTAGGTCCCTCCAATTGTGGATATTCATAGGTTTGAGACTCACGTACCACTCCAACGAAGGACCGGACAAGCTGTCCTGAAAGAAATGCATAAGAAATTTCTCTTCATCTGAGTAGGCAGACATTTTACGGTAGTAGGATCTCAGATGAACTCTTGGGCAGGTAGTACCCTTATACTTGTCAAAGTCAGGGAATTTGAACTTCAGCGGCACTTTCAGATCTGGGATCAGCCCCATATTAGCCATGTCAAGGCCCATGGAATTTTGGTTCTCATAGCTCTTCATCTTTTCCTCCAACAGCTTGAACCTCCTTTCAGCTTCAGAGGGCAACTCAGCAACAACAGCCCTTCGTCAGAACACATCATCATGTCGGTCTTCATTCCATAACCTATCCATATTACCATGTGCAGCACAGGTGACATCAGGACCATGAACATTCCCATTAGCAACATTACCATTTCTAGCATTCCCATTTCTAGCATTCCCAAAACCATTGTTATCAAAACCAGCAGCATTACCAAAACCAGCAGCATTGCCATTACCATTACCATTACCATTCTCTCCAACAGTAGGGATAACCAAAGTAGGCATAATGTGAGCATGGGGAGTCCCAGTTTCATTGGGAGGGGGATTAGCAGTTTGTCCTCCATGAAGAACACCGTTACTGCCAACTTGTGCAATCAAGGGCTGCACCAAAGTACGAAGTTGTTCCTGTCCATTAGCCACTCCCTGCACAAGGTCTATAAACTGATTCATCCTTTCACAGAACTCTTGCATCTCAGCCTGAATTTGCTCCATTGCTTTGAGTTGATTCCCCCTTGTGGCGTAGCGGTGAATAGTCCGGTTGTCTATCCAGAAACAATCTAACGGGCAGAGAGGGGTAAGATAAACGTTTCTGATGTACCTGCTATGCAAAAAGGCTATGAAAAATGCATACATGTATGTACGCAATAGGGAAATTTCCCCTCGATTCTAGTTCTGGAAGAACAACGAGACAATAGGAAATCAAACCAATCATGGAGCCAAACACTTCATTCATACGCAACCATTGATTTCACTTGATCATATTGGAAGGATCTAGAATTGTTTCAACTTTCACCATTTCCCTCCAAATTTCAAACACTCCATTCCTAATTCCACTCCATATTTCCATTCCAATTTCTAATCCACACTCTAAACCATATTTGATCCCAAACCTAGAGCTTATTTAAGTGAATTTGCTCCAAACCTCACACAATTACCCTTCATTTTCAGATTTCACTCTCATTCTTGAGAATTTTCTCTCCACTTTTTCACTCCCAAAACCTCCATTAGAGCTCTTTCACTTGAATTCGTTGATTTTTCATTGGGATCATAGAATTCTAGAGCTAAAACTCCATCATTCATCTCCATTATCTTCAATTCATCACTCAATTTTTGTTTGGTTTTGGATCTGAATTTGGAAGCTAGATTGGAAGTGCTTTTTGGATCTTTTTGCTTGATATTGCTTAATCTTCATTTCTACCATAAGGAAGCTCTTGGATCTTGAAGAATCTCTAGGTTTCTAGGTTGGATTTGTTAGTTTCAAGTGAATCAACACTCACCAAAGCAAAACTCCGCTTTGAAGGTTGGCAATTCTAGATCTAATTATGTTTTAAACTTATTTGGATAATCATAATGTAAATCCATGGTTTTTGCTGTTTTTTTAATCCATTTTGATGATTTAGATCTTGGTGATTTGTGATGTCAATGCTTGATTGTGTTTACATGATGCTTGATTATTGTTTCTTGATGTTAATTTTGTGCTTGATTGATACCATGATCATATGGATGATTGGAGAAGTTGTTTAATGCTGAAAATTGCTTTTAAAAACTGATTTTCTGCTTCTGGTTCAGTGGTAACCGATTACCCTATATAGAGTAACCAGTTACCCTATCAAATTTTACGTTTCTGGGCTATTTTGCACCAAGTAACTGTTTACCCTATATAGAGTAACCCGTTACTTGGGGCAGATTTGCCTATTTTTGGCAGCTTTGTATTTTTTGCCCATCTTTTGCATTTTTTGCAGTTTTTTTTGCGATTCTTTTTGCATTTGTTTGCATATTTGAGTTTCGTTTCATATATAAACTTCATGGATTGATATGATACATTTATGTGAATTGTTTTTGACCTATTTCATCGTTCTTGAATGTTCGATCTCAATTCTTCGACGCGCGACTTTTGGTTTCCATTTTGAGCGCTTAACATGTTAATGTTGTTTGCTTGATGGATGATTCTTGTATGATGCATTGTTGATTGATCATGTTTGATTGATGAATCATGTTCATACTTGTGTGATGTCTATTGTTGTGGTGAAAATTGGATATCAAGCTATTAAATTGACTTGAATCTTAATTCTTTTACAACCGAACTTTAATTTATCCAAAGGAAAGGTCTAAAGAAAGAAAAACCCTTTTCGCGATGTAACAAAAATGCTAAGAGATTCGGGGACTGGGGTTGGTTATACCTAGGGATGGAGTTAGCACCCTAGGCATCTGTAGTACTCTACAAGAACCTTTTGTTTGTTTGTGCTAAGTTTGTTAAACGTTTGCTATGGATTGGGAAAACGGTGTAGGCTAAATCCTAAAGATATATACACTAAGTTTTCTCGCAAAGACATCGCGTCCTCTGCCTACGTATCCTAACTAGGATAGAATCAGAGGAATCGTAGTTCACCTCACAAAGTTTGAAGAACACTTGATTATGATCAAGGTTCAAAGGGGAACAAACATGACAATGTTTGTGTAGAGTTTGAAGAAACTCTCTAAATCTAAGTTCAAGAAAAAGGGGAGTAAGTAATCATGACGATAATCCTTACATAGAGTTAACAAACTCTTTCCTAGGGTTCTAGTTGAAGAACACTCCTTGTAAAGGTGGGTTTCTTAGACTTAAAGCAAAGTCTAATGACTTCTAAACTAAGGTTTAAGGTGACTTAACAAAGTCAAGAGAAAGGTTATGAGCTATCCATGACACGAGGGGGTCAATAGAAGGACATTTCCTTTGGAAGGAGAGCGGGGAGGCAACTTGGATAAGAACTAACAAGTTTCATCACTTGGGGAAAGGGAAATACTTAATACAATAAAACATGATGAAGATAAGAGCATGGTGACAACCATATAAAGCAAACATATTGAAGGTAAAGTAAATGTGACAACATTATACCAACAAAATATGCATTGATGACAATCAAGCAACAAGTAAGCAAGAAATGTGACGACAGTTCAAGCTTAAAATAGTTTCTCAGATAAAGCACATAAGTTCATGGTAACAACCCAAAGAAAATAATCCTATCATGTTGAATAACATAAAGGAAAATAAAAATTAACAAATTCACAAGATAAACAGGCATGGAGAGAAAGAAAGATCATCAAGACGTGCGACAACGATCTCAAAACGTAAATAACTTGCAAGTGATGAAGGGGTTTTAAAAATACAAACAAAATGGAATTTCAAATTATCACATGAAAGTAGACATTTACATGAGCACAACACAAAAAGAATGAGTGGAAAAGGATAAAAAATGAGCAATTTATAAAAATATGAAAATTGGATGAATTAAATATGCAAAACATGGTTAACAAGTAAAAAGAAAAAGAAAAAGAAAGGGGTGGGAGTTGAACCCACGCCCTTTGGCTAGATCAAGGACGCGCATAAAAAAGAGGAAAAAATAAAAGGTTGAGCCTCCTCAGGGATCAAACCTAGGTTCGATGGGTACAAGGCGTGTTTCATGGCAAGGTTTCTACCACTGGGATGGCTATACATCCGTTATGTAAAGCCACCCCATAAATATATATGGGATACATGCAAATAGTTCTGGGCAAAACAAAGATCAAGAAAGAGGCACATGCGTGAAGGGTGGGAACTTGATCAAAACACCATGGATTTGTATGAAATTTTAGTGTAACTTGAGTATTTTTTAACAAGGAATACAGTGGTGGTATTAATTTTGAAAGATCATGCTTCTATTTTAAAATTCGATAGTGTGTGCAAAGTGAGTATGTGAAATGCATTTTGAAGTGAAGCTCAAGTTCCAATCAGTTTTAAATCAGATCAAATACACACACACACTACATACATGTGGATGAGTGAATTCAAGCAAAAGTTTTGATTCAAAACAGTTTATGATGCAAAGTGATACTCAAGTTGAAAAACTGATATGTTTGATGCATAAGGATGTTCAATTCATGTTCCAAGCATTTTCAGGTCCAATCAAACACATACACATACTGCAAACATATAGACGAGTGAATGTAGTAAAAGGGTGGAGTTAAAAACAGACTGGTGTGGAAAGTAGTGTTACAACTGCAAATTGGTGTTTGTGAAGTGCATGAGAAAATTCAGTTCATGATCTATGCACAATTTGATCAAGTGAATCACATACACACATCACATATCTTTAGAAAAATGAGTTTAAACATAAATATTGATTTCAAACTGACTGTTATGAAAAATGAGGTTTAAGTTGCAACATGGTAATTTGATGTATATGTGAAAATGTTCAGATCAATTTTAATGCATAATTAAATCAGGTATATCATATATACATCTTACAAACATGCCAATGAATGATTTTAAGCACATGGTTAACTTTAAAACAAGCTGTGGTGAAAAAATGATGATCTAGTTACAAATTGACATTTGAAATGCAATATGGTATTCAATTCATGTTCTAAGCAAATTTGGATCAAACAAGTTATGCACACAATCTTCAAACATGTTGACAAATGATTTCAAACATATAGATGAGTCAACAAACAGTTGGAATGAGAATGACCTTCTAAGTGCAAAAAATGACATGTTAAGCTGCAAGTTGGTATGCATTTTGAATGTGAAAAACCACAACAAGTAGAAACAGCTCATACAAATCATCCACACACTTCATAAATATGCATTTAAGTGTGATTGGACTTACAAAACAGATACATTTCAAGCATAGCAGAATTTGGCATTTTGAGGCAAAAACAGTTTGGCTTAAAGATGCAGCAGGGCTGTTTAGTTGCAGACAGTGAGGTCTTCATGAAAAACAAAACATACACATATTTCATACATTATAACAAGTAAAATGAGCCTAGGACTTGGGGTACATGGCTTTCATAGCAGGTTTTGGCATTTTCATGGAAACATGTAGCATTTTTGGTGACAATAGGTGATGTTCAAATAGGAATAACTTTGAGTCAAGATGAGAGCATACACATACCATAAGTGCAGTAGCAGTCATGTAGAAACAAAAATATTAGGCACATGTATTTTGATTCAAAATATAGCATCATGATGATAACATTTTGCAAAAACATAAAAAAACGCACCAACTGTCATAAAGCCAAGACAACAAGATATGCACATATTCTCATCCATACAAACCACAAACATGTATCCAAATGTTTATAGGTATTAACATCAATCCAAAATCAGCTGTCATGAAAATTGGTATGCCCAAACATGGAAAATGATGTAAAGTGCAAGATTCATAGACTACATACCTCTTGTAGACTATGTTGAACATGTTAGAACACCAAGAAACCTAGAGAAATTTCAAATGGCACCTAGCTTTGGAACTTTCTTCTTCTTGAAGCAAAAATGCAAACCTTAGGACAGTTGGAGAAATAAGCTTCAACACTTGTTTCCAATGCTTTGGACAGGTGTAATATGATGTATATGAGGTGTTTGGATGATTAGAACATCAAGAAGAAACCTAGACAAGAACTTGGCAGATTTTATGCATTGTGGTCAAAATTGCTTGGTATGAATGTTGACTTTTTGCAAAATGGTGTTTTTGAGTGGCCTCAATGCTTGGACACCTTATATACCATATTTATGGATTGTGTGGATGATTTTTGGTGAGTTTGAATGTGTGGAAATGAGTTTAGGGGTTGGGCTGTCAAGATAGATTTTTTGGTATTTTGGTAATTTAGAGATTTTGGTGAATTTGAAGTAAAGAGGGAAAGAGAGAAAGCTTGTGATTTCTCTGGTTTTTAGAAGGATTATCGTGTGTTGAATGAGGTAGGGAAGGCCTCTATTTATAGGGAATTGAGATGGAAAGGGAGATTGGAGGTTTCCTTCCTAAGAGGGAAAAGTTTGTATTTTGGATCAAATCTTCTAAAAGGTACTCCTTGGCTTCAAAGTGATCTGAAGTCAAGTGTAATGATGAATTTAGAGTGGCTAAAGTGAGGCTAGGGAGAGTAGGAACATGGCTGGTTGCAGATTTGCACTTTCCACCTTTTACATATTTTGAATATTATAATGCAAGTTGCATTTGCAACTTGCAAGCCAACTTGCCATGCTTCTAACTTTCAATTCCTATGCATTTCTTTCACAATTCAATGCTTAAAAACATCTAAATATCAGAAACAATAAGATCCAAGGGCTGAGAAATGGTCCAAGTGATCAAAGAATGAATTTATGAAAAATCACTAATGTGGGACACAAGTGTGAAAACACCATCTTGCCAAATCCATAACTCTCAGCTCACAAATGCGATTCAGATGTTCTATAACTTTTTAGAAAGCCCTCAAATAGATCTAAAACATTCATGTTTTAATGAGTTTCAAATTCTCAAAGGAAATTGGCCAAAAAGCCTCTCAAAGTTGCTAAAAAAAAGCTTAAAAGTGAAATTTCTCAAAGTCATTTTCCCTTCTTGAAATGAATTTGATCATAACTCCAAATCTATGCATTTTATGATCATGGACCACTATGAGGATTTTGTAGGATTTGTCAAGAGCTTTCCAATGAGCTTTGAACCACTTCATTTGGATGTGTGGTTCAGGAGTTATGGTCTTGCCCCTTTCGAAACCCTAATTCCCTACTTTTGCGATTACTCCTCAACCCTTGATCCAATTATCATGAAATTTTATGGGTAAATGCAATATATCATTAGGAACATTTTTGATTCACATCTTGAGGTCAGATTCCTTATTGTTAAAGAGTTGACTTTTTGGTCAACCGAACGATTGATCGGTGGCTACCGAACCGACTGTTGATGCTCTGGACCTCCTGAGGCTTTGAAACTTCTTGAATGGATTTTACCAAATCATATTAACATTATGGGCCACAATCCCACCATTATAACACCTTTTAAATCAAAAGTCAACCACAGTCGACTTTTCCTGCTCGAAAAACCCTAATCGGGTATCCTGAACTTCACTACTTTTGATTCCTAGGTAACAACCTCAAATTGGATTCATGCTTGATCCAATAGAATGATCTTGATGATGTGGAGACCCAATCTCAAAGAAAACCAATCCAAAACATTGACTGGTCAACCCTCGAAACCTCGATTCCGGTTGTACAAAGCCCTGATCCTCCTATAACTTGACAAAGACCACTTGGAAAGGGTTAAGGTTAGATAAACATGTGAATATGATCCTACCATGATGATGAGGATCTAAGGGGTCAAATTTTGGGGTATGAAAGTTCCCCTATTTAAATATCTTTCACTGGATGGCGGCGAAAGATGGCAATCCTCGCGAAATCATAGTGAAAGGTATTGAAATATAGCGAACCAAAAATTTTGTCCCTTAGATCCAATGGTATGCAAAAGGACAAATGCGGATATGCTATGAATCTAGATGATGCTTTATGATGTTTGAATGCAAGACAGATGCAGACACGCGAGCAAGGATAAACGAACGACAATACAACGAGTAACTACTCATGGGGGAACCAAAACACTTGGGAAAGATTCCAAGCGAAGTAAGCGAGATAGTTCAAACGTGACCAAAGACGCTGCTCAGGGGAATCTTTCATACGGGGGACACCCACTTCAACAGGGAAGACAAAACTTCACTGGGGAAAAAGAGGTGACACTCCGCTGGGAAGAAGGCAATTCTCCACCGGGGAAATCAAAGAAAAGAGATGCAAACCTGACTGGGGATAAACAGCTGAGGAATCTCCTATAGCAAAGAGGTCGAATGGGATCTTCAGGAAAAGAACATAAACAAGACCAGACGCACAGGGGATGCTAGTAACAACTTAATCTCTGAGACTCGAATGGGAAAGCGACGCTCCGCTGGGGATACTGGTGACGACCAGAACAATCAGCAATCAAAGGGTGCTAGCTTCTACTAGACTTACAAAGGGGTGATGGTGACGACTGAACAAAATGGGAGCTCTAAATTGCGTTGATACAATACAGGATTCCGGCTGGGGAAGTTGGTAACAACCAACTCTCGGTAACAATAACGATTAACTTTCATGTAGAGTCAGTAACCACTAGACTTTTCAAGACTATGGTGACGCAAAGCAACGATACCAATAACAATTGGATTTTAAACAATACCAGTTACCATTGGACTTTTAAGAGAAATGCCAATTACCCTTGGAATTTCAGGAGATGCCAATTACCATTGGACTTTCCAAATAGCTGCCAATTACCATTGGACTTTCAAGAGACATGGTGACGACCAGAGCTCAATACCAATAACGATTGGATTTTAAACAGTGCCAGTTACCACTGTACTTTTCAGAAGATATGGGGGGTGCTAGTAACGACTAGACTTCAAGGAGAGAAACTGGTGACGACCAGGAAAACGATACCAGTAACAACAGGACATCCAAAGGTACTGGTTACAACTAGGAACAAGCAAAATATAGGTGACGACCTATAACCACACACAAACTTAGTAATAACCGAGGTAAAGGAATTGGTGACAACCATACCTTAAAAGGACAGAGAATGCCCAAAGAACAACAAACAAGACCACTGGTAACAACCAGGAAACAAATAAGACAAGAGGTAACAATCAAAGGTCAAATAGAGGCCGGCAAACGCACATGATATGCCATGATGCCAATGATCAATGGTATGCAGGAGTTGATTCTGACAAGAATCAGAAGAAATCTGGAGACTCAAGGGGAAAGATAGATAATCACATCTATCTCACAGGGGACGCAATGAATCACACTGAAATCACAAAACAAAGTTGTTGTAGACTTCTGGGAAATAAACCCACTCTTCTTGGAGAAAAATTTCGTAGATACTGGCCAGGATTGACAACGTAACTCTGAAATGGATGCTCTGAATTCTTCTACTGGGGATGAAACTATCATCACAAGAACTCGTCTCATAAAGAAACCTGGGGAGAAGGTCTTCAATCTTGGTGACTACACACAACCGAATGAGCAACTTATCAAGTCAATTCAACTGACATTCACTAGGAGATGTATTGAGACTGTACGTCAAAGTTTTCTGCCACTTTAAAACTTCCGAGAGGTATGATCTCTACCGAGTCTTTCTGTAAGCCAAAGTATTTTATGTTTTGTTAGTCTTCAAAAGTTATTTTTAAATTCGAACCTGGTATTTTCAAAAATTATCATTGATCAATAAACGATGTTTTGCATAACAAAGAAAATAAGAGAAACAGTATTTTGCAAAAGAATGGTCCAAAAACTGATTTCATTTAAGAATGGAAGTTTGTCAATGACAGAACTCCATGGAACTTTTACAATTGAAAATGGCAACATAAAAGAAAGAAAAAAGGTTACATTGAATCCACTGACAATTCTACCCCTAATGACTAAAACTTCCCAAAACCTTGCTTCTGACAAGAGCAGTTAAAATGGACTTCCTTGTAAAATCTTCTGCAGAGGTAACAACCCATCTGATGCAGTGAAACACCTTTGTCCCTAACTTTTGCCTGGATTGCCCTTTCGGGTTTTCAATCCACCGGGACGCTCTTTTTTGCCTAAGCCGTCCTTTCGGGTTTTCAACTTAGCAAGCTCATCATCTCTTTTTTATTTCATCCCTAACTTTTGCCTGGACCTCCTTCATAGGTTATGATCCATCGGGATACCCATTATTGCATAAGCCGCCCTTGTGGGTTTTCGACTTATCGGGTTCTTTTAGGCGTAATATTTTCGGACTGCATCAGAATTCACTGGGTGTGCAAGGTGTTCCCCATCCATTGTTGTGAGAATTAACGATCCTCCTGAGAAGACTGTTTTTACAACAAACGGACCATCATAGTTGGGCATCCATTTTCCCCGTGCATCTTTGTGAACTGGAAAAATCCTCTTGAGTACAAGCTCTCCTTCTCGGAATTCTCGGATACGAACCTTTTTGTCAAAAGCTCTCTTGATCCTTTTCTAATATAACTGCCCGTGACATACCACAGTCATGCGCTTTTCATCAATAAGGTTCAACTGATCAAATCTTTCCCTCACCCATTCAGCTTCTTCAAGTTCGGTTTCCATTATGACTCTTAAGGAAGGTATCTCAACCTCAATAAGAAGTACTGCATTCATCCCATATACCAAGGAGAAAGGGGTTGCCCATGTTGAAGTACGAACGGACGTTTTATACCCATGCAAGGCAAATGGCAGCATCTCATGCCAATCTTTGTAGGTTTTCACCATCTTTTGCAAAATCTTTTTGATGTTCTTATTTTCAGCTTCGACAGCTCCATTCATCTTGGGACGATAAGGAGAGGAATTGTGATGTTCAATTTTGAAGTCACGACACAACTCTTTCATGGTTTTGTTATTCAGATTGGTACCGTTATCTGTTATGATTCAGTTTGGGATTCCGTATCGACCGATAATCTCCTTTTTGATAAAACGGGCCACCACTTGTCGAGTAACATTGGCGTAGGATGCGGCTTCAACCCACTTTGTGGAGTAATCAATAGCGACCAGAATGAATCGGTGTCCATTAGAAGCCTTTGGCTCGATTTCCCCAATCATATCAATGCCCCACATAGAGAACGACCAAGGTGATGTCAACATATTTAACAACGTCGGAGGCACATGCATCTTATCCGCATAAATTTGGCATTTATGACATTTCCTGGCATATTGAATATAATCAGCTTCCAATGTCAACCAGTAATACCCAGCCCTCAAAATCTTCTTGGACATGGCATATCCATTGGCGTGAGTGCCAAATGTTCCTTCATGAATATCTTGCATTAGCAAATCTGCTTCTCGTTTGTCGACACATCTAAGCAGGACCATGTCATGACTTATTTTATAGAGCACCACATTGCTGAGAAAGAACTTAGAGGCCAATCTTCTCAAGGTTTTCTTATCAAGTGATGTAGCATCGACCGAATACTCTTGCTTTAACAGATAATTCTTTATGTCATAGAACCACAGCTTGCTATCAACTTCTTCTTCAACCATCTGATAGTAGGCTGGCTTGGTCTTGCGTTCAATTCGAATGAGAGTAGCATCATTGAGGGACTTGACTTTCCACATTGAGGCTAACATGGCTAGAGCATCAGCAATATGATTTTCAGATCTCGGAACATGCTTGAAGGTGATCTCGTCAAAATAATCAATCATTTCAATGATATAGGCTCTATAAGGGATCAAATTCTCATGTCTGGTCTCCCATTCGCCTGTAACTTGATAAATAACCAAGGCAGAATCTCCACTTACTTTGAGAAGTTTGATTCTGAGGTCAATAGCTGCTTCAAGGCCAAGAATACATGCTTCATATTCGGTAATGTTGTTTGTACATTCAAAGTCTAACCTTGCTGTAAACGGAGTGTAACCACCTTCGGGATTCATTAGAACGGATCCTACGCCATGCCCACTGTAATTTGAGGAACCATCAAACATCATTTTCCACCAAAGACCCTGCTCAGGACCTTCATCAGGACCTGGTTCTTCACAATCTTTTACCAACATAATAGCTTCGTCTAGAAATTCAAACTTGAGAGACTCGTAATCTTCCACTGGTTGATCTGCAAGATATTCTGATAACACATTGCCTTTGATCGACTTCTGGGCCATATATTGGATGTCATATTTTGATAACAACATATGCCATCGGGTGAGCCTTCCTGTTTGTGCGGGCTTCTCGAAAATATACAGTATCGGGTCCATTTTTGAAATCAATAAAGTAGTATGACAAATCATGTACTGCCTCAAACGTTTGGCAGCCCATGCCAAAGCACAACAAGTTTTTTCTAAAAGTGAATATCGGCTCTCACAGTTGGTGAATTTCTTGCTCAAATAATAGATGGCATGTTCCTTTCGTCCGGACTCATCCTGCTGACCTAACACACAACCCATTGAATTCTCAAGTACTGTCAAATACATGAAAAGAGGTCTTCTAGGAACAGGAGGTATTAAGATCGGAAGCTCTTGAAGATAGCCCTTAATCTTATCAAATGCTTGCTGGCAATCTGAATTCCAAACAACCGTTTGATCCTTTCGTAACAACTTGAAAATGGGCTCACAAGTTGGAGTCATATTGGAAATAAATCTGGATATGTAGTTCAATCTTCCAAGGAAACCTCTGACTTGCTTCTCAGTTTGCGGAGCTGGCATATCTTGAATGGCCCGAACTTTATCTGGATCTACCTCAATCCCTCGGTGGCTGACAATGAAACTGAGTAGCTTCCCAGATCTCACCCCAAAAGTACACTTGGCTGGGTTTAGCCTCAACTAATATTTTCTGAGTCTCTCAAATAATTTCATCAAATGGTTCAAATGGTCCTCTTCACTCTGAGATTTGGCGATCATATCATCAACATACACTTCTATCTCCTTGTGCATCATGTCATGAAATAAGGTTACCATAGCTCTTTGATAAGTGGCACCGACATTCTTTAATCCGAACGGCATGACTTTGTAACAGTTAGTTCCCCAAGGAGTAATGAAAGTGCTTTTTTCCATATCATCTGGATCCATATTGATCTGGTTGTATCCGGTGAAACCATCCAAAAACGAGAAAACCGCAAAGCGAGCTGTATTATCCACTAATGTATCAATATGCGGCAAAGGGAAATCATCTTTCGGACTGGCCTTGTTCAGGTCCCTATAATCCACACACATTCCGACCTTCCCATCTTTTTTCGCCACAGGTACAATATTGGCTACCCATTCAGGGTATTTGGATACTGCCAAGAAACCTGCATCAATCTGCTTTTTCACTTCATCTCGAATCTTGAGAGCCATGTCAGGTCTGGTTCTTTGTAGTTTTTGTTTGACTGGCGTGCATTCGGGTCGGAGCGGTAACTTGTGGACCACTATATCAGTGTCCAACCCTGGCATATCCTGATATGACCAAGCAAATACATCCACAAATTCTTTTAAAAGCTCTACCAACTGCTGCTTGACTTTTGCCCCAAGTGTTGCCCCAATCTTGACCTCTTTCTTGTCTTCTTCGGTACCAAGATTAATAACATCCACCTGTTCCTTGTGAGGTTGAAACTTTGGGTGCTCATAACATGCCATTTTTGCCAGTTCATCAGGGATCTCAAAATCTTCATCCTCATCTTCGGCTTGGTAAATTGGCAAGTCAAAGTCAGGAGGGAAAGCAAAGTTAATGGATTCAACGGGTTTTGGGGTATCACTGCATGTTGGAATGGCTTAATCTTATTAAATCACACAAGGATAAATGCAGCAATCAAGAAAACTGTTTTGATGATTTTTTTAGAAAAATTGCCATCTTCTTTTTTAAATATGGAAACAAAAGCAAATAAAGGAACAACAACAAAAGGATTTTAACAAAACCATTCATTAATCATAATATTCATGAAAGCATGGGGCCCTTACAAAATGCATCCTATAGCCTTGGGCACGGCTATGGAGGTTTAAAGATAAAAGCAACAACAAGTTAAAGAAAAACAAACAAATTACTTCGACATGGGAAAGACCACGGGAATTTCAATAGCCTCCCAATTTCCTAAAGCAGCTTCACAATGATACACCAGATGCTCAATGTCTTCTTCTTCGAAATCCTCCGCCACGGTGTTGACTTGGAATCCACCATTGATGAACACCTCTTGGATAGTCTTCGGAAGTCCTTCGGCGTGTGTTGATGCTTCAATATGAGTTGGTTTGTAACCCAACCCCTGGCGACCTAGTCTTGCCTTTACTTCAATGACCTCTCCCTAACCTGCAGGAGTACCTTCTTCTAATATAGATTTGATGCTTTGAGCGGATGCAAAAGACGGACCACTCCTTGCCACTGTATCTTCTATCATCACTGCATTGGCTATTTCAAGTCCCTGGAAAGATGTTTCCAACGCATCCTCATCGGCCTCAATATATCTTAATGATGATAAATTACTCACCATCAAGTCTTTCTCGCCGTGCATAATTGCCAGTTTGTCATTCACAACAAATTTCATTCTTTGATGTAAAGTGGAAGTCACTGCCCCAGCTGCGTGAATCTACGGTCGTCCCAATAAACAGCTATAAGCCGGGTTAATGTCCATGACCTGGAATGTAATATCGAACACATGAGGTCCTATCATGATTGGCAATTACACCTATCCAACAACCATTCTTCTTGAACCGTCAAAAGCCTTTACAATCAACGACGTTGGCTTCATCTCTGCCCCTACATATGCTAACCTTGCGAGCGACCTTACGGGCAATACATTCAATGAGGATCCAGTGTCGACTAAAACTCGTGCCATTGTGTCTTCTTGGCACCTGACAGATACGTGCAACGCACAGTTGTGATTACGTCCTTCCTTTGGCAATTCTGCATCACTGAAGCTCAGTGTGTTACATGCCGTAATGTTGGTGTTGCACCCCAAAATTTGACTAACTTTTCTTTACCTAGCTTATGTTTCATTTCATTCACATTAGCATTATCATTTGCATCTCATTGACATGTATGCAGGAGATCAAGAGGTATGATTACCAATCAAGAGCTACACAAGACTTTGAAGCTAGTTAAGAAGGTTATTCAAGGGTTGATATCCTTGTCAGAGAAGTTAAAAGAGCCTCAGAGAGAGTGATTGAAACCAAAAGGGTGTGTCTCCTAACTTGAGAGTTGTGGAAAGCCATCAGATGATTCTGAAGCCATGAATTTGGACTTGATGTCTTGAGAGAGCTCATGAGAAGAGTTAAAGATCGCTTTGAGTCCTAGACAGGTCATTGTGCAAGACTAAGAAGCCTCAACCATGATTGGTGCAACTAGGGTTTGACTGGGTCAATCCTATGTCAACTGAGGATTTGAAGAAGGTTGAGACTTAATTCAAGAGCCATGTGACCATGGATTGATACATTGAGAGGTTATAAGGATGATTCCAAGGTTAACTCATCATGATTGAAGAGTTTGAGAAGTTTCAGGCTAGGGTTTCTAAGACTTGACAGTGTAAAATCCTCTAGCTTGACCCCTGACTTCCAGGCCATTTAACTCAAGATATGATTGTCATCTCATCTTGCCCCCAACATGATTGTTGTAGAGCATACGCTTAGCTTTAATTTGAGTACTAGAAGTCCTTGATAGGATCCATAGAACTCAAGTTATGAGCCAGACAAGTTACAAGTCATCTGAGGCATGTGAATTTGGAGCTTGAAAGTTACCCAACTTGCATGAAACTTTTTCCCTAGAAGGATGATTCCTATGAACTTTTGGTCAACATGAATGTTGTTCCTTTTTCTCTTAGATTTCTGAAGAGTACTAGAAGTCCATGATTGGATTTGTAGAACTCATGTTATGGCTTTGATAAGTCAAGGGTATTTCGGGTATTTGGACATTACAGGTCATTTTGAATCATAAGTCAATTTCACCATCTTTCAAGCCTCAAATGGATTTTTTTTCAACATGAAAGTTGCTCAAAATGATGTTTTTAGCTTGGTCAAGTATCAAGAGTCCATTGATATGGATTATATCCAGCATTGGTTGAAGAAAATTCACATATAGGCCATTTTAATGAATTAAAAGGTGAAAATTCAAAACAATTGGTAATTGAATGATTTCAAGCCAAATTTGTACTCATTTTGATTGGAAATGATATTCTAAACACTTTTGCATTATTAGAATTTTCATTTGGGGCATGGTTCATGGTGTTCCAATTTGTGACTTCATGAATAAGCTACACATCCCAAAATCATACCATTAAGCTCCAAACCAACTCTCACAAGCCAAAGTCCAAATCTTACCTTGGGATCCAAGCCTAAGGAGTACTTAAAGGATCTACTCCAAACCAAAAATAAAAACTCCTCACAATTTTCATTTTTCATTTTCAAGAATTCTCTCACTCTCTCAATTTTCTTCATTCTCCAAACCCTCACCCATAGCTCCTTGTCATCGGATCCATTGATTTTTCATTGAAATCAATGGAATCATGAGCATAAACCTCCACTCATCATCATTATCGGATCTTTGCAAATTTACTTGATCAATGATCACCGGATCAAATCACCGATCCGTAGGTTGGTTTTCCGATTTAACTTAACCGTTTGATTGTTGTTTTTTAATGTCATTAAAATTCTGTTTTGTGTGCTGTTTGATTTTAATTCATATAAAATAGAAAAAATGCTTAGAAAAATACTCAAAAATTCTGGGATGATCCTTATCATGTCTATGAACTTTGTGCGCAATTGGATTTTAGTTTCGTTTAATTTTCAATTTGATTTCGTTTTTCTCCTTTAGTTGGATAATAAAATGTCAAAAACTGCATAGTTTCTTGCCGATTTTTGTTCTGGAGTTTGGTATAGAATTTGGACTTAATTATTTTCTGGTTTGTTATAGACATATTAAGGAACTCCCAACAATTTTTAGGTTAATTTTTAGGTAGTTGTAGGTTCTGTTTTGAACTAGATCTTTAGAGGCTTCCCTACTTGATTTCCCTTTTGACCATTTTTGGTGTGTGATTTCTTTAGTGCCTTTAAGCATAGTTTTAGGCTCTGGTTTTTCTATTATAAATACCTAACATGCTTAGGTTCCCCTAGAAATTTTCCTAGGATTTTAGAATTAGTTTTGGTATTTTAGATCGAATTAATACTTAGGCTAGTCTTAACATGTTCATAACATAGCCTTTCCTTTTGATTGATTTCATTGATGATTTTTAGCATGGGATAAACTTTTCATTCCTTTTGATTGTTGTTATATACTTATTGATGTTGCTATGTGATTTTTATCATGATTTTTAGAAGATTTTAAATATGTTTTTAGTATAGTTGTTTAGGTGTGCTTTTTAGTGTATCTCTTTAGTGATACCTTTCAACTTAGGATTTTAATAGAGGACTTAGAGATTGAATTAGGTCCTGATTTTTGAACTGTAGATCATTAACAAACACATGTTTCCATAGAAATATAATCAGATTTTTAGAATGTGTTTTGATATTTTTGATAGAATATTCAAGTTGATTGTTCATTTGGTGTTTCAATGTTGATGATTGATTTGGAATGGACTCAAAGTTGGGCTTCCTTGCATAGTGGGCTTCTGGTTCTTATTGGAGGATATCATGGACATGATGAAGCTTGTGTGGAGTGGCTGGTGGAGCTTGGATTGGAGCTTTGCTTTTCTTTTTGTTAGCTTTTTGTAGCTTGTAAGATTAGGGCTTTAGGAGAGAGCTTTAGAAATAGTTTTTCTTCAAATAAACATGGTTGGTTTCATTCCCATTCCATTCCCATCCTATGATTCAAAGTCCTCATGTTAAAAGTCTCATCTCTCCTTAGGAGGGATGTGTAACATTTACAATGAGTAGAACTTTTGAGGATGCCTTTCTCTGATGACTGGTTGAGTGTCAGATGGGATTCCTTTGGTTTCCTTTTCTGCTTCCTATTATCAAATAATCATCATGTTACTCTCTTATCTCTGGGTGGAGCCTATTGAAGATTGATGCTTGAAGATGGAGTACCTTTCATTCCCCTAAAGAGGATAGACTTGAAGAACAGTTACAGACTGAGGACTGAACTGCTGTTAGAGGATTGCTTTGCTGTGAAGCTGGGGAAGCTGTTGATTTGCTTTCTTGACTGTCTGTTTGCTTTCTGTGCAACTGTATTGATGTGAATTGATTGGTGTGATGCATTTAGATTAGGTCATGTAGTTGAATAAGCCTAAAAGCATCCTAAGAGTTGAGTTTCTCCCCTTGCTTGTATTGCATTAGAGGTTGAGTTTCTCTCTCTGCTTGTATTTTTACTGTATGGCTTTGCTTGCTGGTATTCGGTAGAGCTTCGCTCCCTTGCCTATGTGGATTGTGATTTGCTTGATGGCATTTTATTTTCCTTTATGATTGCAGTTATTCATACTTGGCTTGAGGTTGAGATTAGCTTGTGGAGGCTGATGCCCCACACACATTTCCTCCCTCACTTGCATTGCATGCATTTTAGAGTCGTTTACTGTTTACTATTTAAGCTGATGCTTTATCTGTTTCTGTTTATCATTGACATGATCCCCTAGGAATCTCACTTCCTTTGATAAGGAAGTGATGATTAGAACGTCAGGTTGAAACCTATGCATGATAACTTCTAGGAGATCCCTGTTTCAAACCACAACCATAGGATGAATCCTTGGCATGACAACTGTTAGGACTTGATAGCCTCCCCATAGAAGTCGTTCTCTTCTCATCTTGAAACAACAGTAAAAAATGTAATAAAGGCAAGTTAGTATAAGCGCGTTACGAGCCTTAAGCTACTTGGGTAATGATAATTGAGCGGCCTTCTCTCAATCGTCTAGAATGTTTAGTATACGTCCTTTGGACGATATGCGGCGCATTCGTTCCCAGGCCATAGTCTCTAGTGCTGTACGAACTAGAGACAACTAAAAAACAGTTCTTCCGTAAAAGACAAAAAACAAACTTCAAACCTTTTTGCCCCGTGGGCCCATAATTCAAAGGAAGCTTTTCTGAAGAAAAGAGTTTCGTTAACTCCCAGTTCTACCGCAAACGGTAACGCCTAAGTCTCCAAGGGTCGAGCTGCGTACACCAAACTGTTGGAACTGTTTGTTAACCCTACTCGAAAAACAGATGAATCTGAATTCACGTAATCCGTATTATCCCGAACTACGTAAGCTTTGATCTCTCATATCTGTTGAGAGTACGTTGGCACAATACTGACGTATTGGCGAGCCACCTTCCCCCATCCGTTACCCGTAGTTAGTCAAACTATGTAGACTCTGATTTCTCATTCTCCGATGAGAATACGTAGGCATAAAGTGCGATGCTTTTCCAAGTCATTTTCTTTCCTTTTTATATTGGCCTTGATAGGTAGATAGTAAAACCAACCCGTCAGATAAACACAACAAGCATGGATCCCATCGAGTACGATGGACGTGAGGGGTGCTAATACTTTCCCTTTGCGTAACCCACTCCCGAACCTAGACAATGGTTGCGATGACCTTGTCTTATACCTTTTCGTCAGGTTTTTCCGATCGTTTCCTTTCCCGTTCTGAGGGATAAATAACGAAAGGTGGCGACTCTTCTGTTTTGCCGGCACCTTATTTTCGCGGTAGCGACAGCTGGCTATCACTGAATCATATTGGCCGAGAGTTATATCTTTTGTCACATGTGCCTGCCTCAATACTTTTTGCAGAGCTTCTCTGTGGGCTGGAGAATTCATCAAGAGAGACAAGATCGATATCTTCGATGGGGTTTGGTGAAGCTGATCAATAACCCTGTAATCACTTTTCTGAATAATCCTTAAGAATTCCTCATCGTCTCCTTCAGTACTTGGTACCTCTTTTTCTTTTGTCACAGCAGGGGTAACCTCTTTTGGAGTGACTACTATTATCTTTGGTTGATAGATTCGACCACTACGGGTCATCTTGCTTGTACCTGCAATATTTGTCAAGTCAACCTGGTCATCTTTTACCTCCTCCTTCTGACCAATCTTTCCAAATCCTTGGTCTATCACAATCATGTCATATTTCCATGGAACAACCTTTGTGCTTTCAAAAGGAAATGGTCTTGATTTCTGAATAATAACCGGTCGAGGTTGATCAATAGCAGATTTGCTGAAAATAGGCTTCACATTTTTGTTGGTCATAATGAACACCAGAACCTTCTCACTTTTCTTTGGTAGATTAAAAACAGGCTCAATTACCGAAACTTCTTCTTTCCTCATCTTGCTACACACTTGCAATACTCCATCATCAATCAATCTTTGTATATCCCCTCGTACCACATCACACCCTTTAGAATCAGTAGAACATTCTTCATAATCATTATAGGTACCTTCTATCAATCCTGCTTCCAGCAGCTTCTCGTGAAGTAACCTTAACGGAGTCTTGATCTCTGACACCTCACGGACTATCCTTTCATCTGAAACTTCTTCTACAACATTAACCCCTCCATGATTCGGTAATGGATTACTTTTAACATCAAGGGGTGCATCATCAAAAGACAAGATCTTCTTTTCTATTAACTCCCTAACAAGATGTTTTAAGGTAAGACAACCTTCTAAATCATGACTGGCAGCTCCTTCATGAAAGGCACAATGAGCATTTAGATTATAGTGAGGAGATGTAGTGTCTGGATTTAGCGGTCGCGTTGTTACCAACCCTTGCTGCACCAAGGAGGGGTACAACTCTGTGAAAGTCATCGGTATCTAAGGAAGTGGAGGTTTTGTTGTTGGTCTTCGATTCTGGTAGTTCTGTCTGGGTGCCTGAGCTTTAGGCTGATGATGTTGCTGATAGGGTGGAGCGTTGGGCGCTCGTTGATACCCTTGTTGAACTGGATGATATACGGGTGCTGGTTGCACTGCCTGATAACTGGGAACAAGATGATTGAAAGCTGGTGTTACAGCTGCCACATATGGTTGTTGGGCATACTGCAACAGATACATTGGTCGTTGTTGCTGAGATTGCTGAACATAACTTGGTTGAGGCTGCTGAACAAAGCCTTGCTGAGGTTGCTGAACATAACCTTGCTGATAATGTTGGTTAGGCTGTTTCCAAGTACGATTCTTTCTTCCCACTGCTATTGCATTTGTCTCCCCTTCCCTCTTTTTATGAAAATTACCACTGACTTTTTTGACATTGTTGTTGCTAGAACTAATGGAACCACTAGCCACCTTTCCATTCTTCATTCCTAACTCCACTCTCACCCCCACTGCAACTATATCAGAGAAACTTGCTGTTATACTACTGATCATCTTCTCATAAAACTCTAGTCTTACCGTATCGACGAACCAATATGTCAACTCTTTTTCACTCAAAGGAGGTTCTACCTGGGAGGCAGTCTACCTCCACTGTTGTGCATATTCTTTGAAGGATTCTGAACTCTTTTGCGACATACTCAGTAACTGTCTTCTATCAGGGGCCAAATCCATGTTGTACTTGTAATGCTTTATGAAAGCATCAGCTAAGTCTTGGAAACTGTGAATACGAGACTGATCCAGACCCAAATACCATTTAACAGGAGCTCCTTTAAAACTATCTTGGAAACAATGAATCATCAACTTGTCATCTTCTACATGTGCGGCCATTCTTCAGTAATACATAATCAGATGCGTCTGAGGACAAGTAGCACCTGAATACTGATCAAAATTGGGAACTTTGAATTTCGGCGAAATTACCAATCCAGACACTAAGCACATATCTCTGGCATCAGTACCAAAGATGTCATTTCCTTCCATTGCTCTGACCTTCCTGCCTATAGTCTCTACACTTTCTTTCAACTTTTCATGTCGTCCACTCTCTTCTTCAGAACCATCAAGACCTTCATACACTTGTGGAGGGTTACGGAAAATAGGGCGTACTTGGGCTTGAACAGAAGCTGGAGTATACGTAGGAATAGCTTGAGGAAATTCTGCCCCTAGGGGAACTGCTTGTTGGTTGACTGCCGGTGGAGGTACAAAGCCAGGCGGTAACCCATAGGTTGGTACATTGGCAATAGTGATTGTCGTTGGGATCGGCTCCACAGCTATGCCAGTGATTTCAGAAACAACAGTGGCTTAAGTGTCCAGTTTTGCACGAATGACTTGTAGGGCTTCCATGATCTGTCCCATGCCTCCTCGTAGCTCTCCGAGTTCATTATCAATCCTGTCCATATCCAAATTCTGTCCTTCCATTCTTAGGCGAGTTTGGGCTCGGGTATTGTATCGGTGTTGAGGATTCTGTGTGATTTTCTCTGGAGATAAGACAGCGGGATGAGACACAACACAAGAACATGCACATGCAATGCTTATGAATGCAAAAAATGCAAATTAAACATTCAAGGAATCCAAAGAAACATTTGCAAAAATTATAACAATGGGGAAATAAAGCAAATTCAAAGTCTTCATAGATTAACAACTGAGAGTTTTACAACAACAATTCTGAAACTGAAATACAAGTCTTCAATACAGATACATGATGAAATAAAACAGAAAACAAAAAGGATCTTAGATCTTCTGGTTGGAGGGCCCTTCGTCTTCTGGTTGACTCTTCTTCCCACCTTAACGGATCAATTCTTGAAGCTCCTCCTTATCTTGCATAACCTTGAAATACTTATCTCTCCAAGCCTTTCCTTGTTTTTTAGCTTTTGCCAAAGTAGCCTTCAATTCTTCTACGAGAGTAGGTTTGGGTGAGTCAGGCTCAAAGCGAGTATAGAACATCTTCAATGCTGCTTCTTTCACCCATGATAAGTAAGATTCTGAAACAGTAGTGTCGTGGTGACCTAGGGCAGTTACTCCTCTCGTGTGGACGTGACGCGAAGCATACACAATCCGAGCCTTGTAAGCGGGATTCCTCCCTTCTTCAATGTAGAAGCTTCTCAAAAAGTCTGGGTCTGGTTCATTTTCCATCGGGTGCCCCAACTGGCGCTGAGCTAAAATAGGATTATAGCTAATGCAACCATTAATTCTGATAAGTGGTACATTCGGGAAATCCCCACAGCTTTGAATCATGGCAATCCCCCCATACATAGGGTCATACCACTTAATATCTGAATGTTTGAGTAACAACAACTTCTTTATCCATGAGAGCCCATTCTGCCTATCCCAGAGTGCTGGAAGTCTTGGCATGTGCGAAATAAACCACTTGTGCAAGAGAACGGTGTAACACTCAATCTAACCAACTCCATAACGGTTCCTACGGTGGATGGAAAAGTACACATCAACCAACGGGGTAGGTACAAGATTCTTGATTAAGAAGAGGTTGATTGCATTTGCGTCCACAAAATCATTAGCAGTCGGGAACAGGAATAGTCCGTAAATTAGCAAAACCAGAATGGCCTCAAACGCTTCAGAATTCTTCGACTCGGAATAACTTTGAGCTTTTTCATACAGGAACATAGCTAGAAATCCGTATAAACCTCCCTTAGCAATCATATGAGATCGTACTTCGTCTACCTCCAAATACGCGGCCTCTGTAACAGCTCTTTCATTAGGAGTCCCTTCTCTTCCAGAAAATGGTCTAGGAGTGACTCCTACTCCCATCAGGGCAAAATATTCTTCCAAGGTTGGCAGCAATTGATAATATGGAAATGTGAAACAATGATAGGTTGAATCATAGAACTGCACGAGCACGGATAACATCTCTTCATCTACTTGAACTTCTAGCAAAGACAGCATATTCCCATACTTCTCTCTGAATGCCTCGGGGCCTTCTACTAAACTTCCCAGTTTCCTCAAGTTCTCTAATTTTGGGCTTCGGAACACAAACTCTGCTTTCTTTCCAGAATCAATCCTATAATATCTGCAAAACAATCTTTAGTTCCTTGAATGATTAATAAATGCGAATGCAAATGCGCAAAGTATCATGGAACTCAGATTCAGTAAGCATCAAAACATTGTTGATTCATTGGATTACAAAATTTTAGTACATCTTACAAAAGTCTTAAACAGAAAGCTAAATAAAAGCTAACAAATAGCCCTAAGAAGGTTCTCCTAACAGCTTCAAGTTGAGCTTCTCAATTTCTTTCTCCATCTGCGCCTTCTCAAGAATGAGCTTGTCCACGATTAACATCCATGGAGTTGACTGGGGGCTAGAAGAAAATAAATCTTCTTGCGCTTTTCTCTTCTTGCTGGAGAGCACATTTTCATTCTTCAACTCTAATTGCTTCTGGAGCTCTGCGTTCTCTTCAACAACCACTTGGTACTTGTGCTTCCAAGCGTCTTCGGTTTGTCGTGACTTGTTAAAAGCAATCCTTAACTTCTCCTCATCAGACATGAAGATCAAAGTAGGCTCCTCTTTTAAAGCCACGGGTTCTTGTCGAGAATAGGGCATCTTCAACTCAATGGCTCTCTTTCGAACCCATTAGAGATAAGGTTCCAAGGAGACACAATTAGGCTTTCCCAAGTCTTTCTTTCCTTTCTTGTGCAAATGACCCCAGGCTTTTAGAATCCTCTCTTTTTGCTCTTGATTATTACCCTCTTCTTTAAAGAAAATATTCTCCACATGAACATTGTTGGGCCTATATCTTAAAGGGTATCCCAACTGTCGACGGGCAAGAACGGGGTTGTAACTAATTCCTCCATTGGTACCAAGAAGAGGTACATTACAAAAATTCCCACAACAGTCAATGATCATTATACCATCATATTCACGGTTATTCCAATCAATATCAGAGTGCATGAGGGCCATAATCTTCTGTGACCACCACCCCTTCTTCGGATCCCAAAAGGCATGGGCTTTAGGCAAGTGTGAAGTGAACCACTTGTATAATAAAGAGCACAACAAGTAACCATCCCTCCTTTGTGAAAATTCCCGAGATGAACAGAATGATACGCGTCTGCTAGAAGAGTAGGCAGAGGGTTTTTCTTCAAGAAAATCTTAATGGCGTTGAGGTCCACATAGTTCTCAAAGCTGGGAAACAGAAAGATACCATAAATGAGTAAGGCAAGAATAGCTTCAAATGCATCCACACTCAAATGATCAGCGTGGTACTAAGCTTTTTCAACCAATAATTCTGCACTCAACCCAAAAACTCCTCCTTTTGTGATCATGTTCTTTTGAATATCCACTAATCCCAAACTTGTGGCTTTGGCAATATCTTGTTCTTTAGGGTCCTTCTCCATGATTGGAAAAGGAGAATCTTCAAGAATAGGCGAACCAACCAACTGAGAATATTCTTCTAGTGTAGGCACTAACTGATAATCAGGGAAAGCGAAACAGTGATAGAGCGGATCATAAAACTGGAGAAGCGTAGAAAGAAGCCCACTATCCACTTTTATCTTCAATAACAACAACAGCTTCCCATATCTACTCTGGAAACCCTCTGGATCTGTCACCAACGTACCCAACCTTCTTAGGTCATCTAGTTTAAAACCTATGTAAGTGTACTTTAATGTGTTCTTTCTTTCACCATCCATAGTGATCCCTGATGTTTACAAACAAAAAGAATCTGAGTTCCATGAAACTTTATGAGATGATGTTATGAATGCAAGAATGCACAAACACAAGTAAATGCAAAGGTCACATATATGCACAAGCATAAGTTTAGGTTTAAAGGTCAAGCGTGGATCCAAGGTCTACCCATCCCCAAAAGGTATGTACTAGGGGTTTCAAACCTGTAGAACAAGGTTCTAAAGGGTTCTCAGAGTCATCAACCCATCTTTCGGATATTATCAACTTCCAAAATTACTTGGTGATCAATAATATTCTCAAGAGAGTCTCGTCTAAGTGTAGTATCGCGTATCAACTATTTCGGAAATACTTTCTTATAGCCATCGCACTACATCCTAGTAAGGCCATAGTGGGGTAGAATGTAATCTAAAAGTCCACAATGTCATGGGCTCATTCGTCGAAAGTAGCATTATTTTCACGAATACTCGATCAACAATACTAAACTCTCAAAAAGGGCCTATATTGAGCGGTGGATTCTCAAGTTAGCTTGGTCAAGAATCAACTCCCTATAAGCCTCCTTGAATATACCACCATCCTATCATAATTGCACTCTAATCCGGGTATAGGACCATCTCACCACTCAAAAGGTCCCAAGATCCAACAAACAAATATACACAAATATACATGTAAAGCAAATATTCACAAATATGGCACATAAACAAACAAAATATGCTAAACCCTCAAGCTTTTCCCCAGTGAAGTCGCCATTTCTGTGGCGGTGAAAATTGGATATCAAGCTATTAAATTAACTCGAATCTTAATTCTTTTACAACCGAACTTTAATTTATCCAAAGGAAAGGTCTAAAGAAAGAAAAACCATTTTCGTGATGTAACAACAACGCTAAGAGATTCGGGGATCGGGGGTTGGTTATACCTAGGGATGGTGTTAGCACCCTAAGCATCTGTAGTAGTCTACAGGAACCTTTTGTTTGTTTGTGCTAAGTTTGTTAAACGTTTGCTATGTATTAGGAAAACGGTGTAGGCTAAAACCTAAAGATATATACACTAAGTTTGCTCGCAAAGACATCACGTCCTCTGCCTACGTATCCTAACTAGGATAGAATCAGAGCAATCGTAGTTCACCTCACAAAGTTTAAAGAACATTTGATTATGATCAAGGTTCAAAGGGGAACAAACATGACAATGTTTGTGTAGAGTTTGAAGAAACTATCTAAATCTAAGTTCAAGCAAAAAGGGGAGTAAGTAATCATGACGATGATTCTTACATAGAGTTGAAAAACTCTTTCCTAGGGTTCTAGTTGAAGAACACTCCTTGTAAAGGTGGGTTTCTTAGACTTAAAGCAAAGTCTAATGGCTTCTAAACTAAGGTTTAAGGTGACTTAACAAAGTCAAGAGAAAGGTTACGAGCTATCCATGACACAGGGGGGTCAATGGAAGGACTTTTCCTTTGGAAGGAGAGACGGGAGGCAACTTGGATGAGAACTAACAAGTTTCATCACTTGGGGAAAGGGAAATACTTAATACAATAAAACATGATGAAGATAAGAGCATGGTGACAACCATATAAAGCAAACATATTGAAGGTAAAGTAAATGTGACAACATTATACCAACAAAATATGCATTGATGACAATCAAGCAACAAGTAAGCAAGAAATGTGACGACAGTTCAAGCTTAAAATAGTTTCTCAGATAAAGCACATAAGTTCATGGTAACAACCCAAAGAAAATAATCCTATCATGTTGACTAACATAAAGGAAAATAAACATCAACAAATTCACAAGATAAACAAGCATGGAGAGAAAGAAAGATCATCAAGACGTGCGATAACGATCTCAAAATGTAAACAACTTGCAAGTGATGAAGGGGTTTTAAAAATACAAACAAAATGGAATTTCAAATTATCACATGAAAGTAGACATTTACATGAGCACAACACTAAAAGAATGAGTGAAAAAGGATAAAATATGAGCAAGTTATAAAAATATGAAAATTGGATGAATTAAATATACAAAACATGGTTAACAAGTAAAAATAAAAAGAAAAAGCGAGGGGTGGGAGTTGAACCCACGCCCTTTGGCTAGATCAAGCACGCGCATAAAAAAGAGGAAAAAATAAAAGGTTGATCCTCCTCAGGGATCGAACCTAGGTTCAATGGGTACAAGGCGTGTTTCATGGCAAGGTTTCTACCACTAGGGTGGCTATACACCCGTTATGTAAAGCCACCCCATAAATATATATGGGATACATGCAAATAGTTTTGGGCAAAACAAAGAGCAAGCAAGAGTCACATGCGTGAAGGGTTGGAACTTGATCAAGACACCATGGATTTGTATGAAATTTTAGTGTAACTTGAGTATTTTTTAAAAAGGAATACAGTGGTGGTATTAATTTTGAAAGGTCATGCTTCTATTTTGAAATTCGATAATGTGTGCAAAGTGAGTATGTGAAATGCATTTTGAAGTGAAGCTCAAGTTCCAATCAGTTTTAAATCAGATCAAAAACACACACACACTACATACATGTGGATGAGTGAATTCAAGCAAACGTTTTGATTCAAAACAGTTTGTGATGCAAAGTGATACTCAAGTTGCAAAACTGATATGTTTGATGTATAAGGATGTTTAATTCATGTTCCAAGCATTTTCAGGTCCAATCAAACACATACACATTGTGAAGTGCATGAGAAAGTTCAGTTCATGATCTATGCACAATTTGATCAAGTGAATCACATACACACATCACATATCTATAGACAAATGAGTTTAAACACAAATATTAATTTCAAACTGACTGTTATGAAAAATGAGTTTCAAGTTGCAACATGGTAATTTGATGTATATGTGAAAATGTTTAGATCAGTTTCAATGCATAATTAAATCAGGTAGATCACATATACATCTTACAAACATGCCAATGAATGATTTTAAGCACATGGTTAACTTTAAAACAAGCTGTGATGAAAAAATGATGATCTAGTTGCAAATTGACGTTTGAAATGCAATATGGTATTCAACTCATGTTCTAAGAAAAATTGGATCAAACAAGTTATGCACACAATCTTCAAACATGTTAACAAATGATTTCAAACATATAGATCAGTCAACAAACAGTTGGAATGAGAATGACCTTCTATGTGCAAAAAATGACATGTTAAGCTGCAAGTTGGTATGCATTTTGAATGTGAAAAACCACAACAAGTAGAAACAGCTCATACAAATCATCCACACACTTCATAAATATGCATTTAAGTGTGATTGGACTTACAAAACAGATACATTTCAAGCATAGCAGAATTTGGCATTTTGAGGCAAAAACAGTTTGGCTTAAAGATGCAGCAGGGTTGTTTAGTTGCAGACAATGAGGTCTTCATGAAAAACAAAACATACACACATTTCATACATTATAACAAGTAAAATGAGCCTAGGACTTAGGGTACATGGCTTTCATAGCAGGTTTTGGCATTTTCATGGAAACATGTAGCATTTTTGGTGACAATAGGTGATGTTCAAATAGGAAAAACTTTGAGCCAAGATGAGAGCATACACATACCATAAGTGCAGTAGCAGTCATGTAGAAACCAAAATCTTAGGCACATGTATTTTGATTCAAAATATAGCATCACGATGATAACATTTTGCAAAAACATCAAAAAAAAGCACCAACTGTCATAAAGCCAAGACAACAAGCTATGCACATATTCTCATCCACACAAACCACAAACATGTATCCAATTGTTTATAGGCATTAACATCAATCCAAAATCAGCTGTCATGAAAATTGGTATGCTCATGGTTCATATTTTTCAACATATTTCTCAAAAATGCCAAAACATGGAAAATGATGTAAAGTGCAAGATTCATAAACTACATACCTCTTTTAGACTATGTTGAACAAGTTAGAACACCAAGAAACCCAGAGAAACTTCAGATGGCACCTAGCTTTGGAACTTTCTTCTTCTTGAAGAAAAAATGCAAACCTTAGGACAGTTGGAGAAATAAGCTTCAACACTTGTTTCCAATGCTTTGGACAGGTGTAATATGATGTATATGAGGTGTTTGGATGATTAGAACATCAAGAAGAAACCTAGACAGAACTTGGCAGATTTTATGCATTGTGGTCAAAGTTGCTTGGTATGAAAGTTGACTTTTTTCAAAATGGTGTTTTTGAATGGCCTCAAGGCTTGGACATCTTCTATACCATATTTATGGATTGTGTGGATAATTTTTGGTGAGTTTGAATGTATGGAAATGAGTTTAGGGGCTGGGCTGTCAAGACAGATTTTTTGGTATTTTGGTAATTTTGAGATTTTGGTGAATTTGAAGTAAAGAGGGAAAGAGAGAAAGCTTGTGATTTCTCTGGTTTTTAGAGGGATTCTCATGTGTTGAATGAGGTAGGGAAGGCGTCTATTTATAGGGAAGTGAGAGGGAAAGGGAGATTGGAGGTTTCCTTCCTAAGAGGGAAATGTTTGGATTTTGTATCAAATCTTCCAAAAGGTACTCCTTGGCTTCAAAGTGATCTGAAGTCAAGTCTAATGATGAATTTAGAGTGGCTAAAGTGAGGCTAGGGAGAGTAGGAACATGGCTGGTTGCAGATTTTCACTTTCCACCTTTTACATATTTTGAATATTATAATGCAAGTTGCATTTGCAACTTGCAAGCCAACTTGCCATGCTTCTAACTTTCAATTCATCTGCATTTCTTTCACAATTCAATGCTTCAAAACATCTAAATATCAGAAACAATAAGATCCAAGGGCTGAGAAATGGTCCAAGTGATCAAAGAATGAATTTATGAAAAATCACCAATGTGGGACTCAAGTGTGAAAACACCATCTTGCCAAATCCATAACTCTCAGCTCACAAATGCCATTGAGATGTTCTAGTACTTTTTAGAAATCCCTGAAATAGCTCTAAAACATTCATGTTTTCATTAGTTTCAAATTCTCAAAGGAACTTGGCCAAAAAGCCCCTCAAAGTTGCTAAAAAACAAGCTTAAAAGTAAAATTTCTCAGTCATTTTCCCTTCTTGAAATGAATTTGATCATAACTCCAAATCTATGCATTTTCTGATCATGGACCACTTTTAGGCTTTTGTAGTATTTGTCAAGAGCTTTCCAATGAGCTTTGAACCACCTCATTTGGATGTGTGGTTCAGGAGTTATGGTCTTACCCCTTTCGAAACCCTAATTCCCGACTTTTGCGATTACTCCTCAACCCTTGATCCAATTGTCATGACATTTTTTGGGTAGACGCAATATGTCATTAGGAACATTTTTGATTCATATCTTGAGGTCAGATTCCTTATTGTTGAAGAGTTGACTTTTCGGTCAACCGAACGATCGATCAGTGGCTACCGAGCCGACTGTTGATGCTCTGGACCTCCTGAGGCTTTGAAACTTCTTGAATGGATTTTACCAAACCATATTAACATTATGGGCCACAATCCCACCATTATAACACCTTTTAAATCAAAAGTCAACCATAGTCGACTTTTCCTGCTCGAAAAACCCTAATCGGGTATCCTGAACTTCACTACTTTTGATTCCTGGGTAACAACCTCAAATTGGATTCATGTTTGATCCAATAGAATGCTCTTGATGATATGGAGACCCAATCTCAAAGAAAACCAATCCAAAACATTGATTGGTCAACCCTCAAAACCTCGATTTCGGCTGTACAAAACCCTGATCCTCCTGTAACTTGACAAAGACCACTTGGAAAGGGTTAAGGTTAGATAAACATGTGAATATGATCCTACCATGATGATGAGGATCTAAGGGGTCAAAATTTTGGGTATGACATATATCCATGACTGTTGATTTCATTTGATTAATTGCATTCAAACATGCTTGCTGCCCCCACTTTTCACGGCTGTTCTTATCTTGAAATTGCATCTGGTCTTTGACTTGCTTGCTTGCTGCCTGGCCTTTCACACTTGTTTTTTTATGCTGAAACATGTGTTGTTATATGTTGTCTTGCTTGTGCGCTGGATATTATTGCTGTCTTTTGCAGGAGTCGCTGTCGTAGCTGCTGTTTTTGCCTTGCCTTGGTTTTGCTTTGTGTTTGCATGTTCCCTCAGGACTCTTATTCCAATTTAATTTCTGATTAAATTTGGAGTAAGATACACATTAAGAGTTTAATCCAAGCATGATAATAAGTAGGTTAGTCCCTTTTAACCTCAACCTTAGGTCCATCTTTTGCATGCTAACATTAGGATAGAATCTCCTTTCACATCGCAACTTTAGGATCGCTTTGCATGACAACGTTAGGACTGAGTTTCCCTTAGACCTTTTGTGCGTCTCTCTTCTCATCTCAAAACCATTCTAACTCATCTAATAAATACAATGAACATCATACGCTACAAGCCTTAAGTACGTGGGAAATCATGAGTGAGGGGTTTCTCCTTGTTTAGAGTGTTTAGCGCATGCCCTTTGGGCGATATGCGATGCATTCGCTCCTATGTCATAATCTTTAGTGCAACGTGGATCACAAATCAAACTAATTCACTTCGGTAAAACTAACAAACAAAACTCAAACCTTTTATCCTTTGGGATCGTTGTTTCAAACCTCATTTCTAGAAAAGAGTACATTACTTTTCCGTTCTATCGTAAACAAGCATTGTCCCTAACTGCTAGAATGGGAACATAATGTCACTCAGCAAAAATACTTAACCTACCCTTGGTTTCGTTACCCGAACTACATTTGCTCTAATTTCTCATACCAGATAAGGATACGTAGGCACAAGACAATGATGTCTTGGCGAGCAACCTTCCCCCTATCACCCGTAGTTTTCTGAACTGCGTTGACTCTGACTTTCCCATTGCACGAGGGAGTACGTAGGGCGGCGGTGTCCTATCGAGTCTCTTTCTTTTTCTTTTGTTCTCGTTTCTGTTTAGTTGTAGCTTATAGATAAACACACCCTTTGATTAGACAACAAGCATGTATCCCTTTGATCGTTTCCTTTCCCTCCATTTGGGATAAATAACATTCAGTGACAACTCTTCTGTTTTTCTATCGGATGTTTTTTGCAGTTGTGACACAAGGGAGGAAGCTGTTCAAACCCTTCTCTAAATCTATCCAGACATTTAACGAGAGATTCTACGTGATCGAACCGGTGTCAGAGAGGGCTACCAATTCAACTTTTGTATGGGAGGTATTGTCGCATCGCAGCGAAGGAGGGCTGATAAGGATAGAAGAGTCGCCACCGTTCGTTATTTATCCCAAAAAAATGGAAAGGAAACGATCATAGAAAACCTATGGAAAAGGGAGAAGACAGGTCATCACAACGATATCTCGGGTTCAGGAGTCGGTTAAGCAACGGGAAGGTATGAGCACCCCTCACGTCTGTCGTACTCGACAGGGTCCACGCTTGTTATCTATCTAAGAGGGTGTTAATCTATCTAAGCTATAGACCACAGGGACAAAATAAAAGAAAAGAGACTTGATAGAGCATTGCCGCTCCATGCCAACGTACTCCCTCGTGCAATGGGAAAGTCATAGTCAACGTAGTTCAGAAAACTACGGGTGAAGGTGGGGAACGTTACTTGCCAAGATATTGTCGTCTTGTACTTACGTATCCTCGTCTAGTACAAGAAATCAGTGAAAACGTATTTCGAGCTAACACGACCTTAGATTGGTTCAAATGTTTTACCCGAGTAGGGTTAAAACTTAGTTCTAGCAGTTAGGCGTATGCTGCTCGATCATTGGAGATTTAGGCATTACCTGTTTGCGGTTGAACCAAGAGTTAACAAAACTCTCTTTATGAAAATGGTTTTCCATTAATCCCGAAGGATAATAAGGTTTGATGTTAGTTTTTGATTCTTTTAAGAAGAAGAAGTGGATTGAATTGTTTGTAATTCATGTTGCACTAAAGACTATGACTTAGGAGCGAACGCGTTGCATATCGTTCAAATGACATACGCTAAACACTCTAGAAAATTGAGAGGAGGCCCCCCAATCATCATTTCTCAAATGCTTAAGGCTCGTAGCGTATACCACTCATTATCCTTTATTAGATGTTTTGAAGAAGTTTTGAGGTGAGAAGAGAAGACACACTCTAAAAGGGAGACTAAACTCAACCAAATGTTATCATGCAATGTACACCTATGATTGAGATGAAAAGGGAAGACTACCCTAATGTTATCATGCTTTGATTTAAACCTAATGTCTATCATAATCCATCCTGAACAAGAAAAATTAGAGGTCCTAAGGGAACATGGCAAAGGAAGACAAAAAGAAGAAGAAAGCAAGCACAAATGAGAGAAGAAAAGTATGCAAACATGCAATGCAACACAAAGATGAAGAAAGAGGGAGGAACAAAGTGTGGGGCAGTAGCAACCATAAGCACATCTCAACCTCTTAAATGCAAACAAGAATATGCAAAACAAAGAAGGAAAGCAAACCAAAGAGCTTGAACAAGTTCAAGCTCAAGTGAGATGAAATAGGAGGAATTACAATTCCTACAACCACTTATGCATCAATTACCAAGCCCAAAGGCAAACAAAGAAGAAATAAATGTAGACATGATCAAGATGAGGATGGGAGAAATAGGCTTGGGCAGCAAGCAAAGAAGAAACTTAACCATAAGCATCACAATGATCATGCAAGAAAGAAACAAGAGAGGTTCTCAAAGTGGCCTTTCATCCAAGTCAAACTCAAAGTGAAAATCAAAAGCACCAAATCAACTTGAATGAGTCCCCAAGGTCCTAGGTCAGAAGTGAGAGCAAGAGAAAAGGATAGGCAAATAGAAGAAGAAAGCAAAGCAAGGCAAGTTGCAAGATGAAGCATGGTAAAGAACCTAGGTTCTAAACACTTTCAACATTCAACATCAAATGGAAAGCCTTAAACAAATGCAACTTACAACATACACCAACCAACTTTAGGACCTATAAATTTGCAACCAACCACTTCAACATGTTAGAAATGTGAATCAAGAGGAGTTGCAAGCATATGGGATCCACAAGGGTCATCTCCCACAAGCACTAGGTCAACTAGTATGTGTGAACCATTCCTAGGGTGACTTAACTTGCAAGGTACACCAAAAATAGGAAAATGATTCAATAAAATCCAAATAAAATGCACAAAGCTCAAAAAGATGTTAGCAACCAGAGACCAAAGCAACACAACTAAAGTACAATCAAAGTATTACCAAAAGAATTGATACACTAAGGGTGCTCCGCATAAAAGAAAATGAAAGTCAACCAAAAAATAGGTCAAACTTTGACCAAAACCAGCCTCAGAGGCACCTCAACTCATCATCAAAATGATGAAGAAGCCTCATTTATAGGTGGTTACAAATGGTCAAAGAAATGAGCAAGAACAAATGGAAACAAACATAAAAACACTTCCAATCATTAAATTCAAATTAAATTGAAAAATAAATGGAAAATGAAATTAAAAATTATGGAAAATTAAATAACACGTTAAAGTGTTAGAAAATATTTTTGGTTGAATTTTATAATGTTTGGAAGTATTTTTAACAAAATAAAACAAAACAGAAATAAAATGTTTGGAAGTATTTTGGTTGTGTTATTTCTGTTTTGTTTTATTTTTAACAAAATAAAACAAAACAGAAATAACACGCCGGTAATATGAATGTCAATGCAGATACTGCTGGGGTATTTGTGGGTGATGTCAACCAGGGTTTCAATGGGGGCGTTGAGAATGTCGGAATGAATGGTATTAATGGTAACCAGGGCTTCAATGGTGTGAACATGGGGTATGGCAACATTGCTGGCACCAAGGCTGGGTTTGGTGACTGTGGTTATGGTAATCTTGGATATGGAACTGGTGCATACAACGCTCAAGAGATGGGCAATCTGAGGTATGACCCCAGGTACTTCCAAACGGGTCCGGGTCGTGATGCAGATTATGTTGGATACGATGCAGTACCTCGCTGGGAGGATCGTCAGGAGGATGTGTTCTCTGGTCAGAATGAGGGTTATGAAAGAGCTAGGGATGACAACCATCGGATGAGATTGCTAGAAGAGAAAGTGAACGGGTTAGCCAGCCAGAATGCTCTTGGGCTGGATATGTCAAATATGGGGCTGGTCCCAGGGTTGAGGGTCCCGCTGAAATTCAAAGCGCCGTCCTTTGATAAGTACAAAGGGGATACGTGCCCTAGGGTGCATGTGCGCGCATTTTACAGGCGTATGTCTGCGTATTCTGAGGATGAAAAGATGCTAATGCACTTCTTCCAGGATAGCTTGTCAGGGCCATCGCTGGAGTGCTACATGAGCTTGGAGCCTACTCAGATCAGGAATTGGAAAGAGCTGGCAGAGGCTTTTGTTCGACATTATCAATATAATAGTGATCTCGCCCCTAACCGAGTCCAGCTGCAGAGCATGTCTCAAAAATCTAGCGAGAGCTTTAAGGAATACGCCCAGAGATGGCGAGATCTGGCTGCTAGGGTACACCCTCCGATGGTGGAGCGCGAAATGATGGATATGTTCATAGGAACTTTTTCTGGAATGTACTATGACCGGTTGCTAAATTTTTCGATGAGTACCTTCTCTGAGTTAATCTTGATGGGGGAGCGCATTGAAAACGGAGTGAAGACTGGCAAAATTTAGGCGGGTGAGTCCAGTTCTACAGGGGGTAATAAGAAGACGTTTGGTGGTAAAAGGCAGGGTGATACCAACGCTGTATACAATGCTCGACGGAGAAATAGAAGTCAGAATTGGCATCAGCAGTCGCAAGTTGCAAGCGTAACCATTCCAGGGCCTTCTCAGCAGCAGAGACAACAACCACAGCAGCAGCCTAATAATAATCAGCGCAGACTTCAGAACCCACGACCGAGGAGAATATTCGAGGTACCGCCGGTATCATATGCAGAACTCCTTCAAACTTTGTTGAAATTGCAGCTAGTCGAGAAGAGGACCTTAGCACCACCAACTGGCCAGCCACCAGTCGGGTATGATGTTAATGAGCACTGTGAATTCCATTCGGGTGCACCAGGGCACAATATTGAAAATTGCCTAGCTTTCAAGCATAAAGTACAGGATTTGCTTGATAGTACAGCTATTAACTTTGGGAAGGACGGTCCTAATATCACGCAGCAGCCAATGCCCAAGCACGGTGGGGCTGGGGCCAATGCAATCCTGATTGATGATGGGTTGGACTCAGTGTCAGAAGTGAGCAAGCTGAAAACCCCTTTGAGTTACGTAAATCAGCGTTTGTTGAAAGGAGGTGTCTATCCCGGATGCAGTGAAGAGTGTGTTGACTGTTTGGTTCTACCTGGGGGCTGTGAGAAGTTGAAAAGGGGAGTTCAAGGTTTGATTGATGAAGGGATCCTGCAGTTTGACAGGCCTATGGGGCGAGAGAAGTCTGTTGAGACAGAATCTGGAAAAGAGCGCAGTGAGGTTGCTACGATCACCATTCCGTTCAAATCAGTGACGATTTCGGCATCATCGAAAAGGCCGACCATTACTATTACCAAAGCTAAACTAGTCCCTTATGAAAGCACAAAGGCAGTCCCGTGGTGCTATGGTGCTGAGGTGTATTGTAATGGGGAAAAGATTGACTTGAATGATCCGCCAGCGGGATCCGTAGATAACATAGTGGGAGAGGGTGGTATAACCCGAAGCGGGAGAATTTTCACTTCACCTGAGGTCGAGGCTCGCCAGGGATAAGAGCAAAGTTGTTGAGGGGGAATCTTCGGGGAGTAAGGAGAAAGAGCCGATAACCAAAGATGTGGAAGAATTCATGAGATTGATTCGTAAAAGTGACTACAAGATTGTAGATCACCTGCAGCAGACCCCGTCAAAGATCTCCATATTATCGCTGTTGTTGTGTTCTGAGGCGCATATAAATGCCCTGTTGAAGGTACTTGAGACATCCTTCGTGCCGCAAGAGATTTCAGTTAATCAGCTGGAGGGAGTTATGGCACATGTCAACGCTGGGCATGGTTTGGGGTTCACGGATTTTGACCTAACGCCTAGAGGGCGTGATCACAATAATGCCTTGCACATCTCTATCGAGTGCCGGGGCACTATTTTATCCCATGTGCTGGTAGACACTGGGTCCTCGTTGAATGTGTTACCAAAGAAAGCCCGGTTGAAATTGGATACCCGTGGGTTGTTGTGCACACCTAGTGATTTGGTGGTGAGGGCCTTTGACGGAACAAGGAGGTCGGTATTCGGGTCAGTAACGTTACCCATCCAGGTAGGTCCGGAGGTGTTTGATACAGTGTTTTACATCATAGATATCCAGCCTGCATATAGTTGTTTGATCGGGAGACCTTGGATTCATGCCGCTGGGGCAGTAACTTCTACACTCCATCAGAAGCTGAAGTATATGGTTGAGGGGAGTATTGTGACGGTGTGTGGCGAAGAGGACATCTTAGTCAGTCATTTGTCTTCCTTCAAGTACGTGGAGGTAGATGGAGAGATTCATGAAACGTTGTGTCAGGCGTTCGAAGGGGTGAAGGTTAAAGAAGAAGCCCCGGTGAAGAGTGAAGGGCAAGAGGTGGCCGTCTCCTCATATAAAGAAGCCAAGGCGTTGGTGCAAGCAGGAGAGATTCAGAAGTGGGGGCAGGTTCTGGACATCCCAGTGAAGCAAGATAGGTATGGCTTGGGGTACCGCCCATCTCCCTCACAGAGTGCGCCTAAGTACAAAGGACCTATCGTGTTCACGCCCGGAGGGGTTAGCTTCGAAAGGATTAATGCCGTGTCTGATACGGAGGAAGTGGATAGCGACTGCGACATGGACGCATGGATTCGACCCAGCACGCCGGAGCAAAGCCTATGCAACTGGTCCATCCAGGACGTCATCCAAGTCACCAAACAGTAATGCATTGTTTTTTCAATCATTGTATGATCACATGCCTTGCCCGGGGCATCGTTGATCTTGTCTTAGGGCCTAACTGTTTACCTGTATGTTTGCATGATCAATAAATGACGACGTTTTTTACATTCAAATGTTGTGATCCTTTTCTTTCTGTTTTTTTATTTTTTCAATAAAATGGCAGCGTGGTTATGCATTTTGCTTGTATATCATTTTGAAGCACTTAACCGTTTCCCTCGCAGGATTCATGAATTTTCAGATGACATCGACCAAAGACTTCCTATGACTCGTTTAGACTTCGAGCATCCGATCTTCCAAGCTGAGGAAGAGATTGTTGAGGATAGTGACTTACCAGAAGAGCTGAGTCGGTTGTTGAAGCAAGAGGAGAGAGTCATTCTGCCTCACCAGGAAGAGATTGATATTGTCAATTTAGGGTCTGAAGAATGCATCAGGAATATCCGTATAGGGGCCGCGTTGCAGGTGGACATCAAGCAAGAGCTTATTGAGATGCTGCGTGAATACAGTGATATATTTTCTTGGTCCTACGAGGACATGCCAGGTTTGGATACCGACATGGTCGTTCATCGTCTGCCGTTGATGGAAGATTGCCCACCTGTGAAGTAGAAACTCAGAAGGACTCATCCTGACATGGTGTTGCACCCCAAAATTTGACCAACATTTATCCATTCATGGAGTATTTGAAAGTTGATACCTTCATCAGAAAGTTCAAGAGATCTTCAGAGAAGTGGTTTGAAACCAGGGTTGTGTGCTTCACAGTTTGAAAGTTGTGGGAGCCCCTCAGATGATTCTGAGACTTTGAGAATGAACTTGATGTTTTGAAAAAGCTTATGAGAGGTCTTGATAGCCATCATGAAGCCCTGAGAAGTCATTGTGCAAGAATTCAGAAGATTCAACCATGAATGGTAGAATTAGGGTTTTGACTGGGTCAACCCTAGATCAGCTAAAGATTTGGAGAAGGTTGAGACTTAATCCAAGGGCCATGAGATCATGGAATGATGCATAGAGATGTTGTAAAGGTGATTCCTAGACCAACTCATCATGATTGAGGAGTTTGAGAAGTTTTGAGTTAGGGTTTCTGAGGATTGTCAGTGGAAAAACCCTAATTTGATCCCTATCTTCCAGGCAGTTTTAGCACTAGATGTGTTTGATATCTCATTTTCCCCACAACATGAATGTTGTAGAGCTTGTTCTAAGCTTTAATTTGAGTGGTGGAAGTCCTTGATAGGAGTTACAGAGCTCAAGTTATGGTTTTGGCAAATTACAGGTCAGTTGATGTGTGTGAATCTGGGTCCTTGAAAGTCACCCAACTTCCAGACAACTTTTGCCCTAGTAGGTTGATTCCTATGATTTCTTGGTCAACATGAATGTTGAAGAGGATGTTCTTAGCTTTAATTTGAGTGGTAGAAGTCCTTGATAGGATTTGTGGAACTCAACTTATGGTTTGAACAAGGCAGGGGTATTTTGGTCATTTGTCAGTTATGGGTCATTTTAGCCAATGCCTAAAACTCCTATTTCCAAGCCTCAAATGGAAAAACTCAAAACATGAAAGTTGCTCAAAATGTGATTTTAAGTCTAGAAAGAAGGTCACAAATTGTTGAAAAAGCTCATAGCACAAGATTCCATGATTGGTCAAAAATGAACTAAAAATGACTTATAACTTTGAAAAGTTGAAATTGAAAAGTGATTTGGGAGATCCACAAATCCAAAATAGGTCATCCAATATATCATTTTGATTGGAAAAAACATTTTGAGAAGATTGGTTTAAGTAGAATTTTCATTTGAGGCTTAAAAGATGAGGTTCCTTTGGAAATTTGTTACTTAAGAAAGAAGGCAATGTTGGAAAACTTAACATAAGGCAATTACAAGGCATGTGAGCTTCCTTACCATTTCATATTATCATGTGGTGAGATTTTAAAAGGTGTGTAAGTTGGTTAGAGGTGATATATCATGAGATAACCAATATGGCATAACATGAGATTTTAAGGAAACTTCCATCACATTCTAGATGATTCTAGAAACTTCCATTGATTGTTATAAAAAGAGTGCATTGTGGAGAGTCTAGGGTTGGTGAAACTTGAGCCAAGTCAGAGGAGAGAGAAGGAGAGATAGCCATTGAAGCCATTTCTTCAAGTTGAAGCAATCCAAGTTTTCTTCCACCACAAGCCACCTCCTTCCATACAAGTGCAAACAGAAGGCATACCTCCATTGAAGGACCATTGTGAGTGAATTCCAAGGCTTGAATCGTGCTCAACATCATCTCACCATTAACTTCTTGACAGGTTTTTCTTCACCCCATACCTCCTAAATTATGCTGTTTTAGTTGGTTCTTTAGGCATAGAGATAATGTGTTAGGGTAGAGGATTCTTTCCCTTGAATTAGAACAAGATTGGTGAGGTTGCATAACAGAACCATGATTCTTGGATCTTCAATAACTATCTGTTTAGGAAGTTTTAGGTACCATGAAGTAGGTTAAAATGATCAGGATAACATCAAGAGCATGATTGCATCATTGTACTGAAGTTTAATCTAGGTTGATATCAGTTGAAATTCATAACCGTGTTTGTACCAAGATGTTCAAGGCCTCTGTTTGGATTATCCACGAGGAGTTAAGAGAAAGTGAACGTAGGGTTGTGTTCCCCTTGAGATTTAGAGCAACTTTCATTTTTAAATCGAGTCCAACCGTGGCCTGAGCGAGGAGTTAGAGGAGCTAGAAGTTTCGGCCATGGAGGTGGGGTTCTGCAAACCCTAGGGTTTTAATGGAGACGATGAAGAGAAGCCATTGGATCAGTCTCCAATATTGACTAATTCCTTAGATCTAGTGGCCAGGATTTAATCTGAGAAAGAGAGGGAAGATTTGAAATATATGAAACGCGGTCGTTTCATTAAAGACCGGTTCTGGGCTTGGACTTCTATTCGCCCCCCCCTTTTTTGTTGGCCCAGTTATTTTTAACTAGTCTGATGTGCTAGTTGCGCCCCCCCCCCCCCTCCTTTTAATTAATTCATTTCTTTTTAATTTTCTTTTAATTTTGTCTGTTTTGAATAATTCATTAAAAATAGTCAAAAAATGATTTTTAATTTCTTCTTTTTTCTATGAGTAGATTAAAATGAGTAGAAAATTATAAAAATAAAATTGAGATTTTATTTTTAGGTTTAATATTTTTAGTAGATTTTCCAATTAAATAGCTTTTTAATTGTTTAATTTGGTATGTGATTTTGTAGGAATTGTTTTAGTACTTTCCATTAATCTTTTTTACCCATTCTTTTTTGTGCAATTAGATGATTAGTCATATTTCCCCATAGGATTTTTTCTAGATTTTTAGAATTAAATCTTGATTAGTTTAATTAGGGTTGAATTAGGATAGTCTAATTAGGGTTTAGAATTGTGCATAGGTGATGATTCCTTTTCTTTGATTGAGTTCCACTTTGATTTTTAGGTAGAAACCTTAGTAGATGTTATGAGTAGGTGTTGAGGACCCTTGTGAATATTTGTTAGAATTTTTCCCCATTAGTTTAGTATTTTTAGGTATTTTCTGAGATTGCCTGATGATGTGAGCTGTTCAGTGGGTTATCTGTTCATCTGTGGGGTTCATTCTGAGGAATTTGATGGAGGGCTTGTGTTGCCTTGAGGATATTGATGGAGAGCATCATGAAGGGAAGCTTGTAGATCAAGATTCAGAGGCCCAGAGCTTGTCTCATCTCCTGTCTGTGAGGTTTGAGAGCCTGAAGTTTGAAGGAAGTTCATGGTACTTTCCTGAGGAAGGCACTATGAATGACTTTCATCCTTCCTTCTCACCTCTTTCTTAAGTATCCAATGATGTTGGAGCCAACTTGTGAGTTTAATTTCTCCTGAGGAGGAATGTGAACTGATCACATGTTGTTGAGCCACATGGGATACAACTCCTAAGTGGAAGCCTCCTAGTACTTTCCTGAGGAAGGTCCTATGGGTCTATTCACTTAGTTCCACTAGTTGATCTAGGATTTCTCAAGTATCCAATGATGTAGGAGCTAACTTGTGAGTTTAATTTCTCCTGAGGAGGAATGTAAACTGATCACATGTTGTTGAGCCACATGGGATACAAATCCTAAGTGGAAGCCTCCTAGTACTTTCCTGAGGAAGGTCCTATGAGTCTATTCACTTAGTTCCACTAGTTCAGATAGGATTTCCTAAATATCCAGTGATGTTGGAGCCTGCTTGTGAGTTTAATTTCTCCTGAGGAGGAATATAAACTGATCACAGTGGTTGAGCCACATAGGGTATGATTCCTGAGTATACACCTCCTAGTGCTTTCCTGAGGAAGACACTATGAGTCTGATTGCTTAGCTCCCTGTCTTTGGTAAGCTTGTGCTGAAGCTCGAAGACTGGGAATGATTTCTCTTGTTTAGGGTTTTGCTTGAGAGCTTTGCTTAGATTTGTTTAGGATTCTGTGTTAGGGTTAGGATTAGAGAATAGATGATTCTTTCTCAAGTGTGTTGTTTGCCTGTTGGCACTTCATTTCCTTTATCTGGTTATTGCTTGATAGCATGTTGTTTATTTTCAGTATGATTACTGTTATTTCATGACTGGCTTGAGGTCGAGATGAGCTTGTGGAGGCTGAAGCCCCACACACATTTCCTCCCTCACTTGCATTGCATGCATTTTACTGTTAAAGCTGATGTTTTTGTCTGTTTCTGTGTATCATTGACATGATCCCTTAGGACTCTCATTTCCTTGGATAGGGATTTGATGATAGACTTTTAGGTTGAAACCTATGCATGACAACATCTAGGAGTTCCCTGTTCAAACCTCAACCATAGGATGAATCCATGGCATGATAACAAACAGGACTTGATAGTCTCCCTCCTAGTTGAGCCATTTTAATCCGTAGTTTCCCGAACTACGTTTGCTCTGATCTTTCATACCAGATGAAAGTACGTAGGCATAGGATGCGATGTCCTAGCGAGCAACCTTCCCCCGTAGTTAGCCGAACTACGTTGACTCTGATTTCTCATTCTCTGATGAGAATACGTAGGCATAAAGCGCGATGCTTTGCCGAGTCATTTTTCTTTTCTTTTTCAGCCAGCCTTGATAGGTAGATAGAATAAAACCAACCCGTCCAAGTAAACAAACAAGCGAGGATCCCGTCGAGTACGACGGACGTGAGGGGTGCTAATACCTTCCCCTTGCGTAACCGACTCCCGAACCCAGGCAATGGTTGCGATGACCTTGTCTTACCCTTATTCGTCAGGTTTTTCCGATCGTTTCCTTTCCCGCTCTGAGGGATAAATAACGAAAGGTGGCGACTCTTCTGTCATGCCGGCACCTTATTTTCGCGCAAGCGACAACTGGCGACTCTGCTGGGGACTACAGCATCTAGGGACTTTTCCCATCCCTTATGCTGGGACCGTTTCCCATCCCCTACGCGAGTCAATCCTATCGTTTGTGTGTTTGCTTGTTGGGTTGCGTTTATTGATCACATCTTTACTTCCCGCATTTTATTTCCCGCATTTTATTTCCAGTTTGATATGATTATCTGTGCTGCTGTGGGAGAGGGATGTTACTGTGAGTGAAAAGCCGGACCTGGGCTTGAGTACACACCTAGATATAGTTGCGGAGAAGTAGTAGACGAACCTGTCTGCTGAGCAGGCACAGTTCCCTACGAAAATCTGCGCTCAGACGAGATTCTTGCAGAGGTGCTCCTTTCCGGTCCTGAGGATCTGAGGGGAGTCCAGACGTGAGGATTGTCGACTCTGGGGAACGATCATTTGGAAGTCAGCTAAGAGAGGCCTCTTCATGACTTGATGATGCCACTCCTTCTGGGAATCGTATTGTCACTCATGAATGTCTGTGACGCTGACGACCGCATAGGATGCCGTACCTTTGTCCGTGGATTAGGTCCATCATACCTGTGAGTGGGGTTGGGATATTGCAGGAAACTTTGACCTCCAGACTACCCGGTTTTCTTGACAGTGAATCAGTTATGTTGGGTTCTCAGTTGCAGATATGTTCTTGATAGAGCAAGGGTTTGATCAGAGGATCTTATCATCGGGTATTTGTCTGTTCTTGATAGAGCAGGCTTTGATCAGTGTATTATTATCAGAGGTTTGTTCTGGATGGAGCAGATTTTTGAGTGAGGTCTGAGGATCTCGTCAGCAGTTGTTATTTTGTTCTTGACAGGGCAGATTTTTGAGTGGGGTTTGAAGATCTCGTCAGCAGCTGTATTTTTGTTCTTGGTAGAGCAGATTTTTGATTGGGGTCCGAAGACTTCATCAACAGATATTCCTTGATCTTGCATCCGGGGTCTTTATTATCAGGCCTTCGTTCTCGTCAGAGCAGAATTTTGATCTCGATTTTACCAGATGGTTATTCACAGCAGATCAGATCAGTGGGTTTACACCGGGGTTTCCTTCTCGTCAGTGACTGTTGACATCGAATCTCCACAGCAGCCGCCTGGATATATTGTTACATACCTGCATTTTGCATTAGCTTGCATATTCATGTTTGCATCCCATCAGCATGTGTCTGTGCTGCCGGCGTGTTTCGTACCCTGATCCTGGTGTCCCGAGCAATATGAGATATTTTCTTCCATGAATGGATCCAGTCTTATCACTGCATTGACACTATGTTGGCACGTTGACACCAGAATCAGGGGTGATCTCCTGAACGTACAGACACCCATAATTCATCTTGCATGGCAGAAGCCGGGACTTGTCTTCTAACCTTTGTGTTTGCAGGTTTGACTCAGAATCAAGCAGCTCAGACTGATGGAGCAGATACAAGCTGAACTAGAGAAAATCCAAAGCCAGCTGGGGCAGGTCATGAATGACATACAGGCAGTGCGTCTGGACCAGCAAGTACTCAGAGAGGAGAATCAGCAGCTGCAGAATCAGCTGAGCTTTCTCATGGGAGTAGTGAGAAGTATGTTAGATAAGGAGAGTGGTCAAGCACCCAAGGAGGAGACCAGAGTGCTTCCTCCGTTACCGTCAGTGCCACCTGTGCTGAAGCCAAGTGGACCTCATGGACCCTCTACACAGCATGAAGCTCGAGGCCTGTCTCGTCGTCAGCCGCGCCGAGCATCTCAGAATAATCCTGAAGGGTATGGTCAAAAGAAGAAGCTACTTGATAGAGCTTTGGACCCACTACCTGTGAGTTATGCCCAGCTGCTGCCGCTGTTGGTTCAGAACCGAGTTCTCAAGCTTCGGACCTTAAATCCACCAGATGAGGGGTCATCAGACGTTGATCTAAGCGTGCGTTGTGATTTCCACTCAGGAGCGCCGGGGCACCATGTTGAAACATGTAAGGCTCTCCGGAATAAGATTCAGGACCTGATCGACTCGAGGACAATTAGGCTTGTGCCGGGCGGCATAAGAGCATCGGGAAAGTTTATCCCTTACCCTGCGGGAGAAGTGGATGATTCCACTCCTTTGCCTGAAGCTGAGAAAGATCTGGAATATGTCCCGCGACCTTTGGTGACTGAATCACCTCGCTCGCAGTTCTTACCTGGATCAAGCTCAAGGACGCCAGCGCCTAAACGAGAGACCATTGCTCTTGGGCGGAAAGAATACCAGCCCCAGGATCACAAAAGACCTCGCAACCACGTGGAACAAAGGAATGCTTCTCCCCATCCAGTGCCTGTGCCGTATAGCCAGATTCTTCCGCTATTGGTTCAGAATTCCTTGGTGGAACCGAAAGCTCTCAAGCCCGTGCTAGAGCCTTACACTCCAGGGTACGATCCTCATGCTCAGTGTGGCTACCATGGTGGATCTCTGGGGCATTCAACTGAAGATTGCAAGGCTTTCCAGGCGAAGGTGCAGCAATTGATCGACCAAGGGTGTATTTCCTTTCCAGACGGAGTCTTGGTTGTGCGTGACGACCTCTCAGCTGTTTGAGCTCGTAGATTCAGAGGGTTGCTTCCAGAAGCCAGTGATCCAGACAGGCAGACGCCCTCAGCATTGGCAGTCCTCGGACTTTTTACCATTTGCACTTGTAGTTTCTTTTCTGTTAGTTACTACTTGCTGTTAAACATTGTATGTTTCGAATGGTAATGATAATAAAGTGACTATGCATTTCTTCTGAATTAGTTATGTCGTTGTCACTCATTTACTGCATTGCACTGACGCTTGCATTTTATTTACTCCACTTTCTTACTATGATTAGCAATGAGCGGAGGGAGGATGATGAAACTGAATGCGCATAACCGATGATCGTATTGCTTTCAGATAAAACTTTGCCGATGACGTACAAGGCATTGTTTCAAATCCCCTAAACACCGGAGAGATAAGGAAGAGAATCCCTTGTTAACCACTTCGAGCCGAGAAGTAGGAGTTTCTTTCGGATTTTTTAACCCTCGCATCTTAACCCGGGGCAGGGTAGTTGTCAGTTAGCTTGATTGAGCGCTCAAGTCTTATAGAGGAGTGTTGTCCTTCGAGGACCAATCACATCATATGCCTCTCCAGAGGTCGTACCTCATCAACCGCAATGGTTAAACCTCACCAATCAGGAGTGAGACAGTTATAATCCTTTCGGAGCAATCAAGACAACCAGTGTCACACGACTTGTTCCAAGAAAAAGAGAAATAAGAAAGCCCGCTAAGTAAAAAAAGAAAAAAGCTAGAAAGCAAATACTTAGGCAAAATCAGGGCATCCCGCTGGACTTCAAAAAGAAATCGAAAAGAACTCAAAAGGAGTCAGTCCAGGCAAAAGTTAGGGAATCAAAAGAATGAAAAGAAAGGATATAAAAAAGAAAAATCCTCGAACAAGGGCGAAGTCGTGTAGACACAGACGCCGAAAACGAAAAAGGAGTAATTGTCACTCCGAAACACCTTGCGAATTCTTTAACCAGTTGTTCCCAATGTTCAACATACCTCTCGAAGAGGCGAGCGCTCGACCCAAGTTAACTGAACTGTAGGATCGGAGATCATCACGTAGAAGGGGCGGGTACAAATCATAATTTGAGCCAAATATCCTTTGTTTCACGAACCGTGAACCCGACCACGATGCAACCCTTAAAAGACCTAATCGAGGCAGGGTTTATTCTGAGAGCGCATTACGATAAGGTTGAGTAACCTGACTCCTTCATGATTTGCTAATCATATCCTTATTGCATTTTTCACTGATCGCATCAGCACTACGTTTGAACTCTTGAGTTCATTCGTCGCTCACTAGCATGACACGTAAATGAGTGACAGCACAACATTTTTTCGAAATTTGCATGAACACTGCATTAAAATTACTATTCGTGAATAAACAATTTTAGTTGCAGGTTAGTAGCTGATACGAAGGAACTTCAGCAAGGAATAGTCAATCAGGACTGAATCGCCAGAGGTCTGGATCAGAATGTTGTGCTTTGAAACCCTGTGAATCTGGGGCAATGACTTCCAGTGAGTTTGGAATCAGTTTGTCTGAGGACAAGTCCCGGAGCATCAGTTGATTATGGGGCAGTTTATGCAAGCAGCGGTTGATCGGAAGTGAATCTTCTCGAGACCCAATCAGGGGCAGTTATCCAGAATTCTTGCGATTTAAGGGCAGATCCCTCCAGTATTCGATCAAAGCATGTTGAGTCGCTCATCGCTCGTTCAGGGGCAAGCTACTTCAGAGATATTGAAGCCGACCATGCTGAGAGTTGATCAGTTGAGGATGAATCCTCCCGTTGTGCAGATGCTGGGGCAAGCCACCTGAAGATTGTCTTGTTGCCAGTTGTTTTCGGCTCAGAATGAGTCATTCCCAAAGGTCGGATTGGGGCAAGTTGAATTGCGCTGGGGCAAGTTGTTCAAATGAGTTTGTTCACCCTAGCAAGAATTGAGTATCGGGGAATCATGTCATTACCCCGCCAAAACCTGAACCTTCTGAAGAAGCCTGGCTGTCATTGGATTGCTATCCTACAGCATAACCTGTTACTTGACTCCATGATTGGTAGCCTGTATTCCCTGTGTTGGCGTTGTTGAATCAGGATTGTTTCTCAGCAGAGACGTACGGTTTGAGGTTGTTCCCCCTATACAGTTTGAGACTGCAACAGATTGAGATGGCGTTTATCCCTCATCAGATTAGGGTTAAGATTACCCTCAGTAGACCAGGATTGATATCCCCGAAGCAGGACGAGTCCTCCTTCTCCAGCAGGAGTTCAGTAGTCTCTCCTCCGCAGAATCGGAATCACAATAGTGAGCATTGATATGTCTCCCAGGTAGAGAGGATTCTCTTCCCCAAATAGATGCATCCTGAAGGAATGTCACCTCATCAGCTGAGTCCAGCACTGAAGCATGATTGATTTTCCCCCGCACTGGGTCACAAGTGCAGACGTCATAGAAGTGTTCGGGTGCCGAAGCTCGTGTTTTCCCCAGTAAAGTCGCTGAAGCAGGATTTTCCCCCAGCACCGGGTCACAAGTGCAGGATTCGCAAGAAGCTAGCCGTATACCGAAGTATGCAGTAACTGATAGTGCCAGACTGAAGTCTCCAGTGGAATTGAGATTCCTCACCAGAATCAGGCTCTCTCCTGAAGATGGACGATTCCTTCTTCCCCAGTAGAGTGTTGGAACAACTGATGTTGTATCCCCGGCAGAGTTGTACTCTCCCCCGAAGTCAGATGATTCTTTCTTCCCCAGTGGAATCGAATTCCCCATCAGAGTTGCTCTCTCCAGCAAAGTAGAATGATTTCTCTCCCCGACTGAGTCCGCAGAAAAGAAGAATCCTTGGAAGTTGATCAGGTCATGATCAATTTTCCCCAGCAGAGCGTAGAACAACTAATGCTGTGCTTCCCCAGAGTCGCACTCTCTCCAGTGAAGCAGAATGACTTCTCCTTCCTCAGCCAAGGGTGCAGATGCCCAAGAGATCCGAATCCTTGGAAGTTGATCAGGTCATGATTGGTTTTTCCCCAGTGGAGTGTTGAACAGCTGAAGTTGGTTCCCCACAGAGTGGTTATCCCCAGAAGAGTAGCCGAGACGGCCGCGCATTTCATTCTCGCGATTGATATCAGCAGATCCAAGTTCTCGTAGAGCTTCATCCCCTGCAGCAGTCAGCTGAAGTTGTTTCCCTGCAGCAGTTCGCGGAAGATCAATTCCTCAGACAGAGCCTAATTGATATCGGCGTGTTCACGTTCTCCTCAGCAGGATGATTCCTCTACCTGAGTGGTTCTTTCTCCTTGACAGGAGGATTTCCCCCTTCGGCATTTATTTTGCTGACGGGATCGCAGCATTGTGCATGACTGCATGGCATTTAACACTGCATAGCATCTGACGTTGCAATAACATTGTGCATGATTGCATGGCATTTAGCATAAATACATGTCATTCCCACCATGTGGGGGCATAACGCAAAAGCATATGCATCATAAGCATGACCTAGGTCATCATCATCCTTGTTGAACAGGTGTATCCCCAAAAGACCAGTTGCTCAGGACGATTCTTGAAGTTCTCCCCAGCAAGGTTATTTTCTTAGATGACTCTAAAAGACCCCGGTGTGATCCCTGTAGTCGCTCGCTCAAGATGATTTTTGAGATCCCCAGCGAAGTCTTCAGTTTGAGATGATTCTCGAACTCCTCAGCAGGGCCCTTTGCTTAAGACGATTCTTAAGACCTCAGCGCAATTTCCCGAGTTGTTTGCTTAGTATGATTCTGGAGCTCCCCAGTAGCATCCCCAGCAAGAGTTGCCCAGGATGATTTCTGGAATCCCCAACAGAGTGGAGGTCTTTTCCCCAGCAGGTGGTTGGCATTTCCCCAGCAGCAGGCAGGTAGATTGATATCCCCAGTCGAGCACAATCATGATTGGCAGATGGAAGGTTCCCCCAAACAGATCCCGAAGGATTGTCCAGCAAGCTGAAGTTTGTTTATCCCGCGAGTTTGAGAACTTAATGACATGAGTGTCTTGTAGCCCGACGGCTATGTTCCCCAGAAGGGTCATTTCCCAAAAAAGTCGTTCAGGGCATCTATCGCTTTCCCCATGCAGAGTATAGCAGAGGATAGTGTGTTGACCAGCCTGATGTGCTGTGCTCTCCGGAGGAGTCCGTCATCCTCAAGTATAAGTCCAGATGAGATCGGCAGAAAATGCAGCTCCCTTGAAGGGTAGCTCTCCCTCAGTAAAGTTGGTAGGAATCATCTGAGTGTGCTCTTTCGTTTTTCTCCAGCAGTTGTTGAAGTCGTTTGGGTGAACTCTCTCGTCTTTCTGCAGCAAAGTCTACAAGGTCGTTGGGTGAACCCTTCTTCCTCTTCCCCAGTGAGTCGTCAGGATTGTTTGGGTGAACCCTCATTCCTATCTCCTCAACAGAGTTGTTAACTTGGTGATTATGTCTGGTGACCCGGCATGTCTGCTTTTATTTAGCAACGACTTGACAGGATGTCAAGTGAGTAGCAGCGTGATATGTCTGCTCCAACAACGATGTCTAATCTGAAGATGGATTTCGTAAAGCGCCAGAAGGCGATATCAGAAGGTTCCTGTGAAGCCAGATTTCCGTGTGGATGAAGCAACGGGTGGCTGAAAACAAGGTTCCGGGGTTGTAGATACAACAGAGTGATTCGTGTGAGTCTGAAGACCAAGTCGGTTATCCTGAGGTGATAATTGAGCGCGATCAAGAGAATGATACGTCTTCTGATTGAAGTCGAAGATGTATGCTCCAACAATGATGTCTAATCTGAAGATGGATTTCGTAAGCGCCAGAGGGCGATACCAGAAGGTTCCTGTGAGTCCAGATTTCCGTGTTGAAGAATCAACAGGTAGCTGAAGACAAGGTTCCAGGGTTGTAGATACCACAGAGTGATTCGTGTGAGTCTGAAGACCAAGTCAGTTGTCCCGAGGTGATGATTGAGCGCGATCAAGTGAATGATACGTCTTCTGATTGAAGTCGAAGATGTTTCTCCAGCTGAAGCGGAGTTTTGCCTGTAGGCAAAGTGTTTGAATCCCCGTGGAGTCATGAATGGCTCAGGATACCATTTCTCTGACTGAAGTCACAGATTTCCCAAGCTGAAGCAAAGGTGCCTAAGGGCAAGGTTATCCCCCAAGGTCGTGAAGGACCTGGGATTCGTGTTTCGGACTGAAGGCCGAAGTATACCCCTGACTGAAGTCTCGGATGCTCTATAGCAGAGGCGGAGTTGCCTGAAGGCAGATCCATGTATCCTTGAAAGCCAAGGATCCTTTTCTTCCGACTGAAGTCGAAGATACCTCCTGCAGAGTTGCCATCCTTGGAGGCCAAGGATGCTTATCTTCAGAAGTACTTGAAGATCTTTCCTAGCTGAAGCAGGAAGTGGCCAGGGGCCAGGGTTTCATATATCTTTAATGTTGAAGTTCTACGACAAGCAGTGTGCAGCAGTATTCCGATGTTCGTTATGGTTCTGAGGGTGAACCCCAGATCAGAGTGTGCTCGGTTAAGTCTCTCATTCCCAGCGGAGTAGCTTCAGGTATGCAAGTGTATTTTGTGTTCCATTCACCAGGGGTGAACCCCAGGTCAGATGTGTTTAAAATCATGTTTATTCGACGGCGAGGTTGTATGTTTGTTTGACGGCAATGTCAGACTCTTTAAATCCCCAGCAGAGATGGTGTTGGTACAACGGCGATGTTGAGTGTCTCTCAGAATGATGTTTGTTTCCGGCGGCGACGTCTGATCAGTATCTCTCCAGCTAGTTGTTGAGCAGCTAGTATTGCAGCGTTCAAAGGTTTGTTCTCCGCAGAGTATCACGTGGTCGTGCAGTTGGCAAATTTTCGGGTTTACCGATATTCAACCGTCTCGTACCTTGATTGGTTGAGAGCCGTTCGCTTCTCACCCAGTCAGGTTCAAGCCGTTTGAATAGGGGCAGCTGTTGCACCCCAAAATTTGACCAACATTTATCCATTCATGGAGTATTTGAAAGTTGATACCTTCATCAGAAAGTTCAAGAGATCTTCAGAGAAGTGGTTTGAAACCAGGGTTGTGTGCTTCACAGTTTGAAAGTTGTGGGAGCCCCTCAGATGATTCTGAGACTTTGAGAATGAACTTGATGTTTTGAAAAAGCTTATGAGAGGTCTTGATAGCCATCATGAAGCCCTGAGAAGTCATTGTGCAAGAATTCAGAAGATTCAACCATGAATGGTAGAATTAGGGTTTTGACTGGGTCAACCCTAGATCAGCTAAAGATTTGGAGAAGGTTGAGACTTAATCCAAGGGCCATGAGATCATGGAATGATGCATAGAGATGTTGTAAAGGTGATTCCTAGACCAACTCATCATGATTGAGGAGTTTGAGAAGTTTTGAGTTAGGGTTTCTGAGGATTGTCAGTGGAAAAACCCTAATTTGATCCCTATCTTCCAGGCAGTTTTAGCACTAGATGTGTTTGATATCTCATTTTCCCCACAACATGAATGTTGTAGAGCTTGTTCTAAGCTTTAATTTGAGTGGTGGAAGTCCTTGATAGGAGTTACAGAGCTCAAGTTATGGTTTTGGCAAATTACAGGTCAGTTGATGTGTGTGAATCTGGGTCCTTGAAAGTCACCCAACTTCCAGACAACTTTTTCCCTAGTAGGTTGATTCCTATGATTTCTTGGTCAACATGAATGTTGAAGAGGATGTTCTTAGCTTTAATTTGAGTGGTAGAAGTCCTTGATAGGATTTGTGGAACTCAACTTATGGTTTGAACAAGGCAGGGGTATTTTGGTCATTTGTCAGTTATGGGTCATTTTAGCCAATGCCTAAAACTCCTATTTCCAAGCCTCAAATGGAAAAACTCAAAACATGAAAGTTGCTCAAAATGTGATTTTAAGTCTAGAAAGAAGGTCACAAATTGTTGAAAAAGCTCATAGCACAAGATTCCATGATTGGTCAAAAATGAACTAAAAATGACTTATAACTTTGAAAAGTTGAAATTGAAAAGTGATTTGGGAGATCCACAAATCCAAAATAGGTCATCCAATATATCATTTTGATTGGAAAAAACATTTTGAGAAGATTGGTTTAAGTAGAATTTTCATTTGAGGCTTAAAAGATGAGGTTCCTTTGGAAATTTGTTACTTAAGAAAGAAGGCAATGTTGGAAAACTTAACATAAGGCAATTACAAGGCATGTGAGCTTCCTTACCATTTCATATTATCATGTGGTGAGATTTTAAAAGGTGTGTAAGTTGGTTAGAGGTGATATATCATGAGATAACCAATATGGCATAACATGAGATTTTAAGGAAACTTCCATCACATTCTAGATGATTCTAGAAACTTCCATTGATTGTTATAAAAAGAGTGCATTGTGGAGAGTCTAGGGTTGGTGAAACTTGAGCCAAGTCAGAGGAGAGAGAAGGAGAGATAGCCATTGAAGCCATTTCTTCAAGTTGAAGCAATCCAAGTTTTCTTCCACCACAAGCCACCTCCTTCCATACAAGTGCAAACAGAAGGCATACCTCCATTGAAGGACCATTGTGAGTGAATTCCAAGGCTTGAATCGTGCTCAACATCATCTCACCATTAACTTCTTGACAGGTTTTTCTTCACCCCATACCTCCTAAATTATGCTGTTTTAGTTGGTTCTTTAGGCATAGAGATAATGTGTTAGGGTAGAGGATTCTTTCCCTTGAATTAGAACAAGATTGGTGAGGTTGCATAACAGAACCATGATTCTTGGATCTTCAATAACTATCTGTTTAGGAAGTTTTAGGTACCATGAAGTAGGTTAAAATGATCAGGATAACATCAAGAGCATGATTGCATCATTGTACTGAAGTTTAATCTAGGTTGATATCAGTTGAAATTCATAACCGTGTTTGTACCAAGATGTTCAAGGCCTCTGTTTGGATTATCCACGAGGAGTTAAGAGAAAGTGAACGTAGGGTTGTGTTCCCCTTGAGATTTAGAGCAACTTTCATTTTTAAATCGAGTCCAACCGTGGCCTGAGCGAGGAGTTAGAGGAGCTAGAAGTTTCGGCCATGGAGGTGGGGTTCTGCAAACCCTAGGGTTTTAATGGAGACGATGAAGAGAAGCCATTGGATCAGTCTCCAATATTGACTAATTCCTTAGATCTAGTGGCCAGGATTTAATCTGAGAAAGAGAGGGAAGATTTGAAATATATGAAACGCGGTCGTTTCATTAAAGACCGGTTCTGGGCTTGGACTTCTATTCGCCCCCCCCTTTTTTGTTGGCCCAGTTATTTTTAACTAGTCTGATGTGCTAGTTGCGCCCCCCCTCCTTTTAATTAATTCATTTCTTTTTAATTTTCTTTTAATTTTGTCTGTTTTGAATAATTCATTAAAAATAGTCAAAAAATGATTTTTAATTTCTTCTTTTTTCTATGAGTAGATTAAAATGAGTAGAAAATTATAAAAATAAAATTGAGATTTTATTTTTAGGTTTAATATTTTTAGTAGATTTTCCAATTAAATAGCTTTTTAATTGTTTAATTTGGTATGTGATTTTGTAGGAATTGTTTTAGTACTTTCCATTAATCTTTTTTACCCATTCTTTTTTGTGCAATTAGATGATTAGTCATATTTCCCCATAGGATTTTTTCTAGATTTTTAGAATTAAATCTTGATTAGTTTAATTAGGGTTGAATTAGGATAGTCTAATTAGGGTTTAGAATTGTGCATAGGTGATGATTCCTTTTCTTTGATTGAGTTCCACTTTGATTTTTAGGTAGAAACCTTAGTAGATGTTATGAGTAGGTGTTGAGGACCCTTGTGAATATTTGTTAGAATTTTTCCCCATTAGTTTAGTATTTTTAGGTATTTTCTGAGATTGCCTGATGATGTGAGCTGTTCAGTGGGTTATCTGTTCATCTGTGGGGTTCATTCTGAGGAATTTGATGGAGGGCTTGTGTTGCCTTGAGGATATTGATGGAGAGCATCATGAAGGGAAGCTTGTAGATCAAGATTCAGAGGCCCAGAGCTTGTCTCATCTCCTGTCTGTGAGGTTTGAGAGCCTGAAGTTTGAAGGAAGTTCATGGTACTTTCCTGAGGAAGGCACTATGAATGACTTTCATCCTTCCTTCTCACCTCTTTCTTAAGTATCCAATGATGTTGGAGCCAACTTGTGAGTTTAATTTCTCCTGAGGAGGAATGTGAACTGATCACATGTTGTTGAGCCACATGGGATACAACTCCTAAGTGGAAGCCTCCTAGTACTTTCCTGAGGAAGGTCCTATGGGTCTATTCACTTAGTTCCACTAGTTGATCTAGGATTTCTCAAGTATCCAATGATGTAGGAGCTAACTTGTGAGTTTAATTTCTCCTGAGGAGGAATGTAAACTGATCACATGTTGTTGAGCCACATGGGATACAAATCCTAAGTGGAAGCCTCCTAGTACTTTCCTGAGGAAGGTCCTATGAGTCTATTCACTTAGTTCCACTAGTTCAGATAGGATTTCCTAAATATCCAGTGATGTTGGAGCCTGCTTGTGAGTTTAATTTCTCCTGAGGAGGAATATAAACTGATCACAGTGGTTGAGCCACATAGGGTATGATTCCTGAGTATACACCTCCTAGTGCTTTCCTGAGGAAGACACTATGAGTCTGATTGCTTAGCTCCCTGTCTTTGGTAAGCTTGTGCCGAAGCTCGAAGACTGGGAATGATTTCTCTTGTTTAGGGTTTTGCTTGAGAGCTTTGCTTAGATTTGTTTAGGATTCTGTGTTAGGGTTAGGATTAGAGAATAGATGATTCTTTCTCAAGTGTGTTGTTTGCCTGTTGGCACTTCATTTCCTTTATCTGGTTATTGCTTGATAGCATGTTGTTTATTTTCAGTATGATTACTGTTATTTCATGACTGGCTTGAGGTCGAGATGAGCTTGTGGAGGCTGAAGCCCCACACACATTTCCTCCCTCACTTGCATTGCATGCATTTTACTGTTAAAGCTGATGTTTTTGTCTGTTTCTGTGTATCATTGACATGATCCCTTAGGACTCTCATTTCCTTGGATAGGGATTTGATGATAGACTTTTAGGTTGAAACCTATGCATGACAACATCTAGGAGTTCCCTGTTCAAACCTCAACCATAGGATGAATCCATGGCATGATAACAAACAGGACTTGATAGTCTCCCTCCTAGTTGAGCCATTTTAATCCGTAGTTTCCCGAACTACGTTTGCTCTGATCTTTCATACCAGATGAAAGTACGTAGGCATAGGATGCGATGTCCTAGCGAGCAACCTTCCCCCGTAGTTAGCCGAACTACGTTGACTCTGATTTCTCATTCTCTGATGAGAATACGTAGGCATAAAGCGCGATGCTTTGCCGAGTCATTTTTCTTTTCTTTTTCAGCCAGCCTTGATAGGTAGATAGAATAAAACCAACCCGTCCAAGTAAACAAACAAGCGAGGATCCCGTCGAGTACGACGGACGTGAGGGGTGCTAATACCTTCCCCTTGCGTAACCGACTCCCGAACCCAGGCAATGGTTGCGATGACCTTGTCTTACCCTTATTCGTCAGGTTTTTCCGATCGTTTCCTTTCCCGCTCTGAGGGATAAATAACGAAAGGTGGCGACTCTTCTGTCATGCCGGCACCTTATTTTCGCGCAAGCGACACATGGCTGTAAAGATAAAGGAAGAAGTGCAGAAGCAATGGGATGCTGGATTCCTGGCTGTCACCACTTATCCCACTTGGGTCGCTAATATCGTGCCTGTGCCAAAGAAAGATGGCAAGGTTCGAATGTGTGTTGATTATAGGGATCTAAACAAAGCGAGCCCGAAAGATGATTTCCCGCTGTCGCATATTGACGTGTTAGTTGACAATACGGCTCAGTTTTCGGTATTCTCTTTCATGGATGGATTTTCGGGGTATAACCAGATCAAAATGGCTCCGGAGGATATGGAAAAAACGACCTTTATCACCCCGTGGGGAACCTTCTGTTATAAGGTGATGCCCTTTGGTTTGAAAAATGCTGGGGCAACGTACCAGCGGGCTATGTCAACGCTTTTTCACGACATGATGCACAAAGAGATCGAGGTGTATGTCGATGACATGATTGCCAAGTCTCAAACAGAGGAAGAACATCTGGTTAATCTGCTGAAGTTGTTCAAGAGGCTGAGGAAGTTCAGGCTGAGGCTGAATCCTAACAAGTGTACCTTCGGAGTGAGATCCGGGAAGCTACTGGGGTTCATTGTGAGCAAGAAAGGAATCGAGGTCGATCCTGCAAAAATAAAAGCAATACAAGAGATGCCAGCACCGAGAACAGAAAAAGAAGTCTGTGGATTCTTAGGGAGGTTGAACTACATTGCTAGGTTCATCTCTCACCTAACGACCACGTGTGAACCATTATTCAAACTGTTAAAGAAAGATCAAGCGGTGGTCTGGAACGACAATTGCCAAAGGGCGTTTGAAAAGATAAAAGAATACTTGCAGGAACCTCCGGTGTTGATACCCCCAGCAGCAGGACGACCACTGATTATGTATCTGACGGTTCTTGAGAACAGTATGGGTTGTGTTCTCGGTCAACATGACGAGACGGGACGGAAAGAGCATGCAATTTAATACTTGAGTAAAAAGTTCACGGATTGTGAATCTCGATACTCTACGCTCGAAAAGACGTGTTGTGCATTGGCGTGTGCCGCTACTGCGAAAATCGGCGCCGGCTGACAGAAGAGTCGCCACCGTGTGTTATTTATCCCAACAGAGGGAAAGCAAACGCTCGAAGTAAACCTCGCAAAAAACGGGGAAAGGTATGGTCATCGCAACCAAAATCTGGGCTCGGGAGTCGGTTACGCAAGGGGAAGGTATTAACACCCCTCACGTCCGTCGTACTCGACGGGATCCACGCTTGCTTGGGTTGTCTAAAGGATACAAAAACAATCTATCTACGGCTGCTAAATCTAACGGAAGGGAATTGACTCGATAGAGCGTCACACTCTATGCCTACGTATTCTCAAGAGAGAAAGTCAGAGTCAACGTAGTTCGGGACTACGGGGGAAATTGGCTCACCAAGACCTCGCGTCTTGTGCCTACGTACTTCCACACTGCATGGAAGATCAGAGCTTACGTAGTTCAGGCTAACTACGGCTAGGCAGGGTGTTCTCACACAGCAGTGAGAAATTAAACTGGTTTTAAAGGCATGGGAACCTATGGGAAAAACTGCGGTCTGGTCTCAAATGCACTCGGGCAAGAGAAAAGGATAACAATCAGTCGTCAGCGGGAAAGTCTCGATCGCACAGCAGCGAGAGAACAAAAGGTTAGTTGTTAGTGTGCTCGCTAGGATATCGCCTCCTATGCCTACATATTCTCGTCTGGTACGAGAAATCAGAGCAGCTGTAGTTCGGCTACTTCGGGACCACAACTCAAATCTCGTTTTATTAACATTCTGAAAAATGGGTACAATGATTGAATACTGAAAATAAACTCCTAGGAAATACTATCTTATTCTATGAAGAATCAAATGGAAAATAGTCCCCTAACAAGTGGACTTTTAAAACTATCCCCAAAAGAGTCCCCTAACAAATGGACATTTAAAACTATCCCTAAAATACACTCCATGAAAAATGTACTCTAAAAAATATTAAATCTACAAACTAATATTTTTTTCTCTTTTTCATACTTCTATTTTCTTCTATTTTTTCAGTATCCTTTTCTCAATATTTTCTTTTCTTTTACTATTTTTCTCTTATTCTTTTTCTCATCTCAAATATATTCTTTTTTTCTTTTTTAATATTCTTTTTCCATATTCCTTTTTTCAATATTCTTTTTCAAAATATTTTTCCAATATTCTTTTCTCCATATTTCTTTTTCTCAAAATATCTTTCCTACTCATAAAACTATATAAAAGAAAATAAAAAAAAGAAAATATAAAGGGAGGGGGTACACTGATTATTACAGGGGGTGTATCCAGCAGAAAAAATAAAACAAACAAAAAAGAAAGGCCCAGCCCAACAACTGTGGCTGCAAGAAAATGGAGAGGGCGTAATACTAAAACGGGGGGGTGTGCCAGCCATTGCATTGGGCTCAGCCCAATGTCTTTCAGCAAAAAAAACGGAGGGATAGGTGAAAAAACGCTGGGCCTCGTGGCCCCAAGCCCAAACCCGGTCCCATCTCCCCATTCTCTCCCTTTCACTCTCATTCTCCTTCCTGAAACCCTAGAGGCTCTTCCTTCCTCTCTCACGGCACCGTCACCCCCATCCTCCCTCTACCCCTCTTCGTCCTCAATCTTCTGCTCTATTCACACAAAACTTCATTCTATCCTTTATTCACTCCCTTCACGTCACAAACCAGAGCATGCTCAACCTTGTAATCACCGGCGAGCACATCATCGGAGCAAGCTCATCCACGAGTTCGTTGACGAAGACACACGAGCTTGATGCTTGCATGTTGATGATTCCAGATTCTTGGTGCGCGATGATGAAGTTAATGGAGTTCTCGGAGTCGTTGAAGATGATCTTGGCATTTCTGGTGGAAGATCTTGAAATACTGGTGATGCTACGGAGAATTTCTGGATAAAGGTCTTGTTGAAGGCAAGCAGAGGAAGGTCCAGATGGAGAATCTCTTGGGGATGTTGAAGATCGTGAGTGGATCTAGGGAAATATGATGAACAGAGGGATAATCTTTGAAGGTTGATGACCTCTGAAGCGTTTCTGGATGACCGTTGCAAAGGCCTTAAACAATTTCTGGGAGAAGATGTAACCATGGATGAAGATTGAAAATAAAACGCGAGGAGTGTTGGAGATTTGAAGATTTGGATGAAAACTGGAAAAATCATGATGACGAACATATGAGCAAGATGAAGTTCTTCAAAGATGTGGGGAAAAACCTGGAAAACGCATGAACACCAAGGTTTGGAGGAATTCTGGAAAGTATGGTGAACAGGTGAAAAATTCTGGAAAATGGTTGGAGGTTGATGAAGATTGCTGAATCCAGAAGAAAGAATGGCAAACTCGGTGGTGATGAGATGAACACCGATGATGATGATGATGATCGGAGATGATGATCGGTTGAAAGTATTGATGAGAGGAGAAAGATGAAGATCGGAAGATATGATGAAGATTTCTGAGTTTTCCAGTTTTCCGGTGAAGTTCACGGCGGAGGGAGGAGGTTACGGCTGCTGGAGTTGGTTCGTGGTGGCCGGCGATTGGGAGTTACGGTGCTTGCATGGCCGCCGGCCATGCAACCGGCGAGGGTCAGGAGCGAACAGGTGGCATAGCGAGGTGGGGGCGGTGCGTTGCATGGACGCCACGTGGTGTGGAGAGAGGGAGGGTGGAAAACGCGTGGAGGGATGCGTGTCACATGCTGAGGAGTGCGGTGAAAAACGTGGCTTCTCCCCTCATCCAACACGTGTGCTGGACTTATATATGCTGGCAGAATGAAATGGACTGAACACGGACAAAAAAGGACATAAACTGGGCCTCCGCCCCACTCTGGGCCCAAACGGAAATTGAACACAATAAACCCAAAAATATGAATAATAATGAAAAATGATTAAAACTGAATTAAGACGCTAATGGAGTTAAATGCTAAAGAATTAATGCACTAATAACTCTGATTAAATCTAATTAATCTAATGATTAAACCTAATTAACTCTAACTAAAACTCAATTAAACCTAAAAAAGAGAATTAACCTAAAAACTCTATTAATTCCAATTAATTTCTAAACTAATAAGACTCTAATAAACCCACTAATCTAAAAAGCTCTAATAATTATCCTAATCTAAAATTTTACTAAATCTCTAATAAACCTATATTACTTATTTAAAAGAAAATCTATATTCTATTAAAACTATATAAAAAAACTATTAAAACCCTAAAAACTCTATAAACTCTAAAAAAGATTTAAAGCTATATAAAAAAAATCTATTAATATTCTATATTATTCTAAAATGATTAAAAAATCTATTAAAACCCTAATAACAGCTAATAAAACCTAGAAAATTCACAATAACTCCCAGAGGAACAAAAACAGCACAAAACGACAAATAACACTGCGAGAGCGCACCAAAATAGCCGGTAAAAATAAACGGACACCGAAATATCCCTAAAAATAACAGCGCGAGCTGAAAACACCGGGAATAGCACGAATTCTCAAAAAATACGATTCTACTTATCTAAACTGATTAAAAACACCTGAGACGCGAGACGAGGGCTGTGATCCCGATAAAATCAAAACAACTGAAAAATGCACTGCATGCGATATGCAGATGCGAATGCGGTCATGCATCGAAACATCGAGCCAGATACGGGACCCGGTTGGTCAAATTTTAGGGTGCAATAGCGTGGGCTGCCAAACGTCTAAGACAGTATATGCTGAACCATACAACCATGCTAATATCGAAGATGGATCCGATCAAGTATGTGTTTGAAAAGCAAGCGTTCTCTGGAAGGATTGCTAGGTGGCAAATGGTATTGACAGAATACGATATCCAATATGTTTCCCAGAAGGCCATTAAGGGAAGTGTTATGTCCGAATATCTTGCCGAACAGCCACAAGTATCGGAATAATGCTTCAGACAGCAAACAACTTGATTCCCATCTCTCTTATGGGATCAAATCCTGTCATCTCACAGTTCACTGCGAACTTGAGGACAATTCACCTGGGGAACTTCTGAATCGACTGCTCGGCACCCATTCTGTCAACAGGCCGCAGCTTCAGAAACCTGATACATGCCAATCTTTTTTTCAGTGCCGACGTAACAACCACATGAAGAATCACTCCGCTGGGGGAGAAGAGAAGCTTAACCCAATAACTCTGCAGGTGAACATACTCGAAATCCAATAGGTAACGAACCTGGTCCATGTTTCGAGATGCGTATGTCTGAGAATGATGCAATGTCCTATATGATATATAAATGCTATGCGTTCTGTTTGAAAATGCGAGGCCCAGACGGCATGGAAATGTTATATGTTTGTATAAATGCTTATGATGATATATGCAAATGCTAATGCAGGCTCGAGCTGCCAAAGAACACCAGGTCTGAAAACCACTTGGCGAAATAAATGCCGAAGGTAGACGTCGATTCCAACTGAGGGTAACCTGATATCACAGAATCATCTCGGCAAAATAAATGCTAAAAAGGGGGAACCAAATCTGCTGGGGATAACCGTCCTGCTGGAGAAATGGAAAGGCAACCCTGCTTGGGGAGAAAGAAAACAACTCTGCTCAGGGATGCTCTCCTCAAACCATTGGCAACTGACTGTGCTCTGCGGGGATTGACCCAAACTGGGGTTGATTGCGCTCAGCACGCTGCTGGATATGCCCCTACTATCAAGGATATCAATCTTAATCTGCTGGGGATACTCCTGATCCTACTCTGATGCGGGGTAACAACACAATCTCAATTCTTGCGGGGATAATACACAACTTTCATCTGCTGAAGAGTAGCAACTCTGATTTGACCACGTCCACATGGAATTCCAACATTAATCGGAGCACTGGTATCCGTCGAGCTACGTATCGGGGAACATGACGACATGCGGGTCATTGGGAATTACTGAGTCAGATACCTTTTAGGTTTTTGTCTTTCTGGTTTAGGATAAACATAGATTACGTACACAGCGGAAGATATGGAAAATACTAGACGAGAACTAGCATTCAAAGGTAGGCTACCAGACGAGAACTGATAGGAAAATAGGTTAGGACGAGAATTGATTACGCGATGACATGTATCAGACGAGAACTGATACAACACTTGAAGAAACGGTGACCCAAACGAGAACTGATTACAATAAACTACGCCAGACGGGAACTGATGCTTACAATAAACTACACCAGACGGAAACTGATGCTTACGGAAGGGTGGGCCAGACGAGAACTGGTTACCGGTTTGCCAGGCGAGAACTGGACTTTGGAAATAACTGGTTACTGACACGTAACAGGTTTACTCTGCAGGTCAATGATCCAACGACAGCAAGGCCTTTTTTGGAATGTTAAGGTTTTGGATAAGGGTAATGACATGACTCCCCGATACTCAACTCCGGCTGGGGATAAACAGACTGGCTTGAATAACTTGCCCCCAGTACAATTCAACTTGCCCCAATCTAACTCTTGGGAACACCTGCTCTGAATAGCTTGCTACGAGACGACCTCGAGATTACTTGCCCCGGTATCTATACGACAACAGAATTCAATCTCCATTAGACCCCTATCCACCTAGTCGGCTTCAACACTCTCTGCGATGACTTGCCCCTGAATGAGCGTTCTAGCGACTTAACCCGATCTGATTATCCGCCTGAAGTATCTGCTTTCAAATCCCCACGTTCTGACTAATTGCCCCTGATTGGCTCTCGAGAAGACTCATTTTTGATCAACTGCTTCTCAAACATACTGCCCCTGATCAACTGAAGCTTTGGGACTTGTCCTCAGACTAACTGATTCTGAACTCACTGGAAGTCGATGCCCCTGATTCTCTGGGCTTCACAACATACACCATCCTGGTTCAGACTACTGAATTACTCAGTCCTGCTTGACGATTCCCGGTTGGAATTTCCTTCATGTCAACTACTAACCTGCAATTAAAACTGTCTATTCACGAATGGTAATCTTAATGCAGTGGTTATGCAGATTTTTTGAAAAAAATTTGTGCTGTCACTCATTTACATGCTATGATTGTGAGTGACGAATGAACCAAAGTTCAAACGTAGTGCTTACGTGGTCAGTGAAAAATACAACAAGGATGTGACTAGCAAGTCAAGAAGGAGTCAGGTTACTCAACCTTATCGTAATGCTTTCAGAATAACCCTACCTCAATTAGGTCTTTTGAGGGTTGTATCGTGGTCGGGTTCACGGTTCGTGAAACAAAGGATATTTGGCTCAAATTTTGATTTGTACCCACCCCTTCTACGTGATGATCTCCGAACCTAAGGTTCAGTTAACCTGACACAAGCGCTCGCCTCTTCGAGAGATATGTTGAATGGTAGGAACCACAGTTAAGGAATTCACAAGGTTTTTCCGGAGTGACAGTTACTCCTTCTCGTTTTCGGTGTCTGTGTACACGACTTTGTGACTCGCTGGGGAAAAAAAATTTTATCCCTTCTTTTTCGTTCTTTTGATTCCCTAATTTTTGCCTGGACTGACTCATTTTGAGTTTTCGTTTTCTTTTGAAGTCCAGCGGGATGCCCTAATTTTTGCCTAAGTATTAGCTTTCCCAGCTTTCTCTTTCTTTTTACTTAGCGGGCTTTCTTTCTTCTTTCTTTTGGAACAAAGTCGTGTGACACTGGTTGTCTTGATTGCTCCGAAAGGATTGTAACTGTCTCACTCCTGACTGATGAGATTTAACCACTGTGGTTGAGAGTCATAAACTGATTGGTCCTCGAAAGACAACACTCCTCTGTAAGACTTGAATGCTCGGTCAAGCTAACTGACAACTACCCTGCCCCGGGTGAAGATGTGAGGGTTAAAAAGTCCGAAAAAACTTCTACCTCCTGGCTCGAAGTGGTTAACAAGGGACTAACTCCTTATATCTCCAGTGTTTAGGGATTTTGAAACAATGCCTTGTACGTCATCGGTAAGGTCTTATCTGAAAGCATACGATCATCGGTTATGAGTTTATTTTCGTCATCCTCCCTCCAATCTTTGCTAGTCACAGTGATAAAGTGGAGTGAATAAAATGCAAGAGTCAGTGCAATGCAGTAAATGAGCGACAACGACATGATTAATTCAGAAAAATGCATAGTCACCCTATTATTATCACCATTCGAAACATACAATGTTTAAAAGCAAGTAGTAACTAACCGAAAAGAAACTACAAATGCAAATGATGTAAAGTCTGAGGACGGCCAATGCTGAGGCGCCTGCCTGTCTGAACCACTGGCTTCTGCTAGGGAATACTTTCCGAGTCTACGAGCTTAGACAGCTGAGCGGTTGGTATGAACAAACAGAAGTCCTTCTCGAAAAGAAATGCAATCCTGGTCGATCAACTATTGTACCTTCGCCTGAAACGCTTTACAATCTTCAGTTGAATGCCCCGGGGATCCGCCATGGTAACCACACTGAACATGAGGATTATACCCAGGAGGGTAAGGTTCTGGCACGGGCCTGAGAGCTTTAGGTTCCACCAAAGAACTCTGGACCAACTGTGGCAAAAGCAGACTGTACGGCATAGGAACTGGATGAGAAGGACCATTCCTTCGTTCCAAGTTGCTACGAGGTCTGTTCTGATTTTGATGCTGAGTCTGATACCCTCGACCACGAGCTCGCTGATTTGCAAGGGAAGCGACATAAGATTCCTGATATGGTGCCCTAGGCACAGCTGTCTGTTTAGCATAACAAGGTACAGAAGGTACTAATCTAACAGATTTCACCGATTCATCTCGAGGATACCCAACATCTGGCATGACTGCATTGATCACAACTCCTTCTTCCTTCTGATAGTCGTAAAGAGATTCAGTTTCACTAGCCTGGCTGCTTGGATCAATCTGAATTTTTCCAATCTTTATAGCATTCTCAATGTTCTCCAATTCCCACTAATTCGAAGAAGTTCAGCGAAACTCCAAGCAATCTCTCAAAGTACGGGCTTTGCAATGAGTCTACGAACATGCCTGCTAACTCTCGGTCAGGGATCGGTGGTTCCACTCTGGAAGCAAAATCTCTCCATCTCCGAGCATACTTTTTGAAAGGTTCATTGATCCCCATAGACAACGATTGCAACTCCATGCGAAAGGGAGCTATGCCCATATTATAATCATACCGCTTCAGGAAAGCTCTGGCAAAATCCACCCATGATCGAATCTGATCCTTCTCTAACTGCATATACCAATGTAGAGATGCCCCAATCAAACTGTCCTGAAAACAGTAAATCATCAACTTGTCATCTTGCACAAACGAAGTCATCTTTCTGCAGAACATCACCAAATGTAGCCTCGGGCAGCTATCTCCTTTATACTTTTCAAACTTCGGCGCTCTGAACTTAGGAGGTAACACCAGGTCAGACACCAAGCACATATCTGAAGCATTGAGACCAACATCGTTCTGAACTTCCAGGGCTTTGACTTGTTCCTCCAATGCGTGCAACCTCTTAGCTTGCACAAGAGCTAATGGATTGTTAGTCCTCACTATCGGAACTTCTCTTCGGGAGATCAAACCAGCAGGAATAACATTCTGATAATTCGCGGCATCAGAAGAAGAATGTTCACTTGGGATGACAAACTGTTGGTGCAGATTTTGGCCTCTAACAGAAGTCTGCACAAGTTGAGCTGCAGTAAGGTTATTCACTTACGGAAAGCCTTCGTCAGACGTGGAATCATACAAAGGATTGGTCGTCATAATAAAGCCTGACAAGGCATCAACAATCTGGAAGTCGTCTCCTGACATGACTATCAGCAACTTTCAACTGACGGCACTGCTTGATTCTGCTTGATCCGTTTCAACCCCTTGGTCGTCTTCTATCAATCAACACTTTCCTCAAACAATCCCCGGATAATCACCTTCTGAAATCAAACAACGGCTGGATCAGAGCTCTGGCCAGCTGGAGAAATGCTATGCAATATGGTGTGAAGATGCCTATGCAAATGCAATGCAATGCAACAAACACGGGATCACAGCCCCCACACAAACTGAGTACCGCTGTACTGCTGACGAAGTACTTTCTCTCTAAAAGAGAACGCCAGGATAGCTGGTAGTCTCGAAGTCAAGGTTTCGCAAAAAGAAAAAACCCCCCCACTCACGGGTATGGACCTAAGTCACGGCATCCTATGCGGTTGTCAGCGTCACAGACTTTCATGAGGAATGACACGATTCCCAGAAGGAGTGGCATCGTCATCTCATGAAGAGGCCTCACTTAGCTGACTTCCAATTGATCGGTCCCCAGAGTCGACAATCCTCACGTCTGGACTCCCCTACGATCCTCAAGACCTTAGAGAAGCACCTCGGAGAGAACCTCGTCTGAGCGCGGATTTCGTGGGGAACTGGTGTCTGCTCAGCAAACAGGTTCGTCCACTAATCTCCACAACTATGTCTAGGTGCATACTCAAAAAAAAGAAGCCCAGGTCCGGCTATCACTCAAAATATCACCCTCCCCAGCACAACGGCCATAGATAATAACGATGAAAAAAATAAACACCCAAAAGACAAGCAAACAAGCGCTAGGATTGACTCTCTTAGGGGACGTTGGATCCCACATGCATGGGGAACTATCGCAGTCCCCAGCAGAGTCGCCAGCTGCCGCTACTGCGAAAATCGGTGCCGGCTGACAGAAGAGTGGCCACCGTGCGTTATTTATCCCAACAGAGGGAAAGGAAACGCTCGAAGTAAACCTCGCAAAAAACGGGGAAAGGTATGGTCATCGCAACCAAAACCTGGGCTCGGGAGTCGGCTACGCAAGGGGAAGGTATTAGCACCCCTCACGTCCGTCGTACTGGACGGGATCCACGCTTTCTTAGGTTGTCTAAAGGATACAAAAACAATCTATCTACGGCTGCTAAATCTAACGGAAGAGAATTGACTCGATAGAGCGTCGCACTCTATGCCTACGTATTCTCAAGAGAGAAAATCAGAGTGAACGTAGTTCGGGACTACGGGGGATATTGGATCGCCAAGACCTCGCGTCTTGTGCCTACGTACTTCCACACTGCATGGAAGATCAGAGCTTACGTAGTTCAGGCTAACTACGGCTAGGCAGGGTGTTCTCACACAACAGTGAGAAATTAAACTGGTTTTAAAGGCACGGGAACCTATGGGAAAAACTGCGGTCTGGTCTCAAATGCACTCGGGCAAGAGAAAAGGATAACAATCAGTCGTCAGCGGGAAAGTCTCGATCGCACAGCAGCGAGAGAACAAAAGGTTAGTTGTTAGTGTGCTCGCTAGGATATCGCCTCCTATGCCTACATATTCTCGTCTGGTACGAGAAATCAGAGCAACTGTAGTTCGGCTACTTCGGGACCACAGCTCAAATCTCGTTTTATTAACATTCTGAAAAATGGGTACAATGATTGAATATTGAAAATAAACTCCTAGGAAATACTATCCTATTCTATGAAGAATCAAATGGAAAATAGTCCCCTAACAAGTGGACTTTTAAAACTATCTCCAAAAGAGTCCCCTAACAAATGGACATTTAAAACTATCCCTAAAATACACTCCATGAAAAATGTACTCTAAAAAATATTAAATCTACAAACTAATATTTTTTTCTCTTTTTCATACTTCTATTTTCTTCTATTTTTTCAGTATCCTTTTCTCAATATTTTCTTTTCTTTTACTATTTTTCTCTTATTCTTTTTCTCATCTCAAATATATTCTTTTTTTCTTTTTTAATATTCTTTTTCCATATTCCTTTTTTCAATATTCTTTTTCAAAATATTTTTCCAATATTCTTTTCTCCATATTTCTTTTTCTCAAAATATCTTTCCTACTCATAAAACTATATAAAAGAAAATAAAAAAAAAGAAAATATAAAGGGAGGGGGGTACACTGATTATTACAGGGGGTGTATCCAGCAGAAAAAATAAAACAAACAAAAAAGAAAGGCCCAGCCCAACAGCTGTGGCTGCAAGAAAATGGAGAGGGCGTAATACTGAAACGGGGGGGTGTGTCAGCCATTGCATTGGGCTCAGCCCAATGTCTTTCAGCAAAAAAAACGGAGGGATAGGTGAAAAAATGCTGGGCCTCGTGGCCCCAAGCCCAAACCCGGTCCCATCTCCCCATTTTCTCCCTTTCACTCTCATTCTCCTTCCTGAAACCCTAGAGGCTCTTCCTCCCTCTCTCACGGCGCCGTCACCCCCATCCTCCCTCTACCCCTCTCCGTCCTCAATCTTCTGCTCTATTCACACAAAACTTCATTCTATCCTTTATTCACTCCCTTCACGTCACAAACCAGAGCATGCTCAACCTTGTAATCATCGGCGAGCACATCATCGGAGCAAGCTCATCCACGGGTTCGTTGACGAAGACACACGAGCTTGATGCTTGCATGTTGAAGATTCCAGATTCTTGGTGCACGATGATGAAGTTAATGGAGTTCTCGGAGTCGTTGAAGATGATCTTGGCATTTCTGGTGGAAGATCTTGAAATACTGGTGATGCTACGGAGAATTTCTGGATAAAGGTCTTGTTGAAGGCAAGCAGAGGAAGGTCCAGATGGAGAATCTCTTGGGGATGTTGAAGATCGTGAGTGGATCTAGGGAAATATGATGAACAGAGGGATAATCTTTGAAGGTTGATGACCTCTGAAGCGTTTCTGGATGACCGTTGCAAAGGCCTTAAACAATTTCTGGGAGAAGATGTAACCATGGATGAAGATTGAAAATAAAACGCGAGGAGTGTTGGAGATTTGAAGATTTGGATGAAAACTGGAAAAATCATGATGACGAACATATGAGCAAGATGAAGTTCTTCAAAGATGTGGGGAAAAACCTGGAAAACGCATGAACACCAAGGTTTGGAGGAATTCTGGAAAGTATGGTGAACAGGTGAAAAATTCTGGAAAACGGTTGGAGGTTGATGAAGATTGTTGAATCCAGAAGAAAGAATGGCAAACTCGATGGTGATGAGATGAACACCGATGATGATGATGATGATCGGAGATGATGATCGGTTGAAAGTATTGATGAGAGGAGAAAGATGAAGATCGAAAGATATGATGAAGATTTCTGAGTTTTCCAGTTTTCCGGTGAAGTTCACGGCGGAGGGAGGAGGTTACGGCTGCCGGAGTTGGTTCGTGGTGGCCGGCGATTGGGAGTTACGGTGCTTGCATGGCCGCCGGCCATGCAACCGGCGAGGGTCAGGAGCGAACAGGTGGCATAGCGAGGTGGGGGCGGTGCATTGCATGGACGCCACGTGGTGTGGAGAGAGGGAGGGTGGAAAACGCGTGGAGGGATGCGTGTCACATGTTGAGGAGTGCGGTGAAAAACGTGGCTTCTCCCCTCATCCAACACGTGTGCTGGACTTATATATGCTGGCAGAATGAAATGGACTGAACACAGACAAAAAAGGACATAAACTGGGCCTCCGCCCCACTCTGGGCCCAAACGGAAATTGAACACAATAAACCCAAAAATCTGAATAATAATGAAAAATGATTAAAACTGAATTAAGACGCTAATGGAGTTAAATGCTAAAGAATTAATGCACTAATAACTCTGATTAAATCTAATTAATCTAATGATTAAACCTAATTAACTCTAACTAAAACTCAATTAAACCTAAAAAAGAGAATTAACCTAAAAACTCTATTAATTCCAATTAATTTCTAAACTAATAAGACTCTAATAAACCCACTAATCTAAAAAACTCTAATAATTATCCTAATCTAAAATTTTATTAAATCTCTAATAAACCTATATTACTTATTTAAAGAAAATCTATATTCTATTAAAACTATATAAAAAAACTATTAAAACCCTAAAAACTCTATAAACTCTAAAAAAGATTTAAAGCTATATAAAAAAAATCTATTAATATTCTATATTATTCTAAAATGATTAAAAAATCTATTAAAACCCTAATAACAGCTAATAAAACCTAGAAAATTCACAATAACTCCCAGAGGAACAAAAACAGCACAAAACGACAAATAACACTGCGAGAGCGCACCAAAATAGCCGGTAAAAATAAACGGACACCGAAATATCCCTAAAAATAACAGCGCGAGCTGAAAACACCGGGAATAGCACGAATTATCAAAAAATACGATTCTACTTATCTAAACTGATTAAAAACACCTGAGACGCGAGACGAGGGCTGTGATCCCGATAAAATCAAAACAACTGAAAAATGCACTGCATGCGATATGCAGATGCGAATGCGGTCATGCATCGAAACATCGAGCCAGATACGGGACCCGGTTGGTCAAATTTTAGGGTGCAACAGCGTGGGCTGCCAAACGTCTAAGACAGTATATGCTGAACCATACAACCATGCTGATATCGAAGATGGATCCGATCAAGTATGTGTTTGAAAAGCAAGCGCTCTCTGGAAGGATTGCTAGGTGGCAAATGGTATTGACAGAATACGATATCCAGTATGTTTCCCAGAAGGCCATTAAGGGAAGTGTTCTGTCCGAATATCTTGCCGAACAGCCAATTGAGGATTATCAGCCTATGAAGTTTGAGTTTCCTGATGAGGACATAATGTACTTGAAGGCTAAAGATTGTGATGAGTCGTTGCCTGGTGAGGGTCCTGAGCGGAGTTCCCAGTGGAAATTGATTTTTGATGGGGCTGTCAATTCGTATGGTAGTGGGATTGGGGCAATCATTACAACTCCCCACGGGTCGCACATCCCGTTCACAGCCAGATTGACTTTTCCAGTGACGAAAAGCGAAGCCGAGTACGAAGCTTGTATTATGCGGTTAGAGGAGGCTATTGATATGAGGATCAAGAATCTGGACGTATATGGGGATTCAGCATTGGTTGTGAATCAGATTAAAGGAGAGTGGGAGACACGCCAACCTAATCTGGTATCGTACATGAATTATGCGAGAAGGTTGCTACCTTTCTTTGATAGGGTGGAGTTCCATCATGTACCTCGGGCGGAGAATCAAATGGCAGACGCCCTTGCAACATTATCCTCGATGTATAAGGTCAACTACTGGAATGAGGCTCCCAGGATTGTCATATCTCGCCTCGATAGGCCGGCCTTTGTGTTTGCAATTGATGAAGCATCTGACGGTAAACCTTGGTATTTCGACATACAGAATTTCCTGAAGAACAAGGAATATCCAGCTGGGGCATCCAGTCGTGATCAGAAGACTCTAAGGAGGTTAGCATGCAACTTCTATCTGAATCTTGACGGCGTTCTGTATAGAAGGAACCACGATTTGGTACTCCTCCGGTGTGTAGACGAGAAGGAAGCCAATTTACTCATGGAAGAGGTCCATGAAGGAACTTTTGGTACACATGCTGGTGGGCATGCTATGACCCGAAAGTTGTTGCGGGCGGGGTATTATTGGTTGACGATGGAAATGGACTGTTTCAAATTCGCCAAGCGGTGTCACAAGTGCCAGATCTATGATGATAAGATCCATGTGCCACCCAGTTCACTGAATATTATGGCTTCTCCGTGGCCTTTCTCCATGTGGGGAATTGACATGATCGGCAAGATTGAGCCTACGGCTTCTAATGGGCATCGCTTCATCCTGGTCGCGATTGATTACTTCACCAAGTGGGTGGAAGCAGCATCTTACGCCAATGTGACGAAGCAGGTGGTGGCCAGATTTATCAAGAAGGATATAATTTGCAGATACGGTATTCTTGAACGGATCATTACTGATAATGGTTCGAATTTGAATAATAAGATGATGAAGGATCTTTGTCGGGATTTTAAGATCGAGCATCATAATTCATCTCCGTACAGACCCAAGATGAATGGCGCTGTTGAAGCGGCCAACAAGAACATAAAGAAGATTGTTCAGAAGATGGTGGTAACGTATAAGGATTGGCATGAGATGTTGCCGTTTGCGTTGCACGGTTATCGCACGACGGTGCGTACATCAACCGGGGCAACACCGTTCTCATTGGTATATGGCATTGAGGCAGTCCTGCCATTGGAGGTTGAGATACCGTCTTTGAGGGTTTTGCTTGATGTTCAGCTTGATGAGGCAGAATGGGTGAGAAGTAGATTGAATCAGTTGAGCTTGATAGACGAGAAGAGACTGGCATCAATTGCACATGGTAGGCTGTATCAGAGTCGGATGAAGAAAGCGTTCGACAAGAAGATTCGACCTCGAAGCTTTCAGACGGGTGATCTTGTGCTGAAGAAGATTCTCCTACCGCAATCGGATCACAGGGGCAAATGGACTCCCAATTATGAAGGTCCATACGTCGTGAGAAAGGTCTTCTCCGGAGGAGCCTTATTGTTATCCACCATGGATGGTGAAGACTTTTCGTCCCCTGTGAACTCGGACGCAGTTAAAAAATACTTTGCTTAAAAATTGACCCGCTGGACAGTAAAAAGAGAGTCCAGGCAAAAATGGGGCATCCTGGCGAACCAAAAAACAGAATAAAAAGGTTCAGGCAAAAGTTAGGGATAAAATGGAAAAATGTACACCCGCGAAGTCGAAAACCTACACTGGGCGGCTTCGGCAAAAAGGGGTATCCCGGTGAATTGAAAACCCGCAAAGGGCGATTCACGCAAAAGTTAGGGATTTGAGAAGCAAATGACTGCGGTCCAAGTTTGATTGTTTAATGGTTTGGGAGCATCCGGGGTCGACTATCCAAAGCAATCTCTTCCGAAGACAGAGATCAGGAAAGCGTCAGAGTCCGGCGAGTCATAGGAGGACCGGTACATGGTGTTCGTCTGTAACACGTTGCCGACATGTGTACAAATTCTACTCTGTATCTTTGTTTATGCGTGACTACCTCTTTTCAGGAGTTGCATCTGATGTACAAATCTTGCCTATTCTCAGGCTGTTATCAATAAAGTGTGTTATTCAGCGTAGTGTGTGACTTTGGTTTTAAATTTTACAGTTTTGTTTGTAAAAAACGCCGATGTTTTTGATAAACTTACATGTGTGTAAACAGGAGGGCCTCGGCCGATGATTGTTAAAACCGGAAATTACATGAATGGTTGTCATGGGTGATTACCAAGATGTTTCTTTGTGCATAGATTGTCTTGTGTTTGCTTGTTGACTTTTGCAGGTATTCAAAAGCTCGCAAAGTTCCCCGCCAGAGTCCATGGCAGGCTAGTACCCTCTCCAGAGGATGAATGTTGTGTCTTTCCCCGGTGAAGTCGCCCCAGGTAAAATTGAATGTTGTCTCCCCAGGAGAGTGGAGATCGCGTCAAAAGCAAGATCAATGTACCGTCAGTAGTTCAGAATTGGCTTATCAAGCAAAGCAGAGTCCTCCCCAGCGAAGGTCGAGACGGATATGATTAACTTCCCCCAAAGAGTTTCTTGTGTAGTGCGAATCAGAGCACACCGGTCAATCCCCATCTCAGTGATAGCAGGATGAAGTATCCCCACAGGGCGTAATCAGAGTGTTGATACCTTTGGAAGCAGTTTCCAGGATTGCTTTTCTCTTTCCCCAACAGGTTGATCCTTCCTCGTCAGGATGATCATTTTTCAGCAGAGTTTGAAGTTTTGAGTTTGTGAGCTACTTTCCCAGCAGGATGGTTATCCCCAGCGGAGTTAGTTCATCTTTCCAGCATTTATTTTGTTGGAAGCGTATCGGTGGTATTCCGATCATCCCCAGCGGATCCAGTTTGGCTTCAGCATTTATTTTGCTGAAGTAACTCCTTTGCATAAGCATGCATCATAAGCATTTTCATTTTACACGAATACGTAGCATTTCCATGCAGTATGGAAGCATTACGGCATCATCAAACATGTGCATTTGGAAGCATAAGCAGGATTGATTACCCGTCCAGCCTCAGGTATCTTCTCTGTCGATAAGTGAGATCGTGGTTTGCAGAGATGCGTATGTTTTGTTTGCGGCACAAGACGCGCAGTGATCGTGTTTCCTCCTGTCAAGAGGGTTGTGGCGCAGGGACGCAGTGATCGTGGTCATCGTTATGATTGGGGTTTTCGCGGAAGGAGTACGCAGTGATCGTATTCGTCCTGTATGTTTTGTTTGCGGCAAAAGACGCGCAGTGATCGTGTTTCCTCCTGTCAAGAGGGTTGTGGCGCAGGGCACGCAGTGATCGTGGTCATCGTTATGATTGGGGTTTTCGCGGAAGGAGTACGCAGTGATCGTATTCATCCCATATGTTTGGTTTGCGGCACAAGACGCGCAGTGATCGTGTTTTCTCCTGTCAAGAGAGTTGTGGCGCAGGGCACGCAGTGATCGTGGTCATCGTTATGATTGGGGTTTTCGCGGAAGGAGTACGCAGTGATCGTATTCGTCCTGTATGTTTTGTTTGCGGCACAAGACGCGCAGTGATCGTGTTTCCTCCTGTCAAGAGGGTTGTGGCGCAGGGCACGCAATGATCGTGGTCATCGTTATGATTGGGGTTTTCGCGGAAGGAGTACGCAGTGATCGTATTCATCCCGTATGTTTGGTTTGCGGCACAAGACGCGCAGTGATCGTGTTTTCTCCTGTCAAGAGGGTTGTGGCACAAGACGCGCAGTGATCGTGTTTCCTCCAGTCAAGAGGGTTGTGGCGCAAATCGCGCAGTGATCGTGTTTCCTCCAGTCAAGAGGGTTGTGGCGCAAAGCGCGCAGTGATCGTGTTTCCTCCTGTCAAGAGGATTGTGGTGTAAAGTACGCAGTGATCGTATTCGTCCTATACGTGGTTTTGTTTGCAACGCCAAGACGCGCAGTGATCGTGTTTCCTCCTGTCAAGAGGGTTGTTGCGCCGGACACGCAGTGATCGTGTTCGTCATGTCATGTTCCTCTAGTAGATTTTGCTTGGTCAAGCACCTTTTCCCCCCCAGCTGAGTCTTTCTCAGGATGCTGTGGTGTCAGCGTTGGAAGACGGTAATGCAGATTTTTGGGTGGTTACCCGTAGTTTCCCCTGCAGAGTTATATTCCCCAGCAGGGTGTTACTTCAATGAGCTACTTGGTTAAGTCCCTCATAGTCCCCAGCAGGGTATTCGCCACGGAGTTGTTTGGTTAAATTTTTCTTATTTTTTAACAAGGTTATTCTCGTCAAGGTGCTTGGGAAAGTTCCCAATTTCCCCAGCGGAGTGTTTTCATGATACCTATTGCCAGAATAGGTATTTGACGGCCGTCGTCAGAATTGTCCTCTTAGAGTTGCTTGGTTAAGTTTCTCGCATCCCCGCGGAAAGCTCGTTCAGGTACGAACGGGAGGTTGGTAAGTGAAATCAACATTTTCTCGCAGATTAGTGAATGCTCGTTCAGGTACGAACGGGAGGTTGGTAAGTGAAATCAACATTTTCTCGCAGATTAGTGAATGCTCGTTCAGGTACGAACGGGAGGTTGGTAAGTGAAATCAACATTTTCTCGCTGTTTAGTGAATGCTCGTTTAGGTACGAACGGGAGGTTGGTAAGTGAAATCAACATTTTCTCGCTGTTTAGTGGATGCTCGTTCAGGTACGAACGGAAGGTTGGTAAGTGAAATCAACATGTTCTCGCAGTTTAGTGGATGCTCGTTCAGGTACGAACGGAAGGTTGGTAAGTGAAATCAACATGTTCTCGTTATGTAGTGGGTGCTCGTCCATATACGAACGAAAGGTTGATAAGTGAAATCAGCATTGTCTCGTTTGGTTAAGCGTTTGCTCGTTTCTTCAGGATACGAAAGGTTGATAAGTGAAATCAGCATTGTCTCGTTTGGTTAAGCGTTTGCTCGTTTCTTCGGATGCGGAAGGTTGATAAGAGAGATCAACAATTTTTCTCACTGTTCAGTGTATGCTCACTTCTTCGGAATGAGGTGGTCTATGGACAATATCAGATTGATGGATAGGTGTTTAGTTGTCGCTGTGGCAACAGAAATCAGTTCCCTGGTTAATTCTCCTCAAGCAGTAGTGTGCGCAATTTATTTTTGCGGTTGGCAAATTTCAGGGTTTCATTGGTATTCAACCATCATTTACCTTTGAATGTTTGAAGGCTGAGCGCCCTTCACCCATTCAGGTCCAAGCCGCTTGAATAGGGGCAGCTGTTGCACCCTAAAATTTGACCAATCGATTTTCCTATCTGGTTCGTGGTTTAATTCGTATTCGCATATCAGATGCATGACATTTGTACACAGACAGAGGATATCAGGGTTACAGCTTGGTTTTCATCCACCGGATATTTCAGATCCAGTCTAGATAATCAGGGTTTCATTTTCGGGAAATTGTGCGCTTCTCGGTGTTTTCAGCTTACATGGTGGTTTTTGGGGATATTCTGATGCCCGGGGTTTATTGTTTGCGTCGATCTGGTCTCGCGCTCTCTTTTATGTCAGTTATTTGCCTCTGTTTGCATTTTTTTTAGGATTTAATAGATTTTTTATATTTTAAATTGGCTTTATAGATTTTTTAGAATTTTAATAGATTTTTCTATATTTTTTTAATAGTTTTAAATCTTTTTTAGAACTTTATAGAATTTTTAATAGGTTTAATAGTTTTTTAATAGTTTTAATAGAATATAATATATTTTTCTTTTATTAGTTTTAAAATAGAGTTTTAATAGATTAGTAGAATTTAAATAGATGTTATAGGATTTAATAGTTTGTAGATATAGATTTAATAGAGTTTATTTTTAATATAGATTTAATCTTTTGTTAGATATTAATTCCTTTTATTAGGTTTAATATAGGTTAGTAGTTTTTTTTATATAGATATTAATAGATATTGGTTTTAGTTTAATATAGGTTTAATTAGATTTTGATCATCTTAATAGAGATTAATTAGGATTTTAATCATCTTTTAGATTTAATTAGGATTTTATTAGTTTAATTAGAGTTTAATATTAGTTAGGTTTTAATTGAGTTTGTTAGAATTAATTAGGATAGATTAATTTTCATTTAGATTTAATTGTAGTTTTAATTGTTAGTTAATTGAAGTTTAAATCTCTAATTAGTTTTAATCCATTTAATTGTCATTAACTTTTTTGTTTCAGTTTTTTTGGTCCAATTGTATCATTTTCGTGGGCCCAAGAGTAGTGTTTTTGGAGGCCCAAATCAACCTCAGTCCTTTTTGTCCATTTTCAGTCCAGAATGCGCCATGTGTCAGCTATATAAGCTGCCACGCGTTCAATTCTAGAAGGTCCCACCTAACAATTCCAGGTTCCCACACACTGACACCTCACCCAGACTCCACTCTCTCTCTCTCTGCGCCACGCCACCCTCACCGCGTGTCCTCCTCACATCTTCCCTCTGCATGCAAGACTGCCACGCGTCTGTCCCTCATCCTCGCCGGAGCACCCCATCACCGGCCATGCAAACGTCCACCGGACCACCCTCCTCCACCGCAACGGTCACCGGAAACCGTTGAGGTCGCCGGAGACTGCAAATTCTCCGTTTTCTCCAGAAAATCATCCGATCTCCTCCAATCCTCCTCGTCCATCTTCATCTATTACTCGCCGGAGAACTCATACTACTCACCGGAAACTTCATCCGTTGCCAGAAACTTCAAGCAATCTCCAGAATTGACTCATCAAGATCTCCAGGATCTTCTTCGTTTCCTTCAAGATCCAACGACGTCTAACAGATCTTCGTCCACGCTTCGTGAATCTCATCAACGTCCGCCCAAATTTGTTCGTCAGCATCATATGTTCATCAGGATTCGACAATATTCCTCACGAGTTCATCAGCTTCGCTCATTGTATTCTTCCAGATTTTCCAGAAATCCCTTTAATCTTCAACCATCCCCAGAAGATCTCTAGAGAACCTCAAGATCTTCTTCTCTCTCGCGGCGATCTTCTTTGAATCTTCAAGAACACCACGAGCTTGTTCTTGCTCCATATCCAGGTGCGTTCATCCGTTCGTTTTCTTCTTTCCGTTTGCTAGGATTGCTTGGTGTTATCTTGATTCGAGTAGATTCAGTTTAACCTTAGGATTTTGAGGTGAGGAATTTGGTAAGGTTGTAGTTCGTTTCAGAGAGTGGAGTATGTGAGATTGGGGTTTGATTTCATGAGCGATTAGGGTTTGAGAGGGTTCTGGAGAGGAGTTGCAGAGAGGGATTTGGGGGATGAACGGCGCTAGGGTTTTGGTTTAGTGAACAGTGAACGAGAGGTTAGAGATGAAGAATGGTTTTGTTAGTCATTCGTTTGGGTTAGGGTTGGATTGGGTCAAAGCCCAAGTCTGATTGCTAAGTGCTACCCTCCATTTACTCGCTACCCCCCCCCCCCCCTTGTGTGACTATGCTGAATGGACTCAGTCTGGGCCTTTGCCCCATCGCTAGGCGCACCCCCCTCAGTTTGGGCCCAGTCTGTAAACAACTAGAGCGTTTGCTATTTGCCCCCCCTCCCTGTTTTATTTTCTTTAATATTTCTTTGTTTTCATTCATGTTAGGAAAAAATTCATAAAAAATAGTAGGATGAACCAATTAATTCCCTTCTTTTTTCTATAGGTTCCTAGTTCAATTTAGGATTTTAGGATGAAAAAATATGGAATTGATCATGCATTTTCATTTTTATTTGCATTTTTGTGTTTTAATTGGTATTGAATAATTGGTTTGTGGTGTGTATGCCTTGTTGATTTTAGTTCTCTCATTTGGTATTGATTTTTGCTTTAGTTTTTTAGTATGTTATACTAGACTGATGCATTCTCCCCATAGGATTTTGTGGATTTTTTAGAGATTGATTGATGTTGTTTTAGGGTTAGAGAATAGAGACCTCATAACTTGCTGGTTAACCCTTGACCATTCATATGTTAGGGATTATTTAGTAGCCTTAGAAGTTGACTTAGGCTTTGAGATTTGATCTTGGGATCATAGAGCCATGTAGGTTTCCCCCTAGATTTTTGGTAGATTTTTATAGGGTGTTGTGTTATTTTTGTTTGAGCCTGAGAATAGGAGAAGTCCTGATGGCTTCTGACTTTGAAGTTCAACTGTGGTTGAACTTTAGAGATAGTTTCTTTTGGTTTGAGGGCATGTGGTTTCTTCTGGAAGGTGGAGGCTGGATGAAGTCTTGATGGAGCTTGCAAGGATGCATAGATTGAAGACCTAGTCTAGGAGCTTGCTCTCTGTTTGTGAGGTTTGAGATCCTGAAGTTTGAGGGAAATTTATGGTACTTTCCTGAGGAAGGCACTATGGATGTCTTTCATTCTTTCTTCTCACCTCTTTCTCAAGTATCCAATGATGTTGGAGCCTTCATGTGAGTTTAGTTTCTCCTGAGGAGGAATGTAAATCGATCACAGTTGTTGAGCCACATGGGATATGATTCCTAAGTGGAAGCCCCTAGTATTTTCCAGAGGAAGGCACTATGGGTCTGTTCACTTAGTTCCCGTAGTTCATGTAGGATTTCTCAAGTATCCAATGATGTTGGAGCCTTCATGTGAGTTTAGTTTCTCCTGAGGAGGAATGTAAACCGATCACAGTTGTTGAGCCGCATGGGATATGATTCCTAAGTAGGAGCCTCCTGGTACTTTCCTGAGGAAGGCACCATGAGTCTGCCTACTCAGCTCCCTTTCTTTGGTAAGCTTGTCTTGAAGCTTGAAGACTGGGATTGATTTCTCTTGTTTAGGGCTTTGCTTAGAGATTTGATTAGGGTTTTGCATAGGGATTTGCTCATAGGTAGATTAGGGTTTTGTTTTAGGGTTGTTCAGGGACTTGCTCAGGGGTAGTTTCTTGCTTTTGGATAGGAGTTTGCCAGGCTGGTTAGCCTTTTCTTTGTGTTGATTGACTTGTGTGGTGCTGTGCTGCATTAGACTGAGGGGTTCATCTAGATATTTCTGAGATAGGTGCATCTTAGAAGTAGGCTTTGTGTGCATAAGAAGTTGAGGTGGTCCTCCTTCTGCTTGATTGTTATTGAGTGGCTTTGCTTGCTGGCATTTGATAGAGCTGAGCTCCCTTGCCTCTGTGGTTTGTGGCCCTTGTGCCTTGCTTGTTTGGTTGTTGCATTCATGCATATTCCCAGTATTTCTTTAATTTTGCAGTGATTCTTGTTTGTTGTTCAGTCCTGTTGCCATGATCCCTTAGGAGCTCTAACTTCTCTGCTGTGGAGGAGTTATGATAGACGTTAGGTTGGTTAACAAGGCATGATAACATTAGGTAGATTCCCCTTTTCAACCATAGTTTTAGGGTGTCTCTTTCCTTTCTCAAAACAACAGAAAAACACTTAATAAAGGATAAAACAAAAGTGAATTCATTTCTTCCGTTAAAATATTTGAACGAACATCAAAACATTTTGGTCCTCCTGGACTATGAAAACCCTTGGTTAAGGTGCATTTCTCCTAAAAAACACTTGAACAGCTTGTGTCATGCGTAGTCGAACTACGTTTGCTCTGATCTTCCATGTCGTGTGGAAGTATGTAGGCACAGGACGCGATGTCCTGGCGAGCAACCTTCCCCCCGTCTAGACGTAGGTAGTCGAACTACGTTGACTCTAACTTTCCCATTGCACGAGGGAGTACGTAGGCCCAGAACAACGTATGTTCTGTCGAGTCCTGTCCTTTTATTTTCTTTTCAGACTAACCATTAGCATAGATAGATAAACACACCCTTTTCCTTATAAACACCAAGCGTGGATCCCGTCGAGTACGACGGACGTGAGGGGTGCTAATACCTTCCCCTTGCGTAACCGACTCCCGAACCCAGGTTTTGGTTGCGATGACCATACCGTTCCCGTTTTTTGCGAGGTTTACTTCGAGCGTTCCGTTTCCCTCCGTTGGGATAAATAACGCACGGTGGCGACTCTTCTGTCATGCCGGCGCCGATTTTCGCAGTAGCGACAGGAACCTATCATTTGGGATTCGGCTAAGTGAGGCCTCTTCAAGGGATGATGATGCCACACCTTCTGGGTATCATATCATCGCTCTTGAAAGTATGTGACGCTGATGACCGCATAGAATGTCGTACCTCGTCTGCGAGTTAAGTACATACCTGTGAGGGGTAGGTGGGTCTTTTTGTAGGAAAACTCTAGCCTCAGAACACCTGGTTTGTCTCTGTCAGTGAGAATTGATTGTGAGGGTTCTTTTGTGGTTGGTTTGGATTGAGGAGAAGATCTGATTGGTTCTCAAGCTGCAGTACAACACATCACAGTTCTTCATCATTGCACTTGATCCCCTGTCTGCATATGCATTTGCATTTTCATGTTTGCATTTCATTAACGTGTATTTATGTTGCAGGTGTGCTTTTTCCCCTCAGATTCTAGTGTTCTTCGTGCCAGACATGGAGTCCCTGAAGAGAACAGTTGCTTACAGGTTGCCTTCTCCAGATATCAGTTCCTTGTTGCGGTTGGTTGCTATAGCAGATCAGAGAGTGAGGGCTGAGTTTAGAGGGTCTTATGGGAAGCTGATCAGTTTGTTGTGCAGACCTTCTGTGTTTGAGATGATTGGATTGTATACCTTGATGCATTTTTACGAGCCTCAATTGAGATGCTTCTTGTTCCCTGATTTTATTCTAGCTCCTACTTTGGAGGAATATTCTGATATGTTAGGAGTTCCTGTGTTAGATCAGATGCCTTTTGTTCATGAGGATACTGAGCCTGAGTTGGCTAAGCTTGCTGAGATTTTCAGTTTAGATGCTTTTAAGTTCCCCGGAGGTTTGGTCAAGTTGAATGGATCTTATGGTTTTCATCTTTCTTGCATGGTTGAGAAGGCTACGTAGTGTGCGAAGGATGGATGTTGGATTGTCTTCAGTGCTATTTTGGCTGTTTGCATTTATGGGATTGTACTGTTCCCAAACTTGCCTGATTTTGTTGACTCAGATGCTTTCTTTATTCTTGCCTCGACGAATCCAGTGCCTACTCTCTTGGGTGACGTTTATCATTCTATTCACTATAAGAATGAGAAGCGTCGGGAAAAGAATGTTTCTTGCTGTGTACCTCTTCTATGCAGGTGGTTTCAGGGACATCTTCCTAAGACGGGACCTTTTGTTGATACTGCTGGTACTTTAGATTGGTCTTCCCGATTGATGGGATTGTGTGCTGAGAACATTGTTTGGTTTGATCGGGACCTACTCGGAGTGAATATTATATATAGTTGCAGCGGCTTTCTGAACGTTCCTTTGATTGGACGAAAAGGTTGTATTAACTACAACCCTTCTCTGCTTGTGAGACAATTTAGCTATGCTTTGAGGGATTCTCCAGTTGAAGACGAGATACAGGAATCTCTGTATCTCACGGGTTTATTAGATGGAGATGTTTTGGTCAGATTGAGGCGTGCTTGGGGTATTATTCACAGAAGAGTAAAGACATTGCTTGGCAAGAATGACAGTCGAGCTTATAATCCTTATCGGCTCTGGATTCATGAGAGAGTTAGGACTTCTTTGATGCCATATCCTGCTGTAGAACCTTCGTGTCTTCTGGTGATTGAGGAACCTACTTCAGTAGAGATTGAGAAGTATAACAAGCTGCTGGCTGAAAAGGAAGAGTTGCAGAGAGCAAATGAAGAGCTAGAGAAAGAGATTTTCCAGCTTCGGCATGAGAAGAATGAGGCAACCTTCACTTTGAAGAAGCAGACTGAGATGATTAATAGGTTGGGTTCAGATTTGACTTAAGAGACCACCAGGAGAGAGAAAGTAGGAGTAGCCCTGAATGGTGTTAGTAGGGTGCTTGCTACTAAGAAAGAGCTTCTGAACAAGGTTTATTCTCGACTTTCCAAATGGGAATTTTTGTGGAATGCCACGCTTACTAGCCGGAAGGAGCGTGAAGATGAGTTGAAGCTTCAGATTTCCCAGTTAGAGGAGCAGCTCAGCGCTAAGGACGCGAAGATTGCTGAAGAGGCATCTCTTAGACGTGATGCTGAGTCTAGAGTGAGCAACATGGTCAAAGAAACTAGGGGTTGTGAATTGAAGGTTGGCTTCAAGAGATGCAGGCTTGATGAGTGTTTTGGCAGGGGAGCTTGTATAGAGGACGCCAAAAAGCCGAGATCCATTGTTGAGCGACACGCATTACTGATACAGGAACTAATCTCCAGACCAAGTCATCTGGATACGTTGAGGCTATTGGAAGATGTCCGGGCGCGCCATCCGTCCTGATTTATCTTTGATTTTCTCTTGTTATTTGTACTTGTATTTTGACCATCGCCAGGCTTGTTGGCCGAGGTCTTTTCAGTGTATTCAGTTATATCTTTGTACTCTGCCTCTTGGAATTTGTTTATGTATGAGGTTTCTGATTCTGCGTTTGCCTACTTGGGACTCCATTGTCGTTATGGCTTTTTCTCCAGAACTAGAATGGGGGGGGGGGAATTAACCTGTTGCATATTTACATGTGTGCAGTTGCATCTTCATATTGCATGGCAGGTACCTTTTTGAGCTCGAATCTTATCTCCTGCGTCTTACAGGTTGTTTCAAGATTGACGAACAGAGAACTCACCGGTACGCTACAAGAAGCAACAGTAAGAAGATCATGGATCAGGTACAGTCTGAGATGCAGGAGATCCGAGATAGGTTGGCCCAATTCATGCAGACAATGGAAGCTGTGGCCAAGGGCCAGGAACATCTTCAAACTCTGGTGCAACCACTGCTGGCGCGAGCGGTTGGTAATACTGAATACAACTCTGTTCATGTTGAGACTCCTCGCAGGGAGGAAGTGATACCGAATGCTGGTGAGAATGGTACTGGCAATGGCAATGGCAACGCTGGTAACAGAAATGCCGATAATGTTAATGGGAACGTGGAAACCAACAGGAATGTTGGTATCAATACTGGTTTCAGTGACAACAAGCAGGGTCTTGGCTTTGGCAATCGGAATGGCAATGATGGCTTTAATAATCAGGGCTTCGGCAACGGAGGGTTTGGTGATAAGAGTCAAGGTTACGGTAATAATGGCTACATCAATGTTGGGTTTGGCAATGTGAATACCAATGGTGCTGGGATGGGTCCTTTCAATACTAGCTTTGGGACAGTGGCTGCTAATCAAGAGCTTGGCAATCTGAGATCTCACCCCAGGTTCTTCCAAAGTGGTCATGGTCATGGTCGTAATGCTGTTTATGATGGATATGTTAATGAGGGTCCGTACTGGAATGAGATCGTCAGGAAGATGCCTTTTATGGGAAAGGCATGGGTTTTGTGGGTCCCACTGATAGTGATCGGAGGATTAAAATGCTGGAGGAACAGATGAGAGGTATAGCCAATCAAAATTCTGCAGGTTTGGACATGGCTACCATGGGGCTGGTTCCTGGGCTGAGAGTGCCATTGAAGTTCAAAGCTCCCACTTTCGATAAGTATAAAGGGGATACATGCCCACGGGTTCATGTGCGTTCATATTACCGGAGGATGTCTGCTTACTCTGATGATGAGGAGATGCTCATGCATTTTTTCCAAGATAGTTTGTCAGGACCATCGCTGGAATGGTACATGGGACTAGAGCCTGCACAGATCGGAAGTTGGAAAGAATTGGCTGATGCTTTCGTCAGACACTACCAATACAACAGTGACCTTGCGCCCAATAGGGTCCAGCTTCAGAGTCTTTCACAGAAGAACGGGGAAAGTTTCAAGGAGTATGCCCATCGTTGGCGGGATCTGGCGGCAAGAGTCCACCCCCCTATGGTTGAAAGGGAATTGATTGATATTTTTGTTGGAACATTCTCTGGGATGTATTATGATAAATTGCTCAATTGCTCGACGGGTAGTTTCTATGACATGATACTCATGGGAGAACAAATTGAAAATGGCATCAAAATTGGTAAGATTCAAGCTAATGAATCGACCTCATCTGGAAGTGCAAAAAAGGTCTTTGGTGGTAAAAGACAAGGAGACGCCAGCGCATCGTATGGTGGTCGAGGATGAGGTAGAGGTAGGAATCAGTATATTCAACAACAGGTTGCTAGTGTGACGATCTCTATACCACAACAACGACAACAACCACACCAACAGCACCAACAACAACAAAGGCAGAATCCTGCTCAGAGAAGGATCCAGAATGGGAAGCCGAAGAGGGTATTTGATACACCTCCGTCAACGTATGCAGAACTGCTTCAGACGCTGTTAAGTTTGAATCTGGTTGAGAAGAGAACGTTGGACCCACCCACAGGAGTGCTTCCTTACGGGTATGATACTAGTAAGCAGTGTGAATGTCATTCTGGGGCACCCGGACATGATATCGAGAGTTGTCATGCTTTTAAACACAAAGTTCAAGATTTGATTGATAGTAAAGTCATTAACTTCACTCAGGATGGTGCCAACATTGTACAGAAACCAATGCCGAATCATGGAGCGAATGCTATTTTGACAGAAGAGGATTTGGATTTGGTTATGGACGTAAATGATCTGAAGACACCTTTAAGCTATGTTAAAAGCAGATTGTTGAAAGGAGAGGTCTTCCCCGGATGTGATGAGTACTGTTTGGATTGTTGGACCTGACCAGAGGGCTGTATTGATTTGAAGAGAGGTATTCAGGCCATGATTGATGAGGGAACTTTGCAGTTTGACTGCACTGCTGTTGAGAAACCTGATGAGGTAATATGTGAAAAGCAGGGTGAGGTCGCAACAGTTACAATTCCACGAAAGACTATTACGATATCAGCACCCGCCAAGCGGCCAACTATCACGATAATGAAAGCAGGGCCCGTTCCCTATGAAAGTACGAAAGCCATTCCATGGAATTATGGGTTGGATGTTTTTTGCAACGGGGAAAAGATTAATGTGGATAGCCAGCCAGCAGGGGCAGTCGGCAGTCTTATTGAAGCGGGAGGCATGACCCGAAGTGGTAGAATCTTCACTTCACCCGAAATCGAGGCTGAAAGGATTGCTAGAGGTAAAGCCAAAGTGAATGAAGGAGGACCCTCCCAGTCAAAAGAGAAGGAAACATCGGTCAAGGATGTAGAAGAGTTTATGAGGTTGATTCGCAAAAGTGACTATAAGATTGTGGAGCACTTGCAGCAGACGCCCTCTAAAATTTCAATACTATCATTGTTGCTTTGTTCCGAGGCCCATCGAAATGCCTTGTTGAAAATCTTGGACACGTCTTTTGTACCTTATGTCGCTACTGCGAAAATCGGCGTCGGCTGAACAGAAGAGTCGCCACCGTGCGTTATTTATCCCACGGGAGGGAAAGGAAACGCTCAGAGTAAACCTCGCAAAAACGGGGAAAAGGTATGGTTATCGCAACCAAAACCTGGGTTCGGGAGTCGGTTACGCAAGGGGAAGGTATTAGCACCCCTCACGTCCGTCGTACTCGACGGGATCCACGCTTTTTTTCGGGTATGGATTGTTACTTCTATCTACTCTACAGGTTAGGGGTTAAAAGAAAATAAAATGACTCGGCAAAGTATCGCACTTTATGCCTACGTATTCCCGTCTGAAACGAGAAATCAGAGTCAACGTAGTTCGCCTACCTACGGGAAAGGAGGGGAAGGTTGCTCGCTAGGACATCGCATCCTATGCCTACGTACTTCCACACTGCATGGAAGATCAGAGCAAACGTAGTTCGGGCCACGTACGACACAAGTCTGTCTTGGTTGATTTTATTCCTTCTGAAAAAGGTTTTTTTTTCTGATTAGCAGTCCAAGCGGACAAAAATGACGTCTTGATGAGTTCACATTCTTTTACGAAAGAAGTGTCTTTTATTGTGTTTGAAATCTTTATGTATTTTTCTGTTTGTTTTGAGGAAGAAAAGACAGAATTCTAACCTACAGTTGCGAAGGGAATCAGACTATCCTAATGTTATCATGCATGGGTTAAGACCTAGTGTCTATCATGCTCCTCTCCTGCGCAGAGAGAAACAGAGATCCTAAGGGAATAGACGGAAACAGAAACAATATCAGATATATAGAGTAAAGCGGTAAAATGCATGGATGCAACAATACAAGCGAGGCAAGGGAGTCCCGCTCAACCTCGAACCTAGAAAACAATAGGCAAAAGTGAACAGACTTCACTTTCAACCCAACAGGGTAAACAACAAACAATACAGTCAGTAAAACTAATCAATACATCAGAATGAATAACAAAAATAAATAGCCACAGCAGCTCTGCATCACACCAGTCTTCAAGTCATCTCCAATCAGCTACAAGCTTCAGCCAGCATCAATCTCCATCTCCACAGTCTTCAAGCAAGGGCTTTGGTCTTCAATCTTCCCTCTGCAATGGCTTTTCTTCAAGTCCTATCCTCCAAGCTGAGGGATCAATCACAAGAGTGAATTGGGTGTTGAGCAATTAGTTGACTACCAAGGGTGGCAAACCAACTGCTACTAACACATAAGATACTTTCTCTCAAGAGTTCTATCCCCTAGACAGTAGCACCAAGCCTTCTAAAGGAAGGGGGTGAGTGTTTTAGAGAGACTCTGTATCATAGAGAGGAATGGAGGCAGTCAAAACCTTCCATGTTTAAGAATCAAGCTTTCTAATCTAGAGCTCTGCCTAGCTCTTAAACCCTAATCTCCTCAACAGCTGCTAGTAGGAATCTCCTCATCAACTCTGGAAGTTGGTCTTCAAGCTCTAGATCTCCAATGGCTTTAACATCACAAGTCTTCAGCTTCCCAATCCCCGGACAATCCCAATACCCACACAGACAAACAGTAATCCCCAGAGGGCACACCACACCAATCAATCAAATATAGCAATATATACTAATAGCAGTAGGGGAATCCTAGTGATTTCTAAGGGGATCTATCCTATACCCATAACCCCTATAGTCCATACCCCAAAAATCAAATTAAACTATCCTAAAAGAATTAAACTATTTCACCTAAGTTGATTTAAAACCCTAATTTTGCTCATGTTGTTTTCACCTAAACTAATCACCTCAAATTAATTCCTAAAAATATGAACTAAATTGCATGTACAAGCTAACAATGTCTATTAATAAACCTAAAAAGAATGGGTGAAAAATATTAAAGTCATGTTTTGGAACACCTAAAATATGCATTTATTTGGAAAATATGGGAACAATATCAAATAAAAAATAAAATGCAATTTTTATTTTTTATAATTTTCTTGACATCTTGAAGAAAATTATGCAAATAGAATTATTAAAAAATAATGTTTTTTCAATTTGATATGATTTTTAAAAAATGAATGCAAAATGAAAAGAAATTAAAATGAATTATAAAGAAAAAGGGGGAGGGGGTGAGAATAGCAAGACCAATCAGTTCAAATTATTGGGCTTTCACGCGCGTGGGGGTTCCAATAGAAGCTGAGCCCAATTCCCTCTACTAAATGAAACGGTGCGTTTCATTATTTGAAATTTCCCATCAATTCTCAGATTGAATGTGGAGCGTTAGATCCCTGGTCAAGTCAAGGCTCCTCTTCAGATCCAAGGGCCCACGTATCCTCTTCTTCCTCCAGCCATTAGGGTTTCAGAATTTGATTCCCATGCAAGCATTTTCGAGCTCATCATTCTCCCTCCACAGGACATGAAATCACATACTTAAAAAACCAAACCCACTCCATTTCTTCCCCTCTACACGACCATGCTTTTAATTTCACCTAATTCTCAACCCACTTTAAAACCCGATGATTGGAAGTTCTGGACACCATTGATTGCACCTGGTGTGCATGATCACCAATCTTACTCAAACTAACCTAGAACGATCTACAAGTCATGGTGAGTATTCTGAGCCAAACATCTCACATTCTCTTGCCCTAAATCAGGAGTTCTTGATCATCACAGTTTCACCACTCTGCCATCAAACTCCATATAACTCTCTCTAGATCTCATGAATCAATTCCCTATGATCTCTAAGCGTTCCTATCTTAACCACATGATCTACAACAGCATAAATAAGGAGATTCGAAGGGTTTTGCATACCTTGTAAGTGATGATGGCAGGGGTAGTTGTGCTGCAATTCAAGACTTGTAATGGCTTCTAGATGCTCCTCCAATGGTGTGCTTTATACTGTTTGCAATGGTTGTGGCTAAATCTTCTTGAACCACCTTATCCCCCTCTTCATGCAAGTTGGAGTGTAAACTTGGATCACCTTCACCAGCCACGAATTCCCTCCAATTTCCTTTGCCAATTACTCTATGATAATGGTGGATGATGATGATAACAGAAACTGAGATGATTGATGAAGCTTTAATGGAGTTTGGATAAAAAATGCAAATTGGAGTGAAGGATTCAAAGTAATGTTTGCAAGCTCAAAGAATCACCAACCAATGCACAAATGGCTTCATTTCCTTATGTAGGTGAGGATTAACAGAATGAGAAGTTTCTAGATTGGTCCTAGAGGGATCTAGAAGCTTGTGGAACTTTCATGAATTTATCATTTAATGGTATTTTGAATCATCTCATATCATGCTTGCACCTTGGGTAAATTTGAGTGAAAATATCCTTTCATGAGATATTAGGAGTGTATGCATGAAAAACCAAGCTTTTCCTTGCCTTGTGTGAAGATTTGCAATGGTTCCTTAATATGCAAGCATGGACTTTACAAAGTAGCCCCCATTTTAAGACCTCAAATCAAAAATCTATTTGAACCAATGTCTCTAAAATGATGTTGGGAATCAATTTGGTAAATTGGATGACCCATATTGGACTTGTAGATCTCTCAAACCATTTTCCAACTTGAACTTTTTCAAGTTATATGCCTTTTTTAAGTCACTTTTCACCAACTTTTATCAAGTCTTGTTCCATGCATTTCCAAACTTCCATGACTTCTTTTCTTGACTTAAAATGGAATTTTGAGCAACTTTGATGTTGGGAAGTTTTTCATTTGAAGCTCCCTTGTATGAGTTTTGGGCATAGGCTAAGAATGACCTGTAATCCTCAGATGACCAAAATACCCTTTGCTTGCCAAGACCATAAGTGGAGTTCCACAAATCATATGAAGGCATACTATACCATTATAGAAAGCTAAGACAATGAGGAACAATTCTTATGTTGACCAGAAATTCATTTGAAATATCCTTGAGGGGTAAAAATTGCTTGGAAGTCAAGTCACTTTTACAGACAGAATTTCAGATACCTCAAATGACCTGTAACTTGCAAGGACCATAACTTGAGTTCTATAAATCTCCTTAATGTCTTCCACCACTCAAATTGAAGGTATTGATATCCTCTACAAGTTCCATGTTGGCCAAGGATCCATTTGAAGCTTTTATTTTGACTTATCGTGTTTGGAAATTTGACCTAAACTAGGGGATTTTACATAGAAACCCTAATTTAGAACCTCCTCTTCTCCTTGATTTCTCTTGATTTCTTCTTAGCATAACAACATATCCTTATTCTCCATGTCAAATGATAAACCCCACATCTCCTCAATGGCCCTCAATGCCTTTCAGTCAGTCAATTGACCTAGAGTTGACCCAGGGTTGACCCAGATGAAACCCTAGTGGACTGTCTTCAACTGTAATTCTTGTGACTTCACCAATGACTTGTTTCCTTCTCCAAATGACTTTATAAATCCTCCAAGATGTCTAGATACTCCCCATGCTCAGCCCATAGCTCACAATTTCTTTGTTGATCCTCAGCCACCCTCAGATAGGAGATAGATGAACTGCTTGATCCATTGACCTGATAGCTTCCCAATTCTTTCTGATGACTTGAATGAGATTGGATTTGAATAATAACCTCTTGATAGACCTCTAGAGATGAGAATAATGATTGGTCCCCTGTTGGATGACTTGCTATGCTTATGCTATGCAGATGAGTAACCTATGTACATGACTCTATATGCAAATGCTAATGAGATTGAAACATAAACCAAGTGAATAAGGTTGGGCAAATTTTAGGGTGCAACAGCTGCCCCTATTCAAGCGACTTGGACCCGATTGGGTGAAGAGCCCGGAGCCTTCAGACATTCGCGGTACGAGACGGTTGAATACTAGTGAAACCAGAAATTTGCCAACCGCAGAAATAAACTGCATCACTGCTTGAGGAACGACATTCATCAGCTGAATCTGACTGTTACGACAACCCCCTGATCTCGTGCTGAAGATTATTTTCATCATCCTGAAAAAGACTTTATCATTGCAGAGATACAATTTTGTCCACGTCAGGACGCCTGCCTCGTCAATTCGAAAAACTTCGACCACTTTGTTGGGGATGGCTCGTCTGCCTTCTCGTCAGAAATAAATCGTCCACGTTAGGAATAAACTCTTCCACGTTAGGAATAACACCGTCCACGTTAGGACTCACCTTTCCACGTAAGGAATAACCGTTCCCCGTTAGGAATAACACCGTCCACGCAAGGAATAACCACCTTTCCACGTAAGGAATGAACTTCTTCTTCGTCAAACTCTTCCGCGTCAGGAATAAACTTCGTCTAGATCTGTCCACGTTAGGACTAAACTTTCTAGGTTATGAATACATCGTCCACGTTAGGACTCACCCTTCCATGTTAGGAATAAACTCTTTTGTACCTGTCCACTTCAGGGCTAAATTCTTCCACGTCAGGAATAAAATCTTTCCACGTTAGGAATACCTCTGCTTTCCACGTTAGGAATGCGTCTTTCCTCGTTAGGAATCATCATCTTTCCACGTAAGGAAACCTCTCTTCTTTCCACGTAAGGAATACAACTCCGTCCACGTAAGGACCCACCTTGTTCCACGTAAGGAATCACACCTTTCCATGTAAGGAAACCACAATCTGATTTGTCCACGTAAGGACTCCAACTTGTTCCACGTAAGGAATAAAATTCTCAAACTGTCCACGTAAGGACTCCAATCTTTCCACGTAAGGAATAAATCTTTCCACGTAAGGAATCAATCTTTCCACGTAAGGAATCAACTTGTCCACGTTAGGACTACATCGTCCACGTTAGGACCCATTTTTCCACGTTAGGAATAATAATCTTCTTGATCTGTCCACGTAAGGACTCCCATTTTTCCACGTAAGGAATACTTCTTCATCTGTCCACGTAAGGACTCCAGTCTGATATGTCCACGTAAGGACCCAATATTTCCACGTAAGGAATACAACTCCGTCCACGTAAGAAATTCGTCTTTCTACGTAAGGAACACAATCTCTTTTCCACGTAAGGAATCATTTTTCTTCCACGTAAGGAATACATCGTTCTTCCACGTAAGGAATGCCATCTTTCCACGTAAGGAAACCAACTTCTTCTGTCCACGTAAGGACTCCCCTCTTTCCACGTAAGGAATGCATCTTCGTTCCACGTAAGGACTCAAACTTGTCCACGTTAGGACTACATCGTCCACGTTAGGACCCACCTTTCCACGTTAGGAATAACTCTCTTCTTGATTTGTCCACGTAAGGACTCCATCTTTCCACGTCATGACTGCTATCTTTCCACGTAAGGAATAAATCTGATATGTCCACGTAAGGACTCAATCTTTCCACGTAAGGAATCAACTTTTTCCACGTGAGGAAACACATTTTGACTCGTCCACGTAAGGACTCCAACTTGTTCCACGTAAGGAATCACATCTTTCCACGTAAGGAAACCACTTCTTTTCCACGTTAGGAATCTCATCTTTGATCTGTCCACGTCAGGACTACAATTTTTTTCCACGTAAGGAATACCTTTTGATATGTCCACGTAAGGACTCCAATCTTTCCACGTAAGGAATCACAAACTCCTTTTTTTTTTCACGTGAGGAATAAACTTGCTTTTCCACGTTAGGAACTGAAACTTCTCTTTCCACGTAAGGAATAAACCTGTCCACGTCAGGACTCACGTTTCGTCTTGATTTGTCCACGTCAGGACTCCGCTGAGGAAATAAAACTTGTCCACGTTAGGACCCATATCCCAACTTGCTGAAGAAATAAACTTGTCCACGTCAGGACTTGCGCGTCTTCGACTTGCTGGGGAAATAAACCCCGTCCACGTTAGGACACACACTTTACCACCAACACGAAGAAGGATAAATTTGTCCATGTCAGGACTCTCGTATCTCGCCATCGCGAAGAACTACAAACTCGTCCATGTCAGGACGCACATTTCACCATTACGGATAAAGCCATCTGCTGGAAATAAATGGTCCACGTCAGGACTCCAACACGAAGAGTAATCAACCTTGTCAACGTTATGACTCCACACCCAATCAATACCGAGAACTCGAATTTTTCCACGTTAGGACTAACACATATCGTCACCTGGAAGAAATGTCCACGTCAGGACTCCACATTCCAACAATTCTGAAAAAAATTGAACCTGTCCCCGTTAGGACTAGCACCTCCCATCAGCCCGGGGAATTAAAACTGTCCACATTAGGACCCCCACTCCTCTAGCACAAAGAAATCCCGTCAATCAGAATGTCCACGTCAGGACTCATTTCTCCATTGGTCCGCAAACTTCTTATCACTGACGTTACAGCAACTTTGAGACTGACTCTACTGGGGATATTCGAAAACCAAACTACTGGATGCCTGCTCTGATAACCGGCGGTAGCCTCGGAAATTCTGGTTCATGAAACCTTTTAATGCTGACATAACAACAATTTTGAGGGAAACAATCCGCTGATTGGACTAGAGAAACTTCAACAAGAAACCCTGGCGGGGAAATAAGTAACTCTGCTTAGGGACAAAGAGAAACTTATCCTGCTGACTCTGTGGGGAGTAGTGCCACAGCTGACACTTCGTTGAATGTCTCATGCCGAGACTTCGAATGTTTATTGATTTATTGGAGAAAGAACTCTCTCTACCTGCAAGAGAAACAACACTTGAAACAAACGGTTATCCAACCTAGTTTATGTTTCAGAAATGCGTATGACAATGATGCAATGCTCCATTCGACATGGAAATGCTACGCTTTTATTTGGTGGATGCAAGTATGACACTATATGCCAATGCAAATATGACACTATATGCCGATGCAAATGCAGCCTCGAACTGCCGAGATATAGGAACTTGCTTCAGCAAAATAGATGCTGAAGATAATGCCAACTCCGCTGGGGATAGCCAGATGCTACGGAATTACTCCAGCAAAATACGTGTTGGAAGAGTGAAGTCGACTCAGCTGGTAAACCGGGAACTTAAACCAAACACCTAGTTGAAGTAACACCCTGCTGGGGAATATAACTCTGCTGGAGAATAGCAGATGCGCTTGGTATGATTGGACTTCTGCTGGAAAGTGAACGGATATCACACGGTATTCTGCCAAAATAAATGCCTGGGCGCACCACCAACTCTGCCGGGGAGAGTCTTAATCTTCGAGTTCCACTGGGAGGAATGGAAATACTTGCTGAGAAGAGAACTCCACTGGGGATGGGATGATTCTCTCGGGGAAAATCAACTGACTCCGCTGGGGGAGAGTGAATGACCCTGCGGGGAAAGGCAAACTGTCTGAATACATCTCACCAATCTGAAATATTAATCTTCTGAGGCTAAACCACTCTGCTTGCGATGCACTATCTGAATACAGCCCTCGATCTAGGGATCGCCAAACTCTGCTGAGGGTAAACGACTTTGCTGGAGAATGTCCCTTGGCACAAGCTACGACTAGCTGGGGAATTCGATCCTTCTTCAGTAGGGAACATTGCTATCTCGGAAGCGCGACCTGCGTGGAGATTCACTTCACGTAATGATCAAGTCTTTCACCAAAAAGCCTCTGGTCAGGGCTACATGAACTCTATTCCTTCTCAGAAATTTGCCCCACAAATACCAACATGCCCCAGTCCGAGCATTTCGTCTGGAAAAGAAAGGCTAGCCATAGTGCTACTCACAATACCTTGCCCCTGAATCGGCACCAACCTCCCGATGAGGACTCTTCGATCTCTGTACCCTGACGGTTAGATCTGAACTGCTTCTGCACGTCAAACCCCAAAAGAATGTCCCAACAACATCTTTTGTTTTTAGGGTGTTCTGCCCCGGTCTTGCGATAATCTTTTGCCCCTGATCGACTGATTCGTGGAGCAGTGCCCATAACCGCGAGAGATTTGCCAAATCTCGACCTAATTGCCCCAGATTAACTGATTCTCGACCTTATGACTTTACTGGGGGATAAACGAGTGTGCCAAGTAGGCTGGACTTCTGTACATCCGTGGTGGATCATACACGCCTGATGCTGGACAATATCCAGTCCAAATTCACAACTTCTAAGTAGAAGGGTCACAATTTCCCAATATTTGTCTCAAACTTGAAGATCGGCTGGATCTGCTCAAGTAGCTCTGAATACTCTGATGACACTGAGGAGGACAACTCTTTCGCCTTTGCTATGCCCCGGCCTGCAGGAATCTCTGTGGGATAGTCTGAAAATCTGTACCCTGACGGTTTAATATGAACTGCCCAGCATTCTGAACTTCCTCGAGATACTTCGAATCGAACGTCCCTCGAATAAAGAATAATCTCTGCACTCTTGGGATGGCATGCCCCTGTCTGTAATGACTTTGCCTCAATCTGGTTCTCGGAAAGAACTCACTCTGAACCGAAAGCACCTTGCTACAATACGACCTTGCGGTGGCTTACCCCGGTGTTTCCCTTGATTCACCAACTATCAACATCGTGACTTGCCCCTGAACGAGTGTTCGAGCGACTCAACCTGCCCTGATATAGCACTCTGGATAACTGCCCCTGATTGGCCCTCGAGAAGATTCGCTTCTGATCAACTTCTTCCCCGTAATCAACTGATGCTTCGGGACTTCTCCTCAGACTAATTGATTCCGAACTCTTGGTAAGTCAATGCCCCAGATTTACAGGGTTTCACAACATACACGATTCTGATCCAGACTGTTGAATTATTCAATCCTGTTCGATTATTCCCTGTTGGAATTTCTTTCCTGTCAACTACTAACCTGCAAGTAAAAATCGTTTGTTCACGAATGGTAATCTTAATGCAGTGTTCTTGCAGATTTTGAAAAAATTTGTGCTGTCACTCATTTACGTGTCATGATTGTGAGTGACGAATGAACCAAAGTTCAAACGTAGTGCTTATGTGATCAGTGAAAAATACAACAAGGATATGACTAGCAAATCAAGAGGGAGTCAGGTTACTCAACCTTATCGTAATGCGCTTTCTGAATAAACCCCACCTCAATTAGGTCTTTTAAGGGTTGTATCGTGGTCGGGTTCATGGTTCGTGAAACAAAGGATATTTGGCTCAAATTTGATTTATACCCACCCCTTCTACGTGATGATCTCCAATCCTAAGGTTCAGTTAACCTGGCACAAGCACTCGCCTCCTCGAGAGGTATGTTGAATGGTAAGAACCATGGCTAAGGAAAACTGACAAGGTTTTCGGAGTGACAGTTACCCCTTTTTCATTTTCGGTGTCTGTATCCACACGACCTTGTTCTTGTTCAAGGATTCTTCTTTTGATATCCTTTCTTTTTCGTTCTTTTGATTCCCTAATTTTTGCCTGGACTGACTCCTTTTGAGTTCTTTTCGATTTCTTTTGAAGTCCAGCGGGATGCCCTAATTTTTGCCTAAGTATTAGCCTTCCAGCTTTTTCTTTTTCTTTATACTTAGCGGGCTTTCTTTTTTCCTTTCTTTTGGAACAAAGTCGTGTGACACTGGTTGTCTTGATTGCTCCGAAGGGATTGTAACTGCCTTACTCCTGATTGATGAGGTTTTAACCACTGTGGTTAACGAATTACGACCTCTTGAGAGGTGTAAACTGATTGGTCCTCAAAAGACAACACGCCTCTGTAAGACTTGAATGCTCGGTCAAGCTAACTGACAACTACCCTGCCCCGGGTTAAGACGTGAGGGTTTAAAAATCCGAAAGAAACTCCTACTTCTCGGCTCGAAGTGGTTAACAAGGGATTCTCTTCCTTATCTCTCCGGTGTTTAGGGGATTTGAAACAATGCCTTGTACGTCATCGGTACGGTCTTATCTGAAAGCATACGATCATTGGTTACGAGTTTCAGTTTCGTCATCCTCCCTCCAATCTTTGCTAGTCACAGTGACAAAATGGAGTGAATAAAATGCAAGTGTCAGTGCAATGCAGTAAATGAGCGACAGCGACATGATTAATTCAGAAAAATGCATAGTCACTTTATTAACATCACCATTCGAAACAATCAATATTTAACAGCAAGTAGTAACTAACAGAAAAGAAACTACAAATGCAAATGATATAAAGTCTGAGGACTGCCAATGCTGAGGGCGCCTGCCGGTCTGAACCACTGGCTTTTTGAAAAGGACCCTCTGAATCTACGAGCTTAGACAGCTGAGAGGTTGGCATGAACAAACAAAACTCCTTCTGGAAAGGAAATGCACCCTTGGTCGATCAACAGCTGTACCTTCGCCTGAAACGCTTTACAATCTTCAGTTGCATGCCCTGGAGAGCCACCATAGTAACCACACTGAACGTGGGGATTGTACCCAGGAGGGTAAGGTTCTGAAAATGGCTTAAGAGCTTTATGTTCCACCAAAGAACTCTGGATCAAAGATGGTAGCAGCTGGCTATACGGCATAGGCATTGGGTGAAAGGGAGCTTTCCTTCGTTCCCAATTGTTGCAAGGTCTGTTCTGATTCGGACGCTGATTCTGATAATTTCGGCCACGAGTTTCCTGCTTTGCAATGGAAGCGACATAAGATTCCTGATAGGGTGCCCCAGGCACGGCTGTCTGTTCAGTATAACAAGTCACAGGGGGTACTGATCTCTGATAAGATGAAGGACCAACAACATTCACTGATTCGCTTTGAGGATATTCAACCTTTGGCATGACTGCATTGATCACAACTCCTTCTTCATTCTGATAGTCACAAGGAGATTCAGCTTCACTAGCCTGACTGTTTGACGTAACTCCAGGCATTCTTTCGAGGTACGGGCTCTCCAGGGAGTGTATAAACATGCTCATTAACTCTCGGTCTAGGAACGACGGCTTTACTCTGGCAGCAACTCTCCATCTCTGAACATACCTCCTGAAAGGTTCATCGTTCTCTTGAGACAATCCTTGCAACTGTATGCGACTAGGAGCCTCATCAAGATTGTAATCGTACTGCTTCAGGAAAGCTCTGGCTAAATCTACCCATGATTGAATCTGATTTCTCTCTAACTGCATATACCACCTCAAAGATGCCCCAGTCAGACTATACTGAAAGCAATGGATCATCAGTTTGTCATCTCGCGCAAATGCAGTCATTCTTCGGCAGAACATCACCAAATGCAGCTTCGGACAGCTATCTCCCGTATACTTCTCAAATTGCGGCACTTTGAACTTATAAGGCAACACCAGGTCAGGAACCAAACACGTGTCTACAACATCCAGGTTAACAACCTCTTTCACTTTTAGAGCTTTCACTCCCTCTTCCAACGCTCGGAGTCTTCTATCCTTCTCGGGAGCTCTTGGATCTTCGGTCCTGACTATCGGGATTATCTCTTCGGTAATTCATCGCAGGGAGAGCAACACCTTGATTGTTAACAGGAGGAGGACGTTCATTCCGGGCAACAAACTGCTCATGTCGATCTCGGTTCTCAACAGAAAGCTGTACAACTTGGTCTGCAGCAACGTTGTTCACTTGCGGGAAGTCTTCCATAGAATCATACAGAGGGTTGGACGCCATAGTGAACCCTTTCAAGGTGTTAGGAGACTAGAAATGGCCTTCAGCCATGGCTACCAATAGTCTTCAGCTGACTTCAATGCTTGATTCTGCTCAAATCTACTCAACCCCTAAGTCGGTCTTCTGACAATCAACAGTTGCTCAATCCAAACTCCGGGTAATCACCCTCAGGAAACAAAGGCTGGATCAGAACTCTGGCTAACTGGAAGATGATATGCAATATGATGCAACACTGATATGCATATGATATGCAAAATGCAGCAAACAATGGGACCACAGCCCCCACACAATCTGAATACTGCTGCGCTGCTGATGGAGACGTTTGCTCTGAAGAGAAGACCAAAATAACGGGTAGGTTGGAAGTCAAGTTTCCTACAAAAAACCCCCCCACTCACAGGTATGGACCTATATCTGACAAGGTACAGCATCCTATGCGGTCGTTAGCGTCACAGACTTTCAAGACTGACGATACGATTCCCAGAAGGAGTGGCATCATCAAGTCCTGAAGAGGCCTCACTTAGCTAACTTCCAAATGATCGGTTCCCAGAGTCGACAATCCAACTAACCAGCAACCCAAGCCACCCAAAGGGTGGGTCAAGAGGCCAACCAGAAGAACCTCGTCTGAGTGTAGATTTCGCGGGACACCAAGGCAAGCAAAGCATGCGGGCGCCAACTAATCTCTACTCTAAGTCTAAGGTGCACTCAAGCCCAGGTCCGACTTCTCTCAATCATAGAACACCCGTAACACCCCAACAGCAACAGATAATATCCATAAATAAAACCCAAAACAAGCGCTAGGATTGACTTTCTTAGGGGACGTTGGATCCCACATGCGTAAGGACTATCGCAATCCTTAGCAGCCAGGGGACGTTGGGTCCCCAGCAGAGTCGCCAGCTGTCGCTACTGCGAAAATCGGCGCCGGCTGAACAGAAGAGTCGCCACCATGCGTTATTTATCCCAGGGGAGGGAAAGGAAACGCTCAGAGTAAACCTCGCAAAAACGGGGAAAAGGTATGGTCATCGCAACCAAAACCTGGGTTCGGGAGTCGGTTACGCAAGGGGAAGGTATTAGCACCCCTCACGTCCGTCGTACTCGACGGGATCCACGCTTGTTTTCGGTTATGGATTGTTACTTCGATCTACTCTACAGGTTAGGGGTTAAAAGAAAATAAAATGAAAATAAAATGACTCGGCAAAGTATCGCACTTTATGCCTACGTATTCCCGTCTGAAACGAGAAATCAGAGTCAACGTAGTTCGCCTACCTACGGGAAAGGAGGGGAAGGTTGCTCGCTAGGACATCGCATCCTATGCCTACGTACTTCCACACTGCATGGAAGATCAGAGCAAACGTAGTTCGGGCCACGTACGACACAAGTCTGTCTTGGTTGATTTTATTCCTTCTGAAAAAGGTTTTTTTTCTGATTAGCAGTCCAAGCGGACAAAAATGACGTCTTGATGAGTTCACATTCTTTTACGGAAGAAGTGTCTTTTATTGTGTTTGAAATCTTTATGTATTTTTCTGTTTGTTTTGAGGAAGAAAAGACAGAATTCTAACCTACAGTTGCGAAGGGAATCAGACTATCCTAATGTTATCATGCATGGGTTAAGGCCTAGTGTCTATCATGCTCCTCTCCTGCGCAGAGAGAAACAGAGATCCTAAGGGAATAGACGGAAACAGAAACAATATCAGATATATACAGTAAAGCGGTAAAATGCATGGATGCAACAATACAAGCGAGGCAAGGGAGTCCCGCTCAACCTCGAACCTAGAAAACAATAGGAAAAAGGAGGTGAGTGTCTTAGAGAGACTCTGTATCACAGAGAGGAATGGAGGCAGTCAAAACCTTCCATGTTTAAGAATCAAGCTTTCTAATCTAGAGCTCTGCCTAGCTCCTAAACCCTAATCTCCTCAACAGCTGCTAGCAGGAATCTCCTCATCAACTCTGGAAGTTGGTCTTCAAGCTCTGGATCTCCAATGGCTTTAACATCACAAGTCTTCAGCTTCCAAATCCCCAGACAATCCCAATACCCACACAAACAAACAGTAATCCCCAGAGGGCACACCACACCAATCAATCAAATATAGCAGTATATACTAATAGCAGTAGGGGAATCCTAGTAATTTCTAAGGGGATCTATCCTATACCCATAACCCCTATAGTCCATACCCCAAAAATCAAATTAAACTATCCTAAAAGAATTAAACTATTTCACCTAAGTTGATTTAAAACCCTAATTTTTCTCATGTTGTTTTCACCTAAACTAATCACCTCAAATTAATTCCTAAAAATATGAACTAAATTGCATGTACAAGCTAACAATGTCTATTAATCAACCTAAAAAGAATGGGTGAAAAATATTAAAGCAACTAATAGAACAAAAATTATCAAAATCATGTATGAAATGGAACACCTAAAATATGCATTTATTTGGAAAATATGGGAAAATATCAAATAAAAAATAAAATGCAATTTTTATTTTTTATAATTTTCTTGACATCTTGAAGAAAATTATTCAAAAAGAATTATTAAAAAATAATGTTTTTTCAATTTGATATGATTTTTAAAAAATGAATGCAAAATGAAAAGAAATTAAAATGAATTATAAAGAAAAAGGGGGAGGGGGTGAGAATAGCAAGACCAATCAGTTCAAATTATTGGGCTTTCACGCGCGTGGGGGTGCCAATAGAAGCTGAGCCCAATTCCCTCTACTAAATGAAACGATGCGTTTCATTATTTGAAATTTCCCACCAATTCTCAGATTGAATATGGAGCGTTAGATCCCTGGTCAAGTCAAGGCTCCTCTTCAGATCCAAGGGCCCACGTATCCTCTTCTTCCTCCAGCCATTAGGGTTTCAGAATTTGATTCCCATGCAAGCATTTTCGAGCTCATCATTCTCCCTCCACAGGACATGAAATCACATACTTAAAAAACCAAACCCACTCCATTTCTTCCCCTCTACACGACCATGCTTTTAATTTCACCTAATTCTCAACCCACTTTAAAACCCGATGATTGGAAGTTCTGGACACCATTGATTGCACCTGGTGTGCATGATCACCAATCTTACTCAAACTAACCTAGAACGATCTACAAGTCATGGTGAGTATTCTGAGCCAAACATCTCACATTCTCTTGCCCTAAATCAGGAGTTCTTGATCATCACAGTTTCCCCACTCTACCATCAAACTCCATATAACTCTCTCTAGATCTCATGAATCAATTCCCTATGGTCTCTAAGCATTCCTATCTTAACCACATGATCTACAACAGCATAAATAAGGAGATTCGAAGGGTTTTGCATACCTTGCAAGTGATGATGGCAGGGGTAGTTGTGCTGCAATTCAAGACTTGTAATGGCTTCTAGATGCTCCTCCAATGGTGTGCTTTCTACTGTTTGCAATGGTTGTGGCTAAATCTTCTTGAATCACCTTATCCCCCTCTTCATGCAAGTTGGAGTGTAAACTTGGATCACCTTTACCAGCCACGAATTCCCTCCAATTTCCTTTGCCAATTACTCTATGATAATGGTGGATGATGATGATAACAGAAACTAAGATGATTGATGAAGCTTTAATGGAGTTTGGATAGAAAATGCAAATTGGAGTGAAGGATTCAAAGTAATATTTGCAAGCTCAAAGAATCACCAACCAATGCACAAATGGCTTCATTTCCTTATGTAGGTGAGGGTTAACAGAATGAGAAGTTTCTAGATTGGTCCTAGAGGGATCTAGAAGCTTGTGGAACTTTCATGAATTTATCATTTAATGGTATTTTGAATCATCTCATATCATGCTTGCACCTTGGGTAAATTTGAGTGAAAATCTCCTTTCATGAGATATTAGGAGTGTATGCATGAAAAACCAAGCTTTTCCTTGCCTTGTGTGAAGATTTGCAATGGTTCCTTAATATGCAAGCATGGACTTTACAAAGTAGCCCCCATTTTAAGACCTCAAATCAAAAATCTATTTGAACCAATGTCTCTAAAATGATGTTGGGAATCAATTTCGTATATTGGATGACCCATATTGGACTTGTAGATCTCTCAAACCATTTTCCAACTTGAACTTTTTCAAGTTATATGCCTTTTTTAAGTCACTTTTCACCAACTTTTATCAAGTCTTGTTCCATGCATTTCCAAACTTCCATGACTTCTTTTCTTGACTTAAAATGGCATTTTGAGCAACTTTGATGTTGGGAAGTTTTTCATTTGAAGCTCCCTTGTATGAGTTTTGGGCATAGGCTAAGAATGACCTGTAATCCTCAGATGACCAAAATACCCTTTGCTTTCCAAGACCATAAGTGGAGTTCCACAAATCATATGAAGGCATACTATACCATTCTAGAAAGCTAAGAAAATGAGGAACAATTATTATGTTGACCAGAAATTCATTTGAAATCCCCTTGAGGGGTAAAAAATGCTTGGAAGTCAAGTCACTTTTACAGATAGAATTTCAGATACCTCAGATGACCTGTAACTTGCAAGGACCATAACTTGAGTTCTATAAATCTCCTTAATGTCTTCCACCACTCAAATTTAAGGTATTGAGATCCTCTACAAGTTCCATGTTGGCCAAGGATCCATTTGAAGCTTGTATTTTGACTTATCTTGTTTGGAAATTTGACCTAAACTAGGGGATTTTACATAGAAACCCTAATTTAGAACCTCCTCTTCTCCTTGATTTCTCTTGATTTCTTATTAGCATAACAACATATACTTATTATCCATGTCAAATGATAAACCCCACATCTCCTCAATGGCCCTCAATGCCTTTCAGTCAGTCAATTGACCTAGAGTTGACCCAGGGTTGACCCAGATGAAACCCTAGTGGACTGTCTTCAACTGTAATTCTTGTGACTTCACCAATGACTTGTTTCCTTCTCCAAATGACTTTCTAAATCCTACAAGATGTCTAGATACTCCCCATGCTCAGCCCATAGCTCACAATTTCTTTGTTGATCCTCAGCCACCCTCAGATAGGAGATAAATGAACTGCTTGATCCATTGACCTGATAGCTTCCCAATTCTTTCTAATGACTTGAATGAGATTGGATTTGAATAATAACCTCTTGATAGACCTCTAGAGATGAGAATAATGATTGGTCCCCTGTTGGATGACTTGCTATGCTTATGCTATGCAGATGAGTAACCTATGTACATGACTCTATATGCAAATGCTAATGAGATTGAAACATAAACCAAGTGAATAAGGTTGGGCAAATTTTAGGGTGCAACACCTTAGGAAGTAACTGTTAATCAGCTTGAGGGGGTACTGGTGCATGTGAATGCCGACCACAGCCTGGGATTTACTGACTTTGATTTGGCGCCTAGAGGTCGAGACCATAATATGGCTTTTCACATTTCAGTGGAATGTCGGGGCACTGTTATGTCGCACGTTCTTGTAGACACCAGATCATCTTTGAATGTGTTGCCGAAGAAAGCTATGACGAAGCTAGATGTCCGAGGAATCATATTCACGCCAAGTGATTTGGTAGTGAGGGATTTTGATGGGACCAGAAGGTCGGTGTTTGGGTCCATAACGTTGCCACTCCAGGTCGGGCCGGAAGTGTTTGACACAGTGTTCTACATCATGGATATACATCCAGCTTACAGCTGTTTACTTGGGCGACCATGGATACATTCTGCAGGGGCTGTGACGTCCATGCTACATCAGAAGCTTAAATACATGGTTGGGGACAGTGTTGTTACTATTTGCGGAGAGGAGGACATTCTGGTTAGTCATCTTTCGTCATTCAAGTACGTCGAAGTGGATGGGGAGATCCATGAGACGCCATGCCAAGCCTTTGAAGGGTTGTAGATCAAGGACAAGTCTCATGTTCCTAGCAAGGGGCCAGAGGTGGCCATGTCTTCGTACAAAGATGCTCAGGCAGTGGTTCAGGCTGGAGCAACCAAAGGATGGGGCCAAGTCTTAGAAATTCCTGTCAAGACGGATAAGTTTGGGTTTGGGTATCGCCCGACATCGTCATCTTCCACATCAGGCGTTCCAAAGTTCAAAGGACTAGTGGTGATCACTCCAGGTGGAGTCTGTTATGAAACAATTAATGTTGTTTCCGTGGCTGAAGACGGAGATAGTGACTGCGATATGGACTCGTGGATCAAGCCCGGCGTGCCAAGACAGAATCTGTGCAACTAGTCTATCTAGGAACTTGTCCCAGTGACTACAAAACAGTAATGATTTGTTTTCTCAATTATTGTATAATCCTGTGTCCTACCCGGGGCATAGTGATTCTATTTTTAGGGCTACCTGCTTATGTGTGTACCTTGTTTAATCATTAATAAAGGCGTTTTTCTCATGCAAATTTTGTGATCCTTGTTTTTCCTGTTTTTGCTTTAACAATAAAATGGCAACGTGGTTATGTGCTTTGTTTGCATTATTTGAAACATTTAACCATTCTCATTGAAGGATTCATATTTCAGACGACACCAATCACAAACTTCCTATGACTCGCTTCGACTTCGAGCATCTGATATTTCAAGCAGAAGAAGAGATTGTTGAGGATAATGACTTATCAGAAGAGCTGACTCGACTTTTGAAACAAGAAGAGAGAATCATTCTGCCTCATCAGGAGGAAATTGAAATTATCAACGTGGGGTCTGAAGAGGTTGTTAGGAATATTCGGATAGGGGCTGCACTGCAGAGTGATATCAAGCAAAGACTTATTGAGATGCTGCGGGAGTACAGTGATATCTTTGCTTGGTCTTACGAAGACATGCCTGGGTTGGATACTGATATGGTGGTTCACCGTTTGCCATTGTGTGAGGAATGTCCGCCGGTTAAGCAAAAACTCAGAAGAACTCGACCAGATATGGCTGTGAAAATTAAAGAGGAAGTTCAGAAACAGTGGGACGCTGATTTCCTGGCTGTTACAACCTATCCCTCATGGGTCGCTAATATAGTAACTATACCAAAGAAAGATGGTAAGGTGCGGATGTGCATGGACTATCGAGATTTGAATAGGGCGAGCCCAAAGGACGACTTTCCACTTCCTCATATTGATGTGCTGGTTGACAACACCGCTCAATTCTCCGTGTTTTCCTTCAGGGACGGCTTTTCGGGCTATAATCAGATAAAGATGGCGCCGGATGATATGGAGAAAACATCTTTTATCACCCCGTGGGGAACATTTTGCTACAAAGTGATGCCCTTTGGTTTGAAGAACGCCGGGGCAACATATCAGCGAGCTATGGCAACACTCTTTCATGACATGATGCATAAAGAGATCGAAGTCTATGTTGATGATATGATTGCCAAATCCCAGACGGAGGAAGAGCATCTGGTCAATCTTCTGAAATTGTTCAAGAGGCTTAGGAAATTCAGGCTGAGGCTGAATCCTAACAAGTGCACCTTCGGGGTGAGATCCGGTAAGCTATTGGGGTTTATTATGAGCGAAAAAGGAATTGAGGTTGATCTTGCTAAGATAAAAGCAATACAAGAAATGCCAACGCCGAAAACAGAAAAAGAGGTTTGTAGCTTTTTAGGGAGATTGAACTACATTGCCCGGTTCATATCTCATCTAACGGCCACGTGCTAGCCATTATTCAAGTTGTTGAAAAAGGATCAGGCTGTGACCTGGAATGAAGATTGTCAAAGGGCGTTTGAAAAGATAAAAGAGTATTTGCAGGAACCTCCAATATTAATACCCCCAGTAGCCGGGAGACCATTGATTATGTATTTGACGGTTCTTGAGAAAAGTATGGATTGTGTTCTCGGTCAACATGACGAGACTGGACGTAAAGAGCATGTGATTTACTACTTGAGTAAAAAGTTCACAGATTGTGAGTCTCGTTACTCAATGCTCGAAAAGACGTGTTGCGCGCTAGCCTGGGCTGCCAAATTTTTGAGGCAATACATGCTAAATCATACAACCATGCTAATTTCAAAGATGGATCCGATCAAATACGTGTTTGAAAAGCAAGCACTTTCCAGAAGGATTGCCCGATGGCAGATGGTATTGACAAAATATGATATTCAGTATGTCTCTCAAAAGGCTATTAAAGGTAGTGTTCTATCAGAGTACCTAACTGATCAGCCAATTGATGATTACCAGCCGATGAGGTTTGATTTTCCTGACGAGGATATCATGTACTTAAAGATGAAGGACTGTGAGGAGTCGTTGTCGGATGAAGGTCCATAGCTGGGTTCCAAATGGCAATTGATATTTGACGGTGCCGTCAATTCATATGGAAGTGGAATAGGGGCAATCATTACTACTCCGCATGGGTCGTACATCCCATTCACTGCTAGATTGAACTTTCCAGTTACCAACAATGAGGCCGAATATGAAGCATGCATTATGGGACTCGAAGAAGCTATTGATCTGAGAATTAAAAATCTTGATGTGTACGGAGACTCTGCTCTAGTTGTGAATCAGATCAAGGGAGAGTGGGAGACTCGTCAGCCCAATCTTATACCTTATATGAATTATGCAAGAAGGTTGTTACCTTTCTTTGACAAGGTGGAATTCCACCATGTACCACGAGCAGAAAATCAGATGGCAGACGCTCTCGCGACTTTGTCTTCGATGTATAAGGTTAACTTCGGGAATGAGGCTCCCAGGATAGTTATCTCTCGCCTTCATAGGCCCGCTTTCATATTCGCCATTGAGGAAGCTTCCGATGGTAAACCGTGGTATTATGATATCCAGAATTTTCTGAAGAACCAAGAGTATCCGGCTGGGGCATCCAGTCGTGATCAGAAGACTCTTAGGAGATTGGCTGGCAATTTCAATCTGAATCCAGATGGTGTTTTGTATAAAAGAAACCATGACTTGGTGTTGTTGCGGTGTGTGGACGAGAAAGAGGCTAAGTTGCTCATGGAAGAAATCCACGAGGGTACATTTGGTACACATGCTGGAGGACATGCAATAACGAGAAAGTTATTACGAGCGGGGTATTACTGGCTGACTATGGAAATAGATTGTTTCAAGTTTGCAAAGAAGTGTCATAAATGCCAGATTTATGCGGACAAAATTCATGTGCCTCCGAGCTCTCTGAACGTTATGTCATCACCCTGGCCGTTTTCCATGTGGGGAATTGATGTGATTGGGAAAATTGAGCCCACGACATCCAACAGACATCGTTTTATCTTGGTAGCTATCGATTACTTCACCAAATGGGTTGAAGCGGCATCGTATGCTAATGTTACCAAGCAGGTGGTGACCAGATTTATCAAGAAAGATATTATCTGCAGATATGGAATCCCGGAGCGGATTATCACTGACAACGGTTCAAATTTGAATAACAAGATGATGAAGGATTTATGCAAGAGTTTCAAGATTGAACATCACAATTATTCTCCTTATCGGCCCAAAATGAATGGCGCTGTTGAAGCGGCCAATAAAAACATAAAGAAGATCGTTCAGAAGATGGTTGTGACCTATAAGGACTGGCATGAGATGTTGCCTTTTGCTTTGCACGGTTATCGTACGACGGTACACACATTAACCGGGGCAACTCCTTTTTCATTGGTATATGGTATGGAGGCTGTCCTACCATTGGAAGTTGAGATTTCTTCTTTAAGCGTTTTGCGTGATGTCCAACTAGATGAGGCAGAATGGGTGAAAGATAGATTGAATCAGCTCAGTTTAATGGATGAGAATAGACTGGATTCTCTAGCATATGGTCGGCTGTATCAGAGCCGAATGAAGAAAGCTTATGATAAGAAGGTGTGTCCTCGAAGCTTTCAGACGGGCGATCTTGTACTGAAAAAGATTCTCCCACCATAATCAGATCACAGAGGCAAATGGACTCCCAACTATGAAGGTCCATATGTCATTAGAAAGGTTTTCTCTGGAGGAGCCTTATTGTTGTCCACCATGGATGGTGAGGATTTTACATCCCATGTGAACTCGGACGCAGTTAAAAAATACTTTGCTTAAAGAGACTCGCTGGACAGAAAAAAGAGAGTCCAGGCAAAAATGGGGCATCTCGGCTGTCGCTACTACGAAAATAGGCGCCGGCTATGACAGAAGAGTCGCCACCATGCGTTATTTATCCCACAAGAGGGAAAGGAAACGCTCAGAGTAAACCTAACGCAAAGAGGGAAAGGAATGGTCATTGCAACCAAATCCTGGATTCGGGAGTCGGTTACGCAAGGGGAAGGTATTAGCACCCCTCACGTCCGTCGTACTCAACGGGATCCACACTTGTTTTCTATCTAAAGGTGTGTTATTCTATATACTCTATAGGTCTGGGTTAAAAAGAAAAGAAAATGACTCGGCAAAGTATCGCACTTTATGCCTACGTATTCCCGTCTAGAACAAGAATTCAGAGTCAACGTAGTTCGCCTACCTACGGGAAAGGAGGGGAAGATTGCTCGCTAGGATATCGCATCCTATGCCTACATACTTTCATACAGCATGAAAGATCAGAGCAAACGTAGTTCGGGCTACGGAGGACACAAGCTTGTCTCACAGTTTTTGATCTCCTTAAGAAAGGGTTTTCCTGATTAAAGGTCCAAGAGGACAAAAACAGAGTTTGAATGTTTGTTTGAGTTTTTTATGAAAGAAATGTTTTTTAATCTGTTTGCAACTTGTACTGCACTAAAGACTTGTGATCTGAGAGTGACTACGTTGCATGTCACCCTAAGGGTACCATACTAAGCAACCAGATTACTGAAGAGTGACCCTCCAACAACCTTTTTTCAAATAGCTTAAGGCTCGTAATGTACAGCACGCGTTATCCTTATTACTGTGTTTTTGAATTGTTTTGAGATGAGAGGAGAAAGACGCTCTAAAAAGCCTATGGTTGAAAGGGAAACTAACCTAATGTTATCATGCATGGGTCAAAACCTAATGTCTGTCATAATTTCCTCTTGCACAGAGGAAATCAGAGATCCTAGGGGATAAACAGCAAAAGACAGCAAGCAATTACAGTAAACAGTAAAATGCATGCAATGCAACAATATAAGAGAGGCAAGGGAGAAGACAATAGGCAAGAGGAGACAAGCTCCACCTCAGACCTAGAGGTAATCAACACAAGCAAATAGAAAATACAGAGAAAAACAAAAGACGCAGAGGAGGCAGCCCAAGCAGCAACAACTAACTCCTACAACAAACAACAACAGCAAGCTCTAAACAGCACAGTTGAAAAGACAGCAAAGTTGACAGCAAGGGCTTCATCTTCAAGCAAGCTTCTATCTTCAAGCTTCATCAATCTTCAAGCTCCAACAAGCACACTCCAAGAGAAGGATTAATCATCAAGATCAAGTTATAATGTTAAGAAACTTAATGACAACCAAAGGAAATCACTATGAACTCAACCTTGCAAATGAAAGGTATCCTAAAAGTTCTACTCACTTGGGCATACCACTCATCCCTCCTAAGGAGAGATGGAGCTTCCCAAGGAGGACTTTATGTCATTGGATATAATAGAGGCAAACAATGCACTCCATGTTTGAAGAAAGAATCAAAACTAGGTCTAAGGCACTTCCTAAAACCCTAATTTCCTAAGCTCCTAAAAAAAGTTCCACAAGAGGAAAAGCCTTCAACTCCAAGCTCCAATCTTCAATCCCAAGAATCTTCAATGAATCCAGAAGCTCCACCAAAAAGAACTCAAGCCTAAACCCAATCCAAAGCAAACAACCAAACCAAACAATCCAAAGCACTCGAGAGAGGAAACCACAAATACAAGCCACTTGCAAAATACAACTAAAATAGAAAATGATGTTGCAAAATTCTAATAAAATTCTTAGGGGAACATACATGTTTGAACAACCTAGTGTAAAAAGATTGAAGCCTAAATCAACTTCTAAGTTATCTAAACAATTCCTACATTGAGATAGGTCAAAGGAGATCCACAATTTTGGGAGGGTCCTAATCTCAATACCTAAAACAAAACCTAATGTTGTTCTAAAATTCTAATAAAAATTCTAGGGGAACATCAATACCTACCCTAAAATATACTAAAATATAAAAGCCAAACTCATGACCAATTGGAAGAACAAAATTCAGCAAAACAAATGGTCAAATATGCAAAATTAAAAGAATAAAAAAAATAAAAAAAATCAAATTAAATTGAAAAATGCATGAAAATGCATTTTATTGATTTCAGAAAATCACAAATTCTCTCAAGATCATGGAGGTATTTTTAAAATAATTTTATGATCAAGAATGAATTTAATATGATTTTTGGAAGCAATAAAGCATTTAAAATAAAACAAAAATGAATAAAAGAAATAAAATGCTGAAATAAAACATGAGCCATTGGATCTGGAGACTGGTCAAGCAATCCAACGCGCTAGAGCTTGCCTGTGCATTAAGTGAAATGCCTGCGTTTTGGATTAAAATTCTCCACTCTCAGATTAAAACACAACCCTAGGATCTGGTGGAAAATCTTTGGTTAAAGCATGATCTAATGGCTATGGACTTGTCTTCTCCAAAATTCAACTTGGCTTGAGTGAGATCAGAGACGGTGGCCGAAGAAGACGATATGGTTGCAGGTGATTAAACATCACTCATCCTTACATCAATCTCTCCAGAATTTCAACAGGAATTCAAATATCCTATCCGTATTATTCAACTCTCCATGGATTTTCAAATTCGAAGCAATGTCTAGAACACACATCCAATTTGATCAGCACAATTTGCAAAACTAATGACATAGAAATGTTCCTCATGTTTCATACATCAAATTGATCTATCCAAATCATGTCATGGCCTTAAGATCAGATCTACTCGAATCAAAATAGAAATGGCACCTCATGATCAAACATCACCAATTGCTTCCAAATTGATCCTAAAACGATCTATACCTTGTCTAGATCCTAACCACAAGTTCAATTCTAAATACATCATGCTGGTTCATGTGGAAATTTGAAGTTTACTAACCTGATGTAGATCCACTAACAGAGATGCTTAGAGCTTGATTCAACCTCCAAAACCTTCCAGAATCTTTCAAGGATGCAAGAGGATGATGTTTCAACCTTCAATTTGGCTGGAATTGGTCTGAATATCAAAACACGATTTGAAGTTGCAGTTCTGAAAATTTGATTGCTATCTCTGCTTCAGCCCCGAAACTTGCACTAAAATGATTCTAAAATCATTCAAGAACTTAAATAGAACATGTCTATGGGCTTTAGCAACTCAATTGAGGCCCAATCCAGCCAATCCAAATTTCTGTTTTTCTCCTCACATGTGCATTGTACCAGTCACGATTTTGCCATGAGAATTGCTCTAGAAGCTTCCCTTCCACTTGCAAATTCCCTTGTGAATGTGTTCAGACCAAAAGGAGTGTTTGAATTGCTTTGGTAAGGAATTTTGATATGTGACTTGCAAATAAAGAAATCAAATGGTAACTCACAAATCTTGACCTAAACTCAAAAATCTGGTAATGCCAAAGTGTTTAAAATGTGATTTCCAATCAGAAAATGTACTCATTTGACATGTTTTGGTCTTATAACACAAAATTGCATTTTTCCCTCCTTTACACATTTGAATTTTCCCCATTTTGAAACCAATTCAAACCAAATCTTTCTATGAGATAAATCAATCCATCATGACCTCTTGGCTAGCCTAAAAACCATATTTTGAACAACTTTCATGTTGAACAAAAATTCATTTGACAAGTGCAAGTTGGAGATTTTGGCCTATGATTGAAAATGACCTATAATCTCACTTTCCCAAAATAGCCCTGACTTGTAAACCTCATAACTTGAGTTCTACAAATCAGATGGAGGACTTCTAGTACAATTTAGAAAGTTATGATCATGAGGAACAACTTCCATGTTGGCCAAAAGTTCAGGTGAAACCTCCTTCTAGGTCAAAAATAGCCTTGAAGTCATATGATTTTCACAGACAAATTTCAGAATCAACTGAGGACCTGTAACATGTCTGGGCCATAACTTGAGGACTTTTAGTACTCCAATTAAAGGTATTGAGATGCTATAAAAGTTTCATGTTGGCCAAAGATCCATTTGAAACTTGTATCTTGACTTATGTGGCCTTGAAGTTAGGCACTAAACAGGGTAATTTGCACTGAAACCCTAATTTAGCAACTTCCCACACTCTTGATTCTTCTTGATTTGATCTTGGAACAACACAATAAATGTCTTAACACATCAATCCATGAAGTCCATGACCTCAAAGTAGGCTTGAATGCTTTTCAATTGCACAATTGACCTAGGGTTGATCCAGATGAAACCCTAATTGTCTGCACTTCAACTGTGGCTCTTGCATTTGACACAATGACTTGATTTGGCTCCAACATGGCTCTCTAGGCACTCCATGAGCTCTCAAGCTCTCAACTGTGTCTGCACCACCTCCTGATGACTTGGATGACCTCTCAAGCTTGGATAAGATTTCTTGCTAGGCTTCTCTTGATAATAATCACACTTGATCCCCTGTTGGATGAATGATATGCCATGATATGCAAATGATAGAACTATGCAAATGATAATGCAATGAAACATAAACCAGGTAAAAGATGTTGTACAGATTTTGGGGTGCAACAGCTGCCCCTATTCAAACGGCTTGGACCCGACTGGGTGAAGAGCGAACGGCCTTTAAACAGTCGAGGTAAAAGACGGTTGAATACCAAGAAACCCGAAAATTTGCCAACTGCAGTCACGAACTGCACAAACTATTTTGAGAACAAAATCCACCAAATTATACTCCATCTTTGCTATGGGGTTTGTCAATACAAAAATACATCTTCTCTGCCTATCATAGCATCTTTTTCTAATCACATGCCTCCATCACTCAAATGGGTATGAATATCTCTGTTAATAGAATACAATTTTCCTGACGCTTTTACTGGGGAAACAACTCTGCCAACAACACAGGGAATAACTTTGGCGACTTCCACTGAGGAAATAGTTTTATCAACAAATAAGAAATAACTCTGCCAATAATACAGGAAAATAACTCTGCCAAACACAGGAAAATAACTCCGCCAACACTACGGGAAATAACTCTGCCAATAATACAGGAAATAACTCTGCCAATAATACAGGAAAATAACTCTGCCAATAATACAGGAAAATAACTCCGTCACCACTACGGGAAATAACTCTGTCCGATATAGGAAAATAACTCCGTCACCACTACGGGAAAATAACTCTGCCAAATGCAGGAAAGTAACTCCGTCACCACTACAGGAAATAACTCTGTCACCACTACGGGAAATAACTCCGTCACCATTACGGGAAAATAACTCCGTCACCACTACGGGAAAATAACTCCGTCACCACTATGGGAAAATAACTCTGTCACCACTACGGGAAAATAACTCTGTCACCACTACGGGAAAATAACTCCGTCACCACTACGGGAAAATAACTCCATCACCACTACGGGAAAATAACTCTGCCAAATACAAGAAAATAACTCCGTCACCACTACGGGAAAATAACTCTGTCCGATACAGGAAAATAACTCCGTCACCACTACGGGAAAATAACTCTGCCAAATACAGGAAAAGTAACTCCGTCACCACTACGGGAAATAACTCTGCCAAATACAGGAAAAGTAACTCTGGATATAGCTTCTCTATCTATCTTTGTAGTAGCCAACTCCATCGATCAAATGGGTAACAAAATACTGGTCTAATCTTCAAACTTTTAGTGCGGACATGGCAGCAACTCTGAGAAGGACTCTACTGGGGATTTTCTGAACCCAAACTGCCAGACACCTATTTCGACATAAGTGGCAACTTCCAAAAAATGATTCACGAAATCTTTTGATACTGTCATAACTACAATTTTGAAGAAATACTCCGCTGGAAGGGTAAGAGAAACTAATCCAAGCAACTCTGTGGTGAATAAGACAAACATTATCATTACACGTCTCACGCCGAGACCTTGCTTATCTGGTAATTAATCTGAGCAGGAGCTCCCTCCACCTGCAGGGAAAATAACACTTGAAAACAGAAGGTTAACCAACCTGGCTTATGTTTCAAAATGCGTATGTTTGACAATGGCGTAATGCTCCATTCGACATGGAAATGCTACGCGTGTGGGTAGATGCAAATATGACGATATATGCAAATGCTAATGCAGGCTCAAACTGCTGAGAAACACTCTGGTGTGGAATGGCTAAGAACCAAACCAACTCCGCTGGGGATGAACGGGTATCACAAAGTATTCTGGCAAAATAAATGTCGGAAACAACAACCAACTCAGCTGGGGAGAGATGCGACCCTTCTGGGGGAAGAACTACACTGTCGTGACATAGTCTACAAACTCGAAGCTACAAACTCTGCTGATGATAACCATCCTGAAGAAAGAATGATGACCTGCGGGGAAAGGGAATAACCATCCTCTGGGGAGGCGTATTCTATCGGGGATATTGATTTTGACCTGCTGGGGATATCCTATGGACAACTTCCATGAGGATACTCTTCAGGCGACATTCCTGGTGATACTCTCTCGGGGAGGATAATTCCATATCTGGTAGGAATAAGCGGCGTCTCCACTCTCTGGGGATAAGATACGACTTGCTAAGGAACGACATCAACTAAAGTCAGGCCCTACATCAAGAGACTTTGGCTAGGGAAAACAATTCCCGACCGTTTGCTTCAAAGGTAAGGACCCTGCAAAACACCAACGAGACAACACAAATCTACACAACAAAATCTATCCGAGTTAATATCCGTGACATTTATTCAGTCAATTCGAAGTTTTAGCAATTATTGGCAAGGGCCAACAAGTTTATGCAAGTGCAAGTTCATCAAAAACATCAGCGTTTTTCACAAACAAAACAGTAAAGAACAAGCATCAAGTACTGAATAACATGCTTTATTAAATGGGCCTGTAAATAGGCAAAGCTTTGTACACTGGATGTAACTCCTGAAAAGAGGACGTTACGCACAAGCAAAATACAATATATGCACAAGAAGCACAAAGAAAGATACAAAACAAATTTGATATACATGTCTGCAACGTGGTACAGACAAACACCATGAGCTGATTCTGCTATGACTCATCCGACTTTGGCGCTTTCCCGGTACTCGATCTTCGGAAGAGATTGTTTTAGATGAACGACCCTCAGGTATTCCCAAACCATCAAGCAATGCAGTGTCAAACTCGGACCGCAGTCATTTGCTTTTTCAATCCCTAACTTTTGCGTGAATCGCCCTTTGCGGGTTTTCAATTCATCGGGATACCTTTTTTGTCGAAGTTTCCCCTTTCAGGTTTTCAACTTCGCAGGTGTACATTTTTTCAATTTTATCCCTAACTTTTTCCCGAACCTTTTATTCCCTTTTTTATGGTTCGCCGGTATACCCCATTTTTTCCTGGACTCTCTTTTTTCTGTCCAGCGGGTCACTTTAAGCAAAGTATTTTTTAACTGCGTCCGAATTCACAAGAGACGTAAAGTCCTCACCATCCATGGTGGATAACAACAAGGATCCTCCAGAGAAAACCTTTCTGACGACATATGGACCCTCGCAGTTGGGAGTCCATTTGCCCCTGTGATCCGATTGTGGTGGGAGAATCTTTTTCAACACAAGATCGCTCGTCTAAAAGCTTCGAGGGCATACCTTCTTATTGTAAGCTTTCTTCATCCGGCTCTGATACAACTGACCATATGCGAGAGAAGCCAGTCTCTTTTCATCCATTAAACTGAGCTGATTCAGTCTATCTTTTACCCATTCTGCCTCATCAAGTTGGACATCACGTAAAACCCTCAAAGAAGGAATATCAACCTCCAATGGTAACACTGCCTCCATGCCATACACCAATGAGAAAGGGGTTGCCCCGGTTGACGTGCGCACCGTCGTACGATAACCGTGCAAAGCAAAAGGCAACATCTCATGCCAGTCCTTGTAAGTCACAACCATCTTCTAAACAATCTTCTTTATGTTCTTATTGGCCGCTTCGACAACACCATTCATCTTAGGCCGATAAGGAGAAGAGTTGTGATGCTCGATCTTGAAATTCTGACACAGCTCTTTCATCATCTTGTTATTCAAGTTTGAGCCGTTGTAGGTGATAATCCGCTCTGGGATTCCATATCTGCAGATAATATCTCTTTTGAGAAATCTGGCTACCACTTGTTTGGTGACATTAGCATATGACGCTGCTTCCACCCATTTGGTGAAGTAATCAATAGCTAGCAAAATGAACCGGTGTCCGTTTGATTTCGTGGGCTCAATCTTGCCAATCATATCAATTCCCCACATCGAGAAAGGCCACGGTGATGACATAACATTAAAAGGGCTCGGAGGCACATGAACTTTGTCCGCATAAATTTGACATTTATGACACTGCTTCACGAACATGAAACAATCTGTTTCTATCGTTAACCAATAGTAACCCGCCCGCAACAGTTTTCTCGTCATTGCATGTCCACCAGCATGCGTACCAAATGTACCTTCATGGATCTCTTCCATGAGCAACTTAGCCTCTTTCTCGTCCACACATCGCAACAACACCAAGTCGTGGTTTCTCTTGTATAGGACGCCATCCGGATTCAAATAGAAATTGTCAGCCAATCTCCTAAGAGTCTTCTGATCTCGATTGGACGGCCCAACCGGATACTCTTGGTTCTTCAGGAAATTCTGGATATCGAAATACCACGGTTTGCCATCGGATGCTTTCTCAATGGCGAATATGAAGGCGGGTCTATCAAGGCGAGAGATAACAATCCTGGGAGCTTCATTCCAGAAGTTAACTTTATACTTTGAAGACAACGTTGCAAGAGCGTCGGCCATCTGATTTTCTGCTCGTGGCACGTGATGCAATTCTACTTTGTCAAAGAAAGGCAAAAATCTCCTTGCATAATTCATATAGGGTATCAGATTGGGTTGCCGCGCCTCCCACTCTCCTTTAATCTGGTTGACCACTAGAGCAGAGTCCCCGTATACATCAAGATATTTGATTCTCAAATCAATAGCCTCCTCAACACCCATGATGCACGCCTCATATTCAGTCTCATTATTGGTAACTGGAAAGGTCAATCTGGCAGTAAAGGGAATGTGCGTCCCTTGAGGAGTAGTGATAATTGCCCCTATTCCACTACCGTAGGAGTTAACAGTGCCATCAAATATCAATTGCCATTTGGAACCCAACTCTGGACCTTCATCCGGCAACGGCTCATCACAATCTTTCATTTTCAAGTACATGATATCCTCGTCAGGAAAATCAAAACTCATTGGTTGGTAATCTTCAATCGGCTGCTCCGCTAGGTACTCTGACAGAACACTACCTTTGATAGCCTTTTGAGAAACATATTGAATATCATATTCTGTCAGCACCATATGCCATCGAGCAATCCTCCCGGAGAGTGCTTTCTTTTCAAATATGTATTTGATCGGATCCATCTTTGAAATTAGCATGGTTGTATGGTTTAACATGTACTGTCTCAAACGCTTGGCAGCCCAGGCTAGCGCACAACACGTTTTTTCGAGCATTGAGTAACGGGATTCACACTCTGTGAACTTTTTACTCAAGTAGTAAATCACATGCTCTTTACGTCCAGTCTCGTCATGTTGACCGAGAACACAACCCATACTTTCCTCAAGAACCGTCAAATACATAATCAATGGTCTCCCGGCTACTGGGGGTATTAATATTGGAGGTTCCTGCAAATATTGTTTTATTTTTTCAAACGCCCTTTGACAATCTTCATTCCAGGTCACAGCCTGATTCTTTTTCAACAATTTGAATAATGGCTCGCATGTAGCAGTTAGGTGAGATATGAACCGATCAATGTAGTTCAACCTCCCTAAAAACCCACACACTTCTTTTTCTATTTTAGGCGTTGGCATTTCTTGTATTGCTTTTATCTTAGCAGGATCAACCTCAATTCCTTTTTCGCTCACAATAAACCCCAATGGTTTACCGGATCTCACCCCGAAGGTGCACTTGTTAGGATTCAGCCTTAGCCTGAGTTTCCTAAGCCTCTTGAACAATTTCAGCAGATTAACCAAATGCTCGTCCCCCGTCTGGGATTTGGCAATCATATCATCAACATAAACCTCGATATCTTTATGCATCATGTCATGAAAGAGCGTCGTCATTGCCTGTTGATATGTTGCCCCAACATTCTTCAAACCAAAGGGCATCACTTTGTAGCAAAATGTTCCCCGTAGGGTAATGAAGGTTGTCTTCTCCATGTCTTCTGGCGCCATTTTTATCTTATTGTAACCCGAGAAGCCATCCATGAAGGAGAACACAGAGAATTGAGCAGTGTTGTCGACCAGCACATCGATATGAGGAAGCGGAAAATCGTCCTTTGGGCTCGCCCTATTCAAATCTCGATAGTCCACTCACATCTGCACCTTACCATCATTCTTTGGTACAGGTACTATATTAGCGACCCATGATGGATAAGTTGTAACAGCAAGGAACCCAGCATCCCACTGTTTTTGAACTTCCTCCTTAATCTTCACAGACATATCTGGTCTGGTTCTTCTGAGTTTCTGCTTAACAAGCGGACATTCTTCTCGCAATGGCAGACGATGAACAAACATATCAGTATCTAATCCTGGCATATCCTCGTACGACCAAGCAAATATATCACTGTACTCTTGCAACATCTCAATCAGACCTTGCTTGATGTCGCTTTGTAGTGCAACCCCTATCCGGATGTTCCTGACAACTCCCTCGGACCCCACGTTGATAATCTCAATCTCTTCCTGATGAGGCAGAATGATTCTTTCTTCCTATTTCAACAGTCGAGTCAACTCCTCTGGCAAGTCACTATCCTCAACTATCTTTTCCTCAGCTTGAAATACCGGGTGCTCGAAGTCAAAGCGAGTCATAGGAAGTTCATGTTCGGTGTCATCTGAAATATGAATCCTGCAAAGGAAATTGTTAAATGCTTCAAATAAGTGCAAACAAAGCTCATAACCACGTTGCCATTTATTGTTAAAATAAAAATAGGAAAAACAGGGAACACAAAATTTGTATGAGAAAAAAGCCTTTATTCAATGATTAAGCAGTGCATACACATAAGCAGGTGGCCCTAAAACAAAATCACTATACCTCGGGTAGGACACAGGATTATACAATAATCAAGAAAACAAATCATTATTGTTTTGTAGTCACTGGGACAATTTCCTGGATGGACCAGTTGCAGAGACTTTGTCCTGGCACGCTAGGCTTGATCCACGCGTCCATGTCGCAATCACTATCACCGTCTTCAGAGTTGGAAACAGCATTAATCGTCTCAAAGCAGACTCCCTTTAGAGTAATCACCACCGGTCCTTTGAACTTGGGTGCTTTCTGTGAAGAAGATGCTAATGTTGGGTGATACCCTAGTCCAAACTTGTTCATCTTGACAGGAATTTCCAGCACTTGACCCCAACCCTTGGTCTCTCCAGTCTGAACCAACGCTTGAGCGTCTTTGTACGAAGCCACAACAACCTCTGGCCCTTTGCTGGGAACACTGGACTTGTCTTTGATTTGCAACCCTTCGAAGGCTTGGTAGGGCGATTCATGGATTTCTCCATCCACTTCAACGTACTTGAATGATGAGAGATGACTGACCAAGATGTCCTCTTCCCCACAAATAGTAACGATGCTGCCACCGGCTTCAAACTTAAGCTTCTGCTGCAGCGTGGACGTCACAGCCCCTGCAGAGTGTATCCACTGACGCCCAAGTAAACAACTATAAGCTGGATGAATATCCATGATATAAAATTCAGTGTCAAATATTTCCGGCCCGACCTGCAACGACAACCTTATCGATCCAAACACCGACTTTCTCGTTCCATCAAACGCCCTCACAACCAAGTCACTTGGCGTGCAAATAATTCCCCAAATATCTAACTTCATCACAACCTTCTTAGGAAATACATTCAGAGATGATCCGGTATCCACAAGAACGTGCGACATTACGGTGCCCCGGCACTCCACCGATATGTGCAAAGCCATATTATGCTCTCGGCCTCTGGGTGTTAGCTCAAAATCAGTGAAACCCAAACTATGTCCAGCATTGACATGTGCCAATACCCCCTCTAGCTGGTTGACAGAAACCTCCTGAGGTACAAATGACGTGTCCAATATCTTCAACAAAGCATTTCGATGAGCCTCAGAACAAAGCAACAAAGATATGATTGAAAATTTTGAGGGTGTCTGTTGTAAGTGCTCAACAATCTTATAATCGCTCTTGCGAATTAGCCTCATGAACTCTTCTACGTCCTTGAGCGACGTGTCTTTCTCTTTCAACTGGGATGGTCCACTTTCATTCACCTTGGCCTTGCCTTTAGCAATCTTCTCTGCTTCAACTTCAGGTGCGGTGAAGATTCTTCCACTACGGGTCATGCCTCCCGTTCCAACAACATTGTCAACTGCCTCTGCCGGCCGACTATTCACCTCAATCTTTTCTCCATTACAGTACGCTTCTAACCCATATGTCCATGGAACAATTTTTGTACTCTCAAAAGGAACAGGTCCTGTTTTTGTTATTGTGATAGTCGGCCGCTTGGCGGGCGCCGATATCGTAATAGTCTTCCTTGGGATTGTAACAGTTGCAATCTCATCCTGCTTTTCAAACAATGCCTCAACAGGCTTCTCAACAGCAGTCCGATCAAATTGCAAAATCCCCTCATCTATCATGGCTTGGATACCTCTTTTCAAATCAGCGTAACCCCCTGGTTGGGTCCAGCAATCCAGACAATATTCGTCACATCCGGGGAATACACCCCCTTTCAACAATCTGCTTTTAACACAACTCAACGATGTCTTCAATTCATTCACATCAATAACCAAGTCCAAATTCTCTTCCGTTATGATAGCATTCACTCCATGATTCGGCATGGGTTGTTGTACAATATTGGGACCATCCTGACCAAAGTTAATAGCCTTACTATTAAGAAAATATTGAACCTTATGTTTGAAAGCATGACAACCTTCAATATCATGTCCGGGCGCCCCGGAATGAAAATCACAATGTTTACCAGCGTCAAAACCGAATGGAGGAGTGCCCGTCAACGGGGCCATCGTTCTCTTTTCAACCAAATTCAAACCCAACAGCGTTTGAAGAAGTTCGGCATAAGTTGAAGGAGGTGCTTCAAATACTCTCTTCGGCCTACCCTCTTGAATTCTACGCTGAGCAGGGTGCATTCTCTGTTGCTGCGGCTGTTGTTGCCGTTGCTGTTGTTATTGTTGTTTTTGCTGAGGTATCGGGATAGTAACACTAGCAACTTGCTGTGGCTGATACTGATTCCTACCTCTTCCACGACCTCGACCACCATATACTGCACTGGCGTCACCTTGTCTCCTTCCACCAAAGGCTTTCCTTGCACCTCCAGCTGAGGTGGATTCACCTGCCTGAATCTTCCCAATCTTAATTTCATTTTCAATCCGTTCTCCCATGAGAATCATGTCGGAGAAACTACCCATCGAGACATTGAGCAATTTTTCGTAATACATTCCAGAGAATGTTCCAATAAACATATCAATCAACTCTCTTTCAACCCAAGGGGGATGAACCCTAGTTGCAATATCACACCAACATTGCGCGTACTCCTTGAAGCTCTCACCATTTTTCTGAGACAAACTCTGCAGTTGGACCCTGTTTGGCGCCAAGTCACTATTATATTGGTAATGTTTAACGAAAGCATCGGCCAATTCTTTCCAGCTTCTAATTTGGGTGGGCTCCAGTCCTATGTACCATTCCAGCGATGGTCCTGATAAATTGTCTAGAAAGAAATGCATAAGCATCTTCTCGTCGTCAGAGTATGCAGACATTCTTCTGTAATAAGAACGTACATGAACTCTAGGGCATGTATTCCCCTTATACTTGTCAAATGTTGGAGCTTTGAATTTCAAAGGTACCCTCAGCCCAGGCACTAGTCTCATGGTAGTCATATCTAACCCAACAAAGTTCTGATTGGCGATCCCTTTGATCTGCTCTTCCAGCATTTTGAACCTCCTATCATTATCATTAGGCCTTTCAAATCCCACACCTTGTTCGGAGAAGGCATCTTCCTGGCGATCCTCGCCCCAGTTCAGATTCTCATTGCCATATCCCTTGTAACTAGCGTTACGACCATATCCCTGTTGATTGAAAATAGGATCCCGTCCTCTGTTACCGAATCCTTGGTTGACCCCACCTAGTCTATAACCGGTGTTGAAAGGCACCATCCCAGCACCGTTGTTGTTACTGTTACCAAAGCCAACATCACCGTATCCATACCCTTGATTGTTGTTACCATAGCCATCGTAGCCAAGGCCTTGATTTTTGAAACCAAAATTACCATCATGATTACCAATGCCAAACCCTTGGTTATTGTTTCCAAAACCAGTGTTGTCACCGAACCCTTGATTAGCATCTCCAGCATTGCCAGCATCGTTAACAATATTCTCGTCACCATTTCCAGCATTTCCAGTACCAGTGTTACCATTACCAACACCAATGCCAGTATTTCCATTGCCATTGCCATCACCGGCACCAACTCCACCACTTGTGGGAACGGCCACTGTAGGTATCCCATCCTCCCTGCGAGGAGTTCCAACAGAGTGTAATCAATATTTCCATTCGCCCGCCCCAGCAGCGGTTGCACCAGAGTCTGGAGATTCTCCTGGCCCTTGACCATAGTTTCCATTGCTTGCATGAAAAGTGCCAACTTCTCACGAATTTCCTGCATCTCGACTTGAACTTGATCCATGATTCTCTTGCAGTTGTTCCTGGTAGAATAACGATGCGTTCTCTGGTTGTCAATCCTGAAAACTGTGAGATGCAGGAAATAAGATACAGATTCAAAAAACTGGTCATGCAATATGAGTATGCAGATGCAAATGTATAAATATGCTACAGGTTATCTTCCTCACCCCCCCCCCCCCCCCGATTCTAGTTTTAGAGAGAAGGCCATCACGACAATGGAGTCCCAATCAAGCAAGCAAGGAATCAGAAAATCCTCATACATAAACAAATGCCAAGAGGCAAAGTACAAAGATATAACTGAATACATCTGAAAAGACCTCGACCAACAAGCCTGGCGATGGTCAAAACACAAGTACAGATAACAAAAGCAAAGCAAAGATAAATCAGGCCAAACGGCGTGCTCTGACATCTTCCAATATCCTCAACGTCTCTGAATGACCTAGTCTGGAGATTAGCTCTTGTATCAGTAATGCATGTCGCTCAACAGTGGATCTCAGCTTTTTGGCGTCGTCCTTGCAGGTTCCTTCGCCAAAACACTCGTCGAGTCTGCATCTCTTGAAGCCGGCCTTTAATTCACAACCTCTCAGCTCCTTGCCAAGGTCACTTACTCTAAGCTCAACAGCGCTCCTAAGTGATGTCTCTTCAGCAATCTTCGCATCCTGGGCTCTAATCTGCGCCTCTAGCGTGGCAATCTACAACTTCAGCTCATCTTCACGCTCCTTCCGCTTGGTAGCGTGGTATTCCACAAGGTTTCCCACTTGCCGAGTCGGGAATAAGCTTTGTTTAAGAGTTCCTTCTTGGAAGCAAGCACCTTGCTAACACCGTTCAAGGCTACTCCCACTTTTTCCCTCTTGTTGGTCTCTTCAGTCAAATCTGAACCCAACCTATTAATCAACTCAGTCTGTTCCTTCACAGTGAAGGTAGCTTCATTCTTCTCATGATGCAACTGGAAGATCTCTTTCTCTAACTCATCATTGGCTTTTTTCAATTCTTCGTTTTCAGCCAACAATTTTTTATACTTCTCAATCTTTACCGAAGTAGGTACCTCAATCGCTGGAAGATACAAAGGTTCCACCGCAGGATATGGCATCAAGGAAATCCTAGCTCTCTCGTGGATCCAAGCCAAATAAGGATCATAAGCTTTGTTGTTGCTCTTACCAAGCAAAGCTTTCCCTCTCCTATGGATGTTAGCCCATGCATGTCTCAACCTGATCAAAATAGCCTCGTCTAATAAGCCCGTGAGATACAGAGATTCCTGTATCTTAACCTCAATAGGAGCATCTCTCAAGGCATACCCAAACTGTCTCACCAGCAGAGAAAGGTTATAGTTGATATAGCATTTCCATCCAATCAAAGGGACATTCGGAAAGCCACTCCAACTATATACAATATCAGTGCCAAGCATACTCTGATCAAACCAAATAATGTTCTCAGCAGACAGCCCCATCAACCGGGAAGACCAATTCAAAGTATCAACAACATCAACAAAAGGTCCTGTCTTCGGAAGATGCCCCTGGAACCACCTGTACAAGAGAGGAAGACAGCAAGAAACATTCTTGCCATGACGCTTCTCATTCTTATAGTGAATAGAATGATAAACATCGCCCAAGAGAGTAGGAACTGGATTCTTCGAGGTAAGAATCAAGAAGGCATCTGAGTCAACAAAATCTGGCACATTGGGAAACAAGACAACCCCATAGATGCAGACAGCTAGAATGGCACTGAAGGCAACCCAACATCCACTCTTCCGCACTGTGTAGCCTTCTCAACCAGGACAGACAGGTGAAAACCATAAGCTCCGTTCAGCTTGACCAAACCTCCAGGGAACTCAGAAGCGCCTAAACTGACAATCTCAGCAAGTGTAGCCAACTCAGGCTCAGCATCAACATGTATAAAGGGCATCTGGTCTAACACAGGAACTCCCAACATAGCAGAATACTCCTCCAAAGTGGGTGCCAGAATATAGTCGGGGAATAGGAAGCATCTCAGCTGAGGCTCATAAAACTGCATCAAAGTATACACCCCAGTCGTCTCAAATGCTGAAGGCCTGTACAACAAACTAAGCAATCTCCCATAAGATACTCTGAACTCAGCCCTAACCCTCTCATCTGCTAGAGCAACTAATCCCAGCAAGGAACTAATATCTGGCGCATGCAACCGGTAAGCAACTGTCCTCTTCATGGACTCCATATCTGGCCAGAAGATACACTAGAATCAGAGGGGAATGATCACACCTGCAACATAAATACACGTTAATGAAATGCAAACATGAAAATGCACATGCATATGCAAATCGGAGATCAAGTGCAATGTTGATGAATTGTGCTGCTCTGTACTGAAGCCTGAGAACCATCAAATCTTCGCCTCAAACCAAACCAACCACTCAAAAGAAACCTGTAACCACATCTCACTGACAAAGATAAATCAGGTACTCTGAGGTCAAAGGTTTCCTGCAAACAGACCTACCTACCCCTCACAGGTATGTACTTAACTCGCAGACGAGGTACGACATCCTATGCGGGTTCAACGTTACAGACTTTCAAGAGTGATGATACGATACCTAGGAGATGTGGCATCATCATCCCTTGAAGCGGCCTCACTTAGCTGAATCCCAATTGATAGGTCCCCAGAGTCGACAATCCTCGGGTCAGACAACTTGTCGAGCCCTAAGGGCCAGGCAAGAAGCATCAAAGAGAATCTCGTCCGAGCGCAGATTTCGCGGCCAGCTGGTGCGAGCTAAGCAAGCAGGCTAACCACTACTCTCTACTTCTAAGTCTATATGCAAACACAAGCCCAGGATCGGCTTATCTCTCAATCTAACCCTCTTCCCAGCACAACAACAACAATAGAGTACTGAAAGTAAAGGCAGAAAGGTAAATACATACAAAACCCCCAGACGGGAAAACAAGCGCTAGGATTGACTCGCATAGGGAACCGTTGGAGTCCCCAGCAGATTCGCCAACTGTCGCTACTGCGAAAATCGGCGCCGGCTATGACAGAAGAGTCGTCACCGTGCGTTATTTATCCCATAAGAGGGAAAGGAAACGCTCAGAGTAAACCTAATGCAAAGAGGGAAAGGAATGGTCATCGCAACCAAATCCTGGATTCGGGAGTCGGTTACGCAAGGGGAAGGTATTAGCACCCCTCATGTCCGTCGTACTCGACGGGATCCACGCTTGTTTTCTATCTAAAGGTCTGTTATTCTATCTACTCTACAGGTCTGGGTTAAAAAGAAAAGAAAATGACTCGGCAAAGTATCGCACTTTATGCCTACGTATTCCCGTCTGGAACGAGAAATCAGAGTCAAAGTAGTTCGCCTACCTACGGGAAAGGAGGGGAAGATTGCTCGCTAGGATATCGCATCCTATGCCTACGTACTTTCATACAGCATGAAAGATCAGAGCAAACGTAGTTCGGGCTACGGAGGACACAAGCTTGTCTGACAGTTTTTTATCTCCTTAAGAAAGGGTTTTCCTGATTAAAGGTCCAGGAGGACAAAAACAGAGTTTGAATGTTTGTTTGAGTTTTTTATGAAAGAAATGTTTTTTCGTCTGTTTGCAACTTGTACTGCACTAAAGACTTGTGATCTGAGAGTGACTACGTTGCATGTCACCATAAGGGTACCATACTAAGCAACCAGATTACTGAAGAGTGACCCTCCAGCAACCTTTTTTCAAATAGCTTAAGGCTCGTAATGTACAGCACGCGTTATCCTTATTACTGTGTTTTTGAATTGTTTTGAGATGAGAGGAGAAAGACGCTCTAAAAAGCCTATGGTTGAAAGGGAAACTAACCTAATGTTATCATGCATGGGTCAAAACTTAATGTCTGTCATAATTTCCTCTTGCACAGAGGAAATCAGAGATCCTAGGGGATAAACAGCAAAAGACAGCAAGCAATTACAGTAAACAGTAAAATGCATGCAATGCAGCAATATAAGAGAGGCAAGGGAGAAGACAATAGGCAAGAGGAGACAAGCTCCACCTCAGACCTAGAGGTAATCAACACAAGCAAACAGAAAATATAGAGAAAAACAAAAGACGCAGAGGAGGCAGCCCAAGCAGCAGCAACTAACTCCTACAGTAAACAGCAACAGCAAGCTCTAAACAGCACAGTTGAAAAGATAGCAAAGTTGACAGCAAGGGCTTCATCTTCAAGCAAGCTTCTATCTTCAAGCTTCATCAATCTTCAAGCTCCAACAAGCACACTCCAAGAGAAGGATTAATCATCAAGATTAAGTTATAATGTTAAGAAACTTAATGACAACCAAAGGAAATCACTAAGAACTCAACATTGCAAATGAAAGGTATCCTCAAAGTTCTACTCACTTGGGCATACCACTCATCCCTCCTAAGGAGATATGGAGCTTCCCAAGGAGGACTTTATGTCGTTGGATATAATAGAGGCAAACAATGCACTCCATGTTTGAAGAAAGAATCAAAACTAGGTCTAAGGCACTTCCTAAAACCCTAATTTCCTAAGCTCCTAAAAAAAGTTCCACAAGAGGAAAAGCCTTCAACTCCAAGCTCCAATATTCAATCCCAAGCATCTTCAATGAATCCAGAAGCTTCACCAAAAAGAACTCAAGCCTAAACCCAATCCAAAGCAACCAACCAAACCAAACAATCCAAAGCACTCAAGAGAGGAAACCACAAATACAAGCCACTTGCAAAATACAACTAAAATATAAAATGAAGTTGAAAAATTCTAATAAAATTCTTAGGGGAACATACAAGTTTGAATAACCTAGTGTAAAAATATTGAAGCCTAAATCAACTTCTAAGTTATCTAAACAATTCCTACATTGAGATAGGTCAAGGGGATCCACAATTTTGGGAGGGTCCTAATCTCAATACCTAAAACAGAATCTAATATTGTTCTAAAATTCTAATAAAAATTCTAGGGGAACATGAATACCTACCCTAAAACATACTAAAATATCAAAGCCAAACTCATCACCAATTGGAAGAACAAAATTCAGCAAAACAGATGGTCAAATATGCAAAATTAAAAGAATTAAAAAAATAAAAAAAATCAAATTAAATGGAAAAATGCATGAAAATGCATTTTATTGATTTCAGAAAATCACAAATTCTCTCAAGATCATGGAGGTATTTTAAAAATAATTTTATAATCAAGAATGAATTTAATATGATTTTTGAAAGCAATAAAGCATTTAAAATAAAACAAAAATGAATAAAAGAAATAAAATGCTGAAATAAAACATGAGCCATTGGATCTGGAGACTGGTCAAGCAATCCAACGCGCTAGAGCTTGCCAGCGCATTAAGTGAAATGCCTGCGTTTTGGATTAAAACTCTCCACTCTCAGATTAAAACATAACCCTAGGATCTGGTGGAAAGTCTTTGGTCAAAACATGATCTAACGGCTATGGACTCGTCTTCTCCAAAATTAAACCTGGCCTGAGTGAGATCAGAGACGGTGGCCGAAGAAGACTCCGGTCGTCTTCTCCGGTGAGCATACGGTTGCAGGTGATCAAATATCACTCATCCTTACATCAATCTCTCCAGAATTTCAACAGGAATTCAAATATCATATCCATATTATTCAACTCTCCATGGATTTTCAAATTCGAAGCAATGTCCAGAACACACATCCAATTTGATCAGCACAATTTGCAAAACTAATGACATAGAAATGTTCCTCATGTTTCATACATCAAATTGATCTATCCAAATCATGTCATGGCCTTAAGATCAGATCTACTCGAATCAAAATAGAAATGGCACCTCATGATCAAACATCACCAATTGCTTCCAAATTGATCCTAAAACGATCTATACCTTGCCTAGATCCTAACCACAAGTTCAATTCTAACTACATCATGCTGGTTCATGTGGAAATTTGAAGTTTACTAACCTGATGTAGATCCACTAACAGAGATGCTTAGAGCTTGATTCAACCTCCAAAACCTTCCAGAATCTTTCAAGGATGCAAGAGGATGATGTTTCAACCTTCAATTTGGCTTGAATTGGTCTGAATATCAAAACACGATTTGAAGTTGCAGTTCTAAAAATTTGATTGCTATCTCTGCTTCAACCACGAAACTTGCACCAAATCGATTCTAAAATCATTCAAGAACTTAAATAGAACATGTCTATGGGCTTTAGCAACTCAATTGAGGCCCAATCCAGCTAATCCAAAATTTTGTTTTTCTCCTCACATGTGCATTGTACCAGTCACGATTTGGCCATGAGAATTGCTCTAGAAGCTTCCCTTCCACTTGCAAATTCCCTTGTGAGTGTGTTCAGACCAAAAGGAGTGTTTGAATTGCTTTGGTAAGGGATTTTGATATGTGACTTGCAAATGAAGAAATCAAATGGTAACTCATAAATCTTGACCTAAACTCAAAAATATGGTAATGCCAAAGTGTTTAAAATGTGATTTCCAATCAGAAAATGCACTCATTTGACATGTTTTGGTCTTATAACACAAAATTGCATTTTCCCCTTTTTGAAACCAATTCAAACCAACTCTTGCTATGAGCTCAATCAATCCATCATGACATATTGGCCAGCCTAAAAACCATATTTTGAACAACTTTCATGTTGAACAAAAATTCATTTGACAAGTGCAAGTTGGAGATTTTGACTTATGATTGAAAATGACCTATAACCTCACTTTCCCAAAATACCCCTGACTTGTAAACCTCATAACTTGAGTTCTACAAATCATATGGAGGACTTCTAGTACAATTTAGAAATATAAGATCATGAGGAACAACTTCCATGTTGGCCAAAAGTTCAGGTGAGACCTCTTTCTAGGTCAAAAATAGCCTTGAAGTCAGATGATTTTCATAGGCAAATTTCAGAATCAACTGAGGACCTGTAACTTGTCTGGGCCATAACTTGAGTTCTACAAATCCCCTTGAGGACTTATAGTACTCCAATTAAAGGTATTGAGATGCTATACAAGTTTCATGTTGTCCAAAGATCTATTTGAAACTTGTATCTTGACTTATGTGGCCTTGAAGTTAGGCACTAAACAGGGTAATTTGCACTAAAACCCTAATTTAGCAACTTCCCACACTCTTGATTCTTCTTGATTTAATCTTGGAACAACACCACAAATGTCTTAAAACATCAATATATGAACTCCATGACCTCAAAGTAGGCTTGAATGCTTTTCAATTGCACAATTGACCTAGGGTTGATCCAGATGAAACCCTAATTGTTTGCACTTCAACTGTGGCTCTTGCATTTGACACAATGACTTGATTTGGCTCCAACATGGATCTCTAGGAACTCCATGAGCTCTATACACATCTCATATTCACACCTCATGCTTCACATCCCATTGATGGTCCTCATCTGATCAAGACCTCCCACCACCTCCAGATGACTTGGATGACCTCTCATGCTTGGATAAGATTTCTTGCTAGGCTTCTCTTGATAATAATCACACTTGATCCCCTGTTGGATGAATGATATGCCATGATATGCAAATGATAGAACTATGCAAATTATAATGCAATGAAACATAAACCAGGTAAAAGATGTTGAGCAAGTTTTGGGGTGCAACACCGGCGAACCATAAAAAAGGGAAATAAAAGGTTCGGGCAAAAGTTAGGGATAAAATTGAAAAATGTACACCCGCGAAGTTGAAAACCTGAAAAGGGCGACTTCGACAAATAAGGGTATGCCGGTGAATTGAAAACCTGCAAAGGGCGGTTCACGCAAAATTTAGGGATTTAAAAAAGCAAATGACTGCGGTCCGAGTTTGATACTGCGTTGCTTAGTGGTTTGGGAGTACCTGAGTGTCGTATATCCAAAACAATCTCTTCCGAAGATCAAGTATTGGGAAAGCATTAGAGTCAGGCGAGTCATAGGAGGATCAACTCATGGTGTTCGTCTGTACCACGTTGCTGACATGTATATAAATTTTTCTTTGTGCTTCTGTAATATTTGTATTTTGTTTGTGCGTAACTTCCTCTTTTCAGGAGTTGCATCCAGTGTACAAAATTTTGCCTATTTACAGGCCCGTTATCAATAAAGCATGTTATTCAGTACTTGATGCATGTTCTTTATTATGTTGTTTGTGAAAAACGCCGATGTTTTTGATGAACTTGCATGTGCATAAACTTGCTGGCCCTTGCCAATAATTGTTAAAATTTCGAGTTGACTGAATCAATGTCATGGATACTAACCGGAATAGATCTTGTTATGTAGATTTGTTTGTCTCGTTTGTGTTTTTCAGGGTTCTCACTTTTGAAGCAAACAGTTAGGGAATTTGTGTTTCCCCAGCCAGAGTCTCGTGACATAGTGACGGTATCACTCCTCCGCAGATGGAAGTCACAGCTTATCCCAGCGAGAGTTGAGATGGTAATTACCCTTACTGGATGTGGTTTGTCCTCCCCAGAAGAGTATTCCCCAGGAAGGTTGCCAAGAGAGTATCCTCAGTGGATATGAATGTCCCCAACAGAAAGTGCATTCCCAGCAGTGAGTATGTACACACTCAATACCCAGCATGGGTAGCTCCCGCAGAATATAACCAAGTCGTCTTTGGTTCAGAAGGATTATCCCCGCGCAAGATTGTTTCTCCTTCTCCCAAGCAGGTTGTTTTTCCTCCGACAGGATGAACATCCCCAACAGAGTTCGTAGTTTCAAGCTTGTGAGTCATCCTCCAACAGGATGGTTATCCCCAAAGGATTTGGTTTCACCTGTCCACCATTTATTTTGATGGAATTTCTGTGATACCCGGTTATCCCCGGCGGATTCGGCTTTGTCTTCGGCATTTATTTTGCTGGAGCGCCTCTTGGCATTTTTGGATTTTTGCATATATCATCATATTTGCATCTACTTAAACGCGTAGCATTTCCACGCCGTATGGAGCATTATGCCATTGTCAAACATACGCATTTTGAAACACAAGCCAGGTTGGTTACCCCTTTGGTTTCAGGTGTTGTTCTCTATAGAGGAGTGAAATTCTTGCTCAGAAGGATTTCTAGATGTTCAAATTCTCGGCGTGAGATGGGTGATGAAAATGTTCATCCCCTAACAGAGTTTGCTTGGTTAAGTAACTTTTTGTCCCCAGCGGGATTCTTCTCAGGTTGCTGTTACGTCAGCATAAAAAGATTTCATGGCTCAAACTTTTAGAGTTGTCACTAGTGATTTCCCCACAGAGTTGTTTGGTTAAGTTTCTCGTATTCTCCAGTGAAGTATTCTTCAAGCGGATCCATGTTGATGGAGTTGTACCTGTGTTGACCGTGATTGTTACCCGTGTTGACGGTGATTGTTATCCGTGTTGACGGAATTGTTACTTGTGATCGACAGAGATCGTTATCCGTGTTGACAGAATTGTTACCTATGATCGACAAAGATCGTTACCCGTGTTGACGGAATTGTTACCTGTGATCGACAGGGATCGTTATCCGTGTTGACGGAATTGTTACCTGTGATCGACAGAGATCGTTATCCGTGTTGATGGAATTGTTACCGGTGATCGATAGAGATCGTTATCCGTGTTGACGGAATTGTTACCTGTGATCGACAGAGGTCGTTGTCCGTGTTGACGAAATGGTTGCCTGTGATGGACAAATATTTTTTCCCGTGTTGACGGAATTTTACCTGTGTTGACAATGATTGTTACCCGTGCTAACGGTGATTGTTATCCTTGTTGACGAAATTGTTACCTATAATTGACAGTGATTATTATCCGTGTTGACGGAGTCATTACCCGTGATTGATGGAGTTGTCCCAGGGGAGTCGCTAGAGATTCCTACCTCTGTTGACAGAAATCGTTACTTGTGATTGACAGCGATTGTTCTTAACGTTGACGAAGGTAGTCCAGTTGTGGACGGAGTTGTACCCGTGTTGGTGGAGTCTCTCCTCGTGTTAACGAAGTTTAGTCCAGTTATGGACGGGGTTGATTCTTGCGAAGTTAATTCGATGCCTGTGACGTCACACAGGGGGTTGATGTTGAAATCTAAGGTGTTATCAGATGATTGATCAGTTGTTGTCGTAACAACTGGGTTCAGCGTAACGGATGTTGCTTCCATAAGCAGTTTTCGCAGCTTATTTCTGCAGTTGGCAAATTTCCGGGTTACTTGGTATTCAACCGTCTTCTACCTCGATTGTTTGAAGGTCGTCCGCTCTTCACCCAGTCGGGTCCAAGCCGTTTGGATAGGAGTAGTTGTTGCACCCTAAAATTTGCCCAACCTCTTCTTGACTTGGTTTATGTTTCATTACATTGTTCTAGCATTTGCATTGCATAGCATTTATTCTCGAGGCAGGGGATCAAGGCATTCAGGTGGCTCCAGGTGCAACTTTCAGTGCAAGAGGCTAAACAACAAACATCAGAGGCTTCAACACTTGTTTTGCCCAGCAACCGAGCGACCGATTTTATTTTATTTAGCAGGGGATTTTTCATGTCAGAAGCAGCATTCAAGTTATGTACAGTGTTCCCATGGTCAGAGCAATCAAGAATGGCTGTCAGCAGCTAAATAGAGTTCAGAACAGCAGGAAACGGGCAAAGGGGCAGGTTTCCCTCCAAAAGGCGCCAAATTCAAATTTTTGAATGTGTTAATCGATTAACACATAGGGTTAATCGATTAACCATTTGAAAATCATCCCAGATTTGAATTTTTAACAGTGTTAATCGGTTAATCTATATGGTTAATCGATTAACCACAACAGGTTTTGCCTTGCACGTGAATTTTCAAGTCCAGCCACTTTTGCGGTCCAATTTTGGTCATTTAAATTGCATTTTCACACTTGGGAAGGATCTAGAACACTATCAAATTTCATTTTCCCTCCAAATGCCCAAACCTCATTCCATACCACACTTTCCAAGCCATTTTCCAATCTTTGCTTTGGATCCAAACCAAGAGTGTATATATTTGATTCACTCCAAACCTCAAAAAAATCCTCATAATTCACTCTCATTTTCAGAATTGCTCTCAATTTTCTCTCAATTCTCTCTCAATTTTCAAATCTCAAAAACCTCACTCAAAGCTCTTCTCCTTGAGATCATTGATTCTTCATTGGAATCATTGAATCTCTAAGAGCTAAACCTCCATTAGTTCACTCCATCAATTCCATTTCATCATCCAATTTTCGTGCACAAGCAAATCTGAATTTTGAAGTGTTCTTGGAAGTGATTATTTGTCTTATTTTGAGTTGTTCTTGGTGGATCTACATTGCTACTACAAGAATTGGTGTGGATCTTGAAGAATTCTGGTTTTCTTTGCTTAGATCTACTCATTTACAGTTGAATCAACAATTACCGGATCAAGTATTCGATCCGAAGGTTGGAATTCTGATCCGATTTTGTTTTCGAACTTATTTGCACAATTTGCATGTGGATCTTTGCATTTGATTGAATGTGTTGATTTTGATCCATGATCTTGTTGTGTTATTTTGTTTACATGATGTTTAAATTAGTGTTTGCTGGTTTAATTTCGTGCATGACCAATCACATGATAATTGGAGTGTTTGCTTAAGTGATAAGCTGCTGAAAAGTGATTCTGAACTGTTGTTTTTCACCTCTGGCACAGTGTTAATCGATTAACCTATATGGTTAATCGATTAACCAACTCAAATATTCAAATTTTCAAGCGTTTTTCAATGGTTAACCGATTAACCCCTGGCGTTAATCGATTAACACTGTAACAGAGGGCCCGTTTTGCTGTTTTGCTTGCTTGTTCGCGTGTCGGTTCGATCTGAATCATCATAGATCATTGTGTTGCATTAGGATTGAATTATTTTGGATGTTTGTCACTATTTTTGGCTGTTTAATCATGATCTTGTGTGCATTTTCCACTCGCATGTTTGCATTTGCATGTTGCTTGTTTTCTCTTCTTCTTTCGTAATTCTTCCCTCTTTTGTTGATTTTTGTTCTAGTGATTAGAATAGATTTAGGAGGAGATCTTTTGCTGGATGTTAGTAGACATATAGATGTTCCCTTATAATTTTTGTTAGAATTTTAGAACAACTTTAGGTTCTGTTTTAGGTGTTGAGATTAGAGCCTTCCCAAACTTGTGGATCACCTTGAGACCCTTCAACTTAGAAATTATTTAGATGACTTAGAAGTTGAATTAGGATTTAATATTTTAACCCTAGATTGGTCAAACATGCATGTTACCGTAGGAAATTTATTAGAATTTTACAACTTTAGGTTCTGTTTTTGCAAGTTGCTTGTGCTTGTGGTGTTCTATTTTTAGTGTTCTTGTTTGCTTGGTTTTGTTGGTGACTTTGGAGCTGGATTTGCTTGGATTCCTTCTTGGGAGGTCTTCTAGATTTGGTGTAGCTGCTGTGGCTTGAAGATTGGAGCTTGGAGTTGAAGCTTTCTTCTCTTTTAGGAGCTTTTTAGGAGCTTAGGAAATTAGGGTTTTAGGAAGAGCCATTAGGACTAGTTTTGATTCTTTCATCAAACATAGAATGCATTGTGTGCTTCTATTCTATCCAATGATGTAAATTCCTCCTAGGGAAACTCCATCTCTCCTTTGGAGGGATGTGTGGTATGCCCATAGTTGAGTAGAACTTTGAGGATGCCTTTCCATTTCAATGTTGGTACTTGATGATTTCCTTTGGTTTTCATTTGGTTCTCAACATTGCAACCTTGATCTTAGTGATTAATCCTCTGCTTGGAGTGTGCTTGCTAGAGCTTGAAGATGAAGATTTAATGAAGCTTGAAGATAGAAGCTAATTTGAAGATGACGACTTTTTGTTGTCAACTTTGCTGTCAAGAGGATTTGCTGTTTAGAGTTGCTGTTGAGTATTGAAGTTGCTGAAAACTGTTGCTGCTGCTTGGGCTGCTTCCTCTGCTTCTTTTCTTTTGTTGTATTGTCTGTTTGCTTGTGTTGCTTACCTCTAGGTTTGAGGTGGAGCTTGTCTCCCCTTGCCTGTTTTTTTCTTAGGTTTGAGGTTGAGCCAGACTCCCTTGCCTCGCTTGTACTGTTGCATAGCATGCATTTTACTGTTTACTGTTTACTGCTTGCTTTCTTTTGCTGTTTTCCCCTAAGATCTTTGATTTCCTCTGTGCAAGAGGGAATTATGACAGACATTAGGTTTTGACCCATGCATGATAATTGTAGGTAGATTCCCCTTTCAACCATAGTTTTAGGGCGTCTTTCTCTTCTCATCTCAAAACAATTCAAAAATACAGTAATAAGGTGAATCGAAGTCGTACATTACGAGCCTTAAGCTATCTGGGAAAAGGTTGGTGGAGGGTCTCTCTCCAGTAATCTGGATGTTAGTGTGGTACCCTTTGGGTGACATACGAAGCGTTCACTCCTGGGTCATAGTCTTTAGTGCGACTGAGATTGCAAACATCCTAAAAAACAGTTCTTCCGTAAAAGACTCAAACAAACATTCAAATTCTGTTTTTGTCCTCTTGGGCCTTTAATCAGGAAAACCCTTTCATAAGGAGATAAAAAACTATCAGACAAACTTGTGTCTTCCGTAGCCCGAACTACGTTTGCTTTGATCTTTCATGCCGTATGAAAGTACGTAGGCACGAGACGAGACATCTCGGCGAGCAACCTTCCCCCTTAACCCGTAGTTAGGCGAACTACGTTGACTCTGATTTCTCGTTCCAGACAGGAATACGTAGGCATAAAGTGTGATACTTTGCCGAGTCATTTTCTTTTCTTTTTGGACCAGACCTTTAGAGTAGATCGATAAACATACCCTTAGATAGAAAACAAGCGTGGATCCCTTCGAGTACGACGGACGTGAGGGGTGCTAATACCTTCCCCTTGCGTAACCGACTCCCGAATCCAGGATTTGGTTGCGATGACCATTCCTTTCCCTCTTTGTGTTAGGTTTACTCTGAGCGTTTCCTTTCCCTATTGTGGGATAAATAACGCATGGTGGTGACTCTTCTGTCATAGCCGGCGCCGATTTTCGCAGTAGCGACAGTGGGTTCCTCAATCATGAGAGGATATAGAGGTGCAACTGAAGGATACAGCATCAGAAACTTCACAGCTCTATCATGAATCTAAGTTAGGTAAGGGTCATATGCTCGGCTATCACTCTTCCCCAAAGCTACTTTCCCTCTCCGATGAATGTTGTTCCAAGCATGCTCAAGTCTGCCTAAAGTCTCACCTTCCAATAAACCGATGAGATACAGAGATTCCTGTATCTCCTCTTCTCGAGGAGGATCCCTTAGCGCGTACCCAAATTGTCTGACCAACAAAGATGGGTTATAGTTGATACATCCTTTCCTTCCGACCAAAGGGACGTTAGGAAATCCACCGCAACTATAAATAATATCTGTACCAAGCATGTTTCGGTCAAACCAAATAATGTTCTCTACAGATAGACCCATCAACCTCTCGGACCACTCTGAAGTACCAGCGGTAGCAACAAATGGACCTGCCTTGGGCATATGGCTAGCAAACGATCTGTACAACAAAGGAACACAACAAGCTACATTCTTTCCCCTTTGTTTCTCATTCTTGTAGTGAACAGAATGATAAACATCTCCAAGAAGAGTAGGCACTGGGTTTCCTTAAGCCAGAATATGGAATGCATCTAAATCCACAAAATCAGGAAGATTAGGAAATAATATAGTGCCATAGATACAAAGAGCGAGAATAGCGCCAAATACAATCCAACAACCATCCTTAGTGAACTGCCGAGCTTTCTCAATCAAGCAAGGAAAAGGAAAACCATATATCCCAAGTCTTTGGATCATCTTCCCATCTAACTCTGAAGCCTCAAGATGCAGAATAGCGGCGAGCTTAGCCAGATCCGGCTTAACATCAACATGGACAAACGACATTTGATCCAGAATGGGTACCCCTAATAGCTCAGAATACTCCTCTAGGGTAGGAGCCAAGACATAGTCAGGAAAGATGAAGCATCTCAACTGGGCATCATAGAACTGTTGGAGAGCGTAGATACCACTGATCTCATATGCAGAAGGCTGACAGGCATATCTCAACAACCTCCTATAAGACTTCCTGAAATCTTCCATTACTGCTTTATTTCCTAAGGCAATCAAACTCAACAAAAAACTGACATCTGGAACTGGAAACCTGTAGGCCACTGTACTCTTCAAGGGCTCCATAGCAAGATCACTTGAATCAGGAAGGAAATATACACCTGAAACACAAATACATGTTAATGAAATGCAGATGAAAATGCAAATGCAAATGCACACAGGGGATCAAGATTGTTGTGTTGTTGATCGAGAAGAACTAGCGCTCCGCTTTAGCAAGAACAAAGTACCAACAATAGGACCCACTGATATCAGGAACAGAGATTCACACTGTAAATAATCGGGTAATCTGAAAGCCAAGGTTTCCTGCATAACCGAATCCCTCTCACAGGTATGGATCTATCCACTGACAAGGTTCGGCATCCTATGTGTTCATCAGTGTCACAGAGTTTCAAGAAATGATGATACGTTCACCATTTATGGTTTGGCATCATCATCTCACGAAGTGGACTCAATTAGCTGAATCACAAATGGTCGGTCCCCAGAGTCGACAACTCTCAAATCCAAAATCCAAACTGATCCTAAAGATCTGAAGAAAGATCTTCAAAGAGAATTTTGTCTGAGCACGAATTTCGTCGGGAACTGTATCTGCTAAGCAAACAGGCCCCCCACTAATCTCCACTACTAATGCTAGGTTTGCACTCAAGCCTGGGTCTGGCTTATCACTCATCGAAACTTCCCTCCCCACAACATAGCAATAATGATATAATGCAGGAAGTAACATGCGAAAGTAAATAAAGCACATATATACAACACCCAAAAATAAACAAACAAGCGCTAGGACTGACTCGCATAAGGAACTAGAGTCGCCAACTGTCGCAACTGCGAAAAACACTCGGCGGAAAACAAAAGAGTCACCACGTTTCATTATTTATCCCAAAGAGAGGGAAAGGAAACGATTAGAAAAACCTAACAAAAAAGGGAAAACACAAGGTCATCTCAACCAAGTCTGGATTCGGGAGTCAGTTACGCAAGGGGAAGGTATTAGCACCCCTCACGTCCATCGTACTCGACGGGATCCATGCTTGTTGTCTATCTAAGGGTGTGTTTAAACTATCTACGCTACAGGCTTGTGGTACAAAAGAAAAGAAAAGAGAGACTCGGCAGAGCATCGCCGCTCTGTGCCTATGTATTCCCTCGTGCAATGGGAAAGTCAGAGTCAACGTAGTTCAGCTAACTATGGAAGAAAGGGGGAAAGGTTGCTTGCTAAGACATCGCTTCTTATGCCTACGTACTTTCATCTGGTATGAAAGATCAAAGCAAACGTAGTTCGGGCTAAAAAGACCACAGGTTGGTTCAAAAATTTTTAGGCCCGAGTAGGGTTAACAAGTAGTTCTAGTAGTTGGTGTATGCAGCTCGACCATTGGAGACTTATGCGTTACCGTTTGCGGTAGAACTAAAAGTTAACAACACTCTCTTATATGAAAAGATTTTCTTTGATTAAGATCCCGAAGGATGAAAAAGGTTTGAAATGTTTTTGTGTTTTTTTTGAGAGGAAGTGTTTTGAGTTTGATTTGTTTATAATGTATGTTGTACTAAAGTCTAAAACCTAGGAGCGAATGCGTCGCATATCGTCCTAAGGATGTATACTAAACATTCTAGGCAATTGAGAGGTGGGCCCCCAATCACCATTTCCCAAGTATAAGGCTCATGGCACAACATCCATTATCTTTATTACGTATGTTAAGACTGTTTGAAGATGAGAAGAGAAGACGGAATCTAAAGGGAGACTAATCGATCTGAAAAGTTGTCATGCAAAATGAACTTAAAGTTGGGATGCAAAAGGGAACTACCTGATGTTATCATGCATGGTTTGAACTTAAGGTCTATCACAATCCAACTTGAACAAGAAGAATTGGAAGTCCTAAGGGGAACATGGAAAAAGAAGACAAAAGAAGGAAGAAGCAAACACGAGTAAGATGCACACATAAAACACAAACACGCAAAGAGGGAGGAAAGGAAGTGTGGGGCAGCAGCCGCCACAAGCACATCTCAACCCCTTTGGAGCAAACAAAAATGCAAAACACAAGATGAAATGCACATGCAAAGATAAGCAACATAAACACGCAAATGCAAAGAGAAAATGAGCAGATGAGACATAACGGGAGAAGACAAGCCTCTACAACCATCGCCTATCAATCATCGAAGACAAATGGGAGGAAAAAAAGTGCAGGGCAGCAGCCGCCACAAGCGCATCTCGACCATAGCTCTTGCTCAAGCAAACAAGGATGAACATCACATTGAACAACATATACAAATATGCATTCAAGCGGAAATGGAACAAAACGAGTCAACAAAATTATAATCAAGCGATCAAGAACAAAGACATATATACCGAACGTCACACTCCTAATGCATCACACTGATCTATGATGATTCGAAGTGGAAAGGTATGCGAAACACCTTGAAAAACAGCAAAACAGACCCACTGTTACAGTGTTAATCGGTTAACCCCTGGGGTTAATCGGTTAACACCTTAAAAAGTTTGGAAAATCTGGAATTTTGAACAGGTTAATCAGTTAACCATATACGTTAACCGATTAACACTGTAAACGTTTGAAAAATTTGAAAGTTTGAAATGGTCAATCGGTTAACCATATGTGTTAACCGATTAACACTGTAACAGAGGCCAAAAACAGCAGAAGAAAAGCACTTTCAGCACAAAATTAATTAATCTAAAGATCCAAAAGATCAGCTTATCAAATAAGCATGAAATTACACCTGCAAACAGAAAACAATAGACATGCAAACATGTCCACACAACACAATCATAATTCAAACAGATCGAAATCAACCAAAATTCAATCGAATATGAAGATTAACATGATAAGCTCAAAAATTAAACCGGGTCGAGAATTCCAACCTTCGAAGCAGAGATTTGCTTCCTTAAGTGTTGATCAACTGAATTTGAGTAGATCCAAACAAGATTATTCGGAAAACTTCAAGATCCACAATAATTCTTGCAAGAGGAGTGAAGATCAAACACTTTTAAGTCAAATTACTCCAAATAAGCACTTCCAACTCAAGTTCCAAAATCAGATCTCAATTTGCATGAAAATTGATTATGAAAATTGATCCAATGATGATGTTAAATGGAGGTTTATGCTCAAGAATCCATTGATTTCAATGAAAAATCAATGAATCCAAATGATGAAGAGCTTTGAGTGAGGGTTTGGGAAATAGAGCGGTTTGAGAGAAAATTGAGAGCTCAAGAGTGAATTCTGAAAAATGAATTGAATTATGAGAGATTAGATGGTGAGGTTTGGAGTGAATCATTTAAATATCACTTAGGTTTGGATCCAATGCATGGTTTGGAATTTGGATTGGAAAATGTGGTGTGGAATGTGGATTGGGCATTTGGTGGGAAATTGAAATTAAACAAATTTCAAATGGGGTTCTAGATCCTTCCCATGTGTAAAAATGAAATTCAAGTGATCCAAGATGGGACTCCAAGAGTGGCTGGACTTGAAAATTCACGTACAGGGCTAAAAATACACAAGTTAATCGGTTAACGCATATGGTTAACCGGTTAAAACTGTGAAAACCTGCAAAATTAGCCTGATTTTGATTCCTTCATCATCTTGTTATTCAATTTTGAACTATTGTTAGTAATGATTTTCTCAGGCACTCTGTAACAACAGATGATGTCTGTCGCATCACTGCGAAGAGGGGCCGGCAAGGACAGAAGAGTCGCCACCGTTCGTTATTTATTCCAAAGAGAGGGAAAGGAAACGACTAGAGAAAACCTACGAAAAGGGAATAAGACAGGTCATCGCAACCAAGTCTCGGGTTCGCGAGTCGGTTACGCAAGGGGAAGGTATGAGCCCCCCTCACGTACGTCGTACTCGACGGGATCCATGCTTGTTATCTATCTAAAGGGGTGTTTATCTATCTAAGCTACAGGCCACAGGGACAAAATAAAAGAAAAGAGACTCGATAGAGCATCGCCGCTCTAAGCCTACGTACTCCCTCATGCAATGGAAAAGTCAGAGAATTGAGAAATCAGAGCAAACATAGTCTTGTGCCTACTTATCCTTGTCTGGTATGAGAAATCAGAGCAAACATAGTTCAGGCTAACAAATCCAGTGCTCTAACGGAGAATCGAAATCCAGTGCTCATTGTCACTACTGCGAAAAAAAAGAGGCCGACAATGACTAACAGAGTCACCACCTATCGTTATTTATCCCAAGGAAGGGAAAGGAAACGATCGGAAAAAACCTGACGAAAACGGGAAAAGACGAGGTCATCGCAACCAAGTCCTAGGTTCGGGAGTCAGTTACGCAAGGGGAAGGTATGAGCACCCCTCACGTCTGTCGTACTCGATGGGATCCACGCATGTGTTGTCTAGCTAAAAGGGTGTATAAACTATCTACGCTAATGGCTTATGGACAAAAGAAAAAGAAAAAGGACTGACTCGGCAGAGCATCGCCGCTCTGTGCCTACGTACTCCCTTGTGCAATGGGAAAGTCAGAGTCAACGTAGTTCGACTAACTACGGGTAAAAAAGGGGGAAGGTTGCTCGCTAAGATGTTGCGTCTTATGCCTACGTACTTTCATTCGGTATGAAAGATCAGAGAAAACGTAGTTCGGGCTAACGAGAACATAGGTTGTTCAAACGTTTTACCTGAGTAGGGTTAACAGACAGTCCTAGCAGTTGGTGTATGCACCTCGACCATTGGAGACTTAGGCATTACCGTTTGTGATAGGACTGAAAGTTAACAACACTCTTGCTTATGAAAAAGGTTTTCCTGATTAAGACCCCAAAGGGTGAAAAAGGTTTGAAGTGTTTTTGTGTTTTTTAAAGAAGAAATGTTTTGAATTTGGTTTGTAACTCATGTTGCACTAAAGACTATGATCTAGGAGCGAATGCTTCGTATATCGTCCGAAGGACATACACTAACATTCTAGATAATTGAGAGGCAACCACCTAATCATCATTTCCCAAATGGCTTAAGGCTCGTGGTGTACAATAATTGTCATCCTTTATTAAGTGGATTGAAGTTGTTTGAAGATGAGAAGAGAAAGGGACAAACTAGAGGGGGACCAGACCAAACCCTAAAAGTTGTCATGCAAAATGCACCTAAGGTTGGGATTACAAAAGGGAAACCTCTACCTAATGTTATCATGCATGGTTAGAATCCTAATGTCTATCATAACCTCTCTTTAACAAGAGAGATTAGAGATCCTAAAGGAAAGAATACAAAAGAAGAAGAAAGAACAAAAGAAACAATGCTCATGAAGGATGCAAACACAAATGCACAAGTAAGAACACATAGAATGAAAGTGGGAGGAAAACATGTGTGGGGCAGTAGCCACCACAAGCTCATCTCAACCAAGCATGCACATGAAGATGCAAAGAGATGAATAAAAAACAAGTAACAAAAACAATGGGAAAAAGTCCTCATGGATTCATTACTTTAGGTAGGCTTCAAGTTCCTCCTCAGGAGGAACCAAGCAACCTTAAATAACATTCCAAAGTCATGGGACAGAATGGAGGATGAGGAGAGAGTGCACAAATGCAAAAGAAAACATAACACAAGAGTAAACAAACATATGCACAAAGGAAAGGCAAGAAAACTCCATATAGAAACCCTAATCAAAAGGTGCAAAAGATGAATACAAATGAGCAAGCAAAAAGAAGTATCATGACCTAAAATTGAACCAAAAACATCCTTAGCATGTTAGCAACATGAATTACAAGGCATTGAAAGCTCAAGGGATCCAAAAGTGTCATACCCAAGTCAAACTAGGCCAAGATGTGTGTGGGAACCTCCTTTGGGGATGACTTGACTTACAAGTCATCTCAAAATTAGGAAAAAGGCTCAAAAAATACCAAAAAAAATGCACAAGACAGCCACACAAGTTGGCAAACAGAAACCATGCGCACAAGATCCATTTCCCTTCAAAGCACCATCAAAAGAAAATTGAATTCAAGATGTACCACTTTGGAATGGGAAAATTGAGGGTCAAAAGGCAAGTATCAAAAGTCAACCCTAAAGTCAACCAATCAGGGTCAAAATGGTCCTAAAAAATTGTTCAACCCATCAAGAGTATGTGGAAGAATTTTCATTCATTGGACCAAAGGAGAAAAGGAGAAACAATTAAAAGAAACCAAAATGTCACAATTTAATTCAAATAAAACCTCTCCAACTAATTAATTTATTTTCAAATGAAAAATAAAATAAAAAATAAAATAAAAAATACCATAAAGTAAAAGACAAGTCAAAGAGACAAAAACATATTTTTGGTGAATTTTAATAGTTGGAGAAGTATTTATAATAAATTAAATTGAAACAAGAACAAAACAAAAAAAAGAAATGAAAATAAAATAAAAACAATAAATGCGTGGTGCAAAAAGCAAGAGAAATCAGTTCAGAAAAACAAAAGGGCTCAAGTGGGGGTGCCAAAAGTAGGCCCAACCCAGCGTGTCAAAAAAAATTCAGAAAAACAAACATGGATGTGGTGTGTGTTGGTCAACAAGCGTACACAATGGTCAATCAGCCTGGAACATTGATCAAAAAGTAGTATGATCAAGTGGACACAAACATGCCAGCGAATAAATGAAATTTTAAATGAAATGTAGTGCTGCACGGTCAAACAAGCTCTATCGTGGGTCTTAATCACACAGACCAAAACAAAAGCAAGCGAATCAAACGGTGGGGAAGTTGTCTTCTCCAATGAGAAATCAACTAAACCAAGCTGGCAAACCAGTCTCGCCACAACAAAGTCCGGTCATCTTCCCCAATTATCCGGCCGCCGTGGACAGTGGACCAAACAACACAGAATGCTACACCCCATCAAATCCAATGAATTTTAAGTGCAAACTCATCTACTGATCAAGGGGAGCTCAAATCCAACCATGGTTTTCATTTTTGAGCAACGAATAAGCCAAATCGAAGACAAATGTAAAAAGTGCACAAACTGTGAAACTTAAAATTGGCCAACCAAAATCTCCAGAATGAATCTACAACTCACAAGGAGTTTAAATCCACATCTCATTTGCTCTAAAACCTCAAGAATAAGCCAAAATTCGAATAACAAGAAAAATGCATCACAGTGAAAACACACCAAATTCCAGTTCATTTTATCCATTAACGATCTACATTATTTCTATGTCTCAAGAATACAAAAATGGTGCACAATCAAGGCCTAAAATGAGAGATATAGTGATTTCAAATTTACCTAGTGGAGCACCTCCATTGGGTCTTGTCGTGAGCTGAACCTCTGATCAAACCACCTAAAAACGTTCCAAATGCCTTAAGGAAGCTTTTGATCAACTCAATTTGGCTTGCAATTGTATGTAGATCCAAAAACGATTTTCAACTTGTGCTCTCTTTTTCAACTTTCTATTTCACCCAAACCACCACCAAAACGAGCTCTCTAGGTCTAGAAAATTTTTTGATCTTATATATGTTGGGTTTAGATGAAAATGGTGCTCCAATTCAAGTCCCAAAGTCCAATTCATAAATTCATTTTTTCACACTTTTTCCAATTGCCATACGTGTGTTTTTCCACTGCACCAGCTTGGATTTTGATTCAAATCAACTCCAAATGACTTGAGCTGATCAAAGGGCCAAGAATTAAGCCTTGCTTTGATCTTATGGTTGATTTCCAACATGTTACTTCAAGATGAAGAAACCATGAAAATGACCACTTTAAAGACCTCAAATTTCAAATGTAAAAATGGAAATGTCTTTGGAACATTATTTGCATTCAGAAAATGCACAAATTTTCCTTGAAAAAGTTCAAAATCATTTAAGTCTCAATTTCTCATTTTAAGCCTTCCTTATGAAAAATTCAAATCCCAAATCTTCAATCCATGCTCCCACCATGACAATAGATGATTTGGTAATGCAAATGACCTTATTTGGAGCAAGTTTCATGTTGAAAATATTCCATTTGAAGTGTGCAAGTTGGTGAAATGGACCTATAATTTTATGACCTATAATCTTACTTTCCCAAAATACCCCTGACTTGTAACCCTCATAACTTGAGTTCTACAAATCAGATGAAAGACTTCTAGTACATTTTGGAAAGCTAAGACCAAGATCTACAACTTTCATATTATCCAAAAGTTGAGGAGAAACATCCTTCTAGGTTAGAAATGGCTTGGAAGGTAGTTGACTTTTGTTGACCAAAATCACATCCCTCTGATGACCTGTAACTTGTCTGGATCATAACTTGAGATCTATAAATCCAATCAAGGACTTCTAGTACTAAAACGAAATCTAAGAACATGCTATACAAGTTCCATGTTGGCCAAAAGTTGAGATGAGACTTGTATCTTGAGGTAGGTGGTCTTGAAGTCAGGCACTAAATAGGGGATTTTACCTTGAGAACCCTAATTTAGTAACTTCTCACACTCTTGATCCTTGATGAATTAATCTTGAAATGATGTATTAGACCTCTCAACACAACATCCGATAACGATAGAGACTTTGAATTAAGTTTCAACCTCCTTCAATTTCACAGTTAACTGAGGATTTACCAGATGAAAACCCTAATTGCAACACTTTTGACTAGGGCTTGTTCCACTTCACACACCAACTTGAATAAGCTCCAAATGGCTTTCAAAGCACTCAATGAGCTCTCTCAACATCTCAAACCCATAATCATGCCTTCACAATTCCATGATGCTCTTCAGTTGGCCTCCAAGTTAGGAGCTGACCCACACACATCCATCTATCCTTTCACAAGACATTGACCACTTCAAGATGCCCTGATGACCAATCAAGCTTGAGTAACAACCCTTGCTTAGGCTCAATGCTCTGAGAAGAACTCTTTTGCTATGCACAACCTCTTGATCCCTAGTAAAATGAAATATGATATGCAATACAAATGCTAGAACAAAATAAAATGAAACTGAAACATAAACCAAGTTAAGAAAAGGTTGAGCAAATTTTGGGGTGCAACACTCATTTGTTTTCAACATGCATATATAAAGAGAATTGAACGGTGAAAGTTTGGAGTGCACAACTTAAAAGTTCATCAACATCACAATTAAGCTATCAAACATTGCCTATATGGTGTAGGGCTTGAGATGCAGCCAACATGATCCTATTTCAGTGCCTAACATGAGAGAAATTTGGAGAAGCAGATTACCTAACGGAGACACTCCGTTGGTGCTTCAATTGATGTCAAGCTTGCTTGCAAACGTGCAGATCAACTCCAAATAGCTTAAGGAAGAAGAATATCACTTCAATTTTCTTTGAATTTCTCTGGATATGAGTTCACGATTTTGAATTTCAAAACTGAATTCTGAGCTCCTTCCACGAAAATGCAATTCTGAGCTCTCAAAATGAACTTGGAGCTTTTATATTATAGATATGTGAGGAAATTGGAAGCCCATGAAGCCTCATTTGCCTGATTTTGCAAAATGCACAAAAATGGTAAGTGATTCATGCACACGTGAATTTAGCTTGCTACACTCATGAATTTAATTTGGTTTTGCAACTTGTGACTTGAATTGTAACATGGAATGGAATTGGGCTTTGATGTAGTCCAATTATGGAGTTTCGATGACAAACTTCTTTGTGAAGTAACTTCAAATTTCACGTGTTTTTCACTTCATAAACCAAAGTTCTTTTGTGCATTTTGCTTGTTGGAGAATTTTGAACCATTTTGAATCAAAACATGGCATGAAAAAGTCCTATAACTTGTTCAATTGAATTCACCTTTAAAAGTTCAATTTTCACTTGAATTTCTTCACCAATGTCCATAACTATGCATAATTCACACCAATCTTGAGTTCCATGATGAAATTGAAGTCATTTGGGACAAGTTTCATGTTGGTTGAAGTTCCATTTGAAGTACTTAAAGGCATGAAAATGACCTATAATGAAAATGGCTTATAATCAAAGTTTCCCAAAATACCCCTGCCTTGCAAGCTTCATAACTTTAGTTCCACAAATGATATGAAGGACTTATAGTACTTTTTGGAAAGCTAAGATCATGAGGAATAACTTTCATGTTCATCAAACATTATGAAGAAACATGACTCTAGGTCAAAAGTGCCTTGGAAGTGAGTTGACTCTTGTTGACTGAAAAATATGTTCATCTGAGACCCATAACTTTATGGCATCATAACTTGAGTTCCTCAAATCCAATGGATGAGTTCTAGTACTCAAAACAAATATAAGAACACGCCCTACAAGTCTCATGTTTATAAGAAAGTGAGATTCAAGTTGTATCTAGAGGTAAATGGTTTTTGAAGTTGGGCACTAAAGAAGGGGATTTTACACTGAAATCCTCTGAAACCCTAATTTAATATCTTCTCGAACCCTTGATTCTTCTTGATTTGAACTTGAAATGACATACTAGATGCCTCAAAATGACTTTCCATGACTCCAATTACTTAGAACTAAGTCTCAAACTCCTTCAATTCCACAATGAACCAAGCATTAACTAGATGAAACCCTAGATGCACAATCTTTGACTGCAAACTCTTGCAAATGATATAACCACTTAGATAACCTCCCTAATGACTTCAAAAGCATTCAATGAGCTTCTCCAACATCTCTTATCCCTAACCATGACCTTGTGGACCCCTGATGATCTTCAGTTGACCTCCAAGATAGGAGATAAGCAACACACACCTATCTTTCTCAAAGAGCTTTGACTATCTCCTCATGAGTATGAGCATTAGATAACTTGAGTAAGCACTATTGCTTGAGCTTTATACCCTTGATACTCTCCTCTAGGATGGCACACTTCCCTGGATCCCCTGAAAAGAATAATGCAACGCAAATGCAAACGCTAAAGATGAAATGAAACACAAGCCAAGTAAAGAAAAAGGTTGGGCAAATTTTGGGTTACAACAATGTCCTTCTTGATAAATCGGGCTACCACTTGCTTAGTGACATTAGCATAGGAAGTTTCTTCCACCCACTTGGTGAAGTAATCAATGGCTACAAGGATGAAGCGATGTCCATTATATGTGGTGGGCTCAATTTTGCCAATCATGTCAATGCCCCCCATGGAAAAGGGTCAAGGCGACGCCATGACGTTCAATTGACTCGGCAGCACATGAATATTGTCGGCATAAATTTGGCATTTATGGCACTTCTTTGCATACTTGAAGCAATCTGACTCCATAGTCAACCAATAATATCCTGGTCGTAACAGCTTTCGAGACATGGCATGCCCGCCTGCATGTGTATCAAAGGCACCTTCATGGACCTCTTCCATAAGTAGACTCGCTTCTTTTTCGTCCACGCATCTTAAAAGTACCAAGTCATAATTCCTCCTGTAGAGTACACCATCCTGGTTTAGATAAAAGTTTCCAGCTAACCTACTCAGAGTCTTCTTATCCCGGGTCGATGCCCCTGGAGGATATTCTTGGTTCTTGAGGAAATTCTGGATGTCTTGATACCACGGCTTGCCGTCAGAAGCTTCCTCAATGACGAATACAAATGCTGGCCTTTCAAGGCGAGAGATGACTATTCTTGGAGCATCATTCAAATAGTTCACCTTGTATATTGAAGACAATGTTGCCAGAATGTCTGCCATCTAGTTCTCTGCTCTAGGCACGTGGTGAAATTCTACCCGATCAAAGAAAGGTAACAACCTCCTTGAATAGTTCATGTAAGGTACCATATTAGGCTGTTGGGGCTCCTATTCCCCCTTGATCTGATTGACAACTAGCGCTGAATCGACATACACATCTAGATTCTTGATCCTCAGATCAATGGCTTCTTCCAAACCCATAATGCACGCTTCGTATTCGGCTTCATTATTGGTGCAAGGGAGTGTTAACCTGGCAGTGAATGGGATATGAGAACCATGAGGTGTCGTGATAATTTCCCTAATTCCACTATTGTATGAGTTAAAAGCACCATCAAAAATCATTTGCCATTGGGAACCCTTCTCCGGACCTTCATTGGGTAATGGCTCATCACAATCCTTCATCTTTAAGAACATGATGTCTTCATCGGGAAATTGAAAGTTCAATGGTTGGTAATCATCAATCGGCTGTTCAGCCAGATATTTTGACAGAATACTCCATTTGATAGCTTTCTGGGAGACATATTGAATGTCGTTTTCTGTTAGGACCATCTGCCATCTGGCAATTCTCCCCGAAAGTGCTTGTTTTTTAAAGACGTACTTAATCGGATCCATCTTTGAAATCAGCATGGTTGTATGATTTAGCATATACTGTCTTAGGCGTTTGGCAGCCGAAGCAAATGCGCAACACATTTTTTCCAAGATTGAGTACCTAGACTCATAGTCAGTGAACTTTTTACTCAAGTAGTATATTGCATGCTCTTTTCTTCCAGTCTCGTCATGTTGATCGAGAACACAACCCATGCTGCTCTCAAGATTCATTGGATACATTATCAATGACATTCCAGCTACTAGAGGTATCAGTATCGAAGGATCTTGCAAATATTCTTTTATTTTATCAAATGCCCTTTGGCAATTTTCGTTCCAGACAACCGCCTAATCTTTCATCAACAATTTGAACATGGGTTCACACGTGGCTGTGAGATGAGATATGAACCAACCAATGTAGTTCAATCTACCTGAGAAACCAGGAACCTCTTTCTCCGTTTTCGGCGCTGGCATATCTTGAATAGATTTTATCTTTGCAGGATCGACCTCAATTCCTTTTTCACTAACAATGAACCCCAACAACTTTCCCGACCGTACACCAAAAGCGCACTTGTTTGGATTCAACCTCAGTCTGAATTTCCTTAGCCTCTCAAACAATTTTAAAAGGTTTAACAGATGTTCCTCCTCTGTTTGCGACTTTGCTATCATGTCATCGACATATACTTCAATGTCATGATGAATCATATCATGAAACAAAGTGACCATTAGCCACTGATAGGTTTCTCCTGCATTTTTCAACCCAAAGGCATTACCTTATAACAGAAAGTCCCCCATGGTGTAATGAACATTTTTTCTCCATATCCTCTAGCGCCATCTTAATCTAACTGTATCCGAAAAAACCGTCCATGAAGGAAAACACGGAATACTGCGCAGTAATATCAACCAATACGTCAATGTGGGGGAACGAGAAATCATCTTTCGGGCTCGCTTTATTCAAGTCTCTATAATAAACACACATATGTACCTTACCGTCCTTCTTTGGTACCGGTACGATGTTAGTGACCCATGGAGGGTAAGTTGTTACAGCGAGAAATCTTGCGTCTAACTGCTTCTTGACTTCTTTGATTTTTACTGCCATATCTGGTCTAGTCCTTTTGAGCTTCTGCTTAACAGGCGGACACTCTTCATGCAAAGGCAAGCGATGAACCACGATATCGGTATCAAGACCGGGCATATCTTTGTATGACCAAGCAAAGATATCACTATACTCTCGGAGCATCTCAACCAATCTTTGCTTGATATCACTCTGCAACGCAACCCCTATCTTGACATCTCTTCTGACTTCCTTAGTACCCAAGTTGACGACCTCAATTTCCTCCTGATGAGGCAAAATGATTTTCTCTTCCTGTTTCAGTAGTCTAGCTAGATCTTCTGGCAAGTCTTCATCTTCATCAATCTCTTCTTCGGCTTGAAATATCAGATTATCAAAGTCAAAGCGAGTCATAGACGGTTCTGGAGCGGTGTCATCTACAATGTGAAGCCTGCAATGATGATGATCTAATGCTTAAAATGATATGCAAACAAGCACAAACCACATTGCCATTTTATTGTTAAAAATAAAATAGGAAAGAGAATGATCACAATATTTGAATGCAGAAAAACGCCCTTTGATTGATTGATAAAATGATTGTTCAAACATAAACAATTAGGCCCTGAAGATAAATACCACTATGCTCCGGGTAGAACATAGGGCTATATAATAATCAGAAAAAAAGAAATCATTACTCTTATGTCGTCACTTGGATGATTTCTTTGACAGACCAATTGTTTAGGCTTTGTCCTGGAGTGCACGACCGAATCCACGCATCCATGTCGCAATCGTTGTCACCGTCTTCATCAGATATGGCATTAATCTGCTCAAAGATTACCTCACCGCTGGTAAATTGGACAGGCCCCTTATAGCGCAACGCACTCTAGGAGGAGGAATATGGGTTGTACCCCAAACCGAATTTGTCTTGTGTTGTTGGGAATATTCAGCACTTGGCCCCAACCTTGTGATGCCCCAGCCTTCACCACTGCTTGGGCTTCCATAAAGGATGACATGGCGACTTCAGGCGCTTTGCTCACGACCGGTGTTTTGTCTTTGATCTATACAGTCTCGAAAGCCTGACATAACATCTCGTGGATTTCGCAATCAACCTTGACGTATTTGAATGAAGACAAATGACTAATCATTATATCTTCTTCCTCGCCATGTACTTCAGTTTTTGGTGCAACGTTGACGTTACGGCGCCTGCCGAATGGGTCCAGGGACGTCCCAGCAGACAACTATAAGCTGGCTGAATATCCATGATGTAGAACATGACGTCAAACACTTCCGGACCGACTTGGATTATCAAAGTCAACTCCCCGAACACGGACCTTCGAGTCCCATCAAAAGCATGTACTACCAAGTCACTTGGCGTACACAATATACCACAGGTATCTAACTTCATAAGCGCTTTCTTCGGTAGCACATTCAAGGATGACCCTATATCAACAAGCACGTGTGACAGAACGACCCCTCGACACTCAATAGATATGTGCATCACACAGTTATGATTCCTCCCCTTAGGCATCAAATCTAAATCAGTGAAACCCAGCCCATTACCTGCATTTACATGTGCCACAACTCCCTCGAGCTGATTCACTGATATCTCTTGTGGCACATAAGCTGTATTCAGGATTCTTAACAAAGCGTTCTTGTGCGTTTCCGAACATAATAACAAGGACAAAATGGATATCTTGGACGGATTCTGCTGCAAGTGATCCACAATCTTGTAATCACTCTTTCTTATCAAGCGCATGAATTCCTCCGCCTCTTTCAACAAGGATTCCTTCTCACCAGCGTGAGAAGTCTCTTCACCCACTACTTTACCTTTTCCCTTGTCAGATTTTTCAACACTCGCCTTAGGAGGCGAAAACACTCTTCCACTCCGAGTAATCCCACCAACTCCAACTAAGTTGTCTACAGAATCCCCCGGTAAACTTTTCAACTTCTGCTTCTGTCTGTTATAATATACTTCAACTCCGTAATTCCACGGAATCGCCTTAGTACTTTCATATGGTACAGGACCAACATTGGTAATAATGATGGTTGGCGGCCTAGGTGGCACAGAAATAGTAATAGTCTTGTACGGGATAGAGATTGTCGCAAACTCATCCCTCTCTTCAACCACTAATTTCTCAATCTTTTTCTCAGCAACTCTGTCAAATTGCAAGACACCATCATTCATCAGCTTCTAAATATGGTTTTTCAGCTTCTCACATCCCTCAGGATGGCTCAAACATTCAGCACAAGCTTCATCACAACCTGGGAATACCCCTCCCCTCAACAACTTGTTTTTTACAAAGCTCAGCGGCGTCTTTAACTCATCGACATCCGACACCAAATTCAAGCTCTCATCTTCAACCATAGCCCTGACTCCGGTTGCCCCATGATTAGGCATGGGGTTCTGCACAACATTTGGTGCATCGTGAGAAAAGTTTATAGTCGTATTGTCTATGAGATCCTGAAACTTATCCTTAAACACCTTACAGTTGTCAATATTGTGACCCAGAGCGCTAGAATGAAACTCACATCGAGCATTAGCATCATAACAAGGTGGTGGTGCGCCTGTCAAAGGAGTAAGAGTCATTTTCTGTATCAACTGTAACTGTAACAAGTGTTGGAGCAATTGAGAATATGGCATCGGAGGCACGTCAAACTTCCTATTTACCGCCATGCCCCAATCCTGAAATCTACGAGGAGCATAATTCAGTTGATTCTGTTTTGGTTATTGTTGTTGAGGTACCGCAGGTATGGTAATACTTGCAACCTGAGGTTGTTGTTGACGGTATTGTTGACGCTGATTTTTGTTTCTTCCCTGGGAACTAACTACTGCATTAACTTCTCCCACCCTCTTCTTATTTCCAAAGGTTTTTCTTCCTCCTTCAGCTGAGGATCCTTCACCGGCTTGAATCTTTCCTAGATTAATTCCATTCTCGACCTTTTCGTCAGTAATAATCAGATCAGAAAAGCTACCTGACATGTTACCGATTAGCTTTTCATAGTTACTCCCGGTAACGTGGCAACAAACATATCAATTAACTCCCTTTCCACCATGGGAGGTTGCACCCTAGCTGCTAGTTCACGCCACCTCTACGCATACTCTTTAAAGCATTCACCATTCTTCTAAGACAGATTCTGCAATTGGACCGTGTTAGGTGCCAGGTCGCTGTTGTATTGATAATGCTTAACAAATGCCTCAGCCAAATCCCTCCAGCATCAGATATTGACTGGTTCTAAGCTCATGTACCATTCAAGAGAAGGACCAAAAAGGATGTCTTGGAAAACATGCATAAGCAACTTTTCATCATCTGAATAGGTGGACATCTTGCGATAATAAGAACGTAGATGAACCCTAGGGCAAGTAGTGCCTTTGTATTTATCGAAATCCGGAACTTTGAACTTCAAAGGTACTTTTAAATCTGGTATCGGCCCCAAATTAGCCATGTCCAATCCCATAAAGTTCTGATTTTCATAACTCCGCATCTTCTCTTCGATCAGCTTATACCTCTTATCTGCCTCAGACGGAAGTCCCGCACCAACATCCCGCATGGAGAACACATCTTCCTGTTGATCTTCATCCCACTGAGGAACATTGTTTCCATGTATAGCATACTCCATCTCAGGTATAGGGATTCCACCTACATTACCTCCGCCTGGAGGGATAACAACTAGAGGAATAGTATTAGCATGTGGCGTACCACCATCATTACAAGGAGGATTAGCAGCAGTTCCCCCGTGAAGCACACCATTCCCATCAACTCTTGCAATTAGTGGCTGCACCAAAGTTCCTACATCTCGGCCATGAACTAAGCCATCATGTTCTGGAGTTCCTACATCTCAGCCTACATCTGCTCCATGATCTTACGTTGATTCCCCCGAGTGGCGTAACGGTGAGTCGTCTGGTTGTCAATCCTGAAATAAAATAACAAACCACGGTGATAAGGTTAACGGTTCCGGAGCACCTGCGATGCAAAAAAATGCAAAATGATGTAGTATGCAGACATGTATATATGCGTTAGGAATATTTCCCCCTCGATTCTAGTTCCATGAGAACAACACGACAATGGAGAGCTAACAGATAAGCAATAAGCAAACTCCTCATAAATAAAATGAGAGCCAAGAGTCAGATATAACAATACAATGGAATCAAAATGACCTCAACCAACAGATCTAGTGATGGTCAATATATACATCATAAAAACAGACTAAAAAGAAATACAATCAAGTATGACAACAAGACCGGAAATCCTTTAACAGCTCATTCGTCTCTGAATGGTCAGGCCTGATAAGCAAACCTCAGATAAGCAACTCTCTCCAGCTAATAGTGGTCTGCAAACCCTGAGCATAATCCTCCTAGGCGCCTTCACCAAAAGCCCTTTCAATTTTACACGTCTTCACCAAAAGTCCTTCCACTGATCATTAAACTTGGAAATCTATAGATAAGCTCTATCCAACTCCTTCTTCTTGGAAAGAAGAACATCACTAACAACCTTCAAATCTAAACCCAAACGCTCACGAGCGCGAATCTCTTTGGTAAGATCTGTACCTAGCTTGTTTTCCAACTCAATTTGCCTCTTGCAGGAATAAGTAGCTTCAATCTTTTTCGCCTCGGAGCTGAACAATCTCTTTCTCCACCTCTTCATTTTCCAGACGCAACTTCTCTTTCTCGGACCATAACAAATTATACCTCTGCATGTCAACAGTAGTAGGCTCCTCAATCATCAGAGGATATAAAGGCTCACAAGGTGGAAAAGGCATCAACACCCTCTCAGCTCTCTCCTAAATCCAAGTCTTATAATGGTCGTAAGCTCTACTGTTGCTCTTCCCCAAAGAAGCTTTCCCTCTACGGTGAATCTTGTTCCATGCTTATTCTACTCTTTTCAAGGTCTCATTCTCCAGCAAGCCAGTGAAATAAAGAGATTCCTGTATTTCTTCTTCTCTCGGAGGTTCCTTCAGAGTATACCCAAACTGCCTCACTGCAAGGGATTGTTGCACCCCAAAATTTGCCCAACCTTTTCTTAACTTGGTTTAAATTTCATTTCATTTCTTTCTAGCATTTGCATTGCATTGCATTTTCCATTGAACAGGGGATCAAGAGGTTATGCATATCAAGAGGAGTCTACTCAGAGGGTTTGAGCCTAAGTAAAGGGTGTTACTCAAGTTTGAATGGTCATCAGGTTATCTTGAAGTGGTCAAAGTCTTGTGAAAGTGTCGTGGTGAAAATCGGATACCAAACTATTGATTAGTTTGAATCTTTAATTCATTTTGCAACCAAACTTTGATTTATCCAAAGGAAGGGATAAAGATCGAAATTCCCACAATGCAATGCACATGCAAAGGTTAGGGAGTTTTAGGTTCGGGGGGTTGGTTAAACTTAGGGAAGGTACTAGCATCCTATGTTTCTGTAGTACTCTACAGGAACCTCTTGTTTTATGTTTGTTTATTGCTATGTTATTTGCTTAAGGGTAATGCTAAGGGTTAGAGGTAAAGAGAAAAGACCTAAGGGGTTAGTCCTAAGTATACTCGCTAAGATGTCGCATCTTGTGCCTACATATCCTGACAGGAGTGGAATCAGAGTATCTGTAGTTCCCCTAAAGAGTTGTTAGAGACTTCTCGATTGTGGCCGATATGTCAAGGGGATAAACACATCTTAGGGACACGCTTACGCGGAGTGTAGAAACTCCAATATCTATGTTGTAAATTGTTAAGTGAATTAGGGTTAAATTATGGATTCCACGGCGGGAAACCCTAAAACGGAGTGCGGCGACTCCTTGACCTAAAGCTAGGGATAATTTGTAATTTTGTCTACGACGAGACATTTGTGAAAAAATTAGGGTTTGTAAAGTATGGAAAGGGTTTGAAGTTTGAGGACTATTAGCGTGGTGACCAAACGGCTAGACCTATTCCTTCGGAGGAGTGCAAGGTGACAGATTAATGATGGAAGATGCGAGAATTTAAACCATACAAACAGCGGAAATTAAAGTGCGGAAAGATAAACGCAATTATTTGTTCGCGAGGTTACATTCCAGAAACAGATACAATAATAATGAAACTTAAATAGAAACACCATGTAATAACAGTAAACCTGAAAAAATGAACACACACATTAGTAGGCAAAGTCAAACGGTAATCAGATGAATTATGAGACAAAAGTGCAAAATTATAGATTCTTGTTGTTTATTTTTTTGATATAAAGAAGAAGTTTTTATTTAGGTTAAAAGAAGATTTAATATTATTATAAAAAAAAATTCAAGTTTAATTTTCGAAAACAGTTTCAACTTAATTATCTAAAAGAAGTTTTATTTTTTTTTTAAAAAAGGTTTAAATTTTAATACTAAAATGTGTTGGTTTATTATTATATTTTTTAAAAATTTTAGTTAGCATTTTTAAAAAGGTTTAGGTTAATAGAAAGGTTTAAAAATCAGATTTTATTTATTAATTGGAAAAGTTTTAATAGTATTTATTTTAAAAGATTTCATCATTTGGTTATAAAAAAAAAGTTTAATAAAATAATAATAATGATAATTATAATAATAGATCATGAAATATAAAATAAAGGGGAAGTTGGGCCGGTCATCACTTCCGGACCCCAACCCAGCACGATACATCATAAGGGGATATGGGCAAAGGGAACCCTAAAACGGAAAGGCCAAAACGGCGCCTATACCGTCTTCTTCTCTCCTTCGTATCCTCTGTTCATCTCTCCCGATTTCGTTCTTTGTTTGTCTATCTGTTCTTTCGTTCCTTCCTATAATCGTCTTTTATTCTTACACCTGAAACAAAACATGAGAACAAAATGTTAATCGGTTGAGCTGCTCACTTTTTGACGTTGATTTTGGTTTGTTTAGAGTTCCGATGATCCTCCGACGGCGATGGCAATGATGTTCTTCAACTGAGCCGTCGAATGTTGATTGCCCGCCGTTTGTGATGAACGGCGATGGCGGTCAACGTGGTGGTGACGATGATGACGCGGTGGAAACCCTCTCGTATGAGTCTACGGGTTTTGACGGTTTGTGGATAATCGATGGCGATGGCTGCTTCGTTGGTTATTATTGAGGTTTTCGTTGCTGATTATAGAGATATGTTCGTCCTCAGGAACTTTCGTTTTCTGGTATGAATCTCTTTTCTCTGATGCTTTCGTGCTACTGTTTTGTTGATGGACTTTTACTGATGAACGACGCCTAGGGTTTTTTTTTGTGTTCGTTCGCGGCCGTTAGGGTTTCAAAGAGGTGAATTCGTTCCTTTATACCTTTCTCTGATCCTTTTTGGGCTTTGATCACTTTGGATTACGTTACTTTCCACTGAGATATGATTTCGTATTGATTGGGATTTTTGATATGATTTGATTTTGTTGAACTCTGATTTTGATTCTCTTTCCTTTTTCGAACTTGCTTGAAACCGATCTCGTTTGGATCTCTCTGGATTTTTTGCTTTCCATTGCGATTTGTTTGATAAAACTGGATTTGGTTTTATTTTTTTTCAGATATAGATGTCCAGTTTATTCTTGATACTGATTCGGATCATCTTTGGTGCAGCTTGATTTGCAATTTGGTTTTTCGATCCAGTTTGAGTTATTACCGCTGACTTTCTGATAGACTGATGTGGATTTTTATTGATGCAACTTAAAGTTCGCATTTCAGTTCAGTTTTTCATTTCTGTTTTTTTTCTGATATGAGTTTATTGGTTTGGTTCAGAACCGATGTGAACTGATGAGTTAATTTTTGATGCCACTTTGGATTTGGGATGTCGCGTTTCAGTTCAGTTTGGTCATGAATATCAGTTTGGGGATCCCATTTTTACTTGATAGTATCCCACGATATTTACTTGATAGTAGCATTCGTTTGAATCCAAATTCGGCACAGATCATTTCGGCCCGAAAAACTTCTTTAACTCTCTTTCTCGGCTGTCTCATTAAGAACAGGTACTACCGATTGGTAGCCGAGGTTGAGGTTCGGAAGTGGGAGTGGAACGCGGCTTCGGTCGTGCCCTCCCGGCACCCAATGATGAAGATTTTCTGAGGGTGTCCATCATTTTTCTAACATCTTTCTTCTGCTTTGTTTCTTTTGTTGTACAGGTGATCGGGGAAAACGGTAATGGCGTGAAGAGCATGGTTGAAGATGGCCTATAGTTTTTAGGCTCTTTTAGGATAGGAAAAATATAACTTAGAGTCTTTTGTAATTTGTAACCAAAATATTCAATGAAATGAAATTCAAATCTTTTTTCACTCAATTATATTCCAACTTTCATTTGTACCTTGAATTTGTATGGCTTTTGGAATTATGGCTCAACATGAACCTTTGAAATGCCTCACCTTTATGCAATAGAATCAACGCCTATGTATATCACTCGTGAATATTTTCAGACGTTTGAATATTGAACGCTCCATAAAAGCTTCAACTTCTCATTCAAAACATAATAACAAAGTGGGAATTCGTCCTATGAATTGAGTTTGAAATACTCTCTAAACCGTACACGCTTCGATGAAAAAAAACGCCAACAGGAGCTATCAATATCTCTTCACCCTTACTCCTTTACAAATATCAAATAACCATTTTCCTATATTCAAATAGCTGACTTAACAACAATGTATTCAAACTAAATTCCACTGATCAAGTAGTTCCTAAAAAAAAAGATCCAACAACATCCAATTTATTTTAAATCCAAAATCGCGCCTTATTAGCAGAAAGGGGATGGCTCTGGAATGTCTTAAAAATAAACCATAAGCAATGAACAGCCCAAATCCAGTAACCTTTCCCGATACCAATCAAACTAGGTTGACGCTCTGATATAAACCCAAGTGGCAAATACATGTCTCAGAAATAACATATCAACCGTCTCAAAAATCTGGTGACAACTTGTCTTCAAAAATTGTCAGCAACAACGTGAAAATGACCATTTTGCCCATTCCACAGTTAAAGTTCCCTTGATGCAATTCCTGCAAAACAGACAGCCTGCGTAACCTGTTAATAGTTAACTTTATGCCAAAAAAATGAAATGTCATGATGCATAAATCGACTAATTTGAGGGTAAAGTTTGGGGTATTACTTGGACTTATAGTGATATCCTTAAGGTCAAAAATTAGGGTGCAACAGATGCCCATATTTAAGTTACTTCTATTCGGAGTTATGGAGATTAAAATCTTCCTCTCGACGAGATAGGAGGGACTTAAATACAAACATTGCACGAATTTTTGGCCATAAGAAGCCACCGAATGTAAATGATATGCAATGTTATGAAATGCAAGACAAAGAGGGTCCTGTGGATTAATGGCGCCACAGGGGAGAAAACTAGACACGGCATGCGAGAAACAAATGAGTAACAGACTCATCGAAGCGAGACTCTATAGGGACGGGATACGACCACCAATGGGAAATTTCCAAAGTGTAACAGCGGCACATGCGCCAAGAATATGGTGTTTTGATAACAGGTGAGAAACTTGTAATCGAAGGATAAATTATTATCACCACGGGGCAATCCAGAAGGTGGTAATATCCAAGGTGAATTCTATGATCGAATCAATAATTCAGTTTTGTTTTGTTTTGTTTTTGTATATCTTTTTCTTTTGGAACTCAACTTGAAATAGTAAAATGTATAACTTTCCCGAGCGTCATGATAAGGGTACCATAAGCTGGTCTCAGTCTCTGCCCGAAATGTCAAGATTTTGTAGGTCGTAGAATCGCTGTAGTTTGTGGATGTAGATGTAAATGTCGTTGTAAATGTTGTTGTAGTTGTAGAACTTCCCCGAGCATCGTGGTATGGGAACCATGAACTGGTCTCAGTCTCTGATGTAGAACTTCCCCGAGCATCGTGGTATGGGAGCCACGAACTGGTCTCAGTCTCTGATGTAGAACTTCCCCGAGCATCGTGGTATGGGAGCCACGAACTGGTCTCAGTCTCTGATGTAGAACTTCCCCGAGCATCGTGGTATGGGAGCCACGAACTGGTCTCAGTCTCTGGTGTAGAACTTCCCCGAGCATCGTGGTATAGGAGCCACGAACTGGTCTCAGTCTCTGATGTAGAACTTCCCCGAGCGTCGTGGTATGGGAATCACGAACTGGTCTTAGTCTCTGATGTAGAAATTCCCCGAGCGTCATAGTCTGGATGCTATGAGCTGGTCTCAATCTCTTCCCAAAATGATGAAAACTTGTGAGAGCATCTTCACATGGGTTGTAAATTTTGTAGATTGTAGATGTCATTGTAAACTGTAGATGTTACTGTAGACTGTAGATGTCGTTGTAGATTGTAAATTGTTGTTGTAGAACTGTGTAGGATTTCTTGGCTGTGAGCCATGATGTTTTGTAATTGTCAGTGTGGACTGTAACTGTTGATGTAACTTGTGGAACTTTGTAAATGTAACTTGTAGATGTAAAACTTGTAGTTGTGAATCGTAGATTGCAAAACCTCATCGGGGATCTTCATAAATAAAGAGAGATATCTTGTAGTGTCTTCGACAAACTTCTCTGATGGATTTACGAAGAGATGCCATTTAGACTTGTGTAGTGAACTTACTGGGGGAATACATTCCTGTGGAGTGTCCTTGTTGTAGTCGTAAAATATTCTGTGAATTCTCAAATAAAGAGAAGTATCTGTAATGTCCTCGACGAACTTCTTTGATGGATTTCTGGAGAGATGTCATTTAACGAGTTTAATAATCTTGATAAATCCACTGGGGATGGACAAACTGTCTTGAGGAGACTGTCATTTGTCATCTTTGATAGAAAACCTGATCGAACAAGTTGCTCAAATAAAGAGGTCTCTTGTAGTCTAGGTATAAATTGTCGGGAAGATCTTGTGATATTGCTGGAGAAAGTATCTTATCTTTGACGATGATCTCCATAAAATTCTTCTTTGGGAGCAAAAATGCAAAATAAATGCACGCTTAATCCATATTCGAAAGTTGGAGGTGTCCACAGTGTGATTGTCAAGGACCGAAGTTCAATTCGGGAAGTAGCCGAAGAGAAACTGTCAAGCAAGACTCGACCATTGAGGTATGAACTCAAATGGGATTTAACTAAAGCAACCGTGTTCCACGAGGATCGAACTCTATGGGGAAATAGAAATATTGTGCTTTTTCTACTTAGGGATGACAATTCTACTTGGAAGGAGAAGACACAACCCAGTCCTTCGGGATAAACGCGACCAAAGTGATAGAACAAACAGACATAAAGATGCAAAATGCATATGCCATGCTATCTATTTATATGCTATGCGTATGCTATATGCCGACGTTGACACAACCAATGGAAAGAGGAAACCAGAGATGAAATAAACATCTCAGAACAAACATCCGACCAATCTTTAAAGATAGGAGCACCGCTGGGGATAGTTGAAGAACTAGATACAGGATCACACTCCTGCTTCAGGACATCAGAATTCCTCTTGAATATATCAGAGTCGAAACTTCATGGGGATGAAATAAACATCCACCTTGCTGGGGAAAACTGGGGTTGTAAAAGATTTACTGAGGAGGGAAATAACGTTCACTTCATTCGAGAAGGTGAAGTTCAAGAAGATTCGCTGAGGATTCTCAAGTCACCCACTGGAGATTTCTTGTATTGATCATCACTGCTTGAAATAGAGATCCATCGGAGGAATCACGACCACTTGAAGTAAGATGCATCGGAGACATGAAGAATGTTATGAAACCAAAGCAGTTTTGTAATAGTCGCCATCTTGGACAATAGGTGTTGTGAGTGGGTGATGTGCTTCTTCATTTCTCAAATGCCCCAGAGTACATGCTTTATGAGAAAAAGTCATTCCAAAAGGATTTTACAGAGAACATGGAGTTCAATTGCCCCATTGTTTTCAAACTCTTGGAGAGATTCGTTGAATCTCGACGTAACTGACCCGGATTGACGGTGTTATGGATGAGTCTCCGAGAAATTTGCTCCTGAGAAAGTCGGAACTTGCGTTAGCGGGAAACGAGAAACAACTTGCCCATGTTCAACATAATCTTCAAATTTCATCATCGATGTCTATATGTAAACTTTCTAATATATTAGGAAAAATCAACACACATGAAATGTTAATCCTGAAACTGTTAACACAACATATATGTTTGTCTTGAAGTTTTCTTTTTTTTGTTGAAAAAGATATCACAATAACTTGTGACCGAATCACTAGCTAGGATACAAATTTAACTTATAAAGCCAACATCGAATTGAGCATAGCTCATAGGAGTCAGGAAACGTCATCTCATCGAGTATGCTTTCAAAATAAACCCTATTTCAATTAGGTCTTTTAAAGGTTGTATCGTGGCTCGGTTCACGGTTTAAGAAACAAAGGATAAAGGCTCAAAGTTTATTTGTACCTACCCCTTCTTCGTGATGTTCTCTAGTCCTACATTCAGCTAAACTTGATACGAGCACTCATCTCTCAAGAGGATTTTGATATGGTCAAGAACTCAATCGAGGCGTTGGACATGGCAGTCACTCACCTATTTTCTTTTGGTGTTTGATCACACGACTTTGTTCTTTACTAAGGATATTTCTTTGTGATCCTTTGTTTTTTCTTTTCGCGTATTTCATTCCCTAACTTTTGCCTAGACGAAGTCTTTTGAATTTTGACTTTGATGTCCAACGAGATGTTCCAATTTGCTTAAGTCTCCTTCATAGGTTTTGACTTGGTGGACCTTTCTTTTTCATTATTATTTTTTTCATCATTTTGAACAAGTCGTGTGATCCTAAGTCATTTTGATCTTTTTGACAGGATTGTGATTGCCCCACTCTTTGGATAGTTGAGGGGTATTCGTTTGGGTCTTTTGACTTCTAGCCTCCTAATATGTGAGGAATAGATAAAATGGATTCTCGAATGTTCATTTCTCCTTCTTGAGAATCTGATTGCTTGATCAACTTAACTGAAAAACTACCCTGCCCCAGGTTAAAATTGAGGGTTTTTGTGGAAAAGAAGAAAAAAAACTCCTACTTCAAGGCTCAAAGGGGTTAAAGAGGGATTATCTTCCTTATATCTCCAGTGTTTGGGATTTGAAACAATGCCTTACATCATCAGTAGGGTTTCATTCAAAAGCATACAACGAGAAATCTTTGCGTTTTTATTCGTCATCCTCCTCCCAATTCTCTGTCAAAGCAAGAGATTGGATAAAGTTGGCATTATAAATTATGAAAAATAATTTTATGAGTGAATACAAATGGATTTCTTCAAGACAAACATGTTTAATGCATTATCGTTCAAGAAAACAAGTTCCTACATGCTAATCACGCTTTTATAAAGGAATATAATACATATAAGCAAACAAGATGAACTGCATGACAACCCTTCTAAAGAATTTTATCAACACAACAGTGTTTCATTCGTCGTCCGTCATCTCTTGAACTTTACCTCGCATTCTTCAATCTAATGCCCCATTACTCCTTTATGAAACTAACAGCTGGTGTTCGAGTCGTTCATCTTAGTATGAACATTCTTGGTATGCACTGTGGAAATGGGGAATCCCTTTTATCAACTTGAACACATAGGTTATCTTGCACAAACTGAGATTGTGTAAGGACACCAACTTGTTGAATGCTGTCATCAGATGGAAGATCATATATAGGATTAGTTATCACCTTAAAGCCAATCATGAGATCCATATGTTTAGTTCTCTTTACTATCTTTCAATGGCTGCTTTGAGTTTGGTTGGATGGTCAAGATGTCAATTGACAGACAAAGACAGAAAACCAGATGAGCCACACCAGAGATACATGCATGTGCAAATGCTAAATGAAGGATGCTAAAGTGCAGGAATGCAAATGCAGGATGAGTAGGACTTCATGGGATTCCTCTATTTATGAGCATTGCAGTAGAAAGAAACGTTTTATTAAATTGAAACAGATTACAAAAATAAAATCCCAAATAAAGCTAGTAAAGACACTAAAGGAGTTTCGAATTCTGCTGTTTGAGCTGCTCCTCTAACTGAGCCTTCTCACAGGTGAGATTTTCCACAATCATCTTCCAGACAGTACACTGAGAGTCGGAGGAAAATAAATCCTCCAACACCTTCCTTCTCTTATAGGGGAGTAACTCTTCATCCTTCAACTGCAGCTGCTCCTGAAGCTCAACAATCTGTCTCTGAAGTCCAGCATTCTGTTTCTGAAATTCATTACTCTGTTTCTGAAACTCATTACTCTCGGCGACAGACACTTGATACTTGTTCTTCCACGCGCCTGATTCATGTTGTGACTTTCTCAAGGCAACCCCCAACTTCTCGGCGTCATTCATAAAAACATAAGTAGGCTCCTCTCTGGGAGGTATAGGATCTTGATGAGAATAGGGCATCTTCAGCTTGATTGCCCTGTTCCTGACCCACTGAAGATACGGTTCTAAAGACACACAGTTGGGCTGTCCCAAGCTGTTCCTATCTTTCTTATGCAAATGTTTCCAAGCCTCCACAATCTTCTTTCGGAGTTCTCGGTCATCTTCGAAGAAAATGCTCTCAACTTGTATGCTCTTAGGCGGTCCCTTCAACGGATATCCCAATTGTCGACGAGCTAAGACTGGGTTATAATTGATCCCTCCACCAAAGCTGAGCAATGGTATGTTAGCAAAATCTCTACATCCATCAATGATTAGAATCCCATCATACTCACGGCTGTACCAATCAATGTCAGAATGAGTCAAAGCCATAATCCTTTCTGACCAACGCCTATCATTAAGATGCCAAAAGGAAACATGCTTGGGCAAGTGTGTAAGGAACCATTTGTATAATAAGGGCACACAGCAAGTAATCATTCCTCCACCACGATGGTTTTGGAGATGTATAGAGTGATAGGTATTTCCCAATACAGTCGGCACTGAATTGTTCTTCATGAAAATCTTGATTGCATTGAGATCGAAAAACCCTTCAAAACTTGGGAATAAAAACATCCCATAAACTAGTAGGGCGAAGATTGCCTCGAATGGGTCCTTGTTTGTAAAATCATTATAGAATACGACCTTCTTGAATAAAAAATCTATAGTCAAACCAAAAGTTCCATTTTTAACAACCATGTTGTCCTTGACATCAGATACTCTGAGAGAAAGGGCCTTAGCAATGTCTCTTTCTTCGGGGTCCTTCTCCATGTATGGAAAAGGAGATTCTTCTAGAATAGGTAAACCTACCAAAAAGGAGTACTCTTCCAAAGTCGGTAACAACTGATAGTCTAGGAAAGTAAAACAATTGTACATTGGATCATAAAATTGTAACAAAGCAGAAAGGAGATCCTCATTTGCCTTACGTCTCAACAAAGATAGTAACTTCCCATAATTACGCTTGAACTTCTCTTGGTCTTTAATCAAAGTTCCCAACTCCCTCAGGTCATCCAATTTGGGACTCTTAAAAGTATATCGCAAGGTATTTCTTCGGTTAGGATTCATACTGCCATACAATGTTCATAAACAAAGGTAAATCCCATGAAGTCCAATGTAATATGATGCTATATGAATGAAGCAAACACAAGTAAGCACATAAGGACACACAAAGACAAAGGTCCTAGGTTTGCAACGAGCATGGAGCCAAGGGTATACCCATTCCCAAAGGATGTGGACTAAAGGTTGTTTGTACCTGCAGAACAAGGTTCTAAAGAGGTTCCCAAAGTCATCAGCCCATCTTTCGGATATTATCAATTTCCTAACTAACTCGGTGATTAATAATATTCTCAAGAGAACTTCATTTGAGTGTAGCATCGCGTAGCACTATTTCGGGACTCACTCCCTCATAGCCTCGCACTACGTCCTAATAAAGGCCAAAGTGGGGTTAGAGGTAACTACGGTCCTTAGCATCATGGACTCCAATTGAGAATAGTAAAAGTTTTCACGACTAAACTCGTTCAACCGAACCATTTTCAAAAGGGTCTCAACTAAGCGGGATTCTCGAGTCAACTTAGTCGGGACTCACTCCCTATAAGCCTCATCGAATATATCACCATCCTATCATAATTTCTCTCAAGTCTGGGTGTAGGACTTTGTCTCACCACTCAAGGATAACAACCCAAAAGAAATAAAGAATAAACAAATAAGCAAATAAGCAAGTATGAAAATATATAAAGCAATAAAGAGACAAAACAAGATAGGGAGACCCACTGAGAATCCCCAGTGAAGTCGCCATTTCTGTCGCGGTGAAAATCGGATACCAAACTATTGATTAGTTTGAATCTTTAATTCATTTTGCAACCGAACTTTGATTTGTCCAAAGGAAGGGATAAAGATCGAAATTCCCACAATGCAATGCACATGCAAAGGTTAGGGAGTTTTAGGTTCGGGGGGTTGGTTAAACTTAGGGAAGGTACTAGCATCCTAAGTTTCTGTAGTACTCTACAGGAACCTCTTGTTTTATGTTTGTTTATTGCTATGTTATTTGCTTAAGGGTAATGCTAAGGGTTAGAGGTAAAGAGAAAAGACCTAAGGGGTTAGTCCTAAGTATACTCGCCAAGACGTCGCATCTTGTGCCTACATATCCTGACGGGAGTGGAATCAGAGTATCTGTAGTTCCCCTAAAGGGTTGTTAGAGACTTCTCGATTGTGGCCGATATGTCAAGGGGTTAAACGCATCTTAGGGACACGCTTACGCGGAGTGTAGAAACTCCAATATCTACGTTGTAAATTGTTAAGTGAATTAGGGTTAAATTATGGATTCCACGGCAGGAAACCCTAAACGGAGTGCGGCGACTCCTTGACCTATAGCTAGGGGTAATTTGTAATTTTGTCTGCGACGAGACATTTGTAAAAAAATTAGGGTTTGTAAAGTATGGAAAGCGTTTGAAGTTTGAGGACTATTAGCGTGGTGACCAAACGGCTAGACCTATTCCTTCGGAGGAGTGCAAGGTGACGGATTAATGATGAAAGATGCGAGAATTTAAACCATACAAACAACGGAAATTAAAGTGCGGAAAGATAAACGCGATTATTTGTTCGCGAGGTTACATTCCAGAAACAAATACAATAATAATGAAACTTAAATAGAAACACCATGTAATAACAGTAAACCTGAAAAAATGAACACACACATTAGTAGGCAAAGTCAAACGGTAATCAGATGAATTATGAGACAAAAGTGCAAAATTATAGATTCTTGTTGTTTATTTTTTTGATATAAAGAAGAAGTTTTGATTTAGGTTAAAAGAAGATTTAATATTATTATAAAAAAAATTCAAGTTTAATTTTCGAAAACAGTTTCAACTTAATTATCTAAAAGAAGTTTTATTTTTTTTTAAAAAGGTTTAATTTTTAATACTAAAATGTGTTGGTTTATTATTATATTTTTTAAAAATTTTAGTTAGCATTTTTAAAAAGGTTTACGTTAATAGGAAGGTTTAAAAATCAGATTTTATTTATTAATTGGAAGAGTTTTAATAGTATTTATTTTAAAAGATTTCATCATTTGGTTATAAAAAAAAAGTTTAACAAAATAATAATAATGATAATTATAATAATAGATCATGAAATATAAAATAAAGGGGAAGTTGGGTCGGTCATCACTTCCGGACCCCAACCCGACATGATACATCATAAGGGGATATGGGCAAAGGGAACCCTAAAACGGAAAGGCCAAAACGGCGCCTATACCGTCTTCTTTTCTCCTTCGTATCCTATGTTCATCTCTCCCGATTTCTTTCTTCGTTTTTCTCTCTGTTCTTTCGTTCCTTCCTATAGTCGTCTTTTATTCTTACACCTGAAACAAAACATGAGAACAAAATGTTAATCGGTTGAGCTGCTCACTTTTTGACGTTGATTTTGGTTTGTTTAGAGTTCCGATGATCCTCCGACGGCGATGGCAATGATGTTCTTCAACTGAGCCGTCGAATGTTGATTGCCCGCCGTTTGTGATGAACGGCGATGGCGGTCAACATGGTGGTGATGATGATGACGCGGTGGAAACCCTCTCGTCTGAGTCTACAAGTTTTGACGGTTTGTGGATGATCGATGGCGATGGCTGCTTCGTTGGTTATTATTGAGGTTTTCGTTGCTGATTATAGCGATATGTTCGTCCTCAGGAACTTTCGTTTTCTGGTATGAATCTCTTTTCTATGATGCTTTCGTGCTACTGTTTTGTTGATGGACTTTTACTGATGAACGGCGCCTAGGGTTTTTTTTTGTGTTCGTTCGCGGCCGTTAGGGTTTCAAAGAGGTGAATTCGTTCCTTTATACCTTTCTCTGATCCTTTTTGGGTTTGATCACTTTGGATTACGTTACTTTCCACTGAGATGTGATTTCATATTGATTGGGATTTTTGATATGATTTAATTTTGTTGAACTCTGATTTTGATTCTCTTTCCTTTTTCGAACTTGCTTGAAATCGATCTCGTTTGGATCTCTCTGGGTTTTTTGCTTTCCATTGTGATTTGTTTGATAAAACTGGATTTGGTTTGATTTTTTTCAGATATAGATGTCCAGTTTATTCCTGATACTAATTCGGTTCATCTTTGGTGCAGCTTGACTTGTAATTTGGTTTTTTCGATCCAATTTGAGTTATTACCGCTGACTTTCTGATAGACTGATGTGGATTTTTATTGATGCACCTTAAAGTTCGCATTTCTGTTCAGTTTTTCATTTCTGTTTTTTTTTTATATGAGTTTATTGGTTTGGTTCAAAACCGATGTGAACTGATGAGTTAATTTTTGATGCCACTTTGGATTTGGGATGTCGCGTTTCAGTTCAGTTTGGTCATGAATATCAGTTTGGGGATCCCATTTTTACTTGATAGTATCCCACCATATTTACTTGATAGTAGCATTCATCTGAATCCAAATTCGGCACAGATCATTTCGGCCCGAAAAACTTCTTTTACTCTCTTTCTCGGTGTCTCATTAAGAACAGGTACTAGCGATTGGTAGCCGAGGTTGAGGTTCAGAAGTGGGAGTGGAACGCGGCTTTGGTCGTGCCCTCCCGGCACCCAATGATGAAGATTTTCTGAGGGTGTCCATCATTTTTCTAACATCTTTCTTCTGCTTTGTTTCTTTTGTTGTACAGGTGATCGGGGATAACGGTAATGGCGTGAAGAGCATGGTTGAAGATGGCCTATAGTTTTTAGGCTCTTTTAGGATAGGAAAAATATAACTTAGAGTCTTTTGTAATTTGTAACCAAAATATTCAATGAAATGAAATTCAAATCTTTTTTCACTCAATTATATTCCAGCTTTCATTTGTACCTTGAATTTGTATGGCTTTTGGAATTATGACTCAACATGAACCTTTAAAATGCCTCACCTTTATGCAATAGAATCAACGCCTATGTATATCACTCGTGAATATTTTCAGACGTTTGAATATTGAACGCTCCATAAAAGCTTCAATTTCTCATTCAAAACATAATAACAAAGTGAGAATTCGTCATATGAATTGAGTTTGAAATACTCTCTAAACCGTACACGCTTCGATGAAAAACAAACGCCAACAGGAGCTATCAATATCTCTTCACCCTTATTCCTTTACAAATATCAAATAACCATTTGCCTATATTCAAATAGCTGACTTAACAACAACGTATTCAAACTAAATTCCACTGATAAAGTAGTTCCTAAAAAAAAAAAGATCCAGCAACATCCAATTTATTTTAAATCCAAAATCGCGCCTTATTAGCAGAAAGGGGATGGCTCTAGAATGTCTTAAAAATAAACCATAAGCAATGAACGACCCAAATCCAGTAACCTTTCCCGATACCAATCAAACTAGGTTGACGCTCTGATATAAACCCAAGTGGCAAATACACGTCTCAGAAATAACATATCAACCGTCTCAAAAATCTGGTGACAACTTGTCTTCAAAAATTGTCAGCAACAACGTGAAAATGACCATTTTGCCCATTCCACAGTTAAAGTGCCCTTGATGCAATTCCTGCAAAACATACAACCTACGTAACCTGTTAATAGTTAACTTTATGCAAAAAAAATGAAATGTCATGATGCATGAATCGACTAATTTGAGGGTAAAGTTTGGCGTATTACTTGGACTTATAGTGAGATCCTTAAGGTCAAAAATTAGGGTGCAACAGAAAGAAAGGATGGATGTATGTGGGTCAGCTCCTAACTTGGAGGCCAATTGAAGATCATTAGAGGATTGTGAATTCATGATCATGGATATAAGAGGTTGAGAGAGCTCATTGAGTGCATTGAGGGTCATTGTGGAGCTCATCCAAGTATTTGTACTAAGTGTGAAAAGTTACAATTGAAGGTGTTGCAATTAGGGTTTTCATCTGATAAATCCTCAGTCAATTATGAAATTGAAGGAGATTAAAACTCAATTCTAAGTCTCTATGGTTATGGGATGTTTTGTTGAGGTATCTAATATATCATTTCAAGATCAATTCATCAAGAATCAAGAGTGTGAGAAGTTACTAAATTAGGGTTCTCAGGGTAATATCCCCTATTTAGTGCCTAACTTCAAGACCACCTATCTCAAGATACAAGTTTCATCTCAACTTTTTACCAACATGGGACTTGTAGAGCATGTTCGTAGCTTTCGTTTGAGTACTAGAAGTCCTTGATTGGATTTATAGAACTCAAGTTATGATCCAGACAAGTTACAGGTCATCAGATGAATGTGATTTTGGTCAAAAAAAGTCAACCACTTTCCAAGCCATTTTTGACATAGAAGGATGTTTCTCCTCAACTTTTGGCCAACATGGAAGTTTAGATATTGGTTTTAGCTTTCCAAAAAGTACTAGAAGTATTTCATCTGATTTGTAGAACTCAAGTTATGAGACTTGCAAGTCAGGGGTATTTTGGGAAAGTAAGATTATAGGTCATAAAATTATAGGTCCATTTCACCAACTTGCACACTTCAAATGAAGATCTTTCCACCATCAAATGTTCTCCAAATGGTGTTATTTGTTTAACAAAACATTTAGAAGTCATGGATTAGGCTTAGAATGAAGAATTGATGGGAGAATTTTCATGGAAGAAAGCTTAAAAGGGCAAAATTGGAATTAATTCATTTTTGATCATTTTTGTGCAAATAGGTACATATTTTGAGTGCAAATCATATTATAAGCAAATTGGAAATTTTAGAATTTGAGTTTGATGTGTTTCGGTGAGCCATTTCCAAGTTTACTTCATCATGAAGTTACATAACAAACATCAACCATTGATTGAAAACAAGGACTAAATTCTAGCCAATTACACTCCATGTGCTACCAGCAAGCATTTTGGAGCAAATTGGAGCCAAATTTGAAGGAATTTCGTGCATATGAGAGAGCTCCAAAATCAAAATCCATGGATTTTGAATTGGGTTCTACAAGCTGCCATTGGGCTTTATTTCTATCAAGATCCATCACATATAAGATTTTGATCATGAACAAATCATCAGAACTGGAAATTGGAGGAAGAGTTGTCAAGAACAGCTTTGAAAAAGTGGTGAAAAATTGAATTTCGAATTTGGAGAATTAGCAAGAATCAAGGCAAATCAAGCTTGCAAACATCTATAGGAAGGATCACTAAACGTTTCTGGAAAAGTTTATTCAAGCTTAAGCAAGAATTGAAGGCTCAGTGGAAGTTCTCCACTAGGAATTTACAATTCAACCTTACACTCTGAATATGCATTGATTCACTGCCATTTTCACATATTTGAGACCTAGACAACATGTAGATCATTAATATATAAAACGAACTGGCATTTGTATTGATTTTTGGATGAAGCTCAAAGATGTTTGGATCTGTTATGGCTTATTCTTGTGGTGTTTTGCTTGTTTGTTGCTTGATCTGTAATCTCCATAGCACGTAGATGATTTCTGGACAATTTGGTTGAGTTTGGTGAGATTTTGATTTTGGTGTACAATTCTGTTTGCTTTCAATTTGAAGTTGTGGTGAGGAATTAATGGAAATGAACCTTGGATTCTTGTTTCTTGTGAGTTATAGATGAAGTTTCATATAAAATTTGTTAGAATTGATGAGGTTTTGACCAGAGCACTGTTGCTCTCGCCGAAGAAGACGACCGGAGTCTTCTCCGGCCACCATAGACCTTCCCTCCCATTTGGTTCAGTTTGAATGGAGAAGATGACTGCCCAACCGTTAGATCTGTTGGATTCCCTTGACTAGGTAGGACCATCCATCGCGCGTGATTCAGTCTAAGAGAGGTTGACTAGGGTTTAGGTGACGTGGCAAGCTTTAGTTCTTTGGATCAGCATACTTTTGAAACCAACGTATTGGATTAAGACTCATGGTGGACTGAAGTCAATGAACCACACTGAATACTCTGTGAAACGCTGCATTTCACTTAAGTGTCCTCAGCACATACGTGGCGCGCCCTCCTCCCCTATTTCTGTTGACTAGTAACCCAATCCAGTGGCTGTGTGTTTTTCCTTGTTTTTTTTTTTCCTTATTTCCTTTTAATATTTTCTTTTTATTCTTGTTTAAATTTAATTGATTAAAAATAGCTCCAATATCCAAAAAATTCCCCAAAAAAATATTTTTACAAACCTTGAGATGTCTATTATTTTTAGACATTTTTTATTTTATTTTTCAGATTATTTTTCATTTTAAAATACAATTAAATATTGGAAGTGTTTTTAATTGAATTAAATTGTGCATTGCTTGTTCTTTTATTTGTTTCTTCCATTTCCTTTGGGTCCAATGAATGAAAATTGATCCTTATATCCATGATGATTTGAACAATTTTTGAGGACCACTTTGCCCCTGGTTGGTTGACTTTTGGTGCTTTTCTTTTGACCCTCGATTCTCCCATTTGAAAGTGATACATCTTGAATATTATTTTCTTTTGATGGTGCTTTGAAAGGATATTAGCTTTGAGCATTTGGCCTCTGTTTGCCAACATGTTTATCTACTTTTTGCATTTTATTTGGTTATTTTTTAACCATTTTCCTATTTTTGAGAAAACTTGCAAGTCAAGTTACCTCCAAGGGAGGTTCACACATGTACCTTGACCTAGTTTGATTTGGATATGACATTTTTAGATCCTTTGAACCCTCAATGCCTTTTGTTTCATGTTTTTAACATATTAAGGATGATGTTGGTTCAATTTTAGGTCATGATATTGTTTCTTCCTTGTTCATTTGTGTGTTCCCTTTTAGGTTTTCAACTTGAACTTCTATGTGATGTTTGCTTGCAATCTTTGTGCTTTTTGCATGCATTTCCTTTTGAAGTGAATTGGTATTGTTTTTGAGCTTTCTTATTTTCATCTCCCTTCTGTCCATTGACTTTGGAACTTCATTTAAGGCATCTTAGTCCCTCTTGAGGAAGTACTTGAAGTATACCTAAAATGATGGATCCTTGAGGACTCTTTTGTGCTTCTTTTGCACTTGGCTTGTGATGCTTATGGTTGAGTACCTATTATGAGGCCCTTCCTTCCCTCATTTGGTCTCCCATCCTCACCTGGCTTTGACTTTTGTTTTTCCTTTCATTTTGAGTTAATTTTGTGGTGTGGTTGATGTTGCTTGACTTAGGTCATTTCATCCCACTTTTGGTGTATCTTTGTGTAGTTTGATCTTGTTTGTTTGATTTCTTCTTGTGCTCTTTTTCTTCTTTCTTTTCTTGCATTTCCATATGCATGCTTGGTTGAGATGAGCTTGTGGAGGCTACTGCCCCACACTATTTTCCTCCCACTTTCATTCTATTTGTGCATCTTATGTTTCCATTTTCATTTGCATATGCATTCTTCTTCTTTTTCTTCCTTTTCTTTTCTTTTCTATGCTCCCCATACATTCTGTAACCTCTTGAGGTTATGATAGACATTAGGTGCTTAACCATGCATGATAGTAATAGGTAGTTCCCTTTTGAATCTCAACTTTAGGTGTACTTTGCATGATAACTTTTAGGATTGATTATTCTCCCATTAGTGTTCCCTCTTCTCTTCTCATCTTCAAACATTCATAAAACACTTAATAAAGAATGACAAGTGTTTTACGCTACAAGCCTTAATCTATTTGGGAAATGATGATTGGGTGGTTGCCTCTCAATTGTCTAGAATGTTAGTATATGTCCTTTGGACGATATACGAAGCATTCGCTCCTAGATCATAGTCTTTTGTGCAACATGAGTTACAAATCAAATTCAAAACACTTCTTCTCTAAAAAACACAAAAAAATTTCAAACCTTTTCATCCTTCGGGATCTTAATCAGGAAAATATTTTCAGATAAAAGAGTGTCATTAACTCTTATTTCTATCGCAAACGGTAACGCCTAAGTCTCCAATGGTCGAGCTGCATACACCAATTACTAGAACTATTTGTTAACCCTACTCGGGCCTAAAACTTTTGAACCAACCTGTGGTTTTTTTAGCCCGAACTACGTTCGCTCTAATCTTTCACACCAGATGAAAGTACATAGGCATAAGACGCGATGTCTTGGTGAGCAACCTTCCCCCTTTCTTTAGCCGTAGTTAGTCGAACTATGTTGACTCTAACTTTCCCATTGCACGAGGGAGTATGTAGGCACAGGGCGGCGATGCTCTGCCGAGTCAGTCTTTTATTTTTCTTTTGTCCCCGAGCCTTTAGCTAGATAGTTTCAACACACCCTTTTAGATAGACAAAAATGCGTGGATCCCGTCGAGTACGACGGACGTGAGGGGTGCTAATACCTTCCCCTTGCGTAACCAACTCCCGAATCCATACATGGTTGCGATGACCTTGTCATTCCCTTTTTCTTTAGGTTTTTCCGATCGTTTCCTTTCCCTCTCTTTGGGATAAATAACGAAAGTGGCGACTCTTCTGTTTTTCTGCCGGTCATTTTTCGCAGTTGCGACAGGGATGCGTTGTAGTTAATGCATCCTTTCCTTCCGACCAACTGGACATTAGGAAAACCACCACAACTGTAGATAATATATGTACCCAATTGATCTCTATCAAACCAAATGATATTCTTAGAAGTCAAGCCCATCATTCTTTCTGACCACTCTGAGGTACCTGCAGTATCAACAAAAGGACCGGACATAGGAAGGTGACTCACAAACCACCTGTACAACAAAGGTACGCAACAAGACACGTTCTTCCCTCTCCGATTCTCATTCTTGTAATGCACAGAATGATAACATCGCCCAGAAGCATAGGTACAGGATTCCCTGATGCAAAAATGTGGAAAGCATCCAAATCCATAAAATCTGGAATATTAGGAAACAACATGATACCATAAATGCACAATGCTAGGATGACATTAAACACAACCCAACAACCCTCCTTCGCAAAGTGTTGATCTCTAGCAACCAGAAAAGCTAATGGAAATCCAGGCATTCCATTTCTCTTGACCAACTTCCCTTTTAGCTCAGAAGCATCCAAATGAAGGGCCTTAGCAAGCTTAGTCAAATCAGGCTCAGCATCAGTATGATAGAAAGGAATCTGGTCTAAGATAGGAACTCCAAGCCATAGAGAACTCCTCCAATGTAGGCAGTAACACATAACCAGGAAAAGTGAAACACCGTAATTATGGATCATAGAACTGAAGCAGAGTATGGAGGCCACCCAACTCATATACTGAGGGCTTGCAAACACAACTCAAGAGCTTCCCATATGATTTCTTGAAATCCTCCATCACCTTTCTGTCAGCCACAGAAATCAGATTGAGTAGAGATCTAATGTTAGGAGTAGGAAACTTGTACACCACAGTCTTCTTCAAGCTAGGCTCCATGTCAAAAAAGGAACAAAATTACTAGAATCGAAGGGAAAATATACACCTGCAACATAAATACATGTCAATGTTAATATGCAAATGAAAAATGCAAATGCAACAGGGGATCAAGGTTGTTGTGCTGTTGACTGAGAAGAACCAGCGCTTCGCTTTGGAAAGAACATAGCAGTATCATAAGGACCCACTGTATCAAAATCACAGGTTCGTACTGACGCGAAAACCGGGTACGTTGAAGGTCAAAGTTTCCTGCATAACCCTCCCCACTCACAAGTATGAACTTGTCACTAATAAGGTCTGGCATCCTATGCGGTCATCAGCGTCACAGACTTTCGAGAAACGACGATACGTTCACCATTTCTGGCTTGGCATCATAGTCTAATGAAACGGCCTCACTTAGCTGACTTCCAAATGATCGGTCCCCAAAGTCGAAAATCCTCAGATCCAATAACCTCTCAACTGTCCGAAATAGACTAGAAAGGTAGTCATCAAAGAGAATCTCTTCTGAGCGCGAATTTCGTGGGAACTAGTGCATGCCACACATACAGGTTCACCACTACTTTCCACTTCTAATGCTATGGTTGTACTCAAGCTTGGGTTTTGGCTTATCACACAGTGGAACATTCCCCCCAACAGCACAACAACAATGATAATATACAATGCTGGAAAGTAAAATGCAAATGCAGATAAAGTACAACACATATATGCACACCCAAAGATAAGACACACAAGCGCTAGGATTGACTCGCATAGGGAACCAGAATCCCCAGCAGAGTGGCCAGTTGTCGCATTGCTGTGAAGGAGGACCAGCAAAGACAAAAGAGTCGCCACTGTTCGTTATTTATCCCAAAGAAAGGGAAAGGAAACGATCAGAGAACACCTATGGAAAAGGGAGAAGACAGGTCATCACAACCATATCTCGAGTTTGGGAGTCGGTTATGCAAGGGGAAGGTATGAGCACCTCTCACATCCGTCGTACTCGACGGGATCCATGCTTGTTATCTATCTAAGAGGGTGTTAATTTATCTAAGCTACAGGTTACAGGGACAAAAGAAAAGAAAAGAGACTCGATAGAGCATCGCCGCTCTACGCCTACGTACTCCCTCGTGCAATGGGAAAGTCAGAGTCAACGTAGTTCGGAAAACTACGGGTGAAGGTGGGGAAGGTTGCTCGCCAAGACATCGTCGTCTTGTGCCTACGTATCCTCGTCTGGTACGAGAAATTAGAGAAAACGTAGTTCAGGCTAACACGACCTCAGATTGGTTCAAATGTTTTACCCGAGTAGGGTTAAAACTTAGTTCTAGAAGTTAGGTGTATGTTGCTCGATCATTGGAGACTTAGGCGTTACCTGTTTGCAGTAGAACCCAGATTTAACAAAACTCTCTTTATGAAAATGGTTTTCCATTAATCCTGAAGGATAAAAAGGTTTGATGTTTGTTTTTTATTCTTTTAAGAAGAAGAAGTGGATTGAATTATTTGTAATTCATGTTGCACTAAAGACTATGACTTAGGAGCGAATGCGTCGCATTTCGTCCAAAGGACATACGCTAAACACTCTAGAAAATTGAGAGGAGGACCCATAATCATCATTTTTCAAATGATTAAGGCCTGTAGCGTACAACACTCATTATCCTTTATTAGATGTTTTGAAGAAGTTTTGAGGTGAGAAGAGAAGACACACTATAAAAGGGAGACTAAACTCAACCTAATGCTATCATGCAATGTACACCTATGATTGAGATGAAAAGGGAAGACTACCCTAATGTTATCATGCTTGGATTCAAACCTAATGTCTATCATAATCCATCTTGAACAAGAAAGATTAGAGGTCTTAAGGGAACATGGCAAAGGAAGACAAAAAGAAGAAGAAAGCAAGCATAAATGAGAGAAGAAAAGTATGCAAACATGCAATGCAACACAAAGATGAAGAAAACCTCTCAACCTCTTAAATGCAAACAAGAATATGCAAAATAAAGAAGGAAAGCAAACCAAAGAACTTGAACAAGTTCAAGCTCAAGTGACATGAAATGGGAGGAATTACAATTCCTACAACCACTTATTCATCAATCACCAAGACCAAAGGCAAACAAAGATGAAAGAAATGAAGACATGATCAAGGTGAGGATGGGAGAAATAGGCTTGGGCAGTAAGCAAAGCAAAGAAGAAACTCAACCATAAGCATCATAATGATCATGCAAGAAAGAAACAAGAGAGGTTCTCAAAGTGGCCTCTCATCCATGTCAAACTCAAAGTGAAAATCAAAAGCACCAAATCAACTTGAATGAGTCCCCAAGGTCCTAGGACAGAAGTGAGAGCAAGAGAAAATGATAGGTAAATAGAAGAAGAAAGCAAAGCAAGGAAAGTTGCAAGATGAGGCATGGTAAAGAACCCAGGTTCTAAACACTTTCAACATTCAACATCAAATGGAAAGCCTTAAACAAATGCAACTTACAACATGCACAAACCAACTTTAGGACCTATAAATTTGCAAACAACCACTTCAACATGTTAGAAATGTGAATCAAGAGGAGTTGGAAGCATATGGGATCCACAAGGGTCATCTGCCACAAGAACTAGGTCAACTAGTATGTGTGAACCATTCCTAGGGTGACCTGACTTTCAAGGTACACCAAAAATAAGAAAATGATTCAATAAAAGCCAAATAAAATGCACAAAGCTCACAAAGATGTTGGCAACCAGAGGCCAAAGCAACACAACCAAATTCCAATCAAAGCATCACCAAAGGAATTGATCCGCTAAGGGTGCCCCACTTTGAAGGAGCGTGGTCGAGGGTCAAATAAAAGCAAATGAAAGTCAAGCAAAAATAGGTCAAACTTTGACCAAAACCAGCCTCAGAGGCACCTCAACTCATGCTCAAAATGAGGAAAAATCCTCATTCATAGGTGTATACAAATGGTTGTAGATGCTCTTGATTGGCTGCATTTTATGGCAAAACATTGTTGTATGAATGAATGTCACAATTGATGTTATGACATACATGAAGAGTGTTATGCAGGGAGAGCTAAGAGTAAGTGAAGTTGAATGTCATGGCTGGATGTTATGGCATCAAGCGTATGACATCAGGACGCGCAGGGTTTGTTTTTCTGTTATTAGCTCAGGCTATACTTCAGGAAACAATCCATAAAGCATAGTTATTTTAGGTGACATAACAAACATTGCTGAGGATAACATAGAAGACTCCTGACCTAATGATAAGTGTGCAACTTCATGAAGAGAGGTTTTATCTTGGGTAAACCTAGTTTCTCCATCAAGGCCCAAAGCAATTCTGTTGCTATAAATAAAAGAAGGATCATTCCTAATAGGGCAGAGCTTCTTGAGAGAGACTGGAGAGTGTGTCTTGTGAGTGAAGAGGTTGTTCTTCATGTGGATTGTGTGAGTGAATAAATTCGGTTCTTCACGTGTGTCTTAGGATACTTGTATGCCAAGCAATTGCCAGTTGTATAATTGCATTGGTTTAGTGTGTATGAACTGTTGTGTTCATTGTGCCACTCAAAGCTTTTAAGCAAGAGGGCTGTGTAACTTGATTAAAGCTGCGAAGCAAGATCAAGGTGTGTTTGAAGTGTGTCTTCATATCTTAATTGTGTATTGGTTATATCACTACAGTGATTGAGAGGGAGTGAGTGGGAAACTTTGTTCTAGTGGTCTCTAGGCTGAAGTGTCATTGGGTAGGTCTTGAGTGAAGAGTGCAAACAGAGTGTTTGACTCTGAATTAATTATACTAATAGTGAATTTCCTGCCTAGCATGGTATCCCCTAGATGTAAGCATGGTTAATACTGAACTGGGTGAACAATCTCTTGTGTTATTTACTGCTTTCTAATTACAGCTTATTAGTAAGTTCAGTAGTCTATGTTACAGTGGATGTCATAACATCCGTGATAACATTCATCGTGTGCTTGCCAGAATTTCAATTGGCATTAGAGCAGGAACCCTGCCTGTTATTGTCTGGGTGAGATCTAGGGAAAATGAATTCTGGTATTATGGATAAAGATATAGGATTTACAAATAAACCACCAATTCTGGATGACTTTAATTATGACTATTGGAAACCTAGGATGATTTCCTTCTTAAAGTCTTTAGACAACAAGGCATGAAGAGCTACAAACTCAGGATGGGGACATCTAGTGAAGACTGATAAAGACGGATTGTCTGTGCTAATACCTAAAAAAGAATGGACCAAAGAGCAACAAGCCTTGGCTCTTGGGAATTCTAAAGCCTTGAATGCATTATTCAATGGTATAGACAAGAACATCTTCAGAATGGTGCATCATTGTGAGCTGGCTAAAGAGGTTTGGGATACTCTCAAAATAACTCATGAGGGAACCTCTAAAGTCAAGATGTCAAGACTTCAAATACTGACCACCAAGTTTGAAAGTCTGAGAATGAAGAGGAGAATTTGTCAGAAGCAATAGCATTCCTTGGAAAACAATTTAACAAACTGATCAAGAGAATAAACCATAAGTCTAAACCTTAGGCCAAGAATAGTTCTTCTAACATCAGCAAAAGGGTTAAGTCTAAGGTTAAAGCAGGCCAAAGAAGAGGGGTTCAATGTCATGAATGTGAAGGGTATGGACATATTAGAGCTGAATGTCCTACCTATCTCAAGAAGCAGAAGAAGGGTCTATTAGTCACTTGGTCAGATGGAGATTCTGATAGTGGATCAGAAGAAGAATCTGCCAAACATATCACTATTCTGAACAGTGTATGTGTGTCTGATCCTGAATCAAGTGAAGATGAGCTGACTTATGAAGAACTTGCAGACTCATATAAGAAGCTAAGCATTGGGAGTGCAGAGATATATCAGCAAGGAGAGCACCAAAGGAAACTCATAATGGAATTAGAGGCTGAGAAGATAGAGCAGCTAGCAACAATAGACTCACTCAAAAGTGAGGTCAGCTTGTTGGAATCTCAAATGGAGCAGATGGAAAAATCCATAAGGATGTTAAACCCTAGGACTGACACTCTAGAAGAAATCCTACAAAGTGGTCAGACATAAGGAAATAGGTCTGGACTTGGATTTGTTGGTAAACAGAAACCTATCTTGAATCTCAAGAGGCCAAAGCCTGAAATTCAGAGGTCAAATTGGATGTCACGACCAATGTCACAACATCAGAGAAACAGAAGCTGGAACCAAGTCAAGAGAAAATTCCAAGGGCATAAATGCTACTACTGTGGAAAACTTGGACATATTAAATCTGTTTATTTCTTGCTACATGGATTTCCTAGTCATCCTCATCAAGGAAAATCCAAACAGTGGCTTCTCTAGACACATGACAGAAATGGAGAACCTTTTGGTGAACATCAAAACTACCTCCTCAAGTCATGTAACGTTTGGTGTCATGTTGTCCTGTTGTTCTAAAATTAGATTATCCTGGTGTTCTAAAACAGGATGATGTCATGTTGGTTAAAGGACTGACTGTTAATCTTATCAGCATCAGTCAGCTCTGTGACCAAGGTCTTAGTGTCACATTTACTAAGGGCAAATGTGTTGTCACCAATGAAGAAGGTAAGGAAGTCTTGAGGGGTTCTAAATCCAAGAAGTAACCTTAATGCCCTGATTAAAGAAGAAAATGAGGATCAACTATGGCTGGAGAAAGACAGACATCTTCAAAGGATAAAGAAGACAATATCCAAGGGAGTTGTGAAGGGAATTCCTAATTTAACTCCAAAAGAAAGAAAAGACTGTGGTGCATATCAGACTGAAGGGAAAGCTCGGAGAGCTTATGCAAAGGGCAGACAGCTTAGAAATCTAGATAGGTTATATTGGAAATTCACGGAGTCCGTGAAAATTGGCCAGCATCAAGAGATCAATGTCACTCAGAATGTTATGACCATGTATATTAACATTCAGAGTAACATCACTATGAACTCAATTCATAGAAATAGAACAGTGCATAGAGATGACCAACTGTACCCTAGAGGAGTGAGTGTGGAGCTTAAGGTCTCTGACACACGAAGGGCTACGAGTTTCACCAGGAATCACAAGACTATTCTAAGTAAAAGTGATAGAAGCAGTTTGGAAAGGTGGTGTATTGAGAAATTATAGCAACTAATAGGGAATTATATTTTGAAAATTAATCATATTCTGATTGGTCAAAATATTAAGTTCCCTCCACTACTGCAAGCTAACCCTTCTAGCCCCTTTACACTATCAGATTGTCTTTGTGGTTGCACATACCAACTCGTCTCCTTGCATACCTCACACAAACACCACAGAAAACCCTTTATTCCACAACCAAAGTCACCAACAATCGCTCAACAACAATCTCCCATCCCTACCATGCATGAATCTGCTCAACACAAGAGCATCTCACTAGAGGATATCTTGGATGACATTCCTCTCATTATGGTCTTTGGAAGAGGTAGTGAAGCCTAAACATCAGCTCCCTCACATGCAGACAAAGAAGCTAAGAGTCCTGAACCTTCCATGGACAACTATCACACTACCTATGATGACAGGTCTGCCGATGAACTAGTTTCCAAAATCCTCCATGAAGGTCATAATGTACATGGAATCACCATTCCACTTTCTAGGGTGGATCCATCCCCAATATCCAATGAAAATCATGAGGATAATTCTGAGTTTTCCTCTGATAAAACGAACCCTAACACAGAAAAACTAGAAAATCTTGCTAGCTATGTGGTACAGGAGGAAGGTCAGGGTGATGGCCAAAATGTTGGTGAAACCAAGAGCGCTGACAATAAGGAAGAGATGAATGAAGCTCCTGGAAATGTAAATGTTATAGATGTATCATCAGATGATGAATTCATCAAGTATGTTGCTCCTGGTATAGCCAAGAAACTAATGACCAGGAAAGGCAAAGCCGGTCTTGAAGACAACTCTCCCAAAAGTCAGAGAAAAAGAACTCTTGTTGGCCCCTCCAAACCTTGGAGCAAGGTATCAGCTGCATCCAAGAAAAGGAAAGTTAATAATAGTAACACCAAGTCTGATAGTGATGCTGTAAGAGATGTCCCTAATATATTCAATTTGAAGAAATCACTAGGTAAGAAAACTCTTAAACCTATGCCAACTGCACCTCTAGACAACATCTCCTTTCACTCCATTCACAATGTAACCAAAAGGAAATATGTCTATCAAAGGAGAATAGCCCTTGAGATAAAATTAGGGAAGGATGCCTTGGAGATCAAGGAGGTAATGGATCTAATCAACAAGGATGGACTGCTCAAGACAGTCTATGGATTTTCCAAATGCTACGACGGATTGGTAAAGGAGTTCATTGTAAACATACTTGACTCAATCTCAAACAGAAACAACAAGGAGTTATGAAGGTGTTTATCGGAGGAAATTGTATGCAATTCTCTCCTGCTCTGATCAACATATATCTGGGGCGAGCAAATGATGGTGCGATAGAATTGGTTGCTTCATACAACCAGATTTGCAAGATCATCACTGCAAATCCAGTCAAAACATGGCCATCCAAGGGAAGTTGTCTGCAGCACTGCTAAGTGTAAAATATGCCACTCTTCATAGAACTGGTGCAACAATATGGGTGCCTACCAACCATACTTCCACCATTGCAGTTAGCCTTGGCAAGATCATTCATGCCATAGGTACCAAAGTTAACTTCGACTTCGATCTGTACATCTTTGATCAGGTTGCTAAGCACTCCACAACCAGTGTTATCTGTTGTACCCCAAAATTTGCCTTTTCGTTTTAATCGTAACTGGCTTTTGTTTCTTTGCATTTTTTGCATTGCATAGCATTCGTTCTTGAGATGTGGGATCAAGGTATTCCTGTGGCTCAGGTTTAGTCCGGTGCAAAAGACTGAATAACGAACAGCGAGCATTAGAGGCATAGGCATTTATTTTGCCCAGCAATCGAGCGATCGATTTTATTCTAATTTGCAGGTTAATTTCAAATCATGATCAGCACTCAGGCTCATGTCAAGCATTTTCACAGTGATAACGTTCAAAAATGAGGTTCAGAAGTTAAACAAAGCTCAAAAGGGTTGAAACAGGGCAAATGGATAGATTTCCCTCCAAAAGGCGCCAAAATTCAAAATTTGAAGGTGTTAATCAGTTAACCTATATGGTTAATCGATTAACCAAAGGGAAATTAGCACATATTTGAAATTTTAACAGTGTTAACCGGTTAACGCATATGGTTAACAGGTTAACCATAGTAGATTTTGCCCTGTACGTGATTTTGCAAGCCAATTGCACTTGGGGTCCAATTTTGATCACCTCGGAATTCAAATTTTCATTTGGGAAGGATCTAGAACATCTTTAAATTTCAGATTTCCCTCCAAAATCCCATGCCACTTTCCAAGCCATGTTTTCCAAGCCTTGCTTTGGATCCAAACCTAAGTCATACTTAAGTGATTTACTCCAAACTAAACCATCCAAATTCTCATTTTCTTACATTCATTTTTTAGAATTGATCAGAATTCTCTCAAATTCTCTCAACTTCTCCATTTCCAAAACCCACACCCAAAGCTCTTTTTCATTGGAATTCTTGATTCTTCATTGGAATCAATGGATTCTTTAGCTAGAACCTCTTTCCATCATCATCATTGAATCAATTTCCTTCTTCAGTTTTTGTGCAAGGTTGGATATGAATCTGGAGTTGGATCTAGAAGTGATTATTTGAAGCTTTTTGACTCAAATTTGGTGGATCTTCATTCATACAACAACAATTATTGTGGATCGTGATGTTTTCCGGGTTTCTAGCATTTGATCTGCTAAAATTCAGTTGATCAACATTCACCGAAGCAAATCTCCGCTTCTAAGGTTGGAATTCTTGATCCGATTTAATTTTCGAACTTATCATGTTAATCTTCATATTCTATTGAATTCTGGTTGATTTCGATCCGTTCGAATTGTGATATTGTTGTGTAATTGTGTATCCATGTTGTTGGATCTCTATTTTCTGTTGTTAATTTTGTGCTTAATTGATAAGTTGATCTGTTGGAACCTTGGATAAGCTGTTTTGGTGCTAGAAGTGATTTTCTGCTGCTGTTTTTAGCTTCTGGTGTAGTGTTAATCGGTTAACCTATATGGTTAACTAGTTAACCATTTTAAACTTTCAATTTTTTTTCAAACGTTAACAGTGTTAATGGGTTAACGCATATGGTTAACCGATAAACCTGTTTAAAATTCCAGATTTACCAAACTTTTTAAGGTGTTAACGATTAACCCCAGGGGTTAACCGATTAACATTGTGCTAGAATGTCATATTTGTTGTTTTGCTTGCTTGTTTGCATACCGTTTCGATTCGAATCATGATAGGTAAGTGTGATGCATTAGGATTGAAATGTTTTGGATATTTGTCACTGTTTGTGGTTCGTTAATCATGATTTTGTTGACATGTGTGTTCATTTTTCACTTGGTTGCATGCTTGTGTATGTTGATAGAAGTGAGCATTTGTTTGCATATTTATTCGCTTTCATCTCTTGTTTTTCTCCACATGTTTGCATCATTTTGCATCGTTGTTAAGGTCTAGACGCGCTTGTGGTGGCTGTTGCCCCACACATTTTTTCCTCCCTACCACCATTCTAAGTGTGCATTTTCATGTTTGCATTTTCTACTTGTGGTTGATCTTTCCTTTGTTCTTCTTGTGCTTTTTTCCATGATCCATATAGGATTCCTAGTCCCTCCGTTTAGGATGGGAGTAGGAGACATTGGGTGTTCAATCCAAGCATGCTAACGTTAGGGTAGATGTTTCCCCTTTTCATCCAAACTCTAGGACCACTTTGCATGATAACGTTAGGGCCAAGTTTCCCTTAGACCTTATGTGTGTCTCTCTTATCATCTCAAAACAATTCTAATCTATCTAATAAAATGCGATAAACATTGCGCGCTACGAGCCTTAAGCTACATGGGGAATGATGAGTGAGGGGTCTCCCCTCTCTTATCTAGAGTCTTTAGTATACGTCCCGTTTGGGGGCGATATACGACGCATTCGCCTCCATGTCATAGTCTTTAGTGCAACGTGAATCACAAACCAAATTAATTCACTTCACTAAAAAACACAAAACAAAATTCAAACCTTTTTCCTTCGGGATTAATCGGAAATTTCTTTTTTTCAAAAAAGAGTGTTGTTAAGCTTTGGTTCTACCGCAAACACGCTTTATCCCTAACTGCTAGAACGGATCTTTAACCCTACTCGGATAAAAAAATTAATCAACCTGTGGTTTCGTGTCAGCCAGAACTACATTTGCTCTGATCTTTCATACCAGATGAAAGTACGTAGGCACAAGACACGATGTCTTGGCAAGCAACCTTCCCCCTTCTCTCCCGTAGTTAGCCGAAATACGTTAACTCTGTCTTTCCCATTGCACGAGGGAATACATAGGCACAGAGCGGCGATGCTTTGCAGAGTTTCTTTTCTTTTCTTGTTGTCCCGCAAGCCTTTAGCGTAGATAGTTTAAACACACCCTTAGACAGACAACAAGCATGGATTCCGTCGAGTACGACGGATGTGAGGGGTGCTAATACCTTCCCCTTGCATAACCGACTCCCGAATCCAGGACTTGGTTGCGATGGCCTTGTCTTTTCCCTTTTCGTCAGGTTTTTCCGATCGTTTCCTTTCCCTCTCTTTGGGATAAATAACGAAAGGTGGTGACTCTTCTGTTTTCCGCCAGGTGTTTTTCACAGACGCGACAGCTGGCGACTCTGCTGGGGACTGCGATGGTTCCCTATGCGAGTCACTCCTAGCGCTTGTCTGTTGCGTTTTTGGGTGTTTATTTTTGTGCAGTTTTTGCTTTATGTACATTATTTGTTGTATATTATTGCATTGCATTATTGTTGTTGATGTGCTATGGGTTGGGTTGTTCCATTGAGAGATAATCCAAACCTGGGCTTGAGTATACACATAGGATTAGAGTGGAGATTAAAGTGGAGATTAGCAGGAGCTTGTGTGGCGTTTGGCTGCGCAATAGATCGCGTGAAATTCACGTTCAGACGAGGTTTTTCTTCGGAAATATTCTATCCTGCGCGTCTTGTGCAGTTGAGGGAATATTGACTTAGAGAGATTTTTGACTCTGGAGACCGTTCATTTAGGGGGTCAGCTAAGTGAGGCCCCTTCGTTAGACTATGATGCCAAACCAGAAATGGTGAACGTATCATCGTTTCTCAAAAGTCTGTGACGCTAACAACCTGCGTAGGATGTCGTACCTTCCAAGACTATAATCCACATGTGAGAGGGATGGGTTTTTGCTGGAAACCTGGCCTTCAACCAACCCTGGTTTTCTCGTCAGTGCGTAATTTTGATCCTGAGTGTTCCATCCAGTGTGTTATCTCAGTGTTCTGATTAGAGCGTAGCTATGGTTGAATTCAGTCAACGGTACAACAACGAATTTGAGCATTGGATTCCTTGATCCCATGTGTGCATTTGCATAATCATTCTGCATTTAACATTGCATGTTTATGTGTGTTACAGGTTCTCGTCTTTCCCTTGATTCTGGTACTGGTCTTCTTCAGAGATGGAAGTTAGCAGAAAGTGGATTGTTGTGTACAAGTTTCCAGCACCTGAGTTAGGACCTTTATTTGGTCTGGTTTCCATGGTAGATCCTGGTGTTCTTGCAGCTTTCAGAGAATAGTATGGTGGAATTCTGAAGTTTGTCCGTAAGCTTACGACTTATGAGCATGGAGCTATTCATACCTTGTTGTAGTTTTATGATCCTCCACTGAGATGCTTCACGTTTCTGTACTATGTGTTGGTTCCAACTTTGGAAGAATTTGATTACATATTGGGTGTTCCGGTCCTGAACAAAGTGCCTTTCTTCAGCTCCGAAGAAGATCCTAATCTTGAGAAGTTGTCCGCCGCTCTTTATTTGAGCGCCTCTGACTTGGTGTAGAACTCCAAAATTTGCCTTTCGTTTTAACCGTAACTGACTTTTGTTTCTTTGCATTTTGCATTTTTTTTGCATTGCATAGTATTCGTTCTCGAGGCATGGGATCAAGGCGTTCCTATGACTCAAGTTCATTTCAGAGCAAAAGAAAGAACCACGAACAGCCAGTGTCAAGAGCTTCGGACATTTATTTTATCCAGCGGTCAGGCGACCGATTTTATTTTGCAGGTTAATTTCAGATCACGATCAGCACTCAGGCTCATAACAGGCATTTTCGCAGTGATAACGTTCAAAAATGAGGTTCAGCAGCTAAACAGAGCTCCAGACAGTTGGAACAGGGCAAATGGACGGATTTCCCACCAAAAGGTGCTAGAATTCAAAATTTTAAGGTTTTAATCGGTTAACCTATATGGTTAATCGATTAACCAAAGGGAATTAGCCAAAATTTGAAGTTTTAACAGTGTTAACCGATTAACGCATATGGTTAATCGGTTAACCATAACAGATTTTGCCCTGTACGTGATTTTGCAAGCCAAATACACTTCGGGTCCAATTTTGATCACTTTGGAATTCAAATTTTCACTTGGGAAGGATCTAGAACACCTTTAAATTTCAGATTTCCCTCCAAAATACCATTCCACATTGTTGCACCCCAAAATTTGCCTAACGTTTTTTTCACTTAGCTTGTGTTTCATTGCATTGACATGTGTGCAGGAGGTTAAAAGGTATAACTACCAACCAAGGGCTACACAAGGTTGTGAAGCTATCTAAGAGGCTTATTCAAGTGTTCAGGGGTTGAGATCCTCATCAATGAAGTTAAAGATCCTCAGGAAAATGGTTGAGGCCAAGTGTGTATATCTCCTAACTTGAAGGTTGTAGGAAGTCATCAGATGATTTTGGATCCATGGTAGTAGTCTTGAAGCCTTGAGAGAGCTCATGAGAAGTATTGAAGTTCAGTTTGGAGCCTAGACAGGTCATCATGTGAAGGATATGAAGATACAACCAAGATGGGTGCTACTAGGGTTTCATCTGGTCAACCCTAGGTCAACTGAGGATTTGAAGAAGGTTGAGACCTAATTCCAGAGCCATGTGATCATGGAATAATGTCTTAAGATGCCCAAGGGATGATTCCAAGGTCAACTCATCATGAATCAAGAGTGTGAGGAGTTCCTAAGCTAGAGTTGTTATGCTTGACAGTGTAAAATCCCCTGGTTTAGTGCCTAACATCAAGACCACATAACTCAATATGTGATTTTCATCTCACCTTGACCCCAACATGATTGTTGTAGAGCATGAGCATAGCTTTAATTTGAGTACTATAAGTCCTTGATAGGTGTAATACCCCAAATTTTACCCTTATATTTAGTCAGCCACTTCGCATAGCATCGCATCTGTGCATCTGCTAACCACTAACCAGTCCTAGAGTTGATTTGTTTTGCAGGAATCCAGTTCAAGGGCGTTTTGGTCATTTTGAAGCATAATTCGTAATTTTGGGCCCGATGAGGTTTTATTCCGAGTCATTTATTTACGTGGGTTGATTGTGTTAAGATATCAATTTGGTTTGGTTCAAGGTGATGCGAGAATCTGATCTGTGGAACAGAATTTTTAACAAGAATTCATTCTTCTATCTTCCAGCTCATTTTAGAAGGAAAACAGTGAAAACTTCGACTGATTAATGGAACTTATTCATGTTGAAGGTATTTAGCTTATTATGCAAGATTGGATCGAATTAATTTCAACCGTTATTCAGGGATGTTTGACTGGTGAGGTTTAATCGGATGTTGAGGTGTTTGCAAATTAAATCATGGAAAAGAAATTGGAAAATGATTTTAATAGAATATGTGAAGTTCATTCATAATATTTTATTATTATTACAAATTGTAAAGTAAACTTGGATAGAAATTTGAAGTTTATTCATATCATGATTTACAAAGAGGAAGTAATTTGGATAAGGAATATTATTGAATTTATTCATAATATTTTTTATTACAAGTTACAAAAGAGAAATGAAATTATATTTCCTAAAGTCCTAAAGATTTCTAAGTGTTCTTCATGATGTCCTCCGATCTTCTCCACAAATCTCCGATTTACCTGCACAATGAAAACAAAACAGAAGCCAAAAAAATGTTAGAAGTTATCTTCGACACTCTCAGAACATCGTCATCATCGAGTGCCGGGAGTGGCACAACCGAAGCTGCGTCCTACCCCCGTTACTGATCTGCGCTGTTGGCGTCAGATCAAGTAACATCTGTTCTTATCATGCGGGACATCCGAGAGATAGAAGTGATAAAAGAAGCGGGACTGATTCGCTCTTGCCGCAATTGGATTTCCAAACTGATACAAAGGCAAATTTGGACTCAGACCCGGATGCCGGCGGGTCTGAGTCGTTTCGTTTTCGAAAATTTCCAACACCTGAAATTCCACAACAGCATCAGTACAAAATGGACAACAGAACTCAAAGCCAAAACAGTTCATAAGCTGCATAAACAAAACAGCCACAGATGATTGGAAATTCAAACTGAAGCTCAACCGAACAATCCATGAAACCAAAGCGTTCATAGCATCTGCCAAAAAGAATCAAACATATCAGAAGTTGGCACAACAAAAGATACTCCAAAACGGCATCGACTCTGAACCACCTAAGTGAGTTCATGAAGGTCAAATCCCAAATATGAACAGAAAGTAAAAGCTGCTGCCAATCTGTATCAGAAAAAAATAAGGTAGAAACCAACTGGATCACAAACTGCTACCAAGAGGCAGGCGAAACCATGTCCTTACCAAGTTCAAACAGAACAAAAAAATGAAATACAAACCAAACTGCATCAATTCAGAAAGCAAGTTCAGCAGAAAGACCAGAAACATGGCAGTAAAATATCAAACCTAGGTTAAGCTTGGATCATACCAGTCAAGCTCGAGGCGCGCATGAAAAGGACATGGGCTCAGTCAAAACATCATTGCCCAACAAACAAGTCACGAAGATCACAGTTCAAAGTCACGAGGGTAAACCATATCAGTCACGGCATATCAGTTACCAAACCAGATGCTACCCTGCTCGCAACACAAGCCACAACATAGGATTGTAGTATCTTTTCCAAAAGTTCAGACCAAAGGGTCATCATCACCGCATAACTTTCTCTGCAGCGTTTGACTCGACCAAAGCCGTAGTACCGATTCTGAAAAAAGAAGAAGAAAGTCGTGAAGATCAAACCAGATGGATATCCAAAACGAATTTGAATCAATATCTGAAAAGGATATCCAAATGAATCCATAATTCAATCAAGGAACGTGTTCTGATAAACCACAAAACAAAATCTGTATCAAAAAGGAAAAGAGATTCAATCAGTATCAGAATGAATCCAATCAGCATCTGAAAAGCAAACCAAATCCATGACATAATCAATATCAGATATCATAAATCATAACCGTATCCATGGATATCCAACATTGAATTCGTATCCAGCCTGAAGGTGCAAGGCAAACCATATCAGAAAAAATAACAGAAAGCGATTTTGATATTGATATCAATTCCAAATCAGGGAAAATTAAATCGGTATCAGGTGAATCAAAACGAGTCAAAGCACCAAGTTCATAAATCACATCAGAAAATCCGCAGAGGCAAATCCAACCATATCAGAATCAATCCATATCAGAAGAATCAGAATCAAATCAAATCATCATTAACTCAAAATCCATCTGCAAAAATAACGTAAAATCAACGCAAATCCAAGGCCCAAAAGAGAGTCAAAAGAGGGTTATAAAAGGGAACATTATCACCTGAGTGAAACCCTAAAAAAAAGGACGGCGATCAACAATCACAAGCAAAAACCCTAGGCGGCACAAACGAAGACGACCGCGAACTCAGACGAAAGTACAATCGTCATCATCGTTCAGAGAATCACCCAACATAAACTGTGAGTCATCAAAATAGACTGATACACACCGAACGGAGAAGATCGCCATCGCCGTTCATTACGAACACCGGGCAATCAACACTCCCAGCCTCAAAGAGCTCATCATCGGCCGTTTCCACCAACAATCCGTCTCAAAACGTAAGCCATCGCATGGATATGTATTTTTTTTGAGTTTCTTTGTTTCGTTTTTCAGCATATTATGAGAGGAGAAGAGTGAATGAGAAGAACGAAACATGCAAAACAAAGAGAGAATCGCAGCAAAACGGAGAAAGAAGATGAAGGAACAAATGCGCCGCGAAGGGGACATTAGGGTTCTAAAACCCTAAAATTGTATTTTGTTTCTTATTACTCACCAACCGGGTTGGGTCCGGAGGTGATTACCGGCCCAACCCCTTTTATTTTTTACTATTTTTTCTTCTTTTTTTTTAATTAATTAAGTTTTATTAATTTTTTTAAAAAAAACTAATATTAAAATTGTGTTTTTATAAAATAATAATTTAAAAACTTTTTTTATAAGATTAAAAAACCCTTTTTTATAATAGTAAATAAAAAACCATTTTTTAAATAAATGTATTAAAATCTTTTTAAAAAAAGATAATAATTAGGTTAAAAATAGTTTTAGGGTTTGAATTAATATTAATTTCATTTTAATTTAAATTGAAGGTCATATCACAAAATAAGACCACAAAAAGATGCATAACTTTACTTCGTCACCATCTGACAATTCTGCCCGTTAACAGTGTTTGCTCGTTTTGCAGTTTATTACGTTTACCGTTAGTTATTTCATTTTTATGTCATTATCATTTTGTAACTGCTTCCCGGTTGTAACCTCGCGAACTTAACAATCGCTCTTTAATTTCTGCCTTTAAATTTCTGTTTGTATGGCTTTAATTTCTGTCACTATTTCTCTGCTCGTATGATTAGTTTCTCACACCTTCACTAACTATTCTGTCACATTACACGCCTCCGAAGGAATTAGGTCTAGCCGTTTGACCGCCGTGTCAATAGTCCTCAAACTTCAAACCCTACAAAATTACAAACCCTAATTTTCATAAATGTCTCGCCGCAGGCAAAATCACCATTTTACCCCTAGCATTAGGTCAAAGAGTCGCCGCGCTCATTTTAGGGTTTCTCGCCGTGGAATCCCTAATTTAACCCTAATTACAACTTAACATTTCAACTTAGAGATTTGGAGTTTCTACACTCTGCGTAAGCGTGTCCTTAAGACATGTTTATTCCCCTTGAGACCTTGACCACAGTCAAGAAGTCTCTAACCTCCCTTTTGAGAGGAACTACGATTACTCTGATTCCATTCCCGTAAGGATACGTAGGCACAAGATGCGATGTCTTGCCGAGTAAACTTAGAATTAACCCCTTAGGTCTCTTTTCTCACTTTTAATCCTTTGTACATATACCTTAAGCAAATAAATAAAGCAAATAGTAAACATCTGAACAAAAGGTTCCCGTAGAGTACTACGGAAGTTTAGGGTGCTAATACCTTCCCTAAATTTAACCAACCCCCGAACCCTAGATCTTTCCCCGCATTGTGTTTACGATGCAAAATAGGTTTTCCCTCTTTTGACCTTTTCCTTCGGATAAATCAAAGAGCGGTTGTGAATTGAATTGCGATTCAAACTCATTAATAGTTTGATATCCTATTTCCACCGCAACAGAAAATGGCGACTTCACTGGGGATTTTCTTAATTTTTGAGGGTTATCCCTAACTTGTTCATCTTTATTACTATCTGTGTTATTATTCATTTGCATGTATGTATTTGTGCTCTGATTTGGGGGATTGTTCCTTGTGCAGTGAGATAAGTCCTACGCCCGGACTAGTGACATTATTATAGGATGGGGATATATTCGATGAGGCTTATAGGGAGTTGAATCCCGACTAAGTCGATTCGAGAATCACCGCTCAGTTGAGACCTTTTCGAAAATGGTTCGGTTGATCGAGTATAATCGTGAAAACTTTTTCCATGGTCGATTGGAGTCTGTGATATTGAGGACCGTAGTACCTTAACACCACCTTGGCCTTATTTAGGACGTAGTGCGGGAGCTATGTGGGAGTAATCCTACAACGGTTGCTACGCGATACTACACTCAAAAGAGGTTCTCTTGAGAATATTATTAACCCCCGAGTCAATCGGACGATTGATAATATCCGAAAGATGGGCTGATGACTTTGGGCACTTTGTAGAACCTTGTTCGGCAGGTACAACTAACCTATAGTACACTCCTTTTGGGGATGGGTAGACCTTAACTCCACCCATGACTTTTCACCTAGGGTTTTGTGCATTCATGTGCATGGCATCCATAAAGCATCCCATTGCGTCGTATTTCATGGAATTCAAACATCATTTATATCACGGGATAAAATAAAAAAACGAGGAAAAATTTTTGGTACCTCACGACATTCGTAAATGTTTGAATTCCATGAAATCTTCATTCGCATTTGCATCATAGCATCATATACTTTCTTGCATTGCATGTGTCTTCCGTTTTCTCATGTTCGGTTCTCTCGCCTTCCAGTTTCGTCACCCTGAGTCCTCGGCACCAGTACAACACCAGAGCTCAAACTCGGAAGAGAATGGAGGATCAGACAAAAGAGATTGATCGCCTTAGCAATGAACTTGAAGACCTACGAGGGGGTATGGGGCGTATGATGGAATTGTTACATGTCATGAATGCTAAGATGGATACCCAGCCCACTGTTGTTTCAGAGATTACCGGTGTTACTGTGGACCCTCCACCGAATGTGACCGTAGCAAGGGACCCACCTTTTAGTCTTGCTCCCGGTTTTGTGCCTCCTCAAGCCACTGTTCCGATTAATCAGCCTGTTCAGCAAGCCGTGCCTTTATTTTCCGAAGTTTCTAGGGGGGCTCCTATCTTTGCACCACCTGTTGTACACACCCGTGCGCAACCGTATTTCAATGAGACAGTCTTTGATAATCTTGATGAGAATGTTGAAGGTTATGAGAAACATGACAAGCTTCGTGAGGAAGTAGACACTATCGCCCAGAGATTGAAAAAGGTAGAAGGTGATCAAATTTTTGGGACTGCTGCAAGGGACGTTTGTTTGGTCTCAGGTTTGGTTATTCCCCCGAAGTTCAAAACTCCGAACTTCGATCGCTATGAAGGTGCCACTTGTCCTAAGAGTCATCTGATCATGTACTATCGCAAAATGGCTGCCCATGTTGAGAATGATAAATTGATGATTCATTGCTTCCAAGACAGTTTGAAGGGTGCTTCTTCCAAGTGGTACTTAACTTTGGACCAGTCTCGCATTAAGAGTTTCCAAGATTTATCCGACGCTTTCATCAAACATTACAAGTACAATATGGATCTGGCTCCTGACAGAAGACAGTTGTTGAGTATGTCACAAAAGAATTTTGAGTCATTCAAAGAGTACGCTCAAAGGTGGAGAGAGATTGCCTCGCAAGTGGAACCTCCTTTGACCGAGAAAGAGTTAGATGATTGGTTTGTCGACACGGTTCGTCCAGAATTTTACGAGAGGATGGTGGGTAGTGTGACTTCAAATTTCTCTGACATCGTTGCTGTGGGTATCAAGATTGAGTTGGGTATGAAAAGCGGTAAAATGACAAATACTCATGGTGTTTCAAAGGATCAGCCAAAGAAACCTTCGTACAACTCTCAGAAGAAGAAAGAAGGTGAGACTAATGCTATATCCTCCGGTAGACGAAGAGACCAATTTTATCAATATCCGCAAGGTTACGCTCAACCTCAAGGGTATCCGATCCAGTATGCTCAACAGCCCTATGTGGCAGCTGTTGCACCTTCTTTCAATCAACAGGTTCCTATGTATCAACCTATGCAACAATCTCCTGTTTATCCGCCTCCTATCAGCTATCAACAGGCGCCCAACGCTCCTGCTCCTCAACAGCCAAGGAATCCAGCTCCTCGCCAGAATGTTCCTAACAAGAGACCGTATAAACCTTGTCCGCCGATTCCAATGACTTTCACCGAGTTGTATCCCTCATTAGTCAAGCAAGGTCTAATCACTACTCGAGCTTTGGGTCCACATCCTAATCCTCTACCCGCCAATTACAACGCCGCTGCTCATTGTTTATTTCATGAGGGTGCGCCTGGTCATGATCTGGAGAACTGTTATGCTCTCAAAAATCTTGTTAGGGATTTATTGGAAAAAAAGATTTTGTCGTTTGAAGATCCTCAACCGAATGTTAAGAAGAACCCTTTTCCTAACCATGAGAGTGTTAATGCCATTAGTGCCGATTCTGAGGAAGGTTATGTCCTTGATGTTGATCAGATTAAGACTCCTCTTAAGATATTCCATGCGAAGCTGTTTGAAGCCGGTCTGATAGATACTTCCCACGTTGCATGTGTAAGTTGTGAAGCCAGTATTAAGGGCTGTGTGTTGGTTCAGAATGATGTTCAGAGGTTGATTAACGAGGGGGTTTTACAAGTGACACGCCAAGCCAAAAAGGATGAAGTCGCTGTGGTTGAGCCTGTCTTCCATCAGCCTGAATCAAAGGGAAAGGTACCAGTGTTTAATCTGTCAGGGGCAAGTTCTGCCAATCCCGTGTTCGACATACCAAAGTCGTCCATCCCTGAGACGAATCAGCCTAAGCCGATAATTATTCGAAAACCAAGTCCGTTTCCTTTCAGTGATCCTAAAGCTGTACCTTGGAAGTATGACGTGACGATGATTGACAAGGAGTCTGGGACGGTTATTCCAAATGAAGAGGTTAAGGACACTATGACCAATATCGCGGAGGCAAGCAGGATGACTCGCAGTGGCCGTGTGTATACTCCCCGTATCAATGAGGTTCCACCTAAGGAAACCACTAGTATCTCAGTGCCTGCCAAAGACAAAGGTAAAGGAGCCGTTACGAATGATGAAGATGCTGAGTTTTTGAGGATCATCAAGAAAAGTGACTATAAAGTTATCGATCAACTTCATCAGACTCCTTCCAAGATTTCGATTTTATCTCTGTTGATGAGTTCACCCGCTCATAGGATGGCCTTGCAAAAAGTTTTGACTCAAGCACATGTGGATCAAGATATCAGCACCAGTCGGTTTGATAGTGTGATTGCCAATTTGACCGCATGTAACACCCTTAGTTTCAGCAACGAAGAGTTACCAAAGGAGGGCCCGAATCATAATCGTGCTTTACATATATCAGTGAAATGTCAGGAGGACAATTTAGCGAGAGTGCTAGTGGACACTGGTTCTTCTTTGAATGTTCTACCCAAGAGGGTTCTTGATAAGTTGGTCTTCAAAGAGACTGTGTTGAAACCTACTCCTTTGATCGTCAAGGCTTTCGATGGTTCCCGCCGGTCGGTAATGGGGGAGGTTGAGCTTCCTATCCTGATTGGTCCGCAAGTTTTTAATATCACGTTTCAAGTCATGGACATTAACCCCAATTACAGCTGTTTACTTGGAAGGCCGTGGATTCATGCCGCTGGGGCGGTAACCTCAACGTTACATCAAAAGATGAAGTTCGTGATCGATGGAAAGTTGGTTATTATACACGGTGAGGAGGATCTGATGGTCAGTAACCTGTCTTCTTTCCGTTACATCGAGGCCGATGAGAATGCTTTGGAAATCTCCTTTCAAGCACTCGAGATCGCCAATGTTGTTCTGCTAGAAGTCGAAGAGACAGTGGGCCAGGGTAATCCATCTTTTGCATCTCTGAAGAGTACCGAATCAACAATTGCCAGGGGCATTCCGGAAGGTTGGGGAGAGGTAATTGATGTCAAGACCAAGACTGATCGCTTTGGGTTGGGTTACAAACCGACTCAGAATGGAGCTACCACAACTGTCGAAGGGCGTCCGAAGGTTATCCAAGAGGTATTTGTCAGCAGAGGTTTCCAAGTCAATGCCGTCAGTGACTGTGAGGAAGATGAAGATCTGAGCAACCTGGTGTTTAAGGGTGATGCAGCTTTGAACAACTGGGAGGCCGTAGAGATCCCTGTTATCTTTCCATCGTCAAAGTAATTTTAGCATTTTTTCATTTACGTTTTCAAATAAAAATCCGTAGCTCTGCCCAAGGCTATAGGGTCGTTTTTTTGGGCCACCTTTCATTTTAAAAGGATATTAATAAAGGCATTTTGTTCAATTCCACTTTGGTTCATTTGCGTTTTTCGTTTTCACCTTTTAAAAAATGAAGTTGGCAACCTTTTTCAAAAATAAAATAAAAATAGCATTTCATTTCTTATCTTACATATCTTCGAGCATTTTAATTAAGTAAGCCTTCCATCATGCAGAGACATCGCAAACCTTGTTGGATCCAATGACTTTATTGGCACTCCTAACTGGGATGCACCCATCAATCAAGCTGAAGACGAGGGTGAAGAAGATTTTGAAGTACCCGCTGAACTGACAAGATTGATTGAGTACGAGTACACAGAGCTTCGACCACATAAAGAGCAGGTGGATTTAATTAATCTTAGTACAGATGAGAACAAGAAAGAAGTCAAGATTGGTGCAATGCTTGGGACAGAGGTTAAGCAGAGGCTGATTGAGTTGTTAAAAGAATATATTGATGTGTTCGCGTGGTCATATCAAGATATGCCTGGTCTAGACACAGATATTGTTGTTCATAAGTTGCCACTTAAGCCAGATTGTCCACCTATCAAACAAAAGCTTCAAAGAACGAGACCCGACATGGCTTTGAAAATTCGAGATGAGGTTAAAAAACAGTTGGATGCAGGTTTCTTGGCAGTTGCAAAATATCTAGATTGGGTTGCCAACATTGTGCCAGTGCCCAAGAAAGATGGTAAAGTTAGGATGTGTGTGGATTACAGGGACCTGAACAAAGCAAGTCCGAAAGATGACTTCCCTCTGCCACATATTGATACACTTGTAGACAATACAGCCAGTTTTGCGTTGTTCTCATTTATGGATGGTTTCTCTGGATATAATCAGATCAAAATGGATCCCGATGATCGAGAGAAGACTACTTTCATTACTTCTTGGGGAACCTTCTGCTACAAAGTCATGCCCTTCGGTTTAAAGAACGCAGGGGCAACTTACCAACGCGCTATGACCACTCTTTTTCATGATATGATGCACAAGGAGATCGAGGTGTATGTGGAAGATATGATAGCCAAATCTCAGAGTGAAGAGGAACATCTAGACCATTTGGTGAAGTTGTTTGAACGACTCAGGAAATATCAGTTGAAATTGAATCCTGCTAAATGTACCTTCGGTGTCAGATCTGGAAAATTGCTTGGTTTTATTGTTAGTCAACGAGGGATTGAGGTAGATCCTGACAAAGTTCGAGCCATTCAAGATATGCCAGCTCCGCAAACTGAGACGCAAGTTAGAGGTTTTCTGGGACGCTTGAATTATATTTCCAGGTTTATCTCTAACATGACCGCTACTTGTGAGCCGATATTCAAGCTGCTTTGTAAGGGGCAGACGGTTGAGTGGAACCTGGTTGTCAGAAAGCATTCGAGAAAATTAAGAGTTATTTGCAAGACCCCCCTATTCTGATTCCTCCCGTACCTGGAAGACCGTTGTTTATGTACCTTACTGTTCTTGAGAAGTCTATGGGTTGTGTGCTTGGGCAACATGATGAGACTGGAAGAAAGGAACATGCGATTTATTATTTGAGCAAGAAGTTTACTGATTGTGAAAACAGATACTCACCATTGGAGAAAACTTGTTGTGCGTTGGCATGGGCCGCTAGGCGCCTTCGGCAATATATGGTCTGTCATACCACATTGTTGATTTCTAAAATGGATCCGATCAAGTATATTCTCGAAAAACCTGCTCAAACCGGGAGGCTAGCCCATTGGCACATGTTGTTATCCGAATATGACATCCAGTATGTACCCCAGAAGGCAATTAAGGGTAGTATTTTATCGGATTATCTTGCAGATCAGCCAGTTAAAGATTATGAACCTCTTAAGTTTGACTTTCCTGATGAGGATATTTTGTTGATCAAGAGAGATTGTGAAGAGCCAGATCCGAGCGAAGGTCCGGAACCAGGTCTTTGGTGGAGGATGATGTTTGATGGTTCCTCGAATTTCAATGGGCATGGTATAGGCGCCGTTTTGATGAACCCAAAGGGTGGATTCACTCCGTTTACAGCCAGGTTAGACTTTGAGTGCACTAATAATGTCGCGGAGTATGAAGCATGTATTCTTGGCCTCGAAGCAGCAATTCACCTCCGAATCAAACTTCTTAAAGTAAGTGGTGACTCAGCCTTAGTTATTTACCAGGTACAAGGCAAATGGGAAACGAAGAATGAGAAGTTAATCCCTTATAAGGACTACATTGTCGAGCTGATTAAGTATTTCGACGAGATAGAGTTCGAGCATGTTCATAGATCTGAGAATCACGTTGCTGATGCTTTAGCCATGTTAGCATCCATGTGGAAAGTTAAATTCGTTAACGAAGCGCCTCTTATCCATATTGAACGCAAAGTTGAGCCCGCTTATTGTCAAGTAGTTGAAGAAATTGAGGTGGATGAAAAGCCTTGGTTTCACGACATCAGGAACTATTTAGCCAAGCAAGAGTATCCCGATGGTGCTACTGGTCTGGACAAGAAAACGTTAAGAAGGCTGGCTTCTAAATTCTTCATCAGTAATGGTGTGTTATACAAGAGAAATCACGACATGGTTTTGCTCAGATGTGTTGATAAACGGGAAGCGGATATGTTACTGCAAGAAATTCACGAGGGGACTTTCGGCACTCATGCCAATGGTTATGCTATGTCTAAGAAGATGCTAAGGGCTGGATATTATTGGTTGACTATGGAAGCTGACTGCATCCAATACGCCAGGAAATGCCATAAGTGCCAAATTTACGCTGATAAAATGCATGTGCCTCCATCACCGTTAAATGTTTTTTCTTCACCATGGCCGTTCTCAATGTGGGGCATTGACATGATTGGGGCAATCGAGCCGAAGGCTTCTAATGGTCATCTTTTTATCCTTGTTGCTATTGATTATTTCACCAAGTGGGTAGAGGCTGCCTCCTACACCAACGTGACTAAGCAAGTGGTTGCCCGCATCATCAGGAAAGAAATTATCTGCCGTTATGGAATTCCAAGTCGGATAATAACTGACAATGGCACCAATCTGAATAACAAGACTATGAAAGAGCTGTGTGACAGTTTCAAGATCACTCATCACAATTCTTCTCCGTACCGTCCTAAGATGAATGGGGCCGTTGAAGCTGCGAATAAGAATATCAAGAAAATCCTGCAAAAGATGGTCGTGACTTACAAAGATTGGCATGAGATGTTACCGTTTGCTTTGCATGGATACAGAACCTCAGTGCGAACTTCGACAGGGGCAACACCTTTCTCATTGGTGTATGGAATGGACGTCGTACTCCCCATCGAAGTAGAGATACCTTCTTTAAGAGTGTTGATGGAAGCTGAACTTGAAGAAGCTGAGTGGGTTCAAGACAGACTGGATCAGTTGAATCTCATTGACGAGAAACGCATGACAGCCATGTGCCATGGACAATTATATCAGAAACGGATGAAAAGAGCGTTTGATAAGAAGATTTGTATCCGTGAGTTCCGTCAAGGAGAGCTCGTACTCAAAAAGATCTTGCCGGTGCATAAAGATATGCGTGGAAAGTGGATGCCCAATTATGAAGGCCCATTTGTTGTAAAGACTGTTTTCTCCGGAGGGTCTCTGATACTTACAACAATGGATGGTGAAGAGCTAGCACACCCCGTGAATTCTGATGCAGTCCGAAAATATTATGCCTAAAAACCCGCTAAGTCGAAAACCTGCAAAAGGCGACTTAGGCAAAAGTAAGGGTTGAAAAAGAAATAATAATAAAAAGCTCGCTAAGTAGAAAACCCGAAAAGGCGGCTTAGGCAAAAAGGAGCGTCCCGGTGGATTGAAAACCCGAAAGGGCGGTCCAGGCAAAAGTTAGGGACAAAGGCATTTCATTGCATCAGAAAACACCGATCATTGCAAACACACTTTCCGCATGAGAGCCATTTTCCAGTTCGTTCATTCTCGTCCAAAGCAAGATTCTGGATTAGTCTTAGTTATTAGTGTCAGTAGGTGTCGTTGGATTCAATGTAACCTTTTCCCATGTTGCCAATTTCAAAGCATAATCATCTGTGGAGCTATGCCTTCAGCAAGCTGCCACCCTTTAATAAAAGATACCATTTTGTTACTTACCTTCCTTGGTGCATTACTCTTGTTTTCTATTGTTATGCAAAATGCATTTATTCTTAAAAATTTTGAAAATGAAAGGTGCTTTGAAAATTTTTAAAACTGTTCTTCGAAAACGCAATCGGAAATATAAGAAATTACTTTGACTAGAGGAAATTTCGGAAGGATCTCTTCAATCCTCGTTAAATCTCATTGTTGCATAAACACTTTTAAATCATTGCTCTGACACAATCCCCAGAGAGACTGTAAGCTGACAACCTTTTCTTGGGTAGCTCGAAAGTGTCCCTCAAGTTTTCTTCTCCCCGTGTGAAGACGTGATACTGTGCACCCAAGCAGATTACCTTCTCCCCAGAGAATTCAGAACTTTTAAACCAGATGTGGTCCTACCATTTTTTTTCCATGATTGACGTATTGGTTGCAGAGAACGCAGGGTATCTCCGTCGAGATGTCTATTTCATCTCTCGTCCCGTCTCTAGTCAGTTTCGTCAGCATACGCAGGGGCATAAGCATCACATGCCTATTTCATACACATACTCATTGCATACTCATTCCATAACATCTTGCATACATAGACATTAACATACATAGACATTAACATACATAGACATTAACATACATTCACATTAACATATGCATCAACATATGCATTAGCATTCACCGGTTCATTGTGTCTCGCCATCATTGGTTGTTACCGCCGAGTAATTGGGTTTGTCCATTCTCTCCAAATAGATCGTCATCCCTAAGCATAAAACACCTACTTGTTTCCAGTTTCCCCACAGAGCTCGATCCTCGTGGATGACGGTTACTTCAGCTATCTTTCCTCGCCAGGATTAGATATTTACCCTTCGAGCATTCCCTTGGCGGAGTCTTGATTACTAGTCTTCTTTCTAGCTCGATCCTAGATTGAATCTCAGTCTTGTCGGTCGTCGAGCCCAACCGGACGTGCATTTATTTTGCACCATCTAAAGATTTTCACCATACCATGGCAGATACGCGACTGTTCTCGCCTGAGAAGCTTATCACTGTACCCGGACGTGCATTTATTTTGCACTATCTTTCAACCACAATCCTTTACAGATACACGCCAGTTCACGCCTGGAAAATCTCACTTTACATCTTACAACATCGGTATGCGACATTTCTCACCTAAGAAGCCGATCCTATCTTCGTTATGACTCGCAGCAAATGGCCATCTCCATTGAGAAGTTGGGCTTCCATTTTCCTTGTCGTCTTGAGGTATAGGGAGGTTTTGAACCAAATCGTATTCAGGAGAGCACGATCTTGAAGTATGAAGAAGTTCATTTACCCTTTAGTAAAAGAAGGAGCAGAATCATATTCAGGAGAGCACGATCTTGAAGTATGAAGAAGTTCATTTACCCTTTAGTAAAAGAAGGAGCAGAATCATATTCAGGAGAGCACGATCTTGAAGTATGAAGAAGTTCATTTACCCTTTAGTAAAAGAAGGAGCAGAATCATATTCAGGAGAGCACGATCTTGAAGTATGAAGAAGTTCATTTACCCTTTAGTAAAAGAAGGAGTAGAATCATATTCAGGAGAGCACGATCTTGAAGTATGAAGAAGTTCATTTACCCTTTAGTAAAAGAAGGAGCAGAATCATATTCAGGAGAGCACGATCTTGAAGTATGAAGAAGTTCATTTACCCTTTAGTAAAAGATGGAGCGGAATCATATTCAGGAGAGCACGATCTTGAACTATGAGGAAGTTCAGTTTACCTTTTAAGAAAAATCAGAATCGTATTCCAGGCGCCGACCTTAAATACGAGAAGATTTATATATCAGATAAGCAGCAGGCTCTTTATTTGAGTGCTTATCCGTTTTGGCACGTAAGTCCCTTCCAACGATAAGTGACAGTTCTCCCTCGAGATGCTTATCAGGGCATTTCCCATCAAAGCCCATTTATTTTGGCATACAGCCGGTCTTTACCCTGTATATTTGATACGGATTTCTGAAAAGTCCGTTTGATCCTGTCACGAGGGATAGGTTACAGAAGCTTGCATGTTATTCTTTGCTCAATGCTCCAGCATTCTGTGATCGATCTTGCAGTCGTACATGATCCAGTTTTACTTTTAGATTCCCCAGTGGAGGCCGTCGCATAGGTGCCATCTCCATTTGAGAATCTCGTTCCCGTTCTAAAAATGACAATTGGTCGTGTTCGCACCAGTTGACCATCATTTTAGAATTCCCCAGGGTTGTACCGTGTCCCAGCGCGTCGTTTTCCCCAGTGTGTTCTTCTCGTAGCGTCTGTCCCTGTGTCGTCGTATTCGTCAGCATTTTTCGCATTTATCATTCTAGCATACGCATCATATCATATTCACGACATCATCTGCATTAATCTGTTCTCGCTTTGTCCATAGCATTGCATATCACCGCATATAAGGGCAAAATTTTCGGTTATCTATATTTAAATCTCTCCACCACGATTCCTCGAGTCTCTGTCACTCAAATCATCTGGTGTAGCTATTTAAATAGGGGCAACTGTAATACCCCAAATTTTACCCTTATATTTAGTCAGCCACTTCGCATAGCATCGCATCTGTGCATCTGCTAACCACTAACCAGTCCTAGAGTTGATTTGTTTTGCAGGAATCCAGTTCAAGGGCGTTTTGGTCATTTTGAAGCATAATTCGTAATTTTGGGCCCGATGAGGTTTTATTCCGAGTCATTTATTTATGTGGGTTGATTGTGTTAAGATATCAATTTGGTTTGGTTCAAGGCGATGCGAGAATCTGATCTGTGGAACAGAGTTTTTAACAAGAATTCATTCTTCTATCTTCCAGTTCATTTTAGAAGGAAAACAGTGAAAACTTCGACTGATTAATGGAACTTATTCATGTTGAAGGTATTTAGCTTATTATGCAAGATTGGATCGAATTAATGTCAACCGTTATTCAGGAATGTTTGACTGGTGAGGTTTAATCGGATGTTGAGGTGTTTGCAAATTAAATCATGGAAAAGAAATTGGAAAATGATTTTAATAGAATATGTGAAGTTCATTCATAATATTTTATTATTATTACAAATTGTAAAGTAAACTTGGATAGAAATTTGAAGTTTATTCATATCATGATTTACAAAGAGGAAGTAATTTGGATAAGGAATATTATTGAATTTATTCATAATATTTTTTATTACAAGTTACAAAAGAGAAATGAAATTATATTTCCTAAAGTCCTAAAGATTTCTAAGTGTTCTTCATGATGTCCCCCGATCTTCTCTACAAATCTCCGATTTACCTGCACAATGAAAACAAAACAGAAGCCAAAAAAATGTTAGAAGTTATCTTCGACACTCTCAGAACATCGTCATCATCGAGTGCCGGGAGTGGCACAACCGAAGCTGCGTCCTACCCCCGTTACCGATCTGCGCCGTTGGCGTCAGATCAAGTAACATCTGTTCTTATCATGCGGGACATCCGAGAGATAAAAGTGATAAAAGAAGCGGGACTGATTCGCTCTTGCCGCAATTGGATTTCCAAACTGATACAAAGGCAAATTTGGACTCAGACCCGGATGCCGGCGGGTCTGAGTCGTTTCGTTTTCGAAAATTTCCAACACCTGAAATTCCACAACAGCATCAGTACAAAATGGACAACAGAACTCAAAGCCAAAACAGTTCATAAGCTGCATAAACAAAACAGCCACAGATGATTGGAAATTCAAACTGAAGCTCAACCGAACAATCCATGAAACCAAAGCATTCATAGCATCTGCCAAAAAGAATCAAACATATCAGAAGTTAGCACAACAAAAGATACTCCAAAACGGCATCGACTCTGAACCACCTAAGTGAGTTCATGAAGGTCAAATCCCAAATATGAACAGAAAGTAAAAGCTGCTGCCAATCCGTATCAGAAAAAAATAAGGTAGAAACCAACTGGATCACAAACTGCTACCAAGAGGCAGGCGAAACCATGTCCTTACCAAGTTCAAACAGAACAGAAAAATGAAATACAAACCAAACTGCATCAATTCAGAAAGCAAGTTCAGCAGAAAGACCAGAAACATGGCAGTAAAATATCAAACCTAGGTTAAGCTTGGATCATACCAGTCAAGCTCGAGGCGCGCATGAAAAGGACATGGGCTCAGTCAAAACATCATTGCCCAACAAACAAGTCACGAAGATCACAGTTCAAAGTCACGAGGGTAAACCATATCAGTCACGGCATATCAGTTACCAAACCAGATGCTACCCTGCTTGCAACACAAGCCACAACATAGGATTGTAGTATCTTTTCCAAAGGTTCAGACCAAAGGGTCATCATCACCGCATAACTTTCTCGGCAGCGTTTGACTCGACCAAAGCCGTAGTACCGATTCTGAAAAAAGAAGAAGAAAGTCGTGAAGATCAAACCAGATGAATATCCAAAACGAATTTGAATCAATATCTGAAAAGGATATCTAAATGAATCCATAATTCAATCAAGGAACGTGTTCTGATAAACCACAAAACAAAATCTGTATCAAAAAGGAAAAGAGATTCAATCAGTATCAGAATGAATCCAATCAGCATCTGAAAAGCAAACCAAATCCATGACATAATCAATATCAGATATCATAAATCATAACCGTATCCATGGATATCCAACATTGAATTCGTATCCAGCCTGAAGGTGCAAGGCAAACCATATCAGAAAAAATAACAGAAAGCGATTTTGATATTGATATCAATTCCAAATCAGGGAAAATTAAATCGGTATCAGGTGAATCAAAACGAGTCAAAGCACCAAGTTCATAAATCACATCAGAAAATCCGCAGAGGCAAATCCAACCATATCAGAATCAATCCATATCAGAAGAATCAGAATCAAATCAAATCATCATTAACTCAAAATCCATCTGCAAAAATAACATAAAATCAACGCAAATCCAAGGCCCAAAAGAGAGTCAAAAGAGGGTTATAAAAGGGAACGATATCACCTGAGTGAAACCCTAAAAAAAAGGACGGCGATCAACAATCACAAGCAAAAACCCTAGGCGGCACAAAACTCCCAGCCTCAACACTCCCATCCTCAGAGAGCTCATCATCGGCCGTTTCCACCAACAATCCGTCTCAAAACGTAAGCCATCGTATGGATATGTATTTTTTTTGAGTTTCTATGTTTCGTTTTTCAGCATATTATGAGAGGAGAAGAGTGAATGAGAAGAACGAAACATGCAAAACGAAGAGAGAATCGCAGCAAAACGGAGAAAGAAGATGAAGGAACAAATGCGCCGCGAAGGGGACATTAGGGTTCTGAAACCCTAAAATTGTATTTTGTTTCTTATTACTCACCAACCGGGTTGGGTCCGGAGGTGATTACCGGCCCAACCCCTTTTATTTTTTACTATTTTTTCTTCTTTTTTTTTAATTAATTAAGTTTTATTAATTTTTTTAAAAAAAACTAATATTAAAATTGTGTTTTTATAAAATAATAATTTAAAAACTTTTTTTATAAGATTAAAAAACCCTTTTTTATAATAGTAAATAAAAAACCATTTTTTAAATAAATGTATTAAAATCTTTTTAAAAAAATATAATAATTAGGTTAAAAATAGTTTTAGGGTTTGAATTAATATTAATTTCATTTTAATTTAAATTGAAGGTCATATCACAAAATAAGACCACAAAAAAGATGCATAACTTTACTTCGTCACCATCTGACAATTCTGCCCGTTAACAGTGTTTGCTCGTTTTGCAGTTTATTACGTTTACCGTTAGTTATTTCATTTTTATGTCATTATCATTTTGTAACTGCTTCCCGGTTGTAACCTCGCAAACTTAACAATCGCTCTTTAATTTCTGCCTTTAATTTGTATGGCTTTAATTTCTGTCACTATTTCTCTGCTCGTATGATTAGTTTCTCACACCTTCACTAATTATTCTGTCACATTACACGCCTCCGAAGGAATTAGGTCTAGCCGTTTGACCGCCGTGTCAATTGTCCTTAAACTTCAAACCCTACAAAATTACAAACCCTAATTTTCATAAATGTCTCGCCGCAGGCAAAATCACCATTTTACCCCTAGCATTAGGTCAAAGAGCCGCCGCACTCATTTTAGGGTTTCTCGCCGTGGAATCCCTAATTTAACCCTAATTACAACTTAACATTTCAACTTAGAGATTTGGAGTTTCTACACTCCGCGTAAGCGTGTCCTTAAGACATGTTTATTCCCCTTGAGACCTTGACCACAGTCAAGAAGTCTCTAACCTCCCTTTTGAGAGGAACTACGATTACTCTGATTCCATTCCCGTAAGGATACGTAGGCACAAGATGCGATGTCTTGCCGAGTAAACTTAGAATTAACCCCTTAGGTCTCTTTTCTCACTTTTAATCCTTTGTACATATACCTTAAGCAAATAAATAAAGCAAATAGTAAACATTTGAACAAAAGGTTCCCGTAGAGTACTACGGAAGTTTAGGGTGCTAATACCTTCCCTAAATTTAACCAACCCCCGAACCCTAGATCTTTCCCCGCATTGTGTTTACGATGCAAAATAGGTTTTCCCTCTTTTGACCTTTTCCTTCGGATAAATCAAAGAGCAGTTGTGAATTGAATTGCGATTCAAACTCATTAATAGTTTGATATCCTATTTCCACCGCAACAATAGGGTTTATCGAACTCAAGTTATGAGCCAGACAAGTTACATGTCATCAGATGAATGTGAATTTGGAGCTTGAAAGTCAACCAACTTCCATGACATTTTTGTCCTAGAAATATGATTCTCATGAACTTTTGGCCAACATGAATGTTGTTCCTTATCTTCTTAGCTATCTAGAAAGTACTAGAAGTCCATGATTGGATTTATAGAACTCAAGTTACATGCTTTGCAAGACAAGGGTATTTTAGGAATTTTGAATTATAGGCCATTTTTGGTTATGGTTCAAATTCATCAACTTAGACACCTCAAATGGACTCTTGATCAACTTGAAAGTTGTTCAAAATGGTGTTATTAGTCCAACCATGACCCAAACATTCATTGATATGAATTAAATATGGAAGTGAATGAAGGAATTTCATGGAAGATAATTAAAAGGCATATAAAGATGAAAATTCTAAAATAATTCATTTTTGTGAAAAACTTGGCAAGTTTGTGCATTTTTTGAAAGTAGAAGACATTTGGAGTGAATTGGCATTGTTACATTTTCAATTTGGTTTTTTGGTTCATGTCCATTTCAAGTATTGCTTAAAGTTGAAGCAACATAATCAATGTACACCATAGGATTGAATTGAGGATTCAATCTGGTCGATTCATATTCATGAGGTGTTATGCAAGCAATTTGAGCAAGGATGGGAGCTTCTACAAGCCTGAATCGTGATTGTCATGAGGAGAAAAGTGGGAAAAATCAGAAAATTGGATTGGAGGTATTGGGCCTTAATTAGGCCAGATAAGGATCCAAAACAGATCTATATAAGTTTCTGGAAGAGTTCATAGCAAGTTTGGTGATTGGAAGAGCTTGAATGAGGTAACAAGCACTTGAAAAAGTTAGTTACAAAGTGAAAATCGTTTTTCATCTGGAAGGCCATTGCAGAGGGAATTGAAGCTCCAAGATTCTTCAGCAAGCATCACTGAACGTTTCTGAGCAAGTTTGATCAAGAATTGAAGGTTGTTGCACTCTCTGTCAAAGCTCAAACCAGGTTTTTTTCTTTTCATTATTATGCTCTGATGATAATGAATTAGGATAGAACTTAGGTAGATACCTCTTTAGAACCTTTATTAGGCCTTGATATAGCCTTTGAGTCTTTAGTTAAGGTGATCCTTAGAATGTAATTATTGAGGTTCTTTAGAAGTTCAAATTAGGTGGATGATTCTTCCTATAAGTTTAGTTTCCCTCAAAATCTTCCTTGCTTAACTAGGATCCTCCTTGTGAGCATGTTTCCTCCTTTGGAGGAATTCATTGCATTTTCACAAAGGAGTGGAATCTATGCAAGCTCTCTAAGGTAATGGAGTTGGTTGAGTGCCTGTGGTAAGTTCCTGTGGACCTTACCTTGCTTCCCATCTTCATTCTCCTAATCTTCTCTTATCCAACCATCTTAGGAACCTTCTTGGGGTAGCATAGTCCCTCCTGTGAGGGAACTTTGCACATCTCCTGAAGGAGTAACACCTATAAAACTTTCCAAATCCCTTTGAGTTGGTTGAGTGCCTGTAGTAAGTTCCTGTGGACCTTACCCTTGCTTCCCATAATTCAATTGCTTTCTTTAGGGTAGATGCCTTGTTTGATTACTTGTGGAATGAATTCCTTATTTGTCATAATTCCTTTCCTTCATTCATGATTGAGTGGTGTATTGCATTAGAGTAGCTCATGTTTAGGATAGTCTAAGTATAGGTGCATGATTGCATTAAGAGGTTGAGTGAGTCTCCCTCTGCTTGCTTGCCTTAAGGGTTAAGGTGATCCTCCCCTTGCTGGTGTGTTGTTTTTTCTCTTTCTAATTGATGTATTTGCATATAAAGGTTGAGGTGACCCTCCCTTTGCTTCTTTGTTTTTGCTTGTTTTCTTTGCTTGATTGCTTAGAGGTTGAGTGAGTCTCCCTCTGCTTGTATTGCTACATTGCATTTACATCTTTACTATTTTCTTTTCTATTTATTTGCTTTACTGATGTTTAGCAGATATTTTGTCTATTTTCTATTTCTCATTGACATCATCCCCTAGGACTCTCACTTCCTTTGATAAGGAAGTGATGATAGAACTTTAGGTTGAAACCTTTACATGATAACGTCTAGGAGTTCCCGGTTTCAAACTCAACCATAGGATGAATCCTTAGCATGACAACATTAGGACTTGCACAGTTTCCTCGTAGATTTCGTTCTCTTCTCATCTCCAAAACAACAGTAAAAAACGTAATAAAGGCAAGTTAGAACAGTGTGTTACGAGCCTTAAGCCACTTGGGAAATGATAATTGAGCAGTCTCCTCTCAATCATCTAGAGTGTTTAGTATATGTCCTTTGGACGATATGCGACACATTCGCTCCTAAGTCATAGTCTCTAGTGTAGTACGAACTACAGATATCCATAAAAAACACTTCTTCCGTAAAAGACAAAAACAAACTCCAAACCTCTTTTGCCCCGTGGGCCCTCAGGAAAACGTTTTTAGAAAAAGAGTGTCGTTAACTCTCAGCTCTACCGCAAACGGTAACGCACGAGACTCCGATGAGCAAGCTGCATACACCAAACTGCTGGAACTGTTTTTTAACCCTACTCGGAAAACAGATGAATCTGAACCCCCCGTAATCCGTAGTATCCCGAACTACGTAAGCTCTGATCTCTCACACCTGTTGAGAGTACATGGGCACAATACTGACGTATTGGCGAGCCACTTTCCCTTCACCCGTAGTTCGCCAAACTACGTTGACTCTGATTTCTCGTTCTCTAACAAGAATACGTAGGCACGAAGCGTGATGCTTTGCCGAGTCATATTTTATTTTCTTTTCAGACCAGCCTTGATAGGTAGATAGTAAAACCAACCTGTCAGATAAACACAACAAGCGTGGATCCCATCGAGTAAGATAGACGTGAGGGGTGCTAATACCTTCCCCTTGCGTAACCGACTCCCGAACCCAGACATGGTTGCGATGACCTTGTCTTATACCTTTTCGTCAGGTTTTTCCGATTGTTTCCTTTCCCTTCTGTGGGATAAATAACGAAAGGTGGCGACTCTCCTGTTTTTCCAGCAACTTATTTTTGCAGTAGCGACAGTTGGCGACTCTGTTGGGGATCCAACGTCCCCTATGCGAGTCAATCCTAGCGCTTGCGTGTTTATCTGTTGGGTTTGCATTTGTTTATCGAATTTTACGTTCCTGCATTTTACTTTCAGTATAATATTATTGTTGTTGTGCTGTTGTGGGGGGGGGGGGTGCTCTGATGAGTGATAAGCCAAACCCAGGCTTGAGTATGTACATAGCACTAGAAGTAGATTAGTGGTGAACCTGTATGTTCGGCATGTACTAGTTCCCACGAAATCTGCGCTCAGACGAGATTCTTTGAGATGATTTCCATTTCCAGCCCAGTGGGCCGTTGAAAGGATTTCAGATCTAAGGATTGTCGACTCTGGGAACCGATCATTTGTGACTCAGCTAAGTGAGGCCTCTTCAGGGAGTGATGATGCCAAACCATAAATGGTGAATGTATCATCATTTCGTGAAAGTCTGTGACGCTGGGAAAAGCATAGGATGCCATACCTTGTCAGTGGATAGGATTCATACCTGTGAGCGGGGTCGGGTTATTGTAGGAAACTTTGACCTTCAGACAACCTAGTTTTCTTGACAGTGAATCAACATTGTTAGTATCAATAGGCCCTTATTATCAGAGTTGTGTTATATTCTTACCGAAGCAGAATTATGACTTGCCACTTCACAGCACAACACTCTTGATCTCCTACTGCATATTGCATCTGCATTTACATTTTCATGTTGCATTACATTTAACACGTATCTATGTTGCAGGTGTGCAGTTCCTTCTCGATTCTAGCAATCTTGTTCCCTTCTTGTCCGACATGGAACCCAACTTGAGAAGAACTTTGACTTACAAGTTTCCTACACCATATATTACTCCGTTGAGGAGTTTGATTTCTTTGGCTGGTAAGGAAGTGATAAAGGATTTCAGGGGAACCTACGGGAAGCTTCTAAGTGTTGTGTGCAAGCCATCTTTGTATGAATTGAATGGACTTCATACTTTGCTTCAGTTTTATGATCCTCAGTTGCGTTGCTTCACGTTTCCGAGCTATGTGCTAGCTCCTACATTGGAAGAGTTTTCTGCCATATTGGAAGTACCCATTCTTGCTCAGGTACCCTTTTATCCTATTGACAAGGAGCCAGATCTGGCTAGTATTGCTACAGCTTTGCATATGGAGGTTTCTGAGTTGAAAGGAAGAACAACCAGGAGAAACGGAGCTTATGGATTCCCATTACATTTTCTGGCTGATAAAGCCCGACACTTCGCCAAGAAGGAATGTTGGGTGGTATTCAAAGCTATTTTGGCATTATGCATATATGGTATCATGTTATTCCCCAATATCCCAGACTTTGTGGATGTGGACGCTCTTCGTATTTTCATTTCAAGGAATCCTATCCCTACCTTGCTCGGAGACGTGTATCATTCGGTGCACTATAAGAACGAGAATAGAAGAGGAAAGAGTGTGTCCTGCTGTGCTTCACTATTATAGATGGTTTGTCACTCATTTTCCTAAGGCTGGTTTTTTTTTAGAGACTGCAGAGACGAAGGAGTGGTCTAAGCGCCTGATGAGTTTGTCTGCCGAAGACATTGATTAGTTTGACAGAGATCGCATGGGGATTGAAATCATTTACAGCTGTGGGACTTTCCTAACGTCCCTCTAGTGGGTAGGAAAGGCTGCATCAATTACAATCCATCTATCACTATCAGACAGTTTGGGTATGCCTTGAGGGGCCCTCCTAAGGACGAAGAGGTACAGAAATCTCTGTACCTCACTGGCACATTGGAAGGAGATGATTTGGCCAGATTTGAACATGTCTGGAACAACGTTCACCGAAAAGGAAAGACCTTATTAGGGAAGAGAAATAGTCAGGCTTATGCTCCTTATGTGGCCTGGATTCATAGCAGGGCAGAAAAAGTGATGATGCCCTTCCCTCCCGTCAAGCAGGACTGCAATTCAGAGCCTACCATGATTGAAATTCAGAAGTATAATCAGCTTCAAGCTAAGAATGAAGAGCTGATGAAAGCCAACGAAGAACTGGAAAAAGAAATCGCTCAACTCCGAAGCGAGAAGAACGAAGTCGTATACACTTGCAAGAAGCAGACAAAATTGATAAACCACTTGGGAGCCAATTTGACCAAAGAGACTGATTCTAGAGAACGTCTTGGATTGGACCTGAAAGTTGTGCATAGTGTATTGACCACTAAGAAGAAGGACTTGGATAGAGCGTATCTGAAGTTATCCAAATACGAGAAATTGTGGAACAACACTTTGACTAGCCATAAAGAGCGAGAGGAAAAGCTGAAGCAACAAATAGCCAAGTTGGAGGCCCAGCTTGAGATTAAGGACAAGAAGATAGAGGCCGAAGCCTCACTCTGACGAGACGTTCAGTACAGATTGGTTGAAACCAAGGAAAACCTGCAGGATTGTCAACTCAGAGCTGATGCTAAGATGTGTAGAGTGGAAGACTGCTCTGAAAGAGGTTCTTGTGGGGAACATTTCCCAAGATCTTCAGGATACCATCAGGCAGAGGGATTTGCTAATCCGGGGTCTGCTAACCTAGCCTGATCATCCCACTACGAAGAATTTATTAGAGGATTTCCGTGCCCGTAGTCGTACTTGATTTCTTTGTACCTTTTATGCATTGATATGCTGACCACCACCAAGCTTGTTGGATGGGGTCACGATTGTTGCTTCAGTCGTATTCGATTACTGTTGTACGCTGCCCACGCGGGTTTTCTAGATATATATATGAGGATTTCTTTCCATGGTCGGATACTAGACTTTATTTGTCTTGGAGCTAGAATCGAGGGGGAGTTCCTCCTAATGCATAGATACGCGTCTGCATTTGCATAAGCATCATTCTTTGCATAGCAGGTACCACGAGCTGTTTTTGTAACCCTTTGTGTTTACCAGGTTATTTCAGGATTGAACGAAGACAGATTCACCGGTATTCCACCAGAGCAAATTAAGACAGAGTAATGGAACAGGTGCAGACTGACATTCAAGAGCTCAGGGAGAGGATGGATTGTTATGTGGATCTCATGCAAGTGGTCGCTAATGGCCAGGACTAGCTCAGAACTTTGGTACAACCTCTAATTGCACGCGTCGACAACAATGACGAGCTACATGGTAGGAATGTTGTAAACCCTCTGCTTGTTGAGACCCCTCATGCTGGCATCCCTGTTACTAGAGGGAATGAAAGTGGCAATGGAAATGTTGTTACTAATGTTAGAGCTAATGGGAATACGACTGGAGTCGGAAATGGCAACTTTGGGGCTAATGGTAATGTTGGTATGGGCAATGGCAATACTGGAGGAACTGGTAATGCTGGAAACGCTGGTGTTGGTAATTTGTATGGTCTTGATGCTGCTGGGCTTGCTCAGGGTAATGGCCATCAACCATGGCAAGAGGATCGTCAAGAGGACTTATTCTCAATGAAAGGAGCCGAAGGCGAACTGAATTCTGAAGCCCGTTTAAGGTTCAAAGCGCTCGAAGACAAGATGAACAGTTTTGAGAACTTGAATACCATGGGCGTTGACATGACCAAGCTGGGACTGATCTCAGACTTCAAGGTGCCTCCCAAGTTTAAGGTACCCAACTTCGAGAAGTATAAGGGCACCACTTGCCCCCGGGTCCATCTGAGGTCATTCTATCGAAAGATGTCTGCATATTCTGAAAATAAGAAGCTGCTGATGCACTTCTTCCAAGACAGCCTGTCAGGCCCCTTGCTGGAGTGGTATATGGGTTTGGAACCCACAACTGTACATAATTGGAAATACCTTGCTGAAGCATTCGTACGCCATTATTAGTACAACAGCGACCTGGCTCCCAACCGGGTTCATCTACAAAATTTGTTTTAGAAGAACAACGAAGGATTTAAAGAGTACGCCCAGAGGTGGCGTGAATTGGCAGCAAGAGTTCAGCCGCTGATGGTTGAGCGGGAACTTATCGAGATGTTCGTAGCTACTCTTCCAGTTTATTATGAGAAGCTTGTCAGTGGTATGTCGGGAAGCTTCTCCGACCTCCTAATTACTGGAGAACATGTAGAGAATGGCATTAAACTTGGAAAGATTCAGGGTATAGATGTATCCTCAACTGGAGGGGGAAAGAAACCTTACAGTGGTAAGAGACGTGAAGGTGAGGCGAGCTTAGTGTCTAATGCTCGAGGAAAAGAAAAAGGACAACGCCAGCAGGTCGCTAGCATTACTATTCCTGCTGTCCAGCAACCTCAGCAACAGTAGCAGAACCAGCAAGGGTACCGGAGGTATCAAAATAAAGCACCATTGTCAAGTCGTCATCTTGAAACCCCACCTATGTCGTATGCTCAGCTTTTGCAGACTTTACTCCAGTTGCAGCTAGTTCAGAAGAGAACTTTGGCTCCCTTGACAGGGACACCTCCATCGGGCTATGATGCAAATGCGAGATGTGAGTTTCATTCGGGGGCACCTGGCCACTCGATTGACAAGTGTAAGGCATTCAAGCACAAAGTATAGGATATGGTTGACGCCAAGATAATCAACTTTTTTGATAATGCTCCGAATGTTACAAAAAACCCTATACCTAACCATGGGGGAGATGGGGTTAGCGCCATCATTGAAGAGGAAGATTCGGACTTATTGACTGATGCCAAAGACCTAAGAACACCACTTGGTTTCGTTAAAGCCAAGTTGATGAAAAAAGGTATTTTCCTGGGCTGTGGAAAGTTGTGTATGGATTGTGCAAATCATTCAAACGGCTGTGATCAGTTGATAGCAGGGATTCAGAGTTTGATGTACGAAGGAATTCTGCAGTTTAGTCAGAGGGCTGAGAACAGATCATTGGAAGTAATGTTGAAGCAGAAGGATAAGGTTGCCACTATCACCATCCCTCGTAAAACAATTACCATTTCTGCATCATGGCCACCTACGATCACCATATCAAAGGCTGGGCCTATACCATTTGAGAGCACTAACGTTGTTCCATGGCACTATGGGCCAGACGTCTATTGCAATGGGCAGAAGTTGGAGTTGGAGCCATCCGACAATCTGTTGACAACCTAGTTGGGACTGGGGGAATAACGCGTAGTGGAAGAGTGTTTTCTCCACCGGAGATTGTGGCTGACAGAGCTGAAAAGGTTGAAAAGACTGACAGAGGTAAAGGTAAGGTCGTTGAAGAAACCTACCGTGAGGTAGAGAAAGACCTACTTGTGAAGGACGCCGAAGAATTTATGAGACTGATCAAGAAAAGTGATTATAAGATAGTTGATCATCTTCATCAAACACCGTCTAAGATCTCTATTATGAATATGTTGTTGTGTTCTGAGGCACACCGCAACGCTCTACTGAAGGTTCTGAATGCAACCTATGTACCGCAAGAGATCTCCGTCAACCAGCTAGAGGGAGTGGTTGCTCATGTGAATGCTGGTAACGAATTAGGGTTTACTGACCTCGAGCTGACGCCAAAGGGAAGGAACCACAATATCTCCTTGCATATCTCGATAGAATGTCGAGGAACAGTCATGTCCCATGTGCTGGTGGACACGGGATCATCTCTGAACGTTCTCCCTAAGAAAGCTCCGATGAGGTTTGATACGAGAGGGCTGATATGTACACCCAGTGATCTGGTGGTAAAAGCTTTTAATGGAACTAAGTGAACTATCTTTGGAGAGGTAACTCTACCCATTCGAGTTGGGCCAGAAACCTTTGACGCGGTTTTCTATATCATGGATATCATGCCTGCCTATAGCTGTCTATTGGGCCGGCCTTGGATCCATTCTGCAGGCGCAGTAACTTCCACATTGCACTAGAAGCTGAAGTATGTTGTGGGGGGCAGCATCGTGACCGTCTGTAGAGAAGAGGACATAATGGTGAGCCATTTGTCATCTTTTAAGTATGTTGAGGTGGATGGCGAGATCCACGAAAATTTGTGCCAGGCATTTGAGGCCGTTAAATTCAAGGATGTGATTCCGACGATGATCGAGAAATCTGAGATGAATCTCTCTTCCTTCAAGGAAGCTCAAGCTGTTGTTCAAGCTGGCTCTGCCCCAGGCTGGGGGAAGGTCCTGGATATCCCTAACAAGCAGGATAAGTTTGGGTTAGGGTATTCTCCTTCTTCTGATGCTTCATCCTTTCGCAGTGCGCCGTGCGTCAAAGGGCTGATTCAGTTCACAAAAGGTGGGGGTGATATTTGAGAATGTCAACACCGTGTCTGAAGATGACGAAGATAGTGACTGTGACCTGGACTCCTGGATTCAGCCGTGCAAACCAGGCCAGAGCCTCAACAACTCGTTCGTCCAGTATGTCATCCAAGTGACGCGTAAAGAGTAATGCTTTGTCTTTTTCCAATTATTGTACAACCTTATGCTCTACCCGGGGCATAACGGTTTTATTGTCAGGGCCTTGATTGCTTATGCATGTACATATTATCAATAAATTAAAGGGTGTTTTCTTTGCATTCAAATTTTGTGATCTCTATTATTCCTTTTTTTTACTTTTGTTTTGAAAAATAATAAAATGGCAATACGGTTTATGCTAACCTGCATATCCTCTTCTTAAGCTTAACCCTTGTTATTGTAGGATTCACGCTACAGGTGACATCAGCTCTGAACCTTCTATGACTCACTTCGACTTTGATTGCCCGATATATCAAGCTGAAGAAGAGATTGATGAAGATGAAGACCTTCTAGAAGAGCTGGCCCGATTGTTGAAACAAGAAGATAAAATCATTATGCCTCACGAGGAAGTGATTGAGATTATTAATCTGGGTTCTGAGGAACTTGTCAGAAATGTCAGGATAGAGGCTGCATTGCAGAGCAATGTCAAGCAAAGATTGGTCGAGATGCTTTGAGAGTATAGTGACATCTTTGCTTGGTCGTATGAAGATATGTCCGGGCTCGACACGGACATAGTGGTTCATCATCTACCACTGCGAAACGATTGTCCTCCAGTTAGGCAGAAGCTTAGAAGGACACGACCAGACATGGCCGTTAAGATCAAAGAAGAAGTACAAAAGCAGCTGGATGCTGGCTTTTTAGCGGTCACTACTTACCCTTCGTGGGTCGCCAACATAGTACCTGTACCGAAGAAGGACGGTAAGGTGCGGATGTGCGTTGATTATCGGGATTTGAATAAGGCGAGCCCTAAAGATGATTTCCCGCTCCCTCATATTGATGTGTTGGTCGACAATACAGCTCAATTTTCCGTGTTTTCGTTCATGGATGGCTTCTCCGGCTATAACCAAATCAAGATGGTGCCGAAAGACATGGAGAAAACCACATTCATTACACCTTAGGGGATGTACTGTTACAAGGTAATGCCTTTAAGTATAAAGAACGCATGGGCCACTTACCAGCGGGCGAGGTCACTTTGTTTCATGACATGATTTACCATGAGATTGAAGTCTATGTTGATGACATGATTGCGAAGTCCCAAACAAAGGAGGGACATCTGGTCAATTTGTTGAAGCTTTTTGAGAGGCTTAGGAAGTTCAATTTGAGGCTGAATCCTAACAAATGTACTTTCGGAGTATGGTCGGGAAAACTACTGGGGTTTATTGTGAGTGAAAAAGGCATTGAGGTTGATCCTGCTAAGATCAAAGCAATACAAGATATGCCAGCGCCAAAGACTGAAAAAGAAGTTTGTGGTTTCCTGGGCAGAATAAACTACATTGCTAGGTTTATATCTCAGCTCACGACCACGTGTGAACCGATGTTCAAGCTATTGAAAAAAGATCACGTGATTATCTGGAATGAGGATTGCCAGAAGGCATTTGACAAGATAAAACAGTATCTACAGGAACCTCCAATTTTGATACCCCTAGTGGCCGGAAGACCCTTAATCATGTACTTGACAGTTCTTGAGAATAGCATGGGTTGTATTCTCGGTCAGCACGACGAGACTAGCAGAAAGGAGCATGCCATTTATTACTTGAGTAAAAAGTTCACAGATTGTGAGTCCCGTTACTCAATGCTGGAAAAAACGTGTTGCGCACTCGCGTGGGCTGCCAAACGTTTACGACAGTATATGCTCAATCACACGACCATGTTAATTTCGAATATGGATCTAATCAAGTACGTCTTCGAGAAGTAAGCACTTTCAGGCAGGATTGCCAGGTGGCAGATGGTATTGACGGAGTATGATATCCAATACGTTTCCTAGCAGGCCATCAAGGGAAGTGTATTGTCTGAGTACATTGCTGAACAACCTATCGAAGATTATTAGCCGATGAAATTTGAATTCCCTGACGAGGATATCATGTTTCTCAAAGATAAAGATTATGATGAACCATTGCCCGACGAGGGGCCAGATAGGAAGTCCTAGTTGAAATTGATATTTGACGGTGCAGTCAATTTGTACGGAAGTGGTATCGGGGAAATCATTACGACTCCCCAGGGATCCCACATCTCGTTTACTGCCAGACTGACTTTTCCGGTTACCAACAATGAAGCGGAATACGTGGCATGCATCATGGGTTTAGAAGAAGCCATTGATTTGAGAATCAAAAACCTGGATGTATACGGTGACTCGGCACTCGTTGTTAACTAAATTAAAGGGGAGTGGGAGACTCGTCAGTCGAATTTGGTCCTTTATATGAATGATGCCAGAAGGCTGCTTCCTTTCTTTGATCGAGTGGAACTCCATCATGTGCCTAGAGCAGAAAATCAGATGGCTGATGCCTTAGCCACGTTGGCTTCGATGTACAAAGTCAATTTTTGGAACAAAGCCCCAAGAATTGTCATTTCCCGTCTTGATAGACCTGCATTCGTTTTTGCAATTGAGGAAGCCTCCGATGGCAAGCCATGGTTCCATGATATCCAGACTTTCCTTATGACTAAGGAGTATCCTGTGGGAGCGTCAACCCAGGATAAGAAGACTATGAGGAGGCTGTCTGGAAATTTCTATCTCAATCCTGATGGAGTTCTGTATAAGAGAAATCAAGATCTCGTGCTACTAAGATGTGTGGACAAAAAAGAAGCTAGTTTGCTTATGGAGGAGGTCCATGAAGGCACATTTGGTACGCACACCGGCGGACATGCTATGACGCGGAAAATCTTACGAGCAGGATATTACTGGCTGACGATGGAGTCATATTGTTTCAAATTCGCGAAGAGTTGTCATAAATGCCAGATTTATGCTGATAAAATCCATGTGCCGCCGTGCCTGTTGAATGTCATGTAATCCCCGTGGCCGTTCTCCATGTGGGGCATTGATATGGTAGGCAAGATTGAGCCCACTACATCTAACAGTCACCGCTTCATTTTGGTAGCAATCGACTACTTCACCAAGTGGGTGGAGGCAACCTCGTACGCTAACGTGACCAAGCAAGTCGTAGCAAGATTCATAAAGAAGGACATCATCTATCGATATGGAATTCCCGAGCGGATCATTACTGACAATGGTTCGAATCTAAACAACAAGATGATGAAGGAGTTATGCCAGAATTTTAAGATTGAACATCACAACTCATCACCTTACCGGCCGAAGATGAATGGTGCGATTGAAGCGGCCAACAAGAACATTAAAAGATAGTACAAAAGATGGTTTTGACCTACAAAGATTAGCATGAGATGTTGCCATTTGCATTGCACGGTTATCGTACGACGGTACGGACATTAACCGGGGCAACTCCATTCTCACTAGTATACGGTATGGAAGTTGTCCTACCGTTGGAAGTTGAGATTCCTTCTTTGCGAGTTTTGGTTGACGTGAAACTCGATGAGGCATAATGGATTAAGAACCGATTAAATCAACTCAGTCTGATGGATGAGAACAGATTAGCATCGATTGCATATGGTTGTCTGTACCAGAGCCGAATGAAGAAAGCTTACGATAAGAAAGTGCGACCTAGAAGCTTTCAGACGGGTGATCTCGTCCTGAAGAAGATTCTTCCACCACATTCGGATCACAGGGGCAAATGGACTCCTAATTACGAAGGTCCATACGTCGTCAGCAAGGTCTTCTCGGGAGGAGCCTTGTTGTTATCCACGATGGATGGCGAAGATTTGGCATCCCCTGTAAACGCGGACGCAGTTAAAAAATACTTTGCTTAAAAATGACCCGCTGGAAAGAAAAAGAATATCCAGGCAAAAATGGGGCATCCCAGTGAACCATGAAAAAGGAAAAAGGTTCGGGCATAAATTAGGGATATAAATGAAAAATGTACACCTGCAAAGTCGAAAACCTGAAAAGGGCAGCTTTGGCAAAAAAGGGTATCCCGGTGAATCGAAAACCCGAAAGGGCAATTCAGTCAAAAGTTAGGGATTAAGAAAAGCAAATGACTGCGTCCCGCGTGTGAACTTTCATTGTTTAGTGGTTTGGGGAGAACTGAGGGCCGTTTATCCAAATCAATCTCTTCTAAAGCTGAAGCATCGGAGAAGTATCGATGTCGAGTGGGTCATAGAGGGATCAACTCATGGTGTTCGTCTACACCGTATTGTCGACATTTGTGTATACTGATGTATATTTGTGTTTATACTTGCGCAGCTTCCTCATTTTAGGAAGCTTGCATCTGTTGTAAAACATTTCGCCTATTTAGGGGCTCGTTTATTAATAAACATATACTATTCAGTATTTCTGTTTGTTTGTTCTAGCTTATATATGTTTTGTTTGCAAAAAAGAACGCCTGACGTTTTTGATAAAATGCATATACATAAACTTGCTGGCCTAGGCCGATAATTGTTGAAACATTGTATTACCTGGACATTGTTATAGATGATAACCTTGATAGGTCCCTTTGTGAAGGGTATCTTGTCTGTTTGTTCATTCTGTTGCAGGGATGTCACCCTCCAGGCAGTATGCCAGATGTTTTCAAAGCAAGATGATTCCTTCTTCCCCGACAGGTTCAATAGTGTTTCCCCACGGAGTCTGAACATGGGACTGTGAGCATTGTTGCTACTGTGAAAATCGGCACCGGCTATGACAGAAGAGTCGCCATCGGCACCGGTTACGCAGGGGGAAGGTATTAGCACCCCTCACGTCCGTCGTACTCGATGGGATCCATTCTTGTTTTCTGTCTAAGGGTATGTTAATCTATCTACTCTAAAGGCCTGGGTTAAAAAGAAAAGGAAAAAGACTCGGCAAAGTATCGCACTTTATGCCTACGTATTCCCGTCTGGAACGAGAAATCAGAGTCAACGTAGTTCGCCTAACTACGGGTTAAGGGGGAAAGGTTGCTCGCCGAGATGTCGCATCTCGTGCCTACGTACTTTCATACGACATAAAAGATCAGAGCAAACGTAGTTCGGGCTATGGAAGACACAAGTTTGTCTGACAGTTTTTTATCTCCTTATGAAAGGGTTTTCCTGATTAAGTGTCCAAGAGGACAAAAATAGAGTTTGAATGTTTGTTTGAGTCTTTTACAAAAGAACTGTTTTTTAGGATTTTTGCAATCTCAATCGCACTAGAGACTATGACCCAGGAGTGAACGCTTTGTATGTCACCCAAAGGGTTCCATACTGACATCAAGATTACTGGAGAGAGTCCCTCCACCAACCTTTTCCCAGATATCTTAAGGCTCATAACGTACGACTTCAATTAACCTTATTACTGTATTTTTGAGTTGTTTTGAGAGGAGAAGAGAAAGACACCCTAAAACTATGGTTGAAAAGGAATCTACCTACAGTTATCATTCATGGGTCAGAACCTAATATCTGTCATAATTCCCTCTTGCACAGAGGAAATCAGAGATCCTAGGGGAAACAGCAAAAGAAAGCAAGCAGTAAACAGTAAACAGTAAAATGCATGCTATGCAATAGAACAAGCAAAGCAAGGGAGAAAACAACAGGCAAGAGGAGACAAGCTCCAATTCAAACCTAGAGGTAATCAACACAAGCAAACAGACAATACAACAAAAGAAAAGAAACAGAGAAAGCAGCCCAAGCAGCAGCAACAGTCTTTAGCAAATAGCAACTTCAATTCTCAACAGCAGCAACTCTAAACAACAAATCTTCTTGACAACAAAGTTGACAGCAAAAGACTTCATCTTCAAGCTAGCTTCTATCCTCAAGCTTCATCAAACTTCATCTTCAAGCTCTAACAAGCACACTCCAAGCAAAGGATTAATCACTAAGATCAAGGTTGAAATGTTGAAAACTTAATGAAAACCAAAGGAAATCATCAAGTACCAACATTGAAATGGAAAGGCATCCTCAAAGTTCTACTCAACTATGGGCATACCACACATCCCTCCAAAGGAGAGATGGAGTTTCCCTAGGAGGAATTTACATCATGGATAGAATAGAAGCACACAATGCATTCTATGTTTGGTGAAAGAAAATCAAAACTAGCTCTAATGGCCCTTCCTAAAACCCTAATTTCCTAAGCTTCTAAAACAACTCCTAAAAGAAAAGGAAACTTCAACTCCAAGCTCCAATCTTCAAGCCACAACAGCTACACCAATTCTAGAAGACCTCTCAAAAAGGAATCCAAGCAAATCCAGCTCCAAAGTCACCAACAAGACCAAGCAAGCAAAGGCACACAAAATAGAATACCACAAGCACAACCAACTTGCAAAATTCAACTAAAATAGAAAACAATATTGTAAAAACCTAATAAAATTCCTAGTGGAACATACATGTTTTAACAACCTAGGGTTAAAATATTAAAGCCTAATTAAACTTCTAAGTCACCTAAATGGTTTCTAGATTGAAGGGTATCAAGGTTATCCACAAGTTTGGGAAGGCTCTAATCTCAACACCTAAAACAGAACCTAAAGTTGTTCTAAAATTCTAACAAACATTCTAAGGGAACATACATGTCTACCCTAACACATACTAAAAAATCAAAGCCAAATTCTTCACCAATTGGAAGAACAAAATTCAACAAAATAGATGGTCAAATATGCAAAATTAAAAGAATTAAACAAAATAAGAAAAATCAAATCAAATTGAAAAACGCATGAAAATGCATTTTATTGATTTCAAAAAATCACAAATCTTCTCAGGATCATGGAGATATATTTGAAATAATTTTTGGATCAAAATTGAATTTATTGTGATTTTTTGAATCAATAAAGCATTTAAAAATAATAAAAATGAATAAAAGAAAATAGAAACTTAGAATAAAACATGAGCCACTGGATGAGGAGACTGGTCAAGCAATCCAAGCGCTGAGGGCATGCCACCTCATTAATGAAACACCTGCGTTTTGGACTCAAAAATTCACTTCTCAGATTAAAACACAACCAATGGATCTGGTGGAAAGTCTTTGGTCAAAGTCATATCTAACGGATCAAAGATCATCTTCTTCATTTCTCAGGCTGACCAGATGGAGATCAGGGACGGTGGCCGGAGAAGACTCCTGTCGTTTTCTCCGGTGAGCAGGTGGTTGCAGGTGATCAAACACTCCAAACCTTATACCAATCTCACTCAGAATTTCATCAGGAATTCAAATCTCTTATCCATATGTCCTAACTCTCCATGAATCAACAGATTCAAAGCAAAGTTCAAAATATACATCCAGATCAATAATCATCAATTGCAAATCTAGTGATATAGAATTCATCCTCATGTCACATACATCACTCTGATCTATCTAGATTGCTCTAACTCTCCATGAATCAAGAGATTCGAATCAAAACAGAAATGCTATGTCATGATCAATCATCACCAAATGCTTCCAAATTGATCCTAAAACGATCTACACCTTGTCTAGATCCTAACCACAAGTTCAAATCTAATTACATCATGCTAATTCATGTGGAAATTTGAAAGTTACTAACCTGTTGTAGATCTAGTAACAGAGGTAGCTAGAGCTTGATTCCACCTTCAAAACTCTCTAGAATCATTCAAGGATGCAAGATAAAGATGTTGTAACCTTCAATTTACTCTGAATCAGCCTGGAACTCAAAACACGATTTCACATGCTCCTCTTGAAAACTCAACTGCAACTTCAGTGTTCTTCACCAATTCAATCCCAAAAATTGATCTGAAATCAATCTAATGAATATATAGAGTGTTTCCATGGGCTTTAGCAACTCAATTGAGGCCCAATCCAGCCAATCCAATTTTCTGTTTTTCTCTTCCCATGTACAATGTAACAGTCATGAATTAGCCATGAAAATTGCTCTAGAAGCTTCCCTTTCACTTGCAAATTCCCTTGTGAATGTATTCAGACCAAAAGGAGCACTTGAATTGCATTGGTAAGGAACTTGGATGTGTGACTTGCAAATGAAGAAATCAAACGACAACTCATGAAACTTGGCCTAAACTCAAAATTCTGGTAATGCCAAAGTGTCTAAAATTTAATTTCCATTCAAAAAATGTAGTTACTTGACATGTTTTGGTCCTATAACTCAAAATTGGCATTTTCCCTCCTTAATTCATTTGAAAATTTCCCTTATTCAAACCATTTCAAACCAAGTCTTGCCATGAGACCAATCAATCCATCATGACCTCCTGCCTAGCCTAAAAACCCCATTTTGAACAACTTTCATGTTGAACAAAATTGCATTTGACAAGTGCAAGTTGGAGATTTTGGCCTATGATTGAAAATGACCTATAATCTCACTTTCCCAAAATACCCCTGACTTGTAAATCTCATAACTTGAGTTCTACAAATCAGATGGAAGACTTCTAGTAGAATTTAGAAAGCTAAGGTCATGAGTAACAACCTTAATGTTGGCCAAAAGTTCATGTGAAACCTCCTTCTAGGTCAAAAATAGCTTTGAAGTCATATGATTTTCACAGACAAATTTCAGTGGCCTCTAAGGACTTGTAACTTGTCTGGGTCATAACTTGAGTTATATAAATCCCCTTAAGGACTTCTAGTACTTAAATTAAAGGTATTGAGATGCTCTACAAGTTTCATGTTGGCCAAAGATCGATTTGAAACTTTTATCTTGACTTATGAGGTCATGAAGTTAGGCACTAAACAGGGGATTTTACACTGAAACCCTAATTTAGCAACTTCCCAAACTCTTGAATCTTCTTGATTTGTTCTTGGCACAACACCACAAATGTCTTATCATATCTTTCCATGAACTCCATGACCTAAAAGTAGGATTTGACACTCTTCAATTGCCCAGTTGACCTAGAATTGATCCAAATGAAACCCTAATTGCTTGCACCTCAACTGTGGCTCTTGCATTTGACACAATGACTTGATTAAAATCTCCCATGGACCTCTAGGAATTCAATGAGCTCCATACACATCCTCTTCACAACCCTCTGATGGTCTTCAGTTGATCCTCAAGTTAGGAGAAGATTCACACTCAAACATCTAAACTCTTAGGCATTCAAATCACCTTCTGATGACTTTGACAACTTCTCAATCTTGAATGAGACCTCTTGCTAGGCTTCTCTTGACAAGAATAACACTTGATCCCATACTATATGAATGATAACATGATATGAAAATGATATAACTATGCAAATGTTAATGTAATGAAACATAAACCAGATAAGAAAAGGTTGTACAAATTTTGGGGTACAACAGCTGCCCTTATTCAAACGGCTTGGACCCGACTGGGTGAAGAGCGAACGACTTTCAACCAATAAAGGTATAAGAAGGTTGAATACCATGAAACCCGGAAATTTGCCAACCGCAGAAATACACAGCAAAACTGCTTGGGGAACAACATCCGTTGTGTTGAACCTAGTTGTTACGGCAACAACTGATCAATCATCTGATAAAACTTGGGATTCCAACATTAACCCCCTGTGTAATGCCACAGGCATCAAATTAACTTTGCAAGGAACAACTATGTCCACAACTGGACTAAACTTCGTCAACACGAGGAGAGACTCCATCACCATGGGTACAATTCCATCCATAACTGGAATAACGATCTCTGTCAGTCACATGTAACAACTTCACTGGGGACAATTCCGTCGATCGCGGATAATAACTCTGTCTACACGGGTAACAATCACTGTCAACACAGGTAACACTTCCGTCAACACGGGCAACAATCATTGTCAACACAGGTAACAAATCCGTCAACACGAATAACAATCTCTGGCGATTTTACTAGGACAACTCCGTCAATCACGGGTAACAACTCCGTCAACACGGATAATAATTATTGTCAACACAGGTACGATCTCTGTCAGCCACAGGTAACCACCTCTGTCAACACAGGTGCAATGACTATCAATCACACGTACGATCCGTCAACACGGATAACAATCACCGTCAGCATGGGGAAACGATTCCGTCAACATGGATAACAATCTCTGTCAATCACAGGGTACGATCCGTCAACACGGATAACAATCTCCGTCAGCGTGGGGCAACAATCATTGTCAATACAGGCACAATTGAAAGATACGAGAAACTTAACCAAACAACTCTGTGGGGAAATCACTAGTGACACCTCCGAAAGTTTAAGACATGAAATCTTCTACGGCTGACATAACAGCAACCTGAGAATAATCCCACTGGGGGACGAAAAGTTACTTAACCAAACAAATCTGTTCAGGGACGAACATTATCAACACCTGTCTCACGCTGAGAATTTGAATATCTAGAGATCCTTATGAACAAGAATCTCACTCCTCTGCAAGGGATAACACCGAAAACCAAAGAGGTAACCAACCTGGCTTATGTTTCAAAATGCGTATGCTTGACAATGGCGTAATGCTCCATACGGCATGGCAATGCTACACGTTTAAGTGGATGCAAACATGATGATATATGCAAAATGCAAAGATGCCAAGAGGCGCTTCAGCAAAATAAATGCCGAAGACAAGACCCAATCCGCTGGGGATGAACGGGTATTACAGACATATTCCAACAAAATAAATGCTGGAGGTGAAGCCAACTCCGCTGGGGATAACCATCCTGTTGGGGAATGGCTCACAAGCTTGAAATTACGAACTCTGATGAGGATGTTCATCTTGTCGGAGGAAAAAACAGACTACTGGGGAGAAGGAAAAATAGTCCTGCGCGAGGATAATCCTTCTGAACCAAAGACAACTTGGTTATACTCTGCGGGAGTTACCCATGTTTGGAATGGAGTGTGCACATACTCACTACTGAGAATGCACCTTCTGTTGGGGACATCAAGATCCATTGAGGCAACCTTCCTGGGGAATACTCTTCTGGGGAGGACCACCCACATCCAATAGGGATAAGTGCCATCTCAAATCTTCTGAGATAAGATGTGACTTCCATCTGCCGAGGAGTGATACAATCAATATGCCACAGGACTCCGGCTGGGGAACACAACTTCCCTGCCTGTTTGCTCCAAAGGTGAGAACCCTGCAAAACACAAACGAGACAAAAAAAATATATACAACAAGATCTATTCCGATTAGTATTCGTGACGTCCGTTCAGTCAACTCGAAGTTTTAGCAATTATTGGCAAGGGCCAGCAAGTTTATGCACATGCAAGTTCATCAAAAACATCGGCGTTTTACACAAACAAAACAGTAAAGAAAAAGCATCAAGTACTGAATAACATGCTTTATTAATAATGGGCCTGTAAATAGGCAAACTTTTGTACACTGGATGCAACACCTGAAAAGAGGAAGTCACGCACAAGCAAAATACAAGTATTACAGAAGTATAAAGAAAATTTGTATACATGTCGGCAACGTGGTACAGACGAACACCATGAGCTGATCCTCCTATGACTCGCCTGACTCTGACGCTTTCCCAATACTCGACCTTCAGAAGAGATTGTTTCGGATATACGACCCCTAGGTACTCCCACACCACTAAGCAACACAGTATCAAACTCGGACCGCAGTCATTTGCTTTTTCAAATCCCTAACTTTTGCGTGAGCCGCCCTTTGCGGGTTTTCAATTCACCGGGATACCCTTTTTTGCCGAAGTTGCCCTTTTCAGGTTTTCAACTTCGCGGGTGTACATTTTTCCCATTTTATCCCTAACTTTTGCCCGAACCTTTTATTTCTTTTTTATGGTTCGCCGGGATGCCCCATTTTTGCCTGGATATTCTTTTTCTTTCCAGCTAGTCATTTTAAGCAAAGTATTTTTTAACTGCGTCCGAGTTCACAGGGGACGTAAAATCCTCACCATCCATGGTGGATAACAGTAAGGCTCCTCCAGAGAAAACCTTTCTAACGACATATGGACCTTCATAGTTGGGAGTCCATTTGCCCCTGTAATCTGATTGTGGTGGGAGAATCTTTTTCAGCACAAGATTGCCCGTCTGAAAGCTTCGAGGACACACCATTTTATCATAAGCTATCTTCATCCGACTCTGATACAGCCGACCATATGCTAGAGAAGCCAGTCTTTTCTCATCCATTAAACTGAGCTGATTCAATCTATCTTTCACCCATTCTGCCTCATCTAATTGGAGATCACGCAAAACCCTCAGAGAAGGAATCTCAATCTCCAATGGTAGGACAGCCTCCATACCATATACCAGTGAAAAAGGAGTTGCCCCGGTTGATGTGCGTACCGTCGTACGATAACCGTGCAAAGCAAAAGGCAACATCTCATGCCAGTCCTTGTAGGTCACAACCATCTGCTGAACCATCTTCTTTATGTTTTTATTGGCCGCTTCAACAGCGCCATTCATCTTGGGCCGATAAGGAGAAGAGTTGTGATGTTCAATTTTGAAATTCGGGCATAATTCCTTCATCATCTTGTTATTCAAATTCGAACCGTTGTCAGTGATAATCCGCTCCGGGATTCCATATCTGCAGATAATATCTTTCTTGATAAATCTGGCCATCACCTGCTTGGTAATATTAGCATACGATGCCGCTTCAACCCATTTGGTGAAGTAATCAATAGCCACCAAGATAAACCGATGTCCGTTGGATGCCGTGGGCTCAATCTTCCCAATCACATCAATTCCCCACATGGAAAAAGGCCAAGGCGACGACATAACGTTCAGAGGGCTCGGAGGCACATGAATCTTATCCACATAAATCTGGCATTTATGACACTTCTTTGCAAATTTGAAACAATCTGTTTCCATTGTTAGCAAGTAATACCCTGCTCTTAATAGCTTTCTCGTCATTGCATGTCCGTCGGCATGTGTGCCAAATGTACCCTCGTGGATTTCTTCTATTAGCAACTTAGCCTCTTTCTCATCCACACACCGCAACAACACCAAGTCGTGGTTTCTCTTGTACAAAACCCCATCCGGATTCAGATAGAAATTGCCAGCCAATCTCCTAAGAGTTTTCTGATCACGACTGGATGCCCCAGCCGGATACTCTTGGTTCTTCAGGAAATTCTGGATATCATAATACCACGGTTTGCCATCAGAAGCTTCCTCAATAGCGAATATGAAAGCGGGCCTATCAAGGCGATAAATAACTATTCTGGGAGCCTCATTCCAGAAGTTAACCTTATACATCGAGGACAACATCGCGAGAGCGTCTGCCATATGATTTTCTGCTCGTGGTACATGGTGCAATTCCACCTTATCAAAGAAAGGTAACAACCTCCTTGCATAATTTATATAGGGTATCAGATTGGGCTGACGAGTCTCCCACTCTCCCTTGATCTGGTTCACAACTAGAGCAGAGTCTCCGTACACATCAAGATTTTTAATTCTCAGGTCGATAGCTTCTTCGAGCCCCATAATGCACGCTTCATATTCGACCTCATTATTGGTAACTGGAAAGGTCAATCTAGCAGTGAATGGGATGTGCGACCCATGGGGAGTAGTAATGATTGCCCCTATTCCACTTCCATATGAATTGACGGCACCGTCAAATATCAATTGCCATTTGGAACCCGGCTGTGGACCTTCATCCGGCAACGGCTCCTCACAGTCCTTCATTTTTAAGTACATGATATCCTCGTCAGGAAAATCAAAATTCATCGACCGGTAATCATCAATTGGCTGCTCAGCTAGGTATTCTGATAGAACGCTACCTTTGATAGCCTTTTGAGAAACGTACTGAATATCGTATTCTGTCAATACCATCTGCCACCGGGCAATCCTTCCGGAAAGTGCGTGCTTTTCAAATGCGTATTTGATCGGATCCATATTTGAAATTAGCATGGTTGTATGATTTATCATGTATTATCCCAGACGTTTGGCAGCCCAAGCTAGCGCACAACATGTTTTTTCGAGCATTGAGTAACGAGACTCACAGTCTGTGAAATTTTTACTCAAGTAGTAAATCGCATGCTCTTTACGTCCAGTCTTGTCATGTTGACCGAGAACACAACCCATACTTTTCTCAAGAACCGTCAAATACATAATCAATGGTCTCCCGGCTACTGGGGGTATCAATATTGGAGGTTCCTGCAAATATTGTTTTATTTTCTCAAACGCCCTTTGACAATCTTCATTCCAGGTCACAACCTGATCTTTTTTCAACAAATTGAATAATGGCTCGCACGTGGCCGTTAGATGAGATATGAACCGGGCAATGTAGTTCAATCTCCCTAAAAAACCACGAACTTCTTTTTCTATTTTCGGCGTTGGCATTTCTTGTATTGCTTTTATCTTAGCAGGATCAACCTCAATTCCTTTTTCGCTCACAATAAACCCCAATAGCTTACCAGATCTCACCTCGAAGGTGCACTTATTAGGATTCAGCCTCAACTTGAATTTCCTAAGCCTCTTGAACAATTTCAGAAGATTGACCAGATGCTCTTCCTCTGTCTGGGATTTGGCAATCATATCATCAACATAGACTTCTATCTCTTTATGCATCATGTCATGAAAGAGCGTTGTCATAGCTCCCTGATATGTTGCCCCGGCGTTCTTCAAACCAAAGGGCAACACTTTATAGCAGAATGTCCCCCACGGAGTAATAAAAGTTGTTTTCTCCATATCATCCGGCGTCATATTTATCTGAACTTCCTCCTTAATTTTCACAACCATATCTGGTCGAGTTCTTCTGAGCTTTTATTTAACCGACGAACATTCTTGCGCAATGCAGACGGTGAACCACCATATCAGTATCCAACCCAGGCATATCTTCGTAAGACCAAGCAAAGATATCAATGTACTCCTGCAGCATCTCGATAAGCCTTTGCATGATATCACTTTGCAGTACAGCCCCTATCCGGATGTTCCTAACAACCTCTTCGGACCCTACGTTGATAATTTCAATTTCCTCCTGATGAGGCAGAATGATTCTCTCTTCTTGTTTCAAAAGTCGAGTCAGCTCTTCTGATAAGTTGCTATCCTCAACAATCTCTTCTTCTGCTTGAAATATCGGGTGCTCGAAGTCGAAACGAGTCATAGGAAGTGCGTGATCGGTGTCGTCTGAAATATGAATCCTGCAATGAGAATGGTTAAATGTTTCAAATAATGCAAATAAAGCACATAACCACGTTGCCATTTTATTGTTAAAGCAAAAACAGGAAAAACAAGGATCACAAAATTTGTATGGGAAAAACGCCTTTATTAATGATTAAACAAAGTACACACATAAGCAGGTAGCCCTAAAAACAAAATCACTATGCCCTGGGTAGGACACATGATTGTACAATAATTGAGAAAACAAATCATTACTGTTTTATAGTCACTGGGACAAGTTCCTGGATAGACCAGTTGCACAGATTCTGTCCTGGCACGCCGGGCTTGATCCACGAGTCCATATCGCAGTCACTATCTCCGTCTTCAGCATCAGAAACAACATTGATTGTTTCATAACAGACCCCACCTGGAGTGATCACCACTGGTCCTTTGATTTTTGGCACGCCTGATGCAGAAGGTGACTATGTCGAGCGATACCCCAACCCAAACATGTCCATCTTGACTGGAATTTCTAAGACTTTGCCCCATCCTTTGGTTGCTCCATCCTGAACCACTGCCTGAGCGTCTTTATACGAAGACATGGCCACCTCTGGCCCTTTGCTAGGCACATGAGACTTGTCCTTGATCTGCAACCCCTTGAAAGCTTGGCATGGCGTCTCATGGATCTCCCCATCCACTTCGACGTACTTGAATGACGAAAGATGACTAACCAGAATGTCCTTCTCTCCGCAAATAGTAACAACATTGTCCCCAACCATGTATTTGAGTTTCTGATGCAGCGTGGACGTCACAGCCCCTGCAGAATGTATCCATGGTCGCCCAAGTAAACAACTGTAAGCTGGATGTATGTCCATGATGTAGAACACTGTGTCAAAAACTTTCGGCCCGACCTGGAGCGGCAACATTATGGATCCAAACACCGACCTTCTGGTCCCATCAAAAGCCCTCACGACCAAGTCACTTGGCGTGCATATGATTCCTCGGACATCTAGCTTCATCATAGCCTTATTCGGCAACACATCCAAAGATGATCCGGTGTCTACAAGAACATGGGACATAACAGTGCCCTGACACTCCACTGAAATGTGCAAGGCCATATTATGGTCCCGACCTCTAGGCGTCAAATCAAAGTCAGTAAATCCTAAGCTGTGTCCAGCATTCACATGTGCTAGTACCCCCTCAAGCTGATTAACAGTTACTTCCTGAGGTACAAAAGACGTGTCCAAGATTTTCAACAAGGCATTTCGATGGGCCTCGGAACAAAGCAACAAAGATAGTATGAAAATTTTGGAGGGCGTCTACTGCAAGTGCTCCACAATCTTATAGTCACTTTTGCGAATCAACCTCATAAACTCTTCTACATCCTTGCCCGATGTTTCTTTCTCTTTTGGCTGGGAAGGTCCTCCTTCATTCACTTTGGCTTTGCCTCTAGCAATCCTCTCAGCATCGACTTCAGGTGAAGTGAAGATTCTACCACTTCGGGTCATACCTCCCGCTTCAACAAGACTATCCACTGCCCCTGCTGGCTGGATATCCACATTAATCTTTTCCCTGTTGAAAAAAGCTTCCAATCCATAATTCCATGGGATGACTTTCGTACTTTGATAAGGAACGGGCCCTACTTTCGTTATCGTGATAGTTGGCCGCTTGGCAGGCGCTGATATCCTAATAGTCTTTCGTGGAATTGTAATTATTGCGACCTTATCCTGCTTTTCATATGTTACCTCATCAGGTTTCTCAACAGCAGTGCGGTCAAACTGCAAAGTTCCCTCATCAATCATGGCCTGAATACCTCTCTTCAAATCAATACAGCCCTCTGGTCGGGTCCAACAATCCAAACAGTATTCATCACATTCGTGGAAGACCCCTCCTTTCAACAATTTACTTTTAACATAGCTTAAAGGTGTCTTCAGATGATTTACGTCCATAACCAAATCCAAATCCTCTTCTGTCAAAACAGCATTCGCTCCATGATTCGGCATTGGTTTCTGTATAATGTTAGGCCCATCCTGGATGAAGTTGATGACTTTACTATCAATCAAATCTTGGATTTTGTGTTTAAAAGCATGACAACTCTCGATATCATGTCTGGGTGCCCCGGAATGAAATTCACACTGCTTACTAGTATCATACCCGTAAGGAAGCGCTCCTGTGGGTGGGTCCAACGTTCTCTTCTCAACCAGATTCAAACTTAACAGCGTCTGAAGCAATTCTGCATACATTGACGGAGGTGTATCAAATACCCTCTTCGGCTTCCCATTCTGAATCCTTCTCTAGGAAGGATTATACCTTTGTTGTTGTTGCTGCTGTTGTTATGGTTGTTGTCGTTGTTGAGGTATAGGGATCGTCACACTAGCAACCTGTGGTTGAATATACTGATTCCGACCTCTACCTCGTCCTCGACCACCATACACTGCGCTGGCGTCTCCTTGCCTTTTACCACCAAAGACCTTTTTTGCACCTCCAGCTGAGGTCGATTCACCGGCTTGAATCTTACCAATTTTGATGCCATTTTCAATTCGTTCCCCCATGAGTATCATGTCAGAGAAACTACCCATCGAGCAATTGAGCAATTTATCATAATACATCCCAGAGAATGTTCCAACAAAAATATCAATCAATTCCCTTTCAACCATAGGGGGGTGGACTCTTGCAGCCAGATCCCGCCAACGCTGAGCATACTCCTTGAAACTTTCCCCGTTCTTCTGTGAAAGACTTTGAAGATGGACCCTATTTGGTGCAAGGTCACTATTGTATTGGTAATGCTTGACGAAAGCATCAGCCAATTCTTTCCAACTTCCGACCTGTGCAGGCTCTAGTCCCATGTACCATTCCAGCGATGGTCCTGACAAACTATCTTGGAAAAAATGCATAAGCATCTTCTCATCATCAGAGTACGCAGACATCCTCCAGTAATATGAACGCACATGAACTCGTGGGTATGTATCCCCTTTATATTTATCAAAAGTGGGAGCTTTGAACTTCAATGGTACTCTCAGCCCAGGAACCAGCCCCATGGTAGCCATGTCCAACCCTGCAGAATTTTGATTGGCTATACCTCTCATCTGTTCCTCTAGCATTTTAATCCTCCGATCACTATCAGTGGGACCCTCCAAACCCATGCCTTGCCCAGAAAAGGCATCTTCCTGACGATCTCTATTCCAGTACGGACCCTCATTACCATATCCGTCATAGGCAGCATTACGACCATGACCATGACCACTTTGGAAGAACCTGGGGTCATACCTCAGATTGCCAAGCTCTTGATTAGCAGCCACTGTTGTAAAACTAGTATTGAGAGGACCCATCCCAGCACCATTGGTATTCACATTGCCAAACCCAGCATTGTCGTAGCCATTGTTACCAAAACCTTGATTGTTATCACCAAACCCTCCGTTGCCGAGGCCCTGAGTGTTGAAGCCATCATTGCCATCCCGATTGCCAAAGCCAAGACCCTGATTGTTGTCACCGAAAGCAGTATTGATACCAACATTCCTGTTGGTTTCCACGTTCCCATTAACATTATCAACATTTCTGTTACCAGCGTTACCATTGTCGTTACCAATACCAGTCTCACCAGAATTTGGTATCACTTCCTCCCTGCGAGGAGTCTCAACATGAGCAGAGTTGTATTCAGTATTACCAGTCGCTCGCACCAGCAGCGGTTGCACCAGAGTTTGAAGATGTTCTTGGCCTTTAGCAACAACTTCCATGGTCTGCATGAATTAGGCCAACCTATCCCGGATCTCCTGCATCTCAGACTGTACCTGATCATGATCCTCTTACTGTTGCTTCTTGTAGCGTACCGGTGAATTCTCTGTTCGTCAATCTTGAGACAACCTGTAAGATGTAGGAGATAAGATTCGAGCTCAAAAAGGTACCTTTCATGCAATATAAATATGAAAATTCACACATGTAAATATGCACCGGGTTAATTTCTCACCCCCCCCCCCCCCCGATTCTAGTTCCGGAGAAGAAGCCACAACGACAATGGAGTCCCAAGCAGGCGAACGCAGAATCAAAAACCTCATACATAAACGAATGCCAAGAGGCAGAGTACAAAGATACAACTGAATACAACTGAAAAAGACCTCGTCCAACAAGCCTGGCGATGGTCAAAATACAAGTACGAATAACAAGAGAAAAGCAAAGATAAATCAAGCCAAATGGCGCGCCCTGACATCTTCCAATATCCTCAACGTCTCTGGATGAACTAGTCTGGAGATTAGTGTTGCACCCCAAAATTTGCCCTCTTTCAAGGCTTGACTCATTTCTTCATTTCTTTCAAATTCAATGACATAAGGGAGGCCCATCATTCCAAATTCAAGGTTCATGAACTCAAGGCTAGATTCAAGAATATTACAAAGAGAAATTTCATGACATTTGCAAGAATGTCACATTTGTTACAAAATCTAAACTCTTGGTAATGCTTAGGAAATTAAGCTATTTCTAGTCTTAATTCAAGTTTCTAAAAATAACTTCATGCCATGGTATCCCCCATGCCCCATCAAGTCCACATGGTCCTCTTTGTGCTTACAAACATGGGCAATGCGTGCATTCATGGGCAATTTGAATATGGTCCAAAAAAGCCCCATGCAAGAAGTGGCAATGTGTATCATATTACAAAATCATTTTATGTCACCTAACCAAGGCTATAAGCTTATGTTGATACATCTACACATCAAAAATCAGAATTTGAAAATGATGTCCAAAAGGTAGTGTTATTGGTTACATGAGTATGTTCAAACAAATCAACCAACCAATGGGTACAAGGATGAATAGAAAGGTAGAGTGCTGCAGAAGAAAATACAATAAAAAAACATACTAGAAATGGAAGGAAAGTGGGGCTGCACCAAAAGGTGGTAAAAGATATTGCCAAGAATGGAAATTCTGAAAATGGAGAAGTGTGCAAGAGCTGTGGTTTTGGTACAGCAGAAAAAGGCCGCAGAAAAGTGAGATAAGGAGGGAAGGAGCTGCACACAAACTATCATTCACTATCATTCACAACATTGAGATAGAGAGATTGAGAGCAAAGAAACCCTAAAAAACCAGAAAAATAGAGAGAGCAAAAACCAGCCAAAGATTAAGAAAGTAAAAGAGAAATACAAGGGAGCCATTGAGAAGGAGAGCCATCAAAGCATAGAGTGAAGGGAAGTGAACACCTAGCCAAAAGAAGTGGAGGCTTTGCAAGGAGGGTAACAACTCTTGGGTATCCATTTCTGAAAACTCTTTTCTTCTTTTATACTGTGCATTTGTCATTTATTCTCCTTGTTTGAGTGTTATTGTGTTGTGTATAACATGTAAGATCCTAAGGGGGACCAAGAAACCTTTTGAAAAAACCCAAGAAGGAAGGAAAAACAAAGAAAAAAAGTCAAATTTTACACAGCAGGGCTGACACGGGCCGTGTCATGCAAGACGGGCGGTCGTGTCACGCCACTGCTTAACGTTTCTTGGTCCAAATCTTGTGACACGGGCCATGTCATGCAACACGGGCGGCCGTGTCACACCTCTGTTTAACTTTTTGGCCCAGACCTTGTGACACGGGCTGTGTCATGCAACACGGGCGGCCGTGTCACACCGCTGTTTAAGTTTTTTCTGCATTTCTCCCCCAGACCTTGTGACACGGGCCGTGTCACACCGCTGTTTGACTCAAAACTCATTTTTTTTTCCTGGAACTGTGACACGGGCCGTGTCACACAACACGGCCGCCCGTGTCAGACCCCTTCGTGTCATTTTTTTTTGCGTTTTGTTTTTTTTAAGCCGATTAACCCGTTGTGCGGTATGGTTTTTATGCATGTTTATTGTTGGTCATTTTTTTACCTTTGGTTCTAAAAACTATTTTCAAGAAAACAAACTCTCGATTCTCATCGAGCCATTTTTGACCTTGTAAGCCGATTGCCTTATGCGTCGCCGTCGACCTTGCTCGCTTCACCTTAAATATTTTTAAGCAACTAAAACCCTTGACCCAACGTCAAGCGGATTTTCTCAAATAATGGTTAAACCAACTCACCATATTTAAGAAAAGGATAAAGTTCACTTTGTATTGAACTAAAGAGAGAGGATTAAGTGTAGACTTCTTCCTCTCCGAGTGTCGAGATGCTCACTGTAGTGTGGGTGATTTTGATACTCGTCTTTCAATATGAAGACGTTTTCATCCACAGCTTTTTCTCCCAAAAAACCTCGGCCCCGTACGGAGTGCATTTTCAAAACACATGCAATAAATAAATCAATTCTCTTTGTATTGAACTAAAGAGAGAGGATTGAGTGTAGACTTCTTCTTCTCCGAGTGTTGGGATATTCACTGTAGTGTGGGTGGTCTCGATACTCGTCTTTCAATACGAAGACGTGACTCTATTCGCCACCTACCTCCTTCTACAACTTCCTTCCGCAACTTTCCCCATCTAAAATCTCTGTCCCGCACCGAGCGCATTTTCAAACTTATTTTCGTAACAAAACTTGAACGGTCGTGGAGTGGTTAGGCGTAGGCCTTCTCCTATCCCGAGTGCTGACGTTTACCGTAGGGTTATCCGTCGCGAAAGCACTTACCATTCAAAACCAAAAACACTTTAATAAGAGAATGAAGTTCTCTTTGTATTGAACTAAAGAGAGAGGATTAAGTGTAGACTTCTTCCTCTCCGAGTGTCGAGATGCTCACTGTAGTGTGGGTGGTTTTGATACTCGTCTTTCAATACGAAGACGCTATGTTCGCCACACCCTTTCATAACAAAAACTTTGAGATAAAGAATTGGGTACTACCCGTAGGGGTTACTACTGAGGACCTATCTCGCCCCTAAAAAACAATTTAACAAATCAAATGTGACATCTTGCCTCGCATGGCGAAAACTAATCTTTCAAAAAGGATATGATACGTCCGTTCTACTGCAAACAGGTAATGCCTAAGTCTCCAACGAGCGAGCAGCAATACACCTAACTGCTAGAATGCATACGATAGCATCATCCATAAAGTCATCAACAAATCGTAGGCCGAACTACGGCTGCTCTGATATCTCATTACCAGATGAGGATACGTAGGCACAAGACGGCGATGTCTTGGCGAGCACAATCTCCCCTATCACCCATAGTTTCCCGAACTACGTCGACTCTGACTTTCTCATATCCGTTGAGAATACATAGGCCTAGAACCACGAAGTCCTACCGAGTCCGTTCTTTCCCTTCTTCCCCCCGTTACCTTTCTTTCCCCATTTCTAAACCCTTTTCGGTATCTTTTGGAACACTCTTCATAGTAAAATCTTTAAGCAAATATAATCACACACAACAAACAAATGGTTCCCATCGAGTACGATGGATGTGAGGGGTGCTAATACCTTCCCTTTGCATAACCGGCTTCCGAACCCGTTCATGGTTGCGAGACCATCTTATCCGTTCTTTTCTTAAGGTTTTCTCGATATTTTCCTTTCCCCTCATGGGATAAATAAAGTTCGGTGGCGACTCTTCTGTCCTTTTCCTTTTCGCCTTCCCCGTCGTTGCGCGTATTTTTCGAGTAGCGACAGCTGGCGACTCTGCTGGGGACTCCTAGCAAGCCAAACCTAATTTGTTTGTTGCATTTGTGCTTTATTTGCTTTTATGTTTTATTTTATTTTGTTATTGTGTTTCTTTCTAACCTGTTGGGTTTATTGGGATGGTTTGTGAGGATAAAAGCTTTCTACCCGAGCTTTCGAGTATACACTAAGATTAGGAGGTGGTTTCTTTTTGATTTGCGAGACGTAGGACTCGTTGAGTTGGATCAAATTCCACCGCTCAGATGAGACCCCGTTGGAAAGATTATGTCCTACGTGTAGTCGTAACGGCGTTTTATTTCCGACGTGGGATTCCGTGATTCTGAGGACCTCTTGTAGAACCTTATTCCAAAAGGTTACTAAAACATAACTCTGTGTTCATCCTTTTGAAGGGAATACCGTCTTACGAGTAGTCGTTATGATGGAAAACTTTTGAGGGTTAGTGCATGGGACTTTGTTTAAAAGCCTTTTGGGATGCCCTCTTATAAACCATTAGATTGCCCACCCGTGGTGAGAGATATTTTGTTACAATACCCTGCAGGATCTATGAATTTGATCCATGTGTTTCCATTCTCATATGCATCCATAAAGCATTGCATTTCATAGCATTATTGCATCTCAAGGGACTTAAGAGACTGTGATTATCATAGGTATTGAAGAACAAGATGAATGATCAAAGGAAAAGAAGTACAAATTCCTTAAAGTTCAGAGAATCGAAGTTGGGACCAATCTAAGATCTTTTGATTGATGTGCCAAAAGTTATCAAAATCAACTTTCAAGGGAAATATGGGAAATTGCTTGACCTTCTCCATTCTGGGATCGATACATGGGCTTTGTTCGCTATGGTTCAATTTTATGATGCGCCTCTCAGATGCTTCACCTTTCAAGATTATCAGTTGGCTCCTACTCTTGAAGAATATTCTCACCTTTTGAATATCAAGATCAAGGATCAATCTATTTATACCGGCCTAGAAGAAGAGCCAAAGTCTTCTGTCATTGCTCTCGCTCTCCGTATGACCGAGGAAGAGGTTAAAGATGGTCTAACCAATAAGGGAGGTACTCAAGGCTTTCCTTTGAGGTTTTTGCTAGATAAAGCCAATCTGTACAAGACCAATGGGGATTGGGAAAGTTTTGGTATTATCGTTGCTCTAATGATTTATGGGATTGTCCTCTTTCCAAATGTGGACAATTTCATAGACATCACTGCTATCATTCTCTTCATGCAAAAGAATCCTATCCCTACCCTCCTCGCTGATGTTTACCACTCCATTCATTGGAGAAGTGAAAAGAAGACAGGAATGGTCCAATGCTGTTCTCATCTACTGTTCAAATGGTATGCTTCCCACCTGCCGAAGAAAGGGCCGTTTGTGGAAAACAAGAAGAAACTGAAATGGTCTCAACGCATTATGTCTCTAGAGGCCAGTGATATTGCTTGGTACTCTCATGAGTATTACGACATGGAGATCATCTTTAGTTGTGGGAACTTCGGTAATGTACCTCTAATCAGTAGGGTTGGTTGCATCAACTACAACCCCGTCATGGCGTTGCGTCAGTTGGGCTATGCTATGGAAGATGAGCCCGAAGCAGAGAAGGTTCAGAGTTTCTTTTTGCTAGCCACAACAGACGATCCTACGTTTTTCAGGAATATTGTCAAAGCGTGGGCCAAGGTTCATACGAAGGGGAGGAAAGAGTTAAAGGTGAAGAACTGTGTGGCTAAGGAGCCCTACAACCGATGGTTGCAAGCTAGAGTGTCCGAAAGGTTGCTTCCATTTCCCTCCCAACCATCCATGCGAGAAGAACCTCCTGCTCCCACTCATGTATCCATGGAGGAATATGAGAAACTAAAGCTAGTGATAGAAAGGTTGACAAAGGAAAATCAAGACCTTCAGGCTAAGGTTCACCAAGCAGGAGTGGAGAATGGCCAATATAAGAGGAAAGTGGAGTCCGAACAAGACCAAGTGGCTGAGAGTAGCAAGAAGCTGAAGCTAGAAGCAGATCTGAGGGTCAGGTATCAAGAAGGTTTTGAAGGAGCTGATGCATCAGTAAAAGCCCTCTGACAACGCTTAAAGGAAACCAAGGCCTCTTGTGATAAAGCGTGGAGATTCTTCGAGTTAGCCTCTGCTGAAAAGAAGAAGACAAGGGAGGAACTTGAGGCCGATATTGTTGTCCTAGAAAAGGAGTTGAAGGGTGCCTTAATTCTAGCCGAAAGCGAGCGACAACTCAAAGAAGAAGCATTGAGAGCTTCAAATGTCACCTCTGATGTATGGCATAACACATGCTCAGAATTGGAGACTTCTCAGGAAACAGCCACCCTGTGGAAAGACCGTTTCGAGGCCCTGCAGAGGAATAGTTGACTATGGTTGAAGAAGGAAGCTCAGCTCAACGAACTTTTGGATACGTATGAGGATTCTCTTCGTTATTACCAGCCGACCTTAGACATGTGTCGCGCTAGGTATAACAATCTAGTGGAGCATTGCAACCTTATGATCTGTGATATCCCTTGGTGGTTGGAAAGCGCAATTCAAGACTTGGAAGGAAATGATATTCCTCCTTCCATCCATCACTTTATCCGGCTCTGCGACCAAATGGTTAGAAGATTCATGTCCGAGACAAAAAAGCTTGAAGAACGTCTTTGAAAGAAAGAGTTTTAGTTCATTCAGTATTTTCTTATAGCATGAGTTTTTATTTTGCAGCTTATTGAACAATCAGTTGTATTGAATCTTCCCTCAAAATTAATGAAAGTTTGCTTTTTGGCTTAAATTGTGCATTCTTTACTATTCATTTATAGTTCCATAATACCATTGATAATCATAAATCTTGAAAGTCCCTTGAAGATCATTCGAGCATTGCATATACCCACGCATCATTTTTGCATTCCCTGAAACCCGACCTCATACCGCTTGCCATTTCAGAAGGAAAGAAAGAGAAAGAGCAAACTGACTTCTCAACGTTCATACAACACAAGAGGGAACCAACGAAGAGTCATGGATCAAGTACAACAAGAGCTGCAGGAGTTTAGGGAAAAGATGACGCAATTCATGGAAACAATGCAAGGGGTAGCCAATGGGCAGGAGCAATTGAGAACTCTGGTTCAACCATTGATAGCTCGAGTGGATGGCAGTGGTGTTCTGCATGGAGGAACTACTGTTGTTCCTCCTCCGGCTAATGGTAGCACTTCGCAGGCCAATGGTGACGTCTTCTCCATGAGGGACCTTGGGGCAGGATTACGATCTGACGCTAATAGAAGGTTCGATGCAATCGAAGAAAAGATGAGGAGCATTCTTGAAGGCCAGAATACTATGGGTCTTGACATGTCCAATCTGGGATTGATTCCAGGACTTAGGATTCCTTCAAAGTTCAAAGTGCCAAATTTCGATAAATACAAAGGAACAACATGTCCAAGGGTGCATCTTCGCTCCTATTTCCGAAGGATGTCTGCATACTCCGATGATGAGAAGCTATTGATGCACTTCTTTCAAGATAGCTTGTCAGGTCCATCTTTAGAATTGTATATGGGACTGGAGCCGGTCCATATCAGAAGTTGGAAGGATTTGGCAGAAGCTTTTGTCAAACACTACCAGTATAACAGTGACATAACACCGAATCATGTACAGTTACAGAACCTATCACAAAGGAGAAATGAAGGATTCAAGGAGTACGCCTAGAGGTGGCGCGAGTTGGCTGCGAGGGTTCAACCTCCAATGGTGGAGAGAGAACTCATCGCCTTGTTTGTAGCTACACTACCTGGTGTGTATTATGAGAAATTGATAAGCAACATATCTGGAAGTTTCTCAGATATGATAATCACAAGCGAGAGAGTAGAAAATGGGATTAAATTGGGTAAAATACAAGCAGGAGAAGGGACCTCATCTGGAGGTGGAAGAAAGAACTTCGGTATTAAAAGAAAGGAGAATGAGACAAATGCAATATCAGGTTTTAAGAATCAAAATTGGAACCAGAATCAGAATCAGCATCGCCCACGACCGTACTATCAACAACAACCACAAGTAACTAGTATTGCCATCCCGGCAGTACAACCTCAGCAACAACCACGTCAACAGCAACAACAGCAACAACAACAACCACAACAACAGAATTACGCGCCAAGACCATATCAAGACCGAAGAAGGATGGTAGATAGGCACTTTGACACACCACCAATGCCTTACTCTCAGCTACTACAACACTTAATACAACTGCAGTTGGTCCAGAAAAGGACGATGCCCCTCTAAATGGCTCACCACCACCCGGGTATGACGCCAACGCTAGGTGTGACTTCCACTCTGGCGTTCCCGGCCATCATATTGATGATTGCAAAGCCTTCAAGAACAAGGTACAAGACCTTGTTGATAGTAGGGCCATTAATTTCAACCATGATGCGCCGAATGTTGATCAGAACCCTATGCCAAATCATGGAGCCGGTAGAGTAACTGCTGTTGTTGAAGGGGAGGATTTAGATCTGGTATATGATGTTGAAGAATTGAAGACTCCTTTAAGTTTGGTAAAATGCAAGTTGTTAGAAGGTGGGGTGTTTCCCGGGTGTGAAAAGGATTGTGAAAATTGTGCCGCCCATCCTGAAGGGTGTGAGAGTTTGAAGAGTTATATACAATGTATGATAAACGAAGGTATTTTGCAGTTTGACAAGATCTGTGAGAAAAAGAATGAGAAGATAGTCAGTAAGAAAGAGGATGAGATGGTCACCATCTCTATGCCTTACAAAACAATCACTATTTCTGCGCCGCCAGCGCGACCTACCATCATCTTTACGAAGGCAGGACCTATACCTTATGAAAGCTCCAAGGAGATCCCTTGGAACTATGGACCGGAAGTCTACTGCAATGGACAGAAGCATGAATTAAAAAGCTTGCCTTTGGACTCAGTTGACAACTTGGTGGGAACCGGGGGAATGACTCGGAGTGGGAGGATATTTGCACATCCCGAAGTAAGTGCAGAAAGAGCTGATAAAGGTAAAAGGAAGGTAGTGGCGGAGGAAACCTCTCAGGCTGGAGAAAAAGAAGTCGTGCTGAAAGACGCAGAAGAGTTTATGCGCTTAATAAGAAAGAGTGACTATAAGATCGTGGATCATCTACAACATACGCCTTCAAAAATTTCTATCTTGTCGTTGTTTTTATGTTCCGAGGCTCATAGGAATGCTTTGCTCAGAGTCTTGGATAATGCTTATGTACCACAAGAAATATTCGTCAATCAGTTCAAAGGAGTAGTGGCCCATGTCAATGCAGGGAATGGTTTGGGATTCACTGACCGTGATTTGACACCGAAAGGAAGGAATCATAACTTGGCTCTGCATATCTCTATGGAATGTGGAGGTGTCGTTTTGTCTCATGTATTGGTAGACACTGGGTCGTCATTAAATGTGCTACCCAAGAAAGCCCTCATGAAGCTAGACACTCGAGGGATAATATGTACGCCAAGCGATATGGTGGTCAGAGCTTTTGATGGGACAAGGAGGTCCGTGTTTGGAGAGCTAACCTTGACAATTCAAGACGGTCCTGAGGTTTTTGATGCGGTTTTCTATATAATGGATATCCAGCTGGTGTATAGCTGTCTCTTGGGTCGGCCTTGGATACACTCAGCAGGAGCGGTGACGTTAAACCTACACCGAAAGCTAAAGTATATGGTGGGTGATAACATTGTGACTGTTTGTGGAGAGGAAGACATCATGGTAAGCCATCTGTCCTCATTCAAGTATGTGGAGGTCGATGGTGAAATTCACGAAACCCTGTGCCAAGCCTTTGAGACAGTCCAAATCAAAGAGAAAGCAACAGTTGAAGCCAAGGCGCCAGAAGTTGCTATGTCATCCTACAAGGAAGCCCAAGCTGTGGTGAAGTCTGGATCAGCGAAAGGATGGGGGGAGGTGATAAGCGTCCCCAACAAACAAGATAAGTTCAGATTAAGGTACAGCCCCTACGCATCTTCTTCAAGCGCTCCTCGTTACAAAGGGCCTATTCAATTCACCAGTGATTGGGTGGTGTTCGAAGTGATCAACGCCGTATCTGACGAGGAAGGAGATAGTGACTGTGACATGGATGCATGGATCCAACCATGCATCCCCGGTCAAGGCTTGAAGAATTGGACCATGGAAGAAGTTATCACTGTGACTTATGAAGAGTAATTGTTTTGTTTTGATTAATGTATTGCCATATGCTCTGCCCGGGGCATAATGGTCTTTATTTGTTGGGCCTTATCTTTTATGTGTCTGAACAACCTTTTTTATCATTAGCAATCAAAAGGCGTCTTTTCATTCAAAACTTTGTGATCCTTGTTTTTCTTATTTTTATTTCCAACAATAAAATGGCAATGTGGTTTGTGTTTGTTTGTTTGCATATCATTTAAGCATAAAATCATCATCATTGCAGGTTTCACATTTCAGATACCATCGATTCAGACTCATCTGTGACTCGGTGTGACTTTGACAATCCGATCTTTCAAGCGGAAGGAGAGATTGACGAAAACGAAGACCTGCCTGAAGAGCTTGCCAGATTGTTAAAACAAGAGGAGAAGGTCATCCTTCCTCATCAGGAGGAACTTGAAGTCGTCAACCTAGGAACAGAAGAGGATAAAAAGGAGGTCAGAGTAGGGGTTGCACTACCGAATGATATCAAGCAAAGATTGATTGAGTTACTCCAAGAGTATAAGGATGTCTTTGCTTGGTCATACGAAGATATGCCCGGACTCGACACAAATATTCTAGTTCATCGCCTGCCTTTGCATGAAGAGTGTCCTCCTGTCAAACAGAAACTGAGAAGAACCAGGCCAGATATGGCAGTCAAGATCAAGGAAGAAGTCCAGAAGCAACTAGATGCTGGATTTCATGCTGTGACCAACTACCCTCCTTGGGTCGCTATCATCGTGCCCGTGCCTAAGAAGGACGGCAAAGTCAGGATGTGTGTTGACTATAGGGACCTGAGTAGAGCGAGCCCAAAAGATGATTTTCCGCTCCCCCATATTGACGTTCTCGTTGATAACACCGCACAATACTCAGTGTTTTCCTTCATGGACGGTTTCTCCGGATATAACCAAATCAAGATGGCACCGGAGGACATGGAGAAGACGACTTTTATCACGCCTTAGGGGACGTTTTGTTATAAAGTAATGCCTTTTGGGTTGAAGAATGCAGGGGAAACCTATCAGCAAGCAATGGTCACTCTCTTTCACGATATAATTCATCATGAGATTGAGGTCTATGTCGATGATATGATTGCGAAATCCCAAACGGAGGAGGAGCACCTGGTGAATCTTCTAAAGTTATTTGAGAGGTTGAGAAAGTTCAAATTGAGGTTGAACCCGAATAAGTGTACTTTCGGCGTACGGTCAGGAAAGCTGTTGGGGTTCGTTGTCAGTGAGTAAGGTATTGAGGTCGATCCTATGATGATCAAGGCAATTCAAGAAATGCTAGTGCCAAAGACCGATAAGGAGGTTCGTGGTTTCTTAGGTAGATTGAACTATATCGCAAGGTTCATATCTCACCTCACAGCCACTTGTGAGCCATTGTTTAAGCTATTGAGAAAGGATCAGGCGGTTATCTGGAATGAGAATTGCCAGAGAGCGTTTGAGAAGATAAAAGAGTATCTACAAGAACCTCCAATACTGATACCTCCGGTGGCTGGAAGACCGTTGATAATGTACTTAACAGTTCTTGAGAATTCCATGGGTTGTGTTCTCGGTTAGCACGATGAGACTGGAAGAAAAGAGCATGCAATTTACTACTTGAGTAAGAAGTTCACAGACTGTGAATCCAGATACTCAATGTTGGAGAACCTGAAAGGGCAACTTTGGAAAAAATGGGTATCCCGGTGAATCGAAAACCCGCAAGGGCGGTTCAGGCAAAAGTTAGGGATTTGAAAAGCAAATGACTGCGGCCTGCGTATTGATCTTTAAAGCATAGTGGATTATGGGAGAACTCGAGAAGCAGTCGTTCAAATCAATCTCTTCAGAAGACGAAGCATCAGAAAGGCGTCGAAGTCATGCGAGTCATAGTTGAGTCGTTCTATGGTGGTTGTCTGTACCACATTGCTGACATTTTGATATTCTTGTGCATTTCTGTATATTTCTTACGCAGCTTTCTCATTTCAGGAGTTGTGTCCCTTGTAAATTTGCCTATTTACAGGTCATTTATCAATAAAACATACTATCCAGAAAACCTTTTGTTTTGTTTTTACCGTTTTGTTTGCAAAAGACGCCTGATGTTTTTGATAAAACTTTTCATACATAAATTTGTGGGCTTTGCTATTTATAATTGAAACATTGTATTTTCTTGAATAACGTCTTAAGTGATAATTGAGATGGTACCTGCTGCATAAAACATACTTGTTTATTTGTTATTTGCAAGAGAACTTTCCTCGAGGCTTCTCCAAAAGTTCCTCATCTAAAGGAAGTGTGCAGTTTAAGTGGGTTCTCACCCCCAGCAGTTTGAAACCTTGACAATCAAAGGATATCCTCAGCAGGTCAAGATTGACATCTCCAGCAGAGCAGGATCGTTTCCAGTGAGCGGGTGTGGGTTTATCCCTCAGCAGTGGAACGAATTCAGAAATTTGTTTTCCGTATAGAGTTTGAACAACTGGCTCCTTTTCCCCTCAGAGTCTAGGTCATTGACTCATTCCTCAAGCGGAAGTTGTATTTGTTGAGTTTATTGCTCATTTCCCCAAGCAAAGGTTGATTTTGATTCCCTCATTGTCTAATCCCCAGTAGGGTGGATTTGCTCTTAGCAGAACAATTTTACCCAGATGTTTGCTCACAAGACCATCCAGGGATTGTTTTCCCCAACATTTGTACTAGACGTGTCTAGTCTTTTCCCCGGCGGAATTAATCCTTTCTCTTTGGAATTTATTTTGCTAAAGTGTTTCCTTTGCATTTGCATCATGTATAACATCCTCCCAAACGCGTAGCATTTCCATTTCGTATGGAACATTATGCCATATTCAAACATATGCATGTAAAACATATGTCGGGTTGCCACCCCTTTGTTTTCAAGCGTATCTCCAGCAGTTATCAATATATTTCTCAATCCTGCGTCGTATCCAGACCTCCAGCCAGGTCATTGACAAATGTGTTCATCTTATCGATCTCCCTAGCGGACTCTATTTATTCAAGTCCATGTTTCCCCAACGGATTTCTTCACCCAGATGGTGAATCGACGAGTGTTCTTCTGAACTTAGGGTTGAGCCGACCTTTGGGTTCGATGCTCGCTTTTAGCAAAATGAAGTGACGGTGAAGTCAAATGATTTTGATAGCTGGCGGCGAAGTTAGATGCTATTAAAAAATTGACGACGAGGTCAGACTATTAAAGAATTGACGACGAGGTCAGATTATGAAGAGAATTGACGACGAAGTCAGAGTATGAAGAGAATGGATGACAAAGTCAGATCATGAAGAGATTTGATGGCGAAGTCAGGTTATGTTGAGAGTTGACGGCGAGGTCGGATTAAGTAAAGAATTGACGGTGAAGTCAGATTATGAGAGGAGTTGACGGTGAAGTCAGATTATGGAGGGGTGACGGCGAAGTCAGGCGTCCTACCAATTTGATGATAAGGACTGACAGCGAAGTCAGGTGTTTGTCAAATTTTATGTGGAGAATTGATGGCGAAGTCAGATCATGTAGAGGGTTGACGGCGACGTCAGAATGGTTTGAGAAATAACGGCGAAGTCAGATGATTTTAATTGACAACGAAGTCAAATTATGTTGTAAGTTGATGGCGAAGTCGGAGGATATGGAGGACTGATGGCGAGATCAGATGTTCTACCAATCAGATGTTTTTTACAGATTATGTTGAATATTGACGGTGAGGTCAGATCTCACAGATTTGATGTTGAGTTCCGACGGCGAAGTTAGATGCTATTAAGAGCTGACGGCAAGGTCAGATGTTTGTATTTGATCGACGACTGATGGCGAAGTCAGATGTTCTACCTGATATAGGTGCTTGATGGTGATGTTAGAGGTTTCATTCTGCGGTTGACAAATTTTTGGGTTCTTTTGTATTCAATCACCTTTTACCTCGAATGTTTGAAAGCGTTTGCTTTTCATCCCTTCAGGTCCAAGTCGCTCGAATAGGGGCAGCTGTTGCAGCCCAAAATTTGCCCTCTTTCAAGGCTTGACTCATTTCTTCATTTCTTTCAAATTCAATGACATAAGGGAGGCCCATCATTCCAAATTCAAGGTTCATAAATTCAAGGCTAGTTTCAAGAATATTACAAAGAGAAATTTCATGACATTTGCAAGAATGTCACATTTGTTACAAAATCCAAACTCTTGGTAATGCTTAGGAAATTAAGCTATTTCTAGTCTTAATTCAAGTTTCTAAAAATAACTTCATGCAATGGTATCCCCCATGCCCCATCAAGTCCACATGGTCCTCTTTGTGCTTACAAACATGCAAGGAAATTACTTAAGAGTTAATTCAACATTGGAATATCTCAAGATCAAGGCTATCCGTGCATTCATGGGAAATTTGAATATGGTCCAAAACAGCCCCATGCAATAAGTGGCAATGTGTATCATATTACAAAATCATTTTATGTCACAAAACCAAGGCTATAAGCTTATGTTGATACATCTACACATCAAAAATCAGAATTTGAAAATGATGTCCAAAAGGTAGTGTTATTTGTTACATGAGTATGTCCAAACAAATGAACCAACCAATGGGTACAAGGATAAATAAAAAGGTAGAGTGCTGCAGAAGAAAATACAGCAAAAAAAACATACTAGAAATGGAAGAAAAGTGGGGCTGCACCAAAAGGGGGTAAAAGATATTGCCAGGAATGGAATTTCTGAAAATGGAGAAGTGTGCAAGAGTTGTGGTTTCGGTACAGCAGAAAAAGGCATTAGAAAAGTGAGATAAGGTGGGAAGGAGCTTCAAACAAACTATCATTCACTATCATTCACAACATTGAGATAGAGAGATTGAGAGCAAAGAAACCCTAAAAAACCAGAAAAATAGAGAGAGCAAAAACCAGTCAAAGATTAAGAAAGTAAAAGAAATACAAGGGAACCATTGAGAAGGAGAGCCATCAAAGCATAGAGTGAAGGGAAGTGAACACCTAGCCAAAAGCAATGGAGGCTTTGCAAGGAGGGTAACAACTCTTGGATATCCATTTCTTAAAACTCTTTTTTTCTTTTATATTGTGCATTTGTCATTTATTCTCTTTGTTTGAGTGTTGTTGTGTTGTGTATAACATGTAAGATCCCAAGGGGGACCAAGAAACCTTTTGAAAAAACCCAAGAAGGAAGGAAAAACAAAGAAAAAAAGTCAGATTTTACACAGCAGGGCTGACACGGGCCGTGTCATGCAAGACGGGCGGTCGTGTCACACCACTGCTTAACGTTTCTTGGTCCAAATCTTGTGACACGGGCCGTGTCATGCAACACGGTCGGCCGTGTCACACCTCTGTTTAACTTTTTGGCCTAGACCTTATGACACGGGCTGTGTCATGCAACACGGGCGGCCGTGTCACACCGCTGTTTAAGTTTTTTCTGCATTTCTCCCCCAGACCTTGTGACACGGGCCGTGTCATGCAACATGGGTGGCCGTGTCACACCGCTGTTTGACTCAAAACTCATTTTTTCCTAGAACTGTGACATGGGCCGTGTCACACAACACGACCGCCCGTGTCAGACCCCTGTTTTTCACATTTTTTCGACTTTTAACTTTAAAATTTTTTTTCAAGAAACTATTTTGTTTTTTTTTTGCGTTTTGTTTTTTTTGAGCCGATTAACCCGTTGTGTCGGTATGGTTTTTATGCATGTTTATTGTTGGTCATTTTTTTGTTACCTTTGGTTCTAAAAACTATTTTCAAGAAAACAAAATCTCGATTCTCATCGAGCCGTTTTTGACCTTGTAAGCCGATTTCCTTGTGCGTCGCCATCGACCTTGCTCGCTTCACCTCAAATCTTTTTAAGCAACTAAAACCCTTGACCCAACGTCAAGCGGATTTTCTCAAATAATGGTTAAACCAAATCACCATATTTAACAAAAGGATAAAGTTCACTTTGTATTAAACTAAAGAGAGAGGATTAAGTGTAGACTTCTTCCTCTCTGAGTGTCGAGATGCTCACTGTAGTGTGGGTGGTTTTGATACTCGTCTTTCAATACGAAGATGTTTTCATCCACACCTTTTTCTCCCAAAAAACCTCAGCCCCGTACCGTGTGCATTTTCAAAACACTTGCAATAAATAAATCAATTTTCTTTGTATTGAACTAAAGAGAGAGGATTGAGTGTAGACTTCTTCCTCTCCGAGTGTTGGGATATTCACTGTAGTGTGGGTGGTCTCGATACTCGTCTTTCAATACGAAGACGTGACTCTATCTGCCACCTACCTCCTTCTACAACTTCCTTCCGCATCTTTCCCCACCTAAAATCGGTCCCGCACCGAGCGCGTTTTCAAACTAATTTTCGTAACAAAACTTGAACAGTCGTGGAGTGGTTAGGCGTAGGCCTTCTCCTATCCCGAGTGCTGACGTTTACCGTAGGGTTCTCCGTCGCGAAAGCACTTACCATTCAAAACCAAAAACACTTTAATAAGAGAATGAAGTTTTGTTTGTATTAAACTAAAGAGAGAGGATTAAGTGTAGACTTCTTCCTCTCCGAGTGTCGAGATGCTCACTGTAGTGTGGGTGGTTTTGATACTCGTCTTTCAATACGAAGACGTTTTCATCCACACCTTTTTCTCCCAAAAAACCTCGGCCCCGTACCGAGTTCATTTTTAAAACACTTGCAATAAATAAATAAATTCTCTTTGTATTGAACTAAATAGAGAGGATTGAGTGTAGACTTCTTCCTCTCTGAGTGTTGGGATATTCACTGTAGTGTGGGTGGTTTCGATACTCGTCTTTCATTACGAAGACGTGACTCTATCCGCCACCTACCTCCTTCTACAACTTCCTTCCACAACTTTCCCCACCTAAAATCTCGGTCCCGCACCGAGCGCATTTTCAAACTAATTTTCGTAACAAAACTTGAACGGTCGTGGAGTGGTTAGGCGTAGGCCTTCTCCTATCCCGAGTGCTGACGTTTACCGTAGGGTTCTCCGTCGCGAAAGCACTTACCATTCAAAACCAAAAACCCTTTAATAAGAGAATGAAGTTCTCTTTGTATTGAACTAAAGAGAGAGGATTAAGTGTAAACTTCTTCCTCTCCGAGTGTTGAGATGCTCACTGTAGTGTGGGTGGTTTTGATACTCGTATTTCAATACGAAGACGCTATGTTCGCCACACCCTCTCATAATAAAAACTTTGAGATAAAGAATTGGGTACTACCCGTATGGGTTACTATCCGAGGACCTATCTCGCTCTTAAAAAATAATTCAACAAATCAAATGTGACATCTTGCCTCGCATGGCAAAAACTAATCTTTCAAAAAGGATATGATACGTCCGTTCTACTGCAAACAGGTAATGCCTAAGTCTCCAACGAGCGAGCAACAATACACCTAACTGCTAGAATGCGTACGATAGCATCATCCATAAAGTCATCAACAAATCGTAGGCCGAACTACGGCTGCTCTGATATCTCATACCAGATGAGGATATGTAGGCACAAGACAGTGATGTCTTGGCGAGCACAATCTCCCCTATCACCCGTAGTTTCCCGAACTACGTCGACTCTGACTTTCTCTTATCCGTTGAGAATACGTAGGCCTAGGACCACGAAGTCCTACCAAGTATGTTATTTCCCTTCTTCCCCCCGTTACCTTTCTTTCCCCATTTCTAAACCCTTTTCTGTATATTTTGGAACACTCTTCATAGTAAAATCTTTAAGCAAATATAATCACACACGACAAACAAATGGTTCCCATCGAGTACGATGGATGCGAGGGGTGCTAATACCTTCCCTTAGCATAACCGCCTTCCGAACCCGTTCATGGTTGCGAGACCATCTTATCCGTTCTTTTGTTAAGGTTTTCTCGATATTTTCCTTTCCCCTCATGGGATAAATAAAGTTCGGTGGCGACTCTTCTCTCCTTTTCCTTTTCGCCTTCCCCGTCGTTGCACGTATTTTTCGAGTAGCGACCATTAGTTCCTGTATCAATAATGCATGCCGCTCAACAGTGGATCTTAGCTTTTTGGCGTCCTCTTCACAAGTTCCCCTGCCAAAACACTCATCAATCCTGCATCTTTTGAAGCCAGCCTTCAATTCGCCACCCCTAGTTTCTTTGACCATGTTGCTCACTCTAGACTCAACGTCACGTCTAAGGGATGCCTCTTCAGCAATCTTCATATCCTTAGCACTGAGCTGCTCCTCTAACTGAGAAATTTGAAGCTTCAACTCATCTTCACGCTCCTTCCGGCTAGTAAGCGTGGCATTCCACAAAAGTTCCCATTCAGAAAGTCGAGAATAAGCCTTGTTCAGAAGTTCTTTCTTAGTAGCAAGTACACTAACACCATTCAAGGATACTCCTACATTCTCTCTCTTGCTGGTTTCTTTAGTCAAGTCTGAACCCAACCTATTAATCATCTCAGTCTGCTTCTTCAAAGTGAAGGTTGCCTCATTCTTCTCATGCCGTAGCTGGAAAATATCTTTTTCTAACTCTTCCTTCTCAGCCAGCAGCTTGTTATATTTCTCAATCTCTACTGAATTAGGTTCTTCAATCACCGGAAGATACAAAGGCTCTACAGCAGGATATGGCATCAGAGAAGTACTAACTCTATCATGGATCCAGAGCCGATAAGGATTATAAGCTCGACTGTCACTCTTACCAAGCAATGTCTTTCCTCTTCTGTGAATATTAACCCAAGCATGCCTCAATCTGACCAAACCATCTCCATCTAATAAACCCGTGAGATACAGAGATTCCTGTATCTCGTCTTCAACCGGAGAGTCCTTCAAAGCATAGCCAAATTGTCTCACAAGCAGAGAAGGGTTATAGTTAATACAACCTTTCCGTCCAATCACAGGAATGTACGGAAAGCCACTGCAACTATATATAATATCCACTCCGAGCAAGTTCCGATCAAACCAAATAATATTCTCAGCACACAATCCCATCAATCTAGAAGACCAATCTAAAGTACCAATAGTATCAACAAAAGGTCCCTTCTTAGGAAGATGTCCCTGAAACCACCTGTATAGAAGAGGTACACAACAAGAAACATTCTTTCCCCGACGCTTCTCATGCTTATAGTGAATAGAATGATAAACATCACCCAAGAGAGTAGGCACCGGATTCTTCGAGGCAAGAATAAAGAAAGCATCTGAGTCAACAAAATCAGGCAAGTTGGGGAACAATACAATCCCATAAATGCAAATAGCCAGAATAGCATTGAAGATAATCCAACATCCATCCTTCGCACACTGCGTAGCCTTCTCAACCAAGCAAGAAAGATGAAAACCATAAGCTCCATTGAACTTGACCAAACCTCCGGGGAACTCAGAAGCATCTAAACTGACAATCTCAGCAAGCTTAGCCAACGCAGGCTCAGTATCCTCGTGAATAAAAGGCATCTAATCTAACACAGGAACTCCCAACATATTAGAATATTCCTCCAAAGTAGGAGCCAAAATAAAATCAGGGAACAAGAAGCATCTCAACTGAGGCTCGTAAAACTGCAGCAAGGTATACAATCCAGTCATCTCAAACACAGAAGGTCTGTACAACAAATTGAGCAGTTTCCCATAAGACTCTCTAAACTCAGCCCTCACTCTCTGATCTGCTAGAGCAACCAACTACAATAAGGAACTGATATCTAGAAAAGGCAGCCTGTAAGCAACTGTCCTCTTCATGGACTCCATGTCTGGCAAGAAAGGACATTAGAATCTGAGGGGAAAAAGCACACCTGCAACATAAATACACGTTAATGAAATGCAAACATGAAAATGCAGATGCATATGCAACAGGGGATCAAGTGCAATAATGAAGAACTGTGTTATGTTGTACTGCAGCTTGATAACCATCAGATCTTCTCCTCAAACCAAACCAACCACAAAAGAACCCTCACAACCAATTCTCACTGACAGAGATAAACCAGGTGTTCTGAGGCCAGAGTTTCCTGCAAAAAGACCCACCTACCCTCTCACAGGTATGTACTTAACTCGCAGACGAGGTACGACATCCTATGTGGTCATCAGCATCACAGACTTTCAAGAGTGATGATACGATACCTAGAAGGTGTGGCATCATCATCCCTTGAAGAGTCCTCACTTAGCCGAATCCCAAATGATAGGTTCCCAGAGTCAACAACCCTCAAATCCAACAACCTGTCGAGCCCAAAGGGCCAAGCAAGATGCCATCAAAGAGAATCTCGTCTGAGTGTAAATTTTGTAGCTAGCTGGTGCGAGCAAAGCAAGCAGGCTAACCACTACTCTCTACTTCTAAGTCTATGTGCACTCAAGCCCAGGTTCATCTTATCTTTCAAACTAACCCTCTACCCACAGCAATATAACAATGATACATAGTACTGAAAGTAAAGACAGAAAGATAAATACATACAAAACCCCCGACGGGAAAACAAGCGCTAGGATTGACTCGCATAGGGAACCGAGGGATGTCCCCAGCAGAGTCGCCAGCTGTCGCTACTGCGAAAATCGGCGCTGGCTATGACAGAAGAGTCGCCACCGTGCGTTATTTATCCCAAAAGAGGGAAAGGAAACGCTCAGAGTAAACCTAATGCAAAGAGGGAAAGGAATGTTCATCGCAACCAAATCCTGGATTCGGGAGTCGGTTACGCAAGGGGAAGGTATTAACACCTCTCACGTCCATCGTACTAGACGGGATCCACGCTTGTCTTCTGTCTAAGGGTATGTTAATCTATCTACTCTAAAGGTCTGGGTTAAAAAGAAAAGGAAAAAGACTCGGCAATGTATCGTACTTTATGCCTACGTATTCCCATCTGGAACGAGAAATAAGAGCCAACGTAGTTCGCCTAACTACGGGTTAAGGGGGAAAGGTTGCTCGCCGAGATGTCGCATCTCATGCCGACGTACTTTCATACGGCATGAAAGATCAGAGCGAACGTAGTTCGGGCTACGGAAGACACAAGTTTGTCTGACAGTTTTTTATCTCCTTATGAAAGGGTTTTCCTGATTAAGGGTCCAAGAGGTCAAAAACAGAGTTTGAATGTTTGTTTGAGTCTTTTATGAAAGAACTGTTTTTTAGGATTTTTGCAATCTCAGTCGCACTAGAGACTATGACCCAGGAGTGAACGCTTCGTATGTCACCCAAAGGGTACCACACTAACATCCAGATTACTGGAGAGAGTCCCTCCACCAACCTTTTCCCAGATAGCTTAAGGCTCGTAATGTACGACTTCAATTAACCTTATTAATGTATTTTTGAGTTGTTTTGAGAGGAGAAGAGAAAGACACCCTAAAAATATGGTTGAAAAATAATCTACCTACAATTATCATGCATGGGTCAGAACCTAATGTCTGTCATAATTCCCTCTTGCACAGAGGAAATCAGAGATCCTTGGGGAAACAGCAAAAGAAAGCAAGCAGTAAACAGTAAACAGTAAAATGCATGCTATGCAACAGTACAAGCAAAGCAAGGGAGAAAAAAATAGGCAAGAGGAGACAAGCTCTACTTAAAACCTAGAGGTAATCAACACAAGCAAACAGACAATACAACAAACGAAAAGAAACAGAGAAAGCAGCCCCAGCAGCAGCAATAGTCTTCAGCAAACAACAACTTCAATTCTCAACAGCAGCAGCTCTAAACAACAAATCTTCTTGACAGCAAAGTTGACAGCAAAAGAATTCATCTTCAAGCTAGATTCTATCCTCAAGCTTCATCAAACTTCATCTTCAATCTCTAACAAGCATACTCCAAGCAAAGGATTAATCACTAAGATCAAGGTTGAAATGTTGAAAACTTAATGAAAACCAAAGGAAATCATCAAGTACCAACATTGAAATGGAAAGGCATCCTCAAAGTTCTACTCAACTATGGGCATACCACACATCCCTCCAAAGGAGAGATGGAGTTTCCCTAGGAGGACTTTACATCATTGGATAGAATAGAAGCACATAATGCATTCTATGTTTGATGAAAGAAAATCAAAACTAGCACTAATGGCTCTTCCTAAAACCCTAATTTTCTAAGCTCCTAAAACAACTCCTAAAAGAAAAGGAAACTTCAACTCCAAGCTCCAATCATCAAGCCACAACAGCTACACCAATTCTAGAAGACCTATCAAAAAGGAATCCAAGCAAATCCAGCTCCAAAGTCACCAACAAGACCAAGCAAGCAAAGGCACACAAAATATAACACCACAAGCACAAGCAACTTGCAAAATTCAACTAAAATAGAAAAAAAAGTTGTAAAAATCTAATAAAATTCCTAGGCGAACATACATGTTTGAAAAACCTAGGGTTAAAATATTAAAGCCTAATTCAACTTCTAAGTCACCTAAATAATTTCTAGATTGAAGGGTATCAAGGTGATCCATAAGTCTGGGAAGGCTCTAATCTTAACACCTAAAACAGAACCTAAAATTGTTCTAAAATTCTAAAAAAATTTCTAAGGGAACATACATGTCTACCCTAACACATACTAAAAAATTAAAGTCAAATTCATCACCAATTGGAAGAACAAAATTCAACAAAACAGATGGTCAAATATGCAAAATTAAAAGAATTAAACAAAATAATAAAAATCAAATTAAATTGAAAAATGCATGAAAGTGCATTTTATTGATTTCAGAAAATCACAAACCTTCTCAAGATCATGGAGATATTTTGGAAAGGATTTTTGGATCAAAATTGAATTTATTATGATTTTTTGAATCAATAAAGCATTTAAAAATAATAAAAATGAATAAAAGAAAATAGAAACTCAGAATAAAACATGAGCCACTGGATGAGGAGACTGGTCAAGCAATCCAAGCGCTGAGGGCATGCCACCTCATTAATGAAACGCCTGCGTTTTGGACTCAAAAATTCACTTCTCAAATTAAAACACAACCAATGGATCTGGTGGAAAGTCTTTGGTCAAAGGCAGATCTAACGGATCAAAGATCATTTTCTTCATTTCTCAGGCTGACCAGATGGAGATCAGGGACGGTGGCCGGAGAAGACTCCGGTCGTCTTCTCTGGTGAGCAGGTGGTTGCAGGTGATCAAACACTCCAAACCTTATACCAATCTCACTTAGAATTTCATCAAGAATTCAAATCTCCTATCCATATGTCCTAACTCTCCATGAATCAAGAGATTCGAAGCAAAGTTCAGAATATACATCCAGATCAATCATCATTAATTGCAAATCTAATGATATAGAATTCATCCTCATGTCACATACATCACTCTGATCTATCTAGATTGCTCTAACTCTCCATGAATCAAGAGATTCGAATCAAAACAGAAATGTTATGTCATGATCAATCATCACCAAATGCTTCCAAATTGATCCTAAAACGATCTACACCTTGTCTAGATCCTAACCACAAGTTCAAATCTAATTATATCATGCTAATTCATGTGGAAATTTGAAAGTTACTAACCTGTTGTAGATCTAGTAACAGAGGTAGCTAGAGCTTGATTCCACCTTCAAAACTCTCCAGAATCATTCAAGGATGCAAGATAAAGATGTTGTAAGCTTCAATTTACTCTGAATCAGCCTGGAAAACCAAAACACGATTTCACTTGCTCCTCTTGAAAACTCAACTGCAACTTCAGTGTTCTTCACCAATTCAATCCCAAAAATTGATCTGAAATCAATCTAATGAATATATAGAGTGTTTCCATGGGCTTTAGCAACTCAATTGAGGCCCAATCCAACCAATCCAATTTTCTGTTTTTCTCTTCCCATGTGCAATGTAACAGTCACGAATTAGCCATGAAAATTGCTCTAGAAGCTTCCCTTTCACTTGCAAATTCCCTTGTGAATATATTCAGACCAAAAGGAGCACTTGAATTGCATTGGTAAGGAACTTGGATGTGTGACTTGCAAATGAAGAAATCAAATGACAATTCATGAAACTTGGCCTAAACTCAAAATTCTGGTAATGCCAAAGTGTCTAAAATTCAATTTCCATTCAAAAAGTGTAGTTACTTGACATGTTTTGGTCCTATAACTCAAAATTGGCATTTTCCCTCCTTAATTCATTTGAAAATTTCCCTTATTCAAACCAAGTCTTCCCATGAGCCCAATCAATCCATCATGACCTCTTGTATAGCCTAAAAACCCCATTCTGAACAACTTTCATGTTGAACAAAATTGCATTTGACAAGTGCAAGTTGGAGATTTTGGCCTATGATTGAAAATGACCTATAATCTCACTTTCCCAAAATACCCCTGACTTGTAAATCTCATAACATGAGTTTTACAAATCAGATGGAAGACTTCTAGTACAATTTAGAAAGCCAAGATCATGAGGAACAACTTTCATGTTGTCCAAAAGTTCATGTGAAACCTCATTCTAGGTCAAAAATAGCTTTGAAGTCATATGATTTTCACAGACAAATTTCAGTGGCCTCTGAGGACTTGTAACTTGTCTGGGTTATTACTTGAGTTCTATAAATCCCCTTGAGGACTTCTAGTACTAAAATTAAAGGTATTGAGATTCTCTACAAGTTTCATTTTGGCCAAAGATCCATTTGACACTTTTATCTTGACTTATGTGGTCATGAAGTTAGGCACTAAACAGGGGATTTTACACTGAAACCCTAATTTAGCAACTTCCCGCACTCTTGACTCTTCTTGATTTGTTCTTGGCACAACACCACAAATGTCTTATCATATCTTTCCATGAACTCCATGACCTAAAAGTAGGCTTTGACACTCTTCAATTGCCCAGTTGACCTAGAAATGATCCAAATGAAACCCTAATTGCTTGCACCTCAACTGTGGCTCTTGCATTTGACACAATGACTTGATTAAACTCTCCCATGGCCCTCTAGGAATTATATGAGCTCCATACACATCCTCTTCTCACATTCAAAACTTCACAACCCTCTGATGGTCTTCAGTTGATCCTCAAGTTAGGCGAAGATTCACACTCAAACATCTAAACTCTTAGGCATTCAAATCACCTTCTAATGACTTTGATAACTTTTTAATCTTGAATGAGACCTCTTGCTAGGATTCTCTTGACAAGAATAACACTTGATCCCCTGCTATATGAATGATAACACGATATGCAAATGATATAACTATGCAAATGTTAATGCAATGAAACATAAACCAGGTAAGAAAAGGTTGGGAAAATTTTGGGGTACAATAAGCATTGATGTGTCTCCCCGAGCAGAGATAGATTCTCTTCAACCAGATGTATCCTAGGAAGGATCATCATTTCCCCAGTTGAGTAAAGTACAGAGGTTTATAATCATTCCCAACAGTGGGTCAACAGGCAGTTTTCTCGTAGAAGACTATCCGCAAGTGTTTAGCTCTCGATAGTCCAGACTAAAGTCTCTGGCAGAATTGAAATTCCCCACAGAGTTGTGCTCTCCCCGGCAGGTAGGATTTATTCCAGCGTCTGGTTGCATATCCTCAGCCGAGTCCGCAGTTCCCCAAGAGAGTCGAGTCCTTGGAAGCCGTTCAAGCCATTATTGGTTTTCTCCAGCGGAGAGTGTTTAAATAGTTGTTGTTGTACTTCTCCATCGGAGTCTGTGTCTCCCGGAAGATTCTATCTGCGAAGTCCATGCAGTTTATTTCTGCGATTGACATTGTTTCCTTAGCAGTTTGTGGTTTGTATGCCCAGTTAAGCAAGTACATGTTCTCGTAGAACTTTATCCCCTGCAGAAAGTCGTCTGAGGTTCATTTCCCCAGATTAAGTCCAATTGAGATTGGTGTGATTTCTTCTCCTCAGTAGGATGATTCCTTCTTCCCATCAGAATGGTTCTTTCTCCTTGACAGGAGGGTGTTCTCTTCAGCATTTATTTTGCTGATTTGGCCGTAGCATTTTGCATGATTGCATAACATCTACCCTAAACGCGTAGCATTTCCATTGTGTGGAGCATTACGCCATCGTCAAACATATGCATGTGAAACATGAGCTAGGTCGTCACCGTTATTATATGCAGGTGTTCCTTAGCAGAGTTGTTGTTCAGGATGATTCTTGAGTTCTTCAGCAGAGTTGTTTGTTCAGGATGATTCTTGAAGTCCCCAGCAAAGTTGTTTGTTCAGGATGATTCTTGAGTTCCTTAGCGAAGTTGTTTGTTCAGGATGATTCTTGAGTTCCTCAGCAGAGTTTTTATTTAGGATGATTCTTGAGTTCCTCAGCAGAGTTGTTTGTTCAGGATGATTCTTGAAGTCCCCAATGAAGTTGTTTGTTCAGGATGATTCTTGAGTTCCTCAGCAAAGTTTATTCGTTCAGAATGATTCCGAAATCCCCAGAGCAGAGTTACTTGATCGTTCTCCAGAATCCCCAGTAGAGATGTGTCATCCCTAGCAGGTTTCAAAATAGAGAAGTTGAAATTTCCCTTGAAGACTTGATGATTGAAGTATGGCAGTAGTGCCAAATCCCTTGACTTATTGATGAAGTCCGACTGCGATGTCGAAGCAGTTCTCCTAGCTGACGCGGAGTGCCTGATGGTAAAGGATTGTATATCCTTATTGGTTCACGATTGACTGAGGATTCTATTTCCGACTTACTGACAAAGTCCGGCTGACGCCCGAGAATTTCTCTGAATGCCTGACGACATAATTAACTTGATTGTCAAAAGTTCCTAATGACCCGATGAGTCCCGAGGAATTCTCCTGCTGCCGTGTTGCAGAATTCCTGATGACAATATCAGCTATGTCTCACCAGTTACCGTGTAACCAGTGGTCCCTTGATGACTTGAGGAAGAAGCTGCAGCAAAACCTGATGATCATCCTGACGGAGATTTGAGATTAGTCGCTCACTAGCCAGTTGTCGTGCAACTGTCATTTCAGATTTCGAAGATTGTCTTACCAATCAGAGTTTCGTTTACTTGTGCGGTTGGCAAGTCACCAGTTTTCGTGCAACCAGTGATCCCTTATTGACTTACTGATGGAGTCCGACAAAGATATTGTCGATGTTCCTAACGACCCGATGAGTCCATAGGCGACGATAAGGAATTCCTCTGCAGTGGCGTAGAATGCCCGACGACATAATCGAACAACCTTCACCAGTTATCGTGTAACCAGTGATCCCTTGATGACTTGAGGACGTAGTGCTACAATGAAAGCAGATACGTCAGATCAGTAATTCTCCAGCAAGTTGCCGTACAACTGTCATTTCAGTTTCCAAAGATTTGTCCTCATCTGAGAGTCGTTTACTTGTGCGGTTGGAAAATTTTCGGGTTTATCGGTATTCAACCGTCTTTTACCTTGATTGTTTGAGAGCCGTTCTTTTCTCACCCAGTCAGGTCCAAGCCGTTTGAATAGGGGCAGCTGTTGCACCCCAAAATTTTCCTAACCTTTTTTTCACTTAGCTTGTGTTTCGTTGCATTCATTTTAGCATTATCATCTGCATTCCTTTGACATGTATGCAGGATGTTAAGGGGTATAAATACCAACCAAGGGCTACACAAGGTTGTGAAGCTATCTAAGAGGCTTATTCAAGTGTTCAGGGGTTGAGATCCTCATTGGTGAAGTTAAAGATCCTCAGGAAAGTGGTTGAGGCCAAGTGTGTATATCTCCTAACTTGAAGGTTGTGGGAAGTCATCAGATGATTTTGGATCCATGAGAGAAGACTTGAAGCCTTGAGAGAGCTCATGAGAAGTATTGAAGTTCAGTTTGGAGCCTAGACAGGTCATCATGTGAAGGATATGAAGATACAACCAAGATAAGTGCAACTAGGGTTTCATCTGGTCAACCCTGGGTCAATTGAGGATTTGAAGAAGGTTGAGACCTAATTCTAGAGACATGTGATCATGGACTAATGTCTTAAGATGCCCAAGGGATGATTCGAAGGTCAACTCATCATGAATCAAGACTGTGAGGAGTTCCTAAGCTAGGGTTGCTATGCTTGACAGTGTAAAATCCCCTGGTTTAGTGCCTAAATTCAAGACCACATAACTCAAGATGTGATTTTCATCTCACCTTGACCCCAACATGATTATTGTAGAGCATGAGCATAGCTTTAATTTGAGTACTATAAGTACTTGATAGGGTTTATAGAACTCAAGTTATGAGTCAGACAAGTTACATGTCATCAGATGAATGTGAATTTGGAGCTTGAAAATCAACCAAATTGCATGAGATTTTTAACCTAGAAAGATGATTCTCATGAACTTTTGGCCAATATGAATGTTGTTCCTTATCTTCTTAGCTTTCTAGAAAGTACTAGAAGTCCATGATTGGATTTGTAGAACTCAAGTTACAAGCTTTGCAAGACAAGGGTATTTTGGGAATTTCGATTTATAGGCCATTTTTGGTTATGGGTCAATTTCATCAACTTAGACACCTCAAATGGACTCTTGATCAACTTGAACGTTTTTCAAAATAATGTTGTTAGTCCAACCATGACCCAAACATTCATTGATATGAAGTAAATATGGAAGTGAATGAAGGAATTTCATGGAACATAATTAAAAGGCATAAAAAGATTAAAATTCTAAAACAATTCATTTTTGTGCAAAACATGGCAAGTTTGTGCATTTTTTGAAAGTAGAAGACATTTGGAGTGAATTGGCATTGTTACATTTTCAAGTTGGAGTTTGGTTCATGTCCATTTCAAGTATTGCTTAAAGTTGAAGTAACATAATCAATGTACACCATAGGATTGAATTGAGGATTCAATTTGGTCCATTCATATTCATGAGGTTTTATGCAATAAATTTGAGCAAGGATGGGAGCTTCTACAAGCCTGAATCGTGACTGTCATGAGAAGAAAAGTGGGGAAAATCAGAAAATTAGATTGGAGGAATTGAGCCATAACTGCGCCAGATAAGGTTCCAAAACAGTTCTATATAAGTTTCTGGAAGAGTTCATAGCAAGTTTGGTAATTGGAAGACCTTGAATGAGGTAAGAAGCACTTGAAAAATTTAGTTAGAAAGTGAAAATTGTTTTTCATCTTGGAGGCCATTGTAGAGGGAATTGAAGCTCAAAGATTCTTCAGCAAGCATCACTAAACATTTCTGAGCAAGTTTGATCAAGAATTGGAGGTTGTTGCACTCTCTATCAAAGCTCAAACCAGGTTTCTTTCATTTCATTATTATTCTCTGATGAGAATAAATTAGGATAGAGCTTAGTTAGATACCTCTTTAGAACCTTTATTAGGCCTTGATAAAGCCTTTGAGTCTTTAGTTTAGGTGATCCATAGAATGTAATCATTGAGGTTCTTTAGATGTTCAAATTAGGTGGATGATTCGTCCTATAAGTTTAGTTTCCCTCAAAATCTTCCTTGCTTAACTAGGATCAACTTTGTGAGCATGTTTCCTCCTGTGGAGGAATTCATTGCATTTTCACAAAGGAGTGGAATCTATGCAAGCTCTCTAAGGTAATGGAGTTGGTTGAGTGCATGTGGTAAGTTCCTGTGGACCTTACCTTGCTTCCCATCTTCATTCTCCTAATATTCTCTTATCCAACCATCTTAGGAACCTTCTTGGGGTAGCATAGTCCCTCCTGTGGAGGAACTTTGCACATCTCCTGAAGGAGTCCCACCTTTAAAACTTTCCAAATCCCTTTGAGTAGGTTGAGTTCCTGTAGTAAGTTCCTGTGGACCTTACCCTTGCTTCCCAACATTCAATTCCTTTCTTTAGGATATATGCCTTGTTTGATTACTTGTGGAATGAATTCCTTATTTGTCATAATTCCTTTCCTTCATTCATGATTGAGTGGTGTGTTGTATTAGAGTAGCTCATGTTTAGGATAGTCTAAGTATAGGTGCATGACTGCATTAAGAGGTTGAGTGAGTCTCCCTCTGCTTGCTTGACTTAAGGGTTGAGGTGATCCTCCCCTTGCTGGTGTGTTGTTTTTTCTTTTTCTAATTGATGTATTTGCATATAAAGGTTGAGGTGACCCTCCCTTTGCTTCTTTGTTTTTGCTTGTTTTCTTTGCTTGATTGCTTAGAGGTTGAGTGAGTGTCCCTCTGCTTGTATTGCTGCATTGCATTTGCATCTTTAATGTTTTCTTTTCTGTTTATTTGCTTTACTGATGTTTAGCAGATATTTTTTCTGTTTTCTGTTTCCCATTGACATGATCCCCAAGGACTCTCACTTCCTTTGATAAGGAAGTGATGATAGAACTTTAGGTTGAAACCTTTACATGATAACGTCTAGGAGTTCCCTGTTTCAAACTCAACCATAGGATGAATCCTTGGAATGACAACATTAGGACTTGACAGTTTCCCCGTAGAGTTCGTTCTCTTCTCATCTCCAAAACAACAGTAAAAAAATTAATAAAGGCAAGTTAGTACATCGTGTTACGAGCCTTAAGCCACTTGGGAAATGATAATTGAGGGGTGTCCTCTCACTCATCTAGAGTGTTTAGTATATGTCCTTTAGACGATATGTGACGCATTCGATCCTAAGTCATAGCCTCTAGTGCAGTACGAACTACAGATATCCATAAAAAACACTTCTTCCGTAAAAGACAAAAACAAACTCCAAACCTCTTTTGCCCCGTGGGCCCTTAATCAGGAAAACGTTTTCAGAAAAAGAGTGTCGTTAACTCTCAATTCTACCACAAATGGTAACGCACGAGACTCCGATGAGCAAGCTGCATACACCAAACTACTGGAACTGTTTGTTAACCCTACTCGGAAAACAGATGAATCTGAACCCCCCGTAATCCGTAGTATCCCAAACTACGTAAGCTCTAATCTCTCACACCTGTTGAGAGTACATGTGCACAATACTGATGTATTGGCGAGTCACCTTCCCTTCACCCGTAGTTAGCCAAACTACGTTGACTCTGATTTCTCGTTCTCTGACGAGAATACGTAGGCACGAAGCGCGACGCTTTGCCGAGCCATATTTTCTTTTCTTTTCGGGCCAGCCTTGATAGGTAGATAGTAAAACCAACCCGTCAGATAAACACAACAAGCGTGGATCCCATCGAGTATGTTGGACGTGAGGGGTGCTAATACATTCCCCTTGCGTAACCGACTCCCAAACCTAGACATGGTTGCGATGACCTTGTCTTACACCTTTTCGTCAGGTTTTTCCGATCGTTTCCTTTCCCTTCTGTGGGATAAATAACGAAAGGTGGCGACTCTCCTGTTTTGCCGACACCTTATTTTCGCAGTAGCGACACACATTCCAAGCCTTGATTTCCAATCCAAATTCGAATCCTTGCTTTGGATCCCAAACCTAAGTCATATTTAAGTGATCCACTCCAAACCAAACCATCCAATTTTCATTTCTCACATTCATTTTTCAGAACTGATCAGAATTCTCTCAAACTCTCCATTTCCAAAATTCACTCAAAGCTCATTTTCATTGGAATTCTTGATTCTTCATTGGAATCAATGGATTCTTGAGCATAAACCTCCATTTACCATCACCATTGAATCATTTTCATCTTCAATTTTCGTGCAAGCTTGGATCTGAATCTGGAGTTGGATCTAGAAGTGATTATTTGAAGCTTTTTGACTCAAATTTGGTTGATCTTCATTCATACAACAACAATTATTGTGGATCTTGAAGTTTTCTAGATTTCTAGCATTTGATCTGCTCAAGTTCAGTTGATCAACATTTACCGAAGCAAATCTCCACTTTGAAGGTTGGAATTCTCGATCCGATTTAATTTTTGAGCTTATCATGTTAATCTTCATATTCGATTGAATTTTGTTGATTTCGATCCGTTCGATTTGTGATATGGCTGTGTAATTGTGTATCCATGCTATTGGATCTCTGTTTTCTGTTGTTAACTTCATGCGAAATTGATAAGTTGATCTGTTGGAACTTTGGATAAGTTGTTTCTGTGCTGGAAAAATTGATCAGGATAGAATGCGGAATGTCTGAATACTCCGTCGAACTTGGGAAAGCTATATCAAATGATGATCACAACATGGGAGTCAGCCATCTGAAAGTCAGTTAACCTGAAGCAGTTAAGTCGAGATTTGATGAATCTCATGCAGCCAAGAAGCACTTTCCCCACAGGTCAGCCAATTAGGGGCAAAGTCATTGCAGACAGGGGCAGACAACCCCAAAAGTGCAGAAGCTATTCCTTACCCGTGGGGAAATTAATGTGAAGCACCTCTCCGAGGTTCAAGATGTTTGGGAAGTTCTTTTCAAACCATCGGAATATGAGATCTCAGATTTCCTTTCGAGGAATATCCCCACAGAGGTCCCACGAGCTGGGGCAAAATCGGAAGCGTAGGAATTGTTCCTCTCCAAAGCTACTCAGAGCTATTCAAACAAGTTTAGCTAACTTTCAAGTGCAAGACGAATGTCAGGAAGTCAGGCTACTATCCCTTGACCCTTTAGCCAAAAAAACTCTGAGTTCAGACAGGGTATTTTTTCCAGCATCAGTCATACCTGATCCTTTGTAAATCCAATTCCCTTTGGTACGCCGGAAGACTTCGTTTGTTTTCTCCAACAAAAGTCCAATCATCATTGGCACGTGTAAGCTATCCCTAGTGGAGTCCGATCATACTGGGCGCGTCCGGTTACCCCCAGTGGAGTTGGTTTCACCTTTGCTGGAGAAGTTTTGTTGTATCCAGCTTTCTCCGGGAGCCCGAACCTGCATTTGCATCTTTGCATGTAGTTATCATATTTGCATCATCCTTGCATTTCATCCTCAAATGCGTAGCATTTCCATTTCGTATGGAGCATTATGCCATATTCAAACATATGCATATGCATTCGAAGCATAAGCCAGTTTCTGTCAACCTTCTGTGGCAACTTAAATCGTTCTTCAATCAATACAGGGGCATTTATCCAACAGCTTTGTTCATACAGCTTATCGTTTTACTCGGGTTTCAGAATGTACGTCAGTTATGATTTGTCCATCAGTCCTCGGATGATGACATCCCCAAGCAAATTTTATTTCCGTTAATTCCTATTGATGACGTGTTTCCCCATTAGGTTTTTCTCTCCGTCTATCCTTAGACGACGTGAGCTTCGGATATGGTTTTTTCTCCGTCTATCCTTAGACGACGTGAGCTTTGGATGTGGTTTTCTTTCTGTTTATCAGATGAGATGGCGTTTTAGGAGGGTTTTCGTGCTGTCAATTCCTATTGACGCTGTGACTCTTTGAAGAATGATTGGCTTCCCTTGTTGATAATTCCTATTGACGACATGGATCTTTGAAGATGGTTTTCTTTCTGTCAATTCCTATTTACGATGTGACCCTTTGAGGATATTTTCTTTCCATAAACTCTTATGGACGAAAGAATTCTGCAATTCGATGAACGGTTTTGAAGTGCGGTTTTGGTGTCTTACCGTCTACTTTTAGACGATGTGAGTATTTTGGTGCCTTTCTGTCTACTTTTAGACGATGTGAGTATTTGGAGTCTTTCCGTCTACTTTTAGACGATGTGAGTATTTGGTGTCTTTCTGTCTACCTTTAGACGACGTGAGTACTGATATTTCTTTTTGTCTATCCTTAGACAATGTGGACCTTTCATGGGTGTCTTCCCGTCTACTTTTAGATGATGTGAGTATTTGGTGTCTTTCCTTAAACTATTAGACTACGTGTGTATTGTTCTTGTTTCTGTCTATCCTTAGACAGTGTAAACGTATTGGGAGACTTTCCGTCTACCATTAGACGATGTGAGTATTTTGGTGTCTTTCCGTCTACTTTTAGACGATGTGAGTATTATTCTCTTCCTGAGGTGAAGTTACCAACTGCATGTTAATCTAGCCTTTGGTTTTGATATCTGTGGCCTTACACAAATGATTGGCAGTGATGTCAGGTGTTCTTTATCAGATAATCAGTTAGCTGGTTACCGTTGCAACTGTCTTTGTTCAATTTTTCTGGATATTTGTTCCCCAATCAGGATTGCAATTTATTTCTGCGGTTGGCAAATTTTCGGGATCTTTGGTATTCAACCGTCTTTTACCTTGATTATTTGAAAGTTGTTCGCTTTTCATCCATTTAGGTCCAAGTCGTTTGAATAGGGGCAGCTGTTGCACCCCAAAATTTGCCCAACCTTTTTCTTTAGTTGGCTTGTGTTTCATTTCATTTTTGTTCTAGCATTTGCATTGCATAGCATTTTTTATTGAACAGGGGATCAAGAGGTTGTGCATAGAGAGAGGAGGTTACTCAGAGTGTTGAGCCTAAGCAAGGGGTGTTACTCAAGTTTGAATGGTCATCAGGTCATCAAGAGGTAGTCAATATTCTTTGAAAGGATTGATGGATGTGGGTCAGCTCCTAACTTGGAGGCCAGTTAAAGATCATCAAAGGATTATGAATGCATGATTATGGATATGGGATGTTGAGAGAGCTCTTTGAGTTCTTTGAGATCCACGTTGGAGCTTGTTCAAGTTGTTGTGTGATGTGGAAGAAGCCACAGTCGAGAATGTTGCATCTAGGGTTTTCATCTGGTTAATCCTCAGTCAGTAGTGAAATCAAAGGAGATTAAGACTCAATTCCATGTATCTATGGTCATGGGATGTTGTGTTGACATGTCTAATATATCATTTCAAGATCAATTCATCAAGAATCAAGAGTGTGAGAAGTTACTAAATTAGGGTTCTCAGTGTAAAATCCCCTGTTTAGTCCCCAACTTCATGACCACCTTTCTCAAGATAGAAGTCTCATATCATCTTGACCCTAACATAAAACTTGTATAGCATGTTCTTAGCTTTCTTTTGAGTACTAGAAGTCATTCATCTGATTTCTAGAACTCAAGTTATGATGTTGACAAGTTACAAGTCCTCAGATGAATGTGATTTTGGTCAACAAAAGTCAACCAACTTCCAAGCCAATTTTGGCCCAGAAGGATGTTTCTCCTTAACCTTTGATGAACATGAAAGTTGTTCCTCATGGTCTTAGATTTCCAAAGAGTACTAGAAGTATTTAGTCTGATTTGTAGAACTCAAGTTATGAGGCTTGCAAGTCAGGGGTATTTTGGGAAAGTGAGATTATAGGTCATAAAATTATAGGTCCATTTCACCAACTTGCAAACTTCAAATGAAAATCTTTCCAACATGAAACTTGCTCCAAATGGAGTCATTTGTTCATCCAAACATTAATAAGTCATGGATTTGGCTTGGAATGGAGAATTGGTGGAAAAAAGCTTTAGAGCACAAAAATGCAATTAATTCATATTGGATCAATTTTGTGCAAGTAAGTGCATATTTTGAGTGCAAATGATATTCTAAATACAATGCCAATGTTAGATTTGCAATTTGAGGTCATTTTGAAGGTTATTTCCATGGTTTCTTCACCATGAAGTAACAAATATGAAATCCACCATAGGATCAAAACAAGGGTCAATTGCTGGCCATTTGATCAATTCAGACCATGTGCAAGTGATTGGAAGCAAGAGTAAGGCTGGTGCAGCTAGTTTTACACATGTTTGGCAAGCAAAAAGTGAAGGAAAAATTGAAATGGCAATTAGGCTTAATAGCATGTAATGGGGCTCCATTTCCATCTGAATCCATCAAATAAAACCTCAACAAGCTTCACAAACCCTAAGAATTCGTTTTGGTGCAGAATTGGCTCAAGAGCAACTTTGAAAAAGTGAATAAAATTTGAAATACAAATTCTGAGATTTACTTCATTTCAAGTAAAATTGAGGATTGCAAAAGCTTTATTGAGGATTGTGGAACGTTTCTGGTTGATTTTCTGTAAGCTTCAACATCATTTGAAGGCTCATGGAAGTTCTCCACTAGGTATCTTCAATTCAACTTATCTCACTGTTTATGCCATGATTTCTTGCCATTTTTGCATATTTGAGACCTAGGAAACATGTAGATCATTAAAAAGTAAAATGAACTGGCATTTGAGATGATTTTTGCTTTGAGCATGAAACTTGTTGTTTGCATTTTGGCCTACTCTTGAGATGTTATGATGAATGAACTGTGGATTTGAACTCTATGTGGTGTGTAGATGATTTCTGGGCTCATTTGGTTGCTGATTTTGAGCTTTTCAATTTGAGCACATTTTCTTTTTCTCTTCGATTCGCTTTGTGTGGTGCTTAAAAATGAAAACTAATGCTGGATTTGGATTCTACGAGAGGAGTAGATGAATTTTGGTTATTAATTTGTTGAATTTGGTTACGTTTTGATACCTGTGTTATTGCTGTTACTGTACACGGTGGAGAGACGGCCGAGGAAGATGACCGGAGAGGGATTCCGACTGTTGTCTGGTTTTAGTTTGTTTCTTTGGGAGAGATGATGAGGTGGATGCTTTTAGTCCGTTAGATCTGCATACTTTGCATACACGCGGTCTTGATTAAGACCTACGCTACACACACTTTGACCACGCACACGGAATCCAATTCAAATTTCATTAATTGATCTGGCACGTTATCAGCCTCTTGATTTGCATACCATTTGATCAAACGAACCACATCTTTCCCTACCATGCGCCGTTGTTGACTTTGAACCACATGATTATTGTTTGGCTTTCTGTTTTTTTTTGGCACGCTGGGTTGGGCTTGCTATCAACACCCCCTTATGGGCCCAGCTAGTTTTTAAACGTGTTTTAGTTGCTATCTGCACCGTGCCTTTTATTATTTTCTTTTTATTTTCTTTTCATTTTTGTTTTATTATCTGTTCGAATTTCATTCATTTAAAATAGTTCTAGTGTTCCAAAAATTCCACAAAAATATTTTTTAGAAACTTTGAGATGTCCTTAATTTTTAGGGTATTTTTATTTTATTTTTTGGTTTTATTTTCAATTAAAATTGGAATTAAACATTGGAGTTATTTTGAATGAGTTAAATTGTGACATTGCTTGCTTCTTGATTTGTTTCTCTCCATTCTTTTGGATCCAATAATTGAAAATTGATCCTCATACCCATGATGAGTTGAACAATTTTTGAGGACCATTTTGCCCCTGGTTTGTTGACTTTAGGGTTGACTTTTGGTGCTTTTCTTTTGACCCTCGATTCTCCCATTACAAAGTGGTACATCTTGAATATTATTTTCTTTTGATGGTGCTTTGAGGGGATATTTGCATTGAGCTTTTGGCCTCTGGTTGCCAACATTTTGTGCACCTCTTGTATTTTATTTGGTAATGTTTGAGCCATTTTCCTAATTTTGATATGACTTGCAAGTCAAGTCATTTCCTAAGGTGGCTCATACAAGTGCATAACCTAGTTTGAGTTGGAAATGACCTTTGTGGATCCAATAAGCTCTCAACTCCTCTTGTTTCATATATTATACATGTTGAGCTTGCCGTATGTTCTTTTTTAGGTCAAAATTATATTCATTGCTAGTTGGTTTGTGCATTCCTTTTTTTGCTTCCATTTAGGGTTTCCATATGTCTTATGCTTGCATTGTTTGCGTGATATCTCTTTTTGTGTGGTTTCTTTTTATGCACTTCTTCTCATCCTTTCTTCTTTGAATTTCCCATATGCATGCTTGGTTGAGATGAGCTTGTGGTGGCTACTGCCCCACACTATTTTCCTACCACTTTCATTCTATGTGTTGCATCTTATGTTTGCATTCTCATTTGCATGATATTTCTTCTTGTTCTTTGTTTCTTCTTTGCCATGTTCCCCATAAGTTCTCTGACCTCTTGAGGTTATGATAGACTTTAAGTTCAAACCATGCATGATAACATTAGGTAGTTTCTCTTTTGAATCTCAATCTTAGGATCACCATTGCATGACAACTTTAGGTTTGTGTTAGTCCCCCTTTAGTTTGTCCCTTCTCTTCTCATCTTCATACAATCTTAACACACTTAATAAAGATAATGGATGTTGTGCCATGAGCTTTATACTTGGGAAATGGTGATTGAGTGGCCACATCTCGATTGCCTAGAGTGTTTGGTATACGTCCTTAGGACGATATGCGACGCATTCGGTCCTAGGTTTTAGACTTTAGTACAACATACATTATGAACACTCAAATTCAAAACAATTCTTCTCTAAAAAACACAAAAAAAACTTCAAACCTTTTTAATCCTTCGGGATTCTAATTAGGAAAATATTTTCAGAAAAAGAGTGTTGTAAATCTTAGTTATATCACAAACGGTAATGCCTAAGTCTCCCATGCTCGAGCTGCATACACCAACTGCTAGAACTACTTGTTAACCCTACTCGGGCCTAAAAAACTTTTGAACCAAACCTGTGGTCCTTTTAGCATGAACTACGTTTGCTCTGATCTTTCATACCATATGAAAGTACATAGGCACAAGATGCGATGTCTTGGCGAGCAGCCTTTTCCCCCTTTCTCCCGTAGTTAGTCGAACTACGTTGACTCTAATTTCTCGTTCCAGACGGGAATACGTAGGCCCATAGTAGCGATGCTATGTCGAGTCCTCCTTTTCTCTTTTCTTTTGTCCTGTGAGCCTTTAGCTAGATAGTTTCAACACACCCTTTTAGATAGACAATAATGCATGGATCCCGTCGAGTACGACGGACGTGAGGGGTGCTAATACCTTCCCCTTGCGTAACCGACTCCCGAATCCAGATATGGTTGCGATGACCTTGTTTTTCCCTTTTTCGCTAGGTTTTTCTGATTGTTTCCTTTCCCTCTCTTTGGGATAAATAACGAAAGGTGGAGACTCTTCTGTTTTCTGCCGGTTGTTTTTCGCAGTTGCGACAATCTGGAGGGCGGTTTGCCGACTGAAGCTGACCGAAGGTTCAAACTGATTGAGGAGAAAATGAAATCATTGGAGAATCAGAACTCTTTGGGCTTGGATATGTCTGATCTTGGTTTGGTTCCTAGGGTCAGAATTCCCCCCAAATTTAAGGGCCCGATTTTGATAAGTACAAAGGGACGACTTGCCCTAGAGTACACATTCGGGCGTACTTCAGAAAAATGTCTGCCTATTCCAGTGACGAGAAGTTGTTGTTGCATTTCTTCCAGGATAGTCTCGCAGGGGCTTCGTTGGAATGGTATACGGGGATTGAGAGAACCCATATTCATAGCTGGAAAGAATTGTCTGAGGCTTTTGTGCGTCACTATCAATATAATAGTGATCTGGCACCCAATCGGGTACAATTGCAGAGTCTGTCGCAGAAAAATTCTGAGTTTCAAAGAATACGCCCAGAGGCTGCGGGATCTGGCTGCAAGGGTACAACCCCCTATGGTTGAAAGGGATTTGATAGACCTGTTTATGGCTTCGCTACCGGGTGTGTACTTCGAGAAGGTGATAGGCTGCATATCTGCAGGGTTTTCTGATTTGGTAATTGTCGGTGAGCGCATTGAAAGTGGGATCAAATCTAGCAAGATTTCCAATGGTGGTGGATCCTCTTAGGGACGAGCGAAGAAGCCGTATTTTGCAAACCCCAAGAGAAAGGAAAGGGATGCAAATGCTATCTCGCACAAAGGTAAGGGTAGAGCTCAGTCTCGTCAGCATCAATAAGTTGCTACTGTAAATATCCCAGCCGCAGCTCCGCAACAAGGTAATGCTCCGCGACCTTATGTTGCTAGGCGCAGGATGCCTGACAGACAATTCATAAATCCTCCGATACCATATTCTTAGTTGTTACAACGGTTGTTGCAAATACAGTTGGTTCAGAAGAGGACCTTTGCTCCTCTCACAGGTATACCGCTTCCTGGTTATAATGCAAACGCTTATTGTGATTTTCTGGCGCCCCAGGCCATGATATTGACCATTGCAAAGGTTTTAAGCATAAGGTCCAGGACTTGCTTGATTCCAAAGCTATTAATTTCACCAATGAGGGGCCCAATGTTACTCAGAACCCCATGCCAGATAATGGGGTGGCAGGAGCCAATGCTGCTATTGAGGGTGAAATGTTGAATCTAATAACTGATGTTGAAGATTTAAAAACTCCGTTGGGTTTTGTGAAAGCTTGTTTGTTGAAGAATGGAGTATTTCCTGGTTGTTCTGCTGATTGCTCAGAATGTGAAGCGCAGCCCGAGGGTTGTGATCTTTTGAAGAGGGGAATTCAGAGAATTATTGACGAAGGTTGTTTTCGGTTTGAATAAGTCGTGAAAGAAGATGCCGAGCATAAAGTGAGTGACGACGGAAACGAAGTTGCCACTATTTCCATTCCATACCGGACTATCAATATTTTAGCGCCTGCTAGGCCAGCTCCGATGACCATTCCTATACTTGGACCCGTGTCGTATGAGAGCACCAGAACTATCCCATGGAACTATGGAGGAGAAGTGTTCTGTAACGGGCAGAAACAAGAATGGATAGAATCGACAAGCGGAAGTCTGCCGGTTGAGAACATAGTCGGTGGCGGAGGTATTACCAGAAGTGGTGGGGTCTTCTCTCCACCAGAGGTTATTGCTGATAAGAATGACAGGTGTAAGCGTAAGGTTGTGATCGAGGAGAATGCCCAACCCTAGGATGTTACTGATGATCTTAGGATACGGAGGAGTTTATGAGGCTAATTCGGAAGAGTGACTACAAAATTATGGATCACTTGAATCAAACTCCTTCGAAGATTTCTATCCTGTCATTGTTGATGAGTTCAGAGGCGCATTGCAATTCTCTACTGAAAGTCTTGAATGCAGCGTAGGTACCCCAGTAGATTTCTGTCAATCATTTGGAGGGGGTAGTCGCTGACGTGAATGCCGACAATGGTCTCGGTTTTACTGATTTAGATCTGACTCCTGCTGGGAGGAATCATAACCGTGCTCTGCACATATCTTTGGAGTGTAGAGGATCGTTGATGTCACATGTCTTGGTTGATACCAGATCATCCCTCAATGTGCTTCCGAAGAAGGTATTGATGAAGTTGGACATCCAGGGTTTGTTATGCACGCCAAGTGATCTGGTCGTGAGGGCTTTTGAGGGATCTAAGAGATCAGTATTTGGAGAAATCACGCTGCCTATTCAGATATGGCCAGTGATTTTTTATTCAACTTTCTATATTATGGATATTCAGCCAGCCTACAGTTGTTTGCTTGGCCAACCTTGGATACATGTTGCTGGGGCAGTTACCTCAACGTTGCATCAAAACCCGAAATACATGGTGGAAGGGAGGATAGTTACCGTGTGCGGTGAAGAGGACATTATGGTTAGTCATTTGTCGTCCTTCAAGTATGTAGAAGTGGATGGTGAGATCCATGAAACACTCTGCTAGGCATTCAAAATAGTTCAGATTCAGGGGAAGTCTCCTGTAGAAGCCAAAGGCCCAGAGGTTTCGATATCGTCGCTCAAGGAAGCCCGTGCTATCGTCGAATCCGACTTGTCTCAGAAGTGGCACCAAGTTCTCTACGTTCCTGTCAAGTAGGACAAGTTCGGCCTGGGATACAAACCCTCTAGTTCTTCTCATATTCCGAGATACAGGGGACCTATTCAGTTCACCAGCAATGGTGTGATATTTGACAAAATCAATGTTGTTGAAGACGATGAAGGTGACAGTGACTGCGACATGGATGTGTGGATTCGTCCATGTGCTCCCGGCCAGAAGCTGTGCAATTGGACTACCGAAGAAGTCATTCATGTTACTGTTGCAGAGTAGTGTTCATTTTTTTGATTACGTTCAGTCGTGCGTTCTGCCCAAGACATAGTGACCCATTTGTGGGGCCTTATTGTTATTTACAGTTTATCATTAATAAAAGATGTTTCGCATTCAAATTTTGTGATCCCTATTTTTCTTGTTTTTGTTTTGCATTTATAATAAATAGAAAAATGGAATTGTGTTTGGTTGTTGCATCGCATAATAAACATAAACATCCTCATGCGGGTTTTTTCTATCAGATGCCATCGATTCAGGTTCAGCTATGACTTCGTATGACTTTGATAATCCCATTTATCAAGCTGAAGATGAGACTGACGAAGACTGTTAACTACCTGAAGAGTTAGCCAGACTTCTCAAGCAAGAGGAAAGGGTCATAATGCCTCATCAGGAGGATATTGAGATTATCAATCAGGGTACCGAGGATGACAAGAAAGAGGTCAAAGTAGGGGCTGCATTGGAAGACAGTGTCAAGAGAAGATTGGTTGAAATGCTATGTGAGTATAAGGATATCTTCAATTGGTCTTACCAAGACATGCCTGGGCCGGATACAAATATTGTGGCACACCGGCTACCTCTCAGAGAAGATTGCTCGCCAGTCAAGCAGAAGTTGAGATGGACAAGGCCTGACATGGCAGTCAAGATCAAAGAAGAAGTTCAGAAGCAGCTGAATCCTGGACTTCTTCCTGTCACAAATTACCCTCCGTAGGTCGCTAATATTGTTCCTGTGCCTAAGAAGGATTGAAATGTCAAGATGTGCGTTGATTATCGAGATCTGAATAAAGCGAGCCCGAAAGACGATTTCCCGCTCCCTCACATCGATGTGTTGGTTGATAACACCGCTAAGTATTTTGTGTTTTCATTCATGGATAGCTTCTCTGGGTATAACCAAATCAAAATGGCCCCAGAGCACATGGAGAAAACTACTTCCATCACACCGTGGGGGACTTTTTGCTATAAGGTGATGCCCTTTGGATTGGAAAATGCAGGGGCAACTTATCAATGGGCGATGGTCACTTTGTTTCATGATATGATTCATCACGAGGTGGAATTCTATGTTAATGACATGATAGCAAAGTCACATACGGAGGAGGGACATCTGGTCGATCTTCTAAAATTGTTTGAAAGGCTAAGGAAGTTCAAGCTGAGGCTGAGTCCTAACAAGTGCACCTTCGGGGTGACATCTGGAAAGTTACTGGGTTTCATTGTCAGTGAAAAGGGTATTGAGGTAGATCCTGCCAAAATAAAAGCTATACAAGAAATGCCTGAGCCGAGAATGGAAAAAGAGGTTCGTGGTTTCCTGGGGAGATTAAACTACATTACAAGGTTTATATCTCATCTCACAGCCACTTGTGAACCGATATTCAAATTGCTAAGAAAAGATCAAATGGACAGGTGGAATGAAAATTGCCAGAAGGCGTTCGAAAGAATAAAAGAATATCTGCAGGAACCTCCAATACTCATGCCTCCAATTGCAGGGAGACCACTGATCATGTACTTCACGGTTCTTGAGAATTCAATGGGATGTGTGCTCGGTCAATAGGAAGAGTCGGTTAGAAAAGAGCATGCCATCTACTACCTGAGTAAGAAAGTCACCGATTGTGAGTCGAGGTACTCAATGTTGGAAAAAACATGTTGTGCACTCGCTTGGGCCGCAAAGCATTTGAGACAGTACATGTTAAACCACACAAGCCTATTGATTTCAAAGATGGATCCAATCAAGTATGTCTTTGAAAAACAAGCACTCTCCGGAAGGATTGCTCGTTGGCAAATGGTGTTAACGGAGTATGATATTCAGTACGTTTCCCAGAAAGCCATTAAGGGAAGCGTTCTGTCGGAATATCTAGCGGAACAGCCGATTGAGGATTTTCAGCCGATGAAGTTTGACTTCCCAGATGAAGACGTCATGTTTCTGAGAATGAAAGACTGTGATGAGCCTTTTCCCGATGAGGGACCTGAGAGAGAATCTCAGTGGAAATTGGTTTTCGACGGAGCGGATAATTCATATGGTAATGGAATCGGTGCGATCATTACTACTCCTCACGGTTCTCATATACCGTTCACCGCCCGATTGACATTTGCATGCACCAATAATGAAGACGAGTATGAAGCTTGCATTATGGGTTTAGAAGAGGCCGTGGATATGAGGATTAAGAATCTGGATGTATATGGTGACTCAACGTTGGTCGTTAACCAAATCAAAGGAGAATGGGAAACTCGTCAGGCCAAACTGGTGCCTTATAGAGATTATGCAAGGAGACTGCTGGCTTTCTTTGATAGAATTGATTTCCATCATATGCCGAGGGCTGAGAATCAGATGGCGAATGCCTTGGCCATGCTAGCTTCTATGTAGAAAGTGAATTTCTGGAATGAAACTCCTGCTATCACCATCATGCATCTTGATAGACTTGCTTTTATGTTTGCCGTTGAGAAAGCATCTGATGGAAAGCCTTGGTATTTCGATATCAAGCATTTTCTCAAGACTCAGGAGTACCCATTTGGGGCATCCAACAAAGATAAGAAGACTCTGAGGAGGTTAGCCGAAAATTTCTATTTGAACAAGGACGATGTGCTCTACAAGAGAAATTTCGACATAGTCTTACTGCGTTGTGTTGATGAACTTGAAGCAAACCTGTTGATGGAGGAAGTCCACGAGGGTTCTTTTGGCACTCATTCCGGTGGACATGCAATGGCTAGAAAATTGATGAGATCTGGGTATTATTGGATGGCTATGGAATCCGATTGTTTCAAATACGCCAGGAAATGCCATAAATGCCGGAGTTATTCGGATAAGGTGCATGTGGCACCATCTCCTCTGAATGTGTTGACGTCTCCTTTGCCTTTCGCCATGTGGGGAATCGATGTGATTGGAAAGATTGAGCCGACTGCTTCTAATGGACATCGCTTCATTCTGGTCGCGATTGATTACTTTACAAAGTGGGTAGAAGCAGCGTCCTTCGCTAATGTCACGAAGCAGGTGGTCACCCGATTCATAAAGAGGGACATCATTTGTCGTTATGGAATCCCTGAGAGAATCATTACTGATAATGGTTCAAATTTGAATAACAAAATGATGAAGGAACTGTGTCAAAGTTTTAAGATAGAACATCACAATTCTTCTCTATATCGTCTGAAGATGAATGGTGTTGTTGAGGCAGCTAATAAGAATATCAAGAAGATTGTGCAGAAAATAGTTGTGACCTACAAAGACTAGCACAAGATGTTGCCTTTTTCTCTTCACGATTATCGTACTTCGTTGCGTACATCAACCAGGGCAACTCCTTTCTCACTAGTGTATGGTATGGAAGCAGTCCTGCCATTAGAAGTTGAGATTCCTTCTTTAAGGGTATTGTCGGATGTGAAGCTTGATGAAGCTGAATGGGTGCGAACTAGGTTGAATCAGCTGAGCTTGATGGATGAGAAGAGATTGGCAGCCATTGCCCATGGCCGATTGTACCAGAGTAGGATGAAGAAAGCCTTTGATCAGAAAGTGCGTCCTTGGTGCTTCCAGACAGGTGATTTGGTGTTGAAAATGATCTTTCCTCCTCAGACAGATCACAGGGGAAAATTGACTCCTAACTATGAAGGTCCATATGTGGTAAGAAAGGTTTTCTTTGGCGGAGCCTTATTACTATCTACTATGGATGGTGAAGATTTTTCGTCCCCTGTGAACGCGGACGTGGTTAAAAAATACGTTTCTTAAAAGAGACCCGCTGGACACAAAAAGAAAAGTCCAGGCAAAAAAGGGGCATCCCGGCAAACCATAAAAATGGAAAAGGTTCGGGCAAAAATTAGGGATAAAAGAAAAGAATCAACCCGCAAAGTCGAAAACCTGAAAAGGCAACTTTGGCAAAAACGGGTATCCCGGTGGATTGAAAACCCGAAAGGGCGATCCAGGGAAAAGTTAGGGATTTAAAAAGCAAATAATCACGGTCTGCGTTCGATCTGTAAGCTTGTGAGCAGTTATCCCGAAAGAAAGGAATCAGTCCAGTCAGTCTTGTCAGAAGACGAAACACGGGGAACATCAAAGACATACAGGTCATAGCTGAATCTACACATGGTGGTTGTCTGTTTCCATATTGTATACATTTGTATTGTATTTGATTTCTTGTTTTCGAGCAATTACCTCTTTTCAGGAATTGCATCTGAATTGTAATTTGCCTATTTACAGGCCTTTCATCAATAAAGTATTCACTTTAGTCAAAGAGCTTTCTTTTTTTTGTCCATTTTACTGTTTTATTTGCAAAATGTCTGTTATTTTGATAAACATTGCAGGTAAAAGCAAGAGGTTGTACATAGCATAACGAAAGCGCTGACTTTGCTTGATCGGAAAGTATCATGGATGGTAACTAAGGTAACCATTTCACATGTAGAACATTTCTGGTGTTTTTCTTTGTTGTAGGTCAACAGGGTTATCACACCTGGGTGAGATTCCCTTATCCTCAACAATTCAAGTCTCAGTATGCAGCAGTTCTTGTCAGCCGGGTATTCTTAGCGGGTTAAGTATGATACTTCCGGCAGAATGGACTTGTTCCCTACAGGTAAATACAGTCGGGCATGAACAGCGAAGAGGTATGCTTCCATAGCAGAGATTTTGCTTCCCTAGTGAAGTGGTCATCTTATATCTGGCAGAGTGGTGTCCTCCCCGACATAGTTCGATTATCAAGTTTGAATTGTTGTATCTCCAACAGAACAAAGCTTTGTCTTCGTGAAAAAGCGAGTCCCCGACAATGTGAAGTTTGTTCTCAGCAGAGCAAGATAGAAGTGTTTCCCTCAGCGGCAGGGTGGTTTGTAACCCGTTTTCTTTTCCAGCAGAGGCAACGTCGCTGACGCCCTTTCCCCACGGAGTCGATATGCAGGATTGTCTCCAGCAGAGTGCAGTGCTGATTCTCTCGACAGAATGGGTAGTGGAACAGGAGTGTGGGATTTCCCCAGTAGATACAAATTCCCCATAGAGTAGGAGCATATGATATTCCTCGGCAAGACAGGTTGATATTTGATGTAATTCCAAGCAGAGTGGGTTTTCTCCCCGAGCAGGATAGAGTTTTCAAGAGTGCCATTCAGGGCTGGTTTCTTGAGCAGGATAAAGTCAATCTTCGGTGGTCGATTGTTTTCCCCCGCGGGGATGGTACCCTCAGCAGAAGGGATTTGATTTAAGCATAGAATTGCTTGTGTTCCAGCCGAGCTTGTCATGTTCCCAGAAGATTTGATCCCCAGCGGTGTGGATTTATCTTCCCGGCTTGGGTTGTTATCTCTCCCCGGCAGAGTGGGTATCTTTTCTCCCTAGCATTTATTTTGCTAGGTTGGTTCTGTTGCATTTGTGTTTTGCATTAGCATCCTCTCAAAAGCGTAGCATTTCCATTTCGTATGGAGCATTACACAATTTTCAAACATAAGCATCTGAAGCATAAGCCAGGTTTGGTGTTTTGGGACCGGATATTCTTCTCAGCAGAGATTTGTTGGAATAAAGGGGTTTTTGGGTTATCTGCGTCAGGATGGATTTTTGGGTTGGTTATTTTATTAGATTCTTCCCTGCTGAGTCATTTGGGTGAATGTCTTCGCTCTCCTCATGTGAGTCGCTTGGGAGTGTTGCCTTCCCTGGTCAAGCTTGTGGTTCTTTCCCAACAGAGTGGTTTCAACTTTTGGTTGGTCATCGTTGTTTTATTTCAACTTTTGGTTGATGACCCAGTGGCGTTTGGATGTTATTCCAAATTTTGGTGGTTATTCTTCATGTCTCTCGGTAGAGTCGAGGATTCCAACTCTTGGTTGGCACCCTCCAGCGTAGTTTAAATGGTTGTATTTGTGTTCCAACTTTTGGTTGGCCTAGAAGGTGATCCCAACTATTGGTTGGTAATCTTTGGTTTCTCTGCGCGGAGTCTCTTTTCCAACTTTTGGTTGGCAATCCTTGTTATTCTAACTCTTAGTTAGTAGCTGTTGTTCTAACTCTTGGTTAGTAGCTGTTGTTCTAACTCTAGGTTAGTGGCCTTTTATTTCAACTCTTGGTTGATAATGTGGGATGATCATCTCAAGTTTTGGTTGGTAGTATTCTGTGGTGGAGTCATCTTCGTGTAGCGTCCCCAAGCTATCCTAACTTTTGGTTAGTAGCTTTTGGTTCGGATTTATGATCGATGAGGATCTTTCCCCAGCAAACTTAACTCTTGGTTAGCAGCTTGTGTTCCGACCTTTGATCAATGGTGTTTCATGGTGATTATAATTGTTGGTTAGTACCTTTGTTTCCCAAGTTTTGGTTAGATGTTATCCCTTGATTGGTTGTCCCAACTTTTGGTTGGTAGTCTTCCTTTATTCCTCCGCAGAGTCGTTATCTCAATCTTTGGTTGATGAGGAGATTTGGCGTTTTCCAACTTTTGGTTGGTGGTTATGGTTTCTCCGGTAGGGTCAGTCGTGGACGTCAGTTCGTTTTCCAAATCTTGGTTAGTAGTCTTTGATTCCCCAGTGAGGTTGCCATATCCGGTGTGGTCATTTTGTTGATGTTTTTCCAACTATTGGTTGGTGACCTTTGTTCTCTAGTTATTGATTCTGACTTTTGGTCAGTATGCCTCCCCAGCGAAGTCTTCTCGCCGTGGAAGTTTTGGTTAGTGTTGTGGTAATCCCAACTCTTGGTTGGTAGTATTTGGTTCTTTATCCCATCTCTTGGATGGTATCCTTTGATTGTTGTCTTTTGGTAGATGCGTGTCCTCTACAGAGTCGTATGATTAGTCTACTCTTTACCAGTGAAGCTGCCACAAAGCTGTTTGGCTACTCTTTTGTTCCACAGAAGGGTTTGTTCCAACTCTTGGTTGGTATTCCGAGTTCGCTATCCCGACTGTTGGTTGGTGTTTTGTGGGAAATTAGCCCAGATTTTAAGTTTTAACAGTGTTAGCCGATTAACGCATATGGTTAATTGGTTAACCATAGCAGATTTTGCCCTGTACGTGATTTTGCAAGCCAAATACACTTGGGGTCCAATTTTGATCACTTTGGAATTCAAATTTTCACTTGGGAAGGATCTATAACACCTTTAAATTTCAGATTTCCCTCCAAAATCCCATTCCACATTCCAAGTCTTGATTTCCAATCCAAATTCCAATCCTTGCTTTGGATCCCAAACCTAAGTCATATTTAAGTGATCCACTCCAGACCAAACCATCCAATTTTCATTTCTCACATTCATTTTTCAGAATTGATCAGAATTCTCTCTCAAATTCTCTCAACTTCTCCATTTCCAAAATTCACTCAAAGCTCTTTTTAATTGGAATTCTTGATTATTCATTGGAATCAATGGATTCTTGAGCATAATCCTCCATTTACCATCACCATTGAATCAATTCTCATCTTCAATTTTCGTGCAAGCTTGGATCTGAATCTAGAGTTAGATCTAGAAGTTATTATTTGAAGCTTTTTGACTCAAATTTGGTGGATCTTCATTCATACAACAACAATTATTGGGGATCTTGAAGTTTTCCGGATTTCTAGCATTTATCAAAGCAAATCTCCGCTTTGAAGGTTGGAATTCTCGATCCGATTTAATTTTTGAGCTTATCATGTTAATCTTCATATTCGATTGAATTTTGTTTATTTAAATCCGTTCGGTTTGTGATATGGTTGTCTAATTGTGTATCCATGTTGTTGGATCTATGCTTTCTGTTGTTAATTTCGTGCTTAATTGATAACTTGATATGTTGGAACTTTGGATAAGTTGTTTTTATGCTGGAAGTGATTGTCTGCTGCTGTTTTTAGCTTCTAGTGTAGTATTAATCGGTTAACCTATATGGTTAACCAGTTAACCATTTCAAACTTTTAAATTTCTTCAAACGTTAACAGTGTTAATCGGTTAACGAATAAGGTTAACCGATTAACCTGTTTAAAATTCCAGATTTTCTGAACTTTTTAAGGTGTTAACCGATTAACCCAGGGGTTAACCGATTAACACTGTGCCAGAATGCCATATGTTCACATACCATTTCAATTCGAATCATCATTGATCAGTGTGATGCATTAAGATTGAATTCTTTTGGATAATTGTCACTATTTATGGTTGATTAATCATGATTTTGTTGACATGTATGATCATTTTTCAATTGTTTGCATGCTCGAGTATGTGGTTCGAAATGGTCATTTGTTTGCATGTTTATTTGCTTTCATCTCTTGTTTTCTCCATATGTTTGCGTCATTCTTGCATTGCTGTTGAGGTCGAGACGCGCTTGTGGTGGCTGCTGCCCCACACATTTTCTCCTCCCTCCCACCATTCTAAGTGTGCATTTTCATGTTTGCATTTTCCTACTTGTGATTGATCCTCCCTTTGTTCTTCTTGTGCTTTTTGCCATGATCCCCATAGGATTCCTAGTCCCTCCGTTTAGGATGGGAGTAGGAGATACATTAGGCGTTCAATCCAAGTATGCTAACATTATTGTAGATGTTTCCCCTTTTCATCCAAACCTTAGGACCACTTTGCATGACAACGTTAGGGCCGAGTTTCCCTTAGACCTTCCGTGCGTCTCTCTTCTCATGTCAAAACTATTCTAACTCATCTAATAATGGTGATAAACATTGCGCATTACGAGCCTTAAGCTACATGGGGAATGATGAGTGAGGGCTCTCCTCTCGCTTATCTAGAATGTTTAGTGTACGTCCCGTTTAGGGGCAATACGCGACACATTCATCTCCATGTCATAGTCTTTAGTGCAACGTGAATCACAAACCGAATTAATTAACTTCACTAAAAACAGAAAACAAAATTCAAACATTTTTTCCTTCGAGATGAATCAGAAACCTTTTTTCATAAAAGAGTGTTGTTAAGCTTCGGTTCTAACGCAAACAGGCTTAGCCCCTAACTGCTGGAACAGGTGTTTAAATTGTTGCACCCCAAAATTTGCCTAACCTTTTCTTACTTGGCTTTTGTTTCATTGCATTGGCATATCATTGATCTAACATTTTCATAGCATGGCATTGTTCATTTGTGCAACCTATCTAGAGGTCTTACTCAAGCTTGAGAAGTCACCAAAGTCATCAAGAAGAGGATTGGGTTCTTGAGGAGTTTGGTTGCTTATATGTGGTTAATTTTCTAATCTGAGGACCAATTGAAGACCATCAGTGGGTTGTGAAGCCTTGATCAAGGAGAGAGTGTGTGGATAGAGCTCATAGAGTGTCTTGAGGGTCATGGTGGAGCTCAGACAAGTCATTATACTAAGTGTGAAGAGCCACAGTTGAGGGTGCTGCAATTAGGGTTTTCATCTGAAAAATCCTAAGTCAATTTTGCAATTGAAGAGGATTAAAGATCAATTCTAAGTATTTGTGATCATGGATAGTTGTGTTTAGATACATGAGGTGATATTCCAAGATCAATTCTAGAAGAATTCAAAGTGTGAGGAGTTGCTAAACTAGGGTTCTCAGGGTAAAATCCCATATTTAGTGCCTAACTTCAAGACCACTTATCTCAAGACACAAGTTTCATCTCCACTTTTGGCCAACATGAAACTTGTATAGCATGCTCTTAGGTTTAATTTTAGTACTAGAAGTCCTCCATTGGATTTATAGAACTCAAGTTATGGTCCAGACAAGTTACAGGTCATCTGAGGAATGTCAAATTTGTCTGTGAAAGTCTACCAACTTCTATGGAACGTTTGAACTAGAAGGGCGTTTCTCCTAAACTTTTGGCCAACATGAAAGTTGTAGGTCTTGATCTTAGCTTTCCAAATTGTACTATAAGTCTTCCATCTGATTTGTAGAGCTCAAGTTATGAGGTTTACAAATCAGGGGTATTTTGGGAAAGTAAGATTATAGGTCATTTGGCATTATAGGTCATTTTCTCCATCTTGCAAGCTTCAAATGAAATTTTGTTCAACATGAAACTGGTTCAAAATGATGTTTTTAGGTCAACCATGTCCTCATGATGAATTGATTTGGTTTAGGGTGAGACTTGGTTTTAAAGAAATTGATAAAAGGAGGATTTAAAGGCATTTAAGTGAAAAATTCAAGATTAATTCATTTGTGTTCAAACAAGGCCATGTGAGTTCTCATTTTAATTAGAAAAATCATTCTAAGTACTTTGGAATTATTGGAATTTTCATTTGAGGCCTATTTCATGGTGGTTTGGTTTGTAACTTCACAAATAAGTAACACATCAAACCATAGTCTTAAGGTGCAAACAAGCTCTCCAATTGATCTCTACACTCTCACCAGACCACAAGAAATTGAATTGAAGCTTCCAAGGGAAGTTTTGAGTGCAAATTCGTGCAATCCATGTTTGGAATTTTCAAGGAAAAGTGAAATTGGGATTTCTGAATTTGGGCCTCCATTGGACCTCAAAAGCCCATGAATCACTTCTATATAAGTTCTATGTTGAATTCACAACAATTTTGGAGTTCATTTCGTGCCATAACCAGAGATTGAAGTTGGATCTTCAAGAGAGAAAGTGGAAATCGTGATTTATGATCCAGACCAATTCAAGGCAATTCAAAGCTACAAACACCTTCAGCATACTTCCTTGAGTGGATTTGCACAGTTTGAAGCTGAGAATCGTGTTCTAACTGCAGCAATTTGAAGCTCCAACACAAGTATGTAGTTTTCTAAATTGCTGTATATTCATGTTGATTTAGCATATGTTAGCATGCGGTTAGGCTTTAGAAAGATGTTTAGATGGATTCTAGATAAAGAATTGAAGGTTTAGAGACAAATTAGGATGATGTGTGATTTCTGTTTGGAGTTGTATTGGCCTGATCTTAAGGATTCAATAGGATCTGAATAGTTTAGGATGATCTGTGTAACATGAGGAAGAGATCTGTGGTTTTGGATTAAGGTTTGGTGATACTCGAGAACTTGACATATTTTCTGTTTGAGTTCGTGTTTAAGAATCCATGAGGAATTAGAGGAAATGGATAGGATATTTGGAACCTACATGAAATTTAGAGTGAGACTGTATAGTTTTTGTTGAGGATTGAGGACCTGTGTGTGATGTCTCGCCGGAGAAGACGACCAGCGTCTTTCTCCGGCCACCGCTGCTGTTTCCCTCCATCTGAGGTTTCAAATGAGGAAGACGAAGTGTGCACCCTTGGATCTGGTTAGAATGTTGACAAAGTCCCCTCATCCAATGGCCACGACTTAACTTGAGAAGTGACTTAGACTTAAACCAAAGGCTGTGTTCCATTAAATGAGGTGGCAGCACGTGAGCCTTCAGATGCTTTGACCAGTGACTTCATCCTACGCGCCTCATTTAATCTTTCATTTTAATTTGTTTTTAATTCATTTTTCTTTTATTTTAATTGTTTGTTTCATTTTAAATTCGTATTAAATCCAATATTGATCAGAAAAATAAAATAAAAATATATCCATGCTCCTCATTTTATTTGTGATTTTTCTGTGCATTTACATTTGATTTTTGCCTGATTTTCAATTTATTTGGCATTTTCTCATTTTTGCTATTTCTTTAATTTTGCATATTTGATCCATGTTTTTGCTGATTTTTGTTCTTTCAATTGGTATTGAATTTGGGGCTGATTTTTGGCTAGCTGGTAGATTAGAGATGCATGATCCCTTAGTATTTAATTTTGATTTTTTAGACAACAATAGGTTCTTGTTTAGGATTAGGATCATTAGACCTTCCATTTTAGGGTTTTCTTTTGATACCTTGTGATCTAGGATTTTTTAGGTGACCTTCCCATTTGATTTGATCCCTGGCCTTTGTACTATAGGTCCTTAACATGTTTAGGTTCCCTTAGAAAATTTCCTAGGATTTTATAAGTAGTTTTAGTATTTTTCATAGATTTGATACTTAGGCTAGTTTTAAGTTGCTTTCAACATTGCACTTGCTTTAGAATGACTTCAATGGTTGCCATTAGTGCATAAGAAGTTTGCTAATCTTCTTGGTTGTTGTTTTAGACATGTATAAGCTTCTATTTGCTTGCTGGTGGTGTTTGATTTGGTGTTTAGACCTTCTTTTAGAAGCTTTCCTTGAGCTTGTTCATTTAGGGTTTAGGAAGAGCTTAGTTGCTTTCTCTTTATACAAATAAACATGGATTGCTTTGATTGCTTTCCATTCTCATCCTATGATTCAAGGTCCCTATGTGGAAGCCTCATATTTCCTTTGGAAGGATGTGTGGCATTTTACAAGAGGTAGAACCTTTGAGGATGCCTATCTCAGATGCATGGTTGAGTGTCAGGTTGGATTCCTTTGGTTTCCATCCTGCTTCCCATCATCAGTCAATAATATTGATGTTGGAGCTTGTTGGAGCTTGAAGATGAAGATTTCTCTTGAAGATGGCTTGGGCTTGGAGTTGTTTGCAAACTGTTTGTTTGTTTTGTTGTTTATCTGCTTTGCTGTTGAGCTGTTTGTCTGCTATTTTGTCTGCTGTATTTTCTGACTGCTCTGCTTTACTTGTGTGACTGTTTGGTGTGTTGCATTAGACTAGGATCTTATATAGATGTTTCTAGGCCTAAGAGCATCCTAAAGGTTGAGATTAGCTCCCTTTGCTTGTCTGCATTTAGAGGTTGAGTCTGTCTCCCTCTACTTGATTGTTATTGATTGGCTTTGCTTGTTGGCTTAAGGTTGAGTCTGTCTCCCTTGCCTGTGTTTTGTGTGTTGCCTTTGGGCTTGCTTGCTCTAGAAGTTGAGCTTGGCTCCTTCTGCTTGGTTATTGCATTGCATGCATTTTATTTACAGTCAGTTCTTTTCAGTTATTTCTTTTGCTTTTGTTTTCCTTTGCCATGTTCCCCTAGGAACTCTGACTTCTCTTGTTCAAGAAAAGTTATGACATACATTAGGGTTCTAACCATGCATGATAACATTAGGTAGTTCCCTTTTAACCTCAACAATAGGTTCAAATTTTGCATGACAACTTTAGGATTGGATCAGTTCCCCTTTAGTGCGTCTTTTCTTTTCTCATATTCAAACAAATCAAAAATACAGTAATAAAGGTTAATTGACGTTGTACACTACGAGCCTTAAGCTACTTGAGAAAGGATTGTTGGAGAGTTTCTTTCCAACAATTTGGATGTTTAGTATGGTACCCTTTGGGTGACATGCGACGCATTCACTCTCAGGTCATAGTCTCTAGTGCGATGTTAGTTGCAAACATCCATAAAAGATACTTCTTTTAAAAAACAGAAAACAAAGATCAAACTCTTTTTGTCCTCTTGGACCTTTAATCCCTTGGAACCCTTTTCAGAAGGAGAGTTTTGTTAACTCCCGGTTCAACCGCAAACGGTAAACGCCTAAGTCTCCGTCGAGCGAGCCGCATACACCAAACTGCTGGAACCGTCTGTTAACCCTACTCGGATAAAAAAGACAAAGCTTTGTCTCTCGTGTCCTGAACTACGTTTGCTCTGATCTTTCGCGCTGTGTAAAAGTACGTAGGCACGAGATGTGATATCTCGGCGAGCAACCTTCCCCTGTAGTAAGGAGAACTACGTTGACTCTGATTTCTCGTTCTAGACGGGAATACGTAGGCATAAAGTGCGATGCTTTGCCTAGTCATTTTCTTTTCTTTTCAGACCAGACCTTTAGTGTAGATAAATATAACCAACTCGTCAGATAAACACAACAAGCGTGGATCTCATCGAGTACGATGGACGTGAGGGGTGCTAATACCTTCCCCTTGCGTAACCGACTCCCAAACCCAGACATGGTTGCGATGACCTTGTCTTATACCTTTTCGTCAGGTTTTTTCCGATCGTTTCCTTTCCCGTTCTGAGGGATGAATAACGAAAGGTGGCGAATCTTCTGTTTTTGCCGGCCTTGTTTTTCGCAGTAGCGACAGCTGGGGACTCTGCTGGGGACTCTGGTTCCCTATGCGAGTCAATCCTAACGCTTGTGTGTTTACCTGTTGGGTTTTATTTATCACATTTTACTTTCCGCATTTTATTTTCAGTATGATATTATTATTGTATTGTTGTGGGATGGGGCTCTGATGAGTGAGAAGCCAGACCCAGGCTTGAGTGTACTTAGCATTAGTTATGGAAATTAGTGGGCGCGTGTTGGCTTTGCAGGCACTAATGTCTCATGAAATCCACGCTCAGACGAGGTTCTCCCAGTTGACTTCTTTTCCGGCCCTTTGGGCCTGAGGGGTTGTTGGTTTGGAGGATTGTCGACTCTGGAGATCGATCATTTGTGACTCAGCTAAGTGAGGCCACTTCAAGAGATGATGATGCCACACCTTCAGGGTATCGTATCACCGTTTCTTGAAAGTCTGTGACGCTGGGAAACGCATAGGATGTCATACCTTGTCTGTGATTAGGTCCATACCTGTGAGCAGGGTCGGGTTATTGCAGGAAACCTTAACCTTCAGACTACCTAGTTTTCTTGTCAGTGAATCCGTGTTGTTGGGTTCAGAGGATTCTTATCATCTGAGATGTGGTTGTTCTTGATAGTGCACATTTATTGGTCCTCTTCAGGGTTGTGCTATCAGAGCAGTGTTGTGTTTGTGTTGGATCAGAGCTTTGATCTCCTCAGCACCATCTTGATCCCCTGTTGCATGTTTGCATACTCATTTGCATATCATTAATGTGTGTCTGTGTTACAGGAACATTATCCCCCGGTTTCGGTTTTCTTGCCTTCTGTTGTATTATCATGGGATCTCTGAAGAATAATGTGGCCTACAAGCTCCCTACCCCAGATGTTGCTTTATTGTCCAGTTTGATTGCCTTGGTAGATGATACAGTGAGAGGGGAATTTAGAAAATCTTATGGGAAGCTGCTCAGTCTGGTTCGCAAATCTTCGGTGTATGAGTTGAATGAGTTGTATGCCTTGCTGCAGTTCTATGACCCTCCCTTGAGATGTTTCACTTTCCCGGACTTCATTCTTGCACCTACATTAGAGGAGTATGCTGATTTGCTGGGTGTACCTATTAAGAGTCAGATGCCCTTTGATCATATGGATGCTAAGCCTAATCTGGCTAATCTAGCTCTTTCTCTTCATCTGGATGCCTCTGAGTTGCTTTTGTCCAGTTGGAATGGGGTTCCTGGATTTTCTCTGCAGTTTCTAGTTGGGAAAGCCCAACAGTGTGCCAAAGACGGTTGTTGGATTGCATTCAATGCCATTCTTGCCCTCTGCATATATGGCATCATTTTGTTTCCCAACATGCCTGATTTTGTAGACTTGGATGCCTTTCATATCTTTACATCAGGGAATCTGGTTCCTACCTTGATTGGCGATGTGTATCATTCCGTCCATTACAAGAACGAGAATAGAAGGGGTAAGAATGTATCATGTTGTGTGCCCTTACTCTACAGATGGTTTGATAGTCACCTGCCTAAAAAGGGTCTCTTTGCTTCATCTGCAACCACAACTGAGTAGTCTGAGTGCTTGATGGGTTTATCAGCAGAGAGTGTTGTTTGGTTTGATAGAGATATGTTGGGTACTGAGGTCATATTCAGCTGCAGTGGGTTTCCAAATGTGCCTTTGATTGGAAGAAAGGGTTGTATCAACTATAATCTGTCTCTACTTGTCAGACAATTTGCATATGCTTTGAGAGTCCAAAGGATGAAGAGGTGCAGGAATCTCTGTACCTCACCGGTCTTCTAGAGGGGGATATGTTATCTAAGCTTCAGCAGGCCTAGAATGATATTAGTAGACGAGAGAAATCATTTTTAGGTAAAAGCAATAGCCAAGCTTATGCTCCATATGTGACCTGGATCAAGACTAGAGCAGAGACCATAAGGATGCCTTTTCCACCTGCTAAGCAGGAGTGCCCTTCAGTGGTTGAAGAGCCTACTACCGTGTCTATTCAGCAGTATAATCAGGTGGTAGCTGAGAAGGAAGAACTGAAAAAGGCCAATGAATAATTGGAGAAAGAGTTGGCCCAGATCAGAAGCGAGAGAAATGAAGTCGTCCACTCCTTCAAGAAGCAGATAGAGTTGGTGAACAGGTTGGGTACGGATTTGACTAAGCAAATAGTTGATTGTGAACGTATGGGTCTAGACTTCAAATCTGTCAACGATGTAATAGCCACCAAGAAGCAGAACCTGGATGAAGCATACCGGAGAATTTCCAAGTTCAATCAGCAGTGGAATGCCACTATAGCAAGCAACAAAGAGAGAGAGGATAAACTGAAACAGCAGATCTCCAAACTGAAAGCTCAGGTGAAGGCCAGCGAGAAGATGTTTGATGAGGAAACTGCTCGCAGATATGCCACTGAAGACATGCTCAACAAAGCTATCGCTAACCTGAAGAATCACAAGCAAGTGTTTGAATCCAAAAAGCAAAGGTTGGAAGACTGTTTTGGCCAAGGCGCGTGGGAAGACTCTGTTGAAGGTCTCCAGTGCATTATTCTGCAGAGAGAGTTTCTCATCGAAGGGTTACTCATTCGACCTGATCACCCAAGGACAAAGGAGTTGCTAGAAGAGTTTTGTGCCCGTTGTCACACTTGATTATTTTTGTAACCCTTTGTGTTTTTCTGATTCTCGCTGTAAGCTGACCATCACCAGGCTTGTTGGTCGAGGTCATGCTATTGATTCCCCATGTATTCATTGACATTGTACTGCTCTCGTTGGGCCTTATCTATATATGAGATGTTATTTCAGTGACTAGATCTGGACTTCTTGTTATCAGCACTGGCACTCTGGCACTCTAATCGGGGGAAAAATCTCCCTAACACACAGACACACGTTTGCATTTTCATAAATCATTTGCATAGCAGGTACCTTTAGCTGTCTCCTAACCCTCTGTTGATGCCAGGATTGTCGATCAGCGAATTCATTGCTACTCTACTAGAAGCAACTGCAAGAAAGCCATGGATCAGATGCAAACTGAGATGTAGGAGATGCGCGACAGGATGGCGCAGTTCATGCAAGTGATGGAAACTATGGCCAAGGGCCAGGAGCAGCTTCAGACTCTCGTGCAACCTCTGATCGCACGAGTTGACAGTCAGGGTGTGCTACATGGCGGAATTGCTACTGATCCTCCTCATGGTGAGACTCTCCAAGCTGGTGATGCTGTACCAGTGGTCGTCCTCAATACGACTGAGAACAGTAACAGAGATGGGAACAGAAATGTGACTGGTAACGGTTATGGGCATGTGGAAACCGATGAAAATATTGGTGCTGGAAATGCTGGTTTCAAAGTTGGAACTGGGAATGCTGGGTTTGGTGCTGGCAACACTGGTACGGGTACTGGTGTTGGCAATGCTGGTTTTGATGGTAATCAAGGTTACGGAAATCAGGGTTATGGCAATTAGGGCTTCGGTAACGCAGGTTTTGGCAACGCAAGAAACAATGGTATTGGAATGGGTGCTCACAACGCTGGTTTTGGGCCAGGTGCCGGAAATCAGGGTTTTGGTAATATGGGGTATGGTCCCAGGTTCAATCAGACTGGCTTCGGTCCTAATACTGGTTATGCTGGGTATGATAACGGGGATTCTCACTGGGGTGAAGATCGTCAGGAAGATGTTTTCCCTCCGCCGGGCAGCGATCTTGAGATGCCCACTAACAATGATAGAAGGTTCAGGTTGTTGGAAGAACAGATGAGGAATCTTGCTATTCAAAATTCCACGGGGTTGGACGTGGCTAACACGGGCTTGGTTCCTAGCTTTAGGGTGCCACTCAAGTTCAAAGCCCCTACTTTCGACAAGTACAAGGGGGAAACTTGCCTGAGAGTTCACATGTGGTCTTACTATCAGAGAATGTCCGCTTATTCTGATGATGAAAAGATGCTGGTGCATTTTTTCTAGGATAGCCTGTCTGGACTGTCATTAGAATGGTACATGGGGTTAGAGCCTACTCAGATTGGTAGTTGGAAGGAGTTGGCAGAAGCTTTTGTCAAGCATTACCAATATAACAGCGACCTTGCGCCAAACAGGGTCCAACTCCAAAATCTTTCTCAGAAGAATGGCGAGAGTTTCAAAGAGTACACCCAGAGGTGGCGTGAGCTTGCAGCTAGGGTGCACCCATCCATGGTAGAGCGTGAGTTGGTGGATATGTTTTGGGCACTTTCTCTGGGTTGTATTATGACAGGCTTATCAATTGTACGACGAGTAACTTTTCTGAGTTGATACTCTTAGGAGAGCGTATCGAGAATGGTGTCAAGATTGGTAAGATTCAAGCAGGAGAGTCAACCTCAGCTGGAGGTGGTAAAAAGATGTTTGGGAACAAGAGACAGGGGGATACTAATTCAGTATACAACTCTCGAGGTAGAGGTAGAGGTCGAAACCAATACCGTCAACAGCAGATTGCTAGTGTGACAATTCCGGTACCTCAGCAGCAACAACCACAGCAGCAGCAGAGCCAGCTGCATCCTGCTCAATGAAGGATTTAGGATAGAGAAAGGGTCGTTAGAAGAGTATTAGATGCACCTCCATTGCCGTATGCTCAACTTCTTCCGACTTTGCTACAATTGCAGCTTGTTGAGAAAAGGACGCTAGCTCCGCCGAAGGGCACGCCTCCTTTTGGTTATGACGCCAATGCGCATTGCGACTTCCATTTCGGGGCACCCGGTCACAGCATAGAGAACAATCATGCGTTCAAGCACAAGGTGCAAGATTTGATAGATAGCAAGGCTATAAACTTTGGTAATGAGGCACCCAATATTGAGAAAAATCTGATGCCGTCTCACGGATCTGCACAAGTGGTTGCCATATTGGAAGATGCTAGTCTGAACCTGGTTTTGAATGTGGATGAACTGAAGACGCCACTGGGTTATGTCAAGGGCAGATTGCTGAAAGGGGGAGTGTTCCCTGGTTGTGATGCTGATTGTGTTGATTGTTTGGCCCGGCCTGAGGGTTGTAATAACTTGAGAAGAGGTATCCAAGAATTGATTGACGAAGGAACCTGCAATTCGACCGTATTGCTGAAGAGAAGCCTGTTGTGGAAATAGCTGAAAAGCAGGGCGAAGTTGCAATGATTACGATCCCGTTTAAGACCGTCACGATATCGGCGCCTCCCAAGAGGCCGACTATCACAATAACCAAAGCTGGACCCATTCCGTATGAAAGCACTAAAGCCATCCCTTGGAATTATGGGGCGGAAGTTTACTGCAATGGGGAGAAGATTAACCTGGCAAACCCGCCGGTAGGGTCGGTTGATAACCTTGTAGGGGCAGGAGGCATAACCCGCAGTGGTAGAATTTTTGCATCACCAGAAGTAGAAGCTGAGAGAATGGCCAAGGGGAAAGGTAAAGTCAATGAAGAGGGACCCTCTCAAGAGAAGGAAAAAGAGGCTTTGACTAAAGATGTGGAAGAATTCATGAGATTAATCTGGAAGAGCGATTATAAAATTGTCGATCATCTGCAGTAGACACCTTCCAAAATCTCGATTTTGTCTCTGTTGCTTTATTTCTAGGCTCACCGGAACGCTTTGCGGAAAGCACTTGACGCTGCTTATGTACCCCAGGAAATATCCGTTAATCAGCTCAAAGGAGTGATTGCGCACGTGAATGCGGGGCATGGCCTTGGCTTTACAGATTTTGATTTGACACCCAGGGGCCGCAACCATAACAGTGCGTTGCATATTTCATTTGAGTGTAGGGACACTGTTATGTCTCATGTCCTTGTTGACACTGGTTCTTCTCTGAATGTTTTGCCCAAGAAGGTGTTGTTGAAGTTAGATACCCAAGGTATAATCTGCACGCCAAGCGACTTGGTGGTGAGAGCATTTGACGAGACTAGAAGGCCCGTGTTTGGAGAATTGACTTTGCCAATCCAGGTTGGTCCAGAGGTGTTTGACACCGTGTTTTATATCATGGACATACAGCCAGCTTATAGTTGTTTGCTTGGACGACCTTGGATTCACTCTACAGGGGATGTAACGTCTACGTTGCACCAAAAGCTTAAGTATATGGTCGGTGGTAGCATTGTCACCATATGTAGGGAGGAAGACATCCTGGTAAGTCACCTGTCGTCGTTCAAATATGTCGAAGTGGATGGAGAGATCCCTGAGATATTATGCCAAGCCTTTGAAGGAGTACAGATCAGAGACAAATCTCCGGTCATAAGCAGTGGGCCAGAGGTGGCTATGTCGTCGTACAAAGAAGCCCAAGCGGTAGTTCAGGCTGGGGAGACCAAAGGATGGGGTCAAGTTCTGGAGATTCCTGTTAAGTAGAACAAGTTTGGCTTAGGGTACCGCCCGTCGTCGTCATCTTCTTCACAACGCGCGCCAAGCTCAAAGGGCCGATTGTGTTTACTCCCGGAGGAGTCAGTTTTGAGACGATCAACGTTGTGTCTGACACTGAAGAAGGAGATAGCGACTGTGACATGGATTCATGGATCAAGCCCAGCGAGCCAGGATAAAGCCTATGCAACTGGTCTATCTAGGACTTTATTCAAGTGACGCCGAAACAATAATGCCTTATTTTTTCGATTATTGTACAATCTTGTGTCCTACCCGGGGCATAGTGATTTTATTTCAGGGCCTACTTGCTTATGTGTATGCTTTGTTTTAATCATCAAATAAAGGCGTTTTCCTCATGCAAATTTTGTGATCCTTGTTTTTCTACTTTTTATTTTTTACAATAAAATGGCAATGTGGTTGTGTGCTTCGTTTGCATATCATTTGAGGCATTTAACCCTTTCTCTTGTAGGATCCATATTTCAGATGACACCGATCAAGATCTCCCTATGACTCGCTTCGACTTTGAGCACCCGATATTTCAAGTCGAATAAGAGATTGTTGAGGATAAGGACTTGCCAGAGGAGCTGACTCGTCTTTTGAAACAAGAAGAGAGAATCATTCTGCCTCATCAGGAGGATATTGAGACCGTTAATTTGGGTTCGGATGAAGTTGTCAGGAATGTCCGGATAGGGGATGCGCTGCAAAGCGATATCAAGCAGAGACTTGTCGAGATGCTTCGAGACTATAGTGACATATTTGCTTGGTCTTATGAAGATATGCCTGGGTTAGACACTGATATTGTGGTCCACCGCTTGCCATTGCGTGAAGACTGTCCGCCGGTCAAGAAAAAGCTCAGAAGAACGAAACCAGATATTGCCGTAAAGATTAAAGAGGAAGTACAGAAACAGTGGGACGCTGGTTTTCTAGCTGTTACAACTTACCCTCCTTGGGTCGCTAATATAGTACTTGTACCAAAGAAAGATGGTAAAGGGCGGATGTGTGTTGACTACCGGGATCTGAACAAGGCGAGCCCTAAGGATGACTTCCCGCTTCCTCATATTGACGTGTTGGTCGACAACACTGCTCAATTCTCGGTGTTTTCCTTCATGGACGGATTTTCAGGCTATAATCAGATTAAAATGGCGCCGGAGGATATGGAGAAAACAACTTTTATTACCCCGTGGGGAACGTTCTACTACAAAGTGATGCCATTTGGTTTAAAGAACGTTGGGGAAATGTATCAGCATGCTATGACAACGCTATTTCATGACATGATGCATAAAGAGATTGAGGTCTATGTTGACGATATGATTGCCAAATCCCAGATGGAGGAAGAGCATCTGGTGAATCTTCTGAAATTGTTTGAGAGGCTTAGGAAATTTAGGCTGAGGCTGAATCCCAATAAGTGCACCTTCGGGGTGAGATCTGGGAAGCTAATGGGGTTCATTGTTAGTGAAAAAGGAATTGAGGTTGATCCTGCTAAAATAAAAGCGATACAAGAAATGTCAGCGCCAAAAATAGAGAAAGAGGTTCGTGGTTTTTTTGGGGAGGTTGAACTACATTGCCCGGTTCATATCTCACCTTACAGCCACGTGTGAGCCAATGTTTAAGCTGTTGAAAAAAGATCAGGCAATCGTCTGGAATGAAAATTGTCAAAAGGCATTTGAAAAAATAAAAGAATACTTGCAGGAGCCTCCGATTTTGATACCCCCAGTAGCCGGGAGACCACTGATCATATACTTGACGGTTCTTGAGAACAACATGGGTTGTGTTCTCGGTCAACATGACGAGACTGGAAGAAAAGAGCATGCGATCTATTACTTGAGTAAAAAGTTCACAGACTGTGAATCCCGTTACTCCATGCTCGAAAAGACGTGTTGTGCACTTGCTTGGGCTGCCAAACGTCTGAGACAATACATGCTAAATCATACAACCATGCTGATTTCGAAGATGGATCCGATCAAATACGTCTTTGAAAAGCAGGCACTTTCAGGAAGGATTTCCCGATGGCAGATGGTACTGACAGAGTACGATATACAGTATGTTACGCAAAAGGCTATCAAAGGTAGCGTATTATCAGAGTACCTAGCTGAGCACCCAATCGATGATTACCAGCCAATGAAGTTTGATTTTCCTGACGAGGATATCATGTACTTAAAGATGAAAGATTACGAGGAGCCATTGCATGGTGAAGGTCTTGAGCGGAGTTCTCAATGGCAATTGATTTTTGACGGGGCTGTTAATTCATATGGAAGTGGGATTGGGGCAATCATCACGACTCCCCATGGGACGCACATCCCGTTCACTGCCAGATTGACATTTCTAGTTACCAACAATGAGGCTGAATATGAGGCGTGTATCATGGGTCTCGAGGAGGCTATTGATTTGAGGATTAAGAATCTTGATGTGTATGGAGACTCCGCGCTAGTCGTGAACCAGATAAAGGGAGAATGGGAAACTCGTCAGCCCAATCTGATACCATATATGAATTATGCAAGAAGGTTGTTGCCTTTCTTCGACCGAGTAGAGTTTCACCATGTGCCACGGGCAAAAAATTAGATGGCTGACGCTCTTGCGACATTGTCTTCAATGTACAAAGTTAACTTCTGGAATGATGCTCCAAGAATAGTTATCTCTCGCCTTGATAGGCCCGCTTTCATATTCACCATTGAGGAAGCCTCAGATGGCAAGCCGTGGTATTTTGATATCCAGAATTTCCTAAAAAACCAAGAGTATCTGACTGGGGCATCCAGCCGCGATAAGAAGACTCTTAGGAGATTGGCTGGAAATTTCTACTTGAATCCAGATGGAGTTTTGTACAGGAGAAACCATGATTTGGTGCTATTGCGGTGTGTTGATGAGAGAGAAGCTAATCTGCTGATGAAAGAGGTCCACGAGGGTACCTTTGGCACGCACGCCGGTTGACACGCTATGTCTCGAAAGTTATTACGGGCAGGGTATTATTGGCTGACAATGGAAAGAGATTGTTTCAAGTTTGCAAAGAAGTGCCATAAATGCCAGATTTATGCGGACAAGATTCAGGTGCCGCCAAGCCCTTTGAACATTATGGCGTCCCCGTGGCCTTTCTCCATGTGGGGCATTGATATGATTGGGAAAATTGAGCCCACCGCATCCAACGGACACCGGTTCATCTTGGTAGCAATCAATTACTTCACCAAATGGGTTGAAGCAGTGTCTTACGCCAATGTTACCAAGCAAGTAATAGCCCGGTTTATCAAAAAGGACATCATTTGTCGCTACGGCATTCCTGAAAGAATCATTATTGACAACGGTTCGAACCTGAATAACAAGATGATGAAGGAATTGTGCCAGAATTTCAAGATTGAGCATCATAATTCATCTCCCTATCAGCCCAAGATGAATGGCATTGTCGAAGCAGCCAATAAGAACATTAAGAAGATAGTCCAGAAGATGGTTGTAATATACAAAGACTAGCACGAGATGTTGCCGTTCGCATTCCATGGTTATCGTACAACGGTATGCACATCAACCGGGGCAACACCTTTCTCACTGGTGTATGGTATGGAGGCTGTCCTACCACTAGAAGTTAAGATTCCTTCCTTGGGGTTTTGCTTGATGTCCAACTTGATGAGGCAGAGTGGGTAAAGAATAGGCTGAATCAGCTCAGTTTGATGGATGAGAAGAGACTTACATCTATTGCATATGGTCGGTTATACCAGAGCCGGATGAAGAAAGCTTACGACAAGAAGGTGCGCCCTCGATGCTTTCAGACGGGCGATCTTGTACTGAAGAAGATTCTCCCACCACAATCAGATCATAGGGGCAAATGGACTCCCAACTATGAAGGTCCATACATCGTTCAAAAGGTCTTCTCCGGAGGAGCCTTACTGTTGTCCACCATGGATGGTGAGGATTTTTCATCCCCTGTGAACTCGGACGCAGTTAAAAAATACTTTGCTTAAAGAGACCCGCTGGACAGAAAAAAGAAAGTACAGGAAAAAATGGGGCATCCCGACGAACCAAAAAGAAAAAGAAAAAGGTTCGGGCAAAAATTAGGGATAAAATTGAAAAGATGTACACCCGCGAAGTCGAAAACCTGAAAAGGCGACTTCGGCAAAAAAGGGTATCCCGGTGAATTGAAAACCCGTAAAGGGCGATTCAGGCAAAAGTTAGGGATTGAAAAAGCAAATGACTGTGGTCCGAGTTTGATACTGCATTGCTTAGTGGTTTGGGAGTACCTGAGGGTCGACTATCCAAGTCAATCTCTTCCGAAAGATGGAGTATCGGGGAAGCGTCGAAGTCAGGCGAGTCATAGGAGGATCAGCTCATGGTGTTCGTCTGTACCATGTTGCTGACATGTATACAAATTCCTTTGTACCTATGTGCATATTTGTATTTGTTTTTATAGCTTCCTCTTTTCAAAAGTTGCATCCATTGTACAAAACTTTGTGTATTTACAGGCCCGTTATCAATAAATGCATACCATTTAGTACTTGATGTTGGTTTCTTGTTTTAACTTTTACTGTTTTGTTTGTGGAAAACACTGATGTTTTGATAAAATTGCACGTGCATAAACTTGCAGGCCTCGGCCAATAATTGTTAAAACTTTGAATTGACTGAGCCATTGTCACGAATCCTGACCTGGATATTTCCTTTTGTATAGGATTCCTTGTTGTTGCTCATATTTTGCAGGGCTGTTGCCTTCGCCGTAAACAGCCAAGGGATTGTGTTTCCCCAGTCGGAGTCCCTGAATGTAGGAGCAGGCTCTAGGTGATTTTTATTCCTCCCCAGCAGATGGAAGCCTAATTTTTTATCCCCAGAAGAGTTGGATGCGAGCTAGCAAGCGGTCACGCAGTAATGTGCATTCCCAACGGTGGTCGTGTGTGCATTTAATCCCCACAGGGCACAACTAGGTTGTCCGTGGTTTTGAAAAGTTCATCCCTGCGCAGGATTGTTCTTTCTGTTTCTCCAGCAGGTTGTCTTTCCTCCAATAGGTTGATCATCCTCAGTCGAGTTTGTAACTGCAGAATTTGTTAAGCTGTTCCCCAGCAGGATTGTTTCTTCCCCTCGCGGAGTCGGTTCACTTTTCCAGCATTTATTTTGCTGGAATGATTCTGTGATACCCGGTTATCCCCAGCGGAGTTGGCTTTGTCTTCAGCATTTATTTTGCTGAAGCGATATCTGCATCATATTTGCATCTACCCAAACGCGTAGCATTTCCATGCCGTATGGAGCATTACGCCATTTTCAAAGATATGCAGTTTGAAACATAATCCAGGTTGGTTACCTCTTTGTTTTAGGTGTTTTTCCCTGCAGGAGAGTTGAATTCTTGTTCAGGAGGGTTTTCGGATATTCAAATGCTTGACATGAGATATGTGATGATAACGTTCGTCTCACCATGTATTCCCTCATCAGAGTTGCTTGGTTAAGTTTCTCTTCTTCCCCAGTAGAGTTTTCCTCGGATTGTTGTTACGTCATCGTTAAAAATCTCGTGGATGAAACCTTTGGAGAGTTTGTCCGTGTTGACGGAGATTTTAACTATTTTAACGCGTGTTGACGGAGAGTTTAGAGATTGTTTACCCGTGTTGACGGAGAGTTTACCTGTGTTGACAGAGATTGTTTGCCCGTGTTGACGGAGATCCTTACCAACTATTTTAACCCGTGTTGACGGAGAGTTCAGAGATTATTTACTCGTGTTTACGGAGAGTTTACCTGTGTTAACAAAGATTGTTTGCTCGTGTTGGCGAAGATCCTTACCAACTATTTTAACCCGTGTTGACGGAGAGTTTAGAGATTGTTTACCCGTGTTGACGGAGAGTTTACCTGTGTTGACAGAGATTGTTTTCCCGTGTTGATGGAGATCCTTACCCGTGTTGACGGAGATCCTACCCATCGTTTAACTCGTGTTGACAGAGATTTTACAGATGTTTACCCGTGTTGACGGAGATTTTACCTATTTTGACCCGTGTTGACGGAGAGTTTACCCGTGTTGACGAAGATTTTACCTGTGATGGACGGAGAAGTTACTTGTGTTGACAGAGATTTTACCGGTGTTGACGGAGTTATTACCCAGGTTTGTGCTGTACGTAGGGCAAATACCGGTAATGTCAGAAATGTTCCCCGCAGAGTGGTTCGTTCGGATCTTCGGATGCCAGATTAGCACTTTTATTTAGTGTTTCGCCCGTTTTTTCGGAAATGGAAGATCCAGGATCGTACATGGATGACGTGCTTTACGTAGTGCCCACTTATTGTAGCGTATTTTTGAAGAGGATTATTGATTCAGCGCCTGTGGCATCACACAGGTGGTGGATGGTAAAATCAGGTTCTTTATCAGATGATTGATCAGTTGTTGCCGTGACAACCAAATTCCATTCTCTGGATTTTTGTTCCCCAAGCAATTTGTGCAATTTATTTCTTCGGTTAGAAAATTTCCGAGTTCTTTGGTATTCAACCGTCTTTTACCTTGATCGTATGAAAGTCGTTCACTTTTCATCCAGTCAGGTCCAAGTCACTTGAATAGGGGCAGCTGTTGCACCCCAAAATTTGGCTAACCTTTTCTTACTTGGCTTTTATTTCATTGCATTGGCATATCATTTGCATAGCATGGCATTATTCATTTGTGTAGGGGATCAAGTGTGTTTTATATCAAGAGGAGCCTATCTAGAGGTCTTACTCAAGCTTGAGAAGTCACGAAAGTCATCAGGAAGAGGATTGGGTTCTTGAGGAGTTTGGTTGCTTGTATATGGTTAATTTTCTAATCTGAGGACCAATTGAAGACCATCAGTGAGTTGTGAAGCCTTGATAGAGGAGAGAGTGTGTGGATAGAGCTCATAGAGTGTCTTGAGGGTCATGGTGGAGCTCAGACAAGTCATTATGCCATGTGTGAAGAGCCACAGTTGAGGGTGTTGCAATTAGGGTTTTCATCTGAGTAATCCTAAGTCAACTGTGCAATTGAAGAGGATTAAAGCTCAATTCTAAGTCTTTGTGATCATGGATAGTTGTGTTTCTGAATTTGGGCCTCCATTGGACCTCAAAAGCCCACAAATCACTTCTATATAAGTTCTATGTTGAATTCAAAGCAATTTTGGAGTTCATTTCGTGCCATAGCCAGAGATTGAAGTTGGAGTTTCAAGAGAGAAAGTGGAAATCTTGATTTCTGATCCAGACCAATTCAAGGCAATTCAAAGCTACATACACCTTCAGCATACTTCCTTGAGTGGATCTGCACAGTTTGAAGCTGAGAATCGTGTTCTAACTGCAGCAATTTGAAGCTCCAACAGAGGTATGTAGTTTTCAAAATTGCTGAAGATTCATGTTGATTTAGCATATGTCAGCATGCAGTTAGGCTTTAGAAAGATGTTTAGTTGGATTCTAGATAAAAAATTGAAGGTTTAGAGACAAATTAGGATGATGTGTGATTTCTGTTTGGAGTTGTATTTGCCTGATCTTAAGGATTCAACAGGATCTTAATAGTTTAGGATGATATATGTAACATGAGGAAGAGATCTGTGGTTTTGGATTAAGGTTTGGTGATACTCGAGAACTTGACATATTTTCTGTTTGAGTTCGTGTTTAAGAATCCATGAGGAATTAGAGGAAATGGATAGGATATTTGGAACCTACGTGAAATTTGGAGTGATACTGTATAATTTTGGTTGAGGATTGAGGACTTGTGTGTGATGTCTCGCCGGAGAAGACGACCGACGTCTTTCTGCGGCCACCGCTGCTGTTTCACTCCATCTGAGGTTTCAAATGAGGAAGACGAAGTGTGCACCCTCGGATCTGGTTAGAATGTTGACAAAGTCCCCTCATCCAATGGCCACGACTTAACTTGAGAAGTGACTTAGACTTAAACCAAACGCTATGTTCCATTAAATGAGGTGGTAGCACGTGAGCCTTCAGATGCTTTGACCAGTCACTTCATCCTACGCGCCTCATTTAATCTTGCATTTTTATTTGTTTTTAATTCATTTTTCTTTTATTTTAATTGTTTGTTTCATTTTAAATTCGTATTAAATCCAATATTGATCAGAAAAATAAAATAAAAATATATCCATGCTCCTCATTTTATTTGTGATTTTTCTGTGCATTTACATTTGATTTTTGCCTGATTTTCAATTTATTTGGCATTTTCTCATTTTTGCTATTTCTTTAATTTTGCATATTTGATCCATGTTTTTGCTGATTTTTGTTCTTTCAATTGGTATTGAATTTGGGGCTGATTTTTGGCTAGCTGGTAAATTAGAGATGCATGATCCCTTAGGATTTAATTCAGGTTTTTTAGACAACAATAGGTTCTGTTTAGGATTAGGATCATTAGACATTCCATTTTAGGGTTTTCTTTTGATACCTTGTGATCTAGGATTTTTTAGGTGACCTTCCCATTTGATTTGATCCCTGGCCTTTGTACTATAGGTCCTTAACATGTTTAGGTTCCCTTAGAAAATTTCCTAGGATTTTAGAAGTAGTTTTAGTATTTTTCATAGATTTGATACTTAGGCTAGTTTTAAGTTGCTTTCAACATAACACTTGCTTTAGAATGACTTCAATGGTTGCTTTAGTGCATAATAAGTTTCCTAATCTTCTTGGTTGGTGTTTTAGACATGTATAAGCTTCTGTTTGCTTGATGGTGGTGTTTGATTTGGTGTTTAGACCTTCTTTTAGAAGCTTTCTTTGAGCTTGTTCATTTAGGGTTTAGGAAGAGCTTAGTTGCTTTCTCTTTATTCAAATAAACATGGATTGCTTTGATTGCTTTCCATTCTCATCCTATGATTCAAGTCCATATGTGGAAGCCTCATCTTTCCTTTGGAAGGATGTGTGGCATTTTACAAGAGGTAGAACCTTTGGGGATGCCTATCTCAGATGCATGGTTGAGTGTCAGGTTGGATTCCTTTGGTTTCCATCCTGCTTCCCATCATCATTCAATAATCTTGATGTTAATTCTCTTCCCTTTTGTTGGAACTTGTTGGAGCTTGAAGATGAAGATTTCTCTTGAAGATGGCTTGGGCTTGGAGTTGTTTGCAGACTGTTTGTTTGTTTTGCTGTTTATTTGCTTTGCTGTTGAGCTGTTTGTCTGCTATTTTGTCTGCTGTATTTTCTGACTGCTCTGCTTTGCTTGTTTGACTGTTTGGTGTTTTGCATTAGAATAGGCTCTCATATAGATGTTTCTAGGCCTAAGAGCATCATAAAGGTTGAGATTAGCTCTCTTTGCTTGTCTGCATTTAGAGGTTGAGTATGTCTCCCTCTGCTTGACTCTTATTGATTGGCTTTGCTTGTTGGCTTAAGGTTGAGTCTGTCTCCCTTGCCTGTGTTTTGTATGTTGCCTTTGGGCTTGCTTGCTCTAGAAGTTGAGCTTGGCTCCTTTTGCTTGGTTGTTGCATTGCATGCATTTTATTTAAAGTCAGTTCTTTTCAGTTATTTCTTTTGCTTTTGTTTTCCTTTGCCATGTTCCCCTAGGAACTCTGACTTCTCTTGTTCTAGAGAAGTTATGACATACATTAGGGTTCTAACCATTCATGATAACATTAGGTAGTTCCCTTCTAACCTCAATCATAGGATCAAATTTTGCATGACAACTTTAGGATTGGATCAGTTCCCCTTTAGTGCGTCTTTTCTTTTCTCATCTTCAAACAAATCAAAAAGAAAGTAATAAAGGTTAATTGACGTTGTACGCTATGAGCCTTAAGCTACTTGAGAAAGGATTGTTGGAGAGTTTCTTTCCAACAGTTTGGATGTTTAATATGGTACCCTTTGGGTGAAATGCGACGCATTCACTCTCAGGTCATAGTCTCAAGTGCGATGTGGTTGCAAACATCCATAAAAGATACTTCTTTTAAAAAACAGAAAACAAAGATCAAACTCTTTTTGTCCTCTTGGACCATTAATCCCTTGGAACCCTTTTCAAAAGGAGATTTTTGTTAAGTCCCGGTTCTACCGCAAACGGTAAACGCCTAAGTCTCTGTCGAGCGAGCTGCATACACCAAACTGCTGGAACCGTCTGTTAACCCTACTCGGATAAAAAAGAAAAACATGTGTCTCTCGTGTCCCGATCTATGCTTGCTCTAATCTTTCGCGCTGTGTGAAAGTACGTAGGCACGAGATGCGATATCTCGGCGAGCAACCTTCCCCTGTAGTTAGGCGAACTACGTTGACTCTGATTTCTCGTTCCAGACGGGAATACGTAGGCATAAAGTTTGACGCTTTGCTGAGTCATTTTCTTTTCTTTTCAGACCAAACCTTTAGTGTAGATAGATATAACCAACCCGTCAGATAAACACAACAAGCGTGGATCCCATCGAGTACGATGGACGTGAGTGGTGCTAATACCTTCCCCTTGCGTAACCGACTCCCGAACCCAGACATGGTTGCGATGACCTTGTCTTATACCTTTTCGTCAGGTTTTTTTCGATCGTGTCCTTTCCCGTTCTGAGGGATGAATAAAGAAAGGTGGCGACTCTTCTGTTTTTTCCGGCCTTGTTTTTCGCAGTAGCGACATAACTCTACTCGATTAAAATGCTTTAACAATCTGTGGTTTTGTGTCCGCCCGAACTATGTTTGCTCGGATCTTTCATACCAGATGAAAGTACGTAGGCACAAGACGCGACGTCTTAGCGAGCAACCTTCCCCCCTTCTCTCCCGTAGTTAGTTGAACTACGTTGACTCTGACTTTCCCATTGCACGAGGGAATACGTAGGCACAGAGCGGCAATCCTCTGTCGAGTCTCTTTTCTTTTCTTTTGTCCTGCAAGCCTGTAGCGTAGATAGTTTAAACACACACTTAGATAGACAACAAGCGTGGATCCCGTCGAGTACGACAGGCGCGAGGGGTGTTAATACCTTTCCCTTGCATAACCGACTCCCGAATCAAGGACTTGGTTGCGATGACTTCGTCTTTTCCCTTTCGTCAGGTTTTTCTGATCGTTTCCTTTCCCTCTCTATGGGATAAATAACGAAAGGTGGCGACTCTTCTGTTTTCTGCCGGGTGTTTTTCGCAGTTGTGACAGCTGGCGACTCTGGTGGGGATTCTGGTTCCCTATGCGAGTCACTCCTAGCGCTTGTCTGTTGCATCTTTTGGTGTTTACTTTTGTGTAGTTTTTTGCTTTATGTACATTATTTGTTGTATATTATTGCATTGCATTCTTGTTACTGATGTGTTGTGGGTTGGGTTGTTCCACCGAGAGATAAGTCGGACCTGGGCTTGAGTATACACATAGGATGAAGTTTTTCTTTGGAAATATTATATCCTGCGTGGCTGGTGCAGTTGAGGGAATATTGACTTAGAGAGACTGTCGACTCTGGAGACCGTTCATTTGGAGAGTCAGCTAAGTTAGGCTGCTTCGTTAGACTATGATACCAAACCGGAAACGGTGAACGTATCATCGTTTCTCGAAAGTCTATGACACTGACAACTCGCATAGGATGTTGTACCTTTCAAGACTAGAACCCACATGTGAGAGGGATGGGTTTTTGCAGGAAATATGGCCTTCAACAAACCCTGGTTTTCTCATTAGTGTAGAATTTTGATCTTGAGTGTTCTATCCAGTGTGTTATCTCAGTATCCTGATTAGAGCGGAGCTCTGGTTGAATTCAGTCAACGGCACAGCAGCGCATTTGAGCATTGGATACCTTGATCCCATGTGTGCATTTGCATAATCATTCTGCATTTAACATTGCATGTTTATGTGTGTTACAGGTTCTCGTATTTCCCTTGATACTGGTACTGGTCTTCTTCAGAGATGGAAGTTAGCCGAAAGAGGATTGTTGTGTACAAATTTCCAACACCTGAGTTGGGGCCTTTATTTGGTCTAATTTCCCTGGCTAATCCTGGTGTTCTTGCAACTTTCAGAGAACAATATGGTGGAATTATGAAGTTTTTCCGTAAGCTCACGACTTATGAGCATGGAGCTATTCATACCCTGTTGCAGTTTTATGATCCTCCGCTGAGATGCTTCACATTTCCGGACTATGTGTTGGTTCTGACTTTGGAGAAATTTGCTTACATTTTAGGTGTTTCGATTCTGAACAAAGTTCCTTTCTTCAGCTCTGAAGTAGAACCTAATCTCGAGAAGTTATCCGTCGCTCTTTATTTGAGCGCCTCTGACTTGGCAGATCATGTTATTAGCAGAAACGGAGACTCCAGATTTACTTTACCCTTCTTGGTCGACAAAGCCCGAGAGTATGCTGAAAAAGGTTGTTGGGTGGTTTTCAGTGCTATCTTGGCTCTGTGTGTCTATGGCATTGTGTTGTTTCCCAATTTACCGGACTTTGTGGATTTTGATGTTTTTCATGTCTTCGCTTCCAAGCACCCTGTACCTACTCTTCTAGGAGACTTGTATCATTCAGTGCATTACAAGAACGAGAAAAGAAGAGGAAAGATGGTTTCTTTATTAAGCACCACTACTGCATAAGTGGTTTATTGATCACCTTCCTCGCTCAGGAGCTTTTGTGAATTCTACGAACTCATCTGAATGGTCGAAAAGGCTTATGGGTTTAACCGAGAAGAATATTGTCTGGTTCAATCAAGACTTGCTGGGTCGTGAGTTTATCTTCATTTGTGGTAGCTTTCCTAATATGCCCTTGGTAGGTAGGAAAGGCGGTATCAATTATAATCCTTCTCTTGCTGTGAGACAATTTGGCTATGCTTTGAAAGGACCACCGAAAGAAGAGGAAGTGCATGAATCTCTGTACATCACAGGTGTAGTTGATCCTTGTATCTCAGCCCGATTCATGGACGCTTGGGGTAAGATTCACAAGAAGGGAAAGCTTTCTTTGGGCAAAGGAGATTGTAGAGCCTATGATCCATATTCGGATTGGATTCAGAAGATAGTTGAAAAGGTATTGTTGCCATTTCCTGTTGAAGCACCATTGTATCCCTTAGTCATTGAGCCGCCTACAATTGTTGATATCTTGAGATATACCAAGCTTTGGGCAGAGAAGGAAGAGCTGCGCAAAGAGAATGAAGAGTTGAAGCAGGAAATCAGTCAGCTAAAGCATGATAAGGGTGAAGCTGTGTATTTGGCCAAGACAAATGCCGAATTGTTGACTAAGTTGAAGGAAGAACTTGCTGATCAGGTACAAGCACGAAAGCATGTTGGTCTTGATCTGAAAAGCACTTGTGATGTTCTGATAAGTAAGAAGGAGAATTTAGATAGAGCCTATCTGAAGATATCCAAATTCAATGAGCAATGGAATGCTACCTTGACTACCAACAAGAGTAGAGAAGATCAACTTCATGTTCAGGTTGATGAGCTGAGAGCGCAATTCAAGGCCAAGGAGAGGGAGGTATTGCTGAAAACATTCCGCTGGAGCACGATCGAGGAGAAATACCAAGAGACTTTGTCAGCACTTGAAGAGCTCAAGATTTGGGCAGAGGTGAAGAAACCCAGGCTTGAAGATGCCTTCGGCAAAGATGTATGGGTTGATCATTGTCATTATCTTTGGGATGTGATACGCAAGAGGGATATCCTTATCCGAGAGTTGATGGAGAGGCCAGACCTTCCAAATACAAAGGAGATGCTTGAGGAGTCTCAGGAGTGGCGTAGAAATCATAGCTACTAGGAGTTTTATCTTTTGTAGTTTCATTTGATTTTGTATCTTGATCATCACCAGAGATGTTGGATGAGATCAATACTTCTTTGTATGCGGATATTTCTCATTTGGTTGTATTGTTTCAGCTTTACTTGATATATGAGAAGTTTTATTGTGGTGTTCTTATCCATCTCTAATATTCTTGTTTATTGAAACTGGAATCAAGGGGGAAGATCTCCCTGTGCATACATAGACATGTTTGCATTTTGCATCTTGCATTCTCATTTGCCTTGCAGGTTGTTCTTAGTGGCCTTGTGTTCTTATCTCTTCTTGGTTTTCTTCAGTTTAGGATTGAGAAATTCAGTTCCATAGGTATTCTACTCGAGGGAATCTGCAGAAGGTGATGGATCAGGTTCAGGCAGAATTGCAGGAGGTCAGGGCTCGTATGGCCCAATTCATGGAACTAATGCAGACTGTCGCCAGTGGACAGGAACAGTTGAGAACTCTAGTCAAGCCGTTGATAATGCAGATTGATGAAGACAGTGTTTTTCACGGAGGAGCCGGTGTTGTTCATCCTTCGGTTGGTGTATCTATTCCTCAAGGTATTCCAACTGTTGTTGTACCTATGGGCGGAGGCGTTGCTAGTGAAAACGGTAATATTGCGGGTAATGGCAGCGTGTGCATTGTGCACGGGGTTACTGGTTCTCATTGGGAGGATAATCAGGATTATATATTTTCTGTGAAAGATCTGGAGGGAGGTTTGCCGACTGAAGCTGACCGAAGGTTCAAACTAATTGAGGAGAAAATGAAATCATTGGAGAATCAGGACTCTTTGGGCTTGGATATGTCTGATCTTGGTTTGGTTCCTGGGGTCAGGATTCCCCCCAAATTTAAGGTGCCCGATTTTGATAAGTAAAAAGGGACGACTTGTTTCAGAGTACACATTCGGGCGTACTTCAGAAAAATGTCTGCCTATTCCAGTGACGAGAAGTTGTTGATGCATTTCTTCCAGGATAGTTTGGCAGGGGCTTCGTTGGAATGGTATACGGGGCTTGAGAGAACCCATATTCGTAGCTGGAAAGAATTGGCTGAGGCTTTTGTGTGTTACTATCAATATAATAGTGATCTGGCACCCAATCGGGTACAATTTTAGAGTCTGTTGCAGAAAAATTCTGAGTTTCAAAGAATACGCCCAGAGATGGCGGGATCTGGCTGCAAGGGTACAACCCCCTATGGTTGAAAGGGAGTTGATAGACATGTTTATGGCTTCGCTACTGGGTGTGTACTTCGAGAAGATGATAGGTTGCATGTCTGTAGGGTTTTCTGATTTGGTAATTGTCGGTGAACGCATTGAAAGTGGGATCAAATCTGGCAAGATTTCCAATGGTGGTGGATCCTCTTCGGGAGGAGTGAAGAAGCCGTATTCTGCAAACCCCAAGAGAAGGGAGGGGGATGCAAATGCTATCTCACACAAAGGTAAGGGTAGAGCTCAGTCTCGTCATCATCAACAAGTTGCTACTGTAAATATCCTGGCCGCAACTCCGCAACAAGGTAATGCTCAGTGACCTTATGTTGCTAGGCGCAGGATGCCTGACTAACAATTCACAAATCCTCCAATACCATATTCTCAGTTGTTACAACGGTTGTTGCAAGTACAGTTGGTTCAGAAGAGGACCTTGGCTCCTCTCACAGGTATACTGCCTCCTGGTTATGATGCAAATGCTCATTGTGATTTTCACTCTGGCGCCCCAGGCCATGATATTGACCATTGCAAAGCTTTTAAGCATAAGGTCCAGGACTTGCTTGATTCCAAAGCTATTAATTTCACCAATGAGGGGCCCAATGTTACTCAGAACCCGATGCCGGATAATGGGGTGGCAGGAGCCAATGCTGTTATTGAGGGTGAAATATTGAATCTGATAACTGACGTTGAAGATTTAAAAACTCCGTTGGGTTTTGTGAAAGCTTGTTTGTTGAAGAATGGAGTATTTCCTGGTTGTTCTGCTGATTGCTCAGAATGTGAAGCGTAGCCTGAGGGTTGTGATCTTTTGAAGAGGGGAATTCAGAGAATTATTGACGAAGGTTATTTGCAGTTTGAATAAGTCGTGAAAGAAGATGCCGAGCACAAAGTGAGTGACGAAGGAAACGAAGTTGCCACTATTTCCATTTCATACCGGAATATCAATATTTCAGCGCCTGCTAGGCCAGCTCCGATGACCATTCCTATACTCGGACCCATGTCGTACGAGAGCACCAGAACTATCCCATGGAACTTTGGAGGAGAAGTGTTCTGTAACGGGCAGAAACAAGAATGGATAGAATCGACAAGTGGAAGTCTGTCGGTTCAGAACATAGTCGGTGCCGGAGGTATTACCAAAAGTGGTAGGGTCTTCTCTCCACCAGAGGTTATTGCTGATAAGAATGACAGGGGTAAGCGTAAGGCTGTGATCGAGGAGAATTCCCAACCCCAGGTTGTTACTGATGATCTTTCAAAGGATACGGAGGAATTTATGAGGCTAATTCGGAAGAGTGACTACAAAATTGTGGATCACTTGAATCAAACTCCTTCGAAGATTTCTATTCTGTCATTGTTGATGAGTTCGGAGGCGCATCACAATGCTCTACTGAAATTCTTGAATGCAGTGTATGTACCCCAGGAGATTTCTGTCAATCGGTTGGAGGGGGTAGTCGCTGACGTGAATGCCAACAATGGTCTCGGTTTTACTGATTTAGATCTGACTCCTGCAGGGAGGAATGACAATCGTGCTCTGCACATATCTTTGGAGTGTAGAGGATCGCTGATGTCACATGTCTTGGTTGATAGCGGATCATCCCTCAATGTGCTTCCGAAGAAGGCATTGATGAAGTTGGACATCCAGAGTTTGTTATGCACGCCAAGTGATCTGGTCGTGAGGGCTTTTGATGGATCTAAGAGATCAATATTTGGAGAAAACACGATGCCTATTCAGATATGGCCGGAGAGTTTTTATGCAAATTTCTATATTATGGATATTTAGCCAGCCTACAGCTATTTGCTCGGCCGACGTTGTATACATGCTGTTGGGGCAGCTACCTCAATGTTGCATCAAAACCTGAAATACCTGATGGAAGGGAGGATAGTTACCTGTGCAGTGAAGAGGACATTATGGTTCGTCATTTGTCGTCCTTCAAGTATGTAGAAGTGGATGGTGAGATCCATGAAACGCTCTACCAGACATTCGAAACAGTTCAGATTCAGGGGAAGTCTCCTGTAGAAGCCAAAGGCCCAAAGGTTTCGATATCTTCGCTCAAGGAAGCCCGTGCTATCGTCGAATCCGACTTGTCTCAGAAGTGGGGCCAAGTTCTCGATGTTCCTTTCAAGTAGGACAATTTTGTCCTGGGATACAAACCTTCTAGTTCTTCTCAGATTCCGAGATATAGGGGACCTGTTCAGTTCACCAGTAGTGGTGTGATATTTGACAGAATCAATGTCGTTGAAGACGATGAAGGTGACAGTGACTGCGACATGGATGCGTGGATTCGTCCATGTGCTCCTGGCCAGAAGCTGTACAATTGGACTACCGAAGAAGTCATTCATGTTACTGTTGCAGAGTAATGTTCATTGTTTTGATTATGTTCAGTCCTGCGTTCTGCCAGACGTAGTGACCCATTTATGGGGCCTTCTTGTTATTTACAGTTTATCATTAATAAAAGATGTTTCGCATTCAAATTTTGTGATCCCTGTTTTTCTTGTTTTTGTTTTGCATTTATAATAAATAGAAAAATGGCAATATGTTTTGTTTGTTGCATCACATAATAAACATAAACATCCTCATGCGAGTCTTTTCTATCAGATGCCATCGATTCAGGTTCAGCTATGACTTCGTATGACTTTGATAATCCCATTTATCAAGCTGAAGATGAGACTGACGAAGACTGTGAACTACCTGAAGAGTTATCCAGACTTCTCAAGCAAGAGGAAAGGGTCATTGTGCCTCATCAGGAGGATATTGAGATTATCAATCAGGGTACCGAGGATGACAAGAAAGAGGTCAAAGTAGGGGCTGCATTGGAAGACAGTGTCAAGAGAAGATTGGTTGATATGCTCTATGAGTATAAGGATATCTTTGCTTGGTCTTACCAAGACATTCCTGGGCCGGATACAGATATTGTGGCACACCGGCTACCTCTCAGAGAAGATTGCTCGCCAGTCAAGCAGAAGTTTAGACGGACAAGGCCTGACATGGCAGTCAAGATCAAAGAAGTTCAGAAGCAGCTGAATGCTGGGTTTCTTGCTGTCACGAATTACCCTCCGTGGGTCGCTAATATTGTTCCTGTGCCTAAGAAAGATTGAAAGGTCAGGATGTGCATTGATTATTGAGATCTGAATAAAGCGAGCCCGAAAGACAATTTCCCGCTCTCTGACATTGATTTGTTGGTTGATAACACCGCCCAGTATTTTGTGTTTTCATTCATGGATGGCTTCTCTAGGTATAACCAAATCAAAATGGCCCCAGAGGACATGGAGAAAACTACTTTCATCACATCGTGGGGGACTTTTTGCTATAAGGTGATGCCCTTTGGATTGGAAAATGCAGGGCCAACTTATCAACAGGCGATGGGGCAACTTATCTGTGGGCGATGGTCACTTTGTTTCATGATATGATTCATCACGAGGTGGAACTCTATGTTGATGACATGATAGCAAAGTCACATACGGAGGAGGGATATCTGGTCGATCTTCTAAAATTGTTTGAAAGGCTGAGGAAGTTCAAGCTGAGGCTGAATCCTAACAAGTGCACCTTCGGGGTGAGATCTGGAAAGTTACAGGGTTTCATTGTCAGTGAAAAGGGTATTGAGGTAGATCCTGCCAAAATAAAAGCTATACAAGAAATGCCTAAGCCGAGAATGGAAAAACAGGTTCATGGTTTCCCGGGGAGATTAAACTACATTACAAGGTTTATATATCATCTCACAGCCACTTGTGAACCGATATTCAAATTGCTAAGAAAGGATCTAACGGACAGGTGGAATGAAAATTGCCAGAAGGTGTTCAAAAGAATAAAAGAATATCCGCAGGAACCTCCAATACTCATGCCTCCAATTGCAGGGAGACCACTGATCATGTACCTCACGGTTCTTGAGAATTCAATGGGATGTGTGTTCGGTCAACAGGACGAGTCAGGTAGAAAAGAGCCTGCCATCTACTACCTGAGTAAGAAATTCACCGATTGCGAGTCGAGGTACTCAATGCTGGAAAAAACATGTTGTGCACTCGCTTGGGCCGCAAAGCGTTTGAGACAGTACATGTTAAACCATACAACCCTATTGATTTCAAAGATGGATCCAATCAAGTATGTCTTTGAAAAACAAGCACTCTCCGGAAGGATTGCCCGTTGGAAAATGGTGTTAACGGAGTATGATATTCAGTATGTTTCCCAGAAAGCCATTAAGGGAAGCGTTCTGTCGAAATATCTAGCGGAGCAGCCGATTGAGGATTATCAGCCGATGAAGTTTGACTTCCTAGATGAAGACGTCATGTTTCTGAGAATGAAAGACTGTGATGAGCCTTTGCTCGACGAGGGACCTGAGAGAGAATCTCAGTGGAAATTGGTTTTCGAGGGAGCGGTTAATTCATATGGTAATGGAATCGGTGTGATCATTACTACTCCTCACGATTCTCATATACCGTTTACCGCCCGATTGATATTTTCTTGCACCAATAATGAAGCCGAGTATGAAGCTTGCATTATGGGTTTAGAAGAGGCCGTGGATATGAGGATTAAGAATCTGGATGTATACGGTGACTCAGCGCTGGTTGTTAACCAAATCAAAGGAGAATGGGAAACTCGTCAGGCCAACCTGGTGCCTTATAGAGATTATGCAAGGAGACTGCTTCCTTTCTTCGATAGAATTGATTTCCATAATATGCCGAGGGCTGAGAATCAGATGGCGGATGCCTTGGCCATGCTAGCTTCGATGTACAGAGTGAATTTCTGTGATGAAACTCCTGCTATCACCATCACGCGTCTTGATAGACCTCCTTTTGTGTTTGCCGTTGAGAAAGCATCCGATGGAAAGCCTTGGTATTTCGATATCAAGCATTTTCTTAAGACTCAGGAGTACCCATCTGGGGCATCCAACAAAGATAAGAAGACTCTGAGGAGGTTAGCTGGAAATTTCTATCTGAACAAGGACGATGTGCTCTACAACAGAAATTTCGACATGGTCTTGCTGCATTGTGTTGATAAACTTGAAGCAAACCTGTTGATGGAGGAAGTCCACAAGGGTTCTTTTGGCACTCATGTCGGTGGACATGCAATGGCTAGAAAATTGTTGAGATCTGAGTATTATTGGATGTCTATGGAATCCGATTGTTTCAAATACGCCAGAAAATGCCATAAATGCCAGATTTATGCGGATAAGGTGCATGTGCCACCAGCTCATCTGAATGTGCTGACGTCTCCTTGGCCTTTCGCCATGTGGGGAATCGATGTGATTGGAAAGATTTAGCCGACTGCTTCTAATGGACATCACTTCATTCTGGTCGCGATTGATTACTTTACGAAGTGGGTAGAAGCAACGTCCTTCGCTAATGTCACGAAGTAGGTGGTCACCCGATTCATAAAGAGGAAAATCATTTTTTGTCATGGAATCCCTGAGAGAATCATGACTGATAATGGTTCAAATTTGAAAAAAAAATGATGAAGGAATTGTGTCAGAGTTTTAAGATAAAACATCACAATTCTTCTCCATATCGTCTAAAGATGAATGGTGTTGTTAAGGCAGCTAATAAGAATATCAAGAAGATTGTGCAGAAAATGGTTGTGACCTACAAATACTGGCACAAGATGTTGCCTTTTGCTCTTCACGGTTATCGTACTTCGGTGCGTACATCAACCAGGGCAACTCCTTTCTCACTGGTGTATGGTACGGAAGCAGTCCTGCCATTAGAAGTTGAGATTCCTTCTTTAAGGGTATTGTCGGATGTGAAGCTTGACGAAGCTGAATGGGTGCGAACCAGGTTGAATCAGCTGAGCTTGATTGATGAGAAGAGATTGGCAGCCATTGCGCATGGCCGGTTGTACTAGTGTAGGATGAAGAAAGCCTTTGATAAGAAAGTGCGTCCTCGGTGCTTCCAGACAGGTGATTTGGTATTGAAAAGGATCCTTCCTCCTCAGACAGATCACAGGGGAAAATGGATTCCTAACTATGAAGGTCTGTATGTGGTAAGAAAGCTTTTCTCCGGCAGAGCCTGTTGCACCCCGAAATTTGCCTAACCTTTCTTTACCTAGCTTGTGTTTCATTGCATTCATATTAGCATTATCATCTGCATTGCATTGACATGTGTGCAGGAGATCAAGAGGTATGACTACCAATCAAGGGCTACACAAGGCTATGAAGCTATCTAAGAGGTTTATTCACGTGCTCAAGGGTTGATATCATCACCAGAGAAGTTAAAGATCCTCAAAGAGAGTGGTTGAAGCCAAGTGTGTATATCTCCTAACTTGAAGGTTATGGGAAGATCATCAGATGATTATGAATCCATGGAGTTGGGCCTAGAGCCTTGAGAGAGCTCATGAGAAGTGTTGAAGATCATTTTGAAGCCTAGACAGGTCATCATGTGAAGGATATGAAGTACAACCAAGATTGGTGTAACTAGGGTTTCATCTGGTCAACCCTAGGTTAACTGATGATTTGAAGAAGGTTGAGACCTAATTCTAAGGCTAGGTAATCATGGATTAATGTCTTAAGATGCCTAAGGGATGATTACAAGGTCAGATCATCATGAATCAAGAGTGTGAGGAGTTCCTATGCTAGGGTTGCTATGCTTGACGGTGTAAAATCCCCTGGTTTAGTGCCTAACTTCAAGACCACATAACTCAAGATGTGATTTTCATCTCACCTTGACCCTAACATGATTGTTGTTGGGCATGATCATAGCTATAATTTGAGTACTAGAAGTCCTTGATAGGGTTTATAGAACTCAAGTTATGAGCCAGACAAGTTACAGGTCATCAAAGGATTGTGAAATTGGAGCTTGAAAGTCAACCAACTTGCATGATACGTTTTCCATAGGAGGATGATTCTAATGAACTTTTGGCCAACATGAATGTTGTTCCTTATCTTCTTAGCTTTCTAGAAAGTACTAGAAGTACATGATTGAATTTGTAGAACTCAAGTTATGAGCTTTACAAGATAAGGGTATTTTGGGAATTTGGAATTATAGGTCATATTTGGTTATGGGTCATTTTCATCAACTTAGACATATCAAATGGACTTTTTATCAACTTGAAAGTTGTTCAAAATGGTGTTATTTGTCTAACCATGACCCAAACATTCATTGATATGGATTAAATATGGAAGTGTATGAAGAAAATTTGAAAAAAGATAATTTAAAGGCATTAAAAAGGAAAAAATTCAAAATAAATCATAAGTGTTCAAAAAAATGACAAGTTAGTACATATTTTGATTGGAAATAATATTTTGAACACAATGGCATTGTTAGAAATCCATTTTGACACATAATTCATGGACTGTCATTTGGTTGCTTCATGATGAAGTTACACATCAAGGATTGACCATTGGATGAAATCAAGCCTTCAATATGATCCATTCACATTCAAGGAGTGTTGTGCAAGCCATTTGAGTGAAAATTGAGTCGAAACAGAGCTAGAATACACGACTGCCATAGTTGCACATTGAAGGAAAATTGAAATTTGGATTGATCAAATTGGGCTTCCAATGGGCCTGATAATTATCCAAACACATCATATATAAGCTCAAGGTCCATTTCAGATCATTTTTGGATGTCATTTTGGTGAAGAAGCAGTTATTACAGTTGGAGTTTTGGAGCTTTCGAGCAAGAAACGGTTTTGGAGTTTGAGGAAGAATCAAGAGCTTTTGAGTATCAAGAATCACTCAGGATCATTCAGTGAAGAAATCTGCAGCAATTGAAGTCAAGTGGAGCACTAAAGAACACCTCAATTCGAGCTTCTGAACAGGTTTTTGTTTCTCAAAATTCCTCCTAATTTATGCACGTATTAGATGAATTTGGCATGTGATCAGGTTATAGATGAACCCTAGGTGGATTTAGGTATGATTTGGTAAGGTTCTGAGATGATTCTTGATGATGAGTGATTTGCTTAGAGGCACGATTAGGCTTGAATCTTGAATGATTTCAAGAATTGGACATGGATAATTGATCAGGGAGAATAGTAGAATAAATTGGTGACCTTAATTTGAAGTTTGGTGATGATTTTCCAAAACGTGGATTTTCTGTTCACGATCGTATCTCTATAATCTTTGAGAATTAGAAAAAATGGATAGTAGCATGGTGTTCCTTGAAAGAAAATGAGTGGATCTGTAGTTTTTGGCAGGGTTTGGTGGTGTCTGATGACATAGCCACCGTGAACCCGCCGGAGAAGGCGACCAGAGTCTTCTCCGGCCACCCTGGTTTTCCCCCCCTCTCTTTGTTCAGTTCAAATTGGAGAAGATGATGGTGAGCCGTTGGATCTGTTTGAACTAGGAGACTTTGTATGCTTATCTGACGAGTGATATTGAACCCTGGGAATGTTGACCTTGACTTGGTGAGTTGACAAGACCCGGAGCCTTAGATCGTCATACTTTTTCAATGAATGAACCTGATTAGACCACACCATATACGCTAGTCAATGAGATCCACCTGAAAACATATCAAAACGCAGAGTTTAAATAAATGAGGTGGCACGCTCTTAGCCTTAGGATGCGTAGACTGGTAATCTGATCCAAGGGCTGTGGCATTTTCTGAGGCTTTTTATTTCTTTTTTTCATTTTGCATTTTCTTTAATTGCATTCATCATTTTTAATTCATATTAAATAGAATATTGATCAGAAAATTATGAAAAAAAATATGTGCATGCTCCTTGATTAATTTCTGATTTTTCTATGCTTTTGGATTTAAATTTTGTGTTGTTTTCAATTTTATTTCCATTTTTCTATTTTCATTAATTCATTTAATTTGGCATTTTGGACTTGTTGCATGCTGATTTTTGTACCATTGATTGGCATAGAATTAGAAGTTGATATTTGGCTGGCTGGTTATATACATATTGATGAGAATTTCATTAATGCCCTTAAACATTGATTTAAGCTCTGGATTCTTTACCATAGGTTCCCAATACCTTTAGGATCACTTAAGATTTTTTTATAGATTTTTAGGAGTTGATTTAGTATTTTAGTTAGATTTTACATCTAGGCTGTTTGTAGGTTGCTTCTAGCATAATAACTCCCGTAGTTGAACTTCAAAAGTGACCTTTAGTTAATGATAAGTTTCCAAACCTTTTCTGATGGTTTAGTAGACATGTTGATGCCTCTGTAGATTGAATCTTAAGGTTTAATTTGGTGCATTAGTTCCATTTAAAGAGTTGCTTTTAGAGCTTAGGGAATTAGGGTTTTTAGAGCCTTTAGGAGTTTCTTCCTTTTTCATAATTGTGGTTTGCTTTGGTTTGCATTCCATTTCCTATCCAATGATGTAAGGTTCCTTTGTGGGAGCCTAGTCCCTCCTTTGGAAGGACTAAAGGCCTACCACAAAAGTTAAAACCTTTAAGGATACCAATCTTAGATGAGTGGTTGAGTGCCATGATGGATTCCCTTGGTTTCCATCATGCTTCCCCTTATCATGCAATAATCTTTGTGTTAATTCATATCATATCTTGATGGAGAAAGTTGAAGCTTGAAGATGAAGTCCTTATTCCCTTCTCTCTTGATGGATAGCTTGGACAGATAACTTGGACTAGAAGACAGACTGTTAGATTGCTGGAGTGTTGTTGTACTGCTCTGCTGTGTTTGCTGTTTAACTGTATTGGTGTGACTGTTTATTTGGTGTGTTGCATTACAATAGGCTTTCATGTAGTTGGTTCTAGGCCTAAGTGCATTGAAAGGTTGAGCTTTCCTCCCTTTGCTTGTTTGCTTCTCCCGGTTGACTTCTTTTCCAGCCCTTTGGGCTTGAGGGGTTGTTGGTTTGGAGGATTGTCGACTCTAGGGACCGATCATTTGTGACTCAGCTAAGTGAGGCCTCTTCAGGGAGTGATGATGCCAAACCAAAAATAGTGAATGTATCATCATTTCGTGAAATTCTGTGACGCTGGGAAACGCATAGGATGTCGAACCTTGTCAGTGATTTGGTCTATACCTGTGAGCAGGGTCGAGTTATTGCAGGAAACCTTAACCTTCAGACAACCTGGTTTTCTTGACCGTGAATCAGTATTGTAGGTATCAGAGGGTTCTTATCATCAGAGATGTGTTTGTTCTTGACAGAGCATAATTATGGTCCTCTTCAGGGTCCTATTATCAGAACAGTGTTGTGGTTGTGTTGAAACAGAGCCTTGGTCTCCTCAACAACACACTCTTGATCTCTTGCTGCATGATTGCATATTTCATTTTTGCATACACAATTGCATATCATTAACGGGTGTCTGTGTTGCAGGTGCATATGCTATCCCCCGGTTCGGGTAATCTTGCCCTATGTTTGTTAGCATGGAATCATTGAAGAAGAATGTGGCTTACAAGCTCCCTATCCTAGATGTTACTCTGCTACTTTGTTTGACTGCCTTGGCAGATGATATATTGAAAGGGGAATTCAGGAAATCTTATGGGAAGTTGCTCAGTCTGGTTCGTAAACCTTCAGTCTATGAGTTGAACGGGTTGTATGCTTTGCTACAGTTCTATGACCCTCCGTTGAGGTGCTTCACTTTTTCAGATTTCATTCTTGCGCCTACCTTAGAAGAGTATGCTGAGTTGTTGGGTGTACCTGTTAAGAATCAGATGTCGTTTGTTCACATGGATGCTAAGCCTAATCTGGATAGCCTAGTTGTTGCCCTTCACCTGGATGCTTCAGAGTTGCTTCTGACCAGTTGGAATGCGGTTCCTGGATTTTCTCTACAGTTTCTGGTTGGGAAAGCCCAACAGTGCGCTAAGGACGGTTGTTGGATCGTATTCAACGCTATTATCACCCTATGCATCTATGGCATCATCTTGTTTCCCAACATGCCAGACTTTATAGATTTGGACGCCTTCCATATCTTCGCATCGGGAAATCCAACTCCCACCTTGATTGGTGACGTATATCATTCTGTCCATTACAAGAATGAAAATAGAAGGGGTAAAAATGTGTCGTGTTGTACGCCCTTACTCTACAGATGGTTTGATAGCCACATGCCCATGAAGGGTCTATTTGCTACTTCTGCAGCCACAACTGAGTGGTCTGAACGCCTGATGGGTTTATCAGCAGAGAGCATCGTTTGGTTTGATCGGGATATGTTGGGTACTGAAGTTATCTACAGTTGTAGTGGTTTTCCTAATGTGCCCTTGATTGGAAGAAGAGGCTGTATTAACTACAATCCCTCATTACTTGTCATACAGTTTGCATACGCCTTGAGAGGTCCACCGAAGGACGAGGAGGTGCAGGAATCTATGTACTTCACAGGTCTTCTAGATGGGGATATGTTAGCCAAGCTCAGGCATGCTTGGAACGACATAAGCAGGCGAGGGAAAACACTGTTGGGTAAGAGCAACAGTCAGGCTTATGCCCCTTATATGACTTGGATTAAAAGCAGGGCAGAAACAGTAGGGATGCCTTTTCCACCTGCTAAGCAAGATTGTCATACAGTGGTCAAAGAACCCACTACGGTGTCCATTCAGAAACACAATCAGGTATTGGGTGAGAAGGAAGAGCTGAAGAAAGCCAATGAGGAGTTGGAAAAAGAACTGGTTTAGCTTAGAAGCTAGGGGAACAAAGCCATCTATTCCTTCAAAAAACTAGACAGAGCTGGTGAGCCGGCTAGGCACAGACTTGACCAAACAAAGGGCTGAGCGTGAACGCTTAAGTTTAGACTTCAAGGCTGTCAACGATGTGGTTGCCACCAAAAAGCAGAACCTGGATAATGCTTACCTGAGAATCTCCAAATTCAACCAGCAGTGGAATGCCACCCTGGCCAGCAACAAAGAGCGGGAGGACAAGCTGAAGCAACAGATCTCCAAGTTGAAGGCTCAGTTGAAGGCCAGTGAGAACAAGTTTGATGATGAAACTGCCCGTAGGTACACCACTGAAGACATGTTAAACAAGGCTATTGCGAACCTGACGGATCGCAAGCAGAGTTGTGAATCGAAGAAGCGAAGGTTAAAAGAGTGTTTTGACAGAGAAGAGTGGAAGGACTCCGTTGAAGGTCTTCAATACACTATCATACAGAGGGAGTCACTCATCGAAGGGTTACTCACTCGGCCTGATCATCCCAAAACGAAGGGGTTGCTAGAAGAGTTTCGCGCCCGTGGCCGCACTTGACTACTTTGTAATCCTTTGTATTTTCTAATCATTGATGTATGCTGACCATCACCAGACTTGTTGGTCGAGGTCATGTTGTTGATTTTACCTGTATTCAGTGACATTGTATGCTCCCTTGTTGGGCTTTATATATACACGAGATGTTATGTCCATGACTAGATCCGGACATCTTATTATCAGCACTGGCACTCTGGCACTAGAATCGGGGGAGAAATCTCCCTAAGGCACAGACACACGTTTGCATTTGCATGAATCATTTGCATAACAGGTACCTCGAGCTGTTTTTCTAACCCTTTGTGTTAACAGGTTATTTCAGGATTGAACGAAGGCAGATTCACCGGTACTCTACCAGAGCAAATCAAGTCAGAGTAATGGAACAGGTTCAGACTGATAATCAAGAGCTCAGAGAGAGGATGGATCATTTTATGGATCTCATGCAAGTGGTCGCTAATGGCGAGGACCAGCTCAAAACTCTGGTGCAACCTCTGATTGCACACGTCGACAGCAACGGCGTGCTACATGGTGGGAATGTCGTGAACCCTCCGCTTGTTGAGACCCCTCATGCTGGCATCCCTGTGACTGGAGGGAATGGAAGTAGAAATGGTAATGTTGTTACTAATGTTGGAGCTAATGGGAATACGACTGGAGTCAGAAATGGCAACTTTGAGGCCAATGGTAATGCTGGTATGGCAATGGCAATACTGGAGGAACGGGTAATGTGGGGAACGCTGGTGCTGGTAATATGTATGGTCTTGATGCTGCTGGGTTTGCTCAGGGTAATGGCCCGCAACCATAGCATGAGGATCGTCAAGAGGACTTATTCTCAATGAAAGGAGCTGAGGGCGAACTGAGTTCTGAGGCCCGTTTAAGGTTGAAAGCACTCGAAGACAAGATGAAGAGTTTTGAGAACTTGAATACCATGGGTGTTGACATGACCAAGCTGGGAATGATCTCAGACTTCAAGGTGCCTCCCAAGTTTAAGGTACCCGACTTCGAGAAGTATAAGGGCACCACTTGCCCCCGTGTCCATCTAAGGTCGTACTACCGAAAGATGTCCGCACATTCTAAAGATGAGAAGTTGCTGATGCACTTCTTCCAGGACAGCTTGTCCGGCCCCTCGTTGGAGTGGTATATGGGTTTGGAACCCACAAGTGTACGTACATGGAAAGACCTTGCTGAAACATTCGTACGCCATTATCAGTATAACAGCGATCTGGCTCCCAACCGGGTTCAGCTACAGAATTTGTCTCAGATGAACAAAGAAGGATTTAAAGAGTACGCCCAGAGGTGGCGTGAATTGGCAGCGAGAGTTCAACCACCGATGGTTGAGCGAGAACCTGTTGAGATGTTTGTGGCTACTCTTCTAGGAGTTTATTATGAGAAGCTTGTCAGTGGTATGTCAGGAGGCTTCTCCGACCTCATCATCACTGGAGAACATGTAGAGAATGGCATCAAACTCGGAAAGATTCAGGGTGTAGATGTATCCTCAACCGGAGGGGGAAAGAAGCCTTACAGTGGTAAGAGACGTGAAGGTGAGACAAGCTCAGTGTCTAATGCTTTGGGAAAAGGAAAAGGCCAGCGCCAGCAGGTCGCTAGCATTACTATTCCGGCTGTCCAGCAACCTCAGCAGCAGCAACAGAACCAGCAAGGGTACCGGAGGTACCAGAACAAAGTGCCATTATCAAGTCGTCACCTTGAAACCCTACCTATGTCGTATGCTTAGCTTTTGCAGACTTTGCTTCAGTTACAGCTAGTTCAGAAGAGAACTTTGGCTCCCTTGACAGGGACACCTCCACCGGGCTACGATGCGAATGCGAGATGTGAGTTTCATTCGGGGACACCTGGCCACTCGATTGACAACTGTAAGGCATTCAAGCACAAAGTACAAGATATGATTGACGCCAAGATAATCAAATCTTTTGATAATGTTCTGAATGTTACAAAGAACCCTATGCCTAACCATGGGGAAGAGGGGGTTAGTGCCATCATTGAAGAGGAAGATTCGGATTTATTGACTGATGTCAAGGACCTAAAAACACCACTTGGTTTCGTTAAAGCTAAGTTGATGAAGGAAGGTATTTTCCCAGGCTGTGGAAAGTTGTGTATGGATTGTGCGAATCATTCAGATGGCTGTGATCAGTTAGTAGTAGGGATTCAGAGTTTTATGACCGAAGGAATTGTGCAGTTTAGTCGGAGGGCTGAGAACAGATCAGGGGAAGTAATGCTGAAGCAGAAGGATGGGGTTGTCACTATCACCATCCCTCGTAAAACAATTACCAATGCTGCATCGAGGCCACCTATGATCATTATCACGAAGGCTGGGCCTGTACCATTCGAGAGAACTAACATCGTTCCATGGCACTATGGGGAAGACGTCTATTGCAACGGACATAAGTTAGAGTTGGAGCCATCCGGGCAATCTGTTGACAACCTAGTTGGGATTGGGGGAATAACACGTAGTGGAAGAATGTTCGCTCCACCAGAGATTGTGGTTGACAAAGCTGACAAGGCTGAGAAGGCTGACCGAGGTAAAAATAAGGTCGTCGAAGAAACCTCCCGTGAGGTAGGGAAAGACCTGCTTGTGAAAGACGCTGAAGAATTCATGAGATTGATCAAGAAAAGTGATTATAAGATCGTTGATCATCTTCATCAGACACCGTCTAAGATCTCTATTCTGAATCTGTTGTTGTGTTCTGAGGTACACCGTAACGCCCTGCTGAAGGTTTTGAATGCAGCGTATGTACCGTAAGAGATCTTTGTCAACCAGCTAGAGGGTGTGGTTGCTCATGTGAATGTTGGGAATGGATTAGGGTCTACTGACCTAGAGCTAACACCGAAAGGAAGGAACCACAATAGAGCCTTGCATATCTCGATAGAATGTCGAGGAAAGGTTATGTCCCATGTGCTGGTGGACACGGGATCATCTTTGAATGTTCTCCCTAAGAAAGCTCTAATGAGGTTGGATACGAGGGGACTGATTTGTACACCCAGTGATCTGGTAGTAAAAGATTTTGATGGAACTAAGCGGACCGTCTATGGAGAGGTAACTCTACCCATTCAAGTTAGGCCCGAAACCTTTGACGTGGTGTCGCTACTGCGAAAATCGGCGCTGGCTGACAGAAGAGTCGCCACCGTGCGTTATTTATCCCAACGGAGGGAAAGGAAACGCTCGAAGTAAACCTCGCAAAAAACGGGGAAAGGTATGGTCATCGCAACCAAAACCTGGGTTCGGGAGTCGGTTACGCAAGGGGAAGGTATTAGCACCCCTCACGTCCGTCGTACTCGACGGGATCCACGCTTGCTTGGGTTGTCTAAAGGATGCAAAACAATCTATCTACGGCTGCTAAATCTAAACGGAAGGGAATTGACTCGATAGAGCGTCGCACTCTATGCCTACGTATTCTCAAGAGAGAAAGTCAGAGTCAACGTAGTTCGGGACTACGGGGAGAATTGGCTCGCCAAGACCTCGCGTCTTGTGCCTACGTACTTCCATACTGCGTGGAAGATCAGAGCTTTACGTAGTTCAGGCTAACTACGGCTAAACAAGGGATTCTCACACAGCAGTGAGAAAATCAAACTGGTTGCAAAGGTCGGGAACCTATGGGCAAAATTACGGCTTGGTCTCAAATGCACTCGGGCAAGAGAGAAAAAGGGTTACAATTAGTCGTCAGCGGGAAGGTCTCGATCGCACAGCAGCGAGAGAACAGAAAGTCAGTCGTTAGTGTGCTAGCTAGGACATCGCATCCTATGCCTACATATTCTCGTCTGGTACGAGAAATCAGAGCAGCTGTAGTTCGGCTACTTCAGGACCACAGCTCAAATCTCGTTTTATTGACATTCTGAAAAATGATTACAATGGGTGAAAATTGAAAGATAAACACCTAAAAAATACTATCCTATCCTATGAAGAATCAAATGGAAAATAGCCCCCTAACAAGTGGACTTTTAAACTATCTCTAAAATCGTAAAATAATCTCCATGAAAATATATCCTAAAAGAAAATGTGCTTTAAAAAATATTAAGTCTACTTTAATATTTTTTCCTTTTTTCTTTCTTTTCTTCTCAACTATTTTCTCCTCTTTTCTATTTCTTTTTCTATATTTTTCACTATTTTCTCATAATATTTTCTCATATTTTTTCACATTCTTTTTCTTTTTTTTTTAATATCTCTTTTTCATTTCTTTTTCTATTATTTTTTTTCAACAATTCTTTCCATCTTTCATATTTTTCTTCTCTATTTTTAAAGTCTCAAAATAATAAAAGAATAAAAAAAATACAAAAAAGGGGAGGGGGTGCACAACCCAACTGGGGGGTTGATAAGCAGAAAACAAAAAACAAACTGCAGACTGGGCCCAGCCCAGCTGCTATTGCTGCAAAACGGAGGGGGGGTGCAACATTGAAACCCGGGGTAGCCAGCAGCAAAACTCGTATTTGGGCCCAGCCCATTCACAGCCAAAAACTGGATTGGGCCTGGCCCAATCCATCCTTCTCCTCCCTTCTCTCCATTCATTCTCAGAATAACCAAAAACCCTAACACTCCTTCTCCTTCCTCATGGCGCCGCCGCCGTAAACCCTCCGTCTCTGAGCTCTCCGTTCAACATCCCTCAACATCATCCTCACTCTCCTTCAATCCTTTATCCCAAACCTTGATCTCCCTCTGATCTTCCCTCGTCCTTCTCCTAAACACAACCTTCTTGATTCACCTCTTTTCCAACCAACGCCAACGTACGAATGAACTCCTTTGATAAAAAATATGCTGAAGCCGGGAAATAACAAAACTGGAACTAACCATTTTGACATTTAGAGTTCTTGATGAACATTGCTGAAGATTCTAGACTAAGATCCAAAGATCTGGATGAGCTTCCTGGCAAATGTTGGAAGAACACAGAGGAACTCACATGAACTTCGTGATGAACGCAACCCGTCTTGCTCCCAGATTGAAGGCGCGTTAAAGATCCTAGAAGATCTATGTGTTGGAGATCCCTGGAGATTTGTGCTGACGAACGCTGATGAAGGCTTGAAGCTTCGTGAATGAATCTTGACGGAAGTAACTGCATGAATAAATCTGATGAAGGATGAAGTGGATGAAGATCGGAGATGAAAGTTTCTTGAAGTCATTGTTGAAGAACGAGGAGGATTTTCTGGAGAATGACCGTGTGTCGATGAATGTTCTTGAGGCGAAATCTGGAAAAGATTGATGGAAGGTTGAATCATCGATGAACGAAGATTTGAGATGAGATTGATGAGGATTTGGGAGTTTTCTGGGAATGAGATGATGCAGATCAGGGGAAGAAGATGAAGACCGATCGGGATTCTGGGTTTTGGGTGTTTCTGGTGAGATCGATGGTGGCCGGAAGTTGGATCGGAGGTTGGATGAGAGGAGGAAGATGGAGGTAGGAGATGAAGGTTATCAGAATCTGGGTTTTAGGTGATGAAGGTTAGAGGTGGAGGATGAAGAATGATCGGAGTTCTGGGGAGAAGTTAGGTTTCCGGTGATGTTCATGGTGGCCGCCGGCCATGCATGCCGGCCGGTGGGTATTCCCGGCGAGGAACGGTGGAGCGCTGTGGTGGAGACACGTGGCCAAGGGCAATGGAGGAGATGTTGCATGGTGACCACGTGGGGGCAGCGTGGCAGTGAGAGAGAAAATGGAGAAAACGCGTGGCGTGTGATGGCCGCGTAACGTGGGGCCTCCTCCTCTAAACACGTGGCTGGCTGAAGCTTTTATACTGGCTGGGATTCTGGAACGTTCTAGAACTTTCTGGCAATTGCTGGAAACTGCTGGATATTTCTGAAGCTGAATTGGACTTTGGACTAGGAAATTGGGCCCTGCGAATTTTGATGATAAGGCCCACCGAATTTGCAAACAAAACCTAAAAACTGTATGAAAATGGATTAGTGAAACAAATCTGGATTAAAATTGGATTAACAAAGCTAATGACAATGATTAAACTAATTAACCCTAACTAAATCTCAATTAATTTCTACCAAACCTATATTATTTATTAAAAGAAAATCTATTACTCTAATAAAACTATTAAAAAAACTATATTTCCTATTAAACTCTATTTACTAATAAAAGAAAAAATCTATTATTATTCTATATCTAAAATTAAAAACATTTAATTTCTATTAACCCTATTATTTATTATTCTAAAACATTATATCTAAAAAAAAAACTATTTATTTAATAAGGAACAATCTATATTAAAAAAGATTAAAAAGCTATTTAAAACTATTTAAAAACTATTAATATTTTAAAAAATCTATATTATCTTAAAAAATCTATTAACTCCTAAAATGATTAAAAATCTATTTAAAAAGAATTAAAACTATTAAAAATCCTATTAAATCCTAAAAATAACCAATAAGATCCAGAAAAATCCCAATAATTCCCAGAGGAACAAAATAAGCACTGAACGACACATAACACTGCGAGAGCGCACCAAAATAGCCGGTAAAAATAAACGGGCACCGAAATATCCCAAAAATATGATTCTACCTATCTAAACTGATTAAAAACACCCGAGACGCGAGACGAGAGCTGTGATCCCAATAAAATCAATACAAATGAAAAATGCAATGTATGCAATATGCAGATGCGAATGCGGTTATGCGTCGAAACATCGGACTAGATACGAGACCCGGTTGGTCAAATTTTGGGGTGCAACACGTGGTTTTCTATATCATGGATATCATGCCTGCCTATAGTTGTCTGTTGGGCCGAACTTGGATCCATTCTGCAGGCGCAGTGACAACCACGTTGCACCAGAAGCTGAAGTATGCCGTGGGGGGTAGCATCGTGACCGTCTATGGAGAAAAGGACATAATGGTGAGCCATTTGTCATCTTTTAAATATGTCGAGGTGGATGGCGAAATCCACGAAACTTTGTGCCAAGCGTTCGAGACCGTCAGGGTCAAGGATGCGATTCCGGTGATGATTGAGAAACCTGAGATGAATCTCTCTTCCTTCAAGGAAGCTCAAGCTTTTGTTCAAGCTGGTTCTGCCCCAGGCAAGGGGCAAGTTCTGGAAATCCCTAACAAGCAGGATAAGTTTGGGTTAGGATATTCTCCTTCTGTTGATGCTTCCTCATCTCGCAGTACGTCATGCGTCATAGGGTCGATTCAGTTCACAAAAGGTGGGGTGATATTTGAGAATGTCAACGCTGTGTCTGAAGACGACGAAGATAGTGATTGCGACCTGGACTCCTGGATTCAGCCGTGCAAACCAGGCCAGAGCCTCAACAACTGGTCCGTCCAGGATGTCATCCAAGTGACACGCAAAGAGTAATGCTTTGTCCTTTTCAAATTATTGTACACCCTTATGCTCTACCCGGGGCATAACAGTTTTATTGTCAGGGCCATGATTGCTTATGCATGTACATATTATCAATAAATGAAAGGGCGTTTCTTTGCATTCAAATTTTGTGATCTCTTTTATTCCTGTTTTATTTTTTTTTGAAAAACAATAAAATGGCAATACGGTTTGTGCTAACCTGCATATCCTCTTCTTAAGCTTAACCCTTGTTATTGCAGGATTCACACTACAAATGACATCGACTCTGAACCTTTTATGACTCACTTCGACTTTGATTGACCGATATATCAAGCTGAAGAAGGGATTGATGAAGATGAAAACCTTCCCGAAGAGTTGGCCTGTTTGTTGAAACAAGAAGATAAGATCATTCTACCTCACGAAGAAGAGATTGAGATTGTTAATCTGGGTTTTGAGGAACTTGTCAGAAATGTCAGGATAGGGGCTGCATTACAGAGCAATGTTAAGCGAAGATTGGTCGAGATGCTTCGAGAGTATAGTGACATCTTTGCTTGGTCGTATGAAGATATGCCCGGGCTCGATACTGACATAGTGGTCCATCATCTACCACTGCGAGAAGATTATGTTCCCGTTAAGCAGAAGCTTAGAAGGACACGACCATATATGGCCGTTAAGATCAAAGAAGAATTACAAAAGCAGCTGGATGCTGGATTTATAGCGGTCACTACTTACCCTCTGTGGGTCGCCAACATAGTACCTGTACCGAAGAAGGAAGGTAAGGTGCGGATGTGCATTGACTATCGAGATTTGAATAAGGCGAGCCCTAAGGATGATTTCCCGCTCCCTCATATTGATGTGTTGGTCGACAATACAACTCAATTTTCCGTGTTTTCGTTCATGGATGGCTTCTCCAGCTATAATCAAATCAAGATGGCACCGGAGGACATGGAGAAAACCACGTTCATTACCCCTTGGGGCACGTTTTGCTATAAGGTAATGCCTTTCGGTCTGAAGAACGCAAGGGCCACTTACCAGCGGGCGATGGTCACTTTGTTTCATGACATGATTCACCATGAGATTAAAGTCTATGTTGATGACATGATTGCAAAGTCACAAACGGAAGAGGGACATCTGGTCAATTTGCTGAAGCTTATTTAGAGGCTTAGGAAGTTCAGGTTGAGGCTGAATCCTAACAAGTGTACTTTCGGAGTACGATCTGGAAAACTACTGGGGTTTATTGTGAGTGAAAAAGGCATTGAGGTTGATCCTGCTAAGATAAAAGCAATACAAGATATGCCAGCGCCAAAGACTGAAAAAGAAGTTCGTGGTTTCCTGGGCAGAATAAACTACATTGCAAGGTTTATATCTCAGCTTACGGCCACGTGTGAACTGATGTTCAAGCTATTGAAAAAATATCAGGCGATTATCTGGAACGAGGATTTCCAGAAGGCATTTGACAAGATAAAATAGTATCTGCAGGAACCTCCAATTTTGATACCCTCAGTGGCTGGAAGACACTTAATCATGTACTTGACAGTTCTTGAGAATAGCATGGGTTGCGTTCTCGGTCAGCACGACGAGATTGGCAGAAAGGAGCATGCGATTTATTACTTGAGCAAAAAGTTCACATATTATGAGTCCCGTTACTCAATGCTGGAACAAACGTGTTGCGCACTCGTGTGGGCTGCCAAACGTTTACTACAGTATATGCTCAATCACACGACCATTCTAATTTCGAAGATGGATCCGATCAAGTACGTCTTCGAGAAGCAAGCGCTTTTGGGCAGGATTTCTAGGTGGCAAATGGTGTTGACGGAGTATGACATTCAGTATGTTTCCCAGAAGGCCATCAAGGGAAGTGTATTGTCTGAGTACCTTGCTGAATAGCCTATCGAAGATTATCAGCCAATGAAATTTGAATTCCCTGACGAGGATATCATGTTTCTCAAAGCGAAAGATTTTGATGAACCATTGCCCGACGAGGGGCCAGATAGGAAGTCCCAGTGGAAATTGATATTTGACGGTGCAGTCAATTCGTACGGAAGTCGTATCGGGGCAATCATTACGACTCCCCAGGGATCCCACATCTCGTTTTCTGCCAGACTGACTTTTCCGGTCACCAACAATGAAGCGGAATACGAGGCATGCATCATGGGTTTAGAAGAAGCCATTGATTTGAGAATCAAAAACCTGGATGTATACGGTGACTCGGCACTCGTTGTTAACTATATTAAAGGGGAGTGGGAGACTCGTCAGTCGAATTTGGTCCTTTACATGAATTATGCCAGAAGGCTGCTTCCTTTCTTTGATCGAGTGGAACTCCATCATGTGCCTAGAGCAGAAAATCAGATGGCTGATGCCTTAGCCACGTTGATGTACAAAGTCAATTTTTGGAACGAAGCCCCAAGAATTGTCATTTCCCATCTTGATAGACCTGCATTAGTTTTTGCAATTGAGGAAGCCTCCGATGGCAAGCCATGGTTCCATGATATCCAGACTTTCCTTATGACTAAGGAGTATCCCGTGGGAGCGTCAACCCAGGATAAGAAGACTCTGAGGAGGCTGTTTGGAAATTTCTCTCTCAATCCTGATGGAGTTATGTATAAGAGAAATCAAGATCTCGTGCTACTCAGATGTGTGTACAAAAAAGAAGCTAATTTGCTTATGGAGGAGGTCCATGAAGGCACATTTGGTACGCACGCCGGCGGACATGCTATGACGCAAAAAATCTTACAAGCAGGATATTACTGGCTGACGATGGAGTCAGATTGTTTCAAATTCACGAAGAGATGTCATAAATGCCAGATTTATACTGATAAAATCCATGTGCCGCTGTGCCCGTTGAATGTCATGTCATCCCCATGGCCTTTCTCCATGTGGGGCATTGATATGATAGGTAAGATTGAGCCCACTACATCTAACGGTCACTGCTTCATTTTGGTAGCCATCGACTACTTCACCAAGTGGGTGGAGGCAACCTCGTATGCTAACGTGACCAAGCAAGTCGTAGCAAGATTCATAAAGAAGGACATCATCTGTCGATATGGAATTCTCGAGCGGATCATTACTGACAATGGTTCGAATCAAAACAACAAGATGATGAAGGAGTTATGCCAAAATTTTAAGATTGAACATCACAACTCATCACCTTACCGGCTGAAGATGAATGGTGCGGTTGAAGCGGCCAACAAGAACATTAAAAAGATAGTACAAAAGATGGTTGTGACCTACAAAGATTGGCATGAGATGTTACCATTTGCATTGCACGGTTATCGTACGACGGTATGCACATCAGTCGGGGCAACTCCTTTCTCACTAGTGTACGGTATGGAAGCTGTCCTACCGTTGGAAGTTGAGATTCCTTCTTTGCGAGTTTTGGTTGACGTGAAACTCGATGAGGCAGAATGGATTAAGAACCGATTGAATCAACTCAGTCTGATGGATGAGAAGAGATTAGCATCGATTGCATATGGTCGTCTGTACCAGAGCCGAATGAAGAAAGCTTATGATAAGAAGGTGCGTCCTAGAAGCTTTCAGACTGGTGATCTCGTCCTGAAGAAGATTCTTCCACCACATTCCGATCATAGGGGCAAGTGGACTCCTAACTACGAAGGTCCGTACGTCGTCAGCAAGGTCTTCTCAGGTGGCGCCTTGTTGTTAACCACGATGGATGGCGAAGATTTTGCATCCCATGTGAACGCGGATGCAGTTAAAAAATACTTTGCTTAAAAATAACCCGCTGGAAAGAAGAAAGAATATCCAGGCAAAAATAAGGCATCCCGGCGAACCATAAAAAAGGAAAAAGGTTCGGGCGAACATTAAAGATATAAATGAAAAATGTACACCCGCAAAGTCGAAAACCTGAAAGGGCGACTTTGGCAAAATAGGGTATCCCGGTGAATTGAAAACCCGAAAGGGAGATTCAGGCAAAAGTTAGGGATTAAAAAGCAAATGACTGTGTTCCGCGTGTAAACTCTCATTATTTAGTGGTTTGGGAAGGCCTGAGTGCCGTTTATCTGAATCAATATCTTCTGAAGCTGAAGCGTCGGAGAAGTATCGAAGTCGAGTGGGTCATAGAGGGGTGATCTCATGGTGTTCGTCTACGCAATATTGCCAACATTTGTGTATACTGATGTATATTTAGGTTATTATGCTTGTGCAGCTTCCTCATTTCAGGAGCTTGCATCTGTTGTAAAACATTTTTCCCATTCAGGGGCTCGTTATCAATAAACGTATACTATTAAGTATTTTTTTTTGTTTGTTTAACTTTTATCTGTTTTGTTTGCGAAAAAGAACGCCTGATGTTTTTGATAAAATGTGCATACATAAACTTGCTGGCCTAGGTCGATAATTGTTGAAACATTGAATTATCTGAACATTGTCACCGGATGATAACCTTGATAGGTCCCTTTGTGAAGGGTATCTTGTCTGTTTGTTCATGTTGTTGCAGTGGCGTCACCCCCCAGGAAGGACGCCAGATGTTTTCCAAGTAGGATGATTCCTTCTTCCCGAGCGAGTTCAGTAGTATTTCCCCACAGAATCTGAACATGGGATTGTGAGCATTGATATGTCTTCCCGAGCAGAGATAGATTCTCCCTAACCAGATGCATCCTAGGCAGGATCATCATCTCCCCAGCTGAGTCATATGTAGAAGTGTATACTCGTTCCCAGCAGTGGGTCAACCTGCAGTTTTCTCGTAGAAGACTATTCGTAAGTGTTCAGCTTCCGATAGTTCAGACTGAAGTCTCCAGCGGAATTGAAATTCCACACGGAGTTGTATTCTCCCTGGCAGGAAGGAGTGATTCCAGCATCTGGTTGCGTATCCCTAGTCGAGTTTGCAGTTCCCCCAAGAGAGCCGAGTCTTTGGGAGCCGTTTAGGGCATTATTGGTTTTCCCCAACAGAGAATGTTGAATAGCTGTTGCTGCACTTCCCCATCGGAGTCCGTGTCTCCAGGAAGGTTCTATCTGCGAAGGCCGTGCAGTTTATTTCTGCGATTGACATCATTTCCTCAGCAGTTTGTGGTTTGTATACCTAGTTGAGCAAGTACAGGTTCTCGTAGAACATTGTTCCCCTGCAGAAAGTCGTCTAGAGTTCGTTTCCCCAGGTTAAGTCCAATTGAGATTGGCGTGATTTCTTCTCCACGGCAAGATGATTCCTCCTCTCCACCAGAATGGGTCTTTCTCCTTGATAAGAGGATTTTCCCTTCAGCATTTATTTTGCTGATGGGGTCATAACATTTTGCATGATTGCATAACATCTATCCTAAAACGCGTAGCATTTCCATCGTGTGGAGCATTACGCCATTGTCGAACATATGCATGTGAAACATGATCTAGGTCGTTACCGTTCTTGTTTTGCAAGAGTTCCTCAGTGAAGCTGTTTGCTCAGGATGATTCTTGAGTTCCTCAGAAAAGTTGTTTGCTTAAGATGATTCTTAAAATCCCCAATGAAGTTGCCAGAGTTATTTGCTTAAGATGATTCTTAGAGTCCCCGACGGAGTTGTTTATTCATGATGATTCTTGAATTCCTCAGCAGAGTTTATTCATCCAGGATGATTCTGAAATCCCCGAAGTAGAGTTACTTGATAGTTCTCCAGAATCCCCAGCAGAGACGTGTCATCCCCAGCAGGTTTTAAACAGAGAAGTTGAAATTTCCCTTGAAGACTTACTTATGAAGTCCAACTGCGATGTCGAAGCAGAATGCCTGACGGCAATATCAGTTATGTGTCACCAATTGTCGTGTAACCAGTGATCCCTTGATGACTTGAGGAAGAAGCTGCAGTGAAATCTGATGATCATCCTGACGGAGATTTGGGCCAGTTGCCGTGCAACTGCCATTTCAGACTTCAAAGATTGTCCTACCAATCAGAGTATTGTTTACTTGTGCGGTTGGAAAATTTTCGATTACCGTGTAACCGATTCCCCAGCAAGTTGCCGTGCAACTGTCATTTCCGATTTCGAAGATGTTCCTACCAATCAGAGTATCGTTTACCTGTGCGGTTGGCAAATACCCAGTTACCGTGTAACCAGTGATCCCTTGATGACTTGAGGACATAGATGATCATCCTGACGAAGATTTGAGATTAATCATTCACTAGTGAGTTGCCGGGCAACTATCAATACCAGCTATCCCTCACCAGTTACTATGTAATCGGTGATCCCTTGATGATTTGAGGACGAAGTGCTACAGTGAAATTAGATTTTCAGATCAGTAGTTCTCCAGCCAGTTGCCTTGCAACTATCATTTCAGTTTCCGAGGAATTTGTCCCCATAAGAGTACTGTGTACTTGTGCAGTTGGCAAATTTCCGGATTTATTGGTATTCAACCGTCTTTTACCTTGAATGTTTGAGAGTCGTTCACTTCTCACCCAGTCAGGTCCAAGTCGTTTGAATAGGGGCAGCTGTTGCACACCAAAATTTGCATAACCTTTCTCTATCTAGCTTGTGTTTCATTGCATTTATATTAGCATTATCATCTGCATTACATTGACATATGTGCAGGAGATCAAGAGGTATGACTACCAATAAAGGGCTACACAAGGCTATGAAGCTAGCTAAGAGGTTTATTCAAGTGCTCAAGGGTTGATATCCTCACCAGAGAAGTTAAAGATCCTCAAAGAGAGTGGTTGAAGCCAAGTGTGTATATCTCCTAACTTGAAGGTTGTGGGAAGTGTTGAAGATCATTTTGAAGCCTAGACAGGTCATCATGTGAAGGATATGAAGTACAACCAAGATTGGTGTAACTAGGGTTTCATCTGGTCAACCCTATGTTAACTGATGATTTGAAGAAGGTTGAGACCTAATTCCAAGGCCATGTGATCATGGATTGATGTTTTAAGATGCCTAAGGGATGATTCCAAGGTCAACTCATCATGAATCAAGAGTGTGAGGAGTTCCTAGGCTAGGGTTGCTATGCTTGACAGTGTAAAATCCCCTGGTTTAGTGCCTAACTTCAAGACCACATAAATCAAGATGTGATTTTCATCTCACCTTGACCCCAAAATTATTGTTATAGGGCATGATCATAGCTATGATTTGAGTACTAGAAGTCCTTCATAGGATTTATAGAACTCAAGTTATGAGCCAGACAAGTTGCAGGTCATCAGAGGATTGTGAAATTGGAGCTTGAAAGTCAACCAACTTGCATGATACTTTAACCCTAGGAGGATTATTCTCATAAACTTTTGGCCAACCTGAATGTTGTTCCTTATCTTCTTAGCTTTCTAGAAAGTACTAGAAGTCCATGATTGGATTTGTAGAACTCAAGTTATGAGCTTTACAAGATAAGGGTATTTTGGGAATTTGGAATTATAGGTCATATTTGGTTATGGGACAATTTCATCAACCTAGACATCTTAAAAGAACTTTTGATCAACATGAAAGTTGTTCAAAATGGTGTTATTTGTCTAACCATGACCCAAACATTCATTGATATGGATTAAATATGGAAGTGTATGAAGAAAATTTGAAAAAAGATAATTTAAAGGCATTAAAAAGGAAAAAATCCAAAATAAATCATAAGTGTTCAAAAAAATGACAAGTTGGTACATATTTTGATTGGAAATAACATTTTGAACACAATGGCATTGTTAGAAATCCATTTTGACACATAATTTATGGACTTTCATTTGGTTGCTTCATGATGAAGTTACACATCAAGGATTGACCTTTGGATGAAATCAAGCCTTCAATCTGATCCATTCACATTCAAGGAGTGTTGTGCAAGCCATTTTGAGTAAAAATTAAGTTGAAACAGAGCCAGAATACACGACTACCATAGTTGCACATTGAAGGAAAATTGAAATTTGGATTGATCAAATTGGGCTTCCAATGGGCCTAATAATTATCCAAACACATCATATATAAGCTCAAGGTCCATTTCAGATCATTTTTGGATGGCATTTTGGTGAAGAAGCAGTTATTACAGTTGGATTTTTGGGGCTTTCGAGCAAGAAACGTTTTTGAAGTTTAAGGAAGAATCAAGAGCTTCTGAGTATCAAGAATCATTCAGGATCATTGAGTGAAGAAATCTGCAGCAATTGAAGTCAAGTGGAGCACTCAAGAACACCTCAATTCGAGCTTCTGAACAGGTTTTTGTTTCTCAAAATTCCTCATAATTTATGCACATATTAGATGAATTTGGCATGTGGTCAGGTTATAGATGAACCCTAGGTGGATTTAGGTATGATTTGGTAAGGTTCTGAGATGATTCTTGATGATGAGTGATTTGCTTAGAGGCACGGTTAGGCTTGAATCTTGAATGATTTCAAGAATTGGACATGGATAATTGATCAGAGAGAAGAATAGAATAGATTGGTGACCTTAATTTGATGTTTGGTGATGATTTTCCAAAACGTGCATTTTCTGTTCACGATCTTATCTCTATAATCTTTGAGAATTAGAAAAAATGGATAGTAGCATGGTGTTCCTTGAAAGAAAACGAGTGGATCTGGAGTTTTTGGCAGAGTTTGGTGGTGTCTGATGACATAGCCACCGTGAACCCGGAGGAGAAGACGACCGGAGTCTTCTCTGGCCACCCTGGTTTTTCCCCCTCTCTTTGTTCAGTTCACATTGGAGAAGATGATGGTGAGCCGTTGGATCTGTTTGAACTAGGAGACTTTGTATGCTTATCTGACGAGTGATATTGAACCCTGGGAATGTTGACCTTGACTTGGTGAGTTGGAAAGACCTGGAGCCTTAGATCGTCATACTTTTTCAATGAATGAACCTGATTAGACCACACCATATACGCTAGTCAATGAGATCCACCTGAAAACATATCAAAACGCAGAGTTTAAATAAATGAGGTGGCACGCTCTTAGCCTTAGGATGCGTAGACTGGTTATCTGATCCAAGGGCTGTGGCATTTTCTGAGGCTTTTTATTTCTTTTTTTCATTTTGCATTTTCTTTAATTGCCTTCATCATTTTTAATTCATATTAAATAAAATATTGATCAGAAAATTATGAAAAAAATATGTGCATGCTCCTTGATTAATTTCTGATTTTTCTATGCTTTTGGATTTAATTTTTGTGTTGTTTTCAATTTTATTTCCATTTTTCTATTTTCACTAATTCATTTAATTTGGCATTTTGGACTTGTTGCTTGCTGATTTTTGTACCATTAATTGGCATAGAATTAGAAGTTGATATTTGGCTGGCTGGTTATATATATATTGATGAGATTATAGGAATTTTTTTGGTGATTTTTAGGTAACTCTAAGCATAGTTTTGAACTAGGTTTTTAGAGCTTTCCCCACTTGAATTTTCACTTGAAAACTTTTGGTTTAAAATTTCATTAGTGCCCTTAAACATTGATTTAATCTTTGTATTTTTTTTACCATAGGTTCCCAATACCTTTAGGATCACTTAAGAGTTTTTATAGATTTTTAGGAGTTGATTTACTATTTTAGTTAGATTTTACATCTAGGCTGTTTGTAGGATGCTTCTAGCATAGTACCTCCCGTAGTTGAACTTCAAAAGTGACCTTTAGTTAATGATAAGTTTCCAAACCTTTTCTGATGGTTAGTAGACATGTTTATGCCTTTGTATATTGAATCTTAAGGTTTAATTTGGTGTATTAGTTCCCTTTAAAGAGTTGCTTTTAGAGCTTAGGGAATTAGGGTTTTTAGAGCCTTTAGGAGTTTCTTCCTTTTTCATAATTGTGGTTTGCTTTGGTTTGCATTCCATTTCCTATCGAATGATGCAAGGTTCCTTTGTGGGAGCCTAGTCCCTCCTTTGGAAGGACTAAAGGCCTGCCACAAAAGGTAAAACCTTTGAGGATACCAATCTTAGATGAGTGGTTGAGTGCCATGATGGATTCCCTTGGTTTCCATCATGCTTCCCCTCATCATGCAATAATCTTTTTGTTAATTCATATCATCTCTTGATGGAGAAAGTTGAAGCTTGAAGATGAAGTCCTTATTCCCTTCTCTCTTGATGGATAGCTTGGACAAATAACTTGGACTAGAAGACAGACTGTCAGACTGCTGGAGTGTTGTTGTGCTGCTCTGCTGTGTTTGCTGTTTAACTGTATTGGTGTGACTATTTATTTGGTGTGTTGCATTAGAATAGGATTTCATGTAGTTGGTTCTAGGCCTAAGTGCATTGAAAGGTTGAGCTTGCCTCCCTTTTCTTGTTTGCATGAGAGGTTGAGTCTGTCTCCCTCGACTTGTTTGTTACTATTTGGCTTTGCTTGTTGGCTGAAGGTTGAGTTTGTCTCCCTTGCCTGTGCATTGTGTTGCTATTGCTTGATTGCTCTAGAGGTTGAGTGAGTCTCCCTATGCTTGTATTGTTGCATAGCATGTGCATCTTTACTGTTTTATTTACTGTTTATCTGTTACTGATGTTTAGCCGATGCTTTGTTTGTTGTCTGTTTCCCACTTCACATGAGACCCTAGGATTCTCACTTCCTTTGATAAGGAAGTGATGATTAGTTAGGCTGAAGCCTTTGCATGATAACATCTAGGAGTTCCCAGTTTCAAACCTCAACCATAGGATGAATCCTTGGCATGACAACATTAGGACTTGATAGTTTCCCCTAAGTTGTGTCCCTTCTCCTTCTCATCTTCAAACAAATCAAAATACAGTAATAAAGGTTAATTGATACCGTACGTTACGAGCCTTAAGCTGCTTAGGAAATGGTTATTGGAGGGTTTCCTTCCGATAATCAGGATGTTTAGTATGGTACCCTTTGGGTGACATGCGACGCATTCACTCCTAGGTCATAGTCTCTAGTGCGATATGAATTGCAAACATCCATAAAAGATACTTCTTCCATAAAAGACACAAAAACAAACTTCAAACCCCTTTTTGCCCCGTGGGCCCGTAATCAAGGAAAACGTTTCTGAAGAAAAGAGTGTTGTTAACTCCCAGTTCTACTGCAAACGGTAACGCACGAGTCTCTGACGAGCAAGCTGCATACACCAAACTGCTGGAACTGTTTGTTAACCCTACTCAGAAAAACAGATGAATCTGAACCCCTGTAATCTGTATTATCCCGAACTACATAAGCTCTGATCTCTCACACCTGTTGAGAGTATGTAGGCATAATACTGACGTATTGGTGAGCCACCTTCCCCCATCCGTTACCCGTAGTTAGCCAAACTACGTTGCCTCTGATTTCTCGTTCTTTGACGAGAATACGTAGGCACGAAACGCGATGCTTTGCCGAGTCTGTTTTCTTTCTTTTTCAGACCAGCCTTGATAGGTAGATAGTTAAACCAACCCATCAGATAAACAAAACAAGCGTGGATCCCATTAAGTACAACAAACGTGAGGGGTACTAATACATTTCCCTTGTGTAACCGACTCCCGATCCCAGACATGGTTGCGATAACCTTGTGTTATACCTTTTCGTCAGGTTTTTCTGACCGTTTCCTTTCCCTTTCTGTGGGATAAATAACGAAAGGTGGCGACTCTTCTATTTTGCCGGCAACTTATTTTCCTAGTAGCGACAGTGCATTATTACTATCTACTATGGATGGTGAAGATTTTTCGTCCCCTGTGAACGCGGACGTGGTTAAAAAATATGTTGCTTAAAAGTGACCCGCTGGACACAAAAAGAAAAGTCCAGGCAAAAAAGGGGCATCCCGACGAACAATAAAAATGGAAAAGGTTCGGGAAAAAATTAGGGATAAAAGAAAAGAATGAACCCGCAAAGTCGAAAACCTGAAAAGGCAACTTTGGCAAAAATGGGTATCCCGGTGGATTGAAAACCCGAAAGGGCGATCCAAGCAAAAGTTAGGGATTTAAAAAGCAAATGATCACGGTCTGCGTTCGATCTGTAAGCTTGTGAGCAGTTATCCCGAAGGAAAGGAATCGGTCCAGTCAGTCTTGTCAGAAGACGAAACACGGGGAACATCGAAGACATACAGGTCATAGCCGAATCGACACATGGTGGTTGTCTGTTTCCACATTGTATACATTTGTATTGTATTTGTTTTCTTGTTTTCGAGCAATTACCTCTTTTCAGGAATTGCATCTGAAGTGTAATTTTCCTACTTACAGGCCTTTCATCAATAAAGTATTCACTTCAATCAAAAAGCTTTCTTTTTCTTATCCATTTTACTGTTTTGTTTGCGAAATGTCTGTTATTTTGATAAACATTGCAGGTAAAAGCAAGAGGTTGTACAAAGCATAACGAAAGCGCTTACTTTGCTTGATCGGAAAGTATCATGGATGGTAACTAAGGTAACCATTTCACATGTAGAACATTTCTAGTGTTTTCCATTGTTGTAGGTCAACAGAGTTATCACAGCTGGGTGAGATTCCCTTATCCTCAACAGTTCAAGTCTCAATAAGCAGCAGTTGTTGTCAGCCGGGTATTCTCAGCGGGTTAAGTATGATACTTCCGACAGAATGGACTTGTTCGCCACAGGTAAATGCAGTCGGGCATGAGCAGCGAAGAGGTATGCTTCCATAACAGAGATTCTGCTTCCCCAGTGAAGTGGTCATCTTATCTCCAACAGAGTTGTGTCCTCTCCAGCAGAGTTCAATTATCAAGTTTGAATTATTGTATCTCCAACAGAACAAAGCTTTGTCTTCATGAGAAAGCGAGTCCCCGGCAGGGTGGAGTTTGTTCTCAGCAGAGCAAGATAGAAGTGTTTCCCTCTGTGGCAGGGTGGTTTGTAACCCCTTTTCTTCTCCAGCGGAGGCAACATCGGTGACACCCTTTCCCCACAGAGTCGATATGCTAGATTGTCTCCAGCAGAGTGCAGTGCTAATTCTCTCGACAGAATGGGTAGTGGAACATGAGTGTGGGATTTCCCCAGTAGATTCAAATTTCCCGTAGGGTAGGAGTATCTGATATTCCTCGGCAAGGCAGGTTGATATTTGATGTAATTCCAAGCAGAGTGGATTTTCTCCCCGAGCGGGATTGAGTTTTTAGGAGTGTCATTCAAGGCTGGTTTCTTGAGCAGGATAAAGTCAATCTTCGGTGGTCGATCATTTCCCCCCGCGGGGACGGTACCCTCAGCATAAGGGGTTTGATTTAAGCATAGAATTGCTTGTGTTCCAGCCGAGCTTGTCATGTTCCTAGAAGATTTGGTCCCCAGTGGTGTGGATTTCTCTTCCCGACTTGGGTTGTTATCTCTCCCCAGCAGAGTGGGTATCTTTTCTCCCTAGCATTTATTTTGATAGGTTGTTCTGTTGCATTTGCATTTAGCATTAGCATCCTCCCAAAAGCGTAAAATTTCCATTTCGTATGAAGCATTACGCCATTTTCAAACATAAGCATCTGAAGCATAAGCCAGGTTTGGTGTTTTGGGACTGAATATTCTTTTCAGCAGAGATTTGTTGGAATAAAGGGGTTTTCGTGTTATCCGCGTCAGGATGGATTTTTGGGTTGGTTATTTTATCAAATTCTTCCCGGTTGAGTCATTTGGGTGAATGTCTTCGCTCTCCTCAGGTGAGTCTCTTGGGAGTGTTGCCTTCCCTGGTCAAGCTTGTGGTTCTTTCCCAACAGAGTGGTTCCGACTTTTGGTTGGTCATCGTTGTTTTATTTCAACTTTTGGTTGATGACCCAGTGGAGTTTGGATGTTATTCCAACTTTTCGTCGTTATTCTTCATTTCTCTCGGTAGAGTCGAGGATTCCAACTCTTGGTTGGGACCCTCCTGCGTAGTTCATATGGTTGTATTTGGTGTTCCAACTTTTGGTTGGCCTAGAAGGTGATCCCAACTGTTGGTTGGTAATCTTTGGTTTCTCCGCGCAGAGTCTCTGTTCAAACTTTTGGTTGGCAATCTTTGTTATTCTAACTCTTGGTTAGTAGTTGTTATTCTAACTCTTGGTTAGTAGCTGTTTTTCTAACTCTGGGTTAGTGGCTTTTTATTTCAACTCTTGGTTGATAATGCGGGATGATCATCTCAACTTTTGCTTGGTAGTCTTTTGTGGTGGAGTCAGCTTCGTGTAGCGTCCCCCAGATATCCAAACTTTTGGTTAGTAGCTTTTGGTTCCGATTTTTGATCGATGAGGATCTTTCCCCAGCAATCCTAACTCTTGGTTAGCAGCTTGTGTTCCGACCTTTGATCAATGGTGTTTCGTGGTGATTATAACTGTTGGTTAGTACCTTTGTTTCCCAAGTTTTGGTTGGACGTTATCCCTTGATTGGTTGTCCCAACTTTTGGTTGGTAGTCTTCCTTTATTCCTCCACTGAGTCATTATCTCAATCCTTGGTTGATGAGGAGATTTGGCATTTTCCAACTTTTGATTGGTGGTTATGGTTTCTCCGGTAGGGTCAGTCGTGGACGTCAGTTCATTTTCCAACTCTTGGTTGGTAGTCTTTGATTCCCCAGTGAGGTCGCCATATCCGGTGTGGTCATTTTGTTGACATTTTTCCAACTCTTGGTTGGTGACCTTTGTTCTCTGCTTGTTGATTCTGACTTTTGGTCAGTATGCCTCCCCAGCGAATTTGTCTCGCCGTGGAAGTTTCGGTTAGTGTTGTGGTAATCCAAACTCTTGGTTGGTAGTATTTGGTTCTTTAGCCCATCTCTTGGATGGTATCCTTTGATTGTTGTCTTTTGGTAGATGCTTTTCCTCCACAGAGTCGTATGATTAGTCTACTCTTTCCCCGGTGAAGCTGCCACAAAGCTGTTTGGCTAGTCTTTTATTCTCCAACAGCGTTTGTTCCAACTCTTGGTTGGTATTCCGAGTTTGCTATCCTGACTGTTGGTTGGTGTTTTGTGGGAGAGTCTGTTCCAACTCTTGGTTGGTATTAGTTGTCGTTTTCGTCCCAACTCTTGGTTGGTATCTTTGGTTGTTTTCCAACTCTTGGTTGGTATTCGTTGGCCTTTGGTTGTTCCAACTCTTGGTTGGTATCCTCCAGGCGTTTTCCCGACTTTTGGTTGGTATCTTTTGGATGAATTTCAGATTATATTGGATTGTTATCCCCAACGCGTTGTTTTCCGACTTTTGGTTGGTAGTCGCTGTTTTGCATTCCTGCGGGGTGCAAATTTCCGGGTTCTTTTGTATTCAATCACCTTATACCTTGAATGTTTGAAAGCGGATGCTTTTCCTCCCTTCAGGTCCAAGTTGTTTGAATAGGGGAGCTGTAGAACCCCAAAATTTGCCTTTCGTTTTAACCATAACTAACTTTTGTTTCTTTGCATTTTGCATTTTTTTGCATTGCATAGCATTCGTTCTCGAAGCATGGGATCAAGGTATTCCTGTGACTCAAGTTCATTTCAGAGCAAAAGACAGAACCACGAACAGCCAAAATCAAGAGCTTCGGACATTTATTTTGTCCAGCGGTCAGGCGACCGATTTTATTTTGCAGGTTAATTTCAGATCAGGATCAACACTCAGGCTCATAACAGGCATTTTTGCAGTGATAACGTTCAAAATGAGGTTCAGCAGCTAAACAGAGCTCCAGACAGCTGGAACAGAGCAAATGGACGGATTTCCCACCAAAACGCACCAGAATTCAAAATTTGAAGGTGTTAATCGGTTAACCTATATGGTTAATCGATTAACCAAAGGGAAATTAGCCTAGATTTGAAGTTTTAACAGTCTTAACTGATTAACGCATATGGTTAATCGGTTAACCATAGCAGATTTTGCCATGTACGTGATTTTGCAAGCCAAATACACTTGGGGTCAAATTTTGATCACTTTGGAATTCAAATTTTCACTTGGGAAGGATCTAGAACACCTTTAAATTTAAGATTTCCCTCCAAAATCCCATTCCACATTCCAAGTCTTGATTTCCAATCCAAATTCCAATCCTTGCTTTGGATCCCAAATCTAAGTTATATTTAAGTGATCCACTCCAGACTAAACCATCCAATTTTCATTTCTCACATTCATTTTTCAGAATTGATCAGAATTCTCTCTCAAACTCTCTCAACTTCTCAATTTCCAAAATTCACTTAAAGCTCTTTTTAATTGGAATTCTTGATTCTTCATTAGAATCAATGGATTCTTGAGCATAATCCTCCATTTACCATCACCATTGAATCAATTCTCATCTTCAATTTTCGTGCAAGCTTGGATCTGAATCTGGAGTTGAATCTATAAGTGATTATTTGAAGCTTTTTGACTCAAATTTGGTGGATCTTCATTCATACAACAAACATTATTATGGATCTTGAAGTTTTCCGGATTTCTAGCATTTGATCTGCTCAAATTCAGTTGATCAACATATACCGAAGCAAATCTCCGCTTCAAAGGTTGGAATTCTTGATCTGATTTAATTTTTGAGCTTATCATGTTAATCTTCATATTCGATTGCATTTTGTTGATTTCGATCCGTTTGATTTGTGATATGGCTGTCTAATTGTGTATCCATGCTGTTGGATCTCTATTTTCTGTTGTTAATTTCGTGCTTAATTGATAAGTTGATCTGTTGGAACTTTGGATAAGTTATTTCTGTGCTGGAAGTGATTTTCTGCTGCTGTTTTTACCTTCTCGTGTAGTGTTAATCGGTTAACCTATATGGTTAACCGGTTAACCTATATGGTTAACCGGTTAACCATTTCAAACTTTCAAATTTTTTCAAACGTTAACAGTGTTAATCGGTTAACACATATGGTTAACCGATTAACCTGTTCAAAATTCCAGATCTTCTAAACTTTTTAAGGTGCTAACCGATTAACCCCAGGGGTTAACCGATTAACACTGTGCCAGAATGGCATATTTTCTGTTATGCTTGCATGTTCACATAACGTTTCAATTCGAATCATCATAGATCAGTGTGATGCATTAGGATTGAATTGTTTTGGATAATTGTCACTGTTTGTGGTTGATTAATCATGATTTTGTTGACATGTATGATCATTTTTCAATTGTTTGCATGCTCGAGTATCTGGTTCGAAGTGGTCATTTGTTTGCATGTTTATTTGCTTTCATCTCTTATTTTCTCCACATGTTTGCATCATTCTTGCATCGTTGTTGAGGTCGAGACGCGCTTGTGGTGGCTGCTGCCCCACACATTTTTTCCTCCCTCCCACCATTCTAAGTGTGCATTTTCATGTTTGCATTTTCCTACTTGTGATTGATCCTCCCTTTGTTCTTCTTGTGATTTTTGACATGATCCCCATAGGATTCCTAATCCCTCCGTTTAGGATGGGAGTAGGAGAGACATTAGGCATTCAATCTAAGTATGCTAACATTAGGGTAGATGTTTCCCCTTTTCATCCAAACCTTAGGACCACTTTGCATGACAACGTTAGGGCCGAGTTTCCCTTAGACCTTCTGTGTATCTCTCTTCTCATCTCAAAACAATTCTAACTCATATAATAAAGGTGATAAACGTTGCGCGCTACGAGCCTTAAGCTACATGGGGAATGATGAGTGAGGGTTCTCCTCTCGCTTATCTAGAATTTTTAGTGTACTTCCCATTTGGGGGCGATACACGACGCATTCATCTCTATGTCATAGTCTTTAGTGCAACGTGAATCACAAACCGAATTAATTCACTTCACTAAAAAACACAAAACAAAATTCAAATCTTTTTTCCTTCGGGATTAATCGGAAACCTTTTTTCAGAAAAGAGTGTTGTTAAGCTTCGGTTCTACCGCAAATAGGCTTAGTCCCTAACTGCTAGAACAGATGTTTAACTCTACTCGATTAAAACGCTTAATCAATCTGTGGTTTTGTGTCCGCCCGAACTATGTTTGCTCTGATCTTTCATACCAGATGAAAGTATGTAGGCACAAGACACGACGTCTTATCGAGCAACCTTCCCCCCTTCTCTCCCGTAGTTAGCCGAACTATGTTGACTCTGACTTTCCCATTGCACGAGGGAATACGTAGGCACAGAGCAGCGATGCTCTGCCGAGTCTCTTTTCTTTTATTTTATCTCGCAAGCCTGTAGCGTAGATAGTTTAAACACACCCTTAGATAGACAACAAGCGTGGATCCCGTCGAGTACGACGAACGTGAGGGGTGCTAATACCTTCCCCTTGCGTAACCGACTCCCGAATCCAAGACTTGGTTGCGATGACCTTATCTTTTCCCTTTCGTCTGGTTTTTCCGATCGTTTCCTTTCCCTCTCTGTGGGATAACTAACGAAAAGTGGCGAGTCTTCTGTTTTCCGCCGGGTGTTTTTCACAGTTGCGACACTTGGCAGATCATGTTATCAGTAGAAACAGAGTTTCTGAATTTACTTTACCCTTCCTGGTCGACAATGGCCGAGAGTATGCTGACAAGGGTTGTTGGGTGGTTTTCAGTGCTATCTTAGCTTTGTGTGTCTATGGCATTGTGTTGTTTCCCAATGTACCGGACTTTGTGGATTTTGATGCTTTTCATATCTTCGCTTCCAAGAATCCTGTACCTACTCTTCTAGGAGACTTGTATCATTCAGTGCATTACAAGAACGATAAAAGAAGAGGAAAGATGGTCTCTTGTTGCGCACCGCTATTGCATAAGTGGTTTGTTGATCACCTTCCTCGTTCTGGAGCTTTTGTGGATTCCGCAAACTCATCTGAATTGTCGAAGAGGCTTATGGGTTTAACGGAGAAGAATATCGTCTGGTTCAATCGAGACTTGTTGGGCCGTGAGGTTACCTTCAGTTGTGGTAGCTTTCCTAATGTGCCTTTAATGGGGATAAAAGGCGGTATCAATTATAATCTTTCTCTTGCTGTGAGATAATTCAGTTATGCTTTGAAAGGACCTTCGAAAGAAGAGGAAGTGCAGGAATCGCTGTACTTCACAGGTGTAGTTGTTCCTTGTATCTCGGCCCGATTCGTGAACGCTTGGGGTAAGATTCACAAGAAGGGAAAGCTTGCTTTAGGCAAAGGAGATTGTAGAGCCTACGATCCATACTCGGATTGGGTTCAAAAGAGGGTTGAAGAGGTATTGTTGCCGTTTCTTGTTGAAGCACCGCTGTATCCCTTAGTCATTGGGCCGCCTATAACCGTCGACACCCTGAGATATACCAAGCTTTGGGCAGAGAAGGAAAAGCTGCACAAAGAGAATGAAGAGTCGAAGTAGGAAATCAGTCAGTTGAAGCATGATAAGGGGGAAGTTATGTATTTGGCCAAGACAAATGCAAAATTGTTGACTAAGTTGAAGGAAGAACTTGATGATCAGGTACAATCACGGAAGCAAGTCGGTCTTGATCTGAAAAGCACTTGTTATGTTTTGAGAAGTAAGAAGGAGGATTTAGATAGAGCCTATCTGAAGATATCCAAATTCAACGAGCAATGGAATGCTACCTTGACTGCTAACAAGAGTAGGGAAGATCAACTTCGTGTTAAGGTCAATAAGCTGAAAGCGCAATTCAAGGCTAAGGAGAGGGAGGTATGGCTAGAAACGTTCTGTAGAAGTACGATCGAGCAGAAATACCAAGAGACTTTGTCAGCACTTGAAGAGTTCAAGATTCGGGAAGAGGTGAAGAAACCCAGGCTTGAGGATGCCTTCGACAAAGACGCTTGGGAGGACCATTGTCATTATCTCTGGGATGTGATACGCAAGAGGAATGTCCTTATCCAAGAGTTGATGGAGAGGCCAGACCATCCAGATACAAAGGAGGTGCTTGAGGAGTCTCTGGAGTGGCGTAGAGATCATCGCTACTAGGAGTTTTATCTTTTGTAGTTTCATTTGCTTGTGTATCTTAATCATCACCAGGGATGTTGGATGAGATCAATACTTCTTTGTATACGGATATTTCTCATTTGGTTGTATTGTTTCAGCTTTACTTGATATATTAGAAGTTTTATTGTGGTGTTCTTATCCATCTCTGCTGTTCTTGTTTTTTGAAACCGGAATCAAGGGGGAGATCTCCCTGTGCATACATAGACATGTTTGCATTTTGCATATTGCATTCTCATTTGCATCGCAGGTTGTTCTTGGTGGTCTTGTATTCTTATCTCTGCTTGGTTTTCTTTAGTTCAGAATTGAGAAGTTCAGTTTCCACAGGTATTCTACTCGAGGGAATCAGCAGAAGGTGATGGATCAGGTACAGGCAGAATTGCAGGAGGTCAGGGCTCGCATGGCCCAATTCATCGGACTGATGCAAACTGTTGCCAGCGGTCAGAAACAGTTGAGAACTCTGGTCCAGCCGTTGATAGCACGGGTTAATGAAGACGGTGTGTTTCATGGAGGAGCCAGTGTTGTTCCTCCACCGATTAGTGGGTCTATTCCTCAGGGCATTCCTACTGTTGTCGTACCTCCGGGCGGAGGAGCTGCTTGTGAGAACGATAATATTGTTGGTAATGGCAGTGTGTACGCTGTGCATGGGGTTGCTAGGCCTCATTGGGAGGATAATCAGGATGCTATATTTTCTGTGAATGTTCTGGAGGGTGGTTTGCCAACTGAAGCGGACCAAAGGTTCAAACTGATTGAGGAGAAGATGAAATCGTTTGAGAATCAGAACTCTTTGGGCCTGGATATGTCTGATCTTGGTTTGGTTCCTGGTGTCAGGATTCCCCCCCAAATTTAAGGTGCCCGATTTTTATAAGTACAAAGGGACGACTTGTCCCGGAGTACACATTCGGGCTTACTTCATGAAAATGTCTACTTATTCCAGTGATGAAAAGTTGTTGATGCATTTCTTCCAAGATAGTCTGGCAGGGGCTTCATTGGAATGGTATATGGGGCTTGAGAGAACCCATATTCGTACCTGGAAAGAATTGGCTAAGGCTTTTGTGCATCATTATCAATATAATAATGATCTAGCACCCAATCGGGTACAATTGCAGAGTCTGTCGCAGAAAAATTCTGAGAGTTTCAAGGAATACGCCCAAAGGTGACCGGATCTGGCTGCAAGAGTGCAACCTCCTTTGGTTGAAAGGGAGTTAATTGACTTGTTCATGGCTTTGTTACCTGGAGTGTATTTTGAGAAGTTGATAGGCTGTATGTCGGCAGAATTTTCTGATCTGATGATCGCTGGTGAAAGATAGGAGAGTGGAATCAAGTCTGGTACGATTTCGAGTGGTGGTGGATCCTCATCATGAGGAACGAATAAGCCATATTCTACAAACCCCAAGAGAAGGGAGGGGGATGCAAATGTTGTTTCTCTCAAGGGTAAAGGTAGAGCTTAGTCCCGTTATCCTCAACAAGTCGCTACAGTAGATATCCCGGCTGCAGCTCATCAGCAGGGCAATATTCAACGACCTTATGCTGCCAGACAAAGAACGACTAATAGGCAGTTTGTGAATCCTCCTATGCCATATTCTCAGTTGTTACAACGGTTGCTGCAATTACAGTTGGTTCAGAAGAGGACCTTGGCTCCTCTCACTGGTCCGCCACCTGCTGGGTACGATGCAAACGCTCATTGTGACTTTCATTCAGGTGCTCTAGGGCACGATATTGAACATTGCAAAGCTTTCAGAACCCTATGCCAAATCATGGTGTGGCCGGAGCCAATGCCATTATTGAAGGGGAGAAGTTGAATCTGAAAACTAATGTTGAAGATTTGAAGACTCCACTGGGTTTTGTGAAGGTTTGTTGTTGAGGAAGGGGGTGTTTCCTGGTTGTTATGCTGACTGCTCAGAATGTGAAGCGCAACCTGAGGGTTATGATCTTTTGAAGAGGGGTATTCATAGAATGATTGATGAAGGTTGTTTGCAATTCGATAAGGTTGTGAAAGAAGATGTTGTGAAAGAAGTGGATAATGATGGAAACGAAGTTGCCACTATTTCCATTCCATACCGAACTATCAATATTTCAGCGCCTGCTAGGCCAGCTCCGGTGACCATTACGGTACCAGGACCTATGCCATACGAGAGCACTAGAGCTATCCCATGGAATTATGGGGGAGAAGTGTTCTGTAACGGGTAGACGCAAGAGTGGACCGAGTCTGCAAGCGGAAGTTCGTCGGTTGAGAACATAGTTGGTACGGTTTTTTCTCCACCAGAGGTTATTACTGATAAAGATGAAAAGGGTAAGCGAAGGCTATGATTGAAGAGAATGATCAACCCCAGGTCGTTACTGATGATCTTTCAAAAGATACGGAGGAATTTATGAGGTTAATTCGGAAGAGTGACTATAAAATTGTGGGTCACTTGAATCAAACTCCTTCAAAAATTTCTATCCTGTCATTGTTGATGAGTTCGGAGGCACATCGAAATGCTCTACTGAAAGTTTTGAATGCAGCGTATGTACCCTAGGAGAATTCTGTTAATCAGTTGGTGGGGGTAGTTGCTCATGTGAATGTCGGTAATGATCTCGGCTTTACTGATTTGGATCTAACTCCTGCTCGGAGAAACCATAACCGTGCTCTGCATATATCGTTGGAGTGTAGAGGATCTTTGATGTCACATGTCTTGGTTGATACAGGATCATCCCTCAATGTGCTTCCGAAGAAGGCATTGATGAAGTGGGACATTCAGGGTTTGTTGTACACGCCAAGTGATTTGGTCGTGAGGGCTTTTGATGGATCTTAGAATTCAATATTTGGAGAAATCGCGCTGCCTATTCAGATAGGGCCAGAGATATTTGATGAAACTTTCTTTATTATGGATATCTAGCCAGCATACAACTGTTTGCTTGGCCGACCTTGGATACTGTTAGATCCCAATTATAGTAGATATTTGATTTCTTTTTAGTAGTCTTTTTAATCGTTTTCATCTAATAGTATTTGATTTAGTAGTCGAATTTGTTTAGTTTCATTTTGTTGTGATCCAAGTGAATGGTGTTTGTAATGTTGTTGTTAGTGTGCAGGATTGACACTAATAAGAGCACCTTGGGAGACAAGACAAAGCAGTCTGGAGAAGTTGCAAACCAAAGCATTCGCCTGGCGAAGCTCAGCGAATGCCAGCTAATATTTGCCAGGCAAGCACTGGCGAGCTAGAGCGAGTAATTCAGAATTAACTCCCAGACTTAAAAGATAGGAAGTTCTCCAAACGAAGGTTCCAGCGATGCTTCGCTACCGTTCGCCTGGCGAAGGTGCTGGCGAAGAAGTGGTAGCTTTCCTCATGCAAATTCTAGTAGCAACACCACCCAAAGTTCGCCTGGCGAGTGAGGCCAGCGAATGTTCGTCTGTCGAGTGAATTGTTCGCCCGGAGAATTCACGATACCTCAGAGGGCGGTTTGCTAGCCAGAGGCACTTTGAAGTGCCAAGTTATTTTTGGTTCGCCTGGCGAAGGTCATGGTTCGCCTGGAGAATGTGCGCAGATAGCACTTCCTTTATACTTTATTGGTTGCTTTATATAGCCCATACCATGTACTTGGAAAGGGATCGATCTTGTAACATAAGAACAAAGCTCTAGAACCCTAAAAACATTAGTTCTTCTTCATTTTGCTATTTTGTGTGCAATCAAGGAGAAGTGGAATCACATCCTTCATCAATTCTTCGAAGTGGATGTTCTTCATCTTCTCCATTTCCTTCTTGTTCAAGCTACCATGAGAATGAGTGGCTAAGTTCTTCTTGTTGTCAAGGTTAGATGCAGGTGATCATCAACCTTTGTATGTAAATGTATTGATCTTCATTTGAATTGTTAACTCATGGATGATGAATGAATGATGAAAACTTTGATTTGTTGAAAACTCTTTGTGTTGGTTTATGATTGAGAGATATTTTCCAACTCTTAACCTAGGTTTTCATCCATCTTTGTTTTTAAGCTTGAGATAGTTAAGAATGAAGATGCTCACTTAAAATGTTAAACTTTAATGTTATTAGTTTGATAGATTATGTGAGAGATCAACAATGGATCAAAACGGTAAAACCCACAATGTGAGTTAGAGATAATCACATTGAGAGGATATTATGAATGAGTTTATTATCTAGATGGAGTTTATAAATCTTGTTGATTAAGCATATGCATGCAAAGTGATCATTGAAACCTAACTTTGGCAATCTTTCTTTAAATCGTCAAACCCTAATTTTTACCGTTGTTTATAACTTTTTATGCAAGATACCGTTTAAAAAAAAAAACCTTTGTTACTATAAAACTACAAATTTAACAAATGTCGTATGGAAGCAAAATCTTATATTCCCTGTGGAGATGATAACAAAAACCCGACACTTTACCACTGTCGTAACAAAATGGCGCCGTTGCCGGGGAATATAAATTGATATTGCAAGCATCGCAATAGTTGCTGAATTTTTAGTTTTTAATCTTTGACTTGTGCTTGTTAATTTGTGTGGTTTAGTGTGCAGCTTCTGCTTCTGTTTATGCGAGGACAGATTCCCGAGGACCAACTCCTTTTTGATCCAGAAATAGAAAGGACCGCGAGAAAATTGAACAGCAAAACAAGACGGAGGAGGAAACTTGCTAAACAAAGACAAGAACAAGGACAAAGTTCTTCTACTACACCACCACCACCACATTTTACACCAATTATGGCAGAACCACCACCTCCACCACCAGTTTCTACTCCATGCATGAACAGTCCAAGACATACAGCTCAGTTTGCACGGAATCTTCAGAATGGAAGGCAAGCTGAGATGAAAATGGGAATCCTAGCTCTAGTCTATCAAAATCCTTTCACAGGATTAGACCATGAGGATCCGTTCACTCATCTTACAAAATTCTATGAGATTGCGGGTGCAACGGGAGCTATCGAAGTTGACGAAGAGTCATTGTTTAGGAGACTATTCCCTCATTCCTTAATTGGGAAAGCGAAGGAGTGGTATCTTGATCAATCGACAACAATCATGACGGATTGGAATCTTTTAGAAGAGAAGTTTCTTGAACGGTTCTTTCCACATAACCGGTTCATGGAGGCTAAAACTGCGATTGCGGTATTTTCTCAAGGAGCTAGTGAATCACTCAATAAAGCTTGGGAGCGTTACAAATATATGTTAAGAAAGTGCAAAGGACACGGTTTCGATGAGCTCACTCAAGTTCATATTTTCCTCAATGGACTCCTTTCGGTTCACAAGACCTTATCGGATGCTACGGCGGGAGGATCTTTGATGTCAAAAAGTACCGATGATGCAATTGCAATTATTGATAAGATGGCGCTTAACGATCACCAAGGGAACCATAACCGAGGGGTAACTCAAAGAAAGCCGGGTGTGCTCGAGTTAGGGACGAATGATGCAATTCTCGCCCAAAACAAGCTTATCTCACAACAAGTGTAACTATTAACTCAACAAATCAAAGAGTTAAAAGAACCATCAAAAGTTAAACAGATTGCTTGTTACAAGCTTTGTAAGGGCGAACATGACACCGGATTTTGTCCGCCTCCCGGATTTGAAGAAGTTAATTACATGGCTAATCAAAGAGATTACCTATAGAGGCAACATCCACAACAACAATAACCATATCAACATCCTCATCAACAACAACAACAACAAAACTATCAAGAAAACCAAGGGTACCAACCTAGAGGTAAATACCACAATAACCAAAGTTATGGGGGTGGTAACTCTAGCCGTCAAAATCCGTATATACCTCAACAACCGTCAGTTGCAACTTCTAAGCTAGAAGATACATTGATGCAATTCATGCAAATGTCTATGGCGAATCAAAAAAGCAATGACGCGGCGATAAAAAATCTTGAGACTCAAGTTGGTCAACTCGCTAAGCAATTAGTGGAACAACAAGCCGAACCATCTTTCTCAGCAAACACGCAAACAAATTCGAAGGAACATTGTAAGGCGATTAAGACGAGAAGTGAGAAATAGTTGGTTGACGAGAGTGAAAAAAGAGAGGTAGAGAAAAAAATTGATGACAAACTTGATGGTGAAGTTGGTGAATGGAGTGAGGAGGAAGTAGAAAATAATGAAAAAAATGGTGAAGTTGAAAAAGAAAAAGTGGTTGAAAGTGAAAACAAAACAAATGCTGTAGTTGAAAATAATGAAAGTGAAAAAGTGAAGGTGGATGAAGTGAAGAAGAAAAGAGAAAGAAACCCTAGAGCATCTAGAGGGAAGGAGGTAGTGAGCACTACTCCGGTTCAAAACTTACCTTATCCACATGCTCCATCTAGGAGAGAAAATGAACAGCATTACGCCCGGTTCATGGATATTTTTAAACAATTGAAAATCAATATTCCGTTCACCGAAGCTTTGGAACAAATGCCAAAGTATGCCAAATTCATGAAGGACATACTTACAAAGAAGCGGAGGTATACGGAACCGGAAATAATAGTGCTTGATGCGAGTTGTAGCACTATCATCCAACGTACTTGTTGCACCCTAAAATTTGCTCAACCTACTTCACTTGGTTTATGTTTCGATTGCATTAGCATTTGCATATAGAGTCATGTACATAGTCTAATCATCTGCATAACATAGCATAGCAAGTCATCCAACAAGGGACCCAGTACTATTCTCATCTCTATGGGCCTATCAAGAGGTTATTATGCAAATTCAAGCATATCCAAGTCATCAGAAAGAATTGGAAAGCTAAAGAAGTCAGTGGATCAAGCAGTGCATCTATCTCCTATCTGAGGGTATCTGAAGATCATTAAAGAAATTGTGAGCTGTGAGCTGAGCATGAAGGGTATATAAACATCATGGGAGACATGGAGAGTCATTTTGAAAGTGAGACAAGTCATTGATGTGATCACAAGAGTTGCAGTTGAAGACAGTCAACTAGGGTTTCATCTGGGTCAACCCTAGGTCAACCCTAGGTCAAATGATTGATTGAAAGGTATTAAGGTCTATTTAAGAGATGTGGGGTTCATCATTTGACATGTAGATATGGATGTGGTGTTGTGCCAAGGAGAAATCAAGAGGAATCAAGAAGAAGAGGAGTTTCTAAATTAGGGTTTCTGTGTAAAATCCCCTAATTTAGGTCAAACTTCCAAGCAAGATAAGTCAAACTGCAAGCTTCAAATGGATCCTTGGTCAACATAAAACTTGTAGAGGATCTCAAGATATTTAATTTGAGTGGTGGAAGACATCAAGGAGATCTATAGAACTCAAGTTATGGTCCTTGCAAGTTACAGGTCATCTGGGGCCTCTGAAATTTTGTCTGTGAAAGTTACTTGTCTTCCAAGCAACCTTTACCCCTCAAGGAGATTTCAAATGAATTTATGGTCAACATAAGAGTTGTTCCTCATTGTCTTAGCTTTCTAGAAAGGTATGGTATGCCTTCATATGATTTGTGGAGCTCTACTTATGGTCTTGGCAAGCAAAGGGTATTTTGGTCATCTGAGAATTACAGGTCATTTCAAACCTATGCCCAAAACTCATACAAGGAAGCTTCAAATGAAAAACTTCACAACATCAAACTTGCTCCAAATGACATTTTGAGTCTAGAAAAGTGATCATGAAAGTTTGGAAATGCTCATAGCTCAAGGTTTCAAATTTGGTCATTTAAAAGGGAATTTAATGAATAAAAGTGACCTAAAATTGAGATTTTTCATAATTTGGCCAAATGGGATGAAATTATAGGTCATTTTGATTGGGAAAAATGTTTTAAGAACATTGGAAAAAGTGGATTTTTGAGTTTGGTTCAAAATTTGGAAGTTATGCTTGGTTACTTATGTATGAAGTAACATATCCAAAATTCAAGGAAAGTGTGCACAAGAAGTTTCTACAAAGTTCTAGAACTTTCTAATTTCATCTATATATTGGTAAGAGTGGCTTCATTCAAGGGTTGGTGATCCATTTTGTTCATAACACATAGTTATACCTCATTCTTCCATTTTTGCAAATTCATCTCAAACTTCATCAAATCTTCACCAATTTCCAAAATTCTGGATCCTATCATCATCTACATCATTCATAGATCCAATTTCCATCAAATATTTGTTTGAATTGAAGAGGAATTGTGTGCTACCAACTTCATCATCCAAAGTGCAAGAAGAAGTGGTTACAAGAATCTAAGGCATTTGAGCAAGGAATACTGCATACAGAATCAAGAATTAAGTTTGTTGATCACTTCCCAAGCATTGCAAGCCTTGGATCTAAAGGATTCTACCTCTGTTTTCATCATCAAACCAGGTTGGTGTTTCCCTTCGAATTGGTTGATTTAGTTAGCATGTTAGAGAATTATTACGTTAGGATTGGTTAGATGATTAATTCTGGTGAATTTGAAGACATTTCATGGAAGTTGCCATTGGTGCACCAAATCTGTTAGGGCTTAGAACTCCTAGAATATGGCATGATAATCTTAGATATATAGCTCAGGATAATCAGCATAGTATGTAGATCATGTTAGGGTAAGAGTTAGCAAGAATTGGCATGGTTGATAGCAGTGGAAAATGGTGGAACCAGGTTGTTCTACCTATCGGGTTTGAATTTGGATGGAGTTTTAGAGGAAAGTGAGGCCATGGTTGTGTAGAGGGGAAGAAATTGAGCGTTTTCGTTTTTTACAGAATTGATTTTCATGGAGGGACGAGGGCGTATGAGAAGGTGGAAGATTGAGTCATGAAGCTGCATGCAGGGTTCATCCATGGTGGAAACCCTAATTCTGTGGGGAAGATAAAGGGGGACCGTTAGATGCAAACCAAGACTTTGACTCTGAGAGTGATCCGGTGGCTCACGTTTAAAACGAAACTTGGAGGGAAGGCTGGCTGTGAAACGATGCGTTTCACTTAAAACTCAACCCTGGGCTCAGCAAAAGTTGCTTTTCACACCCCGCTTGCAAGGCCCAATCCCAATTATAACTGATTTAATTGCTTTATGCACCGTTTTCCGTTTTTTATTTCTTTTTTGTGTTTCTGATTCAATTGGGCCCAGACGCGCTTTGCTAGGCGCGCCCCCCAGTCTGGGCCCATCTTCATGTTTTAACTGAAATTAATGCTAACTGCACCCCTAATCTCATTTAATCCATATTAATTTCTTTCATTTTTTTTAATTCTTTGAAAAACCATAAATAAATGAAAAATGCTTATTTTTTAGTGGTTGTTTTTGCATTAGGTTCATATTTCTGTTAAGAAAATTAAGAAATAATAAAATTCCAATTTAATTTTGTTTTAGCATTTTTAGAATATTTTTCTTTTAAATAGCTTTTTTAAGTGGTTTAATTTGACGCATGATATTGTTGATTTTAGTTTAGTGAGATGCTTTTACATTTTTGATCCATTCTTTTTAGGTTGATTAACTTAGAACTTTAGCTTGAACATAAAATTTAATTCATGATTTTAGGACTTAATTTTAGATGATTTATTTAGGTGTGATTAGAAGAACCAAAACTAGGGTTTAGGAGATAACATAGGTGTAGTAAATCATTTCTTTTAGGAGTTGTAGTTTAAATCTTTGGGGTATGGGACTATAGGGGTTATGGGTAGATAATAGATCCCTTAGAAATTACTAGGTTTCCCCTATTCAACTATTACTATTAGTATACTGCTTGTATTTGCTTGACTGTGTGGTGTGCCCTCTCTATGGTTATTATTTGTCTGTGTGGGGTATTGGGCTTGCTTGGGGCTTGGGGGGTTGAGCTGAAGACCTTGATGATGAAGTCCATTGGAGATTAAGAGAATGAAGACCAACTTCCAGAGTTAATGAGGAGTATCTCTTGCTAGCAGCTGTTGAAGGTTATAGGATCTAGGAGTTAGGTAGAGCTCTAGAGTAGAAAGCTTGATTCACAAACATGGAAGGTCTTTCTTGCCTCCATCCCTCTCTATGATGCAGAGTCTCTCTAAGACATTCACCCCCTTCCTTTGGAAGGCTTGGTGATAGTGTCTAAGAGATAGAACTCTTGAGAGAAATATTCTATGTGTTGTCAGCAGTCTGTTTGCCACCCTTGGTGGTCAACTAATTGCTCAACACCCCAGTTCATTCTTGTGATTGATTCCTTAGCTTGGAGATTGAGACTTGAAGAGAAGCCATTGCAGACTGATGATAAAGACCTTGCTTGAGGGTTGTGAAGATAAAGACTGATGCTTGCTTGAAGCTTGTAGATGGTTGAAGATGACTTGAAGACAGATGTTGATGAAGACTGCTTTTGCTGCTTTTGCTGTTTATTTCAGCTGTTTAATTTTTGATGTATTGTGTGAATTTCTCTGACTGTATTGCTTGCTAATTGACCTGTTAGGTTGAAAGCGAATTTTTTTCGCTTTTGCCTGTTGTTTTCTAGGTTCGAGGTTGAGTGGGACTCCCTTGCCTCGCTTGTATTATTGTATCCATGCATTTTACTGCTTTATTGTATATGCCATTGTTTCTGTTTCCGTCTATTCCCTTAGGATCTCTGTTCCTCTCTGTGCAAGAGAGGAGTATGATAGACATTAGGTCTTAACCCATGCATGATAACACTAGGTTAGTTTGATTCCCTTTTCAACCATAGGTTAGAGTTCTGTCTCTTCTTTCTCAAAAAAAACAGAAAAACACAGTAAATATTTCAAATACAATAAAAGACACTTCTTCCGTAAAAGAAAGTGAACTCATCAAAACGTCATTTTTGTCTGCTTGGACCGGTAATCAGAAAAACCCTTTTTCAGAAGGAATAAAAACAATCAAAACAGACTTGTGTCGTACGTGGCCCGAACTACGTTTGCTCTGATCTTTCATGCTGTATGAAAGTACGTAGGCATACGATGCGATATCCTAGCGAGCAACCTTCCCCTCCTTTCCCGTAGGTAGGCGAACTACGTTGACTCTGATTTCTCGTTCCAGACGGGAATACGTAGGCATAAAGTGCGATACTTTTCTGAGTCATTTTATTTTCTTTTTAACCCCAGACCTGTAGAGTAGATAGAATAACAATCCGTACCAGAAAACAAGCGTGGATCCCGTCGAGTACGACGGACGTGAGGGGTGCTAATACCTTCCCCTTGCGTAACCGACTCCCGAATCCAGGATTTGGTTGCGATGACCATTCCTTTCCCCGTTTTGCGGTAGGTTTACCTCGAGCGTTTCCTTTCCCTCCTTTGGGATAAATAACGCACGGTGACGACTCTTCTGTTTAGCCGGCGCCGATTTTCGCAGTAGCGACAACTGGCGACTCTGCTGGGGATCCAACGTCCCCTGGCTGCTAAGGACTGCGATAGTTCCTTATGCATTTGGGATCCAACGTCCCTTAAGCGAGTCAATCCTAGAGCTTGTTTTCCCGTCGAGGATTTTGTATGGATTTATATTTCTGTCATTTACTTTCAGCATTATATTATTGTTATTATTGCTATATCGGGGTTGTGACGGGTGATTCTATGATTGAGAGATAAGTCGGACCTGGGCTTGAGTGCACCTAGACTTAGAGTAGAGATTAGTGGGAGCGCACATGCTTTGCATGTCCTAGTGTCCCGCGAAATCTACACTCAGACGAGGTTCTTCTGGTTGGCCTCCTGTCCTGCCCTTTGGGTGGCTCAGGTTGCTGGTTAGTTGGATTGTCGACTCTGGGAACCGATCATTTGGAAGTTGGATAAGTGAGGCCTCTTCAGGATTTGATGATGCCACTCCTTCTGGGAATCGTATCATCAACCCTGAAAGTCTGTGACACCGGCGACCGCATAGGATGCCATACCTTTGTTAGTTACTAGGACACCTACCTGTGAGAAGGTTTGGGGTTATGCAGGTAGCTAGACCTTCAGATACCGGTTATTTCTTGATCTGAGATCCTGGGTATTTATGGACGGTTGTGAGGTCTGTCAAAGACCAGTTGGAGTTATGTTATGGAGTCTATCAGAGACCAATCAGAGTTATGTTGTGGGGTCTATCAGAGACCAGCGTGGGAGCTTTGTATTGGGTCTATCTGAGACCAGGGTTTGAGGAATTCTGGAGAGTTTATCTGAGACTTGTTGATATGGTTCAGGCTTCTCAGCTATGGCATTTGGTCCCTGTTGCATGTTACTTACATTGCATTGTTTGCATAATCATTATCATTGCATCCCATTAACGTGTGTTTGTGCTGCAGGTGCATTTGCATATTCCCTGGTTCTAGTGTTCAGACTTCTGAGTATTGATCATGGCTGGTTTGAGGATGACAGTTGCCTACAAGCTACCTATCCCTGATATTACTCCCCTCCTGGGTCTGATTTCTCTTGCTGATGAGGATGTCCGTAGAAGCTTTAGGCAGAGTTACGGACGGTTGTTGAGATTGGTTCGCAAACCCACTGATGATGAATTGAATGGGCTGTACACGCTGATGCAATTCTATGACCCTGCTTTGAGGTGTTTCACGTTTGCTGACTTTATTCTGGGGCCTACCATTGAAGAGTATGTAGAGATTACTGAGCTACCAGTACAGAATAAAGTTCCCTTTATTCACTCTGCCGCTGAGCCCAAGTTGGAGGACTTAGCTAAGGCCTTGCACATGAATGCTTCTGAGTTGTTGATGACTTCTTGGCGAGGGGTTCCAGGTTTCTCTCTCCAGTTTCTGATTGGTAAGGCTCAAGAATACGCCAAGAATGGATGTTGGGTGGTCTTTAACGCTGTTTTGGCTCTATGCATTTATGGGATAGTGTTGTTTCCCAATTTCCCGAACTTCGTGGACATGGATGCATTTCATTTGTTTGCTGCTGGCAACCCGATGCCCATATTGATTGGGGACTTCTACCATTCGATGCACTACAGAAATGAGAACAGGAGAGGCAAGAACGTCTCTTGCTGCGTGCCTTTGCTGTACATGTGGTTTAAGAGCCATCTTCCCCTGAAGGGACCTTTTGTGGATAGCGCAACTATAGCTGACTGGCCAGAGCGCATGATGAGACTATCTTCTGAAGACATTGAGTGGTTTGACCGAGATTTGTTGGGGTCTGAGCTTATTTTCAGTTGTTCTGGGTATCCTAATGTTCCTTTGATAGGAAGGAAAGGGTGTATCAATTACAACCCATCTCTGTTTATTCGCCAGTTCGGATATGCGTTGAAGAACCCACCTAAGGAGGAGGAAGTACAGGAATCTCTGTACTTCACCGGTGATTTGAATGGAGAGTTACTAGCCAAGCTTCAGCACGCATGGAATGATTGTCAGGCTTATGCACCCTACAAAGTATGGATCCGAGAGAGAGCAAGACAGTTGCTGATGCCATTTCCAGCTGCACCGGTCCCCGTTCATATTCCAGTGGAAGAACCAACTACTATTACTAGGGAGGCCTACGAGCAAGTTGTTAAAGAAAAAGAAGCCTTGATGAAGATCAATGAAGGGTTAGAAAAGGAACTGGCTCAGATGCGTAGCGAGAAAAACAAGGCTGTGCATGCTTTCCAACAGCAGATCGAGCTAGTAAACAGGCTAGGTGCTGAGTTGACTGAAGAGAAAAAGAAGCGCAAACGTCTGGGTCAAGAGTTCAGAAGCTCTCATGACATGCTGGAGTCCAAAAAGAAAGCGCTTCTTGTAACAAGACTTGTAATGCTACGCTAACCAACAACAGAAAGAGGGAAGATAAATTGAAGCAGCAGATCTCTGAACTCGAAGAGCAGTTGAAGGCTAGCATTAAGAAGTACGAAGAAGAGGTGATGACCAGATATAGTCTCCAGAATGCATTGAACAAGGCCATCGAAGGCAGGAACGAAGTTGTGTCTCAGAAGCGGAAACTAGAGGATCGCTTCGGAGAAGGGGCATGGGAGGAAACCGCTGGTGACGTGCGACGTGTTCTCAAGCGAAGAAATCAACTTGTTGAGGGTCTGCTTACCCGACCAAGTCATCCAGAGACTAAGAAGTTACTAGAAGAGTACCAGGCTTATGAGTGTACTTGATTGTTGCATGTATTAACTTGTATGCTTTATTTGCATAGCGCTGACCGTCACCAGGATTGTTGGTTGAGGTCATGCCTTCTTATTGTACTCAGTGATATTGTATTCTTGGCTTAATGGATTTCTCCGCAATATATGAGGTGTTTTCTAAGATTCGGCTCCGATCACCGTATTGCTAGCACTGTCACCGCACTGGCACATCCGCACTAGAATCGGGGAATGCTATTCCCTAATGCACAGACACATATTGCATTGCATTTCCATTCATATTGCATTACAGGTGATTATTGCACGGTATCTCATTTCTTGCACTGTACCAGGTCTTTTCAGGATTGAAGATCAGCGCCCGCACTGATACTCCACTCGTACCAACTGCCGAAGAATCATGGATCAAATGCAGAATGAGATGCAAGACATGCGTGAGAAGCTGGCGCTCTTCATGCAGACAATGGAGACCATCGCGAAAGGTCAGGAGAATTTGCAAGTCTTGGTGCAGCCTCTGTTGGTCAGAAATGCTGGGCATGGAAATGAGGATCATCAGTCTGCGCGAGTCGACACTATTCATGGGGACGGTACCCCCACACCAGTGGATCCACCTGTAGTCAACATGCCTGCTGTTAATGTCAACAACGGCGCTGCTGCCGGGAATGGTAACGTTGGAATGGGGAACGAGACTATCGTTAACAATGTTGGGCTTGGAGATGTTAACCTGGGTGATAATATGGGAGGCAATGGTTTCGGTAATACTGGATTCAGCTTCAATGACCAGGGGTTCGATAATACTGGGAAGTACGGTTTCAATGCTCAGGGCTTTGGGCAGGACGGATATGGTATGAATAGTCAGGGTTATGGCGGATTCGGAAATGGGAATGGCGCTGGGTTAATGGCTTTTGGACCTGCTGGAGTTGCTCCGGGATACGGTAACAGAGGGCGAGGCCCCGTGATGAATCAGATTAGAGCTGGCCGTAACAATGGATACGATGGGTATGGAGCTGGGAATGGTAATTGGCAAGAAGACCAGCAAGAGGACGCTTTCTCCGGTGGAGGTTTCGAAGGGCCGATGGATGACTCTCAGAGGATCAGAATGCTAGAGGAGCAGATGAGAGGGGTCGTGAATCAAAGTGCTGTTGGCTTAGATATGTCAACAATGGGTCTAGTGCCCGGCTTGAGGGTGCCAATCAAATTTAAAGCTCCCACATTTGACAAGTATAAGGGGGACACATGTCCAAAAGTGCATGTGCGGTCATATTACAGGAGGATGTCGGTGTATTCAACTGATGAGAGAATGCTAATGCATTTCTTTCAAGATAGCTTGTCTGGTCCTTCCCTCGAGTGGTATATGGGATTGGAGCCAACTCATATAAAGACATGGAAGCAGCTGGCCGAGGCATTTGTAGCTCACTATAAGTATAACAGCGACTTGGCACCCAATCGGGTCCAATTGCAGGGGTTGTCCCAGAAGAAGGGTGAGAGCTTCAAAGAGTATGCGCAGAGATGGCGCGACGTGGCTGCTAGGGTCCATCCTCCTCTAGAGGACAAGGAAATGAATGACATATTCATAGGAACATTCACCGGCATGTTTTATGACAAATTGTTTCACACTTCTTTGGGCAGTTTCTCAGACTTAATCCTGATGGGAGAAAAGATTGAAAGCAACATTAAGCAGGGAAGATTCCAAGCTGAGGAATCCACTTCGGCTGGCAGTAACCGAAGGGCTTTTGGTGGGCGTCGTCAGGGCGATGCAAGCGCAGTGTTTGGGGGTCGAGGCCGAGGCCGGGGCAGAGGTCGAAACCAGTACAATCTGCCGCAGCAGGTGGCAAGCGTTACTATTCCGTTTCAGCAACAACCATTTCAACAGCAACAGCAGCAACAACAGCCACAACAGGGGGCACAGCCTGCCCAGCGCAGATTCCAGGGGGCAAACCAAGAAGGGTGTTTGAAAAGCCTCCTTCAACGTATGCAGATTTGCTACAGACGTTATTGGGTTTGAACTTGGTAGAGAAGAGAACTCTGGCGCCAATAACGGGCACTCCTCCGTATGGTTATGATGCAAGCAGGCACTGTGAATTCCACTCTGGGGCTTCTGGCCACGATGTAGAGGGTTGCCATGCGTTCAAGCATATAGTGCAGGATCTATTGGATAGTAAGGCTATCAATTTTGGAACGGCGGGTCCGAATATAGTGCAAAAGCCCATGCCCAACCATGGGGCAAACGCCATTTTAACCGAGGAGGGTTTGAATTTGATTATGAATGTCGACGACTTAAAGACACCGTTGTGTGAAATAAAGAGCCGATTATTGCAAGGGGGTGTCTATCCAGGATGTGACGAGTATTGTTTAGAGTGCTGGACCCTAGCTGGGGGTTGTGATGACTTAAAGAAAGGTATTCAGGCTTTAATAGATGGCGATACATTGCAGTTTGACCGAGCAGCAATTGAAGAATTTGCAGGGGTATTAGCAGACAAGCAAAGTGATGTGGCTACTGTGACGATTCCTCGAAAAACGATCACTATAACGGCACCGGCCAAGCGACCACCGATCACTATCACCAAGGCCGGACCAATCCCGTACGAGAGTACTAAGGCAGTCCCATGGTCCTATGGGTTGGAAGTGTATTGTGATGGGGTAAAAATTGATGTTAATAAGCAGCCAGCAGAGACTGTAGACAACGTTGTCGGTACCGGAGGTATGACAAGAAGTGGGAGGATCTTCATATCGCCTGAGGTAGAGGCTGAACGACTGGCAAAGGGAAAAGGAAAGATGATTGAGAATGTCCCAGTGCAGGGGAGTAAAAAAGAAACGGCATCGAAAGATGTGGAAGAGTTCATGCGTTTGATTCGTAAAAGCGATTATAAGATTGTTGAGCATCTGTAACAGACGCCGTCAAAGATATCTATATTGTCACTGCTATTGTGTTCTGAAGCTCACAGAAATGCATTGTTGAAAGTCCTGGATACTTCCTTCGTACCCCAAGATGTTTCCGTGAATCAGCTGGAGGGGTTGTTGGCACATGTGAATGCAGGCCAAGGCTTGGGATTTACAGACTTTGATTTGACCCCGAAGGGGAGAGAGCATAATATGGCGTTGCACGTCTCTGTGGAGTGTAGAGGATCAGTCATGTCTCATGTACTGGTAGACACCGGATCATCCTTAAACGTACTGCCCAAGAAAGCGATGATGAAACTAGATGTCAGGGGAATCTTGTGTACGCCCAGTGACTTGGTGGTCAGGGCATTTGATGGTACACGAAGAACAGTTTTTGGATCCATAACATTACCTCTACAGGTGGGGCCGGAGGTTTTCGCGACTGAATTTTATATCATGGACATCCAGCCAGCATACAGCTGCCTTCTCGGACGACCCTGGATCCATGGGGCTGGGGCTGTCACGTCTACCTTGCATCAAAAATTGAAATATATGGTAGGGGACAACGTGGTCATTGTATGTGGAGAAGAAGATATACTGGTCAGCCATCTGTCATCATTTAAGTATGTGGAGGTCGACAGCGAGATTCATGAAACACCCTGTCAGGCATTTGAAGGGTTGCGCATCAAGGACAAAGGTCCCGTGCCGAGTAAAGTGTCAGAGATAGCCGTCTCGTCATATAAGGAAGCTCAAGCTCTAGTAGAGACCGGTGAGACAAAGGGTTGGGGCAAAGTGCTGGATATTCCCGTGAAGATGGACCGATTTGGGCTGGGATATCAACCGTCGTCATCAACACCTGCTGTGGGGGTACCCCGTTTCAGAGGACCAATAAGCATCACTGCTAGTGGAGTATGCCACGAGACCGTCAACGCCGCTTCAGAGTTTGACGAAGGAGACAGCGACTGTGATATGGACGCCTGGATTCAGCCGAGCGTGCCAGGACAAGGATTATGCAACTGGTCTATTCAGGAGATTGTTCCTGTAACTCTTAAACAACAATGCTTTGTTTTTTTAATTGTTGAACAATCTGGTGTCTTACCCGGGGCATCGTGATTTGCTTAGGGCTGTGCTGTTATAAACATTGCGTGTTTAATCATTAAATAAAAGGCGTTTTTTCATGTACAAATATTGCGATCTCTGTTTTTCCTGTTTTGCGTTTCACAATAAAATGGCAACGTGGTTATTCGCTTTATACGCATTTTGAAGCATTTAACCATTCCTTTTGCAGGATAACATTTTCAGATGACATCATTGAACCACCTATGACTCGTCTCGACTTTGAGCACCCGATATTTCAGGCCGAAGAAGAGATTGTTGAAGATGGTGACGTTCCCGAAGAATTGTCTTGGTTGGTGAAGCAAGAAGAACGAGTCATTCTGCCTCACGAGGAGGTCATCGAAATTATTAACCTGGGGTCGGAAGGGATTGAAAAGAACATCCGTATAGGAGCCGCGCTGCAGAGCAACGTCAAGCGAAGACTGGTTGAAATGCTCAGAGAGTATAGTGATGTGTTCGCTTGGTCGTATGAAGACATGCCTGGGCTGGATACAGATATGGTTGTGCACCGCTTGCCGTTGAAAGAAGAATGCCCGCCGGTCAAGCAGAAACTTCGCAGAACTAGACCCGATATGGCAGTGAAGATTAAAGAAGAGGTTCAAAAACAGTGGGATGCTAGTTTCCTAGCTGTGACAAAATATCCCTCATGGGTCGCTAACATTGTACCAGTGCCAAAGAAAGACGGTAAAGTGAGAATGTGTGTAGATTACCGTGATTTGAATAAAGCAAGCCCGAAAGATGATTTTCCACTTCCTCACATCGATGTGTTAGTTGACAACACTGCTCAATTCTCCGTATTCTCCTTCATGGATGGCTTCTCGGGCTATAATCAAATTAAAATGGCGCCAGAAGACATGGAGAAGACTACTTTCATAACGCCTTGGGGAACATTTTGTTACAAAGTGATGCCCTTCGGATTGAAGAATGCTGGGGCAACGTATCAGCGTGCAATGACGACTCTTTTTCATGATATGATGCATAAGGAGATCGAAGTTTATGTTGACGATATGATTGCTAAATCCCAGACGGAGGAAGAGCATTTGGTGAATCTGCTGAAGTTATTCAAAAGGCTTAGGAAGTTCAGGCTGAGGCTGAACCCTAACAAGTGCACCTTCGGGGTGAGATCGGGTAAACTGCTGGGGTTTATCGTAAGTGAAAAAGGAATAGAGGTTAATCCTGCAAAAATAAAAGCGATACAAGAGATGCCGACGCCTAAAACAGAGAAAGAGGTGTGCGGGTTTTTAGGGAGGTTGAACTACATTGCCCGGTTCATATCTCACCTAACTGCTACGTGTGAACCATTATTCAAGCTGTTGAAAAAAGACCCGGCTGTAACGTGGAACGAAAATTGTCAAAAGGCGTTCGATAAAATAAAGCAGTATTTGCAGGAGCCTCCTATTTTGATACCCCCAGTGGCAGGGAGACCCTTGATTATGTGTTTGACAGTTCTTGAGGGAAGCATGGGTTGTGTTCTCGGTCAACATGACGAGACAGGAAGAAAAGAGCATGCGATCTATTACTTGAGTAAGAAATTTACTGAATGTGAATCTCGATATTCAATGCTTGAGAAAACTTGTTGCACGCTGGCCTGGGCCGCCAAGCGTTTGAGGCAATACATGCTGAATCATACAACCATGCTCATCTCGAAGATGGATCCTATCAAATATGTATTCGAAAAGCAGGCTTTATCGGGGAGAATTGCCCGTTGGCAGATGGTCTTGACTGAATATGACATCCAGTATGTCTCGCAAAAGGCTATAAAGGGGAGTGTACTGTCTGAGTACTTGGCAGAGCAGCCTATTGAAGATTACCAATCGATGAGGTTTGATTTTCCTGACGAGGATATCATGTACCTAAAGATGAAAGATTGTGAAGAGCCATTGCCAGACGAAGGACCAGAATTGGGTTCCAAGTGGAAGTTGATCTTTGACGGAGCTGTAAACGCCTACGGTAGCGGAATAGGGGCAATCATCACTACTCCACACGGGTCGCACATCCCGTTTACTGCTCGATTGACCTTTCCGGTTACCAATAATGAAGCCGAATACGAAGCTTGTATCATGGGGCTTGAAGAAGCTATTGATTTGCGAATCAAAAATCTGGACGTATACGGAGACTCAGCTCTGGTGGTGAATCAGATAAAAGGGGAATGGGAGACACGTCAACCTAATTTGATACCGTACATGAATTATGCAAGGAGATTGTTGCCTTTCTTTGACAAGGCTGAATTGCATCATGTACCGCGAGCAGAGAATCAAATGGCTGACGCCCTGGCCACTTTGTCTTCCATGTACAAAGTCAACTTCTGGAACGAGGCTCCCAGAATCATTATCTCTCGGCTTGACAGACCCGCCTTCGTGTTTGCAATTGACGAAGCATCTGATGATAAACCGTGGTATTTTGATATCCTTAATTTCCTGAAGAATAAAAAGTATCCGGCTGGGGCATCCAGTCAAGATCAGAAGACTCTCAGGAGATTGGCGGGTAATTTCTATTTGAATCCGGATGGTGTCTTATACAGAAGAAGAGGCGAAGTTGCTCATGGAGGAAATACATGAGGGTACATTTGGTACGCATGCTGGTGGGCATGCTATGACGAGGAAGCTGCTGCGGGCAGGTTATTTTTGGCTGACTATGGAAACTGATTGTTTCAATTTTGTGAGGAAGTGCCACAAGTGCCAAATCTATGTTGATAAGATCCATGTGCCTTCGAGTCCTCTGAATGTGATGTCGTCACCATGGCCATTCTCGATGTGGGGAATCGATATGATTGGAAGGATCGAGCCGACGGCTTCTAATGGACACCGGTTCATTCTAGTAGCAATCGATTATTTCACCAAGTGGGTGGAAGCGGCGTCTTATGCAAATGTGACCAAGCAGGTGGTGGCCAGATTCATCAAGAGAGATATCATTTGCAGATATGGAATCCCCGAGCGGATAATCACTAACAACGGTTCAAACCTGAATAACAAAATGAAGAAGGAGCTCTGTCAGAATTTCAAGATCGAGCATCACAACTCCTCCCCTTACCGACCCAAGATGAATGGCGCTGTTGAAGCAGCCAATAAGAATATAAAGAAGATCGTTCAAAAGATGGTGGTGACCTATAAGGATTGGCATGAGATGCTACCTTTCGCTTTGCACGGTTATCGTACGACGGTACGCACATCAACCGGGGCAACCCCGTTCTCGTTGGTATATGGAATGGAAGCAATGCTACCACTAGAAGTTGAGATTCCTTCCCAGAGAGTGCTACGAGACGTCCAACTTGACGAGGCAGAATGGGTGAAAGACAGGTTGAACCAACTGAGTTTAATGGATGAGAAGAGACTAGCTTCTCTAGCATACGGTCGTTTGTACCAGAGCCGAATGAAGAAAGCATATGATAAGAAGATACATCCTCGGAGCTTTCAGACGGGCGACCTTGTGCTGAAGAGGATTCTCCCGCCGCAGGCAGATCACAGGGGCAAGTGGACCCCCAACTACGAAGGGCCATACGTTGTCAGAAAAGTCTTTTCAGGAGGAGCTTTATTGTTGTCCACTATGGACGGTGAAGACTTTACGTCGCCTGTGAATTCGGACGCAGTTAAAAAATACTTTGCTTGAAATTGACCCGCTGGACAGAAAAAAGAGAGTCCAGGCAAAAATGGGGCATCCTGGCGAACCAAAAACAGAATGAAAGGTTCGGGCAAAAGTTAGGGAAAAATTGAAAAAAAGAATGTACACCCGCGAAGTTGAAAACCTACACTGGGCGGCTTCGGCAAAAAAGGGTATCCCGGTGAACTGAAAACCCGTAAAGGGCGGTTCACGCAAAAGTTAGGGATTTGAAAAGCAAATGACTGCGGTCCGAATTTGATACTGCATTTGAGCTTTGGTGCGGGAGAATATACCTGAGGGGTCGATTATCAGGTACAATCTCTTCGGAAGTGTGAATACCGGAAAAACATTAGAGTCGGGCGAGTCATAGAAGGATCAGTTCATGATGTTCGTCTGCATCCCGTTGCCGACATGTGTACAAATTTGATTTGTCGTTATATTTATGCTTCTTGTGCATACTTGTACATTTGTTGTGCGTAACTTCCTCTTTTCAGGAGTTACATCCCGTGTATGAAACTCTGCCCATTTAGGGGCCCAATCAATAAAATATATTATTCAGTATTTGATGCTGGCTCTTTACTGTTTTGTGCATGATAAACGCCTAGGTTTAATGAAACTGGCATGGGTATAACGTCGCTGGCCCTTGCCAACAATTGCTAAAACTTTGAATTAACTGAAAACAATGTCACTGACACTAACCTGAATAGATTTGGTTGTGTAGACTTGTCTTGTCTTGTTTGTGGTGTTGCAGGGTTCGTAGCTGTATGAAATGAACGATCAAAAGATTGCAGTATAGACCAGAAGCTCGTAACGAAAGACTCGATCCCCACGCAGGTCGCGCTTCTGAGATAGCAATGTTCCTTATTGAAGAAGGATCAAATTCCCCAGCTAGTCGTAGCTTATCTGTTGCGGTGGAAATAGGATCACAAACTATTAATGAATTTGAATCGCAATTCAATTCACAACCGCTATTTGATTTATCCGAAGGAAAAGGTCAAAAGAGGGAAAACCTATTTTTGCATAGTAAACACAATGAGGGGAAAGATCTAGGGTTCGGGGGTTGGTTAAATTTAGGGAAGGTATTAGCACCCTAAACTTCTGTAGTACTCTACAGGAACCTTTTGTTCACATGTTTACTATTTTGCTTTATTATTCTTAAGGTACATGTACAAAGGGATTAAAAGTGAGAAAAGAGACCTAAGGGGTTAATTCTAAGTTTACTCGGCAAGACATCGCATCTTGTGCCTACGTATCCTTACGGGAGTGGAATCAGAGTAATCGTAGTTCCCCTCGAAAGGGAGGTTAGAAACGTCTTGACTGTGGCCAAGGTTTCAATGGGGAATAAACGTATCTTAGGGACACGCTTACGCGGAGTGTAGAAACTCCAATATCTACGTTGTAAATTGTTAAGTGAATTAGGGTTAGGTTAGGGATTCCACGGCGGGAAACCCTAAAATGAGCGCGGCGGCTCTTTGACCTAATGCTAGGGGTAAATTTGTAATTTTTGCCTGCGGCGAGACATTTGTGAAAATTAGGGTTTGTAAGGTGAAAGGGTTTGAGGTTTTGAGGTTGAGGACTATTGGCGCGGCGACCAAACGGTTAGACCTAACCTTCGGATGTGTATAGTGACAGGAGTATTGATGAATGGGTGAGATTTGAATCGTGCAGGCGGAAATAAAAATGCAGACAGTAAGGCATACAAGCAGAAACTTAAAGACAGAAACTAAAGCGCGATTGTTAGGATTCGCGGAGTTACAGATGAGAAGCAGTTACAATAATAATGAAACTTAAAACACAACGCAATAGTAGTAAACATGAGCTGCAAAAGATGAACACCCGTTAGTAGGCAAAGTCAGACGGTAATTGGACGGGTCATGAGACAAAAATGCAATATTGGAGATTTTTGTTGTTTTGAAAAAAAGATTTTAATTGAATTTATAAAAAGAAAGAGTAATGTTAGTTTTAAAAAAAAATACTTTAATTTTAATCTTAAAAAAAAAGTTTCCACTTATATTAAGAAAAAGTTTTGATTTATATATTTTTTTTAAAAAAGATTTTAAGTTATTTATTTAAAAAAAGTTTTTTTATTTATTATATAAAAAAAGGTTTTTTTAATTTTATTTATTTTTAAAAAACAATTTTATTATTTAGTTAAAAAAAGTTTTAATAAAATTTAAACTAACTAATTATAAAAAATAAAAAAATAAAAATAAAAGGGGTTGGGCCGGTAATCACCTCCGGACCCAACCCGGTTGGTGTAAAATGCAGCAAAAGAAGATTCTAGGGTTTACGAAACCCTGTCTTCCGCGGCGCATGTTTATTCTCCTTCATCGCCTTCGGCGACTCTTTCTTCGTCTCGTTCGCGATCTGGTTCCCTGAAAAAACCTGAAAACAAACAAAATTAAACCGTCAAATGTGAAAGGCGATGTACCCGTCGCTTACGTTTTGAATGATGAGGATTTTCCGGCGAGTTTCTGAGGGTTCAACGGTCGATGATGACTCCTTGTCTGAGGCTAGAAGGTGATTGCCCACCGAAAGGTGACGGCGGTCTCCGTTTCCTAGGTGAAGGTGTCACTTTTGATGATCTTCTTTTCGGTCCCTTTTTGGGGTTAGGGTTTCACGACTCTCTTCTTCGCCTTCTTTCGCGTTCTCACCCGCTTCGTCCCTCCCCTTCACACAGGTTGTATCTCTCTTTTATACACTCTTGTGATTCCATGGGCTTTGGACTTACGTTATCATTGAGATCCAAATTCGAAGCTTTAATTTCCAATCTGACATGATGGTGATTGGAATTGATTTACGATTTAGCTCTGATATGATTTGATTTGCAGATACGAACTGACTCCATCATGGATTTGGATATCTGTAATTTCTGAATTTTATTTGGATAACTGGACTCGTTTGGATTTTGGTTTCCTTTTTCAGATATGGACCAAATTTGGATATTCGAACTGGTTTGGACTTGCGGACAGGCTACCTTCTGAGGTATTTCGGCTGTGATATCAAATTGAAACTTGATTTTTATTGATGCTTCTAAACTCTTTGATGCAGTGTTTGACGTAGTTCGGCTCTCTGTGATGTCGGACTCGATGCCGTCTTGGCCCTTGACTCGAATTTCTGAACTTAGCTTCGTGGGCAGTCCCTAACTCGAGTAGTCTCTGCTTTCTTCCACTGTTTGTTTGGTTGTAAAAACAATAAGACTGGTTCAGTTCTATGTTTCTATTCAGTTTGGTTATCAGTCTTGGAATACACTTGCTTTTCTTCTTCTTCTTTCAGAACTGATACTTCGGATAGGTCAATGTTGCCGGGACTGGTATGTGGTAATGATGACCCTTGGTCTGAACCGTCGGAACTACGCCTTGCCGTTTCTGTCATGAAATTGCAGCATTCGGTACTGCATTTGATTGCAAAACAATTTGTGCTCCGGAGTGGATATCGGCAAGTAGCATTTGCGACGCATCTTGAGATTGGAGCTGTGAACTTAGGGCAATGATGCTCTGACTGAGCCCTCACCTTTCCTTGTTTGACTTTCATGCGCGCCTCGAGCTTGGTTGTGACTGGTATGATCTGAACTTTGAATCTTAACCCAAGTTTGATGTTTGCTGAACCGTGCCATGTTTCTGGTTTTTTTTCTGCTGAACTGGTTCTTTGAATTGATGCCGTATGCTTTTCGATTTTGCTGAGTATTTCTTCTGTGGTAGGAACTGGACTCGTTTTCGGGACTGTTCTGTGTTCTGTGGCTGTGAATAATGATTTGCATTCAATTTTTAGACAGCCTTATGAACTGATATTGTTCTTGAACTTGATTCCTTTGGTGTACTTGCCATTCTATTTTTCGGGCTTGCGAATTGTTGGACTTGGTCCTTCTTTTTTATGAACATGTGCTGGTTTTGGCGCCTTGCGAATTGAAATTTTTATTCAATTTTGAGCATCCTGTGAGTTGTTTGGTTTATGCAATTTAGGTGCAGCTTATAAACTTTGTACTGATGCTGTTGTGGTGAATTTCAGGTGTTGACGAACTTTGAACACAAAGTGGCTCATACCCGTTGGCATCCGGGTTTATGACCAAATTGATTGTGCTGCTTTACCCTTGTATCAGTCTTGGAAACCAAATGGGATTTACTTGATGAGGGCATAGACCCTTTTCGGTTAATCATTTATCGGCCCGAACCTCTTTTACTTCTTCATCTTTCTCGGTTGTCCCGCATTGATAAGAAACAGTAGCCACTTGATCTGACACCAATGGCACAGATCGGTAACGGGGGTAGGATGCAGCTTCGGTTGTGCCACTCCCGGCACTCGATGATGACGATGTTCTGAGAGTGTCAAAAATAACTTCTAACCCTTTCTTGCTTCTGTTTGTTCCTCTTTGATTGTGCAGGTTAATCGGAGAAGCATGAAGTAATGTCCAGTGGATGAACATCATGAAGACACAATAGGATCTTTAGGACTTAGGACCTTTTTTAGAGTAGATACTTATTGTAGATGCCATCCTCTTGTAAGCAAATGAACATCTTGAATAAAATTCGAAAGTGTTCTTTCAATTCTATGTACTTTAATATTTATGAAATAAAATCCAACAAATACTCATGTTTATTTTCTCAATTATAAATTTAAATATCCATGAATAATAATTCATAAATTATTTAAATCCACCTTTGAGTTGTAACTTATGAATACTTATGGATAAAAGTCTCAAAAATATTTGCCTCGATCAATTTTATAACCAGTATCCCGCGACATGATTAACTACAATCCCGTTGATCACATAACTTCTCTGAACAACATTAACACTATCCACTTTCTTTTCAGCCCAAGCTCCTATCATCCAAAACAAAACACCGAAACGGCCCTGAGTCCGAATACTTCTGACAAGAGTCTCTCAATACCAGTCAAAACGTGTCGACACCTTGACATAATCAACCCATGTAAATAAATGACTCAGGAATAATGCCTCATCTGTCCCAAAATTACGAATTCTGCTTTAAAATGACCAAAACGCCCCTAGGGGTAATTCCTGCAAAACAAATCGCACTCAATGATTGGTTAGTGATTAATGGATGCAAAAAAATGAAATGCCATGCGCCATGACTGACTAAATGTAAGGGTAAAATTTGGGGTATTACAGTTGCCCCTATTTAAATAGCTGCACCAGATGATTTGAGTGGCGGAGACTCGAGGAATCATGGTGGAGGGATTTAAATATAGATAACCGAAAATTTTTCCCTTACATGCGGCGATATGCAATGCTATAGACGAAACGAGAACAGACTAATGCAGACAATGCCATGAATATAATATGATGCGTATGCTGGAATGATGAATGCGAAAATGCTGACGAATACGACGACATAGGGACAGACGCTACGAGAAGAACACACTGGGGAAAACAACGCCCTGGGACACAGTACAACACTGGGGAATTCTAAAATGATGGTCAACTGGTGCGAACACGACCAATTGTCATTTTTAGAACGGGGGCGAGATTCTCAAATGGAGATGGCACCTATGAGACGGCCTCCACTAGGGAATCTAAAAGTAAAACTGGATCATGTGCGACGGCAAGATCGATTACAGAATGCTGGAGCATTGAGCGAAGAATAACATCCAAGCTTCTGTAAACTACCTCTCGTGACAGGATCAAACGGATTTTTTTTTCGGGAATCCGTAGCAAATATACAGGGTAAAAAAAACCGGTTGTATGCCAAAATAAATGGACTTAAAGTGGTTAGAATATGATCCTAAATGGAGATGGCACCTATGAGACGGCCTCCACTTGGGGAATATTCAACAATAAAACTGGATCTACACGACTGCAAGATCGATTACAGAATGCTGGAGCATTGAGCAAAGAATAACATCCAAGCTTCTGTAACCTATCCCTCGTGACAGGATCAAACGGACTTTTCGGAAATCCGTATCAAATATACAGGGTAAAGACCGGCTGTATGCCAAAATAAATGGACTTTGATAGGAAATGCCCTGATAAGCTTCTCGAGGGAGAACTGTCACTTATCGTTGGAAGGGACTTACATGCCAAAACGGATAAGCTCTCAAATAAAGAGGCTGCTGCTTATCTGATAAATAAATCTTCTCATATTTAAGGTCGGCGCCTGGAATACGATTCTGATTCTTCTTTTACTAAAGGGTAAATGAACTTCTTCATACTTCAAGATCTGTGCTCTCCTGAATATGATTCCGCTCCTTCTTTTACTAAAGGGTAAATGAACTTCTTCATACTTCAAGATCTGTGCTCTCCTGAATATGATTCCGCTCCTTCTTTTACTAAAGGGTAAATGAACTTCTTCATACTTCAAGATCTGTGCTCTCCTGAATATGATTCCGCTCCTTCTTTTACTAAAGGGTAAATGAACTTCTTCATACTTCAAGATCTGTGCTCTCCTGAATATGATTCGGTTCAAACCTCCCCATACTTCAAGACGACAAGGAAAATGGAAGCCCAACTGCTCAATGGAGATGGCCATTTGCTGCGAGTCATAACGAAGATAGGATCAGCTCCTCAGGCGAGAAATGTCGCTTATTTGCAAGAGTGGCAATAATAAGCTTCTCATGTAAGAACTGCTTGTAGAGGTGATAACAGATGATGATAAGCTTCTCGGCGGAGAACTGGTGCTGATCGATGATAAGCTTCTCAGGTGAGAATAGGTGTTGATCGATGATAAGCTTCTCAGGCGAGAAATGTCGCTGATCGATTGTGATAAGCCTCTCTTGTGAGAACTGTTGCATATCCCGTTGTGTATGGTTGTGATAAGCTTCTCTGGTGAGAACAGGTGCTGATCGATGATAAGCTTCTCAGGCGAGAAATGTCGTTGATCGATTGTGATAAGCCTCTCTTGTGAGAACTGTTGCTGATCGATTGTGATATGTTGTGATAAGCTTCTCTTGGCGAGAACTGTTGTTGATCGATGATAGGCTTCTCAGGTGAGAACAGTCGCATACCGATGCTGTAAGATGTAGGATTGTTATATCGATAGGCTTTTCAGGCGATAATAGTTGCATACCGATGCTGTAGGATGTAAGATTGTAAAGTGTTGTACCGATAGGCTTCTCAGGCGAGAACAGTTGCATACCGATTCTGTAAGATGTACTGATAAATTTCCAGGCGTGAACTGGCGTGTATCTGTAAAGGCTTGGCGATTGACTTTCTTGAAAGATAGTGCAAAATAAATGCACATCCGGGTACAGTGATAAGCTTCTCAGGCGAGAACAGTCGCATATCTGCCAAGGTATGGTGAAAAATTTTTAGACGGTGCAAAATAAATGCACGTCCGGTTGGGCTCGGCGACCGACAAGACCGAGATTCAATCTAGGATCGAGCTAGAAAGAAAAATGGCAATCAAGACTCCATCGAGGGAATGAACTCGAAGGGTAAATATCTTATCCTGGTGAGGAAAGATAGCTGAAGTAACCGTCATCCACGAGGATCGAGCTCTGTGGGGAAACTGGAAACACCTATGTATTTTATGCTTAGGGCTGACGATCTATTTGGAGAGAATGGACCAACCCAGTTACTCGGCGGTAACAATCAATGATGGTGAAACACAATGAACCTGTGAATGCTAATGCATGTGTTACTGCATATGTTAATGTGAATGTATGTTAATGTGTATGTAGTTAAATATGCAGGATGTTATGAGCATGTAATGAGTATGTGAAATGAATATATGAAATAGGTATGTGATGCTTATGCCCCTGCGTATGCTGACGAAACAGACTAGAGACAGGATGAGAGATGAAATAAACATCTCGACGGAGATACCCTGCGTTCTCTGCAACCAATACGTCAATCATGGGTGAGAAGGATCAATGGTAGAACCAAATCTGGTTTTAAAGTTCTGAATTCTCTGGGGAGAAGGTAATCTGCTTGGGTGCACAGTATCACGTCTTCACATGGGGAGAAGAAAACCTGAGGGACACTTTCGAGTTACCCCAGAAAAAAGTTATCGGCTTATAGTCTCGCTGGGGACTGTGATGAGGCAATAGTTCAGGAGCCTGTTGCAACGCTGAGATTTACTGGGGAATGAAGGCCGCTGTGAGTAAAATCCCTCGGGTGCACGAAGAAAAGTTGTGAAACCCCATGGTTTTGATCTTAAAGGACCTTATAGTAGTCGCCATTTGGTAACAAAACACGGTGCCCCAGGATATTTGTGTTGTGAGGTATGGTCATCTCAAGAGGATTTTATAGAAAACACGGAGTCTGGTTGCCCCATTGTTCTCAAACTCTTTGAGAGATTTGTCAGGTCTCGATGTAACTGGCACAAATTAATCGTGTTACGACGAAATTTTTGAGAAATAGCTCTTAAGAACGTCAGACTCGCGTTGGTAAGCGAATTGGGAAACTGCCTGCCCCTGTTTAGCAGGATCTTCAAGTTCCACGGGTTATGTCCATATGTAAATCTCTAAGATATCAAGCAAAGTCACCATGCCTGAAATGCCTATCTTGAGTTTGTCAATGCACACATATATTTGTCTTGAATTTTTGTTTTGAAGAAGATATCGCAATAACTTGTGACCGAAATCACTAGTCAGGATATAAGTTTTAATTATAATGCCAACATGAATTTTTCTGAGCATAGCTCGTAGGAGTCAGGAAACGTGATCTTGTCGAGTATGCTTTCAACCGAAGTCCTACTTCAATTAGGTCTTTTAAAGGTTGTATCGTGGCTCGGTTCACGGTTTAAGAAACAAAAGGATAAAGGCTCAGAGTTATATTTGTACCCACCCCTTCTTCGTGATGTTCTCCAATCCTAATTCAGTTAATCGGATGCGAGCACTCATACCTCAAACGGATTTGCTATGGTTGAGAACTTATCAAGGCTTTGGATATGGCAGTCACTCACCTATTTCTAATGGCAATTGGTCACACGACTTTGTTCTTTATAGGGATCCTAAAAACTACTGGTTTGTTGCTCTTATTCCCTAACTTTTGCCTGGACAACGTCTTTTGATCTGACTTTGGAGTCCAGCGGGATGCCCCAGTTTTGCCTAAGTCTCCTTCATAGGTTTTGACTTAGCGGGCTCTTATTTTTTTTGAATATTCTTTTGTGCACAAGTCGTGTAAATCTTTTGAAAGGCTCGTGACTGCCCCACCCCTTAGGTAACCGAGGGATAGTCATTGTATTGGACTTCTTAAGATGCTAAGGATAAATTCTCGAAGGTTTGCTTTTCCTTTTTGAGGATCTAAGCGCTCGATCGGTTTAACTGAAACCTACCCTGCCCCAGGTTAGGATGAAGGTTCTTAAAAAGAAAGAAAAACTCTTACTTCAAGGCTCAAAGAGGTTAACGAGGGATTAACATCCTTATATCTCCAGTGTTTGGGATTTGAAACAATGCCCTACATCATCAGCGGGTTTTAATTGAAAGCATACGACAAGAAATCTGACGTTTTAGGTTCGTCATACTCCCCCCAATACTCCATCAGAACAAGAGATCGGGTAAAGTTGGCATTATGATTTATGAAAACGTTTTTTGAATGAGTGAAACGAATGGATTTATTCAAAACAAACATATGCGCTGCATTAATTATTCAAAGATAAACAAGTTCGTACATGCTAAATATGCTTAATCAAAGAGAAATACATATAAATAAACAAATGAACTGTCGGAAAAATCCTTCTAAATGTTTATGAAACCTTGCATTCAAGAGTAACAGTTTCCTTTGGCGGAGCCTCAATGGAAAGGACTGTCTGGTTTATGATCACTATGAGTCGTCATAGCTTGCCCCAGTTATGCTAGTCACATCTTCAACAGTTTTCAGTCGTTGCTTCAAAATAACTTTCCCAGATTCTTTGTTGATCCCGGTCATATCATCTTGAGGGTTACTGAAATGAAGCAAGCTAGGCCTTTGAATAATTACTGGATTCGACTGAGTTGCTGAGGAGACAACATACTTTGCAGAATTTAAGCTTGATAAGCAGGGAACCCCGAGAGGAGTTTCGATCTTCGGCTGAGCATCGCTAAAAGACAACTTCTTCGTTTCTAGCAAATTTCTGACAAATTTCTTAAGAGCAGAGCAATTCTCTAGATCATGGCCGGGCGCACCCTCATGAAATAAACAATGAGCGGCAGCGTTGTAACCTGCAGGTAACGGATTAGGCGGAGGACCCAAAGCACGGGTGGTAATCAGACCTTGTTGTACCAAATGGGAGTATAACTCAGTGAAAGTCATCGGAATTGGAGGACAAGGCTTATACTGACTCTTACGGAGATAAGGAACCTGACCCTGTGATTGTTGGTGAACAGGAGCGTTGGGCACTCGTTGACTGTTGACAGGAACTTGCATGGGCGGATAACCGGAAGGTTGTTGATAAATCGGTGCTTGATATACCGGAGCTGACTGCACAGGCTGGTATGTAGGAAACTGCTGATCGAAAGGAGATGCAACAGTAGCTACATAGGGTTGTTGGACATATGGAAACGGATAACCTTGAACATAACTCTGCTGATGTTGCCAAGGTTGAGGAGTAGCCATTTTGCGGTTCCTCGAACGTGCAGGTCCTTTACCATGGTCGGAGTTAGGAGTTTTGCACTTTGGAGGGGTAGCTCGTCGAACTGGTTGAGCACTAGGAGGCACCAAACCGGATTGAAGACCGTGAGGAGGTACATTCTTGACAGTTACAGCTGGTTGAGATTCCATAATGGTATTAGTAGTCTCAGGAACAACAGTAGACTGAGCGTCCACCTTCACACTAAGAGCTCGTAGCATCTCCAAAATTTGCCCTACACTTCCTCGAAGATCTTCGAGTTCATGGCTGACACGGTTGATCTCTTGGTTTTGATCTTCCATTCTTTTGAAGGGTCGTATTGATGCAGAGAACTTAGGGTGACAAAACTGGAAGGTGAGAAGACCGCGTATGAGAAACCGGGAGACAGATGCAATGCAAAAGTATGATGCTAAAATGTGAATGCAAATGAAGATTTCATGGAATTCAAATATTTACGAATATTGCAGAATATCAAGGAAACTTTTAATTCATTGAAGACAAATTACAAATAACATTCTTGCCACCAAAATAGCTAAATAAAGGCCTAGAAAATATCTGTTTTGGAACTCTTCTTGATCTTGAACCAAATCTCTTAGCTTCTCTAGGACTTCCAAATTAAAACCCTTAAAAGTAAATTTCAAAGTATGCCTCCTAGAGTGATCCATGGTATCGTGCAATGTTCATAAATAGAGTTTGAATTCCATGAAGTCTTAATGCAATATGATGCTTTATGGATGCAATGCATGAAAACACACAAAGTCCTAGGTTAAAGATATGTGAGCGGAGTTAAGGTCTACCCATCCCAAAAAGGAGTGTACTATAGGTTAGTTGTACCTGCAGAACAAGGTTCTAAAAAGTGCCCAAAGTCATCAGCCCATCTTCCGGATATTATCAACCTTTCGACTGACTCGAGGGTTAATAATATTCTCAAGAGAACCTCTTTTGAGTGTAGTATCGCGTAGCAACCATTGTAGGACTACTCCCACATAGTTCCCGCACTACGTCATAAATAAAGCCGAGGTGGTGTAAAGGTACTACGGTTCCCAGTATCACAGACTCCAATCGACCATGGAAAAAGTTTTCACGATTACTCGTTCAACCGAACCATTTTCGAAAAGGTCTCAATTGAGCGGTGATTCTCGAATCAACTTGGTCGGGATTCAACTCCCTATAAGCCTCATCGAATGTATCCCCATCCTATAATAATGTCACTAGTCCGGGCGTAGGACTTATCTCACAACACAAGGAACAAACCCCAAATCAGAGCACAAATATATACATGCAAATGAATAGTAAAACAGATAGTAATAAATATGAACAAATTAGGGATAACCCTCAGAAATTAGATTCCCCAGTGAAGTCGCCATTTTCTGTTGCGGTGGAAATAGGATCACAAACTATTAATGAGTTTGAATCGCAATTCAATTCACAACCGCTCTTTGATTTATCCGAAGGAAAAGGTCAAAAGAGGGAAAACCTATTTTTGCATCGTAAACACAATGCGGGGAAAGATCTAGGGTTCGGGGGTTGGTTAAATTTAGGGAAGGTATTAGCACCCTAAACTTCTGTAGTACTCTACAGGAACCTTTTGTTCAAATGTTTACTATTTTGCTTTATTATTCTTAAGGTACATGTACAAAGGGATTAAAAGTGAGAAAAGAGACCTAAGGGGTTAATTCTAAGTTTACTCGGCAAGACACCGCATCTTGTGCCTACGTATCCTTACGGGAGTGGAATCAGAGTAATCGTAGTTCCCCTCGAAAGGGAGGTTAGAAACGTCTTGACTGTGGCCAAGGTTTCAATGGGGAATAAACGTATCTTAGGGACACGCTTACGCGGAGTGTAGAAACTCCAATATCTACGTTGTAAATTGTTAAGTGAATTAGGGTTAGGTTAGGGATTCCACGGCGGGAAACCCTAAAATGAGCGCGGCGGCTCTTTGACCTAATGCTAGGGGTAAAATTGTAATTTTTGCCTGCGCCGAGACATTTGTGAAAATTAGGGTTTGTAAGGTGAAAGGGTTTGAAGTTTTGAGGTTGAGGACTATTGGCGCGGCGACCAAACGGTTAGACCTAACCTTCGGATGTGTATAGTGACAGGAGTATTGATGAATGGGTGAGATTTGAATCGTGCAGGCGGAAATAAAAATGCAGAGAGTAAGGCATACAAGCAGAAACTTAAAGACAGAAACTAAAGCGCGATTGTTAGGACTCGCGGAGTTACAGATGAGAAGCAGTTACAATAATAATGAAACTTAAAACACAACGCAATAGTAGTAAACATGAGCTGCAAAAGATGAACACCCGTTAGTAGGCAAAGTCAGACGGTAATTGGACGGGTCATGAGACAAAAATGCAATATTGGAGATTTTTGTTGTTTTGAAAAAAAGATTTTAATTGAATTTATAAAAAGAAAGAGTAATGTTAGTTTTAAAAAAAATACTTTAATTTTAATCTTAAAAAAAAAGTTTCCACTTGTATTAAGAAGAAGTTTTAATTTATATATTTTTTTTAAATAAGATTTTAAGTTATTTATTTAAAAAAAGGTTTTTTATTTATTATATAAAAAAAGGTTTTTTTAATTTTATTTATTTTTAAAAAACAATTTTATTATTTAGTTAAAAAAAGTTTTAATAAAATTTAAACTAACTAATTATAAAAAATAAAAAAAGAAAAATAAAAGGGGTTGGGCCGGTAATCACCTCCGGACCCAACCCGGTTGATGTAAAATGCAGCAAAAGAAGATTCTAGGGTTTACGAAACCCTGTCTTCCGCGGCGCATGTTTCTTCTCCTTCATCGCCTTCGACGACTCTTTCTTCGTCTCGTTCGCGATCTGGTTCCCTGAAAAAACCTGAAAGGTGACGGCGGTCTCCGTTTCCTGGGTGAAGGTGTCACTTTTGATGATCTTCTTTTCGGTCCCTTTTTGGGGTTAGGGTTTCACGACTCTCTTCTTCGCCTTCTTTCGCGTTCTCACCCAGTCCGTCCCTCCCCTTCACACAGGTTGTATCTCTCTTTTATACACTCTTGTGATTCCATGGGCTTTGGACTTACGTTATCATTGAGATCCAAATTCGAAGCTTTAATTTCCAATCTGACATGATGGTGATTGGATTTGATTTACGATTTAGCTCTGATATGATTTGATTTGCTGATACGAACTGACTCCATCATGGATTTGGATATCTGTAATTTCTGAATTTCATTTGGATAACTGGACTCGTTTGGATTTTGGTTTCCTTTTTCAGATATGGACCAAATTTGGATATTCGAACTGGTTTGGACTTGCGGACAGGCTACCTTCTGAGGTATTTCGGCTGTGATATCAAATTGAAACTTGATTTTCATTGATGCTTCTGAACTCTTTGATGCAGTGTTTGACGTAGTTCGGCTCTCTGTGATGTCGGACTCGATGTCGTCTTGGCCCTTGACTCGAATTTCTGAACTTAGCTTCGTGGGCAGTCCCTAACTCGAGTAGTCTCTGCTTTCTTCCATTGTTTGTTTGGTTGTAAAAACAATAAGACTGGTTCAGTTCTATGTTTCTATTCAGTTTGGTTATCAGTCTTGGAATACACTTGCTTTTCTTCTTCTTCTTTCAGAACTGATACTTCGGATAGATCAATGTTGCCGGGACTGGTATGTGGTAATGATGACCCTTGGTCTGAACCGTCGGAACTACGCCTTGTCGTTTCTGTCATGAAATTGCAGCATTCGATACTGCATTTGATTGCAAAACAATTTGTGCTCCGGAGTGGATATCGGCAAGTAGCATTTGCGACGCATCTTGAGATTGGAGCTGTGAACTTAGGGCAATGATGCTCTGACTGAGCCCTCACCTTTCCTTGTTTGACTTTCATGCGCGCCTCGAGCTTGGTTGTGACTGGTATGATCTGAACTTTGAATCTTAACCCAGGTATGATGTTTGCTGAACCGTGCCATGTTTCTGGTTTTTTTCCTGCTGAACTGGTTCTTTGAATTGATGTTGTATGCTTTTCGATTTTGCTGAGTATTTCTTCTGTGGTAGGAACTGGACTCGTTTCCGGGACTGTTCTGTGTTCTGTGGCTGCGAATAATGATTTGCATTCAATTTTTAGACAGCCTTATGAACTGATATTGTTCTTGAACTTGATTCCTTTGGTGTACTTGCCATTCTATTTTTCGGGCTTGCGAATTGTTGGACTTGGTCCTTCTTTTTTATGAACATGTGCTGGTTTTGGTGCCTTGCGAATTGAAATTTTTATTCAATTTTGAGCATCCTGTGAGTTGTTTGGTTTATGCAATTTAGGTGCAGCTTATAAACTTTGTACTGATGCTGTTGTGGTGAATTTCAGGTGTTGACGAACTTTGAACACAAAGTGGCTCATACCCGTTGGCATCCGGGTTTATGACCAAATTGATTGTGCTGCTTTACCCTTGTATCAGTCTTGGAAACCAAATGGGATTTACTTGATGAGGGCATAGACCCTTTTCGGTTAATCATTTATCGGCCCGAACCTCTTTTACTTCTTCATCTTTCTTGGTTGTCCCGCATTGATAAGAAACAGTAGCCACTTGATCTGACACCAATGGCACAGATCGGTAACGGGGGTAGGATGCAGCTTCGGTTGTGCCACTCCCGGCACTCGATGATGACGATGTTCTGAGAGTGTCAAAAATAACTTCTAACCCTTTCTTGCTTCTGTTTGTTCCTCTTTGATTGTGCAGGTTAATCGGAGAAGCATGAAGTAATGTCCAGTGGATGAACATCATGAAGACACAATAGGATCTTTAGGACTTAGGACCTTTTTTAGAGTAGATACTTATTGTAGATGCCATCCTCTTGTAAGCAAATGAACATCTTGAATAAAATTCGAAAGTGTTCTTTCAATTCTATGTACTTTAATATTTATGAAATAAAATCCAACAAATACTCATGTTTATTTTCTCAATTATAAATTTAAATATCCATGAATAATAATTCATAAATTATTTAAATCCACCTTTGAGTTGTAACTTATGAATACTTATGGATAAAAGTCTCAAAAATATTTGCCTCGATCAATTTTATAACCAGTATCCCGCGACATGATTAACTACAATCCCGTTGATCACATAACTTCTCTGAACAACATTAACACTATCCACTTTCTTTTCAGCCCAAGCTCCTATCATCCAAAACAAAACACCGAAACGGCCCTGAGTCCGAATACTTCTGACAAGAGTCTCTCAATACCAGTCAAAACGTGCCGACACCTTGACATAATCAACCCATGTAAATAAATGACTCTGGAATAATGCCTCATCTGTCCCAAAATTACGAATTCTACTTTAAAATGACCAAAACGCCCCTAGGGGTAATTCCTGCAAAACAAATCGCACTCAATGATTGGTTAATGATTAATGGATGCAAAAAAATGAAATGCCATGCGCCATGACTGACTAAATGTAAGGGTAAAATTTGGGGTATTACATTATCCAAAAGACATTCTCCAGCCAAGTCGTTTATCCTCAGCAGAGTTCGGCGATTCCAAGATTGTAAGGTTGTATTCAGACAGTGTAGTGTCCCCAAAAGGATCCCCTATCTCAAGCAGAGTGGTTTAGCTTCAGAAGATTAATATTTCCAATTTGTGAGCTGTATTCAGACAGTTTACCCTTCCCAGTAGGGTCGTTTACTCTCCCCCAGCGGAGTCAGTTGATTTTCCCCAAGAGAATCATTCCATCCCCAATGGAGTTCTCTTTCCAGCAAGTGTTTTCTTTCCTCCCAGTGGAACTCGAAGATTAAGACTCTCCCCCGGCAGAGTTGGTGGCGTATCCTGACATTTATTTTGTCAGAATACCGTGGGGTACCTGTTCACTCCCCAGCAGAAGCCCAATCATACTGGGCACATCTGCTATTCCCCAGCAGAGTTATATCCCCCAGCAGGGTGTTACTTCAACGAGGTGCTTGGATAAGTTCCCAATTTCCCGGCAAAATTGGCTTCACTTTTCCGGCATTTATTTTGCTGGAATAATTCTGCGACGCCCGGTTATTCCCCAGCGGAGTTGGCATTATCTTCAGCATTTATTTTGCTGAAGCAGTTTCTGTATCCCAGCAGTTCGAGTCTGCATTTGCATCGGCATATAGTGTCATACCTGCATCCACCAAATAAAAGCGCGTAGCATTTCCATGTCGAGTGGAGCATTACGTCATTGTCAAACATATGCATTTTGAAACATAAGCCAGGTTGGTTAACCTTTTGTTTTCAAGTATTGTTTCCCCTGCAGGTGGAGAGAGCCCTTGCTCAAATTAATTATCAAACCTTCAAGATCTCGGCGTGAGACATGCAACGATAATGTCAATTTTGGCATTATTCCCCACAGAGTTATCATGATGAATTGCTCTTTGTCCCCGAGTAGAGTTATTGGTTGAAATTCTCTTGTTTTCCTCACCAGAGTCGCTTGTGGAAGTTTCCCTAGGCCGGCCAGCGGATTACTTTCTTTAAAATTGTTGTTACGTCAGCATCAAAAGGTTTCATGAATCAGGATTTCAGAGGCTGTCGCCGGTTATCAGAACAGGTGTCCGGTAGCTTGGTTTCCAAATATCCCTAGTAGGGTCCGCCCCAAAGTCGCTGTCACGTCAGTGCTAAAAGGTTTGTGGGTTGTGACCAATGGAGAAAAGGGTCCTGACGTGGACAATCTATTCCTATATTGACGGGATTTCTTCGTGCTAGAGAAGTGGGTGTCCTAACGTGGACATATTTATTTCCCCGGGCTAATGAGATGTGCTAGTCCTAACGTGGAAAGATTTGATTTCTTGGTATTGATTGAATGTGAAGTCCTGATGCGGACAAAATTGATTACTCTTAGTGTTGGTGTCCTGACGCGGACCATTTATTCCCAGCAGATTCGATTTCTTAATATTGATGGAATGTGTGTCCTGACGTGGACAAGTTTATAGTTCTTCGTGATGACAAGATGCGAGAGTCATGACGTGGACAAATTTATCCTTCTTCGTGTTGGCGAAATGTGTGTCCTGACGTGGACGAGTTTTATTTCCCCAGCGAGTCGAAGATGCGCAAGTCCTGACGTGGACAAGTTTATCTCTCTTCGTGTTGGCGAGGCGTGAGTCCTGACGTGGACAAGTTTTGTCTCCTCAGCAGGTAGAAGATGTGAGTCCTGACGTGGACAAATCAAGACGAGATGGGTGTCCTGACGTGGACAAATCAAGACGAGATCAAGACGAGATGGGTGTCCTGACGTGGACAAATCAAGACAAGATGGGGGTCCTGACGTGGACAAATCAAGAAAAGATGGCATTCCTTACGTGGAAAGAGGTAATCCTTACGTGGAAAAGATGGCATTCCTTACGTGGAAAGAGGTATTCCTTACGTGGAAAAGATGGCATTCCTTACGTGGAAAGAGGTATTCCTTACGTGGAAAGATGTATTCCTTACGTGGAAAGAGATGTATTCCTTACGTGGAAAGCTTTTTCCTTACGTGGAAAGAAGTTTTTTCCTTACGTGGAAAGAAGTTTTTTCCTTACGTGGAAGGATGTATTCCTAACGTGGACGATGTATTCCTTACATGGAAAGGTGAGTCCTAACGTGGACGATGTATTCCTTACGGGGACGAAGTTTATTCCTAACGCGGAAAAGTTTATTCCTAACGTGGACAAGTGTATTCCTAACGTGGAAGAGTTTATTCCTAACGTGGACGATTTATTCCTGACTAGATGCGCTAGTCCTAACGTGGACAATTCATTCCTATGTTGATAGGATCCCCTCATGCTGATGAAATGCAGACGAGTCATCCCCAGCGAAGTCGCCGAGATTTTTGCGTGTTGACGGCAGGTGGAGTCCTAACGTGGACGAGTTTTAGTTGAGATTTCTTCGGGTTGACGAAACAGGCGTTCTAACATGGGCAAAGTTTTATCCCTGCGATGATAGAATCTTTTCAGGCTGATGAAGATAATCCCCAGCACGTCGCTAATGGATCAGTTGGTTGCCGTAACAGTTAGATTCAGTTGATGAATGTCGTTCCCCAAGCAGTGGTGCAGTTTATTTCTGCGGTTGACAAATTTCCGGGTTCTTAGTATTCAACCGTCTCGTACCTCGAATGTTTGAAAGTCGTTCGGTCTTCACCCAATCGGGTCCAAGTCGCTTGAATAGGGGCAGCTGTTGCACCCTAAAATTTGCTCAACCTACTTCACTTGGTTTATGTTTCAATTGCATTAGCATTTGCATATAGAGTCATGTACATAGTCTAATCATCTGCATAGCATACCATAGCAAGTCATCCAACAAGGGACCCAGTACTATTCTCATCTCTATGGGCCTATCAAGAGGTTATTATGAAAATTTAAGCATATCCAAGTCATCAGAAAGAATTGGAAAGCTAAAGAAGTCAGTGGATCAAGCAGTGCATCTATCTCCTATCTGAGGGTATCTGAAGATCATCAAAGAAATTTGAGCTGTGAGCTGAGCATGGAGGGTATATAGACATCATGGGAGACATGGAGAGTCATTTTGAAAGTGAGACAAGTCATTGATGTGATCACAAGAGTTGCAGTTGAAGACAGTCAACTAGGGTTTCATCTGGGTCAACCCTAGGTCAACCCTAGGTCAACCCTAGGTCAAATGATTGATTGAAAGGCATTAAGGTCTATTTAAGAGATGTGGGGTTCATCATTTGACATGTAGATATGGATGTGGTGTTGTGCCAAGGAGAAATCAAGAGGAATCAAGAAGAAGAGGAGTTTCTAAATTAGGGTTTCTGTGTAAAATCCCCTGATTTAGGTCAAACTTCCAAGCAAGATAAGTCAAAATGAAAGCTTCAAATGGATCCTTGGTCAACATGAAACTTGTAGAGTATCTCAAGACCTTTAATTTGAGTGGTGGAAGACATCAAGGAGATTTATAGAACTCAGGTTATGGTCCTTGCAAGTTACAGTTCATCTAGGGCCTCTGAAATTTTGTATGTGAAAGTTACTTGTCTTCCAAGCAACTTTTACCGCTCAAGGAGATTTCATATGAATTTCTGGTCAACATAAGCGTTGTTCCTAATTGTCTTAGCTTTCTAGAAAGGTATGGTATGCCTTCATATGATTTGTGGAGCTCTACTTATGGTCTTGGCAAGCAAAGGGTATTTTGGTCATCTGAGAATTACAGGTCATTTCAAACCTATGCCCAAAACTCATACAAGGAAGCTTCAAATGAAAAACTTCACAACATCAAACTTTCTCCAAATGACATTTTGAGTCTAGAAAAGTGATCATGAAAGTTTGGAAATGCTCATAGATCAAGGTTTCAAATTTGGTCATTTAAAAGGGAATTTAATGAATAAAAGTGACCTAAAATTGAGATTTTTCATAATTTGGCCAAATGGGATGAAATTATAGGTCATTTTGATTGGAAAAAATGTTTTAAGAACATTGGAAAAAGTGGACTTTTGAGTTTGGTTCAAAATTTGGAAGTTATGCTTGGTTACTTATGTATGAAGTAACATATCCAAAATTCAAGGAAAGTGTGCACAAGAAGTTTCTACAAAGTTCTAGAGCTTTCTAATTTCATCTATATATTGGTAAGAGTTGCTTCATTCAAAGGTTGGTGATCCATTTTGTTCATAACACATAGTTATACCTCATTCTTCCATTTTTGCAAATTCATCTCAAACTTCATCAAATCTTCACCAATTTCCAAAATTCTGAATCCTATCATCATCTACATCATTCATAGATCCAATTTCCATCAAAGATTTGTTTTAATTGAAGAGGAATCGTGTGCTACCAACTTCATCATCCAAAGTGCAAGAAGAAGTGGTTACAAGAATCTAAGGCATTTGAGCAAGGAATACTGCATACAAAATCAAGAATTAAGTTTGTTGATCACTTCCCAAGCATTGCAAGCCTTGGATCTAAAGGATTCTACCTCTGTTTTCATCATCAAACCAGGTTTGTGTTTCCCTTCGAATTGGTTGATTTAGTTAGCATGTTAGAGAATTATTAGGTTAGAATGGTTAGGATTGGTTAGATGATTAATTCTGGTGAATTTGAAGACATTTCATGGAAGTTGCCATTGGTGCACCAAATCTGTTAGGGCTTAGAACTCCTAGAATATGGCATGATAATCTTAGATATATAGCTCAGGATAATCAGCATAGTGTGTAGATCATGTTAGGGTAAGAGTTAGCAAGAATTGGCATGGTTGATAGCAGTGGAAAATGGTGGAACCAGGTTGTTCTACCTATCGGGTTTGAATCTGGATGGAGTTTTAGAGGAAAGTGAGGCCATGGTTGTGTAGAGGGGAAGAAATGGAGCATTTTCGTTTTTTACAGAATTGATTTTCATGGAGGGACGAGGGCGTATGAGAAGGTGGAAGATTGAGTCATGAAGCTGCATGCAGGGTTCATCCATGGTGGAAACCCTAATTCTGTGGGGAAGATAAAGGGGGACCGTTAGATGCAAACCAAGACTTTGACTCTGAGAGTGATCCGGTGGCTCACGTTTAAAACGAAACTTGGAGGGAAGGCTGGCTGTGAAACGATGCGTTTCACTTAAAACTCAACCCTGGGCTCAGCAAAAGTTTCTTTTCACACCCCGCTTGCAAGGCCCAATCCCAATTATAACTGATTTAATTGCTTTATGCACCGTTTTCCGTTTTTTATTTCTTTTTTGTGTTTCTGATTCAATTGGGCCTAGACGCGCTTTGCTAGGCGCGCCCCCCAGTCTGGGCCCATCTTCATGTTTTAACTGAAATTAATGCTAACTGCACCCCTAATCTCATTTAATCCATATTAATTTCTTTCATTTTTTTTAATTCTTTGAAAAACCATAAATAAATGAAAAATGCTTATTTTTTAGTGGTTGTTTTTGCATTAGGTTCATATTTCTGTTAAGAAAATTAAGAAATAATAAAATTCCAATTTAATTTTGTTTTATCATTTTTAGAATATTTTTCTTTTAAATAGCTTTTTTAAGTGGTTTAATTTGACGCATGATATTGTTGATTTTAGTTTAGTGAGATGCTTTTACATTTTTGATCCATTCTTTTTAGGTTGATTAACTTAGAACTTTAGCTTGTACATAAAATTTTATTCATGATTTTAGGACTTAATTTTAGATGATTTGTTTAGGTGTGATTAGAAGAACCAAAACTAGGGTTTAGGAGATAACATAGGTGTAGTAAATCATTTCTTTTAGGAGTTGTAGTTTAAATCTTTAGGGTATGGGACTATAGGGGTTATGGGTAGATAATAGATCCCTTAGAAATTACTAGGTTTCCCCTATTCAACTATTACTATTAGTATACTGCTTGTATTTGCTTGACTGTGTGGTGTGCCCTCTCTAGGGTTATTATTTGTCTGTGTGGGGTATTGGGCTTGCTTGGGGTTTGGGGGGTTGAGCTGAAGACCTTGATGATGAAGTCCATTGGAGATTAAGAGAATGAAGACCAACTTCCAGAGTTGATGAGGAGTATCTCTTGCTGGAAGCTGTTGAAGGTTATAGGATCTAGGAGTTAGGCAGAGCTCTAGAGTAGAAAACTTGATTCACAAACATGGAAGGTCTTTCTTGCCTCCACCCCTCTCTATGATGCAGAGTCTCTCTAAGACATTCACCCCTTCCTTTGGAAGGCTTGGTGATAGTGTATAAGAGATAGAACTCTTGAGAGAAATATTCTATGTGTTGTCAGCAGTCTGTTTGCCACCCTTGGTGGTCAACTAATTGCTTAACACCCCAGTTCATTCTTGTGATTGATTCCTTAGCTTGGAGATTGAGACTTGAAGAGAAGCCATTGTAGACTGATGATAAAGACCTTTCTTGAGGGTTGTGAAGATAAAGACTGATGCTTGCTTGAAGCTTGTAGATGGTTGAAGATGACTTGAAGACAGATGTTGATGAAGACTGCTTTTGCTGCTTTTGCTGTTTATTTCAGTTGTTTAATTTTTGATGTATTGTGTGAATTTCTCTGACTGTATTGCTTGCTAATTGACCTGTTAGGTTGAAAGCGAATTTTGTTCGCTTTTGCTTGTTGTTTTCTAGGTTCGAGGTTGAGTGGGACTCCCTTGCCTCGCTTGTATTGCTGCATCCATGCATTTTACTGCTTTATTGTATATGCCATTGTTTCTGTTTCCGTCTATTCCCTTAGGATCTCTGTTCCTCTCTGTGCAAGAGAGGAGCATGATAGACATTAGGTCTTAACCCATGCATGATAACACTAGGTTATTTTGATTCCCTTTTCAACCATAGGTTATAGTTCTGTCTCTTCTTTCTCAAAACAAACAGAAAAACACAGTAAATATTTCAAATACAATAAAAGACACTTCTTCCGTAAAAGAAAGTGAACTCATCAAAACGTCATTTTTGTCCGCTTGGACCGGTAATCAGAAAAACCCTTTTTCAGAAGGAGTAAAAACAATCAAAACAGACTTGTGTCGTACGTGGCCCGAACTACGTTTGCTCTGATCTTTCATGCTGTATGAAAGTACGTAGGCATAAGATGCAATATCCTAGCGAGCAACCTTCCCCTCCTTTCCCGTAGGTAGGCGAACTACGTTGACTCTGATTTCTCGTTCCAGACGGGAATACGTAGGCATAAAGTGCGATACTTTGCCGAGTCATTTTATTTTCTTTTTAACCCCGGACCTGTAGAGTAGATAGAATAACAATCCGTACCAGAAAACAAGCGTGGATCCCGTCGAGTACGACGGACGTGAGGGGTGCTAATACCTTCCCCTTGCGTAACCGACTCCCGAATCCAGGATTTGGTTGCGATGACCATTCCTTTCCCCGTTTTGCGGTAGGTTTACCTCGAGCGTTTCCTTTCCCTCCTTTGGGATAAATAACGCACGGTGACGACTCTTCTGTTCAGCCGGCGCCGATTTTCGCAGTAGCGACAGTACTCTACCGAGAAAAGAAGTTGATCCGGGGAGAGTTACATTGCCGGATACCATTGGTGACGTTTATGTTAGAAAGGGGTTAATCGATTTGGGGTCAAGCATCAATCTTATCCTTTTGTCTATTGTGAAAAAGCTTGGCAACATTGAGATTAAAGTCATCCAAATGACGTTACAATTAGCCGATAAGTCCACTACTCATCCTCATGGAGTAGCTCAAGACGTGTTGGTAAAAGTGGACAAGTTTTTCTTCCCGGTGGATTTTATTGTTATTGATATGGAGGAGGACGATGATGCGCCTCTAATTCTCTGAAGACCTTTCATGAAAACCGCTCAGATGATGATTGATGAAGGTGAGAGTAGATAACGAAGAGGTCACTTTTGACCTTTTTGAAGCAATGAAGCACTCAAATGACAAGTGTGATAGTTTCTGGATTCATGTAGGTGAAGAAGCCACATTTGAAGTTGCAAAACATGTTCATGACATAACTCCCATGGAGCTAGCCCTTAATGACTCCTTCGAAGTTTTCACTCTTGAAAAAGAAGAAGCTCTTGATGAATGTTTAAGAGAACTCGATAGTCTTAATGAGTTGCAACCTTGGGAAGTAGAGGAAGAAGTCTTGAAAAAGGAAGTCACGGATGAAAAGCCAATAATTGAATTGAAGGAGTTACCAAACAATTTGAAGTATGCATTTCTAGATGAAACCAAAGAAAAGTTGGTTATCATTAGCAACCTTTTGACAAACAATGAAGAATCCCTTTAATTGATGTGTTAAAAAAGAATAAAGAAGCGATGGGGTGGACTCTTTCCGATCTAAAAGGAATTAGTCCTTCTTATTGTATGCACAAAACTTTAATGGAGGAGGATTTCAAGCCGGTGGCTCAACCACAGCGCCACTTAAATCCTACAATGAAAGAGGCTGTTACGAAAGAAGTTGTAAAGCTTTTGGATGTAGGAATGATCTACCCTATCTCGGATAACCCTTGGGTGAGTCCGGTGCATGTGGTTCCTAAGAAGGGGGGCATTACCGTTATTTGCAATGAGCAAGATGAGTTGATCCCTACAAAGGTAACAACGGGGTGGAGGATGTGCATAGACTATAGGCTGTTAAATACCACAACTCGGAAAGACCACTTCCCACTTTCGTTCATGGACCAAATGCTAGAGAGACTCTCAAGACAAGAATTCTATTGTTTTCTAGATGGCTATTCCGGGTACAACCAAATTGCGGTTGACCCAGCCGATCACGTGAAGACGGCTTTGACGTGTCCTTTTGGAATCTTCGCTTACCGCAAAATGCCCTTTGGGTTGTGTAATGCGTCGGCAACTTTCCAAAGATGCATGCAAGCCATTTTTGCCGATCTTATAGAGAAGACAATGGAGGTTTTTATGGATGACTTTTCGGTGTTTGGAGGATCCTTTGGTTTATGTTTGGACAGTTTGAAAACTATGCTTGAAAGATGTGTGAGAACTAATTTGGTGCTAAATTGGGAGAAGTGCCACTTTATGGTAACGAAGGGGATTGTTGTCGGCCACAAAGTCTCGTCAAAAGGACTCGAAGTGGATAGTGCTAAAGTAGATGTGATAGAGAAGTTGCCTCCTCCGGCTAACTTAAAAGGAATACGAAGCTTTCTTGGGCATGTCGGTTTCTACCAGAGATTCATTAAAGACTTCTCAAAGGTGGCTAGACCTTTGAGTAATTTACTTGCCAAAGACCAGGTATTTCTCCTAACCGATGAATGTTTAAAAGCTTTTGAGATTTTGAAAGAGAAATTGGTCACCGCTCCAATCATAGTTGCTCCAAATTGGAATTTAAATTTTGAGTTAATGTGTGATGCTAGCGACTATGCTATTGGAGCGGTGCTAGACCAACAAAAAGAAAAAAAATTTCATACCATACACTATGCGAGCAAAGTTCTTAATGAGGCCTAAGTAAATTATGCCACTACAGAAAAAGAATTGCTTGCAATAGTGTTTGCTCTTGAGAAATTTCGGTCATATCTCATTGGCTCAAAAGTTATTGTTTACACCGACCATGCGGCGATAAAATATCTGCTAACCAAACCGGATTCAAAGCAAAGGCTTATCCGGTGGATCCTTTTGTTGCAAGAATTTGATGTAGAAATTAAAGACAAAAAAGGGTCGGAAAATGTGGTGGCAGATCATTTGTCTCGCCTTGTCAATGATGAGGTGACTACCATAGAAAAGGAAATCCGAGAAGAGTTTCCTGATGAAAAAACTCTTCAAAGTTCAAGTGAGGCTGTGGTTTGCGGATTTTGCAAACCACAAGGCGAGTGGTTTTGTGCCGCTCGACCTAACTCCTAATCAAAAGAGGAAATTCCTCTCGGATGTCAAGTACTATGTGTGGGATGACCCTTATCTATTTAAACTGGAAGGTGGTAATTTATTAAGAAGGTGTGTTACGGGTGATGAGGCCCAAAGTATTCTATGGCACTGTCACAACTCGCCTTACGGTGGTCATTTTAATGGGGCTAGAACGGCAAATAAAGTCCTTCAATCGGGATTTTATTGGCCTTCTATTTTTAAAGACGCAAATGCCCATGGGCAAAACTGTGACAGTTGTCAAAGGAGTGGTGGGAGAGGAAAGAGAGACGAAATGCCTCTTCAAAATATCCAAGAGGTAGAATTTTTTGATTGTTGGGGTATCGACTTTGTGGGACCATTCCCACCCTCTTTCGGAAACGAATACTTGTTGGTGGCAGTTGACTATGTGTCTAATTGGGTTGAGGCCATTGCCTCACCAAGAGCGGATTCTAAAACGGTCATAAGCTTTTTAAAAAAGAAATATTCTTTCCCGTTTTGGAACCCCTCGGGTGTTGATAAGTGACGGAGGGTCACATTTTTGCAATGCACCGTTAGAAAAAGTTCTGCAACATTACGGTGTAACGCATAAAGTGACGACTCCGTATCATCCGCAGGCAAATGGTCAGGCTGAGGTCTCGAATAGAGAGATTAAAAGAATTTTGGAAAAAATCGTGTCGAACTCAAGGAAGGATTGGTCGCAAAAGTTGGATGAAGCTCTATGGGCGTATCGCACGGCCTATAAAGCTCCAATTGGGCTAACTCCATTCCAATTGGTTTTTGGTAAAACTTTCCATTTACCGGTTGAAATGGAGCACAAGGCCTTATGGGCCTTAAAATTTTTAAATTTTGATCAAGAGTTGGCCGGTGATAAGAGGAAGGTGCAACTTCTTGAGTTGGAAGAGATGCGCAATGCCGCATACCACTCAAGTTGGTTGTACAAGGAGAAAGTAAAGGAGTACCATGACAAAAAGCTCCGAAAAAAGGAATTTGCGCCGGGGCAGCTTGTGCTATTGTTCGATTCCAGGTTAATATTGTTTCCGGGAAAATTAAAGTCAAAGTGGTCTGGACCATTCCGCGTCAAGGAGGTGAAAACTTTCGGGGCAGTGGTCATTGAGGATTTGGAGAGAAAAGACAGCTGGACGGTCAATGGTCAGCGGTTAAAGATTTATCTTGGCAAGCTTTAAGCTGGGTTGTGCTTTTCTTCTTGATGTTCCAGTTTGAGCATCATGGACCGTCGAGCTTATCCGACGTTAAACAAGCGCTTGTTGAGAGGCACCTCAAAATTGTAAGTATTTACATGTTTTTGTTCATTTTATGCATTTTTGAGAAGGTTTGGCTGTGGATTTATGAAGTGGAGCAATGCAGCTGATCTTAAATATACTATCATGTTCACTAACATTCGCTTGGCGAATGGCAACGAGCATTCGCCTGGCGAGCCTCAGCGAAGCTTCGTTTGCTTTCGCCTGGCGAGTGTGCGACATCAGTTAAAAAAAATAGGCCTTCGGGATGAGCCACCTGGGCCCATAAACCGTTTCTTTTATTTGTCTATTTTGAAACCCTAATCGTTCCTTCCTTTGCCTCCACTCTCAAATTTTCACTTCTTGCAATTTTTACAAGTGCTCACCCTCTTTTCCTTTTGTTATTTGCTGAACTTCAATCTCCTGGTTTGCATTCTGATTTTCTTTTTAGTCTGTACATTATATATGTTGTTTACCTTTATTATTTGTCTCCTTTGTTCAGATGGGTAGCACTCTTTGCGATTGCCTCTGTAGTTGTGCTAGGTTTAGAATCCCCATTCACTGATTTTTGTTCAAATTAAAGTGTTAACATTTTTTCAAATTCAGCCTGTTTTGTGAAAGGGGGATTGTATGAGTTTTGATTGAAATATGGCACAAGAGCAGAGGCTCTGTTTTTCTAATTTTCGCACCTTCGCTGGCATTCACCAGGCGAGTGGTAGCGAGCGTTCGCCAGGATTCGCCTGGCGAACCAAGGCGAATGAAGTAGATTTTTCTTTCCTTACTGTTTTGTGCTGTTAGTTCCTTCTAACTTGTTTTGTGCTGTTTGTTGTGTTTGTGTGTTTCTGTGTGTGCAGAATGGGTCCTTGGATGATCAACCCTCATAAGAGAAAGGCCTCCACCTCTCGTACCGTACCGATCTACTTCAATTTAGACAGGTTCCACGGTGCTACTCAGGCTGCTCGCTACCAAACTCTTGAACGGAGGAACATCGTGGCAGAGAAGAGGTTCTAGTTGAGTGACACTGGATCGTATCGTGCTATTGACACGTTGTTTGTAACGAAAAAGTTGGAGCGTCTGATGACTCCTCTGGATGGTTACAATGCTGAAATAGTGCAGGAATTCTATGCAAACGCCACCCCGGATGATGGTGAAGTGTTTAGTTGGGCCTCGACAGTCCGTGGTGTCACGGTAAGGTTTGATCGGCGAGCAATAAGTAATGCTTTAGGTAATCCTCTATCTCTTTCAGGAAGCCAGATAGATGAGTACCACGGGGACCTGAACAAGCATCGTGATTTGGATGCAATGACCAGGGATTTGTGTTTAGATCGGTGCAGTGTAGTGCGTAACTCTTCGGGGGTAGCCATTCGGTACCTTAGGACTGATATGAAGCCGCTGGTGCAGCTAATTCTGTTGTTCGTTTTAACGAATGTAGTGCCAAGGTCCCACCACAGCTCAGTGCCTATACCTATTGCCCACTTGATTCATTCAATCCTGCAGAATGTACAAATTGACATTGCACGCGTCATTGCTGATGAGATGCGTGTTGTGGTTTTAAGTGGACGTGGAGGGATAGCGGCTCGCAAGAATGCCCCGCTAACTTTCCCGTGCCTTATTATGTCGCTTTGTGCTTATGCCGGTGTGGATATCCCTTAGCGGAGACAGGTGACCATTCCTGCGGCGATTGATGATAAGTATGTTAACAAATTTTGAAGAGCTAGGCCTGCTGTTGGTGAAACTTTTGCTGCCGGTAATGATGCCGGAAGGCGTACCGAGGGCACTTATGGATCTGGTCATGCTTCTCTTGCTTTCTCCCCATTTCAGCAGGAGATTTGTACTTATAATTGGGATTGGATGGCCGCTCAGCAGCGTGCTGTTGCACCCCAAAATTTGACCAACTTATTTCACCTGATTTTATGTTTCATAGCTTTAGCATTTGCATATTAGGTCATATTAGGTCATGTACATAATTCATTCATCTGCATAGCATAGCATGGGCAAGCCATCCAACAAGGGACCTGTTGCACCCTAAAATTTGACCAACCGGTTCTCCTATCTGACTCGTGGTTTAAATTCATATTCGCAAATCAGACGCATGATATTTGTGTACAGACAGAGGATATCAGGGTTACAGCTTGGTTGTCGTCTATCAGATATGGCAGATCCAGTCCAGATCATCAGGGTTTTATTCTCGGGAAATTGTGCGCTCCTCGGTGATTTTCAGCTTGCATAGTGATTTTGGGATATTCTGATGCCCGGGGTTCTCTGTTCGATTCGATCTGGTCTCGTGCGCTCTTTTATGGTGGTCATTTGCATTTGTCTGCATTTTCAGGGTTTAATAGCTTCTTGCGGATTTTAAATAGGCTTTAGGGATTTTTTTTTAGGATTTAAATAGACTTTTACTTTTTTAAATAGTTTAAATCTCTTTTTAGAATTTTATATAGATTTTTTAAATAGATTTAATAGTTTTTTTTTATCATTTTAGAATATAATAGATTTTAAAATTGTTTTTAATTGTTTTAGATAGTGTAGAAAATATTATAGATTTTTCTTTTATGTTAATAGGGATTTTAATAGTTGAAATAGAAATAAATAGGGTATGTTTTAATATAGCTTTTCTTTTAAATAGATATTATAAATAAATGGTAGATTTTTAATAGGATTTTAATAAGAGATGTTATAATTAGTAGAGTTTTAATCATTTTTGGTTTAACATATAGTTAATTAGATTTTAATCATGTTTTTAGATTTAATTAGGATTAATCTTTTGTTTAGAATTTAATTGAATTTGTTAGAATCAATTAGGATAGTTAATCTGCATTTAGTTTAATTAGGATTAGTCATTAGTTAATTAGGTCTTAATTGGTTAATTAGGCTTAATCAGATTCAGATTTTTTATTCAGTTTTTAAGGTTTTTGATCATTTTTCGTATGGGCCCAGAGAGGATTTTTTGGAGGCCCACATCATTTTTCAGTCCATCCGTTTTGTCCAGAATTCAGCAAAAAAAAATGACACTTGTCACTATAAGAGTGACGCCACACGTTGCACCCAGGACCCCACCACCTCACTTCTCCAATTCACCAGCTCCTGCCACGTCTCCCACTCAGACCCACTACCTCTCCACTCTCTCTCTCCATGCAACGCCACGCGTCCCTCACTCTGCCAGCACCTTTGTCACTTGTCACCACGCCGCGTCCTCTCTGAGAATCTACCGGCCGGCATGCAAATTCGGTGAGCTCTCACCGCCGGCCACCCTAACACCTTCCGGCCGCCGCAACCACCCGCCGGAGTTGGTTTTCAACCCAGAATTCTTCCCAACCCTTCGTTCTTCTCCGACCTTCCTCCATCCAACTTCATCTTCACCTCACCGGAAAATCTAAACACCGCCGGAAACTTCATACAATTTTCCAGATCATCAAATCTCCATCGTTCTCCAGAAACCAACCTTCATCATTCTTCAGCGAAAACCCAGAAAATCCTCAGACCTTCATCATTCTTCACCAACGTTCCAGAAAACCTTCAAAGCGTTCATCAGTTTTCCCAGAAAAACGCTAAGAGCTTCAATCGTCTGGCTTCGTCGCTCCCAGAACGCCAACTTCTTCATCAATTTTCCAGAGCAAAGTTGAATCTTCTTCATCCGTCCAAAGATCTTCACGCCAAGAGATCCTTCCTTGCTTCATCAGGACCATCTTCAAGATCCACGCGCGGAGTGAAATCACCAAACCTCAAGAACGTCGTCGTTAGCCTCGTCTACAAGAAGATTTCTCCAGAAAATATCGTCATCTTTCTTGCTTCATCCAGGTTTGGTTTCTTTCCTTCTCATAAGTCGCATGTTCAACTGAATTGGGGTTTGTTTTGGGATGTGAAATTTGGCGTTGTTTCGGAAAGGGTTTAACTTAGGTCGAATGGATTCGAACTTGGGGATGGTGAGTTGTTTGAGGTTTGTAAATGTTTGAGAGTTTTCTTCAAAGGGATTGCAGAGAGGGTGAGAAAGACGAAGACGACGGCTAGGGTTAGTTTGGGGATGAACAGTGACCAGAGGGATAGAGGGGAAGATAGATTTTTGTTGTGTGATCGTATGGGTAGGGTTTCAGTTGGGCCCAAGCCCAAGTTGGTTTTACTGAAACACACCCCCGTTTTGCTCAGTACTCCCCCCCTGCGAGAGAGGAGATAGAATTCTTGGATTGGGCCTTAGGCCCTTAATGCTATCCACGCCCCCTCCTAGCGTGGGCCCTGTGATAATAACTAGGATTAGCGCTATTCGCACCCCCCTGTTTTGTTTCTTTTTATTTTCTTTTTTATATTTTCTTTGTTCATGCATGTTAGAAATAATTCCATAAAAAAATAGTAGGAGGGTCCGAATAATTCCATTCTTTTTTCTGTAGACTCGTAATTCAATTTAGAATTTTACAGTACAAAAACATTAGCTTAATCATGCATTTTCATTTTAATTGCATTTTTTTGCGTTGTTATTGATATTGAATAATTGGTTTGTGGCACGTCTGCCTTGTTGATTTTAGTTCTTTCATCTGCTAATGAATTTTGCTCTGATTTTTTAGTATGTTGTACTAGACTAATGCATGTTCCCCATAGATTTTTCATAGATTTTTTAGAGGTTGATTGATATTGTTTTAGGGTTAGAGAATAGAGACCTCACAACTTGTTGGTAACCCTTGACCATTCATATGTTAGGAATTGTTTAGTAGCCCTAGAAGTTGGCTTAGGCTTTGAGATTTGGTCTCGGGATCATAGAGTCATGTAGGTTTCCCTTAGATTTTGATAGATTTTTGTAGGGTGTTCTGTTATTTTTTTGTCTGAGCTTGAGGATAGGAGAAGTCTTGATGGCTTCTGACTTTGAAGTTCAACTGTGGTTGAACTCCAGAGTTAGTTTCTTGTGGTTTGAGGGCCTGTGGTTTCTTCTTGAAGATGGAGGCTGGATGAAGTCCTGTTGGAGCTTGCAAGGATGCAGTGGATTGAGGCTTAGTCTAGGAGCTTGTTCCCTGTTTGTGAGGTTCGAGATCCTGAAGTTTGAAGGGAGTTTATGGTACTTTCCTGAGGAAGGCACTATGAATGACTTTCATTCTTTCTTCTCACCTCTTTCTTAAGTATCCAATGATGTTGGAGCCTTCATGTGAGTTTAGTTTCTCCTGAGGAGGAACGTAAACTGATCACAGTTGTCGAGCCACATGGGATACGATTCCTAAGTGGCAGCCTCCTAGTACTTTCCTGAGGAAGGTCCTATGGGTCTGCTCACTTAGTTCCTCTAGTTCATCTAGGATTTCTTAAGTATCCAATGAGGTTGGAGCCTTCATGTGAGTTTAGTTTCTCCTGAGGAGGAATGTAAACTGATCACAGTTGTTGAGCCACATAGGATACGATTCCTAAGTGGAAGCCTCCTAGTACTTTCCTGAGGAAGGTCTTATGGGTCTGTTCACTTAGTTCCCTTAGTTCATATAGGCTTTCTCAAGTATCCAATGATGCCGAAGCCTTCATGTGAGTTTAGTTTCTCCTGAGGAGGAATGTAAACTGATCACAGTTGTCGAGCCGCATAGGATATGACTCCTGAGTGGTAACCTCCTGGTACTTTCCCGAGGAAGGCACTATGAGTTTGTCTGCTTAGCTCCCTTTCTTTGGTAAGCTTGTTCTGAAGCTTGGAGACTGGGATTGATTCCTCTTGCTTAGGGTTTTGATTAGAAGCTCTGCTTAGATAGTTGCTTAGAGGTTTGATTAGGGTTTGTTTAGGGGCCCTGCTCAGGGTTAGTTTCTTGTTTTGTAGATAGGAGTTTGTCAGGCTGGTTCGCCTTCTCTTTATGTTGTTTGACTTGTGTGGTGTTGTGCTGCATTAGACTTAGGGATTCATCTAGATAGTTCTGAGGTAGGTGCATCTTAGAAGTAGGCTTTGTGTGCATGAGAAGTTGAGGTGGTCCTCCTTCTGCTTGTTTGTTATTGAGTGGCTTTGCTTGTTGGTATTTGGTAGAGCTGAGCTCCCTTACCTCTGTGGTTTGCGGCCTTTGCGCCTTGATTGTTTAGTTGTTGCATTCATGCATATTTCCAGTATTTCTTTACTTTGCAGTATTTCCCGTTTGCTGTTTAGTCCTGCTGCCATGATCCCTTAGGAGCTCTAACTTCTCCGCTGCGGAGTCGTTATGATAGACATTAGGATGGTCAACCAGGCATGATAACAGTAGGTAGATTCCCTTCTTTTTCAGCTATAGTTTTAGGGTGTCTTTTCCCTTTCCTTTCAATAGGAGCTTCTGAGTAGCTTGTGTCGTAGTTAGCCGAACTACAGCTGCTTTGATTCCTCGTACCAGACGAGGATATGTAGGCATAGGATGCGATATCCTAGCGAGCACACTAACAACTAACCTTCGTTCTCTCGCGGCTGTGCGATCGAGACTTTCCCGCTGACGACTGATTGTTACCCTTTTCTCTCGCCCGAGTGCATTTGAGACCAGACCGTAGTTGTAGGTTCCCGAACCTTCGAAACCAGTTTATCTTCTCACTGCTGTGTGAGAACCCCCTGTTTAGCCGTAGTTAGTCGAACTACGTTTGCTTTGATCTTCCATGCCGTGTGGAAGTACGTAGGCACAGGATGCGATGTCCTGGCGAGCAACCTTTCCCCCGTTTAGACGTAGGTAGTCGAACTACGTTGACTCTGACTTTCCCATTGCACGAGGGAGTACGTAGGCCCAGAACACCGTATGTTCTGTTGAGTCCTGTCTTTTCTTTTCTTTTCAGACTGGCCGTTAGCGTAGATAGATAAACACACCCTTTTCCTTATAAACACCAAGCGTGGATCCCATCGAGTACGATGGACGTGAGGGGTGCTAATACCTTTCCCTTGCGTAACCGACTCCCGAATCCAGGTTTTGGTTGCGATGACCATACCTTTTCCCGTCTTTGCGAGGTTTACTTCGAGCGTTTCCTTTCCCGTTCTGAGGGATAAATAACGCACGGTGGCGACTCTCCTATCAAGCCGGTGCCGATTTTCGCAGTAGCGACAGCTGGCGACTCTGCTGGGGATTTATAGCATCTAGGGACTTTTCCCATCCCTTATGCTGGGACCGTTTCCCATCCCCTACGCGAGTCAATCCTAGCGCTTGGGTGTTTATTTGTTGGGTGTTGTGCATATGTGTTTTACGTTTCCGCACTTTACTTTTCCGTACCTTTACCTTTCCGCATTTATTTTCCAGCATTATATTATTGTGATTATTGCTGTGGGCAAGGGAGGTTACTGTGAGTGAGAAGCCGGACCTGGGCTTGAGTATGCACCTAGATATAGTTGTGGAGAGTAGTAGACGAACCTGTCTGCTGAGCAGGCACAGTTCCCTACGAAATCTGCGCTCAGACGAGGTTCTCGCAGAGGTGCTCCTTTCCGGTCCTGAGGATCTGAGGGGAGTCCAGACATGAGGATTGTCGACTCTGGGGACCGATCATTTGGAAGTCAGCTAAGTGAGGCCTCTTCATGACTTGATGATGCCACTCCTTCTGGGAATCGTATCGTCACTCATGAAAGTCTGTGACGCTGATGACCGCATAGGATGCCGTACCTTTGTCCGTGGATTAGGTCTATCATACCTATGAGAGGGATTGGGTTATTGCAGGAAAACTGGCCTTCAGAAACCATGATTCAGTACCTTTATCAGACGGTGTTCTTGATTCATCTCCAGGTGTGTTGTTTGGATCAGATGGGTTTCTTGTCTGAGGTTGATACTATTATCAGATGGTTTTCTCGTCAGATACAGAGGTTCAGATGGTTTTCTTACCAGGGGATTGATATTTTGGGTATCAGATGATAGTTAGTGTCATGAGGTTCTGGTGACCGTGGTGGTTTTCTGTTCTTGATCACGGAGATGTTCCTCTTCAGGCTACAGCATAGCCCCTGTGTTCACAGATTGTATTACTTATCATATTGCATCACTGCATTACCATTTGCATCCAACTAACGTGTGTGTATTGCAGGTACATATTTTCCCTCCCAGTTCTGGTGTTTGTTTCCTAGCAAGACATGGAAGCCACGAAGAGAGTGTTACCCTACAAGTTTCCGTCTCCGGATATCAGTCTGTTGTTAGAGTTGATTACAACTGCTAAGAAGATGGTAATGGGAGACTTTAGAAAGATATATGGGAGGATTCTGACCTATGTTTATCAGCCATCGGCCTATGAGATCAGCGGCATTTATACCCTGTTGCAGTTTTATGATGCAGGGCTCAGGTGTTTCGTTTTTCCTGACTTTGTTTTGGCTCCTACCCTGGAGGAGTATTCTGCACTCTTGGACATGCTGACCGAGAAATCTCTTCCTTCAGCAAAACGTGGAATGCCATGCTGACCAATAACAAGGAAAGGGAGGACAAACTAAAGCAGCAGATTTCTGACTTGGAACACCAGCTGAAGACTAGCAAGCTCAAGTACGAAGAGGAAGTTATGGCTAGATGGGCTCTTCAGGACGCATTGAATGAGGTAGCCAAACGCAAGAAAGAAGCTCGTTCCCAGAAGAGAAAGGTTGATGATTGCTTTAGGGATGGTGAATGGGAAGAATCTATCGAGGATTTGAAGCGTGTGATCAGGCGGGGTGACGCACTGATTGAAGGATTGCTTGCTCAGCCGGACCATCCAAAGACCAAAAGGCAATTGAAGGAGTACAGGGGCTACGAACCTACTTGACTTGATTTGTATATTGTTGTTTTGAGTTGACCATCACCAGGCCTGTTGGTTGGGGTCATGCCTTCTATTGTACTACCTCACATTGATGTATAACTTTGCCCGATCAGCTATATACAAGTTGTTCCGTCTTCTGTGAATGATTATCAGCCAATTATCACCGCACTGTCACGACACGACACGACACAGAGCACATGGCACTAGAGTTGGGGAAATAATACGCCCTAACGCACAGACACATATTGCATTGCATGTGCATACATATTGCATTTATCAGCTATTTATTGAAACTGTATCTCATCTCCTGCATCTCACCAGGTTTACAGAATTGCAAGTCAACGTCCTCATCGGTATCCCACTCGCACAAACTGTAAGAAGATTATGGATCAAGTACAGCAAGAGATGCAGGAGATGCGGGAGAGGCTCACGCAGTTCATGCAGACTATGGAAACGGTTATGAAGGGGCAGGAAAACCTGCAGACTCTGGTGTTGCCGCTATTGGCAAAGGCAAATGGAGGTGGTAACGAGGACCACCACTCTGTACAAGTTGAGACTATTCATGGAGGCAGTGTGCATACTCCTCAGCCTGTAGTGAACCCTCCTGTGGTAAATGTGTCGGGCGCGAATGCGAACAACGGGGCTGGCACCGGAAATGGTAACAATGGAGTTGGAAATGAAGTTGTTGTTAATAATGTTGGACTCAAGGATGCCAATCTGGGTGGCGTCAATAATAACGGATATAATGGTTTTGGAAACGCGGGTTTCGGATACAATGAGCAAGCCTTTGGCTATGGTGGTCAGGATGGCAGGTTTGGCTTTAGATACGACGGTGCTGGTATGGTTAACCAAGGTTATGGAGGAATGACTAATAATGGTAACGGCACTGGATTCATTAATAATGGGTATGGACCGGCTGGTATCAATCAGGGATACGGAATTAGAGGTCAAGGACCAATGATGAATCAGAATGTATTTGGCCGCAATCAAGGGTATGATGGCTTTGGAAATGAAAATGTCAACTGGAATGAAGATCAGCAGGAAGATGCATTCTCTGGTAGAGGTTTTGACGGTCCTGTAGACAACACGCAACGAATTAAGATGCTCGAGGAGCAGATGAAAGGTGTTGTGAATCAAAGTGCTTCTGGTTTGGACATGACCATGATGGGACTGGTACCCGGTCTGAGGGTACCTTTGAAATTTAAGGCTCCAACTTTTGACAAGTACAAGGGAGATACTTGCCCCAAGGTTCATGTGTGGTCGTACTATAGAATAATGTCGGCTTATTCGAATGACGAACGAATGCTGATGCATTTCTTTCAGGACAGTTTGTCTGGTCCTTCTCTTGAATGGTACATGGGGTTAGAGCCTACCCAGATAAAGACTTGGAAACAGTTGGCCGACGCATTTGTGGCGCATTATAAATACAATAGTGACTTGGCCCCAAATTGGATCCAGTTACAGGGTTTGTCCCAAAAGAAAGATGAAAACTTCAAGGAATACGCGCAGAGATGGCGCGATATGGCCGCACGAGTTCATCCTCCGCTGGATGACAAAGAGATGAATGATATGTTCGTAGGGACATTTACTGGTGTGTTTTATGATAAGCTGTTCCATACTTCCTTGGGTAGTTTCTCGGACCTAGTCTTGATGGGTGAGAAAATCGAAAGTAATATTAAAGTGGGCATATTCCGCGCTGAGGAATCCACTTCATCGGGAAATAATAGAAAAGGTTATGGTAGTCGCCGTCAGGGTGACACGAGTGCAGTATTAGGAGGCCGAGGCCGAGGCCAAGGTAGAGGACGTAATCAGTACAATCATCCGTAACAGGTGGCAAGTGTCACAATTCCATTCCCTCAGCAATCAGCACCGTTACAGCAGATACCGCCGCAACAACAACCACAGCAACAACAGCAGCAGCAGAGACCTAACCAGGGTCAAAGGAGATTTCCTAACACGAGGCCGAAGAGGGTTTTTGATGTACCTCCTTATACATATGCGGAATTGCTTCAAACATTGCTGGGTTTGAATTTAGTAGAAAAGAGGACCATGGCGCCAATGACGGGTACCCCTCCATTTGGCTTTGATACGAATAAGAAATGCGAGTTTCACTCCGGAGCTCCTGGCCACGACATAGAGACGTGTCATGCTTTCAAGCATGTGGTACAAGATCTGCTAGATAGCAAAGCCATCAACTTCGGGCAGGCTGGCCCAAATATCTTAAATTCACCTATGCCCAACCATGGGGAAAATGCTGTGTTGACAGAGGAAGTACTGAATTTGGTATTGAGTGTCGATGAGCTCAAGACTCCACTGTACGAGGTTAAAAGCAGATTGTTGAGAGGAGGTGTTCATCCGGGATGTGATGAGTATTGTCTGGATTGTTGGGCTCAAGATGGGGGATGCATTGAGTTGAAAAGAGGTATTCATGCTTTGATGGACGAGGGTAGATTACAGTTTGACAGCACAGCCGTTGAGAAACCTGCGGAGGTTATGATGGATGAGGCTAATGATGTAGCGATGGTGACTATCCCACGAAAGACGATTACTATAACGACGCCAGCCAGGCGGCCAACGATCACCATCACAAAAGCGGGGCCTGTCCCGTATGAAAATACTAAAGCCGTACCCTGGACCTACGGGTTGGAAGCCTACTGCAATGGCGAGAAGATAGAATTGAATAAGCAACCAGCTGAAGTTGTTGACAACGTTGTTGGAACTGGTGGGATGACTCGAAGTGGAAGGATCTTTGTGTCACCAGAGGTAGAAGCTCAGCGTTTGGCTCGAGGAAAAGAAAAAGTGAACGAGGGTATACCTGTACAGAGGAATGATAAGGAAACGTCATTGAAGGACGTAAAGGAGTTTATGCTCCTAATTAGAAAAAGTGACTACAAGATTGTCGAGCACTTGCAACAAACACCATCGAAGATATCCATACTATCATTGTTGTTATGCTCCGAAGCACATCGGAATGCATTGTTGAAGATTTTGGATACTTCATTCGTACCTCAGGATGTGTCTGTCAACCAGCTGGAAGGGGTACTGGCCCATGTGAACGCCGGTCACAGTTTGGGATTCACTGATTTTGATTTGACCCCAAGAGGGAGAGAACACAACATGGCGCTGCATGTTTCTGTTGAATGTCGGGGCACGGTTATGTCCCACGTATTGGTAGATACAGGATCTTCTTTGAACGTACTTCCCAAAAAGGCCATGATGAAGCTAGACATCCGGGGAATCATCTGTACACCGAGTGATTTGGTGGTTCGGGCATTTGACGGCACCCGAAGATCGGTGTTTGGATCGATAACGTTACCCTTGCAAGTGGGACCAGAGGTATTTGAAACGGAGTTTTACATTATGGACATTCACCCCGCGTACAGTTGCTTACTAGGACGCCCGTGGATACATGGTGCTGGGGCAGTTACCTCTACTTTGCACCAGAAATTGAAGTATATGGTGGGTGACAGTGTCGTTACCGTCTGTAGAAAGGAGGATATCTTGGTGAGTCACTTGTCCTCATTCAAATACATCGAGGTTGATGGTGAAATTCATGAGACGCCCTGCCAGGGGTTTGAAAGTTTGAAAATCAAGGATAAAGCTCCAGTCATCAGTAAAGCGCCGAAAGTGGTCGTATCCTCGTACAAAGAAGCGCAGGCTTTAGTGCAAGCAGGAGAGACGAAGGGTTGGGGCCGTGTACTAGACATACCTGTGAAGCTGGACAGGTTCGGACTGGGTTATCAGCCGTCATCATCAGCGCCCATTGCAGGGGCACCAACATTCAAAGGACCAGTGACGACCACGTCCAGTGGGGTTTGCTTTGAAGCCATCAATGCTGTCTCCGATTCAGAGGAGGGGGATAGTGACTGTGACATGGATGCTTGGATCCAGCCAATCGTGCCGGGGCAAGGGCTATGCAACTGGTCAATTCAGGAATTTGTTCCCGTGACTACAAAACAGTAATTTCTTTGTTTTTCAATTGTTGAATAATCCGGTGTCCTGCCCGGGGCATCGTGACTTTGCTTAGGGTTACTCTTTTATGTACAAAGGCGTTTTTTTGCAAATATTGTGCTCTCTGTCTTTCCTGTTTTTGTTTTGCAATAAAATGGCAATGTGGTTACTCGCTTTATGCACATTTTGAAGCATTTAACCATTTCTTTTGCAGGATAACATTTTCAGATGACACCATCGAACCACCTATGACTCATTTTGACTTTGAGCACCCGGTATTTCAGGCCGAAGAGGAGGTTGTCGAAGATGGCGAAGTTCCAGAAGAATTGACCTGGTTGTTAAAACAAGAGGAACGAATTACTCTGCCTCATGAGGAAATTATTGAAATCATCAATCTCGGGTCGGAAGGGATTGAAAGGAATATCCGTATAGGGGCTGCGCTGCAGAGCGAGGTCAAGCAAAGATTGGTTGAAATACTGAGAGAGTATAGTGATATCTTTGCTTGGTCATATAAGGACATGCCCGGATTGGATACAGATATGGTCGTACACCGTCTGCCGTTAAAAGAAGAATGTCCGCCGGTTATGCAGAAGCTTCGCAGAACTGGGCCTGATATGGCAGTGAAAATTAAGGAGGAAGTCCAAAAGCAGTGGGACGCAGGGTTCCTGGCTGTTACGAAATATCCCACTTGGGTCGCAAATATTGTTCCAGTGCCGAAAAAAGACGGTAAAGTCAGAATGTGCGTGGACTACCGTGATCTAAACAAAGCGAGCCCAAAAGACGATTTTCCACTTCCTCACATCGATGTGTTAGTTGACAATACTGCTCAGTTCTCTGTCTTTTCTTTCATGGACGGATTCTCGGGGTATAATCAGATCAAGATGGCACCCGAAGACATGGAGAAGACCACTTTCATAACACCGTGGGGAACATTTTGTTACAAAGTGATGCCCTTCGGACTGAAAAATGCTGGGGCAACATATCAAAGAGCGATGACTACTCTCTTTCATGACATGATGCATAAAGAGATTGAAGTATATGTAGATGATATGATTGCCAAATCCCAGACGGAGGAAGAACATTTGGTGAATCTGCTGAAGCTATTCAAGAGGCTTACGAAGTTCAGGCTGAGACTGAACCCTAACAAATGCACCTTCGGGGTGAGATCGGGTAAACTGCTGGGGTTTATCGTGAGCGAAAAAGGAATAGAGGTGGATCCTGCAAAGATCAAAGCAATACAAGAGATGCCAACGCCTAAAACAGAAAAAGAAGTACGAGGATTTTTAGGGAGACTGAACTACATTGCCAGGTTCATATCTCACCTGACAGCTACGTGTGAGCCGTTATTCAAGCTGTTGAAAAAAGACCAGGCTGTAACATGGAACGAAAATTGTCAAAAGGCGTTCAATAAAATAAAGTAGTATTTGCAGGAGCCTCCTATTTTGATACCTCCAATGGCAGGGAGACCCTTGATTATGTATTTGACGGTTCTTGAGGGAAGTATGGGTTGTGTTCTCGGTCAACACGACGAGACAGGAAGAAAAGAGCATGTGATATACTACCTGAGTAAGAAGTTTACTGAATGTGAATCTCGATACTCAATGCTCGAAAAAACTTGTTGCGCGCTAGCCTGGGCCGCCAAGCGTTTGAGGCAATACATGCTGAACCATACAACCATGCTCATCTCGAAGAAGGATCCTATCAAATACGTATTTGAAAAGCAGGCATTATCGGGGAGAATTGCCCGTTGGCAGATGGTTTTGACCGAATACGACATCCAGTATGTCTCACAGAAGGCTATAAAGGGGAGTGTATTATCTGAGTACTTGGCAGAGCAGCCTATTGAGGACTACCAGTCGATGAGGTTTGATTTTCCTGACGAGGATATCATGTACCTAAAGATGAAAGATTGTGAAGAACCGTTGCCGGACGAAGGACCAGAGTTGGGTTCCAAATGGAAGTTGATCTTTGACGGAGCTGTAAACTCCTACGGTAGCGGAATAGGGGCAATCATCACTACTCCACATGGGTCGCACATACCATTCACTGCTCGATTGACCTTTCCAGTTACCAATAATGAAGCCGAATACGAAGCTTGTATCATGGGGCTTGAAGAACCCATTGATTTGCGAATCAAAAATCTGGATGTATATGGAGACTCAGCTCTGGTGGTGAATCAAATAAAAGGAGAATGGGAGACACGTCAGCCCAATTTGATACCGTACATGAATTACGCGAGGAGATTGTTGCCCTTCTTTGACAAGGTTGAATTGCATCAGTACCGTGAGCAGAGAATCAGATGGCTGACGCTCTGGCCACGTTGTCTTCCATGTATAAAGTCAATTTCTGGAATGAGGCTCCCAGAATTATTATCTCCCGGCTTGATAGACCCGCCTTCGTATTTGCCATTGACGAAGCATCTGATGATAAACCCTGGTATTTTGACATCCATAATTTCCTGAAAAACAAAGAATATCCGGCTGGGGCATCCAGTCACGATCAGAAGACTCTCGGGAGATTGGCGGGTAATTTCTATCTGAATCCAGACGGTGTCCTATACAAGAGAAATCACGACTTGGTGCTACTACGTTGTGTAGACGAGAAAGAGGCAAAGCTGCTCATGGAGGAAATACATGAGGGTACATTTGGTACGCATGCTGGTGGGCATGCTATGACGAGGAAGCTGCTGCGGGCAGGTTATTATTGGCTAACTATGGAAACCGATTGTTTCAAGTTCGCGAAGAAGTGTCATAAGTGCCAGATCTATGCAGATAAGATCCATGTGCCTCCGAGTCCTCTGAACGTGATGTCGTTACCGTGGTCATTCTCAATGTGGGGAATCGACATGATTGGAAAGATCGAGCCGACGACATCTAACGGACACCGTTTCATTTTGGTAGCAATCGATTATTTTACCAAATGAGTGGAAACGGCATCCTATGCAAATGTGACCAAGCAGGTGGTAGCCAGGTTTATCAAACGAGATATCATTTGCAGATATGGAATCCCCGAGCGGATAATTACCGACAACGGTTCAAACTTAAATAACAGAATGATGAAGGAGCTGTGTCAGAGTTTTAAGATCGAGCATCACAACTCCTCTCCTTATCGACCCAAGATGAATGGCGCTGTTGAGGCGGCCAATAAGAACATAAAGAAGATTGTTCAGAAGATGGTGGTGACCTATAAGGACTGGCATGAGATGCTACCTTTTGCTTTGCACGGTTATCATACAATGGTACGCACATCAACCGGGGCAACCCCGTTCTCGTTGGTATATGGAATGGAAGCAGTGTTACCACTGGAAGTTGAGATTCTTTCCCTGAGGGTATTACGAGATGTCCAACTGGACGAGGCAAAATGGGTGAGAGACAGGTTGAACCAGCTGAGTTTAATGGATGAGAAGAGGTTAGCTTCTCTAGCATATGGTCGTTTGTACCAGAGCTGAATGAAGAAAGCGTATGATAAAAAGGTACATCCTCGGAGCTTTCAGACGGGCGACCTTGTCCTAAAGAGGATTCTCCCGCCACAGGCAGATCACAGGGGCAAGTGGACCCCCAACTACGAAGGGCCATACGTTGTCAGAAAAGTCTTTTCAGGAGGAGCTTTGTTGTTGTCCACCATGGACGGTGAGGACTTTACATCACCTGTGAATTCGGACGCAGTTAAAAAATACTTTGCTTGAAATTGACCCGCTGGACAAAAAAGGAGAGTCCAGGCAAAAATGGGGCATCCTGGCGAACAAAAATCAGAATAAAAGGTTCGGGCAAAAGTTAGGGATAAAATTGAAAAAATATACACCCGCGAAGTCGAAAACCTACACTGGGCGGCTTCGGCAAAAAAGGGTATCCCGGTGAATTGAAAACCCGTAAAGGGCGGTTCACGCAAAAGTTAGGGATTTGAAAAGCAAATGACTGCGGTCCGAATTTGATACTGCATTGCACATTGGTGCCGGAGAATACTTGAGGATTCATTTATCAGATACAACCTCTTCGGAAAGTTGAATACCGGGAAAGCGCCAGAGTCAGGCGAGTCATAGGAGGATCAGCTCATGGTGTTTGTCTGCATCCCGTTGCCGACATGTGTACATATTTGTGTTAGTATTTACGCTTCCTGTGCATACTTGTGTACTTGTTTGTGCGTAGCTACCTCTTTTCAGGAGTTACATCCAGTGTACAAAACTCCGCCTATTTAGAGGCCCTATCAATAAAACATGTTATTCAGTACTCGATATTTGTTCTTTATTGTTTTGTATGTGAAAAAACGCCGATTGTTTTGACAAAACTAGCATGTACATAACGGTGTTGGCCCTTGCCAATAATTGCTAAAACTTTGAATTGACTGAAATGATATCACGAATGCTAACCCGAATAGATTCGGTTGTATGGACTTGTTTTGTCGCGTTTGTGCTGTTTTGCAGGGTCCTTGCCTGTTTGAAGCAATCGAAAGAGCGACAATGGCCTAGCCAGGGCATTGGCTGAAAGATGTGATTACAGTTGATGTAAATCCCCACGCAGGTCGTGTTCCCGGAAGTGGAAATGGCGCTCCCCTTTATTGAAGGACAAGATTAATTCCCCAGAAGAGTATTTTAATAGAGATGTCTCCGGCAAGGTGGTAATCCCCACAGAATTGAGCATGTGTAGATGCAATCCCCAGTTGAGAAGGTTCTCAAGATGGATGACCAAGTCAAAATTGGTTTAGAAAGATGGTTTTTCTTTTTCCCCCGCAGGGTCAGTTATTTCCAACAAGAGTTGATAATCTCAAGATTGTGATTTGTATTCAGACAGTATGATTTCCTCCACAAGGACTCTCTATCCCGAGCAGAGTTGTTTAGCCTCAGAGTAGTGATTCCAGGTTGGCAGGCTGTGCTCAGACAGTGTACATTCCTCAAGGAAGATCCATTATCCCCAGTAGGGTCGTCTACTCTCTCCAGCAGAGGTTTCCTTCCCAGTAGGATCCTTTATTCTCCCCCCAGCGGAGCCAGTTTTGTCTCCAAGAGAGTCGTTTCTTCCCCCCAGCGGAGTTCTCTCTATTCAGCAAGAATTTTCTTTCCTCCCAGTGGAAATTAAAGTTCAGATCTCTCCTCAGCAGAGTTGGTTGTATGTCCTGGCATTTATTTTGCCAGAATACTTCGTGATACCCGTTCACTCCCCAGCATGGTGTTATTTGTCCTCAACAGCAAGGATTGGTGAAGCAAGCTCGTCAGAGCTTATCCCCAGCAGCTTGAACTTGCATTTGCATCGACATATAGTGTCATATTTGCATCCACCAAATAAAACGCGTAGCATTTCCATATTGTATGGAGCATTACGCCATTATCAAACATACACATTTTGAAGCATAGATCAGGTTGATTGACTCTTTGCTTTCAGGTATTTTCTCAATAGGAGTATGGATTTATAAAGATCAGATGGTACTAGACAATCGAGGTCTCGCCCGGAGACGTGTGATGTAGTTCAGTTTATTGTTCCCCACAGAGTTGCCAATTGAGGCATTGTTGTACCCGGCCAGCGGGATGTTTTTTCAAGATTGTTGTGCATTGGCACGAGGTTTTCACAAAATCAAAATTCAGAGGTGGTCACTTGGTATTGACGTGAGTGTTTGACAGTTATTCTCGGAACATCCCCCAGCGGAGTTAGTTACTGCAAAGAATAGGCAAAGAAGCTATGTCCGAGAAGAAGACATTCTTGTGTGATGGGCAGAATTCAAAGTTCCTGTGTGATGGGCAGACAAAGACATTCCTGTATGATGGGCAGAAGACAAAGTTCCTGTGTGATGGGCAAAAGAAGACATTCCTGTGTGATGGGCAGAAGACAAAGTTCCTGTGTAATGGGCAGACGAAGACATTCCTGTGTGATGGGCAGAAGTCAGAGTTCTTGTGTGATGGGCAGACGAAGACATTCCTGTGTGATGGGCAGAAGTCAAAATTCCTGTGTGATGGGAAGATGAAGACGTTCCTGTGCGATGGGTAGACGAAGACGTTCCTGTGTGATGGGCAGACGAAGACGTTCCTGTGTGATGGGCAGATGAAGGTTTTTCTGTGTAATGGGCAGATTAGGATTTTCAGTAAAGTGGATAGAAGTATGTTCTTGTGTCAGATAGGCGGATGACGATTTCTTTGCAGTTATACACAAAGGTGTGTTCCCGTTTCGGATAGGCGGATGAAGAGTTTGTGTGACATAAGCAAGAGGTGTGTTCCCATTTCGGATAGGCGGATGATTTCCTCGTCGGGAGCATAGTATGTGTCCCATGACAAGATAGAGCTGCATTCTTACAAAAGTCTTCTTCCGGTGAAGCCACTAAGGATTGTTCCAGTATTGACAGAATAGTGATGAAGTCGGATCAGGAAAAAAAATTTTCCCCAAGTAGTGGTGTAGTTGTTTTGCAGTTGGCAAATTTCCGGGTTTATTGGTATTCAACCGTTTCGTACCTCGATTGTCTGAAGGCTCCGGGCGTTTCACCCAGTCGGGTCCAAATCGTTTGAATAGGGGCAGCTGTTGCACCCCAAAATTTGACCAACTTATTTCACCTTATTTTATGTTTCATAGCTTTAGTATTTGCATATTAGGTCATATTAGGTCATGTACATAATTCATTCATCTGCATAGCATAGCATGGGCAAGCCATCTGTCGCTACTGCGAAAATCGGCGCCGGCTGAACAGAAGAGTCACCACCGTGCGTTATTTATCCCACAGGAGGGAAAGGAAACGCTTAGGGTAAACCTCGCAAAAAACGGGAAAGGTATGGTCATCGCAACCAAAACCTGGATTCGGGAGTCGGTTACGCAAGGGGAAGGTATTAGCACCCCTCACGTCCGTCGTACTCGACGGGATCCACGCTTGTTTTCGAGTATGGATGGTTATTCTATCTACTCTACAGGTCTGGGGTTACAAGAGAATAAAATGACTCGGCAAAGTATCGCACTTTATGCCTACGTATTCCCGTCTGGAACGAGAAATCAGAGTCAACGTAGTTCGCCTACCTACGGGAAAGGAGGGGAAGATTGCTCGCTAGGATATCACATCCTATGCCTACGTACTTTCATACAGCATGAAAGATCAGAGCAAACGTAGTTCGGGCCACGTACGACACAAGTCTGTCTTAATTGTTTTTATTCCTTCTGAAAAAGGTTTTTCTGATTAACAGTCCGAGCGGACAAAAATGACGTTTTGATGAGTTCACATTCTTTTACGGAAAAAGTGTCTTTTATTGTTTTGAAATCTTATTGTGTTTTTCTGTTTGTTTTGAGAAAGAAGAGACAGAACTCTAACCTACGGTTGCGAAGGGAATCAAACTAACCTAATGTTATCATGCATGGGTTAAGACCTAGTGTCTATCATGCTCCTCTCTTGCACAGAGAGAAACAGAGATCCTAAGGGAATAGACGGAACCAGAAACAACAGATATACAATAAAGCAGTAAAATACATGGATGCAGCAATACAAGCGAGGCAAGGGAGTCCCACTCAACCTCGAACCTAGAAAACAATGGGCAAAAGTGAACAGGATTCACTTTCAACCTAACAGGTTAAACAGCAAACAATACAGTCAGGGAAAACCAAACAATACATCAGGAAATAAACAGCTAAAAAAAAACACCTACAACAGCTCTGCATCAACATCTGACTTCAAGTCACTTCTAATCAGCTACAAGCTTCAGCAAACATCAATCTCCATCTCCACAGCCTTCAAGCAAGGTCTTGATCATCAGTCTTCAATCTGCAATAGCTTTTCTTCAAGTCTTAAACTCCAAGAGGAATATCAGTCAACCAGATGAAGTGAATGTTAAACAGTCAACTGCCCACCAAGGGTGGCTCATTAACTGTTAACATTATACAGACAATTTTCTCTCAAAAGTTCTATCTTTCAAATACATTCACTGATCCTTCCAAAGGAAGGAGGTGGATATTTGAAAGAGGCTTTGAATCATAGAGAAAGAATGGAGGCAGACAAGGCCTTCCATGTTTGTGAATCAAATATTCTACTCTAGAGCTCTGCCTAGCTCCTAAATCCTATACTCCTCAACAGCTGCCAGCAAAGGGTCTCTTCATCAACTCTGGAAGTTGGTCTTCATTCTCCTTGATCTCCAATGGCTTCAACATCACAAGTCTTCAACTCTCCCAATCCCCAAGCAAACCCAATACCCCACACAGACAAATGAAAATAACCCTAGAGAGGGCACACCACACAGTCAAACAAATATAGACAGTACTAATAGCAGTAGGGGAATCCTAATATTTTCTAAGGGATCTATTAACTACCCATAATCCCTATAGTCCCATACCCCAAAGATTCAATCTCTAACTCCTAAGGGAAATGAACTAGTTCACCTATGTTATCTCCTAAAACCTAGTTTTGATCATGTTATTCACACCTAAACAAATCACCTAAAAATTAATCCTAAAAATATGAACTAAATTTTATGTACAAGATAAAGGTCTAAGCTAAATCAACCTAAAAAGAATGGATTAAAAATGTAAAAGCATCTAATCAAACTAAAATTAACAATTTCATGTATCAAACAAAACCATTATTTACACCTATTAAAAAGAAAAATATGCTAAAAATATTAAAATAAAATGAAGTTAGAATTTTTTTGAATGATAATTTTCTTAACAAAATTATGGACAATATGCAAAAAGAACCAATTAGAATCATGCATTTTCCAATTTGTTATGGATTTTCAAAGAATTAAAAAAAATTGAATGAAAATAATATGAAATAAAATTGGATGAGGGTGCATCTAGTAATAAAAATCAGTTAAAATGCAAGGATGGGCCCAGACTGGGGGGCGCGCATAGCAAGCGCGTCTGGGCCCAATGATCAGAAAATATGACAAAAATTAAAAAAAGATGTAAACGGTGCGAATAGTAAAGATTTCAGTTCATATTAGTTTGGGCCTTGGTTGGGAGGGTGCTATTAGCAAGCAATTACAAAGCCCATCCTGAAAACATTAATGAAACGGTGCGTATAGTCTTTTGAATCTCCCTCCGTTTTTCATTTTAAATCGTGGCCGTCAGATTACATCCCCAGTCAAAGTCAAATACCAAATCGTGTGGCCATGGCGTCGTCTTCAACCTCCAGCAAACCCTAGATTCAGGAAACCCTCACCATGCACGAATCTTATACTCCTCTGTTCTCCATTGTCTCTCCATGAAATCACACGATTCAAAGAGCAAAAATACTCTACTTCTTTCCCTCTATACAACCATGCCATCCATTTCTCCTAAAACTCAACCACAAATCAAACCCGATAGGTGTAACAGCTTGGTTCCACCATGTTCACCTGTCATAAACCATACCAAACCTTGCCAATCTTTACCCTAGCCTAATCTACATTTCATGCTGAACAAATTAAGCTACAAACCTAAGACTATAGTGCCATATCCTTGATGTTATAAGTTCCAACAGTTTTGGTATACCATGATCAACCTTCATGAAACTTCTCCAAACTTTGCACAATCCATCATCTAACCTATCTTAATCGTTCTATGCTAACAAATCACTATGATCCTAACTAAATCAATCAAATCGAATGGATTACCAACATGGTGTAAATGATGAAAACAGGTGCTGAATTCTATTGATCCAATGCTTGCAATGAGTGGAAATGGATCAGGGAACTTGATTATGAGTTCTGTATGCAATGAATCTTGTCCAAGCCTCTTGAATCTTGCAATTCCAACTTTCTTGCTCCTTGGATGATGGAAGTGGTTAGCACGAGTTCTCTTCAATTCTAACCAATCTTGATGTGAATTCTGATCTATGGAAGAGGTTGATGATGATCAAATCAAGAAGTGTGGAAATTGGTGGAGATTTGATGAAGTTTGAGAGGCTTTTGCAAAAATGGAAGAATTGTGTATAACTTGTGTTTTGAACAAAGTGATTCACCAACCATGGCATGGAGTCTCTTAATGCAATATATAGATGAGAATAGAAAGCCCTAGAAGTTTGTAGAACCTTCCCATGCACACTTTCCCTTGGATTTGGATTATGTAACTTCTTTTGTAAGTAACCATGCATAACTTCTAAATCTTGAACCAAACTTAAAATTCTACTTTTGCCAATGTTCTTAAAACATTTTTTCCAATCAAAATGACCTATAATTTCACCCCATTTGGTCAAAATATGAAAAATCTCCATTTTAGGTCATTTTTTCATTCATTAAATTCACCAATTTTGAAACCTTGAGCTATGAGTCTTTCCAATATTTCATGGTCACTTTTCTAGACTCAAAATGTCATTTTGAGCAATTTTGATGTTGTGAAGTTTTTCATTTGAAGCTTCCTTGTATGAGTTTTGGGCATAGGCTTGAAATGACCTGTAATTCTTAGATGACCAAAATACCCTTTGCTTGCCAAGACCATAAGTAGAGTTACATAAATCATATGAAGGCATACCATACCATTATAGAAATCTAAGACAATTAGGAACAACTCTTATGTTGACCAGAAATTCATTTGAAATCTCCTTGAGGGGTAAAAATTTCTAGGAAGACAAGTAACTTTCACAGACAAAATTTCAGATACCTCAGATAACCTGTAACTTGCAAGGACCATAACTTGAGTTCTATAAATCTCCTTGATGTCTTCTACCACTCATATTAAAGGTCTTGATATCCTCTACAAGTTTCATGTTAACCAAGGATCCATTTGAAGCTTGCATGTTGACTTATCTTGCTTGGAAGTTTGACCTAAATCAGGGGATTTTACACAGAAACCCTAATTTAGAAACTCCTCTTCTCCTTGATTTCTCTTGATTTCTTCTTAGCATATCACCATATCCTTCTCCACATGTCAAATTATGAACCCCGCATCTCTCCAATGGACCTTAATGCCTTTCAATCAATCAATTGACCTAGAGTTGACCCAGGGTTGACCCAGATGAAACCCTAGTTGACTGTCTTCAACTGCAACTCTTGTGATCATATCAATGACTTGCCTCCTTCTCCAAATGACTTTATAAGTCCTCCATGATGCCCACATACTCTCCATGCTCAATCCACAGCTCACATATTCTTTGATGATCCTCAGATACCCTCAGATAGGAGATAGATGCACTGATTGATCCATTGACTTCTTTAGCTTCCCCATTCTTTCTGATGACTTGAGTAAGGTTGAATTTGAATAATAACCTCTTGATAGGCTCATAGAGATGAGAATAGTACTTGGTCCCTTGTTGGATGACTTGCTATGTTATGCTATGCAGATGATTAGACTATGTACATGACTCTATATGCAACATGCAATTGAAACATAAACCAAGTGTTATAGGTTGAGCAAATTTTAGGGTGCAACACCATCGAACAAGGGACCGAGTGCCATTCTTATCTCTATGAGCCTATCAAGAGGTTCTTATTCAAAATTTAAGCCTATGCCAGTCATCAGAAAGGAATTGAAGCTTGAGAAGTTAGTGGACCAATCAGTGGGTTTTTCTCCTATCTTGAGGGGGTTTGAAGACTATCAAAGAGATTGTGGGCTATGAATTGAGGGCATGGAATGTATATAGACATCATGGAAGACCTGGAGGGTCATTTTTAGAGTGAGACAAGTCATTGATGTGATTACAAGAACTATAGTTGAAGACAGTCAATTAGGGTTTCATCTGGGTCAACCCTAGGTCAACCCTAAGTCAATTAGTTACTTGACTTCCCAGCAACGTTTTCCCCATAAGGAATTTTTCAAATGGATTTTTGGCCAACATGAAAGTTGTTCCTCATAATCTTAGCTTTCTAGAAAGGTATGGTATGCCTCAATCTGATTTGTGGAGCTCTACTTATGATCTTGACAAGCCAAGGGCATTTTGGGCATTTGGAGGTTATAAGTCATTTCAAGCATAAGGCCATATCTCCTACTTCCAAGCTTCAGATGGAAAAATCTTCAACATCAAACTTGCTTATAATGATGTTTTAAGGCTAGTAGGGAGGTCATGAGATGTTAAAAAGGCTTGTATCAAAAAGTGATAAAAATGGCCTAAAAAAGGGGAATAAGTCAAATAAAGTGGTGAAAAAAAATCAAATTTTGGGTTAGAGGTCACAAACAAGCCATATGACATACCAATTTGATTGTAAAATGCATTTTAAAGACAATGGCATTGACACATTTTTGAATTGAGCAATAATTTCATGACTTGCTTTGTAAAAGTGGTTACTTGAAGTGTAAGTCACTAATCCAAACCACTTAACAAGGCATTTGGAAGGCTATTTTGGTTGGAAACTTCCAAGGAAGATACATGAACAATCTAGAAATTTCCAAGGGAAGATACATGAATAATCTAGAAAGTTCCAAGGGAAATGGATTTTATTATTTTGGGCTTGGGCTTCATTTCTAGAATATTCCAATCATCTCTATAAATGTTTAGAAACTCATTTGAAGCAAGGTTGGTGATTGATTGGAGTTGGATTGGAAGAGAGCATATCAATTTTAAAGAGAGCAAATCAAGTGGTGATTCTTCATTCAAGGCGATTTCGGTTCGATTCGAAGATTGTAGCACTTTCCTTGCATATTGTTGAACGAATTTGAAGCTTTCGGAAGTACGAAAAGAGCCGAAGATACTCCGTTTCGAAGCTCCGATCAAGGTATGTAAACCTTCACTTTCCCATGGATTTAGGATGAGATAATTAGAAATTCTCATGCGGTTAGGATCATGAACACCTATGGATGATTTTAGGATTGTTAATTTGGAGATTTTCTTCATTCCCTTTTTCTTTTTATTTTTCTGTTTTGAGGCCTGTTTGCTTTTATTACGTCAAAAATAGTAAAACTGTTCAAGAAGTTATCAAATCTTTTTCTACCGATCTTGATTAACTTAAGAAATTTTAGGCGCTGAGTTTGCATTTTTTAGATTTGTTTTGATTTAGTTATGATTTTTCCTTCGTGCTAATATCCATTGGTGTACATAACTGTTCATCTGTTTTGTTTAATTTTGTTCTCTTTAATGCTTCATGATTTTGAGCTGATTTTTGGATATGTTTTAGATGATATGCATAGGGTTCTCCAGAAATTTTATTGGAATTTCTAGACGAATCTAAGTTTAGTTTTGAATCCGCTTTTTAGAGCCATCACCATCTGAATGTTCCCTGGACACTTTATAGGTTTTCCTTTAGAAAGTGACCTTAACTTTAGAGTTTGGTTTTAATTTTTTTACCATAGGTTGCTAACCTCTTCAGGATATTGTATAATTTTTCTTAGATTTTTTTGGATTGTTTTCCCATTTCTTTTGCATTTTACATTCTGATGAGTATTTTGCATGATGTTTGCTTCGCATATTTGATACCGCTGTTTTGTAGAATTTCGTTCTCTCAATTGGTGATGATTCTTGCTTAGATCTTTTTGTAGATTGTAGCTAACACTCGCATGTTCCCTTAGGAATTTTTGTAGATTTTCTAGAGGTAATTTCGTTCTGTTTTAGGGTTGTTGATTAGGACCTTTCCAATTGATGGTTAACCTTGACCCCTTGCATGTTAGGAATTGTTTAGACCCCTTAGAAATTGATATAGGGTTTGATCTTCGATCTTGATAATATAGATATTAATATACTTTAGGGTTTCCCTTAGGATAATGTGATAAAACTTTAGAATAAAAATGGTAGTAAAAAAATGTTGAAATAGATATGGTGTAATAAAAAACTTAGAATAATTAGGGTTTTGAACATAACATAGGTGCAACAAAACAATTTCTTTTTGGGCTTTTTAGGTTGAATTAGAAGATGGGACTATAGGGGTATTATGGGTAAGTGTAGTAGATCCCTTAGAATAAATATTAGAATTTCCCCTATTATATTAATATATTTAGTATATTTTTGTAATTTGTTTGATTGTATGGTGTGCCCGTTTTGGGGTTATTGCTTGTTATTTGGGCTTGTTGGGCTTGCTTGGGGTTTGGGCTTGGCTTGAAGACCATGGATGGTGAAGCATTGAAGACAAAGAAAAAGTCAACGATTGAAGAACAAGTTCAAGAGTTGATGAAAATTGTAGCTTGCTTGTAGCTGTTGAAGATCACAGGAACTAGGAGCTAGGTAGAGCTTAGAGTAGAAATTTGATTCTTAAACATGGATGGCTTTGTTTGCCTCCACCCCTCTCTATGATTCAGAGTCTCTCTAGGATACTCACCCCCTTCCTTTGGAAGGCTTGGTGACAGTATCTAAGAGATAGAACTCTTGAGAGAAACATTCTACATTTTGTTAATAGTCTGTTTGCCACCTTTGGTGGTCAACTAACTGTTTAACATCTCAATTCATCCTATTAATTGTTCCTCATCCTGGAGAGTTTGATTTGAAGAAAAGCCATGAAAGATTAAAGATGGAAGTCATTGTTTGAAGATTGTGCTGTTGAAGCTGTGCATGTGACTGCTGCTGTTTGAAGCCCTGCTGTTTGAAGTTGTGGAAGATGATTACTGTTAGAGTTTTCCTCCTTGAAGATATATGCTTGATGGAAGCTTGTTGATGAAGACTTTGCTTGAAGATGTTGATGGAGCTTGCTGTGTAGAGTTGCTGTTTACGGTTTATTTTTTTGCTGTTTAGAAGCTTTTGATGTATTGTTTGAGTTTCCGGGACTGTATTGTTTGCCAATTAATCTATTAGGTTGAAAGTGAATTTTGTTCGCTTTTGCCTGTTATTTTCAAGGTTCGAGGAAGAGCAGGACTCCCTTGCCTAGCTTGTACTGCTGCATTCATGCATTTTACTGCTTTACTGTATATATGCTGTTGTTTTTCCATTTATCCCCTTAGGATCTCTGTTTCTCTCTGCGCAAGAGAGAAATATGACAGACATTAGGTTCTTATCCATGCATGACAACATTAGGTTAGATTTTGATTCCCTTTTTTTAACCATAGGTTAGAGTTGTTGTTTCTCTTCTTTCTCAAAACAATCAGAAAAACACAATAAACATTTCAAACACCATAAAAAAACAGTTCTTGCGTAAAAGACTGTAAACCAATCAAAAACGTCATTTTTGTCCGCTTGGACCCATAATCATGAGAAAACCTTTTTCAGAAGGATAAAAACAATCAAGACAGACTTGTGTCGTACGTGGCCCGAACTACGTTTGCTCTGATCTTTCATGCTGTATGAAAGTACGTAGGCATAGGATGCGATATCCTAGCGAGCAACCTTCCCCTCCTTTCCAGTAGGTAGGCGAACTACGTTGACTCTGATTTCTCGTTCCAGACGGGAATACGTAGGCATAAAGTGCAATACTTTGCCGAGTCATTTTATTTTCTTTTAACCCCAGACCTGTAGAATAGATAGAATAACAATCCGTACTAGAAAACAAGCGTGGATCCCGTCGAGTACGACGGACGTGAGGGGTGCTAATACCTTCCCCTGGCGTAACCGACTCCCGAATCCAGGATTTGGTTGCGATGACCATTCCTTTCCCGTCTTTGCGGTAGGTTTACTCTGAGCGTTTCCTTTCCCTCCGTTGGGATAAATAACGCACGGTGGCGACTCTTCTGTTCAGCCGGCGCCGATTTTCGCAGTTGCGACATGTGCCACTTGTGATCTGCATGACTCCTTGCAGCTTTTGCAGCTGCAGATTCGTGACCCTATCGACAACGACTCGATGATGACAAGGGAGAGATTCCTTGAGCATGCTGCATGGCCTGTGGACAGGCCCAGTTTTGGTAGGGGGAGGATGCTGAGGATGATGATCCTGCTGGTGATGAGGTAGATGATGATGATGATGATGGTGACGGGGGTGATGAGGACGATGATGATGGTTATGACATATCTGAGGAGGAGTGATTTCTTGTGTGTTTTGTTGTTCACTTTGTGCTACAAAGTGAAGTTTTCTTTTATCTTGTAGTTTCATTTGGTTATTTTGTTATATACTTTGGATTAATTTGAAGTTTTGTACTTGTACCTTCCATGGTACTTTTGACATTATTGGTGTTAGGCACCATTTTATTATTCAGCATTTTTATTTATTTGTTTGAGTTTTTAATTATTTATTTTTGGTTTAAAGTTTTATTTTAGTAAGTTTTATGTGAAGTTTTATTCAAGGGTGGTTGTAAATATGTTAACACCCTATTGTCAATATTTAGTTTTTTGTTGTAGTTGTGCAAGAATTCTTTCAAGTGGGACGGCGATGATATTATCGTTATCAAAAATTTGTTGACAAGGTACTTAGTTACCTTGTTCTAGAATTTAAAATGTTGTAGAACTTGTTATGCTAGGAACAATTTTTGTACTTTTGTTTCTTCTGCAACTCTTTTGATTGATATGTCATTTAGGTCCTATACCACAAATGTAAGAATCCTCCTTTTATGTGTACATATGCTATGGATGGATGATGAATTTTGTGTATGCGTGTAATTCATGCTTTATCTTTTGTTTTTTATAATTTTGTGGAAGTTCTAGAGAGGATCAAGGCACTTGTTTCTTTTGAGCACAACCAGTTCCAAATACAAATATACACGTGAGCAAAGAGTATTCGTAAACCTTTTTTAGCCTAAACAGTTGAATCCTTGCTTGAAATAGAGCGAGAGTTCAAAAATCTTGTTCTTGAAACCTTGGAATTTTTGATTAATTGTTCTTTTGCCGTAAAAAGTAAGAGCATTCACTTAGGGGACGAGAAAAGACAAGTTGAGGAGAACGAAAATGTAAGGTGGTAATTTGTCACAACTCTTGAAAAGCTAAGCAAGCATTGAAAAGAAAAGATGAAAAAAAGAAACACTCGTTTTGTGAATACGGTGTAGAAAAAAAAAAAAATATATATATATATATATATATATATATATATATATATATATATATATATATATATATATATATATATATATATATATATATATATATATATATATATATATATATATATATATATATATATATATATATATATATATATATATATATATATATATATATATATATATATATATATATATATATATATATATATATATATATATATATATATAGATATATACAAAAAAAATATATGAAAATGTATGCTTGCTTGGTAGAAAAATATTGAAAAACAAAGTGAGTTGTAAAACATGAGTTGTGAAGGGTTCAAATGAGGAACTTTTAAAACAAAGTCGAAGATGTGTAAATAGTGTACAATGAATGTCTCTTTTGCATCGGAAATGTCGTTTCAATGGCTTTAGATATATCCCTTGTTTGTTAACCCGACCAAGCTACAACCATTTAAGTCCTATGTGATCTTGAGCTTCCATAATTTTGTTGTGAGCATTTAGATATTGTATGAATTGTATAGTATTGCATTGTTCATCATTTGAGTGAATTTTTGTCCCACGTTTGCATGCGTGTTTTTGCTTCAATCCTTTTTCGAAGTGGAGTGTTAGAATGACATGTCATGAGATTTAATTGTTGCTTGAAGCATTGTTTAATTTGTTCTTAGAATTTAGTTCTTGAACATTATCTATTGTGGAATTGTGTAATTTTTTGCCTTGTTGCACATGTTATGTATTTGAGCCGAATATTTTCACTTGGATTGAATTGGTCTTGAGCAAATCCTCCTTTTTGTTTTGAGAGGCATACTTTGCTTGAGGACATGCAAATAAGTAGTTGGGGAGAGTTGTTAGATCCCAATTATAGTAGATAGTTGATTTCTTTTTAGTAGTCTTTTTAATCGTTTTCATCTAATAGTATTTGATTTAGTAGTCGAATTTGTTTAGTTTCATTTTCTTGTGATCCAAGTGAATGGTGTTTGTAATGTTGCTGTTAGTGTGCAGGATTCACACTAATAAGAGCACCTTGGGAGACAAGACAAAGCAGTCTGGAGAAGTTGCAAACCAAAGCATTCGCCTGGCGAAGCTCAGCGAATGTTCGCCAGGCAAGTGCTGGCGAGCTAGAGCGAGTAATTCAGAATTAACTCCTAGACTTAAACGATAGGAAGTTCGCTAGGCGAAGGTTCCAGCGAAGCTTCGCTACCGTTCTCCTGGCGAAGGTGCTGGCGAAGAAGTGGTAGCTTTCCTCATGCAAATTCCAGTAGCAAAACCACCCAAAGTTCGCCTGGCGAGTGAGGCCAGCGAATGTTCGTCTGGCGAGTGAGTTGTTCGCCTGGCAAATGCACGATACCTCAGAGGGAGGTTTGCTAGCCAGAGGCACTTTGAAGTGCCAAGTTATTTTTGGTTCTCCTGGCGTAGGTCATGGTTCGCCTGGCGAAAGTCATGGTTCGCCTGGCGAATGTGCGCAGACAACACTTCCTTTTTACTTTATTGGTTGCTTTATATAGCCCACACCATGTACTTGGAAAGGGATCAATCTTGTAACATAAGAACAGAGCTCTAGAACCCTAAAAACATTAGTTCTTCTTCATTTTTCTATTTTGTGTGCAATCAAGGAGAAGTGGAATCACATCCTTCATCGATTCTTCGAAGTGGATGTTCTTCATATTCTCCATTTCCTTCTTGTTCAAGCTACCATGAGAATGAGTGGCTAAGTTCTTCTTGTTGTAAATGTATTGATCTTCATTTGTATTGTAAACTCTTGGATGATGAATGAATGATGAAAACTTTGATTTATTGAAAACTCTTTGTGTTAGTTTATGATTGAGAGATATTTTCGAACTCTTAACCTAGGTTTTCATCCATCTTTGTTTTTAAGCTAGAGATAGTTAAGAATGAAGATGTTCACTTAAAATGTTAAACTTTAATGTTATTAGTTTGATAGATTGTGTGAGAGATCAACAATGGATCAAAACGGTAAAACCCACAATGTGAGTTAGAGATAATCACATTGAGAGGATGTTGTGAATGAGTTTATTATCTAAATGGATTTTATAAATCTTGTTGATTAAGCATATGCATGCAAAGTGATAATTGAAACCTAACTTTGGCAATCTTTCTTTAAATCGTCAAACCCTAATTTTTACCATTGTTTATAACTTTTTATGCGAGATACCGTTTTTAAAACCAAACCCTTTGCTACTATAAAACTACGATTTTAACAAAAACCCGACACTTTACCACTGTCCTAACAGATACATGCTGTCGGGGCAGTTACCTCAATGTTGCATCAAAAGCTGAAATACATGGTGGAGGGGAAGATAGTCACCGTGTGGGGAGAAGAGGACATTATGGTTAGTCATCTGTCATCCTTCAAGTATGTAGAAGTGGATAGTGAGATCCACGAAACACTCTGCCAGGCATTCGAAACAGTGCAGATTCATGAGAAGTCTCCTGTGGAAGCCAAAGGCCCAGAGGTTTCGATGTCGTCGCTTAAGGAAGCCCGTGCTATCATAGAATTCGGCTTGTCTCAGAAGTGTGGCCAAGTTCTTGATGTTCCTATCAAGCAGGACAAGTTCGGCCTGGGATACAAACCCTCCAGTTCTTCTCAGATTACGAGATACAGGGGACCGATGCAGTTCACCACCAGTGGTGTGATATTCGACAGAGTCCATGTACTCCCGACCAGAAGCTGTGCAACTGGACTGTCGAAGAAGTCATTCATGTTACTGCTGCAGAGTAATGTTCATTGTTCTAATTATGTTCAGTCTTGTGTTCTGCCCAAGACGTAGTGACCCATTTGTGGGGCCTATTTGTTATTCTCAATTTATGATTAAATAAAATACATTTCGCATTCAAATTTTGTGATCCTTGTTTTTCTTGTTTTTGTTTTGCATTTATACTTAACAGAAAAATGGCAATGTATTTTGTTTGTTGCATCGCATAATAAACATAACATCCTCATGCAGGTCTTTTTTATCAGATGCCATCGATTCAGGTTCAGTTATGACTTCGTATGACTTTGATAATCCCATTTATTAAGCTGAAGATGAGACTGACGAAGACTGTGAACTACCCGAAGAGTTAGCCAGACATCTCAAGAAGGTGGAAAGGGTTATTGCGCCTCATCAGGAGGATATTGAGATTATCAATCTGGGTACCGAGGATAACAAGAAAGAGGTTAAAGTGGGGGCTGCATTGGAAACAGTGTCAAGAGAAGATTGGTTGAAATGCTCCGTGAGTATAAGGATATATTCGCTTGGTCTTACCAAGACATGCTTGGGCTGGATACAGATATTGTGGTACACCGGTTACCTCTCAGAGAAGAATGCTCGCCAGTCAAGCAAAAGTTGAGACGGACAAGGCCTGACATGGCAGTCAAGATCAAAGAAGAAGTTCAGAAGTAGCTGAATGCTGGGTTTCTTGCTGTCACGAATTACCCTCCGTGGGTCGCTAATATTGTTCCTGTGCCTAAGAAGGATGGGAAGGTCAGGATGTGCGTTGATTATCGAGATTTGAATAAAGCGAGCCCGAAAGACGATTTCCCGCTCCCTCATATCGATGTGTTGGTTGATAACACCGCTCATTATTCTGTGTTTTCGTTCATGGATGGCTTCTCTGGGTATAACCAAATCAAGATGGCCCCAGAGAACATGGAGAAGACTACTTTCATCACACCATGGGGGACTTTTTGCTATAAGGTGATGCCCTTATGATTGAAAAATGCCAGGGCAACTTACCAGCGGGCAATGGTCACTTTGTTTCATGATATGATTCATCATGAGGTGGAAGTCTATGTTGATTACATGATTGCAAAGTCGCAGATAGAGGAGGGACATCTGGTCGATCTTCTAAAATTATTCGAAAGGCTGAGAATGTTCAAGCTGAGGCTGAATCCTAACAAGTGCACATTCGGGGTGAGATCTGGAAAGTTATTGGGTTTCGTTGTCAGTGAAAAGGGTATTGAGGTATATCCTTCCAAAATAAAAGCTATACAAGAAATGTATGAACCGAGAACGGAAAAATAAGTTCGTGGTTTTCTGTGGAGATTAAACTACATTGCAAGGTTTATATCTCATCTTACAGCCACTTGTGAACCAATATTCAAATTGCTGAGAAAAGATCAAACGGACAGGTGGGATGAAAATTGCCATAAAGCATTTGAAAGAATAAAAGAATATTTGCAGCAACCTCCAATACTCATGCCTCTAGTTGTAGGGAGACCACGGATCATGTATCTCACGGTTCTTGAGAATTCAATGGGATGTGTGCTCGGTCAACAGGACGAGTTAGGTACAAAATAGCATGCCATCTACTACCTGAATAAGAAATTCACCGATTGTGAGTCGAGGTACTCGATGTTGGAAAAAACATGTTGTGCACTCGCTTGGGCTGCTAAGCGTTTGAGACAGTACATGATAAACCACACTACCCTATTGATTTCGAAGATGGACCCGATCAAGTATGTCTTTGAAAAACAAGCACTCTCCGGAAGGATTTCCCGATGGCCAATGATTTTAATAGAGTATGATATTCAGTATGTTTCCCAGAAAGCCAACAAGGGAAGCGTCCTGTCAGAATTTCTAGCGGAACAGCCGATTGAGGATTATCAGCCGATGAAGTTTGACTTCTCAGAAGAAGACATCATGTTTTTGAGGATGAAAGACTATGATGAGCCTTTACTTGACGAGGGTCCTGAGAGAGAATCTCAGTGGAAATTTGTTTTTGACGGAGCAGTTAATTTATTGGGTAATGGAATCGGCGCGATCATTACTACTCCTCACGATTCTCATATATTGTTCACCGCCCGATTGACATTCGCCTGCACCAATAATGAAGCCGATTATGAAGCTTGTATTATGGGTTTAGAAGAGGTCGTTGATATGAGGATTAAGAATCTGGATGTATACGGTGGCTCAGCGTTAGTCGTTAACCAAATCAAAGGAGAATGGGAAACTCGTCAGGCCAACCTGGTGCCTTATAGAGATTATGCAAGGAGACCGCTGCCTTTCTTTGATAGAGTTTATTTCCATCATATGCCGAGGGCTGAAAATCAGATGGCGGATGCCTTGGCCATGCTAGCTTCGATGTACAAAGTAAATTTCTGAAATGAAACTTCTGTTATCACCATCATGCAACTTGATAGACCTGCTTTTGTGTTTGCCGTTGAGAAAGCATCCGATGGAAAACCTTGGTATTTCGATATCAAGCATTTTCTCAAGACTCAGGAGTACCCATCTGGGGCATCCAACAAGGATAAGAAGACTCTGAGGAGGTTAGCTGGAAATTTTTATATAAATAAGGACGATGTGCTATACATGAGGAACTTTGACAAGGTTTTGCTGCGTTGTGTGAATGAACTTGAAGCAAACTTGTTGATGGAGGAAGTCCACGAGGGTTCTTTCAGCACTCACGCTAATGGACATGTAATGGCTAGAAAATTGTTGAGAGCTGGGTATTATTGGATGACTATGGAATCCTATTGTTTCAAATACGCCAGGATATTCCATAAATGCCAGATTTATACCGACAAGGTGCATGTGCCACCAGCTCCTCTGAATGTGTTGACATCTCCTTGGCCTTTTGCCATGTGGGGAACTGATATGATTGGAAAGATTAGGCCGACTGCTTCTAATGGGCATCGCTTCATTCTGGTCGCAATTGATTACTTTACGAAGTGGGTAGAAGCAGCGCCCTTTGCCAATGTCATGAAGCAGGTGGTAGCCCGATTCATAAAGAAGGACATCATTTGTCGTTATGGAATTCTGGAGAGAATCATTACCGATAATGGTTCGAATTTGAATAACAAAATGATGAAGTAACTGTGTCAGAGTTTCAAGATTGAACATCACAATTCTTCTTCGTATCATCTGAAGATGAATGGCGCTGTTGAGGCAGCTAATACGAATATCAAGAAGATTGTGCGGAAGATGGTTGTGACCTACAAGGACTGGCACGAGATGTTGCCTTTTGCTCTTCACGGTTATCGTACTTCGGTGCGTACATCAACCGGGGCAACTCCTTTCTCACTAGTGTATGGTACGGAAGCAGTCCTGCCATTAGAAGTTGAGATTCCTTCTTTAAGGGTATTGTCGGATGTAAAGCTTGACGAAGCTGAATGGGTGTAAACCAGGTTGAATCAACTGAGCTTGATCGACGAGAAGAGATTGGCAGCCATTGCGCATGGCCAGGTGTACCAGAGTAGGATGAAGAAAGCCTTTGATCAGAAAGTGCGTCCTCGGTGCTTCCAGACGGGTGATTTGGTGTTGAAAAGGATCCTTCCTCCTCAGACAGATCACAGGGGAAAATGGACTCCTAACTATGAAGGGTCGTATATGGTAAGAAAGATTTTCTCTGGCGGAGCCTTATTGCTATCTACCATGGATGGTGAAGATTTTTCGTCCCTTGTGAACGCGGACATGGTTAAAAAATACTTTGCTTAAAAGAGACCCGCTGGACACAAAAATAAAATTCCAGGCAAAAATGGGGCATCCGGGCGAACCTTAAAAAGAAAAGGTTCGGGGGAAAATTAGGGATAAAAGGAAAAAGAATGAACCTGCAAAGTTGAAAACCAGAAAAGGCAACTTTGGCAAAAATGGGTATCCCGGTGGATTGAAAACCGAAAAGGGCGATCCAGGCAAAAGTTAGGGATTTAAAAAGCAAATGATCAAGGTCTGCGTTCGATCTGTAAGCTTGTGAGCAGTTATCTCGAAGGAAAGGAATCAGTCCAGTCAGTCTTGTCAGAAGACAAAACACGGGGAACATCGAAGACATACAGGTCATAGCCGAATCGACACATGGTGGTTGTCTGTTTCCACATTGCCGACATTTGTATTTTATTTGTTTTCTTGTTTTTGAGCAATTACCACTTTTTAGGAATTGCGTCTGAATTGCAATTCGCCTATTTACAGGCCCTTTATCAATAAAGTATTCACTTCAGTCAAAGAGCTTTCTTTTTCTTATCCATTTTACTATTTTTTTTTATGAAATGTCTGTTATTTTGGTAAACATTACAGGTAAAAGCAAGAGGCTGTACAGAGCATAACAAAAGCGCTAACTTTACTTGATCGACAAGTATCATGGATGGTAACTAAGGTAACCATTTCGCATATTAGAACATTTCTGGTATTTTTCTTTGTTGCATGACCATAGGGTTATCTCAGCCGAGTGAGATTCCCTCATCCTTAGCAACGGAAGATCGCAGCAATTGGCAATTGTTGCTAGCCGGGTATTCTCAGCAAGATAAGTGTGATACTTCTAGCAGAATGAACTTGTTCCCCGCAGGTTAAGTGCAACCAGGCATGAGCAATGAGTATGTTTGCTTCCCCATAGCAGAGATTTTGCTTCCCTAGTGAAGTGGTCACCTTCTCTCTAGAAGAACGGTGTCCTCTCTCCGGCAGTAGAGTCCGATTGTCAAGTTTGAAGTGTTGTATCTCCAACAGAACAAAGCTTTGTCTTCGTGAGAAAGTGAGTCCCCAGCAGGGTGGATTTTGTTCCCAGCAAAGCAAGATAGAAGTGATTCCCTTAGCGGTAGGGTGGTTTGTAAACTAGTTTTCTTCTCCAGCGGAGGCTACGTCAGTGACGTCCTTTCCCAACGGAGTTAATGTTCAGGATTTTCTCCAGCAGAGTGCAGTGCTGATTCCCTCGATAGAGTAAGTGGTAGAACAGGAGTCTGGAATTTCCCCAGTAGATTCAAGTCCCCGTAGAGTAGGAGTATCTAGTATTCCTCGGCAAGACAGGTTGATACTTGATGTAATCCCAAGCAGAGTGGATTTTCTCCCCAAGCAGGATGGAGTTTTCGGGAATGCCAGTTAGGGCTGATTCCCCGAGCAGAGTAAAGTTCGTCTCGGCAGTTGGTCGTATCTCTCCCGCAGGGACGGTTTCCTCAATAGGAGGAGTTTGATTTTACAGAAGGTTGCTTGTGTTTCAGCCAAGCTGTTCAATTCCCCAGAAGAGTTATGTTTCAGCAAGATATGATTTGATCCCCAGCGGAGCGGATTTTTGTCCCCGGAGGCCGTGCAGGGCTTGTTTTCCCCGTAAGTCCAGCTTGTTGGCGTGGGCCGTCTCCCCGAAAGAGTTGTTCATTATCCCCGGCCGAATGGGTTTCTCTTCTCCCTAGCATTTATTTTGCTGGGGTGGTTCTTTTGCATTTGCATTAGGGTCCTCCTAAATGCGTAGCGTTTCCATTTCGTATGGAGCATTACGCCATTTTCAAACATACGCATGTGAAACATAAGCGAGGTTGTTATCTCTGTGTTTCAGGTGTTTTCCCCGGAGAATTAATCATTTCGCCCTTGGTATCCATACCATGGTAGCTTTTGGTTAGCCCGCGTGGTATCCAGACCCCGGCTTACGGTATTCCTCAGCAGTATCATCGGATTTCAGCTGATTATGTTATTTTGGGACTCATCAGATAGTCAGATCATGATGAGTGTTTGTGATGTATGTCTTTGTCCGTCGAGTACCCAGACTCCGGTCAGTCCCCAGTTGTTGATACTTTTTCTCTCTCCGTTGAGTGTCCAGACTCTGGTAAAGACAGTTGTGGTGTTCAGACCATGGTAATGTCAGAAGTTTGTTCTTTGTCCGTTGAGTATGCAGACTCCGGTCGATGTCGTCGAGTATCCCGGCTCCGGCAGACTTCAGGGATTCATTTTGTCCGTGCAGTATTGAGAGGGTATTCTTAGACATCCGTGGTATCCAGACCATGGCAGCCCCATTTAACCCGCGTGGTATCCAGACCCCTGCTGGTGTTATTTCTCCCTAGCGGTGTCGTCACATGTTGATGGGTGGCATCGTGGCAAACTCAGATGGTATTCAGGCCATAGTGAATGTTTCTTCGTCTGTAGAGTGTTCAGGCTCCGGTCATTCTGTAGAGTGTTTAGGCTCCAGTCAATTTTCATTGAGTGTCCAGGCTCCGGTTATTTCATTGAGCGTTCAGGCTTCGGTTATTTCGTTGAGCGTTCAGGCTCCGGTTATTTCGTCGAGTGTTCAGGCTCCAGTTTCTTCGTCGAGTGTTCAGGCTCCGATTATTACGTTGAGTATTCAGACTCCGGTAAATCTCTAATTCGGGTTGCATGGTTTTCTCCGTCGAGTATCCATGCTCCGGTAAATCTCCAGTGAAGTCGCCAATTCCGTTGAGTATCCAGGCTCCGGTTGTCGCGTCGAGCATCCAGGCTCCGAGATTTGTTCGTTGAGTGCCCAAACTCCAGCCATTACGTTGTGTATCCAGACTCCGCTTAGTTTCGTTGAGCGTTCAGGCTCCGGTAAATCTTGGTGGTTATCCAGTTCGTTGAGTTCCCAGACTCCGCTCATTACGTCGAGCATCCAGGCTCCAGTTCCTTTATTCGTCGAGTATTCAGACTCCGGTCATTGCGTTGAGTGTTAAGACTCCTGCATATTTCGTTGATTCATTATGTTCGTTGAATATCCAGATTCCGACAATTTGAAGTGTTACTCTTGCAGCCGATATGGTATCCAGACCATGGCATAATTTATGATGGACGTGTTCATCGTGTTATGAATTTCCCACAGAGTTACTTGTTTCAATTTCTCTTGTTTCCCCGTCAGAGTTGCTTGGTTAAGTTTCTCTTCCTCAGCAGAGTATACAGATGTTTTATCAGTTCAGCTACTTCCGGAGATTTCTATCCCTAATCAGGGTTGGCAGTTTATTTCTGTGAGTGGCAAATTTCCGGGTTCTTTGGTATTCAATCGTCTTTTGCCTTGATTGTTTAAAAGTCGATGCTCTCATCCCTTCAGGCTCAAATCGATTGAATAGGGGCAGCTGTTGTACCCCAAAATTTGCCTTTTCATTTTAATCGTAACTAGATTTTGTTTCTTTGCATTTTTGCATTTTTTGCATTGCATAACATTCGTTCTTGAGACGTGGGATCAAGGTATTCCTGTGGCTCAGGTTTAGTCCAGCGCAAAAGACTGAACAACAAACAACGAGCATCAGAGGCTTATGCATTTATTTTTCCCCGCAATCGAGCAATCGATTTTATTCTGTTTTGCAGGTTAATTTCAGATCATGATTAGCACTCAAGCTCATGTCAAGCATTTTCACAGTGATAACATTCAAAAATGAGGTTCAAAAGTTAAACAGAGCTCAAAACAGTTTAAACAGGGCAAATGGACAGATTTCCCTCCAAAAGGCACAAAAATTCAAAATTTGAAGGTGTTAATCGGTTAACCTATATGGTTAATCGATTAACCAAAGGGAAATTAGCCCAGATTTGAAATTTTAACAGTGTTCACCGGTTAACGCATATGGTTAACCGGTTAACCATAACAGATTTTGCCCTATACGTGATTTTGCAAGCCAATTGCACTTGGGGTCCAATTTTGATCCCCTTGGAATTCAAATTTTCATTTGGGAAGGATCTAGAACATCTTTAAATTTCAGATTTCCCTCCAAAATCCCATGCCACTTTCCAAGCCAAGTTTTCCAATCCAATTTCCAAGCCTTGCTTTTGATCCAAACCTAAGTCAAACTTAAGTGATTTACTCCAAACCAAACCATCCAAATTCTCATTTTCTCACATTCATTTTTCAGAATTGATCAAAATTCTCTCAACCTCTCCATCTCAAAAACCCACACCCAAAGCTCTTTTTCATTGGAATTCTTGATTCTTCATTGGAATCAACAGATTCTTGAGCTAGAACCTCTTTCCATCATCATCATTGAATCAATTTCCTTCTTCAATTTTCGTGCAAGCTTGGATCTGAATCTGGAGTTGGATCTAGAATTGATTATTTGAAGCTTTTTGACTCAAATTTGGTGGATTTTAATTCATACAACAACAATTATTATCGATCATGAAGTAATTCTCTGCTTCAAAGTTTGGAATTCTCGATCCGATTTAATTTTCGAGCTTATCACGTTAATCTTCATATTCGATTAAATTTTTGTTGATTTCGATCCAATCGAATTGTGATATTGTTGTGTAATTTTGTATCCATGCTATTGGATCTCTGTTTTCTGTTGTTAATTTCGTGCTTAATTGATAAGCTGATCTGTTGGAACCTTGGATAAGCTGTTTTGATGCTAGAAGTGATTTTCTGCTGTTGTTTTTAGCTTCTGGTGCAGTGTTAATCGGTTAACCGGTTAACCATTTCAAACTTTCAAATTTTTTTCAAACGTTAACAGTGTTAATCGGTTAACGCATATGGTTAACCGATTAACCTGTTCAAAATTCCAGATTTTCTAAACTTTTTAAGGTGTTAAACGATTAACCCCAGGAGTTAACCGATTAACACTGTGCCAAAATGTCATATTTGCTATTTTGCTTGCTTGTTTGCATACCGTTTCGATTCGAATCATCATAGATCAGTGTGATGCATTAGGATTGATATGTTTTGGATATTTGTCACTGTTTGTGGTTGGTTAATCATGATTTTGTTGACATGTGTGTTCATTTTTCACTTGGTTGCATGCTTGTGTATGTGGATCGAAGTGAGCATTTGTTTGCAGGTTTATTCGCTTTCATCTCTTGTTTTTCTCCACATGTTTGCATCATTTTGCATCAATGTTGAGGTCGAGACACGCTTGTGGCGGCTGCTGCCCCACACATTTTTTCCTCCCTCCCACCATTCTAAGTGTGTATTTTCATGTTTGCATTTTCTACTTGTGATTGATCGTTCCTTTGTTTTTCATGTGCTTTTTGCCATGATCCCTATAGGATTCCTAGTCCCTCCGTTTAGGATGGGAGTAGGAGAGACATTAGGTGTTCAATCCAAGCATGCTAACGTTAGGGTAGATGTTTCCCCTTTTCATCCAAACTCTAGGACCACTTTGCATTATAACATTAGGGTCGAGTTTCCCTTAGACCTTCCGTGCGTCTCTCTTCTCATCTCAAAACAATTCTAATCCATCTAATAAAATGCGATAAACGTTGCGCGCTACGAGCCTTAAGCTACATGGGGAATGATGAGTGAGGGGTCTCCCCTCGCTTATCTTGAGTGTTTAGTATATGTCCCATTTGGGGGCGATATACGACGCAGTCGCCTCCATGTCATAGTCTTTAGTGTAACGTGAATCACAAACCGAATTAATTCACTTCACTAAATAATACAAAACAAAATTCAAACCTTTTTCCTTTGGGATTAATCAGAAATTTCTTTTTTTCAGAAAAGAGTGTTGTTAAGCTTCGGTTCTACCGCAAACAGGCTTTGTCCCTAACTGCTAGAACGGATGTTTAACCCTACTCGGATAAAACACTTAATCAACCTGTGGTTTTGTGTCAGCCCGAACTATGTTTACTCTGATCTTTCATACCAGATGAAAGTACGTATGCACAAGACGCGATATCTTGGCGAGAAACCTTCCCCCTTGTCTCCCGTAGTTAGCCGAACTACATTGACTCTGACTTTCCCATTACACGAGGGAATACGTAGGCACAGAGCGGCGATGCTCTGCCGAGTGTCTTTTCTTTTCTTTTAGTCCCATAAGCCTTTAGCTTAGATAGTTTAAACACACCCTTAGATAGACAACAAGCGTGGATCCCGTCGAGTACGACGGACATGAGGGGTGCTAATACCTTCCCCTTGCGTAACCGACTCCCGAATCCAAGACTTGGTTGTGATGGCCTTGTTTTTTCCCTTTTCGTCAGGTTTTTTTCGATGGTTTCCTTTCCCTCTCTTTGGGATAAATAATGAAAGGTGGCGACTCTTCTATTTTCCGCCGGGTGTTTTTCACAGTTGCGACACTATCAAGCTGCCTATTGCTTTTCCTTCCCTGATTTATGAGATCATACTAAATCAATACCCTAGAATCCTGAATCCAAGTGATGCTGCCAGCAAAAGGGAACCTGCATTGTCCCTTCACTTTAAACTATTTGAAGGAAGACATGTGCCAGATATGGCTTTCACTTCTAGTGAGAGGGCCAAGATCTCTAAAAGAAAGGTAATTGCAGAATTAAAGGAAACATGTAGAGAATTGGGAGAAACCATAAGTACAGCGACTGCACGAAAGATCAAGTTAGAATCATTTATTCAAAGTCTTGAAAGAGATACTACTGATGGTGTAGCTATGTCAGGTGCAGATTCTGATGATTGTGACAAGGATGTCTCAACCGATGCTCATAACATTGGTTCCAGCTTTGCTGAAGAGAAAGAATGTTGATGAGGTGGTAGCCTATTGTGTGGCTCATGCTGATGGTTGATGAGCTGATGGTGTGCTGCTGATGTGTTTTTGTTGGTTCTTTGCTTAGAATTTTGTGTTTTTCTTGTGACAGTAAGATATTTTGTGATGCTCTTCATGAGCAGTTTTCTTGTAATGACCCCAAACATATGTAATGTTACACATTATGATCTATACTATTTTATTAGTTTGATCTTAATTTGTGGCTAAAAAGGGGGAGAAAGTGTTAGATAACAGCAGGTTAAGCAGGTTAGAGATGTGTTAGAAATGTTAATGGAAAAGCAGGTGGAAGACTTGTGTGTATTACTGCTACAAGTGTATTGCATGTGTGTTACAGGTGCTGCTGCAATTGTGAACTTATTTTGCTACAAATGTGCAGGTGTGATAACAGCTGATGCTGTTAGTGATTGTTGCACCCCAAAATTTGACCAACTTTTCTTTACCTAGCTTGTGTTTCATTTCATTCACATTAGCATTATCATTTGCATTTCATTGACATGTATGCAGGAGATCAAGAGATATGATTACCAATTAAGGGCTACACAAGAGTTTGAAGCTAGCTAAGAAGGTTATTCAAGTGTTCAAGGGTTGATATCCTTGTTAGAGAAGTTGAAAGATCCCCAGAGAGAGTGGTTGAAACCAAGAGTGTGTGCCTCCTAACTTGAGAGTTATGGGAGCTCCTCAGATGATTCTGAAGCCAGGAATGTGGACTTGAAGCCTTGAGGGAGCTTATGATATGTCTTGAAAGCCATCATGAGGCCTAGACAGGTCATTATGCAAGTTTAAGAAGACTCAGCCATGAGTGGTGCAGTTAGGGTTTGACTGGGTCAACCCTAGGTCAACTGATGATTTGGAGAAGGTTGAGACCTAGTCCAAGAGCCATGCGATCATGGATTGATGCATTGAGATGCTATAAGGATGATTCCAAGGTCAACTCATCATGATTGAAGAGCTTGAGAAGTTTCAAGCTAGGGTTTCTAAGGCTTGACAATGTAAAATCCCCTAGTTTGACCCCTATCTTCAAGGCAGTTTAGCCCAAGATGTGATTGTCATCTCATCTTGCCCCCAACATGAATGTTGTAAATATTGTTCTTAGATTTGATTTGAGTACTAGAAGTCCTTGATAGGATTTGTAGAACTCAAGTTGTGACTTGGACAAGTTACAGGTCATCTGAGGTATGTGAATCTGGGGGCTTGAAAGTTACCCAACTTGCATAAAACGTTTGCCCTAGAAGGATGATTCCTATGAAGTTTTGGTTAACATGAATGTTGCTCCTTATCTTCTTAGCTTTCTAGAGAGTACTATAAGTCCTTGATAGGATTTGTGGAACTCAGGTTATGGCTTTGACAAGTCAAGGGCATTTTGGTCATTTGGAGATTACAGGTCATTTCAAGTATAAAGCCATAACTCCCATTTCCATGCTTCAAATGGAAAAATGTTCAACATCAAACTTGTTCAAAATGATGTTTTAAGGCTAGTAAGGAGGTCATGAGATGTTGGAAAGGCTTGTAGCTCAAAGTTGCAAAAATGACCTAAAATAAGGGCATAAGTTAAATAAACCAAAGTTGGAAATTGATATTTTCAACCTACACATCCAAACCATGGCATATAATATATCATTTTGACTCTAGAAAACATTTTAAGAATATTGGTTTAGCCACATTTTTGAGTTGAGATTCAATTTGTGGACTTGCTTTGAAAAGTGATTACTTGCATATTAAGTAACATGTGCAAAACATAGAATCAAGGCATGAGCAAGGAACTTTGCAAGCTAAACACTTTCAAAATTTCACTAGGGGAGAAATTGGAAGTGAATGAGGTTGGTTTCAAGCTGCAAACAGAATTATGCATATCATGAGATGTGTTTGAAAATCTCATGACATGAGAAGTGGAAACTCTCATTAGAAGGATCTAGAGGGTTCTAGATCATCCAAACCTCATCTATATATTGAGTAGAGTTGATCCAATGCAAAGGTTGGTGATGATTGAAGAAGAGAGCATATATTGAGATTGAATTTTCATAGCTTGCAATTGAATTCTGTTTCACCAAATTCCTCACTTTCCATCCATTTTCTTGTTTGAAACTTCTTCCATGGATGTCAAGGAGTGATTCCAGATCATTATGAAGAAGAATTCATGGCTGAATAGTGTATGAGCAAGTGAATTTTTCCACCTGCAACTCACCATCGGGTTTCAAGATTTAGGAGCTTTCAACCGGTTCTTTTGCATACAGAAGCAAGGAGAGGGTTCATTGATCGTGTCTGCAAGATTGTAGAGCTTGAATTGGAGGTTTAGTGCATCTGTTCATCCATGATTTTCAGGTTGGTAACTTTCTTCCTCTAGCATGATTTAGGTAGGATCAAGTTGAATTAAGGTGTTAGTTGCATTGTAGAACGGTGTAGGATGGATTTCAGATAGTTAATTTGAGAATTAGTGACAAAATAGGTGCATTACCATTTTCGGTTGAGATTTGGATATGGTGAATCTTGAGGATTTAGGTTGAATAAAGGGTATGGTTGTACTCGTGACATGATTTGGGATAAGTTTCATGTATTGACCATTTGCAATGGAGGCCTGTAGTGAGAATTAGGGTTGAGGAAGATGACCGGAGCACCACCGGTGGTGGCCGGAGCTGGGCGCGAGTTGCAGAGGTTTGAAAAGGTTGAAGATGACTCTAGGACCATTAGATCTTGGTTGGACCTTTGACTAGAGGCTCATCCAACAGCCACGTTTTAAACTCAGTTTGTGAAGGGTCTGAAGACATGAAACGCATCGTTTCATTTATTCAGTGGTTCTGGGCTTAGTGAATAGATTGATATCCCCACCCCCCTGAAGGCCCAATCCATTGTTTGTGCTGATTTTAGTTTCTATTTGCACCGTGCGTTTATTCTTTTTGTTGGATTTTCATTATTTTTTCATTTTTGTTCATGGTTCTTGAAAAAATCATAATAAATTGAAAATTAATCCAATTAATCCCATTGTTTTTGCGTTTAACTCATAATTGAGTCTAGTATTTTTTAGAGAAAAAATATTTCCATTTCATGCATTTTCTGATTTAATGGGAATTTTACATTTTAATTGATATTAAAATGGTTATGTTTGATACCCAATTTTGTGGAATTTTGTGTGATCATGTGGTGATGATTTTGATCCTAATATTTTGTGTGTGATTAGGTTAGACATGTATGTTCCCATAGTAGTTTTCTCACATTTTTGTGATGAAAATAGGTGTGCTTTCTATATTGATATTTAGGTGCTTCCTTTTAGGGTTTAGGTTTGGTACCTCATAATGTAGAATTTATTTCTAGGTCTTAATTGATGATTGGATCTCTGAAATTAATATGGTAGAGTCATGATTGACCTAGGTTCCCTTAGGAATTTTTGTAGAAATTAATAAGATAGTTTTCTATTTTTGATTGATTTTAGTTTAGGTGCTAGTTTTAGGTGATCCTAATCTACTAATTCAACTAGATTAACTTCTTTAGTTCCCTTAGACTAGGGTTTTTGTTTGGTTTGCCTTTGGTTGAGATTGAAGACAAGTTGAAGACAAGGTGAGGATGCTTGAAGTTGCTTGAAGTTGCTTGGAGCTTTGAAGTTGTTGGTGCCTAAAGGTGTCTGATCAAGATGTAGGAAATAGGAGCCATAGGGAGAGCCTTAGAACTAGAATGATTTTTTTCACAAACATGGAAAGCATATTGTGCTTCCATTCCTCCCAATGACTAAAAGTCCTTCTCAGATATTCACATCCCTCCTTTGGAGGGATGAGTGGCTTTATCTGGGAAGTAGAACTTTGAGGGAACCAGTCTCTCATAATGATGAACCCTTACAGGCTTCCTTTGGTTGTCAGTAAGCTGTTTATCATTTCCACTCATTATGTTAAATCAATTGTCTTCTGGTTTGAGTATCTTGAAAGATGTTAGACATGAGTTTGAAGATGAGGACTTCATTGAAGAGTGTGGAAGAGGATGATTCCTTGAGCATTGCCATTGCAGCTGAAGCTTGAAGAGCGAGTAGAACAAGTTGACACTTGAAGATCCAATGGAGAATGAGTGAAGAGCTGAGGCTTATAGAATTGAAGGATGAAGTTGACACTTCCAGGTGATTGAAGACTGCTCTGAGAAGTTGAAGCTTGCAGGAGAAGAAGACCAAGTTGACACTGGTAAAGCAAAGAGAGCTGAAGCTTGAAGACTAAGTTGATACTTATAAGGAGGATTCAATTGAGATTGAGTGCAGAGCTGAGGCTTGAAGAATAAAGGATAAGTTGACACTTACATTAATGCTTGGAGAGCCTGAAGGAGTCAAGTTGACACTTGTAGTTAGGAGTGAAGCCCGAAGGTGGAATTCACTGAAGAGCTAAGGCTTGAAGGAGAGAGAATAAGTTGATACTTATGGTTGATGTGTTAGAACATTGGAGGAGCAAGTTGATACTTGTCATTGAGGATGATAGCCTTGAAGGGTGATTGAAGTCTGAAGACTGAACTGCTGTCAGAAGATTGCTTTGCTGTGAAGTTGAGGGAGTTGTTGATCTGCTTTCTTGTCTGTTTTCTTTTCTGTGCTGATGTGCCTTGTTTGATTTGCTTGATGCATTAGAATAAGTCCATGTTTAGACTGATGTAATCTAGGAGCATGATTGCACTAGAGGTTGAGTTGCTCCCTCTGCTTGTATTGTTACTGTATGGCTTTGCTTGCGGGTATTCGGTAGAGCCCAGCTCCCTTGCCCATGTGGTTTATTTTGCTTGATAGCATGTTATGTCTTCTGTATGATTGCAGTTGTTACTCATTATCTTGCTTGATGGCATGTTATTCTTTCTGTATGATTGCAGTTATTCATATCTGGCTTGAGGTTGAGATGAGCTTATGGAGGCTGCTGCCCCACACACATTTCCTCCCTCACTTGCATTGCATGCATTTTGCAGTCGTTTACTGTTTGCTGTTTAAGCTGATGCTTTATCTGTTTATCATTGACATGATCCCTTAGGACTCTCACTCCCTTTGATAAGGAAGTGATGATTAGAACTTTAGGTTGAAACTTATGCATGATAACTTCTAGGAGTTCCCTGTTTCAAACCTCAACCATAGGATGAATCCTTGGCATGACAACAGTAGGACTTGATAGTCTCCCTTTAGTTGAGCCTGTTCTCTTCTCATCTCAAAACAGCTTAAGATACAGTAATCATGAATGATTTCTTTCGTACGTTACGAGCCTTAAGCTATCTGAGAAAGGATTGTTGGAGAGTCTCTTTTCAACAGTCCGGATGTTAAGTATGGCACCCTTTGGGTGACATGCGACGCATTCACTCTCAGGTCATAGTCTTTAGTGCGATTGAAATTGCAAACACAATAAAAAACACTTCTTGCGTAAAAGACAGAAAACAAACTTCAAACCTTTTTGCCATGTGGGCCCATAAGTCAAAGGAAGCTTTTCTGAAGAAACGAGTGTCGTTAAACTTCAGCGCCAAAGCAAACAGGCTTTGTCCCTAACTGCTGGAACTGCTGTTTAACCCTACTCGATAAAATAGATGAATCTGAAGCCCCGTAATCCGTATTTTCCCAAACTACGTAAGCTCTGATCTCTCATACCTGTTGAGAGTATGTAGGCATAATACTGATGTATTGGCGAGCCACCTTCCCCGTAACCCGTAGTAGGTCGAACTACGTTGACTCTGATTTCTCATTCTCTGATGAGAATACGTAGACATAAAGCGCGACGCTTTGCCGAGTCATTTTTCTTTTCTATTTAACCCAGCCTTGATAGGTAGATAGATAAACCAACTCATCCAGTAAACACAACAAGCGTGGATCCCGTCGAGTACGACGGACGTGAGGGGTGCTAATACCTTCCCCTTGCGTAACCGACTCCCGAACCCAGACAACGGTTGTGATGACCTTGTCTTATTCCTTTTCGTCAGGTTTTTCCGATCGTTTCCTTTCCCGTTCCGAGGGATAAATAACGAAAGGTGGCGACTCTTTTGTTTTGCCGGCACCTTATTTTCGCGAAAGCGACAGTTGGCGACTCTGCTGGGGACTTGATAGTTTCCTGGGATCCAGCGTCCCGAATGCGAGTCAGTTTGGGGATCCGACGTCCCCTGCGAGAGTCAATCCTAGCGCTTGTATGATTACTTGTTGGGTTGTGTTTATTTATCGCACTTTATTTCCCGCACTATATTTTCAGTATGATATGATTATCTGTGCTGTTGTGGGAGGGACATTCTGATGAGTGAGAAGCCAGACCCAGGCTTGAGTGAACTTCGCATTAGTTGTGGAAATTATTGGGCGCGTGCTTGCTTGACAGGCACTAGTGTCTCATGAAATCCACGCTCAGACGAGGTTCTCCCGGTTGACTTCTTTTTCAACCCTTTGGGTTGAGGGGGTTGTTGGTTTGGGGAATTGTCGACTCTGGGGACCGATCATTTGGGATTCAGCCGAGTGAGGCCGCTTCATGAGCTGGTGATGCCACACCTTCTGGGTATCGTATCGCCCCTCTTGAATGTCTGTGACGCTCATGACCGCATAGGATGCCGAACTTGTGTCAGTTTAGGTCCATACCTGTGAGCAGGGTTGGGTTTGTTGCATGAAACCCTAACTTTCAGATTACCTGGTTTTCTTGACAGTGAATCGGTTTTGGTTGGGATCAGAGGATCTCATCATCAGATGTGTATTTGTTCTTGACAGAACAGGTTCTTGGTTGGGATCAGAGGATCTCATCAGCAGATGTGTATGTTGTTCTTGACAGAGCAGGTTTATGATTGGGATCTGAGGATCTCATCTGCAAATGCATGTTTGTTCTTGACAGAGCAGAGTTCTGGTCCTGTATTAGAGGTCCTTATTATCAGATGTTTGTTCTTGACAGAGAAGAATTTTGGTCTTGTATCAGAGGTCCTTATTATCAGATGTTTGTTCTTGACAGAGCAGAGTTCTGGTCCTGTATCAGAGGTCCTTATTATCAGATGCTTGTTCTTGACAGAGCAGAATTTTGGTCCTGTATCAGAGGTCCTTATTATCAGATGTTTGTTCTTGACACAGCAGAGTTCTGGTCCTGTATCAGAGGTCCTTATTATCAAATGTTTGTTCTTGACAGAGCAGAATTTTGGTCCTGTATTAGAGGTCCTTATTATCAGATGTTTGTTCTTGACAGAGCAGAGTTCTGGTCCTGTATCAGAGGTCCTTATTATCAGATGTTTGTTCTTGACAGAGCAGAATTTTGGTCCTGTATCAGAGGTCCTTATTATCAGATGTTTGTTCTTGACAGAGCAGAATTTTGGTCCTGTATCAGAGGTCCTTATTATCAGATGGTTGTTCTTGACAGAGCAGATTTATGGTCCTATGTGTGTGTGTTCTTGACAGAGCCGATTTGTGGTCCAATACTGGGGTTTTCTTCTTGTCAGATATAGTGGTTGTTCTTTACAGAGCAGCATCATGGTTTTGTTGATACAGAATCTCCACAACACAGTTGCCTTGATCTCCTGCTGCATGATTGCATTTTGCATTGCTTTGCATATTCATTTGCATTTCATTAACGTGTGTCTGTGTTGCAGGTACCGTTTCCCCCGATTCAGGATTTCTTGCCTCCTATTGTATTATTATGGGTTCTCTGAGGAAGACTGTGGCTTACAAGCTCCCTGCCCCTGATGTGGTTCAGCTGACTAGTTTGATTGCTTTAGCAGATGATGCTGTGAGAGATGAGTTCAGAAAATCTTACGTCAAATTGCTCAGTTTGGTTAGTAAACCCTCTGCGTTTGGGTTGAATGGGTTGCACACTCTGCTGCAGTTATGCGATCCTCCGTTGAGATGCTTTACTTTCCAGGATTTTGTTCTCGCACCCACGCTAGAGGAGTATGTTGATTTGTTAGGTGTGCCTATCAAGAGTCAGATGCCCTTCGTTCATAGGGAGGCTGAGCCTAATCTGGCTAGTCTAGCTCCGTCACTTCATCTGGATGCCTCCGAGTTGGTCTTGTTTAGTTGGAACAAGGTTCTCGGTTTCTCCTTGCAGTTCTTAGTGGGAAAGGCTCACCAATGCGCCAAAGACGGATGTTGGGTCGTGTTCAACGCCATTCTCGCTCTGTGCATATATGGCATCATTCTGTTCCCCAATATGCCCGACTTTGTAGACTTCGACGCCTTCCGCATCTTTGCTTTAGGGAATCCAGTCCCTACCTTGATAGGAGATGTCTACCATTCCGTCCACTACAAAAAAGAGAACAGAAGGGGCAAGAATGTCTTGTGTTGTGTGCCTTTGCTTTATAAATGGCTTGATAGTCACCTACCCAAGAGGGGTCCCTTTGCTTCGTCTGCAGCCACAGCTGAGTGGTCCGAGCGTCTGATGAGTCTATCAGCGGAGGATATTGACTTGTTTGACAGGGATAGGTTGGGTACCGAGATTATCTTCAGCTGCAACGGGTTTCCGAACATGCCTTTGATAGGTAGGAAGGGTTGTATAAACTATAATCCGTCTTTGCTGGTCCGACAGTTTGCTTATGCTTTGAGAGCTCCGCCGAAGGATGAAGAGGTACAGGAATCTCTGTACCTCACTGGTCTTCTAGAGGGGGATCTGTTATCTAAGCTTCAGCGCGCTTGGAATGGTATCAGTAAGAGGGGAAAACCATTGTTGGGGAGAAGCAATATTCGAGCCTACCCTCCGTATGTGACGTGGATCAGAGCCAGAGCGGATGCTATAGGGATGCCGTTTCTCCCTGCCAAGTCAGAAAGCCCTCCAGTGATTGAAGAGCCTACTATCGTGCCCATTCAGCAACATAATCAGGTGTTAGCTGAGAGAGATGAATTGAAGAGGGCAAATGAGGAATTGGAGAAAGAATTGGCGCAGCTCAGAAGCGAGATAAACAAAGCCATTCATTCCTTCAAGAGGCAGACAGAGCTGGTGAACCAGCTGGGGACAGATTTGACTAAGCAGATAGCCGAGCGTGAACGCATGGGTCGAGAATTCAAAGCTGTCAACGATGTACTGGCCACTAAGAAGCATCACTTGGACGAGGCATAATCGGAGGATATCCAAGTTCAACCAGCACTGGAAGGCCTCCCTAGCCACCAGGAAGGAGCGGGAGGATAAGCTGATGCAACAGATCTCCAAGCTGAAAGCCCAGGTGAAGGCTAGTGAGAAGAGGTTTGATGAAGAAACCGCTCGCAGATACACCGCCGAAGGCCAGCTCAACAAGGCTCTTGCTAACCTGAAGGAGCGCAAACTGACGTTTGAATTCAAGAAGCGGAAGCTAGAAGATTGTTTCGGCGAAGGAGCATGGGAAGATTCGGTCGAAGGTCTTCAATATACCATTATGCAGAGGGAGCTACTCATCGAAGGGTTACTCACTCGACCTGATTATCCAGAAACGAAGGGGTTGTTAGAAGAGTTTCGCGCCCGTGGCCGTACTTGACTATTTGTATTCCTTTTGTTTAATCATTGTTGTAAGCTGACCATCACCAGGCTTGTTGGCTGAGGTCATGCTGTTGATTCATCTTGTACTCACTGACGTGGTGTACTGCCTTGATGGGCTCTCTTTGTATATACGAGATTGTTATTTCCATGACTGGACTCGGACTTCTTATTATCAGCACTGGCACTCAAGCACTAGGATCGGGGGAAATCTCCCTAACGCACAGACACACGTTTGCATTTGCATGAAGTATTTGCATAACGAGCACTTTGTCGTTTTTCCTAACCCTTTTGTGTTTTCAGGTTGTTTCAGGTAGTTCCAGGATTGATCAGAGACCTATTCACCGCTATCCGACCAGAGCAAATAAAACCAGGATCATGGAGCAAGTACAAACTGATGTTCAGGAACTCCGCGAAAGAATGGATCGCTTCATGGAGCTCATGCAAGCGGTCGCCAATGGCCAGGATCAGCTCAGAACCTTGGTTCAGCCTCTGATCTCAAGGGTCGATAGCAATGGCATACTCCATGGTGGGACCGTGCCTACTCCTCCACCAGTTGAAACTCCTTAGAATGGCGTCCCCGTGACCGAGGGGAACGGCAGTGCCAACGACAATGTGATAGCTAACATGGGACTCAACGGCAATACAACGGGCGTCGGTAATGGAAACTTCGAAGCTAATGTTAATGTTGGGCAGGGCAACGGCAATGCAGGTGTTGGGAATCTGTTCGGGCCTCAGCCGTGGTTAGAAGACCGTCAAGACAATGTGTTCTCTCAGAGAGGTGCTGAAGGGGAGCTGACTGCTGAAGCACGACTAAGGTTCAAGGCACTCGAGGATAAGATGAGGAACATCGAGAAACAGAACACCCTGGGCGTTGATATGTCCAAGTTGGGACTGATTGCTAATTTCAAGGTGCCTCCCAAGTTCAAGGTACATGACTTTGAAAAGTATAAGGGAACCACTTGCCCTCGCGTCCATCTGAGATCATACTACCGGAAAATGTCAGCTCATTCCGAGGACGAGAAGTTGCTGATGCACTTCTTTCAGGAAAGTCTGTCCGGACCGTCCCTCGAATGGTACATGAGTCTGGAGCCTACCAGTGTGCGCACGTGGAAAGACCTTGGTGAAGCATTTGTGCACCACTACCAATACAACAGTGACTTGGCCCCGAACCGAGTCCAAATGCAAAATCTGTCGCAAAGGAACAATGAAGGATTTAAGGAATACGCCCAGCGATGGCGTGAATTGGCAGCCAGGGTTCAGCCGCCGATGGTTGAACGTGCGCTTGTGCAGATGTTCGTAGCCACCCTCACAGGGGTTTATTACGAGAAATTAGTCAGCGGTATGTCCGGAACCTTCTCAGATCTCATTATCAAGGGTGAGCACATTGAAAATGGGATCAAACTGGGGAAAATTCAGGGTGATTCGTCCTCAGCTGGAGGAGGAAAGAAACCTTATAGTGGCAAAAGACGGGAAGGAGAGGCGAGCGCCGTGACCAACGCTCGAAGGAAGGGTAAAGGCCCTCACCAACAGGTGGCCAGCATAACTATCCCGGCAGTTCAACAGCCACAGCAGTAGCAGCAACCGAATCAACAAGGATACAAAAAGTATCAGAATAGGGCACCTCTGTCGAGCCGTCACCTCGAAACACCGCCCATGTCGTACGTGCAACTATTGCAAACTTTGCTTCAGCTGCAGTTGATCCAGAAAAGAACCCTGGCTCCCTTGACAGGGGCACCTTCGCCAGGTTATGACACGAATGCGACTTGTGAGTTTCACTCAAGGGCACCAGGCCACACAATAGAGAATTGAAAAGCCTTCAAGCATAAGGTGCAGGACATGGTGGACGCTAAGATCATCAACTTCTCAGATAATGTGCCAAACGTCACGAAGAACCCTATGCCGAATCATAGGGGAGGTGGAGTAAACGCCATTATTGAAGACGAGAGTTTGGATGTGTTGACTGACGTCAGAGATCTGAAGACGCCGCTTAGCTTCGTTAAAGCTAAGCTGATGAAAAGAGGTTTCTTCCCAGGCTGCGGAGAGCTGTGTATGGGTTGTGCGACAAGTCCTGATGGATGTGAACAGTTGATAGAGGGGATTCAAAGTCTGATGACTGAAGGGATTCTACAGTTTAGCCGGAGGGCCGAATGTGGATCGGGAGAGGTAATGCTGAAGCAAGATGATGAGGTTGCCACCATCACCATCCCTCGCCAGACGATAACTATTTCTGTACCCAGACCGCCCATAATTACTATCACCAAAGCTAGGCCAATACCGTTCGAAAGCACTAATTCTGTCCCATGGCATTACGGGGCTGAAGTCTACTGCAACGGACAGAAGTTGGAACTAGAACCGTTTGGGTCATCTATGGAGAACCTTGCGGGAATCAGTGGTATTACTCGCAGCGGAAGAGTATTTGCACCACCTGAGGTCGTGGCGGATAAAGCGGACAGAGTTGATGCAATTGATAAAGGTAAAAGTAAAGTCGTTGAAGAGATCCCGCGTGGGGTAGACAAAGACTTACTTGTTAAAGATGCCGAAGATTTTATGCGGTTGATTAAAAAAGTGACTACAAGATTGTGGATCATCTCCATCAAACGCCCTCGAAGATTTCCATCCTGAATTTGTTGTTGTGTTCTGAAGCACATCGCAACGCACTGCTGAAGGTGTTGAACACCGCATATGTACCGCGGGAAATATCGGTAAACCAGTTGGAAGAAGTCGTAGCCCACGTGAATGCTGGAAATGGGCTAGGTTTCACTGACCTAGAGCTGACGCCGAAATGGAGGAACCACAATAGCGCCCTGCACATCTCGATAGAGTGTAGAGGAACGATTATGTCTCATGTGCTGGTGGATACAGGGTCGTCGCTCAATGTTCTTCCGAAGAAGGCATTGATGAAGTTGGATACTCGCGGAGTGATTTGCACACCCAGTGATCTGGTTGTGAAAGCGTTCGATGGAACCAAACGCCATGTTTTCGGGGAGGTGACGTTGCCAATCCAAGTCGGGCCAGAAGCATTCGATGCGGTTTTTTACATTATGGACATCATGCCTGCCTACAGCTGTCTCTTGGGCCGGCCGTGGATCCATGCTGCTGGAGCAGTGACCTCCACGTTGCACCAGAAACTCAAGTATGCTGTCGGAGGTAGCATCGTGACCGTATGTGGCGAGGAAGACATAATGGTGAGCTATTTGTCGTCCTTCAAGTATGTTGAGATGGACGGGGAAATCCACGAAACCCTATGCCAAGCGTTCAAAGCTGTTAAAGTCAAGAACGTAGCTCCTGTAGTCACTGAAAAGCCAGAGATGACTCTCTCTTCGTTCAAGGAAGCTCGGGCCGCTGTCCAGACCGGATCTACCCCAGGCTGGGGGCGAATTTTGGAGATACCTAACAAGCAAGACAAGTTTGGGTTGGGATATTCTCCTGGAGCTGAAGCCTCTTCTTCTAGAAGTGCGTCGCGAGGTAAAGGGCTGATCCAGTTTACCAGTGGCGGAGTGATTTTTGAAAGCATCAACGCGGTGTCTGAAGACAGCGGAGATAGCGACTGTGACCTCGACTCTTGGATCCAGCCAAGCAAGCCGGGCGGGAGCCTCAACAATTAGTCCGTCAAGGATATCATCCAGATGACAAGCGAAGAGTAATGATTTACTTTTTCCAATCATTGTACAACCTTATGTCCTACCCGGGGCATAGTGGCTTTATTGTCAGGGCCTTGTTCGATTATGTACATGCATTTTATCAATAAATCAAAAGGCGTTTTTTTCGTACTCAAATATTGTGATCTCTGTTATTCCTGTTTTATATTTGTTTTGAAAAACAATAAAATGGAAATGAGGTTTGTGCTAACCTGCATATCCTTGTTTTAATCTTAACCCTTGTTATTGCAGGATCCACATAACAGATGACATCGACTCTGGACCTTCTACGACTCACTTCGACTTCGATTGCCTGATCTATCAAGCCGAAGAAGAGATTGATGAAGACGAAGACCTTCCTGAAGAGTTGGCCCGCTTGTTGAAACAAGAAGAGAAAGTCATTCTGCCTCATGAAGAGGAAATTAAGATCGTGAATTTGGGTTCTGAAGAACTTGTCAGGAACGTCAGGATAGGGGCCGCATTGCAGAGTGATGTCAAGCAGAGATTGGTCGAGATGCTAAGAGAGTATAGTGACGTCTTTGTTTGGTCATACGAAGATATGCTCGGACTTGACACTGACATCGTGGTCCACCACTTGCCGTTGCGAGAAGATTGTCCTCCCGTTAAGCAGAAGCTTAGAAGGACGAGACCAGATATGGCCGTTAAGATCAAAGAAGAAGTGCAAAAACAGCTTGATGCTGGCTTCTTAGTGGTCACTACTTACCCTCCGTGGGTCGCCAACATAGTGCCTGTACCGAAGAAGGACGGTATGGTACGAATGTGCGTCGATTATCGGGATTTGAATAGAGCGAGCCCTAAAGATATTTCCCGCTACCTCATATTGATGTGTTGGTCGACAATACAGCTCAGTTCTCCGTGTTTTCGTTCATGGATGGCTTCTCCGGTTACAATCAGATCAAGATGGCGCCGAAGGACATGGAGAAAACGACGTTTATCACTCCTTGGGGAACGTTCTGCTACAAGGTAATGCCTTTCGGTCTGAAGAACGCAGGGGCCACTTACCAACGAGCAATGGTCACTTTGTTTCATGATATGATTCATCATGAGATTGAAGTCTATGTTGATGACATGATTGCGAAGTCCCAAACGTAGGAAGGACATCTGGTCAATTTGCTGAAGCTTTTTGAGAAGCTTAGGAAATTCAGGTTGAGGCTGAATCCTAATAAGTGTACTTTCGGAGTACGGTCCGAAAAGTTACTGGGGTTTATCGTGAGTGAAAGAGGCATCGAGGTTGATCCTGCGAAGATTAAAGCGATACAAGAAATGTCAGCGCCAAAAACAGAAAAAGAAGTTCGTGGTTTCTTGGGCAGAATAAATTACATTGCAAGGTTTATTTCTCAGCTCACGGCCACGTGTGAACCGATGTTCAAACTGCTAAAAAAGGATCAGGCGATTATCTGGAACGAGGATTGCCAGAAGGCATTCGATAAGATAAAACAGTATCTGCAGGAACCTCCAATCTTGATACCCCCAGTGGCTGGACGACCATTAATCATGTACTTGACAGTTCTTGAGAATAGTATGGGGTGTGTTCTCGGTCAGCACGATGAGACGGGCAGAAAGGAGCATGCCATTTACTATTTGAGTAAAAAGTTCACAGATTGTGAATCTCGTTACTCGATGCTGGAGAAGACGTGTTGCGCACTAGCCTGGGCTGCCAAACGTTTACGACAGTACATGCTCAACCACACCACCATGCTAATTTCGAAGATGGATCCGATCAAGTACGTCTTCAAGAAGCAAGCGCTTTCGGGCAGGATTGCCAGATGGCAAATGGTGTTAACAGAATATGACATTCAGTACGTGTCCCAGAAGGCCATCAAGGGAAGCGTATTATCTGAGTACCTTGCCGAACAGCCGATCGAGGATTATCAGCCGATGAAATTTGAATTCCCTGATGAGGATATCATGTTTCTCAAAGCGAAAGATTGCGATGAGCCGTTGCCCGACGAGGGGCCAGATAGGAAATCTCAGTGGAAATTGATATCTGACGGGGCGGTTAATTCTTATGGAAGTGGCATAGGGGAAATCATCACGACTCCCCATGGATCCCATATCCCGTTCACTGCAAGACTGACGTTTCCAGTCACCAATAACGAAGCGGAGTACGGAGCATGCATCATGGGTCTAGAAGAAGTAATTGATTTCAGAATCAAGAACCTAGACGTATATGGTGACTCAGCACTTGTGATCAACCAGATTAAAGGGGAGTGGGAGACTCGTCAATCAAATTTGGTGTCGTACATGAACTATGCCAGAAGGCTGCTTCCGTTCTTTGATCGAGTGGAACTCCATCATGTTCCCAGGGCCGAAAATCAGATGGCTGATGCCTTAGCCACGTTGGCTTCAATGTATAAAGTCAATTTTTGGAATGAAGCTCCAAGAATTGTCCTTTCTCGTCTTGATAGACCTGCATTCGTCTTTGCAATCGAGGAAGCCGCCGACGGCAAGCCATGGTTCCATGATATCCAGACCTTCCTTATGACTAAGGAGTATCCTGTGGGAGCGTCAACCCAGGATAAGAAGACTCTGAGGAGGCTGTCTGGAAATTTTTATCTCAATCCTGGTGGAGTTTTGTATAAAAGAAACCACGATCTCGTGCTACTCAGATGTGTAGATGAGAAAGAAGCGAGTATGCTCATGGAAGAAGTCTATGAAGGCACATTTGGTACGCACGCCGGCGGGCATGCTATGACGAGAAAGATCCTGAGAGCAGGATACTACTGGCTGACGATGGAGTCGGATTGCTTTAAATTCGCAAAGAGATGTCATAAATTCCATATTTATGCTGATAAGATTCATATACCGCCGTGCCCGTTGAATGTCATGTCCTCCCCGTGGCCGTTCTCCATGTGGGGCATCGACATGATAGGCAAGATCGAGCCCACTGCATCTAACGGTCATCGCTTTATTCTAGTATCTATCGACTACTTCACCAAGTGGGTGGAGGCAACCTCATATGCTAATGTGACCAAGCAGGTGGTGGCTAAATTCATAAAGAGGGATATCATCTGTCGTTACGGAATTCCCGAGCGGATCATTACTGACAATGGTTCGAATCTGAATAACAAGATGATGAAGGAGCTGTGCCAGAGCTTCAAGATTGAACACCACAACTCATCTCCTTATCGGCCGAAGATGAATGGCGCCGTTGAAGCGGCCAATAAGAACATCAAGAAGATTGTACAGAAGATGGTTGTGACCTACAAGGATTGGCACGAGATGCTGCCATTTGCACTGCACGGTTATCGTACGACGGTACATACGTCAACCGGGGCAACTCCTTTCTCCTTGGTGTACGGTATGGAAGGTGTCCTGCCGTTAGAAGTGGAGATCCCTTCTTTGCGAGTTTTGGTTGATGTGAAACTCGATGAGGCATAATGGATTAAGAACCGACTGAACCAACTCAGCCTGATGGACGAGAAGAGGTTAGCATCAATTGCACATGGTCGTCTGTACCAAAGCCAAATGAAGAAAGCGTATGATAAGAAGGTGCGTCCTAGAAGCTTTCAGACGGGTGATCTCGTCCTAAAGAAGATTCTTCCTCCACACTCCGATCACCGGGGCAAGTGGACTCCTAATTACGAAGGTCCGTACGTCGTCAGCAAGGTCTTCACGGGAGGAGCTTTGTTGTTATCCACGATGGATGGTGAAGATTTTGCATCCCCGGTGAACGCGGACGCAGTTAAAAAATACTTTGCTTAAAAAACGACCCGTTGGAAAGAAAAAGAGCATCCAGGCAGAAAAGGCATCCCGGCGAACCATAAAAAAGGAAAAAGGTTCGGGAAAAAATTAGGGATATAAATTGAAAAAATGTACACCCGCAAAGTCGAAAACCCGGATGGAAGACTTTGGCAAAAAAGGGTATCCCGGTGAATCGAAAACCTGGAAGGGCGATTCAGGCAAAAGTTAGGGATTTGAAAAAAGCAAATGACTGCGTTCCGTGTGTGGACTGTATTTGTTTAGCGGTTTGGAGGACCTAAGGGCCGTTTATCTGAATCAATCTCTTCTGAAGCTGAAGCGTCGGAGAAGTATCAAAGTCGAGTGGGTCATAGAGGGATCAACTCATGGTGTTCGTCTACGCCTCGTTGCCGACATGTGTATATACTGATGTATATTTATGTTTTTATGTTTGCGCGGCTTCCTCATTCTAGGAGCTTGCATCTGTTGTAAAGCATTTTTACCCATTCAGGGGTTCGTTATCAATAAAATGTATACTATTCAGCAATTCTGTTTGTTTGTTTAGCATTTATCTATTTTGTTTGCGAAAAAGAACGCCGATGTTTTTGACAAAATGCGCATATATAAACTTACTGGCCTAGGCCACTGATTGTTGAAACAATGAATTACTCGAACATTGTCACAAGATGATAACCTTGATAGGTCCCTTTGAGAAGGGTGTCTTGTCTGTTTGTTTGTGTTGTTATAGGTAGCATATACCAGACAGTGCGCCATGCGCATCCCCAAGCAGGATGATTCCTTCTTCTCCAGCAAAGTTCAGCAGTCTCTCCCCGCAGAGTCTGAACGTGAGATCGTAAGCATTGACATGTGTTTCCCCAGGCAGAGAAGATTCTCTCCCCAGTCAGATGTATCCGGAAGGAACGGCATCTCCCCAGCTGAGTCCTATACTGAAGTGTGCAGCAATCGATAGTCCCAGACTGAAGTCTCCAGCGGAATTGAGATTCCCCACAGCGTCGTACTCTCCCCCGAAGTCAGAATGATTTCGTCTTCCCCAGCCAAGTTTGCAGATCCCCAAGAGAGCCGAGTCCTGGGAAGCAGTTCGGGCCATGATTGGTCGTCCCCAGTAGAGTGTTGAATAGCCGATGCTGTATTTCCACACCGGAGTCGTTACCTCCAGGAAGGATTTGGCTGCGAATGCCATGCAGTCTATTTCTGTGATTGACATCGTGTTCCTCAGTAGGTCCAGGTTCTCGTAGAGCTTCGTGCCCCTGCAGCAGTCAACTGAAGTTTGCTTCCCCATGCGAAGTCCGATTGAGATTGGCGTGACTTCTTCTTCTTGACAGGATGATTCCTTCCCCCACCAAAGTGGTTCTTTCTCCTTGACAGGGGGACTTCCCCTCCAGCATTTATTTTGCTGATGGGATCATAGCACTTCGCATGATTGCATAGCATTTTGCATGATTGCATAGCATTTATCCTAGACGCATAGCATTTCCACCGTGTGGAACAGTGCGCCATTGTCGAAGCATATGCCTACTAAACATGAGCTAGGTCATTACCGTTCTTGTTTTGCAGGTGTTCCTCCGCAGAGTCGCTTGCTCAAGATGATTCTTGAATTCCCCAGCAAAGTCGTTTGCCCAAGATGATTCTTGAATTCTCTAGTGAAAGCGTTCGTTTAAGCTGATTCTTAAAATCCCCAGTGAAGTCGCCAGAGAAAGCCGCTCAGGATGAGTCCTGAAATCCCCGACAGAGTGTTTGCTTGGGATGATTCCCGAAATCTCCAGCAGAGTTATGGGTTCAAGATGATTCTTGAAGTCCCCAAGGAGTTATTTGTTCAAGATGATTCTTGATTTCCTCAGCAGAGTTGACCTACCCAAAATGATTTCTGGATCCCCGAAGCAGAGTTACTTGATAGTTCTCCAGAATCCCCAGCGGAGGTGTGTCATCCCCAACAGGTTTCTAAGCAGCGAAGTTGAAACTTCCCCCGAAGACTTGATGATTGAAGTCCAACCGTATTGGCAAAGCAGTTCTCTCAGCTGATGCGGAGTGCCTGATGGCGGAAGTTGAATATCCCTAAGCGGTTCATGATTGACTGAGAATGCCATTCCCGACTTACTGATGAAGTCCGGCTGACGCCCGAAAACTTCTTTGAATGCCCGACGACATGATTAACTTGATTGTTGACCTGATGAGTCCCGAGGAATGTTGATGCCTGACGGCATGATCAACCATGTATCACCGGTTACCGTGTGACCAATTCCCCAGCTAGTTGCCAGGCAGCTCATATTTCAGTTTTCAAAGATTTGTTCCCATCAGAGTACCGTGTACTTGTGCAGTTGGCAAATTTCCGGGTTTATTGGTATTCAACCGTCTCGTACCTTGATTGGTGAAGAGCCGTTCGCTTCTCACCCAGTCAGGTTCAAGACGTTTGAATAGGGGCAGCTGTTGCACCCTAAAATTTGACCAACTTTTCTTTACCTAGCTTGTGTTTCATTTCATTCACATTAGCATTATCATTTGCATTTCATTGACATGTATGCAGGAGATCAAGAGGTATGATTACCAATTAAGAGCTACACAAGAGTTTGAAGCTAGATAAGAAGGTTATTCAATTGTTCAAGGGTTGATATCCTTGTTAGAGAAGTTGAAAGATCCCCAGAGAGAGTGGTTAAAACCAAGAATGTGTGCCTCCTAACTTGAGAGTTATGGGAGCTCCTCAGATGATTCTGAAGCCATGAATGTGGACTTGAAGCCTTGAGGGAGCTTATGAGATGTCTTGAAAGCCATCATGAGGCCTAGACAGGTCATTATGCAAGTTTAAGAAGACTCAGCCATGAGTGGTGCAGTTAGGGTTTGACTGGGTCAACCCTAGGTCAACTGATGATTTGGAGAAGGTTGAGACCTAGTCCAAGAGCCATGCGATCATGGATTGATGCATTGAGATGCTATAAGGATGATTCCAAGGTCAACTCATCATGATTGAAGAGCTTGAGAAGTTTCAAGCTAGGATTTCTAAGGCTTGACAGTGTAAAATCCCCTAGTTTGACCCATATCTTCAAGGCAGTTTAGCCCAAGATGTGATTGTCATCTCATCTTACCCCCAACATGAATGTTGTAGAGCTTGTTCTCACCTTTTATTTGAGTACTAGAAGTCCTTGATAGGATTTTTAGAACTCAAGTTGTGACTTTGACAAGTTACAGGTCATCTGAGGTATGTGAATCTGGGGGCTTGAAAGTTACCCAACTTGCATCAAACTTTTGCCCTAGAAGGATGATTCCTATAAACTTTTGGTCGACATGAATGTTATTCCTTATCTTCTTATATTTCTAGAGAGTACTAGAAGTCCTTGATAGGATTTGTGGAACTCAAGTTATGGCTTTGACAAGTCAAGGGCATTTTGGTCATTTGGAGATTACAGGTCATTTCAAGTATAAAGCCATAACTCCTATTTCCAAGCTTCAAATGGAAAAATGTTCAACATCAAACTTGTTCAAAATGATGTTTTAAGGCTAGTAAGAAGGTCATGAGATGTTGGAAAGGCTTGTAGCTCAAAGTTGCAAAAATGACCTAAAATAAGGGCATAAGTTAAATAAACCAAAGTTGGAAATTGATATTTTCAACCTACACATCCAAAACATGGCATGTAATATATCATTTTGACTCTAGAAAACATTTTAAGAACATTGGTTTAGCCACATTTTTTATTTGAAATTCAATTGGTGGACTTGCTTTGAAAAGTGATTACTTGCATATTAAGTAACATGTGCAAAACATAGAATCAAGGCATGAGCAAGGAACTTTGCAAGCTAAACACTTTCAAAATGTCACTAGGGGAGAAATTGGAAGTGAATGAGGTTGGTTTCAAGCTGCAAACAGAATTATGCATATCATGAGATGTGTTTGAAAATCTCATGACATGAGAAGTGGAAACTCTCATTAGAAGGATCTAGAGGGTTCTAGATCATCCAAACCTCATCTATATATTGAGTAGAGTTGATCCAATGCAAAGGTTGGTGATGATTGAAGAAGAGAGCATAGATTGAGATTGAATTTTCATAGATTGCAATTGAATTCTGTTTCACCAAATTTCTCACTTTCCATCCATTTTCTTGATTGAAACTTCTTCCATGGATGTCAAGGAGTGATTCCAGATTATTATCAAGAAGAATTCGTGGCTGAATAGTGTATGAGCAAGTGCATTTTTCCACCTCCAACTCACCATCGGGTTTCAAGATTTAGGAGCTTTCAACCGGTTCTTTTGCATACAAAAGCAAGGAGAGGGTTCATTGATCGTGTCTGCAAGATTGTAGAGCTTGAATTTGAGGTTTAGTGTATCTGTTCATCCAAGATTTTCAGGTTGGTAACTTTCTTCCTCTAGCATGATTTAGGTAGGATCAAGTTGAATTAAGGTGTTAGTTGCATTGTAGAACGGTGTAGGATGGATTTCAGATAGTTAATTTGAGAATTAGTGACAAAATAGGTGCATTACCATTTTCGGTTGAGATTTGGATATGGTGAATCTTGAGGATTTAGGTTGAATAAAGGGTATGGTTGAACTCGTGACAAGATTTGGGATAAGTTTCATGTATTGACCATTTGCAATGGAGGCCTGTAGAGAGAATTAGGGTTGAGGAAGATGACCGGAGCACCACCGGTGGTGGCCGGAGCTGGGCGCGAGTTGCAGAGGTTTGAAAAGGTTGAAGATGACTCTAGGACCATTAGATCTTGGTTGGACCTTTGACTAGAGGCTCATCCAACGACCACGTTTTAAGCTCAGTTTGTGGGCTTAGTGAATAGATTGATATCCCCACCCCCTGAAGGCCCAATCCATTGTTTGTGCTGATTTTAGTTTCTATTTGCACCGTGCGTTTATTCTTTTTGTTGGATTTTCATTATTTTTTTCATTTTTGTTCATGGTTGTTGCGGTGAAAATTTGATATCAAGCTATTAATTAACTTGAATCGTATTTCTTTTACAACCGGTCTTTAATTTATCCAAAGGATAGGTCTGAAGAAAGAAAGAACCTTTTGCGCGATGTGACAACAACGCTTTAGAGATTCGGGGATTCGGGGGTTGGTTATATCTAGGGAAGGTATTAGCACCCTAAACATCTGTAGTACTCTACAGGAACCTTTTGTTTAATTACTTGCTAAGTTTGTGAATTGTGCACTATGGTTTAGGGATTGGGAATTGAGATAAAATAAATAAAAAGGCCTAAGTGGTTTTCTAAGTTTGCTCGCAAAGGCATCGCACCTTCTGCCTACGTATCCTGACTAGGATAGAATCAGAGCAATCGTAGTTCGCCTCACCAGGGAAAAGAACACTTGATGACGATCAAGGTTCAAGGGGGAACAAACATGACCATGTTTGTGTGGAGTTTGACAAAAACTCCCTAAACTAAATGGTAAAAGGGGGAAGTAAGAAATCATGACGATGATTCTTACACAGAGTTGACGAACTCTTTCCTAGGGTTCTAGTTGAAGAAAACTCCTAGTATGGGTGGGTTTCTTAGACTTCAAGCAAAGTCTAAAGGTTTCTAAACTAGGGTTGAAGTGACTTAACAAAGTCAAAGGGAAAGCAGAGATTTTAGTCCAAGACATTGACAGTCAAGTGGACAGACCTTCCTTTGGAGGGACAGTATTATTGGCAACTGGACGAAAGCTAACGAGCTTTGTTGCTTGGGGATAAAATAAAATACAAACTTATACAAACATAATCACGGTGACAACCAATGAAAAATATTAAAGATGAAGAGCAGTGATAATAATCAAAGCAGATGATTAGTACGAAAACTGTGACGACAGATCGCACCTGGAATACATTTAACAAACAGATGAGATAAAAATGATAATAATTTAAGGTAAAAATTCTAACATGTTGACAAACACGTATGGATATGATAACAATCAAATTTCCACAAAGAAAAATGATGAGAACATTTTTAACTTTCATCTGCAACCGATTAGGGTTAGTACCGTTGACGCGTGGATCACGCGTAATCAAACATGGTGAAAAAATAATCAAACATGGGAAATAATTACATGGTATGAAAGTACATATAAAAACAAGCACAATGAAAAAATAACGGGCGAAAAACGATAAAAAATGAGAGAGTTACGAATTTTTGAAGTTTATGTACAAAAAATGAGAAAAAGTGGCAGCAAGGGTTATCACAAGGGATCGAACCCATGCCAAGACTGATACACGCGCGAGTCTCTACCGCTGGGGAGGCTGTTACATCCATTAACAAAGGTGCATCAATAAATACATAAGGGATGTCTTGAATCATGGCTGGGCAAAACACATAACCAAACCAAATACGTTTTATACCGTATCTCACTAACCGCTTATCATATCGAGGCAAATTTTATATGGAACTTGGGTAGAATTGAACGAGGAAGAGGATGGTGATGTTAGTTTTTCCAAATTGTTTACCTAGTGAAAAATTTGATAGCCCTTGTGTTTTTATGTCATGAGATGCATTTTGACCCTTATCCCTCAAACCAAATGCTGTTTTACTTAAGGGAGAACATGGACATGTTTCAAATGATGTATCTGAGGGAGTTCAACAGTTAGTGTAATTAAAAACAAACAAAAATGCAATATGTCATGTTCATGCTAGTGGGATGATATGAAATGCATTTTCAACACTAGGGTTCAATGTACACATGCTTGGATCAAAAGTAGAGTATGCACACACTCTAAATATCATGTGTAAGTGGTCCTAACAGAAATGAGGTGCTAAAGCACAATGAAACAAAATTTGATGCCTGAGCTGCAAATGAACAAAGATAAGCAATGCATGACAGTTGGGGTTTTTGAGTTTCAAAGCAAATTAGACCAAAGCAATATTGTAAACACATTCCAAGCATGATTTCAAGTATGTGTGTGTGAAAAAAATGGAACTGGAACAAGTGTATAAGGATTTGGCTCTCAAGTTGCATATTGTGTGTGTTATGTGCATCATGAGTGTGATTTTTTGTTCCAAACAGTTTTGATGTCATATGATCATGTAAGCACCTTACCTATGATGATTGTAAGCAGAAAAAACAAACAAACTAGACTAAAACACATTAATGTAAGATCTGGTGTATCACACGTCAATGTTGTGGAAAATGAGCAACTCATGAGTGAGATTGTGAGGTGATGTGTTTGGGTGCAATGTAATCACATAGGCATGTCATAGTTGATGAGTATGAAGTGTCCAAAGTGTGTTTTTAGTGAAAAATAAATTTGTGTAAAAGGTAGCATGTGTGTGGATTGAAGGTGTTTTGAAGAAGGCCTAGAATCATGAAATCTTAAAACAATCATTTGGAAGCCAAAGTGATCATGCCTACGCTTTTGAAATGGTGAACATAAAATGTCTTAATGAGAGAATTAATGTAAAATCAGTTTGTGCAAAAAGTGATAGTGTAAGTGATTTGAGTGCGTTGCTTATGCAAGTCCAAATGTGAAATTGAGTGTTTAGGCACAAAGCCAGCAAAATGATGTTTTATACAATTCCTGAAAGCAGGTATAAAGACATATGAAAAATCACACCTTCTTAAAGATGATTCACCAATTGCTCCCACATGTGAGGCATGCTCACTTCAACCAAACATTCACAATGTAACAGGATTTTGAACCAAACTTAAACAACTAGCACAAGCTCTCTAACAACAGGTTTTTCTTTTTTAGAAGAGACAAACAAACATAATTAACAACAAGCCTTCACAACCTCTCTTGCATGAAACCTTAAAACTACTTGTGGCTAAACAGGGTACTGACATTAGCTTGAAAAGCAACATCCAAATCGTTAGACTAACCTGTTCCAAGCCAGCATCAGTTGCTTAGGTAAAGGTCTAGGCAGAATTGAAGTACAACAGCCAATCATGCTATTAACCCTCAACCAAATCAGTGTGGATTTAACAGAAACATCCTCTTACTTTAAGTAACAGTTTTATATGTATGAAATTAAATGTGCATTCATGAATCCTCAAAGAAAGCAGACTAATGGTGATTAAGGGGAAATTTCATGTGTCCCTTTGTGTGTGAAAGTGTAGCAATAAGACTTAGTTATCAATCAAAGCAGAACTAACCCTCAATGAGGAAACAAAGTAACAACATGAAGAATTTAAAACTGGCAGCAAAACAAACAATCAACAATACCTCACTCAGGAGGCAAGTCCCAATCATTTTTGGAATGGATTAAATGTTCAGAATTTGGCATATTTGCTGCAAACTGACATGATTTGCAACAGCCAAACACAATGATCAAACTCAGACCAACAAAGCTTAGTCAAGGGCTATTGTTTCAACTGCTAAACATTCAAAGACTACTGATGCTGATATCCTGCCACCACTTGGTAACAGCCTTTCTTTAGATGAAGAGTTTCAGGCAAAACAACAATTTCTAAGATAGAAGGTATGATCCAATACTGAGAATTAGCAGCCTGAGTGCATCAATATGAAATGATAAATCCATCCTTCACACAAAGCCCATTAGCAGTCCTTAAACCAAAAGATGAGCTAGCAGTCTAAAGGCAAACCCTTGTGGCAATCTCAAGGTATACCAAACAAACTCACACAGGTTCTCTTAGCAGACCAACCAAATTAGTAACCTTGATGCTAATCAAAATAAACTGAGAAAATATCACAGTACCTCCAAGGTAAACACACTTTTAAAATGTCAAGGGTCCACACAAACTAAACCTAGAGCCTATGGACAAAACTTAAAGAAACCATGCTGTTTGCTAAGGAAAACCAAACATATGTCATGAATTCAATCTAGTCACACAGAACAATCAAACTTGAACAAAACTATAAAGCTAAACTTGGATAAAAGATCTGATATTGTAACACACATTCTAAGACTCACTAAAACTTATCTTTCCCAAACAACAAATGTCATGTAAATCATCAACAATTCATAGCTTCAAATTTCATTAAAAATGCCAAAGTATGAAAATGATGAAAAAGTTGATAAAGACCAATCACATACCTCTTGTAGACTCTTTTAAACAGGTTAGGACAGTTGAGAAAACCAGAGATCTCTTACTTCACTTTTTGGCCTTGGTCCTTACTTCACTTTTAAGTAACAATCCACTGATGATGCTAAATGTAAAAATAATAGTCTCCAATGGTTGCTAATAGTTTGGACAGCTGAGGAATGTTATTTGTGAGGTGTCTAAGTGATCACAACCTCAAGGAAAGGTTTAGAACTCACTTTGGTGGTTTTTGTAGCTTTTGGTCAAAGTAAGCCAAGTGAGGTATTGACTTTTTGATTTCTTGTGATTTTTGGTGGTTCAATAGTTTGTACACCTTCTATATGTTATTTAGAAGGTGTATGGGTGATGATTTGGGAGCTGGAACATGTAGAACTTGATGTGGTAGAGATTTCACTTCAAGGCCATTTTGAGTGTTTTGGTGAACTTTGTGATTTTTGAGAAATTGAAGCAAGATGATGGAACTGTGATGACAGGGGTGATTTGTGGTTTCTATCAGAAAAGATGTGTTGGAAATGAGGTGAGGGAGCCCTCCTTTTATAGAGAAAATGATTGAGGTGCTTGCTAGGAAGTCTTGCTTAACCATGAAGCAAACTTGATATTTTCAACCACTTGCCAACTTGCCTTGCTTTTTCTGATCTTTGGCTGTCTCCTTAACCCAATGGGCAAGTTTAAATGATGTTTCTACTGATAAATTGCAGCCTAGGTGTTTGGTAGAGTGGCTGGAGCAGAATCACTTTCCACCTCATGCTTGGAAAAGTCAAAAATGACAACTTATGCAATGAACTTCCAATCTTTAATTCTATGCTATCTCCATGCAATTTCTTTGCTTCAACTTGCTTGAGATGTTCAATATATCAGATAGTATGAGTTTGACAAGTTAGAATTGGCCCACATGAGTGATAGAGGTGCTTTTGCAAAATTGGTCAATGTGGGACTAGTATGACAAAATACCAACTTTGAACACATGTATCTCTCAGCTCATAACTCACCTTGATATGTTCTTGTACAATTTAGAAAGCCCTCACATAGTACTAAAACTTTCATGTTGGCCAGAAATCTTGATTCTATTTGAAACTAGGTGAAAAACCCCCTTGAAGTTGGCTGATTTTAGCTTTTAAAGTGAAAATAACTTAGAAATTTTCTAAGTTATTTTCCCTTCTAGTAATGTTTTTGCTTATATCTCAAAAAGTATGCATTTTCTGGTTGTGGACTAGTATGGGACTTTTGTAGGACTTGTCAAGAGCTTTCAAATGAGACTACAACCAACTCAATTGGATGTGTGGTTAAGGAGATACGGTTTAGCCCTTTTCAAAACCCTAATTTCCCGATTTCTCGATTACTCTCTCATTCTTGATCCAATGATCATGAAAACTGATATGCAAGTCCATTATGACATAAGGAACAACTTTGATTCACAACTTGGATCCCAATTCTCAAAATTTGGGGAGTTGACTTTTCGGTTAACCGTACAATTGATCGGTGCCGATTGAGTCACCCGTTGATATACTGGACATCCTGAGACTTTGATACTTCTTGAATAGTCTTTAATAGTCTATATGAACTTCATGGACCTCAATCCCACCATTAAAACATCTTCCAACATCAAAGTCAAACCACAGTTGACTTTCCACTAGTTAAAAACCCTAATCGGGGCCTCCTGACTGCACTGTTCTTGATTCTGAAACGATTTCTTCAAATTGACTTCCCATTTGACTTTGATATTATCTTTGATTTCATTCCATGATTGAATTGGCCCAAATCATTGGCTAATCATTCCTTGGTTTCTTTGAATTTGTCGGTGCGAACCCTGGTTCGTCTGTAACTTGACAATAATAAACTTGCACTGATTTAGGGTTAGATAATTCATGATCATGCTTCTAAAAATGATAATGAGGATATAAGGGGTCAAAATTTGGGGTACAACAATGGTTCTTGAAAAAATCATAATAAATTGAAAATTAATCCAATTAATCCCATTCTTTTTGCATTTTACTCATGATTGAGTCTAGTATTTTTTAGAGAAAAAATATTTTCATTTCATGCATTTTCTGATTTAATGGGAATTTTACATTTTAATTGATATTAAAATGGTTATGTTTGATACCCAATTTTGTGGAATTTTGTGTGATCATGTGGTGATGATTTTGATCCTAATATTTTGTGTGTGATTAGGTTAGACATGTATGTTCCCATAGTAGTTTTCTCACATTTTTGTGATGAAAATAGGTGTGCTTTCTATATTGATATTTAGGTGCTTCCTTTTAGGGTTTAGGTTTGGTACCTCATAATGTAGAATTTATTTCTAGGTCTTAATTGATGATTGGATCTCTGAAATTAATATGGTAGAGTCATGATTGACCTAGGTTCCCTTAGGAATTTTTGTAGAAATTAATAAGATAGTTTTCTATTTTTGATTGATTTTAGTTTAGGTGCTAGTTTTAGGTGATCCTAATCTACTAATTCAACTAGATTAACTTCTTTAGTTCCCTTAGACTAGGGTTTTTGTTTGGTTTGCCTTTGATTGAGATTGAAGACAAGTTGAAGACAAGGTGAGGATGCTTAAAGTTGCTTGAAGTTGCTTGGAGCTTTGAAGTTGTTGGTGCCTAAAGGTGTCTGATCAAGATGTAGGAAATAGGAGCCATAGGGAGAGCCTTAGAACTAGAATGATTTTTTTCACAAACATGGAAAGCATATTGTGCTTCCATTCCTCCCAATGACTAAAAGTCCTTCTCAGATATTCACATCCCTCCTTTGGAGGGATGAGTGGCTTTATCTGGGAAGTAGAACTTTGAGGGAACCAGTCTCTCATAATGATGAACCCTTACAGGCTTCCTTTGGTTGTCAGTAAGTTGTTTATCATTTCCACTCATTATGTTAAATCAATTGTCTTCTGGTTTGAGTATCTTGAAAGATGTTAGACATGAGTTTGAAGATGAGGACTTCATTGAAGAGTGTGGAAGAGGATGATTCCTTGAGCATTGCCATTGCAGCTGAAGCTTGAAGAGCAAGAAGTACAAGTTGACACTTGAAGATCCAATGGAGAATGAGTGAAGAGCTAAGGCTTAAGAATTGAAGGATGAAGTTGACACTTCCAGGTGATTGAAGACTGCTCTGAGAAGCTGAAACTTGCAGGAGAAGAAGACCAAGTTGACACTGGTAAAGCAAAGAGAGCTGAAGCTTGAAGACTAAGTTGATACTTATAAGGAGGATTCAATTGAGATTGAGTGCAGAGCTGAGGCTTGAGGAATAAAGGATAAGTTGACACTTACATTGATGCTTGGAGAGCCTGAAGGAGTCAAGTTGACACTTGCAGTTAGGAGTGAAGCTTGAAGGTGGAATTGACTGAAGAGCTGAGGCTTGAAGGAGAGAGAATAAGTTGATACTTATGGTTGATGTGTTAGAACCTTGGAGGAGCAAGTTGATACTTGTCATTGAGGATGATAGCCTTGAAGGGTGATTGAAGTCTGAAGACTGAACTGCTGTCAGAAGATTGCTTTGCTGTGAAGTTGAGGGAGTTGTTGATCTGCTTTCTTGTCTGTTTTCTTTTCTGTGCTGATGTGCCTTGTTTGATTTGCTTGATGCATTAGAATAAGTCCATGTTTAGACTGATGTAATCTTGGAGCATGATTGCACTAGAGGTTGAGTTGCTCCCTCTGCTTGTATTGTTACTGTATGGCTTTGCTTGCGGGTATTCGGTAGAGCCCAGCTCCCTTGCCCATGTGGTTTATTTTGCTTTAGCATGTTATGTGTTCTGTATGATTGCAGTTGTTACTCATTATCTTGCTTGATGAAATGTTATTCTTTCTGTATGATTGCAGTTATTCATATCTGGCTTGAGGTTGAGATGAGCTTGTGGAGGCTGCTGACCCACACACATTTCCTCCCTCACTTGCATTGCATGCATTTTGCAGTCGTTTACTGTTTGTTGTTTAAGCTGATGCTTTATCTGTTTATCATTGACATGATCCCTTAGGACTCTCACTCCCTTTGATAAGGAAGTGATGATTAGAACTTTAGGTTGAAACTTATGCATGATAACTTCTAGGAGTTCCCTGTTTCAAACCTCAACCATAGGATGAATCCTTGGCATGACAACAGTAGGACTTGATAGTCTCCCTTTAGTTGAGCTTGTTCTCTTCTCATCTTAAAACAGCTTAAGATACAGTAATCATGAATGATTTCTTTCGTACGTTACGAGCCTTAAGCTATCTGAGAAAGGATTGTTGGAGAGTCTCTTTTCAACAGTTCGGATGTTTAGTATGGCACCCTTTGGGTGACATGCGACGCATTCACTCTCAGGTCATAGTCTTTAGTGCAATTGAAATTGCAAACACAATAACAAACACTTCTTGCGTAAAAGACAGAAAACAAACTTCAAACCTTTTTGCCCCGTGGGCCCATAAGTCAAAGGAATCTTTTCTGAAGAAAAGAGTGCCGTTAAACTTCAGCGCCAACGCAAACAGGCTTTGTCCCTAACTGCTGGAACTGCTGTTTAACCCTACTCGATAAAATAGATGAATCTGAAGCCCCGTAATCCGTATTTTCCCGAACTACGTAAGCTCTGATCTCTCATACCTGTTGAGAGTACGTAGGCACAATACTGATGTATTGGCGAGCCACCTTCCCCGTAACCCGTAGTAGGTCGAACTACGTTGACTCTGATTTCTCATTCTCTGATGAGAATACGTAGGCATAAAGCGCGATGCTTTGCCGAGTCATTTTTCTTTTCTATTTAAGCCAGCCTTGATAGGTAGATAGATAAACCAACTCGTCCAGTAAACACAACAAGCGTGGATCCCATCGAGTACGACGGACGTGAGGGGTGCTAATACCTTCCCCTTGTGTAACCGACTCCCGAACCCAGACAACGGTTGCGATGACCTTGTCTTATTCCTTTTCGTCAGGTTTTTCCGATCGTTTCCTTTCCCGTTCCGAGGGATAAATAACGAAAGGTGGCGACTCTTCTGTTTTGCCGGCACCTTATTTTCGCGAAAGCGACAGTGATGTGTGGATTCCTAATTTCTGTAAGAATGCATGTTAGAATTGTGTGAGTTCCTAGTTGATGATTAAGGAGTGTGTGTATGCAGATGTGTGTGTTCCTTGATGGAACCTAGTAGTATTGTAACTGCTAGTAGGGTGTGTTTCTGCAGGGTGTTTGCAGAATGTATGTGGTTGTGCATCTCTTCAGGGGGAGTAGCATAGGATGTTGTGCTTCACAGGTAATTGTGCACTTCAGGATGTCATCCTAAATGTCATAACATCCAGAGCAGGCTGGATGAATATGTGTGACACTAGGTTGGCTACAGGTTGTGTGTACTGATGTGCTATACATCAGTTGAGGGGGAGTAACCCAGAATGTTACTCAACATATTGTAACATCTGTAGAGTTAGCTAACAGATGATTATGTGTGAACAGGTTGATCTTGAGAGCTAACAGTGTGAGTGTGTGTAGACAACACTGATAGTGTGTAGCTAGTAGCTTTCCTGCATGATATGTTAGACTTCTACTGCTTATAATCTCTAATCTTATAACAGAGTGTTTTGGCCAAAAAGTTTCCAAAGAGGGAGTTTGTAGATGCTCTTGATTGGCTGCATTTTATGGAAAAACATTGTTGTATGAATGAATGTCACAACTGATGTTATGACATCCATGAAGAGTGTTCTGCAAGGAGAGCTAAGAGTAAGTGAAGTCGAATGTCATGGCTGGATGTTATGACATCAAGCGTATGACATCAGGATGCACAGGGTTTGTTTTTTTGTTATTAGCTCGGGCTATACTTCAGGAAACAATCCAGGAAGGATTGTTATTTTAGGCGACATAACATGCATTGTTGAGGATAACATAGAAGACTCCTGACCTAATGATAAGTGCGCAACTTCATGAAGAGATGTTTTATCTTGAGTAATCCTAGTTTCTCCATCATGGCCTAAAGCAAGTCTATTGCTATAAATAACAGAAGGATCATTCCTAATAGGGCAGAGCTTCTGGAGAAAGACTAGAGAGTGTGTCTTGTGAGTGAAGACGTTGTTCTTCACGTGGATTGTGTGAGTGAATAATTTTGGTTCTTCACGTGTGTCTTAGGATACTTGTATGCCAAGCAATTGTCAGCTGTATAATTACATTGGTTTAGTGTGTATGAACTGTTGTGTTCATTTTGCCACTCAAAGATTTTAAGCAAGAGGGCTGTGTCACTTGATCAAAGTTGTGAAGCAAGATCAAGGTGTGTTTGAAGTGTGTCTTCATATCTTAATTGTGTATTGGTTATATCACTACAGTGATTGAGGGGGAGTGAGTGGAAAACTCTGGTCTAGTGATCTCTAAGATGAAGTGTCATTGGGTAGGTCTTAAGTGAAGAGTGCAAACAGGTTGTTTGACTCTGAATTAATTCTACTAATAGTGAATTTCCTCCCTGGCTTGGTAGCCCCCAAATGTAAGTGTGGTTGACACTGAACTGGGTGAACAATCTCTTGTGTTATTTACTACTTTCCAATTACAGCTTGTTAGTAAGTTCAGTAGTCTATGTTACAGTAGATGTCATAACATCCGTGATAACATGCATCGTGTGCTTGCCAGAATTTCAATGGTCTAAGAAATGAGCAAGAACAAATGGAAACAAACATAAAAACACTTCCAATCATTAAATTCAAATTAAATGGAAAAATAAATGGAAAATGAAATTAAAAATTATGGAAAATTAAATAACACATTAAAGTGTTAGAAAATATTTTTGGTTGAATTTTATGATGTTTGAAAGTATTTTTAACAAAATAAAACAAAACAGGAATAAAATAAAGAAATAAAAATGCAAGTAAACAAGGGAGGGTGTATTAGCAATCAGAGATACCAAAGGGATCTAGTTCACACGCGCATGGGCTGAAAAGAGTAGGGGTGCAAAGAGGAACCAAGACCCAAACCTCTCAGAATTGATCCAATGATCAAAACACTATTGTTGTACCCCAAAATTTGCCCAACCTTTTTATTTACTTGGTTTATGTTTCATTTCATCTCATAGCATTTGCATTTGCATATCATTGTCATTTCCAGGGGATCAAGAGAGGTGTGCATATCAAGAGGAGGTGACCAAGAGTCTAAGCCTAAGAAAGAGGTTTTATTCAAGTGGCTAAGTGCTTATCATCATCAAGAGCTGGTCAGAGCTCTTAGAGGAAGTGAATGGATGTCTATTGCTTATCTCCTATCTTGTAGGCCAATTGAAGATCATCAGAAGATCACAAGTTCAAGTCTATGAATATGAGATGTTATAAAGCTCATTGATTTCTTTGAGATCTGTCGCTATCGTGAAAATAAGGTGCCGACAAAATAGAAGAGTCTCCACCTTTCGTTATTTATCCCTCAGAACAGGAAAGGAAACGATCGGAAAAAACCTGACGAAAAAGGTATAAGACAAGGTCATCGCAACCATTGTCTGGGTTCGGGAGTCGGTTACGCAAGGGGAAGGTATTAGCACCCGTCACGTCCATCGTATCTCAAAGGATTGGTTAATACTATCTACGCTAAAAGCTATGGTCTGAAAAGAAAAGAAAATGACTCGGCAGAACACAACAGTCCTATGCCTACGTATTCCCGTTTGGAACGAGAAATCAGAGTCAACGTAGTTTGCCTAACTACACTTTACGGGGGAAGGTTGCTCGTTGAGATATCGCATCTCGTGCCTACGTACTTTCACACGGCGTGAAAGATCAGAGCGAACGTAGTTCGAGCCAACAAGAGACACATGTTTCTCTTTTTTATCCGAGTAGGGTTAACAGACGGTTCTAGCAGTTTGGTGTATGCAGCTCGACCTTTGGAGACTTAGGCGTTTACCATTTGCGATAGAACCGAGAGTTAATAGAACTCTCCTTCTGAAAAGGGTTTCCAAGGATTAAAGGTCCAAGAAGAAAAAAGATGTTTGATCTTTGATTTCTGTCTTTTAGAAGAAATATCTTTTATGGATGTTTGCAACTGATATCGCATTAGAGACTATGACCTGAGAGTGAATGCGTCGCATGTCACCCAAAGGGTGCCATACTAAACATCCAAGCTGTTGGAAAGAAACTCTCCAACAACCCTTTCTCAAGTAGCTTAAGACTCGTAGCGTACGACCTCAAATAAACCTTTATTACTGTATTTTGATTTGCTTGAAGATGAGAAGAGAAAGAGCACAACTAAGGGGAACTAATCAAATCCTAAAGTTGTCATGCAAAGTTCATCCTATGGTTGAGGTTAGGAGGGAACTATCTAATGTTTTCATGCATGGTTAAAGGCCTAACGTCTATCACATTCTATCTTGAACAAGAAAGAATGGAAATCCTAGGGGAAGGAAGACAAAAGAAGAAGAAGAAAACAATTATAAGAACGCAAACATGAAATGCAAACATGGAAGGTAAGGATGCAATGCAAGTGAGGGAGGAAATAGTGCGGGGCAGGAGCCTCCACAAGCTCATCTCAACCTCAAGCAAAGTATGAAATAATGCAATATAATAGGAGAAGGAAATGCAACAAGAGCAAATAATACAAAACATACAAAGGAAGTCCTCCAGGATTCACCACTTTAGGCATGCCTTAGAGACCTCCAAAGGAGGGACCTAAAACTTCCTTAAATGACACACCAAGGTCATTGGACAGAGGGTGGCGTATTAAAATCATACGAACTATGCCACAAATGAATATTAAGGATAAAATGGTAAGGAATCAAGAGAAATGTGCAAAGCAGGTACATAAACCACTATTTGGAATCACAATGTACAAGCATGAAAGTATAACATCAAATGGGCAAGCTATATACAATATAAACAGCCACCAAATGGTCCACAAGACCTATAATATGTCCACCACATGATTCAATCATTATAATATCCATCACACAAGCAATACAAGGCTTTTGGAGCCAAAACAATACAATTGTCCAAGTGAAAGTGCCAAATTACGAGTCCAATTGCAAAATAAGGAAAAAAATAGTAAAATGCATCTAAAAATGCCAAATAAAATCTCCAAGGACCTGCAAAGTGTTAGGAATCAGAGGTTAAAATATTAGGAAAAGAATCCAAGAGGAAGTGTTCAAACAGAGAGTAAACATCCAAAGGTATCTCAAAACCAAGCAATCTAGAGCATGCCTAAAGATGGTGTTCAAAACCTATACAAATGATAGTATAAAATCCAGAGAAAATAATATTAAAATCCCTCAAGATGTATACAACAATGCCACAAAAGATTAGGCAAAAGTATTTTGTTTTGATACCCCAATGAAAATCCACAAGAATAGGATGCAAATTCACAATTTTAATGGTGATTAAAATGAGGAAAATAATAACTAAATGAGAATAAATCCTAAAATCAATTTTTCAACTTCTAAGATCTCTAGACATATCAAGAATTATCAGGTAAAACTTTCAAGAATTAATGAGCAATATTACTATTTTTATGAGAATTATAGCTAGTAAGCAAGAATACAAGAAAATGAGAAAAAACATTGAAAATAGTTAAAAAGGCGTGTAGAATAGCAAAGAGATTCAGTTAGTAGTTTGGACTGGGCCTGAGATGGGGTGTGGATAGCAACCAGAATCAAAGCCCACTCAGCACTTTAAGTTGTGCGCAGCGTTTTGACTGGAGGGGGACGTGGCGCATTCGTGAGCTTAGGATGGTCATACGAAGTCAACATTTCTGAAACGATCCAAGGGTTGTGACTTATCTTCTCCAATTGAACATTTGAAAGGAGGGAAACCAGCGTGACCGCGTTTGGTGGCCGGTGACACTCCGGTCACCTTCCCCAAACCCCCTCTCTCAATACTCAACCAAACTGAGTAATTCTTGAACCAAAATTGTGTCAAATTTCACAAGGAATACGAATATGGTAATTAATTAAGCTATAACCCGCTGGAACTACAAACCCGTGGTGAATCCAAGAAAGTCCAAGAACCTCAAAACCCCGTGAAAACTCTCCAATTGTGACCAGAAACGTAATTCACATCAAGGGGATTGTAATGGCATGAAAATGGCAACATGAAGATAGATAAATAAGGAGGTATCTTGAATTCCTTATACCTCTGAAAATGGTGATGGTGATACTCCAAACAGCCACTGATCCTTCAAGAAACTTTCTCAGAATCAATCAATCTATGCTCCTAGAGGTGTTTGGATAGTTGAATTGGCTTGAATTGGGGTGGAACTTGGAATTCAAATTTCAACTTGGCACTCACTTTGTTCGACTTGCAATAGCTTGATTCTCCACCAAAATCATCCAAAAAATGATGAATGTTTTCCATAATACTTATAGAAGATGTTTGATGCAAATTGGGGGCCCAAAAATGAGAGAATGGATCAATTGAATTTTGGAAATTTTGAAGTTGGAGGCCCATGGAACTTATTCAATTCATGGTTGATTTCCCTTGTTTTTGACTCAATTCTATTCCTTGTAGTGTAAGGAAGATCAAGGGCTCATAATCTCCCCTTGTTTCGATCTCAATGGCCAAGATCCAAAGTGTTGCTTAATCATGAAGGAACCTTGAAATAATCCATGAACCATGCCTCAAACGTAATTGATTTTGTCACCAATGATCTTAAAACATATTTTCCCTCCAAAATGAGCACAAATATGACCATATTTGATTTGATTTTGGCAAGATCACAAACTAGGCTTTTCACATGCTTTTCCCAAAATCTCCTTCACCAATCTTCAACCATGAGCTAGCCCATTGATAACTTGAGGTTTAGTTGACCAAGTGACCCAATTTGGAGCAACTTTCATGTTGGAAAAAAGTTCATTTGAGTTATGCAAAGTGGTGAACTTGACCTGTAATTTTATGACCTGTAATCTTACTTTCCCAAAATACCCCTGACTTGTAAACCTTATAACTTGAGTTCTACAAATCAGATGAAAGACTTCTAGTACAATTTGGAAAGCTAAGATCAAGACCTACAACTTCCATGTTGGACAAAAGTTGAGGAGAAATATCGTTATAGGTCAAAAGTGTCCTGCAAGTTGGTTGACTTTCACAAACAAATTTCACATTCATCTGGTGACCTGTAACTTGTCTGGATCACAACTTGAGTTCCATAAATCCAATCAAGGACTTCTACTACTCAAATTAAAGCTAAGAGCATGCTCTAAAAGTTTCATGTTGGTAAAAATTTGAGATGAAATTTGTATCTTGACATAAGTGGTCTTGAAGTTAGGCACTAAATAGGGGATTTTACCCTGAGAACCCTAGTTTAGCAACTCCTCACACTTTGAATTCTTCTTGTATTGATCTTGGAATATCACCTCAACTGCCTCAACACAACATCCCATGATCACCATGATTTAGAATTGAGTCTTAATCTCCTTCAATTATACAGTTGACTCAAGGTTGACCAGATGAAAACCCTAATTGTAACACCTTCAACTGTGGCTCTTCACACTTAGCATAATGACTTGACTGAGCTCCACCATGACCCTCAAGGCACTCCATGAGCTCTATCCACATGTTGTGTCCCTCATCAAGGCTTCACAACCCACTGATGGTCTTCAATTGGCTCCCAAGTTAGAAGATGAACCACATACCAGCATCCAAACTACTCAAGAACACACCCCACTTTTTGATGACTTTGGTGACCTCTAAAGCTTGAATAAAACCTCTAGATAGGATCCTCTTGATATACCCCACTTGATCCCCTGATAAATTCTAATGCTATGTTATGCAAATGCTAGACCAATGTAATGCTAATGCAATGAAACATAAACCAAGTAAGAAAAGGTTAGGTAAATTTTGGGGTGCAACAGTTGCCCCTATTCAAGCGGCTTGGACCCGACTGGGTGAAAAGCGAACGACTTTCGAACAATCGAGGTAGAAGACGGTTGAATACCAAAGAACCCATAAATTTGCTAACCGAATAAATAAACTGCACAAACTGCTTGGGGAAAAATATCCAGAAAATTGAATCTGGTTGTCACGGCAACAAACTGATCAATCATCTGATAAGGAACACTTGATTCCACCATCAACCACCTGTGTGACGCCACAGGCATTGGATCAACAATCAATCTTCAAAAATACGCTACAATAAGCGGGCACCGAGCCATAACACTATATCAAAACATTATCCTTGACCTTTCGTTTACGAGGAAACGAGCAAAGCACTACGTAAAGCGTGAATCGTCAATGTACTATCCTTGACCTCCCATATCTGCAGAAATGGGCGAAGCACTAAATAAAAGTGCTAATCTGGCCTCCGAAGACTTGAACGAACAACTCTGCAGGGAACATTTCTGATACTACCAGTATTTGCACTACGTAAAGCGCGAACTTGGGTAACAACTCCGTCAACATGGGTAACATCTCCGTCAACACGGGTAATCATCTTTGTCCATCACAGGTAACATCTCCGTCAACTACGGGTAACAACTCTGAAGGTTTAATCCATGAGATTTTCTTACACTGACGTACCAACAATCCTAGGAAAACTCTACTGGGGAAGTTCTGACGTCAACTGCCAAACACTTACTTTGACAACAAGTAATGACTTCAAAGGTCTAATCACTGAAATCCTTCCTTTTTAAATACTGAAGTAACAGTAATCTGAGGAACACTTCATTGGGGAAGAAGAGAAACTTAACCAAGCAACTCTGAGGAGGGCACACATGATAGGACGAACGTTATCATCACATATCTCATGCCAAAAATTTGAATATCCGAAAACCATCCTGAACAAGAATTCCAATTACCTGCAGGGAAAAACACCTGAAAACAAAGAGGTAACAAACCTGGCTTATGTTTCAAAATGCATATGTTTGAGAGATGGCGTAATGCTCCATACGAGATCGAAATGCTACGCGTTTGAGGTAGATGTTATGCGCGATGCAAATGCAAAGAGGCGTTCCAGCAAAATAAATGCTGGAGGAACGAAGCCAAACTTCCGCTGGGGGAAGAAACAATCCTGCTGGGGGATAGCTTAACAAATTCAGAGTTACGAACTCTACAGAGGATGAACAACCTATTGAAGGAAAGACAACCTGCTGGAGAACAGAACGAACAATCCTGCGCGGGGATGATCCTTACAAAACACCGACAACCTGGTTGTACTCTGTGAGGATTTCACTGGGGATTAAATGTGCACACGTAACCAACTGTTGGGAATGCACATATCTGCTTGACTGCCTGCTAGCCTGCATCCTATTCTTCTGGGGATAGTAATGCGACTTCCATCTGCTGGGAGGAATAAGTTTCACATAGAGCTTGCTCCTACTTTAAGGGACTCCGGCTGGGGAAACACGATCCCTGCCTAGGATGTATCTGGTTGGGGAGAATCTATCTCCGTTCGGGGAGACACATTAATGCTCATAGCCTCATATTCAGACTCCGTGGGGAAACACGACTGAACCTGCTAAGGAAGAAGGAGTCATCCTGCTTAAAAAAACATGCCATGAAACGAACTCAAAATGGCTTGCCTTAGAATCTTAACAACTTTTGACAAACTCTGCAGATATGGAGAGGAACGGCTCCTTCGCTTTCAGCTTTTGCCCCAGCCATCGGGATCTTCGTCATATCCTTTCAAAGGGAAACCTGAGATCTTTGTACTCTGGCGGTTTGATATGAATGGCTTCGGCACTTCGAACCTCGCGGAGGTGCTTCAAGTTAATTGCCTTCAGGATAAGGATAACTTTGGCGCTCTCGGGGTGACCTACCCCGGTCTTGTCGTGACTTTGCCCCTCGTGGGCTGATCTGTGGGGAGTAGTACCCTTGGCTGCGAGAGATTCATCAAATCTCGACCTGATTACCCCGGATTACCAGATTTCTAGATGGCTGACTCCCATGCCGCGATCATTTGACATAGCTTGCCCTGGTTCACCGGAAGATTCGGGCATTCTGCATTCTGTCTTGATCAAATCTTTCCATCGTGGAAACTTTCCTACCGTCAAGCGCTTACTCGCTAGTAAAACACGTTGTTCTGCATAAAAGACAAATCAAATGCAATGCATATGACAGTTTTCAAAATCCAATCTGTTCACTGGAAAAAATTTTATGACATAAAATGTATGAATCATTCATCAATATGTCAAAATCAATACAACGTTGTAAGAAGAATCCTTTGTAGGAGTCAGTTCCGATGCGGTCTTTACCAAAGTATGCTTTCGAAACAAACCTATCTCAATTAGGACTTTTAAAGGTTGTAATGTGGTCAGGTTTACGGTTTATGAAAGAAAAGATAAAGGCTCAAAGTTCGTTTTAACCCACCCATTCTCCGTGATGTTCTCCGATCCTACGTTCAGCTAATTCGATCTTAGCGTTTTCCTTTCAAAAGGTTGAGTGACAGTTCAAGGAATTACACTTTTCAAAGTGACAGTCGCTCCCTTTTTGTCTTTTGGCGTCCAGAGCCACATGATTTTGTTCTTATTTGAGGATTTTTCTTTTGCAATCCTTTTTCGCTTTTCATTTTTCGTTTTTTTGTTTCCCCCTATCTTTTTCCTGGACTAACTCTTTAGAGTTTCTTCAATTTTGAAGTCCAGCGGGGTACCCTAATTTTTGCCTAAGTCGCTTGCCTTCAAGATTCGACTTAGCGGGCTTTTCTTTTCGATTCTTTTCTTTCTCTTTTTTTTTGGAACAAACCGTATGGCCTCGGCTCATATGACTTGTTAAAGAGATTGTGACTGTTTCACTCCTGATCGACCAAGTTTAACCATTGTGGTTTTTAGGTACGAACTATATAGGTGTGCTCTATCCTCGAACGGACACTCCTTTTGTAATTTGAACGCTTGGTCAAATTAACTGACACCTACCCTGCCCCGGGTTAAGATTGAGGGTTTTTCATTTTCAGAAAGAAACTCCTACAACTAGGCTCAAAGGGGTTAACAGGGGATTATCTTCCTTATATCTCCAGTGTTTGGGGATTGAAACAATGCTTGTACATCAACAACAAGTTTTTATTCAAAAGCATAGCATCGGAAGCTTACGCATCATTGGATTTCGTCATCCTCCCCAGATTCCACTTAAACAAGCGTTTGAAATAAAAGAAAGCAATAAAGTGAACACGAATGAATTAATTCAAAACATGCATATTTATTTCATTATCAATGTCAATTGAAAACAACAAGCTTTACAAATGAAATTTGCAATTCTACAGGAAAGAAACTACAAATGTAAAGAAATGACATGATAAAATGCAGATTGCCAGCTTCTGGGAACTAGGCTCCTTGTATCTTGACTTGTTGGCGACTCAGCCGCTTCCAGCTTGTCCGTGGTTCGGCAGAGGATTCTGTACCATGCTGGGAGCATCATTGGAGAAGTTGATTGCCTTGCTATCGATCAAGTCTTGTACCTTGTGCTTGAATGCATGACAATTCTCTATGCTATGATCGGGTGCCCCGGAGTGGAATTCCCAATGCACATTGGCATCATAACCAAAAGGAGGCGTGCCCTTCGGCGGAGCTAACGTCCTTTTCTCAATGAGTTGCAGTTGCAATAAAGTTGGAAGAAGCTGTGCATACGGCATTGGAGGCGCATTAAATACTCTTCTCACAGCCCTATCTCTATCCTGAATTCTTTGTTGAGCAGGATGTTGTGGCTGTTGTTGCTGTTGTTGAGGTACGGGAATTGTCACACTAGCAATCTGTTGCTGATAGTATTGGTTCCGACCTCTACCTCTTCCTCGGGAGTTGTATACTGAATTAGTATCCCCCTGCTTCTTATTCCTAAAACCTTTTTACCACCTCCCGTTGAGGTTGATTCTCCTGCTTGAATCTTACCAATCTTGACGCCGTTCTCTATACGTTCCCCCAAGAGTATCAACTCAGAAAAATTAGTCGTCGTACAATTGATAAGCCTGTCATAATACAACCCAGAGAAAGTGCCCACAAAAATATCCACCAACTCACGCTCTACCACGGGGGGATGCACCCTAGCTGCAAGCGCACGCCACCTCTGGGCGTACTATTTAAAACTCTCGCCGTTCTTCTGAGACAGATTTTGAAGTTGGACCCTGTTCGGCGCAAGGTCGCTGTTATATTGGTAATGCTTCACAAAGGCTTCCGCCAACTCCTTCCAGCTACCAATCTGAGTGGGCTCTAACCCCATATACCATTCAAGTGATGGGCCAGACAAGCTATCTTGGAAAAAATGCATCAGCATCTTTTCGTCATCAGAATAGGAAGACATCCTCCGATAGTAAGACCGCACGTGAACTCTTGGGCAAGTATCCCCGTTATACTTGTCAAAAGTGGGCGCTTTGAACTTGAGTGGCACCCTCAAGCCAGGAACCAACCCCATATTGGCCATGTCCAACCCCGTGGAATTCTGATTGGCAAGACTTTTCATTTGTTCTTCCAACATCTTGAACCTTCGGTCATTATCAGTGGGCATCTCAAGATCCCTGCCTTGCGGAGGGAAAGCATCTTCTTGACGATCCTCGCCCTAGTGAGAATCCTCATTATCATACCTAGCGTAACCGGCATTAGGCCCAAAGCCAGCCTGATTAAACCTGGGACCATACCCCATATTACCAAATCCCTGATTAGCAGCACCTGGCCCAAAGCCAGCGTTGTGAACACTCATTCCAACACCATTGTTACTTGCGTTGCCAAAACCTGCGTTACCAAAGCCCTGATTACCATAGCCCTGATTACCATAGCCCTGATTGGCACCACCCGGCCCAAAACCAACATTACCAATACCAATACCTATACCAGTGTTGCCAGCACCAACACCAAAACCCGCATTCCCAGTTCCAACATTAAAACCAGCATTCCCAGTTCCAACTTTAAAACCAACATTCCCAGTTCCAACATTTCCGTTGGTTTCCACATGTCTGTTACCATTACCAGCTACATTCTGATTCCCAGCCCCAATACCATTCTCAGTAGTGTTGAGAACGACCACCGGTACAACATCATCTGCTCGAGGAGTGCCGACTTGGGAAGGGTTAATAGCAACCCCGCCATGTAGCACACCATTACCGTCAACCCGTGCAATCAGAGGCTGCACCAGGGTTTGAAGCTGCTCCTGGCCCTTGGCCACAGTTTCCATCACCTACATGAACTGCGCCATCCTGTCGCGCATCTCCTGCATCTCAACTTGCATTTGATCCATGGCTTTCTTGAGATTGTTTCTGGTAGAGTACCGTTGAATTCTCTAGTCAGCAATCCTGAAACAACTCTGAAAAGACAACAGAACATAAGAGCGAGGCTTAAGAAGGTACCTGCAAACACAAAGAAAAATATGCAAAATGCTGATAATGTATATATGCATATGGAATATTTCCCTTGATTCTAGTTCCGGGTGAAACGCATGACAATGGAAACCCCTCAGACAGCAGTAGTAGAAAACTCCTCATGCATACAAATGGAAAACCACACGGGCAGATGCAAGCACAAGTATCTGAGTACGAATAACAACAAGCGAGATAACTAGAATCAAAGGAAATATCCACCTGCAATGTTAATGCTATGTCATGTAATCAATGCAGATGAGAAATGCAGAAATGGAAGGATGCTACAGGGGATTAAGGTAGATGTGTTGTTGTCGGAGAATAATCAGAGCTCTACCTTTGCATAACATAGATCACTGCACAACATAGATCACTGATACTGAAGACCTCTGATATCAAACCCAAAGTTCACACTGTAGAGAAAACCGAGTGATATGGAGCTATGGTTTACTGCATAACCCAATTCCCCTCACAGGTATGGACTTAATTCGCCGACGAGGTATGACATCCTATGTGTTCATCAGCGTCATAGACTTTCAAGAAACGACGATACGATACCCAGAAGGTGTGGCATCATCACCTCTTGAAGTGGCCTCACTTAGCTGAATCACAAATGATCGGTCCCCAGAGTCGACAATCCTCCAAACCAACAACCCCTCAAGCCCAAAGGGCTGGAAAAAAAGTCAACCGGGAGAATCTCGTCTGAGCATGGATTTTGTGAGACACTAGTACATGCAAAGCATGCACGCGCCCACTACTTTCCACAACTAATTCTAGGTATACACTCAAGCCTGGGTCTGGCTTATCACTCATCAGAATCAATCCCCTCCCACAACAGCACAATAAGGATATAATATAATGCTGAAAATAAACTGCGGGAAAATAAAATGCGGGAAAGTAAAGCTAAGGTACAACAGGTATGTACAAAACCCACAAGATAAACAAACAAGCGATAGGACTGACTCGCATAGGGGACGTTGGATCCCCAGCAGAGTCGCCAGCTGCTGGGGATGACACAGATAGCCAGGAAGAAAATCCAAGACGAGACTCGCTTAGAGAACCATCGCAGTCCCCAGCAGAGCCGCCAGCTGTCGCTACCGCGAAAATAAGGTGCCGACAAAATAGAAGAGTCGCCACCTTTCATTATTTATCACTCAGAACGGGAAAGGAAACGATCAGAAAAAACCTGACGAAAAAGGTATAAGACAAGGTCATCGCAACCATTGTCAGGGTTTGGGAGTCGGTTACGCAAGGGGAAGGTATTAGCTCCCCTCACGTCCATCGTTCTTGATGGGATCCATGCTTGTTGTGTTTATCTCGAAGGGTTGATTAATACTATCTACGCTAAAAGGTCTGGTCTGAAAAGAAAAGAAAATGACTAGGCAGAACACAGCAGTCCTATGCCTACGTATTCCTGTTTGGAACGAGAAATCAGAGCCAACGTAGTTCGCCTAACTACGGGTTACGGGGAAAGGTTGCTCGCCGAGATATCGCATCTCGTGCCTACGTACTTTCACACGGCGTGAAATATCAGAGCGAACGTAGTTCGGGCCAACAAGAGACACAGGTTTGTCTTTTTTATCTGAGTAGGGTTAACAGACAGTTCCAGCAGTTTGGTGTATGCAGCTCGACCTTTGGAGACTTAGGCATTTACCATTTATGGTAGAACCGAGAGTTAACTGAACTCTCCTTCTGAAAAGAGTTAACAGAAATCTCTTTTATGGATGTTTGCAACTGATATCGCACTAGAGACTATGACCTGAGAGTGAATGCGTCGCATGTCACCCAAAGGGTGCCATACTAAACATCCAAGCTGTTGGAAAGAAACTCTCCAACAACCCTTTCTCAAGTAGCTTAAGGCTCGTAGCGTACGACCTCAAATAAACCTTTATTACTGTATTTTGATTTGTTTGAAGATGAGAAGAGAAAGAGCACAACTAAGGGGAACTAATCCAATCCTAAAGTTGTCATGCAAAGTTCATCCTATGGTTGAGGTTATGAGGGAACTATCTAATCTTGTAATGCATGTTTAAAGGCCTAACGTCTATCAAATTCTATCTTGAACAAGAAAGAATGGAAATCCTAGGGGAAGGAAGACAAAAGAAGAAGAAGAAAACAATTATAAGAATGCAAACATGAAATGAAAACATGGAAGGTAAGGATGCAATGCAAGTGAGGCAGGAAATAGTGCGGGGCAGGAGTCTCCACAAGCTCATCTCAACCTCAAGCCAAGGATGAAATAATGCAATAGAATAGGATAAGGAAATGCAACAAGAGCAAATCATACAAAACATACAAAGGAAGCCCTCCAGGATTCACCACTTTAGGCATGCCTTAGAGACCTCCAAAGGAGGGACCTAAAACTTCCTTAAATGACACACCAAGGTCATTGGACAGAGGGTGGCATATTATAATCATACAAACTATGCCACAAATGAATTTCAAGGATAAAATGGTAAGGAATCAAGAGAAATGTGCAAAGCAGGTACATAAACCACTATTTGGAATCACAATGTACAAGGATGAAAGTATAACATCAAATGGGCAAGCTATATACAATATAAACAGCCACCAAATGGTCCACAAGACCTATAATATGTCCACCAAATGAATCAATCATTATAATATCCATCACACAAGCAATACAAGGCTTTTGGAGCCAAAACAATGCAATTGTCCAAGTGAAAATGCTAAATTATGAGTCCAATTGCAAAATAAGGAAAATATAGTAAAATGTATCTAAAAATGCCAAATAAAATCTCCAAGGACCTGCAAAGTGTTAGGAATCAGAGGTAAAAAGATTAGGAAAAGAATCCAAGAGGAAGTGTTCAAATAGAGAGTAAACATCCAAAGGTATCTCAAAACCAAGCAATCTAGAGCATGCCTAAAGATGGTGTTCAAAACCTATACAAATGATAGTATAAAATCCAGAGAAAATAATATTAAAATCCCTCAAGATGTATACAACAATGCCACAAAAGATTAGGCAAAAGTATTTTGTTTTGATACCCCAATGAAAATCCACAAGAATAGGATGCAAATTCACAATTTTAATGGTGATTAAAATGAGGAAAATAATAACTAAATGAGAATAAATCCTAAAATCAATTTTTCAACTTCTAAGATCTCTAGACATATCAAGAATTATCAGGTAAAACTTTCAAGAATTAATGAGCAATATTACTATTTTTATGAGAATTATAGCTAGTAAGCAAGAATACAAGAAAATGAGAAAAAACATTGAAAATAGTTAAAAAGGCGTGTAGAATAGCAAAGAGATTCAGTTAGTAGTTTGGACTGGGCCTGAGATGGGGTGTGGATAGCAACCAGAATCAAAGCCCACTCAGCACTTTAAGTTGTGCGCAGCGTTTTGACTGGAGGGGGACGTGGCGCATTCGTGAGCTTAGGATGGTCATACGAAGTCAACATTTCTGAAACGATCCAAGGGTTGTGACTTATCTTCTCCAATTGAACATTTGAAAGGAGGGAAACCAGCGTGACCGCGTTTGGTGGCCGGTGACACTCCGGTCACCTTCCCCAAACCCCCTCTCTCAATACTCAACCAAACTGAGTAATTCTTGAACCAAAATTGTGTCAAATTTCACAAGGAATACGAATATGGTAATTAATTAAGCTATAACCCGCTGGAACTACAAACCCGTGGTGAATCCAAGAAAGTCCAAGAACCTCAAAACCCCGTGAAAACTCTCCAATTGTGACCAGAAACGTAATTCACATCAAGGGGATTGTAATGGCATGAAAATGGCAACATGAAGATAGATAAATAAGGAGGTATCTTGAATTCCTTATACCTCTGAAAATGGTGATGGTGATACTCCAAACAGCCACTGATCCTTCAAGAAACTTTCTCAGAATCAATCAATCTATGCTCCTAGAGGTGTTTGGATAGTTGAATTGGCTTGAATTGGGGTGGAACTTGGAATTCGAATTTCAACTTGGCACTCACTTTGTTCGACTTGCGATAGCTTGATTCTCCACCAAAATCATCCAAAAAAATGAGGAATGCATTCCATAATACTTATAGAAGATGTTTGATGCAAATTGGGGGCCCAAAAATGAGAGAATGGATCAATTGAATTTTGGAAATTTTGAAGTTGGAGGCCCGTGGAACTCATTCAATTCATGGTTGATTTCCCTTGTTTTTGACTCAATTCTATTACTTGTAGTGTAAGGAAGATCAAGGGCTCATAATCTCCCCTTGTTTCGATCGTAATGGCCAAGATCCAAAGAGTTGCTTAATCATGAAGAAACCTTGAAAAAATCCATGACCCATGCCTCTAATGCAATTCATTTTGTCACCAATGATCTTAAAACATATTTTCCCTTCAAAATGAGCACAAATATGACCATATTTGATTTAATTTTGGCAAGATCACAAACTAGGCTTTTCACATGCTTTTACCAAAATCTCCTTCACCAATCTTCAACCATGAGCTAGCCCATTGATAACTTGAGGTTTAGTTGACCAAATGACCCCATTTGGAGCAACTTTCATGTTGGACAAAAGTTCATTTGAGTTATGCAATGTGGTGAACTTGACCTGTAATTTTATGACCTGTAATCTTACTTTCCCAAAATACCCCTGACTTGTAAACCTCATAAGTTGAGTTCTACATATCAGATGAAAGACTTCTAGTACAATTTGGAAAGCTATGATCAATAAATACAACTTCCATGTTGACTAAGAGTTGAGGAGAAATATTCTTCTAGGTCAAAAGTGTCATGCAAGTTGGTTGACTTTCACAGACAAATTTCACATTCATCTGGTGACCTGTAACTTGTCTGGATCACAACTTGAGTTCCATAAATCCAATTAAGGACTTCTAGTACTCAAATTAAAACTAAGAGCATGCTCTACACGTTTCATGTTGGTAAAAAGTTGAGATGAAACTTGTATCTTGAGATAAGTGGTCTTGAAGTGAGGCACTAAATAGGGGATTTTACCATGAGAACCCTAGTTTAGCAACTCCTCACACTTTGAATTCTTCTTGTATTGATCTTGGAATATCACCTCAAATGCCTCAACACAATATCCCACACCATTACTTAGAATTTAGTCTTAATATCCTTCAATTGTACAGTTGACTCAAGGTTGACTAGATGAAAACCCTAATTGTAACACCTTCAACTGTGGCTCTTCACACTTGGCATAATGTCTTTACTAAGCTCCACCATGACCCTCAAGGCACTCCATGAGCTCTATCCACATGCTCTATCCCTCATCAAGGCTTCACAACCCACTGATGGTCTTCAATTGGCTCCCAAGTTAGAAGATGAACCACATACCAGCATCCAAACTTCTCAAGAACACACCCCACTTTCTGATGACTTTGGTGACCTCTCAAGCTTGAATAAAACCTCTATATAGGCTCCTCTTTATATACCCCAATTGATCCCCTGCTAAATGCTAATGCTATGCTATGCAAATGCTAGACTTATGAAATGAAACAAACCAAGTAAGAAAAGGTTAGGCAAATTTTGGGGTGCAACATGATCCATTGTGGAGCTTATTCAAATTTTTATATCATGTGCAAGAGCTTGCAGTTAAAGGATTGCACACCTAAGGTTTCATCTGCCTAGTGCAAGATCCAATGTGGATTTGAAGGAGATTAAGACTCAATTCCAAGTCTTTGGAGTCATGGATAGTTGTGTTGAGACATCTAAGATTTTATTTCAAGATCAATGTGTGAGAAGTTACTAAATTAGTGTTTTAGAGGTTTGTCAGTGTAAAATCTCATGTTTAGTGCCTAACTTCAAGACACATATCTCAAGATACAAGTGTAATCTCACTTTGACATAAACATGATACTTGTAGAGCATGTTCTTGGATTTCTTTTGAGTACTAGAACTCATCCATTGGGTTTCTAGAACTCAAGTTATGATGCTGATAAGTTATGAGTTCTCAGATGAATGTATTTTCTGTCAACAAAAGTCAACCAACTTCCAAGGCATTTTTGACATAGAATCATGTTTCTCCTTAACTTTTGATGAACATGAAAGTTGTTCCTTATGATCTTAGCTTTCCAAAAAGTTTTAGAAGTCCTTCAACTCATTTGTAGAACTCAAGTTATGAAGCTTGCAAGGCAGGGGTATTTTGGGAAAGTGAGATTATAGGTAATTTTGACTATAGGTCCATTTCATGATTTGGCACACTTCAAATGAAACTTTTTTTAACATGAAACTTGCTTCAAATGAACTCAATTTCCTCATTGAACATCAATTTGTCATGGATTATGGTTGGGAAACGAGATTGGTGAAGAAAAATCAAGGAAAATGAACTTTAAAGTCATGATTTGAATGGAATTGATTTTAATGCATTTCATAACATGTTTGTGCATATTTTGAGTCACAATATCATGACAAGCAAGTTGCACCAAGAAAATGTGAGGCATGATGTGAAAAACTAGTGCAATTTCAAGTAACTTCATGGTGAAGTTTCACATTCAAAATCAACCATTAGATCAATTCAAGGGATAATTTCCAGCCACATGATCAAACCGAAGTCTCAGCTATTAATTTGAATAAAAAATAAGGCAATTGGAGCCAGTTTTCACGTGGACATGAAGCTTGAATTCTAAATTGGGCATTTCTTCAATTCAAGCAAATAAGCGATAATTGGGCCCCCAAATTATCATGGATCCATTACATAAAAGCTTCATATGCATTTGGAAGCTTCATTCTGGCATTTTGGTAAAGAACGCGCATAGGAGCAGTTGCAAAATTAAAGAGCAAAGTGAAATCGTGAAATTGAAATTCAAGCCAATTCAGAGCAATTCAAAGTCAGAGTCACCTTCTTTGAAGTTCATTGATTGATTCTTGATCATTTTGCGTAAGCTTAATTGCATTAGAAGCCCCAACGGAGAGGCTCCGTTAGGTAATTTACTTTTCAAAATTTCTCACTTAATAGGCATCAATTTCACGCCATTCTTGTTGCATATTAAAGTCCTACATATTTAGGCAGATTTTGAATAGGTTAGGTTGATGTTTGTGCAAATTCAATCATGATGCTTGAAACTTTGATGCTTCAATTCTCCTAATTCTTGAGTGGTAAATGGAAACTAGACTTGGATTCATGTTCTACATAACGTGAGGATCAGTTTGGTATAAAATTTTGTGCATTTTGGTGAGGTTTTGGATCTCCAGTTCTGGCCTTCTCACCAGAGAAGATGATCGGAATAGTGAGATCCACCGTCTGGTTTGTTTTCCGTCCAAGCTGACATGTGCGCGTTTGAATCTTTGACCGGCGATGATGAATGGCTGAGATTTAGTCTGACTTGCCAGCGTGCATTCGTTGACTGCCACGAGTAAAAATGAAACACGTTGTTTCGTTTGGGGATTCAGATTGTATTGGTTTGGGCCTAACACACTAATTGCACCCCACTTGCATCTTGGCCCAGTGAAATGAACGGTGGAAATTGCTATTTAGCAAGCCTTCTTTTTTTTTTCTTTTTTTTTTCTTTTTCTTTTTCAATCTGTTTTGATTTTAATCCAATAAAAATAGTTCCAAGTGTTATAAAATTCCCCAAAAATAGTTTTTAGAAACTTAAATGTGTTAAATAATTTTTAGAATTTTTTATTTTTAATTTCCTTTTATTTTTTAATTAAAAATGGAATTAATGCTTGGAAGTGTTTTTATTTGATTTAAATTGCTTCTTTCTTGTTCTTGATTTGTTTCTTGATCCATATCTCTCTCCAATGATTGAAATTTCTTTATCATATCCTTGATGTGTTGAAGAATTTTATAGGACAATTTTCCCCTGGTTCAAGTCACTTTGGTTTGACTTTTATGGCATTTTGTTTGACCCTCGATTATTCCATTTCAAAGTGGTACACCTTAGGGATTTATTTCTTTTAGTGGTGCTTTGACAAAACATTGCCCTTGAGCTTTTGGCCTCTGGTTTCCAACATTTTTATGAACTTCTTGCATTTTATTTGGATTTAATTGAGCCTTTTTCCTATTTTTGAGGATACTTACAAGTTAGGTTACTTCTAAGGGAGGTTCAAACAAGCACTTGACCTAGTTTGATTTGGAAATGACTTTTATGGATCCATTGAACTCCTAACTCTTATTGATTCATATTGTTATCATGTTAAGTTGTTTGGATGTTCATTTTTAGGTCATAAACTTGTATATTTCTTGTTGAGATTTGCATTCCATTGAGGCATTCCATGTGGTTTCCAAATGTTGAATGTGTTGAATGACTTAGGTCTTCTTCCATGCCTTTGCTTGCATTCTCTTTTGATGTATGTGCTTTTTGTTTTGTGCATCTTCTCTTCTCATCCCCACCTCTGTCCAATGACTTTGGGATCCCATTTGAGATAGCTTAGTCCCTCCTTTGGAGGCACTTGAAGCATGTCATGAATGGTGCTTCCTTGAGGGCTTCTTTTGTTTATTTGTTACATGATTTTGGGCTTGCCTTTGGTTGAGTGCCCTTATGAGCTCCTTTGGTTCTCATATTGCCTCCCATTCTCCCATTCAATTATTTCCTATTCTCCTTTCTTTTGGTTTGGCTTTGGGCATTGTGGTTGATGTGCAAATGGTTGTAGGATTTATTCTCCCAGTTTCATCCCATTTTTGTGTGCAATTGTGTGCTTTCTTTTGGATTACTTTCTTCTTTGCTTTTGCATTTCTTCTTACATTAATAAAGGTTCACATGTGCTTGTGGAGTTGTTTACCCCATACTTTTTCCTCCCTTTGCTTGTGTGTTGCATTGCATATGCATCCTTGCATTTCTCTTATTTCATGCTTCCTTCTTCTTCTTCTTTCTTCTTGGCCATGTTCCCTTAGGATCTCTAATCTCTTGAGATTATGATAGACCTTAGGCTTTAAACCATGTATGACAACATTAGTTAGCATTCTCTTTTATCCCAATCATAGGTGCATTTTGTATGAGAACACTAGGTTGAGTCTTAGTCTCCCTTTAGAGTGTGTTTCTCTTCTCACCTTGAAAATACTTTCAAAACACATAATAAAGGTTAAGGATTGTTGTACGTTACTGTTGCACCCAAAATTTTGACCCCTTAGATCTTCATCATCATTTTAGGATCATACTAATTTGATTATCTAACCTTAACCTATTTCATGTTGGTCTTTGTCAAGATACAGGTGAATTAGGGTTCCGTACAGCCGGGAATCGAGGTCGATGGTTTAATCAGTCAATGTATTGGATTGATTCTCCATGAACTAAGTCTCCACATCATCAAATATACTCCATTGGGTCATGTATGAATCCAATTTGAGGTTGTCACCCAAAGATTAAAGATAATGCAGTCCAGGATCCCCGATTAGGGTTTTCGATAAGGAAAAGTCAACTGTAGTTTGACTTTTGATTTAAAGGTGTTCCAATGGTGGGATCAAGGTCCATGAATTTCATATGGCTTAGTGAAGTCCACTCAAGAAGTTTCAAGGCCTCAAAAGACCCAGAACATCAACAGTCGACGCGGTAGTCATCAATCGATCGTTTGGTTGACCAAAAAGTCAACTCTTCAATCATAAGGAATTTGATCTCAAAGTATGAAGAAAAAATGTTCCTGGTAACATATTACACCTATCCATGAAGTTTCATGACCATTGGATCAAGGATTGAGGAGTAATCGAGAAATCGGGAAATTAGGGTTTTGAAAGGGGCAAGACCATAACTCCCTAACCACGCATCCAATTGAGTTGGTTCAAAGCTTGTTGGAAAGGTCTTGGCAAGTCCTAAAAAAGTCTCACAGTGGTCCATGGGCAGAAAATGAGTAGATTTGGAGTTATGGCCAAAATCATCACAAGAGGGAGAAAACACTTAAAAAAATTCTAAGTTGATGGCCTTTTTAGGCATGTTTTCAGCCAACTTTGAGTGGATTTTTGACCTAGTTCCACTTGGAATCTGAAGATCATGAATGTTGTAGAGCTCCATGAGGGCTTTCCAAAAAGTTATAGAACTCCTCCAAAGCCCTTGTGAGCTGGGAGTTTTGAATGAAGCAAGTTGGGCCCAAACACTTGAAATGCAGCATATCCAAACTTGGCATAAACTCATTCCTCAACTATTCAGTTTATTTCCAATCATGGTCTGACATCTAATTTGATGTATTATAGAGTATGCTAGGAGAAATCAGAAGAATCCATGAGCAAATCCCAAAGAATCATCCAAGACCATTATTTAAATGAGATAAGTTGTAAAGTTACATTAGGAGAGAGAATGTTTTAGACTGCAGTAGGTAATATCTTACTTTGTTGTATATAGGTCACTTCTATCAGCTCCAAGCTAGCTGGTTTTAGAGATTAAAAGGCATTCTTCACAAGATTTACAATGCATACTTCACAAGTTGTCCTCACTTTTCCTTGCCTATAAATAGAGGTTTCCTCTATGTTAAAACACACACCAGAGCACTTTAAAACCCAAGAGAAAACCATAGCTCTCTCATCTTTCCTTGCTTTACTTGTAAGTGAAGAAAAGGTTCCAAAGCTCCTCAAAAATCTGCCTTGAACAGTTTGCCTTCCAAAACCATTCCCACACACTAAAACTCATTGAAAACCATCTGCACAATCCACAAATGATGTGTGGAAGGTGTTCAAGCTCTTAAACCATTCCAAAACTCCATATTCTCAAAAGTCAACTTTCAACCAAACAAAGTTTGACTCTTCAGCCAAAATCAGATAAAATCCTGCTCAGGCCTATTTTAATCACCTCAGCCCTCCAAAAACATTTGGTTTAAGTTGCACCAACTATCAAGAACCCTCAGGACCTTCCTCATCACTTGTTTTGAGATCTGTCACAAAGTTCACTCATTTACTTCAAGTGCAAGAAAAACTGTGTTTTCATCAAGGCATTGATTGGATATCAGTTGGAAGTCTTCAAGGTTTTCCCTACTGTATAAGCTTGGTTGGAGGTCTACAAGAGGTTAGTAGTCACTATCTCATTCAGAAATTGTCATGAACATGCCTAGCTTGCTTTAGTTGCAATGTTTTTTAAGAATGAATACAACTCATGTATTGAATCTGTTTCTGTTTTGTTTGATTTGCTCCTTCATGTATGTAACACTCTTTAGTCACTATGATGTGGTGCTTGTGTGTTTGTGTTTTGAAACCCCTTGAGACATTACCTTAAATCATGTGTGAACAGTAGGAGGGTATACTTGCAACTGTTTAGGTGAGCAGTTTTGGATCTAATCTTGATCTTTTCCATTTGAGAACAATGTTGCTGCTTTTGTTTAGATTAAATGCGAGTTCCATGATTAGGTGTTGGTGATAGATTTTTAGCATTGGAGGATCTTGCTGGTTTATATTTAACGCTGCTCTTGATATGCTTGATTTTTTCTGTTTGAATCTAGCATAGGGCAGTTTCTGTTAAGTTCTTGTATGTGCAAACTGTATGCATATGTCCTTTGTCTTGTATGTGCAAATAGGCTTTTATTATATCTTGTATGTGCTGAATGTCTTGGATATGTTCATGTTTTTATCATGCCATGTCTTATTATATCTTGATGTTAATCGTAAGTGCTTTTCTGTCATGAATGTTGTTTATGCTTATCAAAGGTTCTATGTCTTAATGCCTTAAGCTCAAGCCACTTTGTATTGATTAAGATAAGATGATGTTTGTGATTTTGTTGCAGCATGTCATTACAGCCCCTTGTTTCTTAAGTTTATTTGATTGTTTATTAGATCAAATTCCTATGTGTTTAATCCATGATATGTTGTTTGAGTGTGTATTGAAGCTTGATTGTTTGTTAATTCTACCATTCTGTTTCAACCAGTCTAATATTTTCAGTCCATACATGTAAGTTTGCAACTGATATGTCATTCCCAAATCTAGTGCCTTGTTGATGAATCCTTCTGTGAAATCTTTGCATATACCATGATTATAATGTGTGCAAATCTGTTTTTGAACTGGATTGCCACTGTTTCATTCTCTAATTTCCAAAATGCATCTCAACTGTTTTTGAAAAACTGATTGTTGCTTAACATGGTCATGGCCAATGTTGAAGTGATTCACCTAGATGCTGTTGAAACACATCTTGATCTATGATGATCAACATTCCCATGTTGTTTTGAATTTGCTGTTAAGTTGTCTAATTTTGTTGGATTTGGTAAAGACATTGGGATGATTCATGTGATACTGTTGAGGCCTCTTTTGATTCATGATGACCAATACTATTTTGTTGTCAAATGATTATAACCATCATGATATATATACATTGAAGTTTGATGCTTGACATTGTCATGCCAAGTGTACCTCTGTTATAATTTGAACTACTTCTTTTTGTTTGGTTTATGCTTGTTGACATGAGAATATAGTATCATTTGAATCATGTTTTATTAGATAATTGACATTGTCATGTTCATTTTGCATCAATTGCTGTCAACATTAGGTTTGTGTACTAGGGCTTGTAATCTTTGCTAGGGTGAAGTGGTGACTGTTATTTTAATGCATTGTAGTAGGGTTTCTTTTAATCATGACATGTCCATATTTTGTTTGTGTTGTCAACTGTGATAAGCATGTATCTACCTTTCCCATGTATGCTTTAATGTCTTGTAAATCATGTTTGAAATCTGTCATGAAATTGCCTGTTAGCATCATAGATCAATGATTTGAATGTTTGTGTTAACATGTCATGCTTATTCTGTTACAAGATCAATTGTCATTTAGAGATAGCACTGTTGTTATAAGATACCAATTGTCATTGGCTTGTGAGTTGTTATGTTCATGAAGTATTAGGACTAATTGTTGAATGATGTTAACATGGTCATGTTAGGATTCACAGTAGTGCTGTTAGAGCTGTCTAATTCATGAACAACTGCTATATAATGCTGCTACCACCCATTACTTCCAACCATTGTCAATTTTGCTCTTTTTGCTATTTGTAAACAAAGAACCTTGTTGTGTAATGCTGATTAGGTCTTGGTTTGAAGGCACTGTTTTTAGAATTCATCATAAATGTTATTTCAAGATGTAATGCATTGATCTATGATGATTGACATGGTTGCATCTATTGCTGCTAAGAACTAGGTTCTCCTGCTAGAATCTGTCTGTGTTTACTATCATAGAGTTGTAATTTTCATTTAAAGCAATGTATTGAATTGATGTTTGATTTGGCATAGTAATGACCAAAGACTGGCTGCTGCTTCTGTATAGTTGTTATGCTGTTTGATCTATTGCAAAACCAATTAAACATGTGTAGAAGTGCAAGCTTGTTAGGCTGTTTGGTTAGGCCAAGTTGTCAAGGTGTGAGAACTGTATGTGTGTGTGTTTTGAGAGTATCATTGTTGTAGGCTTCATTATGCATTTTTGTTTGACATTTTGATTTGACGAAAACAAGAACTTACTGTCAGTTTCTATTTTAAGGTTAGTCAACCTTTTGTGCTATCATTCTTCATTTAAGATTTCTTGCAATCTATGTATGTATGAGTTCATGTCTTGATAGAGTGTGAATCATTGGATGTGTGTTCATGTTTTGAAGCATGGGATGCTACATCATGAGAATGATCTTCTTTTCTAAAACAACATTTCAAACTATTGATCCATAGCTGCAACATACATATCAGTTTCTGTGTTGATGAGTTTTTTAGTTCTTTTTGAGTCTAGAATCCATAAAATATATGTTTAGAGTTTGTGTATGGTGATCTCATGGGATGAATCGGTTTGGCTTAAGTCATGACTTCCAAAATGCATTTTCAAAGCCTCCATCTGCATTTACTTTCGTGTTTCAATTTGTGTGTTTTGTTTGGAAATATTAATGATACCATCTGATTCCCCTTCAAATTTCATGTGGTTTAGACTCAAATTTTGTGAAATTTGGTTGTGTTTTGGTCGAATTTGAATGAAACTGTTTTGACACAAACTTGCCTTGGATTTGTCTTGCCTGGCCCAGAATACTTTACTTGTTTAGTTTAAGTATTAATCGGGTGGCATAATACATGAATGGATCGCCACCCTAGTGGTTATGCCTTGCATTTTATGTATCTTGCCATTGCCATTGTCTTCTGTTCGATCCTCAGCGAGGATCACCTTTTTTAACATTTCACATTTTTTTCATGTTTTATTTATTTTACTTTACCTTTCCAAATGAAAACCACACGCGCGTGTTAGATGGATTGGCAAAGTTTTGGACTTGTAATCAAAAGGTTGTGAGTTCAAGTCTTGGTGAAGAGACTCCTTTTTTTAATTACTAAAATCTTTGTTTTTTTCTTTAAAACTTCAAAGTAGCACAACTTTATCAATTTTTATCAATTTTGAATGGTTCTTTTTGCTAATGTCTTGTATTGCTGCATATTTTCATTTGGTATGTAAAGAATTCTATAATTTTCATTTTAGAAACACTTTACACTAAAAGAAAGTCATGCTTCATTTTTAGGGTTTTTTTACCCTCCTCTCTTTCAATCTTCCTTTCAAAACTTTTGATTCCTTTTCTTGAGTTTGATTTTGCACTTGATGTGAGCATTGTTTGTCAACTCTTTTGTGTATGTGATTTTGATTTCAACTTTTGCTTGTAAGCATTGTAATTGATTCATTTCTACAAACATTTAAAATCCCCGTGAATTTTGAACCATTTATCAAGTTATAACTTGTTTGCATGGTTGTTACCTTTATCTTTGTCAAGACATGTCTTTGGTTTTCACCTCTTGTGCTTAAGTCTTGTAAAAAACCCTTCATGATATTGTGATATCCTTATACCTTATTTTGGTTGTAACCATTCATCCTGATTGAAATCTTTGCTTATTGTAATATGCTTGCTTATTCTTGGTTGTAACCATATCTCTTTATATTCATCATGTTTGAATGTTTATGCTTTGTTAAGTTTATTTCCCTAAGTGATAAAACTCTTTAGTTCTCATCCAAGTTGCCTCATTTCTACCCTTCCAAAGGAAAGTCTCTCTATTGACCTTTGGGTCATAGATGGCTCATTACCCTCCCTTGACTTTGTAAAGTCATCTATACACTTAGTTAAGTTAGGACTTAGCCATTAGACTTTGTTTAAAGTATTAAAAGCTTACCCTTTGTTAGGAGTGCTCTTTCAATTAGAACTTGAGATAGAGTTTGTTAACTCTGTAAGAATCATGGAGATGATTACTTACTCCCCTTTCTTGAGTGTTCAATGTAGATCTAGAGAGTTTGGATAAACTCTACACAAGCATTGTGATGTTTGTTCCCCCCTTGAACCTTGATCATAATCAAGTGTTCTTCATCCCTAGTGAGGTGAACTACGATTGCTCTGATTCTATCCTAGTTAGGATACATAGGCAGAGGACGCGATGTCTTTGCGAGCAAATTTAGAAACTATCCTTAGGTCTTAACCTTCACATTCTACCCAATCCCAAACCATAGAAAACATTTAACAATTATTAGCATGCAAACAAATAAAAGATTCCTGTAGAGTACTATAAATGTTTAGGATGTGAAATACCTATCCTAGCCATAACCAACCCCCGATCCCCGAATCTCTTAGCGTTGTTGTTACATCATGCAAAAGGTTCTTTATTTCTTTAGACCCTTCCTTTGGATAAATTAATGTCCGGTTGTGAATTTAAGAATTAAAGATTCAAGTTAATCAATAGTTTGGTATCATGATTCTCACCGCAACAGAAATGGCGACTTCACTGGGGAGACTTAAAACTTGAGGGTTTAGCCTATTTTGTTTGATTGTATGCTATATTTGTAAATATTTGCTTAACATGTATATTTGTAAATATATTTGTTTATATTGTGGATATTGGGTACTTTGAGTGCTGAGGCAGACCTATACCCGGACTTGAGTGCACTTATGATAGGATGGTGGTATATTCAAGAAGGCTTATAGGGAATTCTCAACCAAGCTAACTTGAGAAACCACCGCTCAGTGGAGGCCGTCTTGAGAGTTATTTTTATTGAACGAGTATTCGTGAAAACATTGCTACTTTCGACGAAGGAGCCCGTGACACTGTGGACTTTTAGATTACATTTTATCCCACTTTGGCCTTATTAGGACGTAGTGCGATGGCTATAAGGAAGTATTTCCGAAATAGTTGATACGCGATACTACACTTGGACGAGACTCTCTTGAGAATATTGTCGATTACCAAGTGATTTGGGAAATTGATAATATTCGAAAGATGGGTTGTTGACTCTGAGAACCTCTTAGAACCCTGTTCTACAGGTTTGAGAATCCATATTACACACCTTTTAGGATGGGTAGACCATGGCTCCACGCTCGTGTCCTCTAAACCTAGGATTTTGTTTGTGTGCATATGTGTGATCTTTGCTTGCCTGTGTTTGTGCATTTTTTCATTCATGGAACTCAGACTTTTGTTTGTAAATATCAAGTTCGTTATGGATGGTGAAAGAAACAAAACTTTGAAGTACACTTACAAGGGTTTTAACTTAGATGACCTAAGGAGGTTGAGCACCTTGGAGACAGATCTAGAGGGATTCCAAAGTAGGTATGGGAAGTTGTTGTTACTATTGAAGGTAAAGATGGATATTGGACTTCTTTCCACGCTTCTCCAGTTCTATGATCCAATCTACCATTGTTTCACCTTTCCCGATTATCAGCTAGTACCCATGCTAGAAGAATACTCCTATTTGGTTGGATTGCCCATTCTTGATGAGTCTCCTTTTCCAATCATGGAGAAGGACCCTAAGGAACAAGATATTGCCAAAGCTACATGTTTGGGTTTGATTGATATTCAAAAAAATATGACTACAAAAGGAGGAGTTTTTGGGTTAAGTGCCGAATTTTTGGTTGAGAAAGCTCAATACTATGTAGATCATTTGAGCATGGATGCATTCGAGGCTATCCTTACCTTGCTTATTTATGGTATCTTTTTGTTCCCTAGCTTCGAGAATTTTGTGGATCTCAATGCCATTAAAATCTTCTTGAAGAAGAACCCTGTGCCTACTTTGCTAGCAGATGCATATCATTCTGTTCATCTAAGGAATTTTCATAATGGAGGGATGATTACTTGTTGCGCTCTTTTATTATACAAATGGTTCATTTCACATTTTCCTAAAGCTAACACTTTTTGGGATCCGAAGAAAGGTTGGTGGTCACAGAAGATCATGGGTCTCACTCACTTCGATATCGATTGGTACAGTCGTGACTATGATGGAACAATGATCATTAACAATTGTGGAGATTTTGGTAACGTACCTCTTCTTAGTACTAATGGAGGAATCAGTTATAATCCAGTTCTCGCTCTTCGACAATTAGGATATTCTTTGAAGGACAAACCCAATAGTGTTCATGTGGAAAACATTTTCTTCAAAGAAGAGAAGAATAGTCAAGAGCTGAAAGAGAAGATTCTAAAAGCTTGGAGTCATCTGCACAAGAAAGGGAAGAAGGACCTTGGAAAACTTAATTGTGTCTCTTTGGAACCATACCTCCAATGGGCCCGAAAGAGAGCCATCGCATTGAAGATGCCTTAAGCAAGAACTCATGGCTTTGAAGGAGGAACGCACCTTGGTCTTCATGTCTGAGGAAGAAAAGCTGAAAATTGCCTTGGGTAAAGCGCGACAAACAGAAAACGCTTGGAAGTACAAGTATCAAGTGGTCGTTGAAGAAAATACAGAACTCCAGAAACAACTACAGTCGAAGAATGAAGAAGTACTCTCTTGTAAGAAGAGGAAAGCACAAGAGGATTTGTTTTTTTCTAGTCCCCAGTCTACTCCGTGGAAATTGATTATGGATAAGCTCATTCTCGAGAAGGCTCAGATGGAAAAGGAGATCGAGAAGCTCAACATGAGGCTGCTAGGGGAACCTTCTTAGGATTCATTAGCTTTTATTTAGCTTTCTGCTTAAAACTCTTGTAAGAGGAACCGATATTTTGTAATCCAATCTTATTGATCAATGAATTTAAGTCTATAGGGCCTTTTGATGTTTGCAAATATCTGAGTTCCATGACACTTTGTGCATATGCATCCGCATTCTCATATTTTCTAATCATTCAAGGAAATTCAAACTTTTTTTCTGCAGACAACAACATGGTAAGACGAGGCATGCTCCCTTTCCCTGATTTGAAGTTGGGCAACCTTAGGATGCTGGCAGGCCTTGTTAGGAATCCCGCCGCATTCATCGCAAAGTACGGAGATCTTCTACCATTGCTTAGCACTCAAGTTAACAAATTTATGCTGCAGGCCCTTGTTGAATTTTATGACCCAGTGTACCATTGCTTCATCTTCCCAGATTTTCAGCTACTACCAACCATAGAAGAATATACTGACTACCTAAAAATTCCGCTAACCATCACAGCTCCTTATGGAAAACCAAAAAGAAGAGACTTGGCCAAAGCATTACATCTTAGGCCAGAAGAGTTACCGACTATGAGAGCAAAGGGGGGATTCTATGGAATGGAGGCAGGACCATTGATGGAAATGGCTGAATTTCACTATGAAAGTATAAATTTGGGTATTTTCGAAGCCATTTTAGCATTTCTGATATACGGCCTATATCTCTTTCCAAGTTGTCATGATTTCATCAACGAGGAGGCTATTCGTCTCTTCATCATCAGGAATCCTGTGAATTAGACACTAGCAGACACATACGTGGTCATCCACCGCCACGCGTTATATGACCTCGGACAGTTCTCATGTTGTATCGCATTGCTCGACATATGGTTCACCTCCCATTTGCCCAAAACTCACGTCCTCTGGAGCCTTTATAGCAAGAATGCATGGATTACAAAGCTTATCACTCTCAAACACTTTGATATCACTTGGTATGATCCCAGTCTTGGTAATCTAGCTATGATCCCCAACTGTGGGGACTTCCCTAACGTACCTCTCATTGGAACAAAAGGAGTCATCAGCTACAACCCATTCATGCTCAACGTCAGTATGGGTATCCAACCGGGCCGGAGCCCGAGCCAGAGCTGCTAAGACCTTACTTTTGTGAAATAGGTTGCAACCCAGAGTTAAAAGCTCGCGCCAACTACTCTTGGAATCACCCTCACATCCAAGGGATAACGGCAATGGAGAACATAAGCTGCTTAACTACCAGAGCTTACCTAGTTTGGTCGAAGGAAATAGCTTTGACAATGTTCTACACTCGTGATCATGAGATAACAATGGAACCAGAAGTCCCTGTGATTAGGGAGGAGTTGAAGTATGCCTTGATCAAAACAAAGCGCGAAAATGAAGACCTGTGGGAGATCATTCGCCAGTATCAAGCTCGCACCGAAGATCAAGAAGGAGAAGGATCATCTTGTTAGAATGATCAATGTTTCACCATTTCCTGTTTTCCCTAAAAAGGATTGTAACCCTATGTTGCATTTACTTTCGCATTTTTGGTTGTAAGAAAGGTCTTGCTTTTTAGCAAGAGCCATCCATTGTAACAAATTTCGAAATATCAATGAAAAAATGCTTTTTAAAGCACGTCGTTACATGTTATTCCCTTTTTTGTTTGTAAACAAAAATTATTTTTCCTTGAATGGTTTGTGCATTTGCATTCGCATCTCGTCCCGCATTTGTCTTGCATTCGAGTTCCGCAGCTCATCCGTTGTTCTTGTGTCAGAGAGGGAAATTCACGCTGAATTAACACAAATATAACACCCGGGCCCAAGCTCAGCGCAGGATGGCAGCCAATGATCAAAGAATCGACCAGATAAACAATGACATCGAGGGGATTAAGGACAATGTTGGTCAGATCATGGAAGTTCTTAATATGATTAAAGAGAAGATGGATATGCAGGTTACAGTGGTTTCTGAAGTCGCTACAGCAGCAACAAGCCTTCCAACGGCTCCAGTTATGACAACCGAGTTCCCATTTGGCATGTCCATGGATTTCCTACCACCAGTCAACAATCCTCAACCATCCAGCTTTCAACCACAAGTCGGTCCAATGGCGAAAAATCCCATCTTTACTCAGGCGGGGGGACCAACTCATGTCCGACCTATTTTTAACCACCATCCAATCTTTGATATACCATACGGTTCCAAAGCGGAAGACGAGAAGCATGAAAAGCTAAGAGTAGAGATGGATATCATGGCCAAAAGAATGAGAGCCATTGAGGGGAGTAACTTTTTTACGTCAGATGCCAAAGACATGTGTTTGGTATCCGGATTAGTATTCCCACAAAAGTTCAAAACGCCCGTGTTTGATAAGTACGAGGGAACTACTTGTCCCAAAGTACATTTAATCATGTATTACAGGCGGGTGGCTCCACACATTGAAAATGAAAAATTGTTGGTGCACTGTTTTCAAGACAGTCTCAAAGGAGGGTCAGTCAAATGGTACTTAAGCCTGGACCAAGCAAAAATCCATGGTTTTCAAGATCTTTCAGATACTTTCATCCAGCAGTACAAATATAACATGGATCTGGCTGCAGATCGCCGTTAACTCCTCAGTATGATGCAAAAAAACACCGAGACTTTCAAAGAATATGCGCAAAGGTGGCGCGGGACTGCCGCTCCGGTTGAACCGCCTCTAACTGAAAAAGAGCTAGCAGACTGGTTTGTAGACACAGTCAGACCAGAGTTCTACGAGAGATTAATCAGCAGCATTACTACCAACTTCTCTGACATTGTTGCAGTAGGAGTCATGGTCGAAGCTGGTTTGAAAAGTGGAAAGGCGACAACTCCAAATTCCAGTTCAAGCGCGAATGTTGCCAAGAAGCCGACTAACAACTTCCACAAGACGAAGGAGGGTGATGTAAGCGTCACGACTTAAGTGAAAAAGGCGCAAAGTTCAAGGAATCATCGCTAACAATATTATCCATCATCTTACGTAGCAGCTGTAACACCTGTTTTTCAACAGTCGTCTCAGCAGGGTACTTAACAAGGGGCATCCAATCATCAACAACAATATCATCCCAATCATCAACAACAGTATCATCAACAAGGCTAGCAGCCTCAAAACAGGGCTCCGAGGGCCAATTACCAAGGAAATCAGCCAAAGATACAACCCATCCCTATGAGTTACGCTGAATTATTCTGAATGCTAATAGAGAGGGCTTGTCAAGACGAGGAAATTAGGTGTTCCACCTAACCCTTTGCCATACTACTACAATGCCAACGCACACTGTTTATTCCATGAAAACGCTCCGGGACATGACCTAGAAGGATTCTTTGCGCTCCAACACCTTGTTCGTGAGTTGATCGAAAAGAAGATTCTGTCTTTCGAAGACAACCACCTGAATGTAAAGGATAATCCTCTACCAAACCATGGTGGAGTGGATGCTACCACTGAAGAGGGGGAAGGGTCTGAAACTAAGACTGTTACCACCATTGACGAAATCAAAGTGTCATTGGTAGAATTGCACAAACGTCTCGCTCAAGCTTGGACGCTTAAAACCTCTCATGAAAAATGTGAGCAATGTATGTTGAATCAACAAGGTTGTGACCTTGTACAAAAGGATATTCAAACAATGCTCGAGCAAGGAATGTTAGAGATCGCTAGCAGGAAGAAAAAAGAAGATATAGTGGTAATCGAACATGTGTTCAATATACCCGAAGAGCCTAGCAAAAGAGCCATTTTCAGAAATACCAACAACAACAACAAAAGCATCCGGCGAGTGTTCCGTAACGATGTGCCACCAAAATTTGGGAGGGATCAATCCAGATTTGAACCAAGGAGAGGATCTAGACCTCACCTAAGGGCCATAACACCAAGAGAGGATCATTCGTGGTGTGAAGAAATTTTCAAGGAATGAAAACAAGTAAATATAGCCAATATCGCCGGTGGAAGTAAAATGACCTGAAGCGGTCGTGTGTATCAACCACGAGCGAATAATGCAGTTCCTCCACCAACGGTTCCCACTCCAAAAGCTGTTTCCCCTAAAGAATCCATTCCAAAGGAATCTGTCACTAAGGAACCTATTGTCAAAGGAAAAGAGAACCTTAGAAATGATGAGGAAGAATTTCTGCGGATTATTCGTCGAAGTGACTACCGAGTGGTAGATCAGCTAAACCAGACGCCATCCAAAATCTCAGTCATGTCATTACTGTTGAGTTCTCCAGCACATCACCAAGCTTTGCTAAAGATCCTAACGCAAGCTCATGTGACCAAGGACATCACAGTGGGGCAGTTCGACTCTATTGTGGCAAATATTACAGCCTGTAATACTTTAAGCTTTGATGACAATGATTTAACAGCTAAAAAATGCAAGCACAATCGTGCTCTGCATGTATCAATTAATTGTGAAGAGGATACATTGTCTAGGGTGCTTGTTGATACATGATCCACACTCAATGTGATTCCAAAGAGAACATTAGCTAATCTTGCTTATCAAGGTGCTGATATGAGACCAACATCTCTTGTGGTGAATGCGTTTGATGGTTCCAGAAGGGATGTAATAGGAGAGGTTGACCTTCCTATCATGATAGGTCCACAAGTCTTTGAAATCACCTTTCAAGTAATGGACATCAATCCAGTCTATAGCTGTCTACTAGGGAGGCCATGGATACATGCAGCGGGCGTTGTAACCTCTACCCTCCATCAAAAGATGAAATTTATTGTTGATGATTAGTTGGTCATCATTCACGGAGAAGAGGATCTGATGGTGATCAACCTATCCTCTTTTCGATACATCGAAGCGGATGAAGATTCACTCGAAACAACTTTCCAAGCGCTAGAGATAGCCCACGTTGTTCTGGTAGACGAGTCTGATATAACTCGTGGTCCATCCTTCACTTCTGTTCAGAGTGTCAAAGTTGCGCTGAAAGCTGGAATCCCGTTGGGATGGGGAGAGATATTGAAGTCAACGCTCGAGCAAAGAATGATCGACAAGGGTTGGGTTACAAACCAACTCTCGAAGAAAAGCCAGAAGAAAGCATCATGAGCAAGAAGTCATTGAAAGAGATTTTTACTAGTGGCGGACTGCAAATAAACGCTATCATTGCTGAGGAGGAGGATTTTGATCTTGATCATTTGATAATTTGAGGAGGAGCAGCTCTACGCAATTGGGAGGCTGTGGAAATTCCTGTCTTTTTACCATTAGAGTAATTCATTTTGCTTGTGAGCTTTGTGTTTTTCTTTAAAAAGTTCCCGACCTTGCCCATGGCCTGCGAATTAATTTGTATGGGCCAATTTGCAAATTGGAAAAATCTATGAATGAAAAGTGTTTTTGTTAAAGCTCTTGTTTATTTCCTGCTTATCATTTTCACTCTTTTTGTTAAAAGGAAAAATGACAACTTTTTTTGAAAACGTAAAAGCAACCCTTCATCTGCATGTCTGTGTGTGTGTGTCTAATCATTCCTAAAAATAAAACATGTAGAACACTTCCATTACCCACAAAATCCCGTGATCCTTCAGTTCCTTCTACTAGTGGTTCATCTGTCTTCCAAGCCGAAGAAGAGAATGATGAAGAATTAGAAGTCCCAAAAGAATTGAAGAGGATGACTGAATATGAAGACGCTTATCTCCATTCGTACAAAGAGCATATTGAGGTCATCAACTTGGGGCCGAAGAAGACAAAAGAGAAGTCAAGATTGGGGCATCGTAGGGGCCAGAAGTCAAAAGCAGGCTAACATCACTCCTTAAAGACTATGTTGACATATTCGCTTGGTCTTATCAAGATATTCCAGGGTTGGACACCGACATTATTATGCATAAGCTCCCCTTAAAGCCAGAGTGTTCTCCGGTCAAGCAAAAACTTCGCAGATCAAGACCATACATGGCTCTTAAGATCCGAGATGAAGTCAAGAAACATATTGACGCAGGCTTTTCAGCAGTATCCAAATATCCGGAGTGGGTGGCAAACATCGTGTCAGTCCCAAAGAAGGATGGCAAAGTCAGAATGTGCGTCGACTATAGGGATCTAAACAAAGCTAGTCTGAAGGAAGATTTCCCTCTACCACATATCGATACTTTGGTGGATAATATAGCTAGTTTCGCAGTGTTCTCATTCATGGACGGATTTTCTGATTATAATCAAATAAAGATGGACCCGACCGACATGGAGAAGACGACCTTCATCACACCCTGGGGCACCTATTGTTATAAGGTCATGCCTTTCAGTTTGAAAAATGCAGGGGCAACATATCAGAGGGCCATGGTCACACTCTTCCATGATATGATGCACAAAAAGATTGAAGTATGTGTGGATGACATGATCGCAAAGTCTCGAAGCGAAGAAGACCATTTGGATCATCTGTTAAAGCTATTTGAGAGACTCCAAAAGTACCAACTAAGGCTAAACCCAGCTAAATGCACCTTTGGGGTTTGCTTAGGCAAATTACTCGGCTTCATCATTAGTCAACGCAGAATTGAAGTGGATCCTGACAAGGTCAGAGCAATCCAAGAGATGCCTGCTCCTAAAACAGAGAAACAGGTCAGAGGTTTCCTTGGACGTTTGAATGACATCTCCAGGTTCATCTCCAATCTAACTCCTACTTGCACACCGATTTTCAAGTTGTTACGAAAAGATCAGGCGGTGGTCTGGAATGAAAACTGTCAGTCAACATTTGAGAAAATCAAGCAGTATTTACAAGAACCTCCAGTGTTGATTCCTCCTGTGCCTGGAAGACCATTGTTCATGTACATGACAATATTAGAAGATTCGATGGGTTGTGTCTTGGGCCAAACTGATGAGTTGGGAAAGAAAGAGCAAGCAATTTACTATCTGAGCAAGAAGTTCACCGATTGCGAGAGTCGTTACTCTCTGCTAGAGAAAGCCTGTTGTGCTTTAGCATGGGCTGCCAAGCGCCTAAGACAGTATATGATCTGCCACACCACAATGCTGATTTCTAAAATGGACCCTATCAAGTACATCTTTGAAAAACCAGCTCAAACTGAAAGATTGGCCAGATGGCATATGCTCTTATCAGAGTATGATATTCAGTATGTTGCTCAAAAGTCTATCAAAGGAAGTATCTTGTCAGAACACCTTGCAGAGCATCCCATGGAAGATTATCAACCACTCAAGTTTGAGTTCCCTGATGAAGATGTGATGTACATTCAGCGCACGAAACCATAACCTAGTCCTGAAGAAGGTCCTGAGCCTGGATCCCGGTGGGAAATGATGTTCGATGGAGCGTCAAACAAAAATGGACATGGTATTGGGGCTGTTTTGAAAAATCCAACTGGAGGGTATACCGTTGTCATAACCCGACTTTGTTTCTCGTGTACTATTAACATAGCCGAGTATGAAGCCTGCATCTTAGGATTGGAAGCTGCCATTGATCTTCGCATTAAAATCTTAGAAGTAATTGGTGATTCTGCATTGGTGATCTATCAGCTCAAAGAAGAATGGGAGACTAGAGATGAAAAGTCGATCCCTTACAAAGCTCATATCCTAGAGATGGCCAAATATTTTGATGAGATTACCTTCAAGCATGTACCAAGAGCGGAAAATCACATCGCTGATGCATTAGCCATGATGGCATCAATATGGAAGGTCCAGTTTGTTAACGAGGCGCCTCTGATTCGAATTGAGCGAAGGACAGTGCCAGCATATGTTATGACAATAGATGAAGAGCCTGATGAGAAACCTTGGTTCCACGACATCAAGAACTTTCTTCAAAATTAGGAATATCCAGCTGACGCATCCAAAATCGACAAAAGAGCCATACGAAGATTGTCGGCTAAGTCCTTCATCAACAATGGCACCCTTTACAAGAGAAACCACGACATGGTTTTTCTTCGATGTGTCGATGAAAAAGAAGCAAGTCTTGTAATGACTGAAGTGCACGAAGGAACATTCGGTACCCATGCCAATGGCCACGCCATGGCTAAGAAGATTTTAAGAGCTGGTTACTTTTGGTTAACTCTAGAGACGGACTGCATCCTCTTTGCTCGGAAATGCCATAAGTGCTAGGTCTATGCTGTCAAAGTGCATGTTCCTCCACATCCTCTCAATGTGATGACATCGCCGTGGCCCTTCGCAATGTGGGGCATAGACATGATTGAGGCAATAGAGCCAAAAGCTTCCAACGGCCATCGCTTCGTCCTTGTTGCAATTGATTACTTCACCAAATGGGTAGAAGCAGCATCGTATGCGAACGTAACGAAACAAGTGGTTGCCCGTTTCATCAAAAAGGAAATCATCTGTCGATATGGTATCTCTGACCAGATCATCATTGACAATGGGTCAAACCTGAACAACAAGACAATGAAGGAACTTTGTGATAACTTCAAGATCAAGCATCACAATTCGTCTCCTTACACACCTAAGATGAATGGAGAATTCGAAGCTACAAACAAAAACATCAAGAAAATAGTACAGAAGATGGACATAACTTACAAGGATTGGCACGAGATGTTACCATTCGCTCTACATGGATATTGAACATCAGTGCGAACTTCAACAGGGACAACTCCGTTTTCCTAAGTGTATGGGATGGACGCAGTGCTGCCCATCGAGGTCAAAATACCTTCTCTAAAGATCTTGATGGAAGCCAAGCTTGAGGAAGACGAATGGATAAAAGAAATGTTCAAATCATTGAACCTCATTGATGAGAAAAGAATGAAGGCCATGTGTCATAGCCAGATTTATCAACAAAGGATGATAAGAGCATTCGACAAGAAGGTTCGTCCCAAAGAGTATAGGGAAGGAGAGCTTATGCTTAGAAAAATCCTACCAACGCAAAAGGACATGCACGGCAAGTGGATGCCCAATTACGATGGCTCTTTCGTTGTAAAAACTGTCTTCTCCGGAGGATCTCTAATTCTTGAGACCATGGATGGCGAACAACTCAAGTAACCTATCAACTCAGATGAAGTGAGGAAGTATTATGCCTAAAGCGGAAAACCTAGAAAGGTGATTCAAGTACTTTAGTAAGACGGAAGTCAGAAGATTAAAGCTGACAAACGCAAGGGCAAAGTCTTGTGCAAGGTGTTAAAGGAAGATCAACGTCTATCATTCTCTTCAGAAGCAACAAAGCAAATGAACTGATAGTTAGTAGAACCGGATCATTATGGGATTCTGTAACCCTTTCTGTTTGCCGTTTTTCCAAATGTATAAAGTTCCCGAGGCTTTGCCCTTTGTAAAGTTCTCATCTATCAATGAAATCAGATTTTGGCCAATCATTGTTATGATCTTCTGTTTTTTCGTTATGCAATTTCACTTATTTGTTAATAAAGATTTTTCGAAAAGCAAAGTGTTTTGAAAAACATAAATGTTGTTTTAAAGAAAACTGATATAACGAACATGTTGAAAAGCTCTAGAGGAAAACTTGACAGTGTTGCACTACTCTCATAACTGTAGAAGTTTGTTGTCGCCTCCGATCAAAAGAGATGCGACAGTAGTCCTCGCTCATAAGCCATGTTTTCTCCTTTGCAAGTTTGCGAGGGTACTGATTATTTCTGGAGAATTGTTATCTACACCAAAAGAAAGAGCCATCTAACTTAAAGCAATTGAGACTTAGCATGATGGGTTCCCTCCTTGTTTTCCTCGTTTTGCTCTTCTTTTCTCCCTTGTGGGTCGGTCTGCATTTTACATACAACATCATATCAACATTCCCATTTGTTTGCATGTAGTTTTGGGTTCTGTTTGTTTGGCTGTTGCCTTTGAGATCCTTTGGTCGTTACCTCTCTCTTTGATCCGATGCCAAGGATTTCGCTTTGAGGTTTATACCCCAATGTTACTAGTGATCCTGAGATTAGTATTTCTTCTCTGGAAAGCTATTTGTGACTAGAAGTATCCGATTTACCTAGATGGTTAGTCGTTACTAACGTTTGTCTCTAATTTGGTTGTCATCGATAATCTTTGAAAGTCTAGTAGTCACTAGTATTGTTTAATACCAATTATTGTTTGGTGCCTCGATTTGGTCGTCACCAACAATCTTTCAAACCCAGTAGTCACTGGCTCTGTTAAAAAAAAACCAATCGTCATTGGAGTCCCTTTGATTGGGTTATTACCAATCTTTGCTAAAATCTAGTGGGTACTAGTGTTACTTTTAAAACCAATGGTCGTTGGTATTTGAGATGGTTGTTACCAAGTTTCCTAAAACGTCCAATAGCTATTGGCATCACTTAGACCCAATCGTTATTGGTACCGGTTAGCTCAGTTGTTACCGTTCATTCTATCTCTAGTGGTTACTAGCATTGTTGGAAAATCCAATGGCTATTGGTGTTTGATTTAGTTGTTACTAATCTCATCAAAAAATCTAGTGGTTACTAGTATTGGTAAAACCAGTTATTTTTGTCATACTTTTGATTTGGTCGTCACCAGTCTGTCTAAGTCCAATAATTACTGGTGTCGCTTGAAGTCAGTTGTTATCTGCACTCTAAGTTGGTTATTACCAATTTTTCCCTTTGAAGCCCAATAGTTACAGGCACTTCTTAACCCAATTGTTATTGGTATACCCCGATTTGGTCATCACCAGTCCCTTCTAAGTCCAGTGGTTACTGGAATTGCTTGAAAGCTAATTGTTATTAATACCGTGAGTGGGTTGTTACCAACTTCCCCAGCCAAAGTCCTGTATTTAACCAACGCTAATCGGAATTCCCAATTATTTGTAACTTTGATTTGGTCGTCACCATCACCCCCAGTAAGTCTAGTGGAAACTAGCATCCTCGGTGCGTCTGATCTCGTTTCTAGTCTTTTCCTGAAGATCCCATTCGAATTCTTCATTATAGGAAACTCCTCATTTGGTTATCACCGGTGAGGTTTGCGTCTCTGATCTTTCGCTTCTCCGATGGAGAATCGCTTTCTTCCCTAGTGGAGTGTGTTCCCTTTTCCCAGTAAAGATTTGTCTTCCCCGGTAGAATTTACGTCCCCTGTGTGAAAGATTCCCTTTGAGCAGCATCTTTAGTCATGATTGAACTATTTTGCTTGTTTTGCCTTGGATCTTTCCCCAGTGTGTTGGGTCCCCCGTGAGTAGTTACTCGTTGTCTTGCCGTTCTTCAATTCTTGCTCATGTGTCTGCATCTGTCTTGCATTCAAGCATCATAAAGCATCATTTAGATTCATGGCATATTCACATTTGTCATTTTGCATATCATCAGATCTAAGGGACAAAATTTTTGGTTTGCTATATTTAAATACCTTTCACTACGATTCTATGAGGATTATCATCTCTCATTGCCATCCAATGAAAATATTTAAATAGGGGCAACTGTTGCACCCCAAATTTTGACCCCTTAGATCTTCATCATCATTTTAGGATCATATTAATTTGATTATCTAACCTTAACCTATTTCAAGTTGGTCTTTGTCAAGATACATGTGAATTAAGGTTCCGTACAACCGGGAATCGAGGTTTCGATGGTTTTATCAGTCAATGTATTGGATTGATTCTCCATGAATTAAGTCTCCACATCATCATATATACTCCATTGGGTCAAGTATGAATCCAATTTGAGGTTGTCACCCAAAGATTAAAGACAATGCAGTCCAGGATCCCCGATTAGGGTTTTCGATCGTGAAAAGTAAACTGTAGTTTGACTTTTGATTTAATGGTGTTCCAATGGCGGGATCATGGTCCATGAAGTACATATGGATTAGTTAAGTCCACTCAAGAAGTTTCAAGGCCTCATAAGACCCGGAACATCAACAGTCGACGCAGTAGTCATTGATCGATCGTTCGGTTGACCAAAAAGTTAACTCTTCAATCATAAAGAATTTGACCTCAAAGTATGACACAAAAATGTTCCTGGTAACATATTACACCTATCCATGAAGTTTCATGACCATTGGATCTAGGATTGAGGAGTAATCGAGAAATCGAGAAATTAGGATTTTGAAAGGGGCAAGACCAATATCCCTAACCACACATCCAATTAAGTTGGTTCAAAGCTTGTTGTAAAGGTATTGACACGTCCTACAAAAGTATCATAGTGGTCCATGGGCAGAAAATGAATAGATTTGGAGTTATGGCCAAAATCATCACAAGAAGGAGAAAACACTTAGAAAAACTCTAAGTTGCTGGCCTTTTTAGGCATGTTTTCAGCCAACTTTGAGTGGATTTTTGACCTAGTTCCACTTGTAATCTGAAGATCATGAAAAAATGAAAGATGTAGAGCTCCATGAGGGCTTTCCAAAAAGTTATTGAACTCCTTCATAGCCCTTGTGAGCTGGGAGTTTTGAATGGAGCAAGTTGGGCCCAAACACTTGAAATGCACCATATCCAAACTTGGCATAAACTCATTCCCCAACTATTCAGTTGATTTCCAACCATGGTCTGACATCTAATTTGATATGTTAGAGAGTACTCTAGGGGAAATCAGAAGAATCCATGAGCAAATCCCAAAGAATCATCCAAGACCATTATTTAAATGAGATAAATTGTAAAGTTACATTAGGAGAGAGAATGTTTTTTACTGCAGTAGGTAATATCTGACTTTGTTGTCTATAGGTTACTTCTATCAACTCCAAGCTAGCTGGTTTTAGAGATTAAAAGGCATTAGAAGCAAGCAAGAGATCTGCAGAGAAATCACACATTGGATTTGCTAAGATTTCCTTCCAAAATCAAGATTTGCAATGCATACTTCACAAGTTGTCTTCACTTTTCCTTGCCTATAAATAGAGATTTCCTCTATGTTAAAACACACACCAGAGCACTCTAAAACCCAAGAGAAAACCATAGCTCTCTGATCTTGCCTTGCTTTACTTGTAAGTGAAGAAAAGGTTCCAAGGCTCCTAAAAAATCTGCCTTGAACAGTTTGCCCTCCAAAACCATTCCCACACACTAAAACTCATTGAAAACCATCTGCACAATCCGAAAATGATGTGCGGAAGGTGTTCAAACTCTTAAACCATTCCAAAACTCCATATTCTCAAAAGTCAACTTTCAACCAAACAAAGTTTGACTCTTCAGCTAAAATCAGATAAAATCCTGCTCAGGCCGGTTTTAATCACCTCACCCCTCCAAAAACATTTGGTTTAAGTTGTACCAACTATCAAGAACCCTCAGGACCTTCCTCATCACTTGTTTTGAGATCTGTCACAAAGTTCACTCATTTACTTCAAGTGCAAGAAAAACTGTGTTTTCATCAAGGCATAGGTTGGATATCAGTTGGAAGTCTTCAAGGTTTTCCCTACTGTATAGGCTTGCTTGGAGGTCTACAAGAGGTTAGTAGTCACTATCTCATTCATAAACTGTCATGAACATGCCTAGCTTGCTTTAGTTGCAATGTTTTTTTAAGATGAATACAACTCATGTATTGAATCTGTTTCAGTTTTGTTTTATTTGCTCCTTCTTGTATGTAACACTTTTTAGTCACTATGATGTGGTGCTTGTGTGTTTGTATTTTGAAACCCCTTGAGACATTACCATAAGTCATGTGTGAACAGTAGGAGGGTATACTTGCAACTGTTAAGGTGAGCAGTTTTGGATCTAATCTTGATCTTTTCCATTTGAGAACAATGTTGTTGCTTTTGTTTAGATTAAATGTGAGGTCCATGATTAGGTGTTGGTGATAGATTATTAGCATTGGAGGAACTTGCTGGTTTATATTTAACACTGCTCTTGATATGCTTGATTTTTGCTGTTTGGTTCTAGCATAGGGCAGTTTCTGTTAAGTTCTTGTATGTGCAAATTGTATGCATATGTCCTTTGTCTTGTATGTGTAAATCTACTTTGATTATATCTTGTATGTGCTGAATGTCTTGGATATGTTCATGTTTTTATCATGCCATGTCTTATTATATCTTGATGTTAATCATAAGTGCTTTTCTGTCATGAATGTTGTTGATGCTTATCAAAGGTCCTATGTCTTAATGCCTTAAGCTCAAGCCACTTTGTATTGATTAAGATAAGAAGATGTTTGTGATTTTGTTGCAGCATGTCATTACAGCCCCTTGTTTCTTAAGTTTATTTGATTGTTTGTTAGATCAAGTTCCTATGTGTTCAATCCATGATATGTTGTTTGAGTGTGTATTGAAGCTTGATTGTCTGTTAATTCAACCATTCTGTTTCAACCAGTCTAATATTTTCAGTCCATACATGTAAGTTTGCAGCTGATATGTCATTCTCAAATCTAGTGCCTTGTTGATGAATCCTTCTATGAAAACTTTACATATACCATGATTATAATGTGTGCATATCTGTTTTTGAACTGGATTGCCACTGTTTCATTCTCTGATTTCCAAAATGCATCTCAACTATTTTTGAAAAATTGATTGTTTCTTAGCATGGTCATGGCCAATGTTGAAGTGATTCACCTAGATGCTGTTGAAACACATCTTGATCTATGATGATCAACATTGCCATGTTGTTTTGAATTTGCTGTTAAGTTGTGTAATTCTGTTGGATTTGGTAAAGACATTGGGATGATTCATGTGATACTATTGAGGTCTGTTTTGATTCATGATGACCAATACTATTTTTCTGTCAAATGGTTATAACCATCATGATATATATACATTGAAGTTTGATGCTTGACATTGTCATGCCAAGTGTACCTCTGTGATGATTTGAACTACTGCTTTGTGTTTGGTTTATGCTTATTGACATGAGAAAATAGTATCATTTAAATCATGTTTTATTAGATAATTGACATTGTCATGTTCATTTTGCATCAGTTGCTGTCAGCATTAGGTTTGTGTACTAGGGCTTGTAATCTTTGCTAGGGTGAAGTAGTGACTGTTATTTTAAGGCATTGTAGTAGGGTTGCTTTTAATCATGACATGTCCATATTTTGCTTGTGTTGTCAACTGTGATAAGCATGTATGTACCTTTCCCATGTATGTTTTAATGTCTTGTAAATCATGTTTGAAATCTGTCATGAAATTGCTTGTTAGCATCATAGATCAATGATTTGAATGTTTGTGTTAACATGTCATGCTTATTCTGTTACAAGCTCAACTGCCATTTAGAGATAGCATTGTTGTTATAAGATACCAATTGTCATTGGCTTGTGAGTTGTTATGTGCATGAAGTATTAAGACTAATTGTATAATGATGTAAACATGGTCATGTTAGGATTCACAGTAGTGTTGTTAGAGCTGTCTAATTCATGAACAACTGCTATATAATGTTGCTACCACCCATTACTTCCAACCATTGTGTAATGCTGATTAGGTCTTGGTTTGAAGGTACTGTTTTTAGAATTCATCATAAATGCTATTTCAAGATGTAATGCATTGATCTAGGATGATTGACATGGTTGCATCTATTGCTGCTAAGAACTAGGTTCTCCTAATAGAATCTGTCTGTGTTTACTATCATAGAGTTGTAATTTTCATTTAAAGCAATGTATTGAATTGATGTTTGATTTGGCATAGTAATGACCAAAGACTGGTTGATGCTTCTGTATAGTTGTTATGATGTTTGATCTGTTGCAAAACCAATTAATCATGTGTAGAAGTGCAAGCTTGTTAGGCTGTTTGGTTAGGCCAAGTTGTCAAGGTGTGAGAATTGTATTTGTGTGTGTTTTGAGAGTATCGTTGTTGTAGGCTTCATTATGCATTTTTGTTTGACATTTTGATTTGACAAAAACAAGAACTTACTGTCTGTTTCTGTTTTGAGGTTAGTCAACCTCTTGTGCTATCATTCTTCATTTAAGATTTCTTGCAATATATGTATGTATGAGTTCATGTCTTGATAGAGTGTGAATCATTGGATGTGTGTTGATGCTTTGAAGCATGGGATGCTACATCATGAGAATGATCTTCTTTTCTAAAATAACATTTCAAACTTTTGATCCATAGCTGCAACATACATATTGGTTTCTGTGTTGATGAGTTTTTTAGTTCTTTTTGAGTCTAGAATCCATAAACTATATGTTTAGAGTTTGTGTCTGGTGATCTCATGGGATGAATTTGTTTAGTTTAAGTCATGACTTACAAAATGCATTTTCAAAGCCTCCATCTGCATTTACATTCGTCTTTCAATTTGTGTGTTTTTTTTTGGAAAAATTAATGATACCATCTGATTCCCCTTCAAATTTCAAGTGGTTTAGACTCAAATTTTGTGAAATTTAGTTGTGTTTTGGTCGAGTTTGAATGAAACCGTTTTGACACAAACTTGCCTTGGATTTATCTTGCCTTGCCTAGAATACTTGACTTGTTTAGTTTAAGTATTAATGGGGTGGCATAATACACAGATGTATCACCACCCCAGTGGTTATGCCTTGCGTTTCATGTATCTTTCCATTGCCATTGTCTTCTGTTCGATCCTCAGCGAGGACAACCTTTTTTAACATTTCACGTTTTTTTTCATGTTTTATTTATTTTACTTTACCTTTCCAAATGAAAACCACACGTGCGTGTTAGATGGATTGGTAAAGTTTTGGACTTGTAATCACAAGGTTGTGAGTTCAAGTCTTGGTGAAGACACTCCTTTTTTTTTTATTACTTAAATCTTTGTTTTTTTCTTTAAAACATCAAAGTAGCACAACGTTGTCAATTTTTATCATTTTTGAATGGTTCTTTTTGCTAATGTCTTGTATTGCTGCATATTTTCATATGGTATGTAAAGAATTCTAGAATTTTCACTTTAGAAACACTTTACACTAAAAGAAAGTCATGCTTCATTTTTAGGGTTTTTTTACCCTCCTCTCTTTCAATCTTCCTTTCAAAACTTTTGATTCCTTTTCTTGAGTTTGATTTTGCACTTGATGTGAGCATTGTTTGTCAACTCCTTTGTGTATGTGATTTTGATTTCAAATTTTGCTTGTAAGCATTGTAATTGATTCATTTCTACAAACATTTAAAATCCCCGTGAATTTTGAACCATTTATCAAGTTATAACTTGTTTGCATGGTTGTTTCCTTTATCTTTGTCAAGATATGTCATTGGTTTTCACCTCTTGTGCTTAAGTCTTGTAAGAACCCCTTCATGATATTATGATATCCTTATACCTTATTTTGGTTGTAACCATTTATCCTGATTGAAATCTTTGCTTATTGTAATATGCATGCTTATTCTTGGTTGTAACCATATCTCTTTATATTCATCATGTTTGAATGTTTATGCTTTGTTAAGTTTATTTCTTTCATTTCTACCCTTCCAAAGGAAAGTCTCTCTATTGACCTTTGGGTCATAGATGACTCATTACCCTCCCTTAACTTTGTAAAGTCATCTATACACTTAGTTAAGTTAGGACTTAGCCATTAGACTTTGTTTAAAGTCTAAAAACCTTACCCTTTGTTAAGAGTGCTCTTTCAATTAGAACTTGAGTAGAGTTTGTTAAATCTATGTAAGAATCATGGAGATGATTACTTACACCCCTTTCTTGAGTGTTCAATGTAGATCTAGAGAGTTTGGATAAACTCTACACAAGCATTGTGATGTTTGTTCCCTTCTTGAACCTTGATCATAGTCAAGTGTTCTTTATCCCTAGTGAGGTGAACTACGATTGCTCTGATTCTATCCTAGTTAGGATACGTAGGCAGAGGACGTGATGTCTTTGCGAGCAAACTTAGAAACTACCCTTAGGTCTTAACCTTCACATTCTACCCAATCCCAAACCATAGAAAACATTTAACAATTATTAACATGCAAACAAATAAAATGTTCCTGTAGAGTACTACAGATGTTTAGGATGTGAAATACCTACCCTAGACATAACCACCCCGATCCCCGAATCTCTTAGGGTTGTTGTTACATCGCGCAAAAGGTTCTTTCTTTCTTTAGACCTTTCCTTTGGATAAATTAAAGTCCGGTTGTGAATTTAAGAATTAAGATTCAAGTTAATCCATAGCTTGGTATCACGATTCTCACCGCAACAGAAATGGCGACTTCACTTGGGAGACTTAAAACTTGAGGGTTTAGCCTATTTTGTTTGATTGTATGCTATATTTGTGTATATTTGCTTAACATGTATATTTGTAAATATATTTGTTTATATTGTGGATATTGGGTACTTTGAGTGGTGAGGCATTCCTATACCCGGACATGAATGCACTTATGATAGGATGGTGGTATATTCAAGAAGGCTTATAGGGAGTTGATTCCCGACCAAGCTAACTTGAAAAACCACCGCTCAGTGGAGGCCCTCTTGAGAGTTAGTTTTGTTGAACGAGTATTCGTGAAAACATTGCTACTTTCGACGAAGGAGACCGTGACACTGTGGACTTTTAGATTACATTTTACCCCACTTTGGCCTTATTAGGACGTAGTGCGATGGCTATAAGGAAGTATTTCTGAAATAGTTGATATGCGATACTATACTTGGACGAGACTCTCTTGAGAATATTGTCGATTACCAAGTGATTTGGGAAATTGATAATATCCAAAAGATGGGTTGTTGACTCTGAGAACCTCTTAGAATCCTGTTCTACAGGTTTGAGAATCCATATTACACACCTTTTGGGATGGGTAGACCATGACTCCACGCTCGTGTCCTCTAAACCTAGGCTTTTGTTTGTGTGCATATGTGTGATCTTTGCTTGCCTGTGTTTGTGCATTTTTGCATTCATGAAGCATCATATCATAAAGTTTCATGGAACTCAGACTTTTGTTTGTAAGTATCAAGGTCGTTATGGATGGTGAAAGAAAGAAAACTTTGAAGTACACTTACAAGGGTTTTAACTTAGATGACCTAAGGAGGTTGAGAACCTTGGTGAAAAATCCAGAGGGATTCCAAAGTAGGTATGGGAAGTTGTTGTTACTATTGAACGTAAAGATGGATAATGGACTTCTTTCCATGCTTCTCCAGTTCTATGATCCAATCTACCGTTGTTTCACCTTTCCCGATTATCAGCTAGTACCCACGCTAGAAGAATACTCCTATTTGGTTGGATTACCCATTCTTGATGAGTCTCCTTTTCCAATCATGGAGAAGGACCCTAAGGAGCGGGATATTGCCAAAGCTACACATTTGGGTTTGATTGATATTCAAAAAAATATGACTACAAAAGGAGGAGTTTTTGGGTTAAGTGCAGAATTTTTGGTTGAGAAAGCTCAATACTATGTAGATCATTTGAGCATGGATGCCTTCAAGGATATCCTTGCCTTGCTCATTTGAGCATGGATGCATATCATTCTGTTCATCTAAGGAATTTTCATAATGGAGGGATGATTACTTGTTGCGCTCCTTTATTATACAAATAGTTCATTTCACATTTGCCTAAAGCTAACACTTTTTGGGATCCGAAGAAAGGTTGGTGGTCACAGAAGATCATGGCTCTCACTCACTCCGATATCGATTGGTACAGTCGTGACTATGATGGAACAATGATCATTACCAATTGTGGAGATTTTGGTAACTTACCTCTTCTTAGTACTAATGGTGGAATCAGTTATAATCTAGTTCTCGTTCATCGACAATTAGGATATCCTTTGAAGGACAAGCCCAATAGTGTTCATATGGAAAACATTTTCTTCAAAGAAGAGAAGAATAGTCAAGAGCTGAAAGAGAAGATTCTAAAAGCTTTGAGTCATCTGCACAAGAAAGGGAAGAAGGACCTTGGATAACTTAATTGTGTCTCTTTGGATTCATACCTCCAATGGGTTCGAAAAAGAGTCATTTTTCTTAAGGAGAGTTTTGTTAACTCTTGGTTATACCGCAACCAGGTAACACCTAAGTCTCCAATGGTCGAGATGCATACACCTAATTACTAGAACTAAGTTTTAACCCTACTCGGGCCTAAAAATTTTTGAACCAACCAGTGTTCTTGTTAGCCCAAACTATGTTTGCTCTAATTTCTCATACCAGATGAGAATACGCACGCACAAGACGACGATGTCTCGGTGAGCAACCTTCCTCCACCTTTCACCCGTAGTTAGCCGAACTACGTTGACTCTGACTTTCCTATTGCACGGGGGAATACGTAGGCATAGAGCGGCGATGCTCTATCGAGTCTCTTTTCTTTTCTTTTGTCCATGAGTCGTAGCTTAGATATTAAACACCCTTTTAGATAGACAACAAAGCATGGATCCCGTCGAGTACGACGAACGTGAGAGGTGCTAATACCTTCCCCTTGTGTAACCGAATCCCGAACCCGAGATATGGTTGCGATGACCTGTCTTTTCCCTTTTCGTTAGGTTTTCTCTGATTATTTCCTTTCCCTCTTTTGGGATAAATAACGAACGGTAGTGACTCTTCTGTCATTGTAGGCCCCTCTTCGCAGCGATGCGACAGCTGGCGACTCTGCTGGGGATACTTTTCCCATCCCTTATGCGAGTCAATCGTAGCGCTTGTTTGGTTATCTTTTGGGTGTGTATATATGTGCCTTATCTTTATTTTCCCACATTTACTTTCAGCATTGTATATATCAGTTTTTCTATGCTGTTGGGGGGGAATATTCCATTAAGAGATAAGCCAAAACCCAGGCTTGAGTATACACCTAGCATTAGAGCGGAAAGTAGTGAAAGACCTGTATGTTTCATCATGCATTAGTCCCCACGAAATTTGCGTTCAGACAAGGTTTTATGTGAAGGTATCCTATCTTGTACATTAGTCGGGAGGGGGTATTGGATTAGAAAATTGTCGACTCTGGAGACCGATCATTTTTGATTCAGCTAAGTGAGGCCGCTTCGGGAGATTATGATGCAAAACCAAAAATGGTGAACGTATCATCGTTTCTCGAAAGTCTGTGATGCTGGTGAACGCATAGGATGCCGAACCTTGTCAGTGATAGGTCCATACCTGTGAGAGGATTGGGTTATGCAGGAAACTTTGACTTTCAGACTACCTGGTTTTCTTTGCAGTATGAGTCTGTGATTCTTGATACAAGGGGTTCCTATCAGTGACAGTGTTATATTCTTGCTAAAGTGGAGCGTTGTTTCTTCTCAATCAACAGGACAACAATCTTGATCCCCTGTTTGCATTTGCATTTGCATTTTCACTTTGCATTTTCATTGACATGTATTCATGTTGCAGGTATATCTTTTCTCCTTGATTCTAGTCTGCTAATACACTGTCAGCATGGAACCTTGTTTGAAGAAAAATGTGTTATACAAGTTCCCGAATCCGGAGATAGGACCCCTCCTAAAGCTCATATCTTTGGCTGATCATGGTGTGATGGAGGATTTCAGGATAGAATATGGGAGAATCTTGAGTCTCATTTGTAAAGCTTCTAAGTTTGAATTAGATGGTCTTTATGCTCTTCTGCAGTTTTATGACCCACAACTGAGGTGCTTTGCTTTTCCGGATTATGTTCTGGCACCTACCTTAGAGGAGTATTCTGTGTTGTTGGGTGTTTCTATCTTAGATCAGATGCCATTTTATCACATTGATGTTGAGCCTGATCTAGCTAAGCTTGTTGTTGCTCTTCATCTTGATGTTTCTGAGATTTCAGGGAAGGTGGTTAAGAGGACTAGGGTGTCTGGATTTCCATTGCTTTTTCTGATTGACAAAGCTCAGCAGTTTGCCAAAGATGGTTGTTGGGTCGTGTTTAACACTATCTTAGCATTGTGCATTATGGTATCGTGTTATTTCCTAACCTTCCAGACTTTGTGGACTTGGATGCATTTCACATATTTGCTTTAGGGAATAAGAACTGGATAAGGAAGAACGTATCTTGCTGTGTTCCTTTGTTGTACAGGTGGTTTGCTAGTCATCTTCCCAAGACAGGTCCATTTGTTGCTACTACTGCTACTTTAGAATGGTATGATAGGTTGATGGGGTTGTCTACTAAGAACATTATCTAGTTTGACAGAGATATGATGGGTACTGAAATCATTTATAGTTGCGGAGATTTTCCTAACGTCCCAGTGGTCGAAAGGAAAGGACGCATCAACTATAATCCATCTTTGTTGGTCAGGCAGTTTGGATACGTGCTGAGAGGACCTCCTAAGGAAGAGGAGATATAGGAATCTCTATACCTCACTGGATTGTTGGAGGGTGATACTTTGGCTAGAGTGGAGAGAGTTTGGAGTAGTGTTCACAGGAAAGGGAAAGCTTTTCTGGGGAAGAGTAACAGTATGTCCTACGACCCTTATCTGACTTGGATCCGTGAGAGAGCTACCAAGTTTTTGATGCCTTTCCCATCTGTAGAGCCTTTGTATCCTCTCATGATTGTGGAACCTATCACTGTTGATATCCAGAAGTACAACCGGTTGTGGCCTGAGAAAGAGGAGCTTCGGAAGGCTAATGAAGAGTTAGAGAAAGAGATCATTCAGCTCCAGAGTGAGAAGATTGAAGCTGTGCACTTTTTCAAGAGGCAGACTGAGCTTGTGAACATATTGGGTACAAATTTGACCAGGCAACCTAGTGCTCGGGAACGTTTGGGTTTAGATCTGAAAGCCGTCAGTGATGTCCTCGCTTCTAAGAAGAAGGACTTTGATAAGGCTTATGTGGAGATTTCCAAGTTCAATGATCAGTGGAACGCTACTCTTTCCAACAACAAGGAGCGTGAGGATAAGTTGAAGCAGCAGATTACTAGACTGAAGACTCAGCTCAGGGCGAAGGATGAGAGGATTGCTGACGAAGCTTCACTCAAACGTGACAGTGACTACAAATTGAACAAAGCTTTGACTACTGTTAGTTCCATGGTTCTATGATATAGAATTGTCCATGGTTCTATGATTGGCTAAATTTTGGTGAAACATGATCCTGCACTGATGTTAAGTAGGATGTTATGACATCTCCATCTGATGTGGTGAAAGAACTGTTGTGGAGTGTTTTAATGTGAATGTCATGCTGAATGTCGTGACATCCATCTGTTGTCATGACAGAACTACTGTCATGCGTGCAAGCAGTAAGAGAATGAGTTCTTGAAGACATGAAGATGCGTCTTATGTTTTCCATTCACGTGCACTAGTTACCCTTGATATGGGGAGTTATACTTCTATCCAGGATCTGTTGCTGCAAGAGCGCCAAGATTGTTTGTGGTTTCAAACAGTTTGGGATTCTATGAAGATAGAATGTCAGACAAGATGTTGTGACATTGGGTTACTGCTTCAAGCTCATGGTGAACATGACAAGTGCCTTCCTTTTGATTTTGTCCTTAGGATGTCCATGGATCTAGTCAAGTTGGTAGGCCTCTATCTAAGTGTGTATGGTGAAGATAAAGATCAAGACATCATCAACTCTGATCATGAGCAGATGGAAGGACCTTTACCCTAACATCTTGGAGATCTTACAGATAGTTATCATGCATCTCTTCTGCTATCTGTGAATCAAGGAATGAAAAGCTGCAGTGTGTGAATATGAAGATGATGAAGAGAGTCTTCATGTGATTGGGTTCTCTCTCTTAGGGGGAGTACTGATTATGTATGACAGGGGGAGCTGTGTACCTATCTAACGTGCAACTGCATTACTTTTGTTGGCATTATGCTAATATGAAGTTGAGTACAAAGATTGTTGAAGCTCAGGCAAGCTTGTGTCCTTGGATCACTGATGAGAATATGTGTGTCTCAAATTGGGGATTTAAGACCAATTTTTACGTGTGGCAAGTATTTAATTGATTATCCCTTAATTAGTGATGACAAAAGTGTAATTCCTAAAGGTGCAACTTCAGACAAGGCAAGAACTCAAGATCCAATGACTAGGTTCAGAGGATATTGTTGCACCCCAAATTTTGACCCCTTAGATCCTCATCGTCATTTTAGGATCATATTCACTTAATTAACTAATCTTAACCCATTTCCAGTTTATCTTTGTCAAGATGCAGATGAATTAGGATTCCGTACCGTCAAAATCGAGGATTTGATGGTATGATCAATCAATGTTTTGGATTGATTCAACTTCAAACAAGATCAAATATACTCCATTGGATCAAGTATGAATTCAATTTGAGGTGGTCACCCGGGAATTGAGAACAATGCAGTTCAGGATACCTGATTAGGGTTTTCGACCAGGAAAAGTCAACCGTAGTTTGACTTTTAATCAAAAGAATATTTTAATGGTGGGATTTTGGTCCATTAAGCTCCTAGGGATTAGTAAAGTCCATCCAAATAGTTTCAAGTCCTCAGAATGTCTGGAACCCCGACGGTCGACTCGTTAGTCACCGATTGATCGAATGGTTGACCAAAACGTCAACTCTTCAACAATAAGGAATTTGACTTCAAGATGTGAATCAAAAATGTTCCTTGTGTCATATTACACCTCCCCATAAAATTTCATGACCATTGGATCAAGGTTTAAGAAGTAATTGCAAAAATCGGGAATTAGGGTTTCGAAAGGGGCAAGACCATAACTCCTCAACCACACATCCAAATGAAGTGGTTCAAAGCTCATTGGAAAGATCTTGACAAATACTACAAAAGCCTTAAAGTGCTCCATGATCAAAAAATGCATAGGATTGGAGTTATGACAAGATTCATTTTAAGGGAAATAACTTAGAAAAATTCTAAGTTATTTAGCACTTTTAAGTGACTTTTTCAGCAATTTGGAAGGGTTTTTCAACCTAGTTCCATCAATAATTTGGAAATCCCCAAAACATGAAAGTTATAGAGCTACTTAAGGGCTTTCTAAATTGTGGTAGAACTCCTCAATAACTTGTGTGAGCAGGAAGTTATGGACTATGGAAGTTAGGGTTGTCAACACTTGAAATCACCAATCCAACACTTCTCAAAATTCAGATTTCTACAACTTGGCCTATCCTCAACCCTTGGATCATGATTCAAACTGATAATTTGAGGTATAGATGGAGAGAAAACCAGAAGGAAGGATGGTTTAATGAACATAGCAAGTTGGAGCAAGTTGACATTATTTTAATCAAATAAAAGGGAGGAAAGAGAAACGTTTTGAGGAGTTGGCAGTTGCAGTCCCTCTACACTCTAGCCTTGCTTCAGGTCACTTCACCCCTCTCATATCATCTGGTTTTGCTTGCCTTTAGCCAAGGAGTTGATGTGAAGAGGCTGCCACAAGATTTGGCAAGATTTTCTTCCAAGTCTCCCTCCAAAAATGGAAAAGACCAAGGCTGCCCTCACTCTCATTTGCACTATAAATAGAGGCCTATTCCTTGATGTTAGATACACCAGAGAAATCTCCAAAACTCAGAGAAACAATAGCTCTCAATTCCCTTTCATTTCCTCAAGAATCTCAAAATTTCAAAACTTCCATTTTTCACCAAAAAAGCTATCTTGAGCAAAACTCTGCTCAAGGTCAGTTCTACCATTTCCAAGTCCCCTAAAACCATCTACACAATCCATAAACATTATGTAGAAGTTGTCCATACATTCAAACCACTCAAAAATCTCATTTTCACAAAAGTCAACCTTCACACCTTAGTAGTTTGACTTTCTTGCATTTTGAAAGCCAAATTCTCACTTGAACCACTTCCTACCATTCTAACACTCTCAACACCTCCTATACATCATATATCAACTGTCTAAGCCCTTAAAAACCAGCTGGAAATCACACAACTCCAACTGTCTTGAAAAGTGGCTTGTTGCTTCAAGAGGAAGCAAGCTTCAATTCTTTGCTAAGGGAGGAAGCCTATGGGTTTCTCAGCTTCTTATCTTGCTCAAGACTTGTCTACAGGAGGTATGTGACATTGAAATTCCTTATGGATCATACTTTATCATGTGTTATCATTTTGAAGTGTTTTTTTGTGAAAATATACCATTGCTGCCCCATTTTGGTTCTTTACCAAGAACCCTTGTTTCATGGTCATGTTACTTACTTTTATTAATGTGTTTTCATTTGTAAATGATATTTGGATGATGTGTTACAAAGTTTGTGCTTAGATATCATGTTCAACTTATTTTTGAGATTTTGGTCATGTGGTAGTTTTAGGAGCCAATTTTGAAATATTGATATGCTTGCCCTAGGCTTGTTAGTCTTAGTTCATTAGTGATGTTTGGATTTAACTTGTAAGTTACTCATAGATTCCCCCTACCCTTGATCATGTTTGAATCAATGTGGCTCTTGTTTTCATATTATGCTATTTTTATGTCATTCTAGCTTATCATTACCATGAGTTGTGTTGGACTGTTGTGCTTGCCATAATTGTATCCCATTGTTCTAAATCATTGTTTAATGTTCATTTCATCTTGCTTATAATGTTTGTTTTAGTTGAAATATGAGAAACATGAGATTTGAACTTTAGGGCCTGTCATGAGATATTGATGGTTTTGCTGTCAAATTTGGATCAACATATCATTTTTTGTTTGGAGCATCTTTGGTTGATTTTAAGATTGGAGAATCATTTGTCATTATGTTTAAGGATTGTGTATTGTGTTTATGAGTTCAAAATCTTCATTATGTGTTCAAACTGCCTTGTCATTCTTCCACTTGCATTTCAAACCTCAATGATGCCAAACATGTATCACATTCTAATTCAATTAAGCTCTACATGATCTATGTGCATAATATCATTGCCTCACTTATTTGAAACTTGTGTGTGCTATCAAAACACCCCAACTATCATGAATCTGCTGGCTGCATATTTAAGTTGTTGTTTTTGTATGTCATGAGCTTCAAAATGCTAGTTTCTATTTGGTAAGGTTTTCATCCATTTTTTGAGTTGAATCTCATCTATTAGCATCATTATGGTATGTGTATAACAGTTATTTCATCAAAGAACTCTTTGCTTTAAAAATGCCTTGTTGTGGTAAATGTATGCCAAAATAATTTTTCACATTTCCAACCACATGCCTATTTTCATTCCAACTGTCATATGCTCATTCTTGTGAGTTGAAACTCATTCCTTATCATATTAATGATGTATGCACTTAATTTATTTGGTCTGTTCTTGCCTACTTCCTCAATTCCACTTCCAATTGCAATTTCATACAAGAATATGCCACAACATACCAAAGTTGTTGTTTTGTTTGTATATGCATAATCTTTGAGTTGTAACTCACCCATATGTTTGATTCTAATGTGTAAAGATGATTGGTTTGATCTAGAACTATCTGCATTTGCATTTCACCCTCAAACTACTCTTTTAAGCTAGAATTTACCATGAATATGCCAATTTCTTGTTTGCTTGCAATATGCCTAGTTTCTGAGTTGTAACTCATTCCTTTATGCATTTATGATGTGTGTGATGGAAAATTGCGATCTAAACGCAGCGGAAAACAAAAATTTCCTTTAGTGATCCTTACGAATGAGCATGGTCAGTGATAGAATCGTTACCTCTTTGTGGCGATTCAGATCTTTGATGCAGCGATCACAAGCGTTGATGAAGTGCAACGCCTCTACTCAGTCCACACGAACAGCTTCCGGTCACAGTGCTAGCTGCTTACGAACGGAATTATTTGAGTGAGAAAAGAGAATCAAAAACAAAATTGCATCAAGTGAAAGCTTCATCACAAGGGTTCCTTTTATAAACTCTCTTGTGGGCTGCGGGCTAAAAACCCAATTCACATGATCCATAATAATATTATATATTATTATAATAACTATTATTATAATAAATATATTTATTTTATTATTATTTTATAACCATTATAAAATAACAATGATTATTATTATATTATCCGAATTTCTATTTTTCACTTAAGTGCACCGTACCTTACGGTGTTCCTTTGATTTCTCTATCTCTCATCAAACTGTCCTTATGTGTGTGACCCTGTAGGATTTCGTAACGTTGGTAATTATATTAAATTATATATTTAACATAATAAACAGTAAGCGGTATCTAGCAACACATCACTGCTACCCAAGTCACGAAAATGTCATGTGATCTGACAAAACCTTTTTCGTGATAATATATGTTTGTACAATTACCCTTTTGCCCCTATGTCTATATTGAACACAAGGCATACACTGTGTCATCCTTGTCCAGTTCAATATTGGGCCCTTAGACATTTCTCCTGTTATGCAGGATTGGCAAATTCCATCTAGGACACTCATGTCCCTCAGCATGCTTCGTGGAGTGCCCATCAACTGTCTTTATGATCATCCAGTTACGGATAATGTTTGATCAGCAATAAAGCACCCTACTCTACATCTAGGGTCCATAGTGGTTTCAGGTCGAAGGGTGGTAATCCACCATTATCACCATGAGAATAACTTATGACACTTTGCATAACATACTATGTAGTATTCTCATAGCGGGTCAATCCGGTATAAATATTACTCCTAATATTTATACCTATGTCAAGACTTGATAATTCTTTATCCATGATCCATGAGATGTGATCATCAGTCTATCTTCATAATAGTCTCAATGCTTTTAATGTTATCCCACTTTGCAATAAAGCTTGACTACGGATATTTTAAGAATAATGTCTTTATGTTTAATGGGATCTCATGATTAAGTCACACTTAGCATTTCATTAAACATACTAACTATTCTAGGGACTTTATTATTCTGAAAGACAAACATAATAAAGAAATGCCTTTTATTATTAAACGAATAATCCGATACAAGTACCAAAAAGTATTGGCCTCTAGGGCTTACACCAACAGTGTGTGTGTAATGTTTGTCAACATGAGACCATTGATTCATAACTGGACCATATTTGTGCCCTGCTGCTGCAATTACTTTGAAACATCACTGCCACACACCTCATTTTTTCTGTTTGATTTATTTCTAGGTCAAATCATATAACATTGGACCTCTAATGGTATTTGAAACTTGTATGTGCATGAATCAATCCTTTTTGTATGTCCTATTTTTCTGTCATGATAGCCCCTCACACATGTTTGACATTTGAAGCTTGATAGCAATTTTTTGGTTCTATGCATTTCATGTCCATTCTAAGTGCTAGGCCCATTTATCATCTCATTTGAAAATTGTTGTATACATTTTCTTAACCTCATCTGTTTCCAAATCAGTTTTGATTCTCATGTTGCATTTTTATGAGTGATTGAGCAGTTGGCCTGTTGCATTTTCATTTGAGGCCCCATTCAAATATTTGCATTTGATTACTTAAGACTTAAGTTACATATGCCAAACTACACATAAGATCAAATACATGGTTCCACTCCATTCAAACACACTCAGAATCTCATGTGGAGAGAAATTGAACAAGGTTGAAGGGCAAATGCAAGTTGTTAGCAGAACTGTCATACATGTAGCATATCATGAGATTTCCATGACATGAGATATTGAAATTCTCCTTGGATGGATCCATAAGCTTCTAGATCATTCATTCATGTCCTATATATAATTCTGAAGTGGTTCATAACAGAGGTTGGTGAGAATTGAGAGGAAATAGAGAGATTGCATTTTGAAATTGCACATTGCAAATCAAAATCTGTTACAGCCATTGAAGCCATTTCAATCCAAGTTCTTGATTCCAATAGCTTGCTCTAGGCTTAGAGATTGATTCCAGATCAAATTCAAGGCAAAACCATTGAAGGATCGTGAGTTGGCATTGCAAATTCCTCGTCTGCAACTCAGAATCGGGTTTAAGAATTTACCAAGTTTCAACTCTTTTCTTTGCATACAGAAGGTTGATTGGATGCTAGTGAAGGAATCTAGAGATTACTGAGGGTTGATTTGAGGATTTTACCACTCTGTTCATCAAGAATTTGCAGGTATGTACTTTTCATCGTACAACTTAATTTAAGCATAATCTTTAGGTTTTGTTAGGTTAGAATCATTGTAGATTGGTGTAGGAAGCTTTTTGATAACAATTGGTATGGATTAGAGACAATAAGTAGGATGACCTGATTCCTGTTCTTGAGTGTATCTTGTTGATTCTTGAGTTTTAAGCATAGTTTGATAGCTAGATCAAGTCAGTATTAGGTGGTGATGATGATAGACCTCATAATTTGGAGTTTGGTGTGATTTGATTCTTGAGTGGTTTCTGAAAATTTCATCGTGATTTGAGTTAGGAGGAGTTTCAATGTTGTTGGTTCGCATAGTTAGATTCAGTGGAAAAAAACCAAGCGGATTAGAGTGTTCAAGTGAGAATTTTGATGGAGTTTTGAAGGAATACGATTTGGAGAAGATGAAGTTGAAGTTCTGTTCAACCATGGATTCCATTTCCCTCCAACATTCAAAAGGAAGAAGATGAGTTGGTTGCCATTGGATTAGACTGAAGACATTGACCAAAGTAAGATCCCACGACCAGGAATTGATTTCATTTTTTGAAGGATTCTGAAAGAAGCTGCAACACAGTGTTTCATTTAAGTATTTGGGTGGGCTTAAGTGCAACTTTGATACCAACACCCCCCTTTTGGGCCCAGCATTGAAAAGAACTAGAAATATTTGCTATTTACCACGCAGGTTTCACCAATTTCCATATTTTTCTTTTAATTTCTTCATTTTACATAGTTTAGTAAATAATTCATGCAAAATTTAAAAATGACTCTATTAATTTCATTATTTTTTCCATGTATGCATGATTGAATCTAGTTTTTTTAGATAAAAAAATATTAACATTTCATGCATTTTTGATTTTATTAGCATTTGTTGAATTTTAATTGATGTTAAAATAATCATGGTTGATACTTTATTTTGTTGAATTTGGTTTGATCATTTGATGATGATTCTTGCCTTGTTTTTTTGTGTGTAGCTAGCATAGATATGCATATTCCCCCTAGATTTTTCTCACATTTTTGTGATGAAATTAGGTAGTGTTTTTAAGTTGAAACTTTAGGAGATCCCTTTTTAGGGTTTATGGTTAATACCTTATGATTTAGGTTTTATATCTAGAACTTGGTGGATGATTCAACCTCTGAATTTTGTATGGTAGATTCATGATTGAATTAGGATCCCTTATGAATTTTTGTAGGAATTTACAATGTAGTTTACTATTTTTGTTTGATTTTAGTTTAGGTGCTAACTTTGGATGATTCTAATGCACTAGTTTGACTAGATTAACCCCTTAAGTTCCCTTAGAGTAAGCTTGTGTTGTTTTTGCCCTTGGTTGAGGATGAAGGAGAGTTGAAGATGCATTGGAGTGCTTGAAGAAGCTTGGATGTGGAGATCTTCCTTTCTTTTGGTGTAGTGTTGATTAGGTGTTAAGATTAGGGTTTGTAGGCAGAGCTTCTAGATAGATTCTCTTCCTTCATAAACATGGAAGATGTTGATTACTTCCATTCTTCCCTATGATGTAAGGTCCCCTTGTAAAGGCCTCATCCCTCCTTTGGTAGGATGTGTGGCTCTTTACAAGCTGGTAGAACCTTTGAGAGTCCCTTTCTCTGATGATAGGATGCTTAGTGGTGACCTTTGGTCTTCACTCTGCTACCAATCATCCAAACTTTGCTCTTGTTAGATGAATCTATCTCCCTTGCTAGAGGATGGAGTTCCTTGCTTGAAGAAGACTGAAGAGGCCAGAAGCTGATACTTCTCTGTATCTGAAGACTGCCATTGAAGCTGAAGCTTGAAGATCAAGAAGACCAAGTTGATACTTGTGTGAAGAAGATCAAGCTGAGATTGAAGAAAGAGCTGAGGCTTGAAGAAGAAAGAATAAGTTGATACTTATGCTTGATGTATTGAAAGCTTGAAGAAGCAAGTTGACACTTGCTATTGGAGATGATAGCCTTGAGGAGCAGTTGAAGACTGAAGACTGAGCTGCTGTCAGAAGAGCTTTGCTGTGAAGCTGTGGGAGCTGTTGATCTGCTTTCTTTCCTGTCTGTTTTCTTTCTGTGCAACTATATGAATGTGACTTGTTTGATTTGCTTGATGCATTAGAATAAGTTCATATCTAGACTGATGTAAACTAGGAGCATGATTCCACTAGAGGTTGAGTTGCTCCCTCTGCTTGTATTTTTACTGTATGGCTTTGCTTGCGGGTATTCGGTAGAGCCCAACTCCCTTGCCTATGTGGTTTGTTGCTTGCTTGATGGCCTATCATTTCATTTCCTTTGTATGATTACAGTTGCTCTTATTTTGCTTGACAGCATGTTATTTCTTCTGTATGATTGCAGTTATTCATATCTTGGCTTGAGGTTGAGATGAGCTTGTGGAGGCTGATGCCCCACACACCTTTCCTCCCTCACTTGCATTGCATGCATTTTATAGTCGTTTACTGTTTACTGTTTAAGCTGATGCTTTATCTGTTTCTGTTTATCATTGACATGATCCCCTAGGAATCTCAATTCCTTTGATAAGGAAGTGATGATTAGAACTTTAGGTTGAAACCTATGCATGATAACTTCTAGGAGTTCCCTGTTTCAAACCTCAACCATAGGATGAATCCTTGGCATGACAACTGTTAGGACTTGATAGTCTTCCCTTAGTTGAACCAGCTCGTTCTCTCTTCTCATCTCAAAACAAATTAAGATACAGTAATAAAGGTTAACTGATGTCGTACGTTACTAGCCTTAAGCTATCTGAGAAAGGATTGTTGGAGAGTTTCTTTTCAACAGTCTGGATGTTTAGTATGGCAGCCTTTGGGTGACATGCGACGCATTCACTCTCAGGTCATAGTCTCTAGTGTGATATTGGTTGCAAACATCCATAAAAAACAGTTCTTCCGTAAAAGACAGAAAACAAACTCCAAACCTTTTTGCCCTGTGGGCCCATAATTCAAAGGAAGCTTTTCTGAAGAAAAGAGTGTCGTTAACTCCCAGTTCTACCACAAACGGTAACGCCTAAGTCTCCAAGGGTCAAGCTGCGTACACCAAACTGCTGGAACTGTTTGTTAACCCTACTCGATAAAACAGATGAATCTGAATTCCCGTTGTCATACCCAAATTTTGTCCTACCTGTTTGGTTCTCCTTTGTTCATCCACTGAAAAATCCAAAAATATGTTGCTTGGCTTGCTGACTAAACTCGGAGGGTTTCATAGCTGGACTACCTTTAAACCGTGGTGCATTTGAGTATGTATCGTGAAAGTCATGTGCCAATACAAATTCCCCGGGTATAAATCAAGTTGTCATACTATCGATAGTTTCAGGGTGATAATCATTAAGGTCCGTTTGGAATGAGAACTGAGGCTTTTTATCTCAAGTCATGATCTCTAATCTCAATATATGCTCATTCGGCCTGTAATGTTCAAAGTGGGAGCATTTTAATTCTTTCATCTCAAGGTGGTGTTCGTGAAAGAGTTCGGGTGTAGTGTAGATAGCATTTGGTTTTTAAATCCCAACAAAGTCCATAATTCATAAACCCCAAAGACAGGTTAATATGCCCATGCCATTTGTTCAAAAATTCACAATTGAGGTTTAGAGTTCATCATCATTTAAATTCCATATCAAAAATCTCAACAAGAAGGCAAAAGCATCAAACAATATGTGTTAACAAACAAAAAAAACCAACCGCAACATTAGCTTTTCTAAACACAAGATTAGGCATCAAACCATCTCCTATAGTAGCTGCATTTTCATCGAGAGGGCCTAACTTTCTTACGCTCGAAATTCTCAAACCCGATATTGTAGCTCCTGGTGTGAACATTCTCGCCGCATGGAGTGGTGTTACAGGTCCATCAAGCTTACCAACAGATCACAGAAGAGTGAAATTCAACATCCTTTCCGGAACTTCCATGTCGTGTCCTCACGTAAGTGGAATCGCGGCGATGATCAAAGCTAAACATCCTGAATGGAGTCCAGCTGCTATAAAATCTGCAATCATGACAACAGCTTATGTTCATGATAATAGTATTAAACCTCTTCGAGACGCTTCTTCTGCCGAGTTTTCAACTCCTTACGATCACGGTGCCGGTCACATTAATCCTAGAAAAGCTCTTGAACCAGGTTTAGTATACGATATCAAACCGTAAGACTACTTCGAGTTTCTTTGCAAACAGAAACTGAGTGCTTCAGAGTTAGCAATTTTTTCTAAACATTCAAACAAAACTTGTAAACACACTCTTGCTAATGTTGGTGACTTGAACTATCCTGCTATATCAGTAGTGTTTCCTGAGAAAACAACCGGTTCGGCATCAACGATTCATCGAACTGTCACCAATGTTGGACCTGCTGTTTCGAAATATCGTGTGATTGTTACACCATTCAAAGGTGCTGAAGTTAAAGTTGAGCCTGATACATTGAAATTTACAAGGAAGTATCAGAAGTTATCTTATAAGATTAGTTTCAAAGTTACAACAAGGCACTTAGTAACCAGAAATGTAGAGAAGAGTTTTTTATGTTGGCCGGTGGCATTCAGTAATATCTCTTTGAGGTTGATTCTGCTCGTTTGAGGTTTGATCCATCTGCCAAGATAATTGGGCTACTGCCTCCAGAAGTTAGATGCTCCGTCGATTGTGTTATTGCAGTTCCACTCGCGAACATACGAGAACCTTTCAAAAGCTTTGCGTGGGAGTTTGATAAGGGAGACTCTCATCACCGGTTTGATCTTGGTCCTGGACAGCAATACCCATGCATTCACTTGTATGCTTTCATAGTTCTGATTCAAGCAAATTGGTGTCACTACTGAACCATATAGATGCAGTTTGGGTAATAATAAAAAGGAACAAGCCATGATATGAGGGGAGATCAGTTTTTCAGCAAGCCAAACGGTTGTTTTCCGGTAAAAATAAAGCTATGCAGCAGTAATTTCATATCAATAAAAAACTTTCCCTACAAAAAACACATAGAAAGATACAGTCAGCATAAAAAACAAATTTTGAAGACAAGAAAATAGGATAACAGAGGACAGCAGGGCCAAGTTTACTAAAATGGAAGGACATGGTCTTGACATCAGAAAGTGATAAGCAGAGAATGCATTTTCAAACAGAGGAAAACCCTAATCTCACACCATATATATTTTGTTACTATTCATTCAGAAAGGAGGCTGGTAGAGAAAAAAAAACCTAGAACTCTTGCTGCACAGCCCCCCAAGCTCTTCGCCAAATTCATCTTCACCTTCTTCCCCATTCAACTGTCATAAAACAAACCACCATAGTCAACCATCATAACACGAAAACACACATAAAGAACTGAAAAAGCGAGATTGAAAAAGGAGCTTATCTGCTTTCGGTATTGATAATCTGGTGGCATCGGTGCAACAAGAAGCTTTGCATCATCCAAACTCCTCATCACTAGCGTGAGAACCTGTCGGATTCGCTCCAGCTCTGTAAGTATTCTATTGTCTTTTTCTTTGTCTTCATAATTTTAAACTATTGTCGCTTTGTTTTCTGATGACAAGCCTGCGAGAGAGAGGCAGTGGGTTGTTGTGGATAAAAGGGGGCCTCCAACCAAAACCCTAGCCGCAACCCTTTCCGTCTCCACCAACCCCACCTGCATCTTCATCCCTAACCTCACTCAAAGCCATCTGAACAAACTCAAGAACGAACCAACAACAGAAACAGTTACCGTTCGTATCCCCAATCTTCAACTTTAAACCTCACCATTAAATTTCTGAAACTAACGAGGTTCTTCACAAGCTCGAAACCAACATATCGTGAAACCATTACCAAAACCCTCACCATTAACATCAAACAGAACCCGTGATCTCACTGTAACCCCAATCTCATTTTCATTTCGCCCAAAACACATATTCACATCATCACCACTTTCACCATCCCATCTTCCTCCTTCGAGCACCACCAACACGCAAACCCAAATTAATAGAACATAGTCAGATGAGGTGAGAATAAGAAGAAGATGTGTAAGAATAAAGAAGAGGCAGAATCCACTGAAACTAAAGCAGAGTGACTCAAAGGCATACCTCGAGGTTGAATCGTCAATGATATCTTCGCCAGAAAATTTATTTTACGAATCATGCTCGAAATCTAATTTGACGAAGGGTGGATGTTTGAAATTCATGTTTGGCTTGACGAGATTCCGTTCTTGGCCGTTCTGTATTGACCTTCGATTTGTGTATGTTTGAGTCTTGAATTTTACAAGATATTTGCCTCTGTGTGTGTTTGAGAAATACGCATGGGAGATGAATTTTCGTTTGGGTTTTGAACAAGAAAACGACGAATGCCCTCACTAGGATATCTCAGCCGATTTTGTGTTTTTGTTGTTTGAGTCGAGTCAATTGAGGTCCAATTGGATCTCCTGACCCGCGCCCCACTTGCCATGTTGGGTTTCACTCTCCTTAAACTTCATTTCTGGGCCATATACTCCCTGTTCTCTCAGCTTACCCCCTCCCTCTTATTTCTTGTTTTTCTTTAATATAATTTATTAATATATTTTTTTTTTAAAAAAAGGTTTGTTAGATTTCTATTTTAATTAACTTATGTATTTTTCTAATAGTTTTTTTTAGTTTGTATATATAAATTTTATATTTATTTTACTTAAAGCTTTATAAATATTTTCTTTTAATTTATAGTTTTTGGATTTATATACTTTATATATATTTTTCTTAAAAGTTGAATCCATTTCTCATTTGTTATTGGGCACTTTGTCCCATTTTACCTTTGTGGGTCGATGACGACATTTCCTTCGATCCTCTGTCAAATTATTGATGAGAAATGAAGGATCTGAGACCACCTCTTTTCTCTCCTCATTTCCTGTCCCGATTCGATTCACTGACGCTATCAAACCATCTTGTAAATAAAATTCTCTTTGTATTGGATTAAAAAGAGAGGATTAAGTGTAGTCTTCTTCCTCTTCGAGTGTTGGGATGCCCACTGTAGTGAGGGTGGTTTCGACACTCGTCTTTCAATACGAAGACGCTTCTAAACTTTTCCTCCTAAAACCCCGGTCCCGTACCGAGCACACTTTCAATAATAAATAAATTTCTCTTTGTATTGAATTAAAAAGAGAGGATTAGGTGTAGACCTCTTCCTCTCCGAATGTTGGGATGCCCACTGTAGTGAGGGTGGTCTTGATATTCGTCTTTCAATACGAAGACGCGACTTCTTCCATCACCTCTCCTTTCACAACTTCCTTCTGTAACCTTTCACACCTAAAACCTCGGTCCCGTACCGAGTGCATTTTCAAATTCCTTTTCATACAAAAACTTGAATGGTCGTGGAGTGGTTAGGCGTAGGCCTTCTCCTATCCCGAGTGCTGACGTTTACCGTAGGGTTCTCTGTCGCAAAAAGCACTTACCATTCAAAACCAAAAACACTTTAATAAGAGAATGAAGTTCTCTTTGTGTTGAACTAAAGAGAGAGGATTGGGTGTAGTCTTCTTCCTCTCCGAGTGTCAGGATACTCACTGTAGTGTGTGTGGTCTTGATACTCGTCTTTCAATACGAAGACGCTACGTTCGCCACACATTTTTTACAACAAAAACTTTGAGATAAAGAATTGGGTACTACCTGTAAGGGTTACTATCCGAGGACCTATCTCGCCCCAAAAACAATCTCAACCAATCAAACATGATACCTTGCCTCGCATAGTGAAAACCAGTCTCCCAAAGGATATGTTACGTCCGTTCTACCGCAAACAGGTACGCATAAGTCTCCAAACGAGCGAGCAGCAAAACACCTAAACTGCTAGAATGCGCACGATAGCATCATCCACAAAACATCAACGCACCGTAGGCCGAACTACGGCTGCTCTGATTCTTTACTTTTTCAAGTAAAGATACGTAGGCACAAGGGCCACAATCCTTGCCGAGCATATTCCCCCCATATCCGTAGCCCCGAACTACGTCGACTCTGACTTTCTCACATCTATTGAGAATACGTAGGCATAGGACCGCGAGGTCCTACCGAGTCTGCTCTTTCTCTTCTTCCCCCGTTACTTCTCTCACTCCCCCTCTCTCTCTTTCTCTCTCTCTCTATCCTATTTCTAACCCTTTTCTCACTATCTTTTGGAACACTTTTTATAGCATAATATTTTAGCAAATATAATCACACGTCGACAAACAAAAGGTTCCCATCGAGTACGATGGATGCGAGGGGTGCTAATACCTTCCCCTCGCATAACCGGCTTCCGAACCCGTTCTTGGTTGCGAGACCATCTTATCCATTTATTTCTTAAGGTTTTCTCGATATTTTCCTTTCCCCACATGGGATAAATAAAGTTCGGTGGCGACTCTTCGGTCCTTTCTTTTCGCCTCCCCGTCGTTGCGCGACACCATTTTTCGAGTAGCGACACCCGTAATCCGTATCATCCCGAACTACGTAAGCTCTGATCTCTTATACCTGTTGAGAGTACGTAGGCACAATACTGATGTATTGGCGAGCCACCTTCCCCGTACCCCGTAGTTAGGCGAAATACGTTGACTCTGATTTCTCATTCTCTAATGAGAATACAAGGCATAAAGTGCGACACTTTGCCGAGTCATTTCCCTTTCTTTTCAAACCGGCCTTGATAGGTAGATAGTAAACAAACTCGTCAGGTAAACACAACAAGCGTGGATCCCATCGAGTACGATGGACGTGAGGGGTGATAATACCTTCCCCTTGCGTAACTGACTCCCGAACCCAGACAATGGTTGCGATGACCTTGTCTTATACCTTTTCGTCAGGTTTTTCCGATCATTTCCTTTCCCGCTCTGAGGAATAAATAACGAAAGATGGCGACTCTTCTGTTTTTCCGACACCTTATTTTCGTGGAAGCGACAGCTGGCGACTCTGCTGGGGGCTTGATAGTTTCCTGGGATCCAACGTCCCTTATGCGAGTCAGTTTGGGGATCCAACGTCCCTGCGAGAGTCAATCCCAGCGCTTGTATGTTTACTTGTTAGGTTGTGTTTGTTTATCGCATTTTATTTCCCGCACTTTATTTTCAGTATGATATGATTATCTGTGCTGTTGTGGGAGGGGCATTCTGATGAGTGAGAAGCCAGACCCAGGCTTGAGTGTACCTAGCATTAGTTGTGGAAATTAGTGAGCGCGTGCTTGCTTTGCAGGCACTAGTGTCTCATGAAATCCACACTCAGATGAGGTTCTCCCGGTTGACTTCTTTTCTGGCCCTTTGGGCCTGAGGGGTTGTTGGTTTAGAGGATTGTCGACTCTGGGGACCGATCATTTGGAATTCAGCTGAGTGAGGCCGCTTTAGGAGACGGTGATGCCACACCTTCTGGGTATCGTATCACCCCTCTTGAATGTCTGTGACGCTGATGACCGCATAGGATGCCGAACTTGTGTCAGTTTAGGTCCATACCTGTGAGCAGGGTCGGGTTTGTTGCAGGAAACCTTAACCTTCAGACTACCTGGTTTTCTTGATAGTGAATCAGTTTTGTTGGTATCAAAGGTCCTTATTGTCAGATGTGTGATTGTTCTTGATAGAGCAGATTCATGATCCTGTATCAGAGGTCCTTATTATCAGATGTGCGTTTGTTCTCGACAGAGCAGATTTATGGTCCGATACTAGGGTTTTCTTATTATCAGAGATAGTGGTTGTTCTTGACAGAGCAGTACTGTGGTTTTGTCGATACATAATCTTCACCTTCATCTCCTCAACAACACAGTTGTCTTGATCTCCTGCTGCATGATTGCATTTTGAATTGCTTTGCATACTCATTTGCATTTCATTAACGTGTGTCTGTGTTACAGGTACCGTTTCCCCCGATTCAGGTTTTCTTGCCTTCTATTGTGCTACTATGGGGTCTCTGAGGAAGACTGTGGCCTACAAACTCCCTACTCCTGATGTTGTTCAGCTGACCGGTTTGATTGCTTTGGCAGATGATTCTGTGAGAGATGAATTCAGGAAGTCTTACGATAAACTGCTCAGCCTGGTTCGTAAACCCTCTGTGTTTGAGTTGAATGGGTTGCACGCCCTGCTGCAATTCCACGATCCTCCTTTGAGATGCTTTACTTTCCAAGACTTTATTCTCGCACCCACACTAGAGGAGTATGCTGATTTGTTAGGTGTGCCTATCAAGAGTTTGATGCCTTTTGTTCATATGGATGCTGAGCCTAATCTAGCTAGTCTAGCTCCTTCACTTCATTTGGATGCCTCCGTGTTGGTCTTGTCTAGTTGGAATAGGGTTCCCGGTTTCTCCTTGTAGTTCTTAGTGGGAAAAGCTCAGCAGTGCGCCAAAGACGGTTGTTGGATCGTGTTCAACACCATCCTTGCTCTGTGCATATACAACATCATTTTTGTTCCCCAATATGCCCGACTTTGTAGACTTCGACGCCTTTCACATCTTTGCATCAGGGAACCCAGTCCCTACCTTGATAGGAGATGTTTACCATTCCGTCCGCTACAAGAACGAGAATAGAAGGGGTAAGAATGTCTCGTGTTGTGTGCCCCTACTCTATAGATGGCTTGATAGTCACCTACCCAAGAAGGGTCCCTTTGCTTCGTCTGCAGCCACAACTGAGTGGTCTGAGCGCCTGATGAGTCTGTCAGCGGAGGATATTGCCTGGTTCGATAGAGATAGGTTGGGTACTGAGATTATCTTCAGCTGCAGTGGGTTTCCGAATGTGCCTTTGATAGGCAGGAAGGGTTGTATCAACTATAATCCATCTCTGCTGGTCCGAAAATTTACTTATGCTTTGAGAGCTCTGCCGAAGGATGAAGAGGTGCAGGAATCTCTGTACCTCACTGATCTTTTAGAGGGGGATATGTTATCTAAGCTGCAGCACGCTTGGAATGGCATCTGTAAGCGGGGAAAGCCGTTGCTGGGGAAAAGTAATAGCCAAGCCTACGCTCCATATGTGACTTGGATCAGAGCCAGAGTAGATGCTATAGGGATGCTATTTCCTCCTGCCAAGCCAAAAATCCCTCCAGTGATTGAAGAGCCTACCACCGTGCCTATTCAGCAGCATAATCAGGTGTTAGCTGAGAGAGATGAGCTGAAGAAGGCAAATGAAGAACTGGAGAAAGAATTGGCTCAACTCAGAACCGAGAAAAGTGAAGCTGTTCATTCCTTCAAGAGGAAAACAGAGCTGGTGAACCAGTTAGAGACAAATTTGACTAAGCAGATAGCCGAGCGCGAGCGTTTGGGTCGGGACTTCAAAGCTGTCAATGACGTACTGGCCACCAAGAAGCAGCACTTGGATGAAGCGTACCGGAGAATATCCAAGTTTAATCAGCATTGGAAGGCCACCCTAGCCAACGACAAGGAACGGGAGGATAAACTGAAACATCAGATCTTCAAGTTGAAAGCCCAGGCGAAGGCTAGTGAGAAGAGGTTTGATGAAGAAACCGCTCGCAGATATGCCGCTGAAGGCCTGCTCAACAAAGCTCTTGCTAACCTAAAGGAGCGCAAACTGATGTTTGAATCCAAGAAGCGGAAGCTAGAAGATTGTTTCGGCGAAGGAGCATGGGAAGACTCAGTTGAAGGTCTTCAATACACTATGAGGCAAAGAGAGTTACTCATCAAAGGGTTGCTTGCTCGGCCTGATCATCCAGAAACGAGGGATCTGTTAGAAGAGTTCCGCGCCCGTGGTCGTGCTTGACTATATTTGTAATCCTTTTGTGTTGATCATTGTTGTATGCTGACCATCACCAGGCTTGTTGGTCGAGGTCATGCTATCGATGCTGCGTGTACTCAGTGACGTTGTGTACTGCCTTGATGGGCTTTCTTTATATATATGAGATGTTATTTCCATGACTGGATCCAGACTTCTTATTATCAGCACTGGCACTCAGGCACTAGGATCGGGGGGAAATCTCCCTAACGCACAAACACACGTTTGCATTTGCATGAAGCATCTGCATAACGAGCACTTTGTCTTTTTTCTAACCCTTTGTGTATACAGGTTGTTCCAGGATTGATCAAAGACTAATCCACCGCTATTCGACCAGAGCAAATCAAGCCAGAGCTATGGAGCAAGTGCAGACTGACGTTCAGGAACTCCGAGAGAGGATGAACCGCTTCATGGAGCTCATGCAAGTGGTTGCCAACGGCCAGGTGTTGCACCCTAAAATTTGCTCAACCTTATTCCTTGGATTCATGTTTCATTATCATTATCATTTGCATATAGAGTCATGTACATAGACTAACCATCTGCATAGCATAAGCACAGCAAGTCAGTCAACAGGGGACCAATCATTATTTTCATCTCTAGAGGCCTAGCAAGAGGTTATTATTCTAATTCAATCATATTCAAGTCATCAGGAAAGAATTTGAAAGCAAGGAGTTCAGCAGATCAAGCCTTGAGTCTATCTCCTAGCTGAGGGTATCTGAGGATCAACAAGAGGGTTGTGAGCTGTGAAATGAAAGCATGGAGAGCATCTAGACATCTTGAGAGACTTATAAGGTCATTTGGAGAAGAAAACAAGTCATTGATGAAGGCACAAGAGCTATAGTTGAAGACAGTCAACTAGGGTTTCATCTGGGTCAACCCTAGATCAATTGACTGACTTAAGAGGGCATTCAAGTCTATTGGAGAGATGTGGGGATCAACATTTGATATATGAAGAAGGATATGGAGATATGACAAGGAGAATTCAAGAGAAATCAAGGAGAAGAGGAGTTACTAAATTAGGGTTTCTCTGTAAAATCCCCTAGTTTAGGTCAAATTTCCAAGCAAGATAAGTCAAAATGCTAACTTCAAATGGCTTCTTGGCCAACATGAAACTTGTAGAGGATCTCAAGACCTTTAATTTGAGTGGTGGAAGACCTCAAGGAGATTTATAGAACTCAAGTTATGGTCCTTACAAGTTACAGGTCATCTGAGGTGTCTGAACTTTTGTCTGTGAAAGTGACTTGACTTCCAAGCTAATTTTGCCCCTCAAGGAGATTTCAAATGAATTCTTGGTCAACATAAGAATTGTTCCTCATTGTCTTAGCTTTCTAGAATGGTATGGCATGCCTTCATATGATGTGGAGAACTCAACTTATGGTCTTGGCAAGCAAAGGGTATTTTGGGCATTTGTGAATTACAGGTCATTTTAACCTATACCCAAAACTCATACAAGGAGGCCTCAAATGGAAAAACTTACAACATCAAACTTGCTCCAAATGGGATTTTAAGTCTAGAAAGAAGGTCACAAGTTATTGGAGAAGCTCATAGCATGGAGTTGCATGATAGGTCAAAATATGAACTAAAAAGGCTTATAAAGTGAATAATTTCAAGTTGGAAAATGGTTTGGGAGATTTACAAGTCCAAATGGAGACTTCCAATATATGATTTTGAATGGAAAAACAATTCTAAGAACAATGGTTCACCCACTTTTTTGAGTTTGGAAGGAAAAAATGAAGTTATCCATGGTTGCTTATCATTTAAGAAACATAATCAAAAATGGATCAAAATTTGAAAACAAGGGAATGTGCAAGATGGATCTAGAATGTTCATTTGGGGTCTATATATTCATGAAAGGAGAATTTGGCAAGGGTTGGCCTCATTTGCACCAAGAATTCCACATAATTCCTCACACTTTTTTCATTGGAGTTTCATTACAATTCTCTCAAAACCTTCACCAACTTTCATCATAATCAATTCAATTTCACTCCATCATCATCATAGATCATAATTGAAGCAAGTTTCTGTTAGTTATCATCCATTTTCGAGTGCTTTTCTCAAGATCATCAAAATCACAAGTTCAAGTGGATTGCATGATTCAAGCAAGGAACCTCCAAGTTTGTGCATACAGAATCAAGTTCATCAAGGATTGATCAGGATCCAGCACTTAGAAGCCTCAAATCATCAATCTCCATAGCTGTTTCTCAAGATTTCTTACTAGGTAAGTTTTCATTCAAACTGCTTGATCTAGTTAATTTGGCATGATGTTGTTAGTTTAGATGCAATCTAGGTGGTTAGGAGATTAGTTTAGGTGAGTTTGGAACGATTTGGTGAGGTTTGTTAACAGGTGCCATAATCTGTTTGTGTTCGAATCTCTTGGATGAATGTGTTATAATTGCAACTTGATAGCATAGGTTAATCTCCATTAGGTGTAGTTTAATTTAGGCTAGGTTTGAGGAAGATTGGTGATGGTCCATATCAGTGCATTTCAATGGAGGCCGAATGTTGATCCAATCGTGTTTGTTGTTGTGGTGAGTTTCAAGACGAATTGATACCCTAAGCTTGTAGAGGGAGAGATTTGGAGCAGATTTCATGTTCACATCGTGTGGATTGGTTGCGTGTAGATGGAGAGCAGAGAGGTGGAACCTTGCTCGTGCATGGCTGCCATGGTGGAGCTGAAACCCTAGGTTGCAGGTCGTTTGGAGAAGAAATAATCGTGGCCCTTCGTTTGGTGTAAGACTCTTGACTTTTAGAGTGATCCAATGGCCTATATTCAATCTGAAATTGGAGGGAGATTGCCCTGGCCCTAAACGCACCGTTTCATTAATTGAAACGGGCGGGCCTGAGTTGGATTGTTATTCCCACCCCCGTGTGAGCCCAAAACCAATATTTCAACGTGACTTTATTACTTCCTTCACCCCCAGCGCGTTGTTGTTATTCTGAGTAACTCTGGGCCTTAGTCCTTTTGCTAACAGCACCCTACCCTGTCTGGCCCATCCAATAATGAACTGAGCGAGCTTCTTTTCATACCCCCTCCCCTCATTTAATTCATTTTATTTTCTTAATTCATTTTATTTTCACCAATTTTCATAAATTCATAAATAATTCATAAAAAATGCTTTTTAATTCATTCTTTTTACCATGTTTTCATTAAAATGTCTAGAATATTATAGGAAAATAAATTTTCATTTTTAGTTTTATTTCATATTTTTTACATATTTTCTAAAATAAATGTCATATTAAATAATTCATTTCATGCATCATTTTTATGATTTTTGTTCTCTCGCATGCTTTGATATTTTTTGATCACTCTTTTCATATTGTTTAGATGAGAGGTTAAGCTTGTAGAAATATTTTAGTTCCCATTTTTAGGAGTTAATTTTAGGTGATTAATAAATACTTGAATATCATGAATAAAACTAGGGTTTTTTAGGTGACAACTTAGGAGTTTAATTTCATTTCCCTTAGGACTTAGGGTTTGAATAGATTAGTTATGGGACTATAGGGGCTATGGGTAGTTATTAGATCCCTTAGAGAACAATTAGGATTCCCCTACTGATATTGTTACTGTCTGTATATCTGCTGTCTGGTGTGGTGTGCCCTCTGGGGTTTGTTGCTTGTTTGATTGGGTATTGGGATTGCCTGGGGCCCTGGGGAAGCTGAAGAATTGTGGAGATGAAGCCATTGAAGATTCAAATGCTGAAGATCAACTGTCAGAGTTGAGGAGGAGTTTCTTGCTGTCAGTTGCTGAGGAGATTAGGGTTTAGGAGCTAGGCAGAGCTCTAGATTAGAAATTTTGTTTCTCAAACATGGATTGCCTTGTCTGCATCCATTCTTCTCTGTGATTCAGAGTCTCTCTAAGACACTCACCCCCTTCCTTTGGAAGGCTTGGTGATGGTGTCCATGAGATAGAACTCTTGAGAGAAAATGTCTCTGGTGTTAGAAGCAGTCTGTTCACCACCTTTGGTAGTCAGCTGATTGCTTAACACCCAATTCACTCTTGTGACTAATCCCTCATCCTGGAGGTTTGAGCTTGAAGAAAAGCCATTGCAGATGGAAGACTGATGATCAAAGCCCTTGTCTGAAGGCCATGAAGATGGAGATTGATGCTTGTTGAAGCTTGTGAATGATTGGAGATTGCTTGAAGCCAGTTGTTGAGTCAGAGCTGCTGATGCTGCTGTATTTCCTTTGCTGATGTATTGATTGGTTTTCTGGACTGTATTGTTTGCTGTTTGCCCTGCTAGGTTGAAAGTGAAGCCTGTTCACTTTTGCCTATTGTTTTCTAGGTTCGAGGTTAAGTGGGACTCCCTTGCCTCGCTTGTACTGTTGCATCCATGCATTTTATTGCTTTCCTGTATATATCTGATATTGTTTCTATTTCTGCCTATCCCGTAGGATCTCTGTTTCTCTCTGTGCAAGAGAGGAGCATGATAGACACTAGGTCTTAATCCATGCATGATAACATTAGGTTAGTTTGTTTCCCTTCGCAACCGTAGGTTAGAGTTCTGTCTCTTTCTTTCTCAAAACAAACAGAAAAACACGTAAAGATTTCAAACTCAATAAAAGACACTTCTTCCGTAAAAGAATGTGAACTCATCAAGACGTCATTTTTGTCCTCTTGGACTGCTAATCAGAAAAACCTTTTTCAGAAGGAATAAAATCAACCAAGACAAGCTTGTGTCGTACGTGGCCCGAACTACGTTTGCTCTGATCTTCCATGCTGTGTGGAAGTACGTAGGCATAGGATGCGATATCCTAGCGAGCAACCTTTCCCTCCTTTCCCGTAGGTAGGCGAACTACGTTGACTCTGATTTCTCGTTCCCGGCGGGAATACGTAGGCATAAAGTGCGATACTTTGCCGAGTCATTTTTATTTTTCGTTTTATTTTCTTTTTCACCCTTGACCTATAGTTTAGATAGAATAACAATCCATACCCGAAAACAAGCGTGGATCCCGTCGAGTACGACGGACGTGAGGGGTGCTAATACCTTCCCCTTGCGTAACCGACTCCCGAATCCAGGTTTTGGTTGCGATGACCACACCTTTCCCGTGTTGTGCGAGGTTTACTCTGAGCGTTTCCTTTCCCTCCCGTGGGATAAATAACGCACGGTGGCGACTCTTCTGTTCAGCCGGCGCCGATTTTCGCAGTAGCGACAGCTGGCGACTCTGCTGGGGATCCAACGTCCCCTGGCTGCTAAGGACTGCGACAGTTCTTATGCATTTGGGATCCAACGTCCCTTGAGAGAGTCAATCCTAACGCTTGTTTTCCCGTCGAGGATTTTGTATGGAGTTATTGTATATTTCTAACCTTGTTTTTCCAGCTTTATATATATTGTTTATTATTGCTGTATCTGGGGTGTGACGGGTGTTCTGATATTGAGAGATAAGCCGGACCTGGGCTTGAGTGCACCTAGAATTAGAGTAGAAATTAGTGGGCGCCCGCTTGCTTTGCTTGCTTTGGTGTCCCATGAAATCTACACTCAGACGAGGTTCCTCTGGTTGGCCTCCTGCCCCTTCCTTTGGTTGGCGTGGGTTGCTGGTTAGTTGGATTGTCGACTCTGGGGACCGATCATTTGGAAGTTAGCTGAGTGAGGCCTCTTCAGGAATTGATGATGCCACTCCTTCTGGGAATCGTATCATCAACCCTGAAAGTCTGTGACGCCGACGACCGCATAGGATGCCGTACCTTGTGCCAGTTATAGGGCCGCCCACCTGTGAGGGGATTCAGGGTTATGCAGGTAACTAGACCTCCAGACTACCGGCTATTTCTTGACCAGAGATCTTGGTTATTTATGGAGATTTATTCTGAGGTCTGTCAGAGACCATGTGGAGATTTATTCTGAGGTCTGTCAGAGACCATGTGGAGATTTATTCTGAGGTCTGCCAGAGACCATGTGGAGATTTATTCTGAGGTCTGTCAGAGACCATTTGGAGATGTATTCTGAGGTCTGTCAGAGACCATTTGAGAGGTGTTTTGAGGTCTGTCAGAGACCAATTATGGATGTGATTTGAGGTCTATCAGAGACCAGTTGGAGTTATGGTTTGAGGTCTGTCAGAGACCAGTGTTGGAGTTCTATTTTAGGTCTATCTGAGACCAGGGTTGATGACTTCTGGATGGTCTATCTGAGACCTTTCTTGATTGGGTTTGGGCTATTCAGCTGCAGCTTTGGTCCCCGTTGAATGTTACTTGCATTGCATCCCTGCATATACATTATCATTTGCATTTCACTAACGTGTGTCTGTGCTGCAGGTGCATTTGCATTTCCCTAGTTCTAGTGCTCAGACTTCTGAGTTTTGATCATGACTAGCTTACGGAGAACAGTTGCTTACAAATTGCCTACGCCTGATATTGTTCCTTTACTGGGGTTGATCTCTCTTGCTGATGAGGGTGTTCGTAGGAGTTTCCGGATGAGCTATGGTAGATTATTGAGATTGGTGTGCAAACCTACAGAGGTAGAGTTAGATGGGCTGTATGCTTTGATGCAATTCTATGACCCTGCTTTGAGGTGTTTTACGTTCTCTGATTTTATTATGGGACCGACGCTGGAGGAATACGCTGAGTATGTTGAGCTGCCTGTGCAGAACCAGGTTCCATTCATTCATTATGATGTCAAACCCAAGCCGGAGGAATTGGCAAAAGCCTTGCATGTTGATGCTTCTGAACTTGTGACTACTGTTTCCCGTGGAGTTCCAGGCTTCTCATTTCAGTTCTTAGTTGGTAAAGCCCAAGAGTACGCCAAGAATGGGTGCTGGGTTGCTTTCAATGCTGTGTTGGCTTTGTGCATTTATGGCATAGTTTTATTCCCCAATATACCGGATTTTGTGGACTTCGATGCTTTCTACTTGTTTGCCGCTGGTAATCCTGTACCTACTTTACTCGGAGATCTCTACCACTCGCTGCATTACAAGAATGAGAAGGGAAGAGGGAAGAATGTTCATCTTTGTGTACCCTTATTGAGTATGTGGTTTGAGAGTCACCTTCCTAAGAGAGGATCTGCTGCAGAGACTACAGTTCCAGTTGGTTGGCCGGAGCGTTTGATGAGGCTATCGTCGGAAGATATGGAGTGGTTTGATAGAGACCTGTTGGGATCTGAGCTCATCTTTAGCTGTGCTGGGTACCCTAATGTGCCATTGATAGGAAGAAAAGGGTGTATCAATTACAACCCTTCTCTATTCATTCGCCAGTTCGGATATGCGTTGAAGAATCCACCTCCGGAGGAAGAAGTACAGGAATCTCTGTACTTCACCGGTGACGTGAAGGGGGAGTTATCAGCCAAGTTGCGACATGCTTGGACGCGTATTAACCGCAAAGGGAAGCCGTTGTTAGGAAAGAATGACTGTCAGGCCTATGCACCTTATAGAGCTTGGATTCAGGAGAGGGCTAGTCAGTTGAAGATGCCGTTTCCAGAGGCACCCATTCTTGATCCTATTCCGGTAGAAGAGCCGACCACTGTTTCTAGGGAAGTCTATGAACAAGTTGTGAGGGAGAAAGAAGCCTTAATGAAGATGAACGAAGGGTTAGAGCAAGAGTTAGCCCAGGCACGCAGCGAGAAGAACAAGGCCGTATATGCTTTCCAACAACAGATTGAGCTGGTAAACAGGTTAGGATCTGAGTTGACCGAGGAAAAGAAGAAGCGTGAACGTCTGGGGCAAGAGTTCAGAAGCTCCCATGACATGCTGGAAGCCAAAAAGAAGGCGCTTGACGCAGCACACCGAGAGATATCTTCTTGCAATAAGACTTGGAATGCTACACTCACCAACCACAAGAAGAGGGAAGATAAGCTGAAGCAGCAAATTTCCGACCTCGAGGAGAAGTTGAAGGCTAGCATCAAGAAGTGTGAGGAGGAAGTGATGAACCGGTATAGTGTCCAGCATGCACTGAACAAGGCAATCAAATCCAGAGATGAAGCAGTGTCCCAGAAGCGAAAGTTAGAAGATTGCTTCGGAGAAGCAGCATGGGAAGAAACTGCTGAAGACGTACGCCGTGTCCTTAAGAAGAGAAACCAGCTTGTTGAAGGGCTGCTTGATCGACCAAGCCATCCGGAGACCAAGAAGTTGATAGAGGAGTACCAGACTTTTGGGAGGATCTGATTATTCCATTATTTGTATGCTTTATTTGCATAGTGCTGACCATCACCAGGATTGTTGGTTGAGGTCATGCCATCTTTGTACTCTCAGTGATATTGTACCCTGGGCTTATTGATTCTCTCTGTTATATACGAGGCTTTCTATGATTCAGCTCCGGTATTCTTATTGTCAACACTGTCACTGCACCGGCACCCTCGCACTAGAACTGGGGGAATGAACTTCCCTAGTGCACAGACACATTGCATTGCATTCATATTCATTTTGCATAACAGGTAATCTTTGAATGGTGTCTTATCTCTTGCTCTGTATCAGGTACTTAACAGGATTCCAGATCAACATCCGCACCGCTATTCTACACGATCCAACTGTCGGAAAGTCATGGACCAGATTCAGAACGAGATGCAGGATGTACGCGAAAAGCTCGCCCTCTTCATGCAGACCATGGAGGCTATAGCAAAAGGGCAAGAGAATTTGCAGGCCATGGTCCAGCCTCTATTGGCTCGCAACGCTGGTCATGGTAACGAAGATCATCAGTCTGTCCGGGTTGATACTGCTCATGGAGATGGCACTCCAACGCCAGTGGCTCCGCCTGTCGTCAATGTGAATGCTGCTAACGTCAACAACGCTACCGCTGCTGTGAATGGTAACGTCGGAGTTGGAAATGAAATTGCTGTCCACAACGCTGGGCTGGGTGATGTCAATGTGGGAGATAATCTCGGAGGCAATGGCTTTGTCAACGCTGGGTTCGGATTCAACGATCAGGGATTCGACAATACTGGCAAGTATGGCTTTAATGCTCAAGGCTTTGGGCAAGATGGTTATGGTATGGTCAATCAGGGCTACGGAGGTTTTGGAAACGGAAACGGTGCTGGTTTTTTGGCTGGTGGTCCTGCTGGAGGTGTTCAAGGGTATGGCAACAGAGGCCGAGTTCCAGGGATGAATCAGGTCAGCGCTGGACGTAATAATGCATATGATGGATACGGGGCTGGAAACGGTATGTGGCAAGAGGATCAGCAAGAGGACGCCTTCTCTGGAGGGGGTTTTGAAGGGCCGATGGATGATTCTCAAAAGATTAGAATGCTGGAAGAGCAAATGAAGGGAGTCCTAAACCAGAGTGCTGTGGGTCTGGACATGGCAACTATGGGCTTGGTACCTGGGCTGAGGGTGCCAATCAAGTTCAAAGCGCCTGCGTTCGATAAGTACAAAGGAGATACATGTCCGAAGGTTCATGTACGAGCTTATTACAGAAAAATGTCTGCATACTCCACTGACGAAAGAATGCTCATGCATTTCTTTCAGGATAGTCTATCGGGTCCTTCCCTAGAGTGGTACATGGGGTTGGAGCCCACTGATATCAAGACTTGGAAGCAATTAGCGGAGGCGTTCGTAGCCCATTACAAATATAACAGTGACCTGGCACCCAATCGGGTCCAGTTGGCCGGGCTTTCGCAGAAGAAGGGGGAGAGTTTTAAAGAATACGCGCAAAGGTGGCGCGATATGGCTGCCAGGGTCCGTCCTCCTGTAGAAGATAAAGAAATGAACGACATGTTTGTCGGCACATTCACCGGGCTGTTTCATGATATGTTGTTTCATACGTCTCTGGCTAGTTTTTCAGATCTGATTTTGATGGGTGAAAAGATTGAGCGGAACATTAAGCAAGGAAAGTTCCAAGTCGATGAATCAACTGCATCTGGCAGTAATAGGAAAGCTTATGGGGGGCGCCGTCAGGGCGAAGCTAGCGCGGTATTTGGAGGCCGAGGCCGAGGCCGAGGCAGGGGAAGAAATCAATATCGTCAGCCGCAGCAAGTGTCGAGTGTCACCATCCCTTATCAGCAACAACCAACTCAGCAACAACAACAGGTTCAGCAGCAACCAATGCCACAGCAGCAGCAGCCTCAGCAGGGGGCACAGCAAGCTCAGAGAAGATTCCAGGGTGGTAAGCCGAGAAGGGTGTTCGAGAAGCCTCCCTCTAACTATGCTGATTTATTGCAGACCTTGTTGGGATTGAATCTGGTGGAGAAAAGAACCTTGGCACCGATAACGGGAACTCCCCCGTTCGGCTATGATGCGAATAGACGCTGCGAGTTTCATTCTGGGGCCCCGGGCCATGATATAGAAGGTTGTCATGCTTTTAAGCACGTTGTGCAGGATCTCTTGGACAACAAGTCTATCAACTTTGGAACGACCGGTGCGAATATAGTCCAGAAACCCATGCCTAATCATGGGGCGAATGCCGTGCTGACTGAGGAAGGTCTGAATCTGATTATGAATGTTGAGGACTTAAAGACGCCGTTGAGCGAGATCAAAAGCCGACTGTTGCAGGGGGGTGTTTACCCGGGTTGTAATGAGTACTGCTTAGATTGTTGGACCCTGTCTGGGGGGTGTGAGGATTTGAAGAAAGGCATTCAGGCCTTGATTGATGAAGGTGTATTGCAGTTTGATAGAACAGCAACTGACGAGCCGGCAGGGGCAGCAGTGGATAATCAGAGCGATGTTGCCACAGTGACGATTCCTAGGAAGACGATCACCATTTCAGCACCAGCTCAGCGACCACCGATTACTATAACTAAAGCCGGGCCAATCCCGTATGAGAACACGAAAGCGGTCCCATGGTCATATGGGCTAGAGGTGTATTGTGACGGGATTAAAATCGATGTTAACAAGCAGTCAGCGGAGGTTGTGGATAATGTTGTGGGCTCAGGAGGCATGACGAGGAGCGGCAGAATCTTTATATCTCCTGAAGTAGAGGCCGAAAGGCTAGCGAAAGGAAAGGGGAAAGCGGTTGAGAATGTTCCGATTCAAGCAAATGAAAAAGAAGCAGCATCTAAGGATGTCGAAGAATTCATGCGCTTAATTCGGAAGAGCGACTATAAAATCGTGGAGCATCTGCAGCAAACGCCATCCAAAATATCTATTCTGTCATTGCTGTTATGTTCGGAGGCTCACCGAAATGCTTTGCTGAAAGTCCTGGACACTTCTTTTGTACCCCAGGATGTCTCCGTGAACCAGCTAGAAGGAGTATTGGCGCATGTAAATGCGGGCCACAGTCTGGGCTTTACTGATTTTGACTTGACTCCGAAAGGAAGGGATCATAATATGGCATTACATGTATCTGTTGAGTGCAGAGGGTCGACAATGTCGCACGTATTGGTTGACACCGGGTCGTCTTTGAATGTGCTGCCTAAGAAGGCTATGATGAAGCTGGATGTTCGAGGAATTTTGTGCACACCAAGTGATTTGGTGGTCAGAGCGTTTGACGGCACGCGGAGAACAGTCTTCGGATCGATCACCTTGCCTCTGCAAGTGGGGCCGGAAGTGTTTGCAACGGAGTTTTATATCATGGATATACAGCCTGCGTACAGCTGCTTGCTGGGAAGACCTTGGATTCACGGGGCAGGGGCTGTCACGTCAACCCTGCATCAGAAGTTAAAGTATATGGTCGGAGACAGTGTAGTCACCGTGTGCGGAGAAGAAGACATCCTGGTCAGCCATCTTTCTTCGTTTAAATATGTGGAAGTCGACGGGGAGATCCACGAGACGCCATGCCAGGCATTCGAAGGTTTGCGCATCAAGGACAAGGGTCCCGGGCCAAGCAAAGCGCCAGAGATAGCTGTTTCTTCGTATAAAGAGGCTCAAGCGCTAGTGAAGGCAGGAGAAGCCACGGGCTGGGGCAAAGTATTGGACATTCCGGTGAAAATGGACCGGTTCGGACTGGGGTACCGACCGTCGTCATCGACTCCTTCTGTGGGGGCCCCTCATTTCAGAAAGTCAATCACCATCTCTGCCAGTGGAGTATGCCATGAATCTGTCAATGCTGCTTCAGAATCCGATGAAGGGGACAGCGACTGTGATATGGATGCCTGGATTCAGCCAAGCACGCCAGGACAAGGACTGTGCAACTGGTCCATTCAGGAGCTTGTTCCTGTGACTTTTAAACAGTAATGCTTTGCTTTATTAATTGTTGAATAATCTGATGTCTTGCCCGGGGCATCAGGATTTGCTTAGGGCTGTGTTGTTATAAACATTGCTTCGTTAATCATTAAATAAATGGCGTTTTTTTCATGTGCAAATACTGTAATCCCTGTCTTTCTTGTTTTGTATTTTTCAACAAAATGGCAACGTGGTTATTCGTTTTATACGCATTTTGAAGCGCTTAACCCTTTCTTTTGCAGGATAACATTTTCAGATGACATCCTTGAACCACCTATGACTCGTCCCGACTTCGAGCACCCGGTATTCCAGACCGAAGAAGAGGTTGTTGAAGATAGCGACGTTCCTGAAGAACTGTCTTGGTTGGTGAAGCAAGAGGAAAGAGCCATTCTGCCTCACGACGAGGTTATCGAAATTATCAACTTGGGGTCGGAAGGGGTTGAGAAAAATATTCGTATCGGAGCTGCACTGCAGAGTGATATCAAGCGAAAACTGGTTGAAATGCTCCGAGAGTATAATGATGTATTCGCTTGGTCGTATCAAGATATGCCAGGGCTCGATACCGATATGGTTGTGCATCGCCTGCCACTGAAAGAAGACTGCCCGCCTGTCAAACAAAAACTTCGCAGAACTCGCCCAGATATGGCAATGAAGATCAAAGAGGAGGTTCAGAAACAGTGGGACGCTGGGTTCCTGGCTGTGACGAAGTATCCCTCATGGGTTGCCAACATCGTACCAGTGCCAAAGAAAGATGGCAAGGTTCGAATGTGCGTGGATTATAGAGATTTGAATAAAGCAAGCCCAAAAGACGATTTTCCACTTCCTCATATTGATGTGTTAGTTGATAATACTGCTCAGTACTCCGTATTCTCCTTCATGGATGGCTTTTCAGGCTATAATCAAATTAAAATGGCGCCAGAGGATATGGAGAAGACTACTTTCATAACGCCTTGGGGAACATTTTGCTACAAAGTGATGCCCTTTGGTTTGAAAAATGCTGGGGCAACATATCAGCGTGCGATGACGACTCTTTTTCATGACATGATGCATAAAGAGATTGAAGTTTATGTTGACGATATGATTGCCAAATCCCAGACGGAGGAAGAGCATCTGGTGAATCTGTTGAAGTTGTTTAAAAGGCTTAGGAAGTTCAGGCTGAGGCTGAACCCTAACAAATGCACCTTCGGGGTGAGATCGGGTAAACTCTTGGGGTTCATAGTAAGCGAAAGAGGAATAGAGGTCGATCCTGCTAAAATAAAAGCGATTCAAGAAATGCCGACGCCTAAAACAGAGAAAGAGGTGCGCGGGTTTTTAGGGAGATTGAACTACATTGCTCGGTTCATATCTCACCTGACTGCTACGTGCGAACCATTATTCAAGCTGTTGAAGAAAGATCAAGCTGTAACGTGGAACGATAATTGTCAAAAGGCGTTCGACAAAATAAAGAAGTATCTGCAGGAGCCTCCTATTTTAATACCCCCAGTGGCAGGGAGACCCTTGATAATGTATTTGACGGTTCTTGAGGGGAGTATGGGTTGCGTTCTCGGTCAACATGACGAGACGGGGAGAAAAGAGCATGCAATCTATTATCTGAGTAAGAAATTTACCGACTGTGAATCTCGATACTCAATGCTGGAGAAAACTTGTTGCGCGCTAGCCTGGGCCGCCAAGCGTTTGAGGCAGTACATGCTGAATCATACAACCATGCTCATCTCGAAGATGGATCCGATCAAATATATATTCGAAAAGCAGGCGTTGTCAGGTAGGATTGCCAGGTGGCAGATGATCTTGACTGAATACGATATTCAATACGTCTCGCAAAAGGCAATAAAGGGGAGTGTGTTGTCTGAATATCTGGCGGAGCAGCCTATTGAAGAGTATCAATCGATGAGATTTGACTTTCCTGACGAGGATATCATGTATCTCAAGATGAAGGATTGTGAAGAGCCGTTACCAGACGAAGGACCAGAGCCGGGGTCCAAATGGCAGATGATATTTGATGGAGCTGTGAATGCTTACGGTAGCGGAATAGGGGCAATTATCACTACGCCGCACGGGTCGCACATCCCGTTTACTGCCCGATTGACCTTTGCCGTTACCAACAATGAGGCCGAATACGAAGCTTGTATAATGGGGCTTGAAGAAGCCATTGATTTGCGAATCAAACATCTAGACGTATACGGAGACTCAGCTCTGGTGGTGAATCAGATCAAAGGGGAATGGGAGACACGGCAGCCCAATTTGATACATTATATGAATTATGCAAGGAGATTGTTGCCTTTCTTCGACAAAGTTGAATTGCATCACGTGCCACGGGCAGAAAATCAAATGGCTGACGCCCTTGCCACTTTGTCTTCCATGTACAAGGTCAATTTCTGGAACGAAGCTCCCCAGATCACTATCTCTCGGTTGGGCAGGCCAGCTTATGTATTTGCTATTGATGAAGCGTCTGATGACAAACCGTGGTATTTTGATATCCTTAATTTCCTGAAGAATAAAGAGTATCCGGCTGGGGCATCCAGTCAAGATCAGAAGACTCTCAGGAGATTAGCGGGTAATTTCTATTTGAACCCGGATGGCGTCTTGTACAGAAGGAACCACGACTTGGTGTTGTTGCGTTGTGTGGACGAGAAGGAGGCAAAGCTTCTCATGGAGGAAATTCACGAAGGTGCCTTTGGTACGCATGCTGGCGGGCATGCTATGACGAGAAAACTGCTGCGGGCAGGATACTTTTGGCTGACGATGGAAACTGATTGTTTCAAATTTGCAAGAAAGTGCCATAAGTGCCAAATTTATGCTGACAAAATACATGTGCCTCCGAGTCCTTTGAATGTGATGTCATCTCCATGGCCATTCTCGATGTGGGGAATCGATATGATTGGAAAGATTGAGCCGACGGCTTCTAACGGGCATCGGTTCATCCTCGTAGCAATCGATTATTTCACCAAGTGGGTGGAAGCAGCGTCTTACGCAAATGTAACGAAGCAAGTGGTGGCTAGATTCATCAAGAGAGATATCATTTGCCGATATGGAATTCCCGAGCGGATAATCACGGATAATGGTTCTAATCTGAACAACAAAATGATGAAGGAGCTCTGTCAGAATTTCAAGATCGAACATCACAACTCCTCCCCTTACCGACCCAAGATGAATGGCGCTGTCGAAGCGGCCAATAAGAATATCAAGAAGATTGTCCAGAAAATGGTGGTGACGTATAAAGATTGGCATGAAATGCTACCTTTCGCTTTGCACGGTTATCGTACGACGGTACGCACATCAACCGGGGCAACACCGTTCTCGTTGGTATACGGAATGGAAGCGGTATTACCATTGGAGGTTGAGATCCCTTCTCTGAGGGTATTGCGAGACGTTCAGCTGGACGAGGCAGAATGGGTAACGAACAGATTGAACCAACTGAGTTTGATGGATGAGAAGAGGCTAGCTTCTCTGGCATACGGTCGTTTGTATCAAAGACGAATGAAGAAAGCGTACGACAAGAAGATACTTCCGCGAAGCTTTCAGACGGGCGACCTTGTGCTGAAAAGGATTCTCCCGCCGCAAGCAGATCACAGGGGCAAGTGGACCCCCAACTACGAAGGGCCATACGTTGTCAAGAAGGTCTTTTCAGGAGGAGCTTTATTGTTGTCCACCATGGACGGGGAAGACTTTGCATCACCTGTGAATTCGGACGCAGTTAAAAAATACTTTGCTTAAAATAGACCCGCTGGACAGAAAAAAGAGAGTCCAGGCAAAAATGGGGCATCCTGGCGAACCAAAAACAGAATGAAAGGTTCGGGCAAAAGTTAGGGATAAAATTGAAAAAATGTACACCCGCGAAGTTGAAAACCTACACTGGGCGGCTTCGGCAAAAAAGGGTATCCCGGTAAACTGAAAACCCGTAAAGGGCGGTTCACGCAAAAGTTAGGGATTTGAAAAGCAAATGACTGCGGTCCGAATTTGGTATTCAATGAGCATCAGTGCGGGAGAATATGTTTGAGGAATTAGTTATCGGATACAACCTCTTCAGAAGACGGATACCGGGAAAGCATTAGAGTCGGACGAGTCATGGGAGGATCAGTTCGTGATGTTCATCTGCATCCAGTTGCCGATATGTGTACAAAATTTAATTGGTCAATATTTATGCTTCTTGTGAATACTTGCATACTTGTATATTTGCTTTGCGTAGCTTCCTCTTTTCAGGAGTTACATCCCGTGTACAAAAACTCCGCCCATTCAGGGGCCCAATCAATGAAAATGTGTTATTCAGTACTTGATGCCTGTTCTTTACTGTTTTGCGCACGATAAAACGCCTAAGTTTGATGAAGCTAGCATGAGTATAACATCACTGGCCCTTGCCAACAATTGTTAAAGCTTTGAATTAACTGAGTGTAACGTCACTAACCTGAATCGATTTGGATTGCATAGGCTTGCCGTGTCTTGTTTGTGTTGTTGCAGGTTTCATAACCGTACGAGGAAGGTGATCAAAAGATTGCAATAGTGAAAGGCTTGATCCTCACGCAGGTCATGCATGTTCTTCCTGAAGAAGGATAGAATTCCCCAGCTAGCCGTAGCTTATCCAAAGGACGTGCTCCAGAGAAGTTACTCGTCCTCAGCAGAGTTTGGTGATTCCGAGATCGTAAGGCTGTATTCAGACAGGTTCATCTCCCCCTGTAGGGTCAGGCATTCTCCCCCAGCGGAGTCGGTTAATTTTCCCCAAGAGAATCCAGCCATCCCCAGAGGAGTTCTCCTTTCAGCAAATGTTCTTTCCTTCCAGTGGAACTCGAAGACTAAGACGCTCCCGGGCAGAGTCGATGGTGGTTCCTGTCACTTATTTTGTCAGAGATACCGTGTGGTATTAGTTCACTCTCTAGCAGAAGCTCAATCATATCAGGCGCATCTGCTATTCCCCAGCAGAGTTATATTCCCCAGCAGGGGGTTACCTCCGCAAGGTATTTGGTTTGAGTTATACTCCCCAGCAGGGGGTTACTTCAACAAGACGTGTGGTTTGAATTCCCAACTTCCCAGCAGGGTCGACTTCATCCTTCCAGCATTTATTTTGCTGGAATAATTTTGTAGCATCAGGCTATCCCCGGCGAGTCGGCGTTACCCTTCCAGCATTTATTTTGCTGAAGCAGTTTTTGTATTCTAGCAGTTCAGGTGGAGAGAGCTCTTGCTCAAATAGATTACCAAACAATCAAGATCTCGGCAGGAGATATTCAATGACAATGTCAGTTTCGGCGGTATTCCCCCACAGAGTTATCGTGATGAGACTCTCTTTGTCTCCAGCAGAGTCATTCATGCGAATGTATCTTATTTTCCCCAGCCAGAGTGGCCAGGGTAAGTGTCTTCTTATCCCCAAGCAGAGTTTGTTTGTCATCAACGGGCCGCATGAATCAAATTTCAGAGGCCACCGCCGGTTATCAGAGCAGGCGTCCGATAGTTGGTTTTCAGACATCCCCAGTAGAGTTCATCTCGAAGTCGCTGTCACGTCAGTGCTGAGCAGTTTGTAGGTAAGGATCATTGAAGAATTAAGTCCTGACGTGGACCATTTACTCCTAGAATGACGGGATTTCTTCAGAAGTGGGCGTCCTAACGTGGACAGGTTTGTTTTACCGGATTGGTAAGGTGTGTTAATCCTGACGTGGATAGATTCGGTCTTTTGAAATTTGGAGAAAGGGAGGTCATGACGTTGACAAAAGATTGGTTACTCTTCGTGTTGGTATCCTGACGTGGATCATTTTGTTTTCAGCAGATATCTTTATTTGTAATGGTGAAATGGGCGTCCTGGCGTGGACAAGTTTGTAGTTCTTTGTGATGACAAGATATAAGAGTCCTGACGCGGACAAATTTATCTTTCTTCGTGTTGTTGGCAAAGTGTAAGTCCTAACGCGGATATTCCCCGGCAAGTCGAAGACGTGTGAGTCCTTACGTGGACAAGTCTTATTTCCTCAGTGAGTCGAAGATTGGAGTCCTAACGTGGATAAATCAAGACGAGATCAGTGTCCTAACGCGGACAGATCAAAGAGATTATTATTCCTAACATGGAAAGATGCAGTCCTTACGCGGACATATCAACAGAAGTGATTCCTAACGTGGAAAGACGGAGATTCCTAACGCGGAAAAGATGGAGTCCATACGCGGACATATCAGAAGATAGTTTCCTTACGTGGAAATAACAGTATTCCTAACGTGGGAAAAAGAGAGTCCTTACGTGGACAGATTAAGATGGCGTTCCTTACGTGGAAAATTGAGTCCTGACGCGGACAAATCAGAAAGAAGTTGGTATTCCTAACGTGGAAAGATTGAGTCCTTACGCGGACATATCGAAATGGATTCCTTACGGGGAGACAAGTGCATTCCCAACGTGGAAAGTTGAGTCCTGACGTGGACAGATTCGAGAAATTGAGTCCTGACGTGGACAGGTTCAGCACCAAAGTGGAATTCCTTACGTGGAAAGGTCGGAGTCCCGACGCGGACATGTCAAGTGGTATTGGAGTCCTTGCGTGGACAGATTGATGTAGTTCTCTTTACGCGGAAAGAAGATTGCTTCCTAACGTGGAAAGATAAAAGCGTTACTCCTAACGTGGACGATGTGATTCCTAACGTGGACAGGTGTTACTCCTAACGTGGAAGAATGTTATTCCTAACCTGGACGATTCAGTTTATGGAAATGCAGACGAATTATCCCCAGCGGAGTTGCCGAGATTTTCCTGGGTTGACAGTAAGTGGAGTCCTAACGTGGACAAGTTTTAGTTGAGATTTCTTCGTATCGACGACAGACAGAGTCCTAACGTGGACAAGCAAGCAATCTGTTATGACAGAATCCTCTTCAGAACGATGAAGCCAATCCCCAGCACGGTCGTGCGAGATCAGTGGGTTATCGTAACAGTCAGATTCAGCTGACGAATGTCATTCCTCAAGCAGGAGCGCAGTTTATTTCTGCGGTTGGCAAATTTCTGGTTTCACTAGTATTCAACCGTCTCGTACCGCGAATGTCTGAAGGCTCCGGGCTCTTCATCCAATCGGGTCCAAGTCGCTTGAATAGGGGCAGCTGTTGCACCCTAAAATTTGCTCAACCTTATTCCTTGGATTCATGTTTCATTATCATTATCATTTGCATATAGAGTCATGTACATAGACTAACCATCTGCATAGCATAAGCACAGCAAGTCAGTCAACAGGGGACCAATCATTATTTTCATCTCTAGAGGCCTAGCAAGAGGTTATTATTCTAATTCAATCATATTCAAGTCATCAGGAAAGAATTTGAAAGCAAGGAGTTCAGCAGATCAAGCCTTGAGTCTATCTCCTAGCTGAGGGTATCTGAGGATCAACAAGAGGGTTGTGAGCTGTGAAATGAAAGCATGGAGAGCATCTAGACATCTTGAGAGACTTATAAGGTCATTTGGAGAAGAAAACAAGTCATTGATGAAGGCACAAGAGCTATAGTTGAAGACAGTCAACTAGGGTTTCATCTGGGTCAACCCTAGGTCAACCCTAGATCAATTGACTGACTTAAGAGGGCATTCAAGTCTATTGGAGAGATGTGGGGATCAACATTTGATATATGAAGAAGGATATGGAGATATGACAAGGAGAATTCAAGAGAAATCAAGGAGAAGAGGAGTTACTAAATTAGGGTTTCTCTGTAAAATCCCCTAGTTTAGGTCAAATTTCCAAGCAAGATAAGTCAAAATGCTAACTTCAAATGGCTTCTTGGCCAACATGAAACTTGTAGAGGATCTCAAGACCTTTAATTTGAGTGGTGGAAGACCTCAAGGAGATTTATAGAACTCAAGTTATGGTCCTTACAAGTTACAGGTCATCTGAGGTGTCTGAACTTTTGTCTGTGAAAGTGACTTGACTTCCAAGCTAATTTTGCCCCTCAAGGAGATTTCAAATGAATTCTTGGTCAACATAAGAATTGTTCCTCATTGTCTTAGCTTTCTAGAATGGTATGGCATGCCTTCATATGATGTGGAGAACTCAACTTATGGTCTTGGCAAGCAAAGGGTATTTTGGGCATTTGTGAATTACAGGTCATTTTAACCTATACCCAAAACTCATACAAGGAGGCCTCAAATGGAAAAACTTACAACATCAAACTTGCTCCAAATGGGATTTTAAGTCTAGAAAGAAGGTCACAAGTTATTGGAGAAGCTCATAGCATGGAGTTGCATGATAGGTCAAAATATGAACTAAAAAGGCTTATAAAGTGAATAATTTCAAGTTGGAAAATGGTTTGGGAGATTTACAAGTCCAAATGGAGACTTCCAATATATGATTTTGAATGGAAAAACAATTCTAAGAACAATGGTTCACCCACTTTTTTGAGTTTGGAAGGAAAAAATGAAGTTATCCATGGTTGCTTATCATTTAAGAAACATAATCAAAAATGGATCAAAATTTGAAAACAAGGGAATGTGCAAGATGGATCTAGAATGTTCATTTGGGGTCTATATATTCATGAAAGGAGAATTTGGCAAGGGTTGGCCTCATTTGCACCAAGAATTCCACATAATTCCTCACACTTTTTTCATTGGAGTTTCATTACAATTCTCTCAAAACCTTCACCAACTTTCATCATAATCAATTCAATTTCACTCCATCATCATCATAGATCATAATTGAAGCAAGTTTCTGTTAGTTATCATCCATTTTCGAGTGCTTTTCTCAAGATCATCAAAATCACAAGTTCAAGTGGATTGCATGATTCAAGCAAGGAACCTCCAAGTTTGTGCATACAGAATCAAGTTCATCAAGGATTGATCAGGATCCAGCACTTAGAAGCCTCAAATCATCAATCTCCATAGCTGTTTCTCAAGATTTCTTACTAGGTAAGTTTTCATTCAAACTGCTTGATCTAGTTAATTTGGCATGATGTTGTTAGTTTAGATGCAATCTAGGTGGTTAGGAGATTAGTTTAGGTGAGTTTGGAACGATTTGGTGAGGTTTGTTAACAGGTGCCATAATCTGTTTGTGTTCGAATCTCTTGGATGAATGTGTTATAATTGCAACTTGATAGCATAGGTTAATCTCCATTAGGTGTAGTTTAATTTAGGCTAGGTTTGAGGAAGATTGGTGATGGTCCATATCAGTGCATTTCAATGGAGGCCGAATGTTGATCCAATCGTGTTTGTTGTTGTGGTGAGTTTCAAGACGAATTGATACCCTAAGCTTGTAGAGGGAGAGATTTGGAGCAGATTTCATGTTCACATCGTGTGGATTGGTTGCGTGTAGATGGAGAGCAGAGAGGTGGAACCTTGCTCGTGCATGGCTGCCATGGTGGAGCTGAAACCCTAGGTTGCAGGTCGTTTGGAGAAGAAATAATCGTGGCCCTTCGTTTGGTGTAAGACTCTTGACTTTTAGAGTGATCCAATGGCCTATATTCAATCTGAAATTGGAGGGAGATTGCCCTGGCCCTAAACGCACCGTTTCATTAATTGAAACGGGCGGGCCTGAGTTGGATTGTTATTCCCACCCCCGTGTGAGCCCAAAACCAATATTTCAACGTGACTTTATTACTTCCTTCACCCCCAGCGCGTTGTTGTTATTCTGAGTAACTCTGGGCCTTAGTCCTTTTGCTAACAGCACCCTACCCTGTCTGGCCCATCCAATAATGAACTGAGCGAGCTTCTTTTCATACCCCCTCCCCTCATTTAATTCATTTTATTTTCTTAATTCATTTTATTTTCACCAATTTTCATAAATTCATAAATAATTCATAAAAAATGCTTTTTAATTCATTCTTTTTACCATGTTTTCATTAAAATGTCTAGAATATTATAGGAAAATAAATTTTCATTTTTAGTTTTATTTCATATTTTTTACATATTTTCTAAAATAAATGTCATATTAAATAATTCATTTCATGCATCATTTTTATGATTTTTGTTCTCTCGCATGCTTTGATATTTTTTGATCACTCTTTTCATATTGTTTAGATGAGAGGTTAAGCTTGTAGAAATATTTTAGTTCCCATTTTTAGGAGTTAATTTTAGGTGATTAATAAATACTTGAATATCATGAATAAAACTAGGGTTTTTTAGGTGACAACTTAGGAGTTTAATTTCATTTCCCTTAGGACTTAGGGTTTGAATAGATTAGTTATGGGACTATAGGGGCTATGGGTAGTTATTAGATCCCTTAGAGAACAATTAGGATTCCCCTACTGATATTGTTACTGTCTGTATATCTGCTGTCTGGTGTGGTGTGCCCTCTGGGGTTTGTTGCTTGTTTGATTGGGTATTGGGATTGCCTGGGGCCCTGGGGAAGCTGAAGAATTGTGGAGATGAAGCCATTGAAGATTCAAATGCTGAAGATCAACTGTCAGAGTTGAGGAGGAGTTTCTTGCTGTCAGTTGCTGAGGAGATTAGGGTTTAGGAGCTAGGCAGAGCTCTAGATTAGAAATTTTGTTTCTCAAACATGGATTGCCTTGTCTGCATCCATTCTTCTCTGTGATTCAGAGTCTCTCTAAGACACTCACCCCCTTCCTTTGGAAGGCTTGGTGATGGTGTCCATGAGATAGAACTCTTGAGAGAAAATGTCTCTGGTGTTAGAAGCAGTCTGTTCACCACCTTTGGTAGTCAGCTGATTGCTTAACACCCAATTCACTCTTGTGACTAATCCCTCATCCTGGAGGTTTGAGCTTGAAGAAAAGCCATTGCAGATGGAAGACTGATGATCAAAGCCCTTGTCTGAAGGCCATGAAGATGGAGATTGATGCTTGTTGAAGCTTGTGAATGATTGGAGATTGCTTGAAGCCAGTTGTTGAGTCAGAGCTGCTGATGCTGCTGTATTTCCTTTGCTGATGTATTGATTGGTTTTCTGGACTGTATTGTTTGCTGTTTGCCCTGCTAGGTTGAAAGTGAAGCCTGTTCACTTTTGCCTATTGTTTTCTAGGTTCGAGGTTAAGTGGGACTCCCTTGCCTCGCTTGTACTGTTGCATCCATGCATTTTATTGCTTTCCTGTATATATCTGATATTGTTTCTATTTCTGCCTATCCCGTAGGATCTCTGTTTCTCTCTGTGCAAGAGAGGAGCATGATAGACACTAGGTCTTAATCCATGCATGATAACATTAGGTTAGTTTGTTTCCCTTCGCAACCGTAGGTTAGAGTTCTGTCTCTTTCTTTCTCAAAACAAACAGAAAAACACGTAAAGATTTCAAACTCAATAAAAGACACTTCTTCCGTAAAAGAATGTGAACTCATCAAGACGTCATTTTTGTCCTCTTGGACTGCTAATCAGAAAAACCTTTTTCAGAAGGAATAAAATCAACCAAGACAAGCTTGTGTCGTACGTGGCCCGAACTACGTTTGCTCTGATCTTCCATGCTGTGTGGAAGTACGTAGGCATAGGATGCGATATCCTAGCGAGCAACCTTTCCCTCCTTTCCCGTAGGTAGGCGAACTACGTTGACTCTGATTTCTCGTTCCCGGCGGGAATACGTAGGCATAAAGTGCGATACTTTGCCGAGTCATTTTTATTTTTCGTTTTATTTTCTTTTTCACCCTTGACCTATAGTTTAGATAGAATAACAATCCATACCCGAAAACAAGCGTGGATCCCGTCGAGTACGACGGACGTGAGGGGTGCTAATACCTTCCCCTTGCGTAACCGACTCCCGAATCCAGGTTTTGGTTGCGATGACCACACCTTTCCCGTGTTGTGCGAGGTTTACTCTGAGCGTTTCCTTTCCCTCCCGTGGGATAAATAACGCACGGTGGCGACTCTTCTGTTCAGCCGGCGCCGATTTTCGCAGTAGCGACACCAGGACCAGCTCAGAACTTTGGTCCAGCCTCTGATTTCAAGGGTTGACAGCAATGGTGTACTCCATGGTGGGACTGTTCCAACTCCTCCACCTGTTGAAACTCCTCAGAACGGGATCCCCGTGACCGGGGGGAATGGTAGTGGCAACGGAAATGTGATCGCCAACATGGGGCTCAATGGTAATACGACTGGCGTCGGTAACGAAAATTTTGAAGCTAATGTCAATGCTGGACTGGGCAACAGCAACGCAGGTGTTGGAAATCTGTATGGGCCTCAGCCATGGTTAGAAGAGCGTCAAGAAGATTTGTTCTCACAGAAAGGTGCTGAAGGAGAGCTGACTACTGAAGCACGTCTGAGGTTTAAGGCACTCGAGGACAAGATGAGGAATTTCGAGAACTTGAACATTATGGGTGTTGACATGTCCAAGTTAGGACTGATTGCTGATTTCAAGGTGCCTCCAAAATTCAAGGTACCCGACTTTGAGAAGTACAAGGGCACCACTTGCCCTCGCGTCCACCTGAGATCATACTACCGAAAAATGTCCGCTCACTCTGAAGACGAGAAGCTGCTGATGCACTTCTTTCAGGATAGCTTGTCCGGGCCATCCTTGGAATGGTACATGAGTTTAGAACCTACCAGTGTACGCACGTGGAAGGAACTTGCTGAAGCCTTTGTGCACCATTATAGGTATAACAGTGATTTGGCTCCAAACCGAGTCCAACTGCAGAATTTGTCGCAGAGGAACAACGAAGGGTTCAAAGAATACGCCCAGCGGTGGCGTGAATTGGCAACTAGGGTTCAGCCGCCGATGGTTGAACGGGAGCTTGTTGAAATGTTTGTCGCCACCCTCCCAGGGGTTTATTACGAGAAATTGGTCAGCAGTATGTCTGGAAGCTTCTCAGATCTCATCATCACGGGCGAGCATGTTGAAAATGGGATCAAACTGGGGAAAATTCAAGGAGATCTATCCTCAGCTGGAGGAGGAAAGAAATCGTATGGTAACAAAACGCGTGAAGGAGAAATAAGCGCCGTGTCCAACGCTCGAAGGAAAGGTAAAGGCCCTCACCAGTAGGTGTCCAGTATAACTATCCCCGCTGTTCAACAACCCCAGCCACAGCAACAGCAGCAGCAGCAGCCAAATCAGCAAGGGTACAGAAAGTACCAGAACAGGGCACCTCTGTCGAGTCGTCACCTTGAGACACCGCCATGTCTTATGCTCAGCTGTTACAAACTCTGCTTCAGTTACAGTTAATCCAGAAGAGAACCCTGGCTCCCTTGACAGGGGCACCTCCGCCAGGTTATGATGCGAATGCAACTTGCGAGTTTCACTCAGGGGCACCAGGCCACACGATAGAAAACTGCAAAGCCTTCAAGCACAAGGTGCAGGATATGATGGACGCTAAGATCATCAACTTCTCAGATAATGTGCCAAATGTCACGAAGAACCCTATGCCGAATCATAGGGGAGGTGGGGTGAATGCCATTATTGAAGACGAAAATTTGGATGTGATGACTGACGTCAGAGATTTGAAGACACCGCTCAGCTTCGTCAAAGCCAAGCTGATGAAGAGAAGTTTCTTCCCAGGCTGCGGAGAACTGTGTATGGGTTGTGCGACTAGTCCTGATGGATGCGAACAGTTGATAGAGGGGATTCAGAGTATGATGACCGAAGGAGTCTTGCAGTTTAGTCGAAGGGCCGAATGTGGATCTGGAGAGGTAATGCTGAAGTAAGATGATGAGGTTGCCACCATCACCATCCCTCGCCAAACGATAACTATTTCTGCACCTAGACCGCCCACCATTACCATCACCAAGGCTGGGCCAATACCTTTTGAAAGCACCAATGCAGTCCCGTCGCATTACGGGGCAGACGTCTACTGCAACGGACAGAAGTTGGAACTGGAACCATCTGGGTCGTTTGTGGATAACCTAGTGGGCATTGGCGGAATCACTCGCAGTGGAAGAGTATTTGCTCCACCTGAGATCGTGGCGGACAAAGCCGACAAAGCTGATGTAACCGATAAGGGAAAGAGTAAAGTCGTTGAGGAAACCTCGCGTGGGGTAGAGAAGGACTTACTTGTAAAGGACGCTGAAGAGTTTATGAGGTTGATTAAGAAGAGCGACTACAAGATTGTGGATCACCTCCATCAAACACCCTTGAAAATTTCCATCCTGAATTTGTTGCTGCGTTCTGAGGCACATCGCAATCCGCTGTTAAAGGTTTTGAACGCCATGTATGTACCACAGGAAATATCGATCAACCAGTTAGAAGGGGTCGTAGCCCACGTGAATGCTGGAAACGGGTTAGGGTTCACTGACCTGGAGCTGACGCCAAAGGGAAGAAACCACAACAGTGCCCTGCACATCTCAATAGAGTGTAGGGGAACAATTATGTCTCATGTGTTGGTGGACACGGGGTCGTCACTCAATGTTCTTCCGAAGAAAGCATTGATGAAGTTAGATACTCGAGGATTGATTTGCACACCCAATGATCTGGTTGTGAAAGCGTTCGATGGAACCAAACGTCATGTCTTTGGAAAGGTGACTCTACCAATCCAAGTTGGGCCGGAAACATTCGACGCAGTCTTCTATATTATGGACATCATGCCTGCCTACAGCTGTCTCCTAAGCCGGCCATGGATCCATTCTGCGGGCGCCGTGACCTCCACGTTGCACCACAAGCTCAAGTATGCTGTTCGAGGCAGCGTCGTGACTGTATGTGGCGAGGAGGATATAATGGTGAGCCACTTGTCGTCCTTCAAATATGTTGAGATGGATGGGGAAATCCAAAAAACCCTATGTCAGGCGTTCGAAGCTGTTAAAGTCAAGAACGTAGCTCCTGTAATCACTGAGAAACCAGAGATGACTCTCTCTTCCTTCAAGGAAGCCCGGGCCGTTGTTTAAGCCGGATCTACCCCAGGCTGGGGGCAGGCTCTAGAACTACCTAACAAACAGGACAAGTTTGGGTTAGGATACTCTCCTGCGGATGAAGCCTCCTCTTCTCGCAGTGCATCGCGAGGTAGAGGGCCGATCCAGTTTAACAGTGGCGGGGTGATATTTGAAAGTGTCAACGCAGTGTTTGAAGACGGCGAAGACAGCGATTGCGACCTAGACTCTTGGATCCAGCCAAGCAAACCAGGCTAGAGCCTCAACAACTGGTTCATCAGGGATACCATCCAAGTGACAGGCAAAGAGTAATGATTTACTTTCTCCAATCATTGTACAACCCTATGTCCTACCCGGGGCATAGTGGTTTTATTGTCAGGACCTTGTTTGATTATGTACATGCATTTTACCAATAAATCAAAAGGCGTTTTTCTCCGTATTCAAATGTTGTGATCTCTGTTATTCCTGTTTTATATTTGTTTTTGAAAAACAACAAAATGGCAATAAGGTTTGTGCTAACCTGCATATCCTTGTTTTAAGCTTAACCCTTGTTATTGCAGGATCCACATAGCAGATGACATCGACTCTGGACCTTCTACGACTCACTTCGACTTCGATTGCCCGATCTGTCAAGCCGAAGAAGAGATTGATGAAGACGAAGACCTTCCCGAAGAGTTGGCCCGCTTGTTGAAACAAGAAGAGAAAGTTATTCTGCCTCACGAGGAAGAGATTGAGATTGTGAATCTGGGTTCTGAAGAACTGGTCAGGAACGTCAGGATAGGGGCTGCATTGCAGAGTGATGTCAAGCAGAGATTGGTCGAGATGCTGAGAAAGTATAGTGACATCTTTGCTTGGTAATACGAAGATATGCCCGGACTTGACACTGACATCGTGGTCCACCACTTGCCGCTGCGAGAAGATTTTCCTCCCATTAAGCAGAAGCTTAGGAGGACGCGACCAGACATGGCCATTAAGATCAAAGAAGAATTGTAGAAGCAGCTTGATGCTGGCTTCTTAGCGGTCACTACTTACCCTCCGTGGGTCGCCAACATAGTGCATGTACCCAAGAAGGACGGTAAGGTACGAATGTGCGTCAATTATCGGGATTTGAATAGGGCGAGCCCTAAAGATGATTTCCCGCTCCCTCATATTGATGTGTTGGTTGACAATACAGCTCAGTTCTCCGTGTTTTCGTTGATGGATGGCTTCTCCACTACAATCAGATCAAGATGGCGCCGGAAGACATGGAGAAAACTACGTTTATCACGCCTTGGGGAACGTTTTGCTACAAGGTAATGCCCTTCGGTCTGAAGAACGCAGGGGCCACTTACCAACGAGCAATGGTCACTTTGTTTCATGACATGATTCATCTTGAGATTGAAGTCTATGTTGATGACATGATTGCGAAGTCCCAAACGGAGGAGGGACACCTGGTTAATTTGCTGAAGCTTTTTGAGAGGCTTAGGAAGTTCAGGTTGAGGCTGAATCCTAACAAGTGTACTTTCGGAGTACGGTCTGGAAAACTACTGGGGTTTATCGTGAGTGAAAGAGGCATCGAGGTTGATCCTGCGAAGATAAAAGCAATACAAGAAATGCCAGCGCCAAGAACAGAAAAAGAAGTTCGTGGTTTCCTGGGCAGAATAAACTACATTGCAAGGTTTATCTCTCAGCTCACGGCCACGTGTGAACCGATGTTCAAACTGTTAAAGAAAGATCAGGCGATTATCTGGAACGAGGATTGCCAGAAGGCATTCGATAAGATAAAACAGTATCTACAGGAACCTCCAATCTTGATTCCCCAAGTGGCCGGAAGACCCTTAATCATGTACTTGACAGTTCTTGAGAATAGTATGGGGTGTGTTCTCGGTCAGCACGACGAGACGGGCAGAAAGGAGCATGCCATTTACTATTTGAGTAAAAAGTTCACAGACTGTGAATCTCGTTACTCGATGCTGGAGAAGACGTGTTGTGCACTAGCCTGGGCTGCCAAACGTTTACGACAATACATGCTCAATCACACGACCATGCTAATTTCGAAGATGGATCCGATCAAGTACATCTTCGAGAAACAAGCGCTTTCGGGCAGGATTGCCAGATGGCAAATGGTGTTGACGGAATATGATATTCAGTACGTTTCCCAGAAGGCCATCAAGGGAAGCGTATTGTCTGAATACCTTGCCGAACAGCCGATCGAGGATTATCAGCCGATGAAACTTGAATTCCCTGACGAGGACATCATGTTTCTCAAGGTGAAAGATTGCGATGAACCGTTGCCCGACGAGGGTCCATATAGGAAATCCCAATGGAAATTGATATTTGATGGGGCGGTTAACTCTTATGAAAGTGGCATCGGGGCGATCATCACGACTCCCAATGGATCCCACATCCCGTTTACGGCGAGACTGACGTTTCCGGTCACCAATAATGAAGCGGAGTACGAAGCATGCATCATGGGTCTAGAAGAGGCAATTGATCTGAGAATCAAGAATCTAGATGTATATGGTGACTCGGCACTCGTGATCAACCAGATTAAAGGGGAGTGGGAGACTCGTCAATCGAATTTGGTGCCGTACATGAATTATGCCAGAAGGCTACTTCTGTTCTTTGATCGAGTGGAACTCCATCATGTACCCAGAGCTGAAAACCAGATGGCTGATGCCTTAGCCACGTTGGCTTCGATGTATAAAGTCAATTTTTGGAATGAAGCTCCAAGAATTGTCCTTTCTCGTCTTGATAGACCTGCATTCGTCTTTGCAATCGAGGAAGCCTCCGACGGCAAGCCATGGTTCCATGATATCCAGACCTTCCTTATGACTAAGGAGTATCCTGTGGGAGCGTCAACCCAGGACAAGAAGACTCTGAGGAGGCTGTCTGGAAATTTTTATCTCAACCCTGATGGAGTTTTGTATAAAAGAAACCACGATCTCGTGCTACTCAGATGTGTAGATGAGAAAGAAGCGAGTATGCTCATGGAAGAAGTCCATGAAGGCACATTTGGTACGCACGCCGGCGGGCATGCTATGACGAGAAAGATCCTGAGAGCAGGATACTACTGGCTGACGATGTAATCGGATTTGCTTTAAATTCGCGAAGAGATGTCATAAATGCCAGATTTATGCTGATAAGATTCATGTGTCGCCGTGCCCATTAAATGTCATGTCCTCCCCGTGGCCGTTCTTCATGTGGGGCATCGACGTGATAGGCAAGATCAAGCCCACTGCACCTAACGGTCATCGCTTCATTCTAGTAGCTATCGACTACTTCACCAAGTGGGTGGAGGCAGCCTCAAATGCTAATGTGACCAAGCAGGTGGTGGCTAAATTCATAAAGAGGGACATCATCTGTCGTTACGGAATTCCCGAGCGGATCATTACTGATAATGGTTTGAATCTGAATAACAAGATGATGAAGGAGTTGTGCCAGAGTTTCAAGATTGAACATCACAACTCATCTCCTTACCGGCCGAAGATGAATGGTGCCGTTGAAGCGGCCAATAAGAACATTAAGAAGATTGTACAGAAGATGGTTGTGACCTACAAGGACTGGCACGAGATGTTGCCATTTGCACTGCACGGTTATCGTACAACGGTACGTACATCAACCGGGGCAACTCCTTTCTCATTGGTGTACGGTATGGAATTTGTCCTACCGTTAGAAGTTGAGATTCCTTCTTTACGAGTTTTGGTTGATGTGAAACTCGATGAGGTAGAACGGATTAAGAACCGACTAAACCAACTCATCCTGATGGACGAGAAAAGATTAGCGTCGATTGCATATGGTCGTCTGTACCAAAGCCGAATGAAGAAAGCTTATGATAATAAGGTGCGTCCTAGAAGCTTTCAGACGGGTGATCTCGTCCTAAAGAAGATTCTTCCTCCACACTCCGATCACCGGGGCAAATGGACTCCCAATTACGAAGGTTCGTACGTCATCAACAACTGGTGGACGCTAAGATCATCAACTTCTCAGATAATGTGCCAAATGTCACGAAGAACCCTATGCCGAATCATAGGGGAGGTGGGGTGAATGCCATTATTGAAGACGAGAATTTGGATGTGATGACTGATGTCAGAGATTTGAAGACACCGCTCAGCTTCGTCAAAGCCAAGCTGATGAAGAGAGGTTTCTTCCCAGGCTGCGGAGAACTGTGTATGGGCTGTGCGACTAGTCCTGATGGATGCGAACAGTTGATAGAGGGGATTCAGAGTATGATGACCGAAGGAGTCTTGCAGTTTAGTCGAAGGGCCGAATGTGGATCTGGAGAGGTAATGCTGAACTAAGATGATGAGGTTGCCACCATCACCATCCCTCGCCAAATGATAACTATTTCTGCACCTAGACCGCCCACCATTACCATCACCAAGGCTGGGCCAATACCTTTTGAAAGCACCAATGCAGTCCCGTGGCATTACGGGGCAGACGTCTACTGCAACGAACAGAAGTTGGAACTGGAACCATCTGGGTCGTCTGTGGATAACGTAGTGGGCATTGGCGGAATCACTCGCAGCGGAAGAGTATTTGCTCCACCTGAGATCGTGGCGGACAAAGCCGACAAAGCTGATGTAACCGATAAGGGAAAGAGTAAAGTCGTTGAGGAAACCTCTTGTGGGGTAGAGAAGGACTTACTTGTAAAGGACGCTGAAGAGTTTATGAGGTTGATTAAGAAGAGCGACTACAAGATCGTGGATCACCTCCATCAAACACTCTCGAAAATTGCCATCCTGAATTTGTTGTTGTGTTCTGAGGCACATCGCAACGCGCTGTTAAAGGTTTTGAAAGCCACGTATGTACCGCAGGAAATATCGGTCAACTAGTTAGAAGGGGTCGTAGCCCACGTGAATGCTGGAAACGGGTTAGGGTTCACTGACCTGGAGCTGACGCCGAAAGGAAGAAACCATAATAGTGCCCTGCATATCTCGATAGAGTGTAGGGGAACAATTATGTCTCATGTGTTGGTGGACACGGGGTCGTCACTCAATGTTCTTCCTAAGAAAGCATTGATAAAGTTAGATACTCGAGGATTGATTTGCACACCCAGTGATCTGGTTGTGAAAGCGTTCGATGGAACCAAACGTCATGTCTTTAGAAAGGTGACTCTACTGATCCAAGTCGGGCCGGAAACATTCAACGCAGTCTTCTATATTATGGACATCATGCCTGCCTACACCTGTCTCCTAGGCCGGCCATGGATCCATTCTGCGGGCGCCGTGACCTCCACGTTGCACCAGAAGCTCAAGTATGTTGTTGGAGGCAGCGTCGTGACTGTATGTGGCAAGGTGGATGTAATGGTGAGCCACTTGTCGTCCTTCAAATATGTTGAGATGGATGGGGAAATCCACGAAACCCTATGTCAGGCGTTCGAAGTTGTTAAAGTCAAGAACGTAGCTCCTGTAATCACTGAGAAACCAGAGATGACTCTCTCTTCCTTCAAGGAAGCTCAGGCCGTTGTTCAAGCCGGATCTACCCCAGGCTGGGGGCAGGTTCTAGAACTACCTAACAAACAGGACAAGTTTGGGTTAGGATACTCTCCTGCGGCTGAAGCCTCCTCTTCTCGCAGTGCATCGCGAGGTAGAGGGCCGATCCAGTTTACCAGTGGCGGGGTGATATTTGAAAGTGTCAACGCAGTGTCTGAAGACGGCGAAGACAGCGATTGCAACCTACACTCTTGGATCCAGCCACGCAAACCAGGCGAGAGCTTCAACAACTGGTTCATCAGGGATACCATCCATTGTACAACCCTATGTCCTACCCGGGGCATAGTGGTTTTATTGTCAGGGCCTTGTTTGATTATGTACATGCATTTTACCAATAAATCAAAAGGCGTTTTTCTTCGTATTCAAATGTTGTGATCTCTGTTATTCCTGTTTTATATTTGTTTTTGAAAAACAACAAAATGGCAATAAGGTTTGTGCTAACCTGCATATCCTTGTTTTAAGCTTAACCCTTGTTATTGCAGGATCCACATAGCAGATGACATCGACTCTGGACCTTCTACGACTCACTTCGACTTCGATTGCCCGATCTGTCAAGCCGAAGAAGAGATTGATGAAGACGAAGACCTTCCCGAAGAGTTGGCCCGCTTGTTGAAACAAGAAGAGAAAGTTATTCTGCCTCACGAGGAAGAGATTGAGATTGTGAATCTGGGTTCTGAAGAACTAGTCAGGAACGTCAGGATAGGGGCTGCATTGCAGAGTGATGTCAAGCGGAGATTGGTCGAGATGCTGAGAAAGTATAGTGACATCTTTGCTTGGTCATATGAAGATATGCCCGGACTTGACACTGACATCGTGGTCCACCACTTGCCGCTGCGAGAAGATTTTCCTCCCGTTAAGCAGAAGCTTAGGAGAACGCGACCAGACATGGCCGTTAAGATCAAAGAAGAAGTGTAGAAGCAGCTTGATACTGGCTTCTTAGCGGTCACTACTTACCCTCCGTGGGTCGCCAACATAGTGCCTGTACCAAAGAAGGACGGTAAGGTACGAATGTGCGTCGATTATCGGGATTTGAATAGGGCAAGCCCTAAAGATGATTTCCCGCTCCCTCATATTGATGTGTTGGTCAACAATACAGCTCAGTTCTCCGTGTTTTCGTTCATGGATGGCTTCTCCGGCTACAATCAGATCAAGATGGCGCCGGAGGACATGGAGAAAACTACGTTTATCACGCCTTGAGGAACATTTTGCTACAAGGTAATGCCCTTCGGTCTGAAGAACACAGGGGCCACTTACCAACGAGCATGATCACTTTGTTTCATGACATGATTCATCATGAGATTGAAGTCTATTTTGATGACATGATTGCGAATTCCCAAACGAAGGAGGGACACCTGGTCAATTTGCTGAAGCTTTTTGAGAGGCTTAGGAAGTTCAGGTTGAGGCTGAATCCTAACAAGTGTACTTTCGGAGTACGGTCTGGAAAACTACTGGGGTTTATCGTGAGTGAAAGAGGCATCGAGGTTGATCCTGCGAAGATAAAAGCAATACAAGAAATGCCAGCGCCAAGAACAGAAAAAGAAGTTTGTGGTTTCCAGGGCAGAATAAACTACATTGCAAGGTTTATCTCTCAGCTCACGGCCACGTGTGAACCGATGTTCAAACTGTTAAAGAAAGATCAGGCGATTATCTGGAACGAGGATTTCCAAAAGGCATTCGATAAGATAAAACAGTATCTATAGGAACCTACAATCTTGATTCCCCCAGTGGCCGGAAGACCCCTAATCATGTACTTGACAGTTCTTGAGAATAGTATGGGGTGTGTTCTCGGTCAGCACGACGAGACGGGCAGAAAGGAGCATGCCATTTACTATTTGAGTAAAAAGTTCACAGACTGTGAATCTCGTTACTCGATGCTGGAGAAGACGTGTTGTGCACTAGCCTGGGCTGCCAAACGTTTACGACAATACATGCTCAATCACACGACCATGCTAATTTCAAAGATGGATCCGATCAAGTACATCTTCGAGAAACAAGCGCTTTCGGGCAGGATTTCCAGATGGAAAATGGTGTTGATGGAATATGGTATTCAGTACGTTTCCCAGAAGGCCATCAAAGGAAGCGTATTGTCTGAATACCTTGCCGAACAGCCGATCGAGGATTATCAGCCGATGAAATTTGAATTCCCGTACGAGGACATCATGTTTCTCAAGGTGAAAGATTGCGATGAACCGTTGCCCGACGAGGGTCCGGATAGGAAATCCCAATGGAAATTGATATTTGATGGGGCGGTTAACTCTTATGAAAGTGGCATTGGGGCAATCATCACGGCTCCCAATGGATCCCACATCCCGTTTACGGCGAGACTGACATTTCCGGTCACCAATAATGAAGCGGAGTACGAAGCATGCATCATGGGTCTAGAAGAGGCAATTGATCTGAGAATCAAGAACCTAGATGTATATGGTGACTCGACACTCGTGATCAACCAGATTAAAGGGGAGTGGGAGACTCGTCAATCGAATATGGTGTCGTACGTGAATTATGCCAGAAGGCTACTTCCGTTCTTTGATCGAGTGTGTCGCTACTGCGAAAATCGGCGCCGGCTGAACAGAAGAGTCGCCACCGTGCGTTATTTATCCCAACGGAGGGAAAGGAAACGCTCGAAGTAAACCTCGCAAAAAATGGGAAAAGGTATGGTCATCGCAACCAAAACCTGGGTTCGGGAGTCGGTTACGCAAGGGGAAGGTATTAGCACCCCTCACGTCCGTCGTACTCGACGGGATCCACGCTTGCTTGGTTTGCCTACAGGATGCAAAAACAATCTATCTACGGCTGCTAAATCTAAACGGAAGGGAATTGACTCGATAGAGCATCACACTTTGTGCCTACGTATTCTCAAGAGAGAAAGTCAGAGTCAACGTAGTTCGGGACTACGGGGAAATTGGCTCGCCAAGACCTCGCGTCTTGTGCCTACGTACTTCCACACTGCATGGAAGATCAGAGCTTACGTAGTTCAGGCTAACTACGGCTAGTCTGGGTATTCTCACACAACAGTGAGAAATTAACTGGTTTTAAGGGTACGGAAACCTATGGAAAAAAACACTACGGTCTGGTCTCAAAATGCACTCGGGCAAGAGAAAAGGGTAACAATTAGTCGTCAGCGGGAAAGTCTCGATCGCACAGCAGCGAGAGAACAAAAGGTTAGTTGTTAGTGTGCTCGCTAGGATGTCGCATCCTATGCCTACATATTCTCGTCTGGTACGAGAAATCAGAGCAGCTGTAGTTCGGCTACTTCGGGACCACAGCTCAAATCTCGTTTTATTAACCTTCTGAAAAATGGTTACAATGATTGAATACTGAAAAATAAACCCCTAGAAACTATCCTATCCATCTATAATGGAAAATCAAATGAAAAAATAGTCCCCTAACAAATGGACTTTTAAAACTATCTCTAAAAATGAACTCCAGGAAAAAATTATCCTAAAAGAATTGAAGTGAAGCTGAATATTTTTATTTTCTTTTTCTCAATATTTCTTTTCTCTATTTTCTCTTCTTTTCTTAACATATTTTTCACTCTTTTTCTCTTTCTTTTTTTCAATATATTTTTTTTATGTATTTTTCTCACATATTCTTTTTTCAATATTTCTTTTTCAAAATTCTTTTCAAATATCCTCTTTTTCTTTATTGTTTTTTCCTTCTAAAAAAACTAAGCAAATAAAATAAAGAAAAGAAAACAAAAGGGGGGGAGGTACACTGCAGTTACAGGGGGAGTGTATCAGCAAAAAAAACAATTGGAACTGGGCCCAGCCCAGCAAAAACGTAAGGAAAAAAAGAAAAAACGGGAGGGGGTGCGGATGTAAATGGAGTGTGTAGCACTGAAATGTTGTTGGTGGGCCCAAAGCTCAGCCCGTAACAAACAATAGCAAGGAAAGGGTGTAACGGTGAAACGCAGGGGGTAACACTGAAATTGATTGGGCCACAAGCCCAACGAACCCAAACCAGTCCAGGAAACCCTTCCTCTCCCAACTCTACTCAGAAACCCTAAATTCCCCTCATCTTCCTCACCGCCGCTGCTGACTACCTCCACCCAGTCTCATCGTCTCCGTCGTAAACCACTCCCTCGTCTCCAACCTTGCTTCATTTCCAAATCATTCAAACATCATCATCACATTTGGATGAATATCTTAACTCCGTTGAAGATCTTGATGCAGACGTCGTCGTTTCGTTTGGAGCTGGAGTTGAAGACGAACTATTAATGAATCTGGAAGAAAAAATCTAGGCTGAACATCTTTGAGGATCTTGACGACTATGTGAAGGATCTGGAGAACGTGTTGATGAACACAGACGAGAATTGCGATGGAGACGATGAAGGTTCCTGAGTGCTTCGAAGTTTGTTAAACAAATGAAGATGATCTTGCGAAGATCGGAGTTGGAGATCACGAAGAGACTTCGTTATTGAGGTTGGTGAAGATCTATGGATCTTTGAAGAAGATCTTGAAGTTCCAGGGTGTTTTGACTTAAAGAGATTCGCGAAGATCTCAATGTTCGATGAAGATCTGATGAAGATCGTTTGAGGAAGATGAATATTCTGGAGATGCATTAATCGAAGGTTGATTCACAGGTAGATGAATGCTGTTGATTGCTGGAAAAGGTTGAAGATCCATGATGATTATATGAAGAATCTGGAAAAAAAAGATGAACGGATGAAGGTTTTCTGGAATTTTGCTCGAATGTTCTTGAAGTCTGATGAACGAGTCTGGAAATCTGGACGAAGTCTCTTACATTTTCCGGTGGATTGATGAATTTTCCGGCGGTATCTCCGGCGGACATTGATGATGAAGATCGGTCAGAGAAGGAGGTGATTGGAGAAGAAGATAAATCTCTGGAGCTTTTCCAGTTTTCCGGCGGGTTGTTGCAGCGTCCGGAGTCGGTTGGAGGTTGGTTAGGGCGGCCGGAAAGAGTCAGGTACGGGGGTTGCATGGCCGCCGGCCATGCAACCGGTGAGGCTTAGGTGTTGCCAAATGGTGGGGTTAGTGGAGGGAGTTAACGCATGCTGGCCACGTGGATGGGAGAGGGAGAAGGTGGGGGTTGCGTTGTCACACATGCAGTGAATGTGCAGTGAATATGTGGGGGCCTCCTCGTGCTTACACGTGGTGCGCTGACTTTATAGCATCTGGACCTGGACTCTGCTGAATGGGCTTTGGCTAATTCGTGGATAATGAGGCCCAATTAAGACTAATAACAATCAACGTGATACTGAAAGGATTAATGGCAATGAGAATTGATTAAGGACTGGATTAATGAAATGAATTAACAGACTAATTGGAATTAACGGGAATTAAACGGACTAATTAATACTGAATGGAAACTAATGAATGGTAATGCTAATTAAACTGAACTCAATTAATACGAAAATGGACATTAATAAAAGCTAATTAATAAAACTAATGATTAACTAACATAATTAACAAACCATATTAAAAGAAAGTCTATTAAAACTAAACAACTTAATATCTAACTAATAGCATCTGATTAAATCTAAGATCTAATTAACCTCTAAAAATTAATGTTCAAATAATAGAAAAACTATTAAAATTTATTACAACCTATTAATATCTATAAAAAATCTACACCTAGAATCCATTTATTATCTATTTATATTAAAAAGGGAATATATCCTAAAAAAGTGTTTAAAATCTATTTACAAAAATAGAAAGAAAAAAAACCATTAAACCTACAAAGCTGCAAATGCCATTTATTCAATTAAAAAGGAGATCGAGACCGGAGCGGAACCAGTGACAAAACCCGGACACCTGACTGTCCTCAAAAACCACAGCGCGAGCTGAAAATACCCGGGAAGCGTGCGACTTCCCACAAAATATCCTCTGATTATCTGCACAGGTCTGGAACCTCTGAAATGTGAAACTAGGGCTGTAATCCCGGTGAACTCAATATACTGGAAAAATGTACTGTATGCGTATGCAAATGCGAATGCGAAATGCTTCGAAACGAGGACCAGATGCGGGACCCGGTTGGTCAAATTTTAGGGTGCAACAGAGTGGAAGTCCATCATGTACCCAGAGCTGAAAACCAGATGGCTGATACCTTAGCCACGTTGGCTTCGATGTATAAAGTCAACTTTTGGAATGAAGCTCCAAGAATTGTCCTTTCTCGTCTTGATAGACCTGCATTCGTCTTTGCAATCGAGGAAGCCTCCGACGGCAAGCCATGGTTCCATGATATCCAGACCTTCCTTATGACTAAGGAGTATCCTGTGGGAGCGTCAACCCAGGACAAGAAGACTCTGAGGAGGCTGTCTGGAAATTTTTATCTTAACCCTGATGGAGTTTTGTATAAAAGAAACCACGATCTCGTGCTACTCAGATGTGTAGATGAGAAAGAAGCAAGTATTCTCATGGAAGAAGTCCATGAAGGCACATTTGGTACGCACGCCGGCGGGCATGCTATGACGAGAAAGATCCTGAGAGCAGGATACTACTGGCTGACGATGGAATCAGATTGCTTTAAATTCGCGAAGAGATGTCATAAATGCCAGATTTATGCTGATAAGATTCATGTGTCGCCGTGCCCATTAAATGTCATGTCCTCCCCATGGCCGTTCTCCATGTGGGGTATCGACGTGATAGGCAAGATCGAGCACACTGCATCTAACGGTCATCGCTTCATTCTAGTAGTTATCGACTACTTCACCAAGTGGGTGGAGGCAGCCTCATATGCTAATGTGACCAAGCAGGTGGTGGCTTAATTCATAAAGAGGGACATCATCTGTCGTTACGGAATTCCCGAGCAGATCATTACTGATAATGGTTTGAATCTGAATAACAAGATGATGAAGGAGCTGTGCCAGAGTTTCAAGATTGAACATCACAACTCATCTCCTTACCGGCCGAAGATGAATGGCGTCGTTGAAGCGACCAATAAGAACATTAAGAAGATTGTACAGAAGATGGTTGTGACCTACAAGGACTGGCACGAGATGTTGCCATTTGCACTGCACGGTTATCGTACAATGGTATGTACATCAACCGGGGCAAATCCTTTCTCATTGGTGTACGGTATGGAAGCTGTCCTACCATTAGAAGTTGAGATTCCTTCTTTACGAGTTTTGGTTGATGTGAAACTCGATGAGGCAGAATGGATTAAGAACCGACTAAACCAACTCAGCCTGATGGACGAGAAAAGATTAGCATCGATTGCATATGGTCGTCTGTACCAAAGCCGAATGAAGAAAGCTTATGATAAGAAGGTGCGTCCTAGAAGCTTTCAGACGGGTGATCTCGTCCTAAAGAAGATTCTTCCTCCACACTCCGATCACCGGGGCAAGTGGACTCCCAATTACGAAGGTCCGTACATTGTCAGCAAGGTCTTCTCGGGAGGAGCCTTGTTGTTATCCATGATGGATGGTGAAGATTTTGCATCCCCGGTGAACGTGGACGCAGTTAAAAAATACTTTGCTTAAAATATGACCCGCTAGAAAGAAAAAAAGTATCCAGGCAAAAATGGGGCATCCCGGCGAACCATAAAAAAGAAAGCAGGTTCAGCCAAAAATTAGGGATATAAAAGAAAAGAATGTACACCCGCAAAGTCGAAAACCTGGAAGGGCGACTTTGGCAAAAAAGGGTATCCCGGTGAATCGAAAACCCGGAAGGGCGATTCAGGCAAAAGTTAGGGATTTGAAAAAGCAAATGACCGCGTTCCGCATATGGACTGTATTTGTTTAGTGGTTTGGAAGACCTGAGGGCCGTTTATCTGAATCAATCTCTTCTGAAGCTGAAGCGTCGGAGAAGTATCGAAGTCGGGTGGGTCATAGAGGGATCAACTCATGGTGTTTGTCTACGCCGCATTGGCGACATTTGTGTATATACTGATGTATATTTACGTTTTATATTTGCGCAGCTTCCTCATTCCAGGAGCTTGCATCTGTTGTAAAACATTTTTACCCATTCAGGGGTTCGTTATCAATAAAATGTATACTATTCAGCAATTCTGTTTGCTTGTTTAGCATTTATCTGTTTTGTTTGCGAAAAAGAACGCCGACGTTTTTGATAAAATGCGCATACATAAACTTATTGGCCTAGGCCACTAATTGTTGAAATAATGAATTACTTGAACATTGTCACAAGATGATAACCTTGATAGGTCCCTTTGAGAAGGGTATCTTGTCTGTTTGTTTGTATTGTCGCAGGTATAGCATATTCCAGGCAGTACGCCGTATGCGGCCCCAAGCAGGATGATTCTTTCTTCTCCAGCGAGTTCAGCAGCATCTCCCCATGGAGTTTGAACATGAGATCGTAAGCATTGATATGTCTCCCCAAGCAGAAAAGATTCTCCCCCCAATCGGATGTATCCTGAAGGAATGTCGTCTCCCCAGCTGAGTCATACGCTGAAGTGTGCAGCACTTGATAGTTCAAGACTGAAGTTTTCAGTGGAATTGAAATTCCCCACAGAGTTGTGCTCTCCCCCGTAAGCAGGACGATTCCTTCTTCTCCAGCCGAGCTGGCAGTTCCCCAAGAGAACCAGGTCCTTGGAAAGCAGCTTGGGTCATGATTGGTTTTCCCCAGAAGAGTGTTGAAAAGCTGATGCTGTATTTCCCCACCGGAGTCGTTATCTCCAGGAAAGTTTTGACCGCGAAAGTCGTGCAGGTTATTTCTGCGATTGATATCGTTTTCCTCAGCAGTTGTGGTTTGAATACCCAGTTGAGCGGGTTCAGGTTCTCGTAGAGCTTTATTCCCCTGCAGCGGTCGACTGAAGTTCGTTTCCCCAGGCGGAGTCCAATTGGGATTGGTGTGACTGTTTCTCCTCAGTAGGATGAGTCCTTCCTCTACCAGAGTGGTTCTTTCTCCTTGACAGGAGGATTCTCCCTTCAGCATTTATTTTGCTGATGGGGTCGTAGCATCTTGCATGATTGCATAGCATTTACCCTAAACGCGTAGCGTTTCCACCGTGTGGAGCATTACGCCATTGTCGATCATATGCATATGAAACATGAGCTAGGTCGTTACCGTTCTTGTTTTGCAGGTATTCCCCAGCGAAGTCGCTCGCCCAAGATGATTCTTGAATTCTCCAGCGAAGTTGATTGCTTAAGATGATTCTTAAAATCCCCAGTGAGGTCACCAGGGAGGGCTGCTCAAATAGATGCTTAGAGTCCCCAACAGAGTGTTTGCTCAGGATGATTCCTGAAATCTCCAGCAGCGTTATTGGTTCAGGATGATTCTTGAAGTCCCCGGCGGAATTATTTGTCAAAGATGATTCTTGAAGTCCTCGGCAGAGTTGATTCACCCAGAATGATTTCTGAAGCCCCGAAGCAGAGTTATTGCCCCAAAACCCCCAGCAGAGATGTGTCATCCCCAGCAGGTTTGAACGGAGAAGTTGAAATTTTCCTTGAAGACTTGATGATTGAAGTCCGGCAGTCGTGCCAAATTCCCTGACTTACTGATGAAGTCCAGCTGCGATGTCGAAGCAGTTTGCCTAGCTGACACAGGGTGCCTGATGGCAAAAGATTGTATATCCTTGGTGGTTCCTAATTGATTAAGGATTCCATTTAAAGACTTACTGACGAATTCCAACTGTGAAGTCGACGCAGTTCTCTCGGCTGATGCAGAGTGCCTGATGGCAGAAGTTTGGATATCCCTATTTGGTTCATGATTGATCGAGGATTCTATTCCCGACTTACTGACGAAGTCTGGCTGACGCCCGGAAATTCCTTTGAATGCCTGACGGCATAATTAACTTGATTGTTAAAAAGTTCCTAATGACCTGATGAGTCCCAAGGAATTCTTCTGCTGCAGTGCCGCAGAATGCCTGACGGCAATATCAGCTATGTGTCGCCGGTGACCAAGTGACCAGTGATCCCTTGATGACTTGAGGACGAAGATCTACAGCAAAAATCAGATGACCATCCTGACAGAGATTTGAGATTTGACCCTTCACTGGTTACCGTGTGACCAATTCCCCAGCAAGTTGCCGCGCAACTATCATGTTCAGTTTTGAAGATGTTCCTACCAATCAGAGTATCGTTCACCCGTACGATTGGAAAATCACCAGCTACCGCGTAACCAGTGATCCCTCGATGATTTGAGGACGCAATAATATCAGATAAATCAGAGAATCATCCTGACGGAGGTTCAGATCAATAGTTCTCCAGCTAGTTGTCGTGCAACTATCATTTCAGTTTCCGAAGATTTATCCCCATCAGAGTACCGTGTACTTGTGCAGTTGGCAAATTTCCGGGTTTGTTGGTATTCAACCGTCTTTTACCTTGATTTTTTGAGAGTCGTTCGCTTCTCACCGAGTCAGGTCCAAGCCGTTTGAATAGAGGCAGCTGTTGCACCCCAAAATTTGACCAACTTTTCTTCACCTAGCTTATGTTTCCTTTCTTTCACATTAGCATTTTTTTTTGCATTTCATTGACATGTATGCAGGAGATCAAGAGGTGTGATTGCTAATCAAGAGCTACACAAGACTTTGAAGCTAGATAAGAAGGTTATTCATATGTTCAAGGGTTGATATCCTTGTCAGAAAAATTAAAAGATCCTCAGAGAGAGAGATTAAAGCCAAATGTGTAGTTCTCCTAACTTGAGAGTTGTGGAAAGCCATCAGATGATTATGAGGTCATGGAGATGGAATGCAGGTCTTCAGAGAGCTCATGAGAAGTGTTGAAGATCACTTTGAGGCCTAGACAGGTCATTGTGCAGGAGTAAGAAGCCTCATCCATGATTGGTGCAATTAGGGTTTGACTGGGTCAACCCTAAGTCAACTGATGATTTGAAGAAGGTTGAGACCTAATTCAAGAGCCATGTGATCATGGATTGATGCATTGAGATGTGATAAGGATGATTCCAAGGTTAACTCATCATGATTGAAGAGTTTGAGAAGTTTCAAGCTAGGGTTTCTAAGGCTTGTCAGTGTAAAATCCCCTAGTTTGACCCCTGACTTCAAGGCAATTTAGCTCAAGATGTGATTGTCATCTCATCTTGACCCCAACATGATTGTTGTAGGGAATAATCTTAGCTTTAATTTGAGTACTATAAGTCCTTGATAGGATTTGTAGAACTCGAGTTATGACTTTGACAAGTTACAAGTCATCTGAGGCATGTGAATTTGGAGCTTGAAAGCTACCCAACTTGCATGGCACTTTTGCCCTAGAAGGATGATTCATATGAACTTTTAGTCAACATGAATGTTGTTCCTTATTCTCTTAGCTTTCTAGAGAGTACTAGAAGTCCTTGATAGGATTTGTAGAACTCAAGTTATGGCTTTGACAAGTCAAGGGTATTTTGGACATTTGGTGATTATAGGTCATTTGTGATCATATGCCATTTTCACCAACTCAGAGGCCTCAAATGAAGTTTTGTTCAACTAGAAAGTTTCTCAAAATGGGGTTTTAACCTTAACCATGCATCAAGGAGGCATTGAAATGGCTCAAGGAGAGACTTGGTTCAAGAAATTTTGAAAAAGGAAGAATTAAAAGGATTTAATGGTCAAAAATTCAAATAATTCATTTGGTGATCAAATGAGACAAACTTATAGGTCATTTTGATTGTAAAATGCATTTTAAAGACAATGGCAATGTTGGTTTTTTCATTTGAGGCCCCATTCAAAGATTTGCATTTGATTACTTAAGACTTAAGTTACATATGCCAAACTACACATAAGATCAAATACATGGTTCCACTCCATTCAAACACACTCAGAATCTCATGTGGAGAGAAATTGAACAAGGTTGAAGGGCAAATGCAAGCTGTTAGCAGAACTGTCATACATGTAGCATATCATGAGATTTCGATGACATGAGATATTGAAATTCTCCTTGGATGGATCCAGAAGCTTTTAGATCATTCATTCATGTCCTATATATAATTCTGAAGTGGTTCATAACAGAGGTTGGTGAGAATTGAGAGGAAATAGAGAGATTGCATTTTGAATTTGCACATTGCAAATAAAAATCTGTTATAGCCATTGAAGCCATTTCAATCCAAGTTCTTGATTCCAATAGCTTGCTCTAGGGTTAGAGATTGATTCCAGATCAAATTCAAGGCAAAACCATTGAAGGATCGTGAGTTGGCATTGCAAATTCCTCGTCTTCAACTCATAATCGGGTTTAAGAATCTACCAAGTTTCAACTCTTTTCTTTGCATACAGAAGGTTGATTGGATGCTAGTGAAGGAATTTGGAGATTACTGAGGGTTAATTTGAAGATTTTACCACTCTGTTCATCAAGAATTTGCAGGTATGTACTTTTCATCGTACGGCTTAATTTAAGCATAATCTTTAGGTTTTGTTAGGTTAGAATCATTGTAGATTGGTATAGGAAGCATTTTGATAACAATTGGTATGGATTAGAGACAATAAGTAGGATGAGCTGATTCCTGTTCTTGAGTGTATCTTGTTGATTCTTGAGTTTTAAGCTTAGTTTGATAGCTAGATCAAGTCAGTATTAGGTGGTGATGATGATAGACCTCATAATTTGGAGTTTGGTGTGATTTGATTCTTGAGTGGTTTCTGAACATTTCATCGTGATTTGAGTTAGGAGGAGTTTCAATGTTGTTGGTTCGCATAGTTAGATTCAGTGGAAAAAAACCAAGTGGATTAGAGTGTTCAAGTGAGAATTTTGATGGAGTTTTGAAGGAATACGATTTGGAGAAGATGAAGTTGAAGTTCTGTTCAACCATGGATTCCATTTCCCTCCAACATTCAAAAGGAAGAATATGAGTTGGTTGCCATTGGATTAGACTAAAGACTATGACCAAAGTAAGATCCCACGGCCAGGAATTGATTTCATTTTGTGAAGGATTCTGAAAGAAGTTGCAACACAGCGTTTCATTTAAGTATTTGGGTGGGCTTAAGTGCAACTTTGATACCAACACCCCCTTTTGGGCCCAACATTGAAAAGAACTGGAAATATTTGCTATTTACCACGCAGGTTTCACCAATTTCCATATTTTTCTTTTAATTTCTTCATTTTACATAGTTTAGTAAATAATTCATGCAAAATTGAAAAATGACTCAATTAATTTCATTCTTTTTTCCTTAGATGCATGATTGAATATAGTTTTTTTTTAGATAAAAAATATTAACATTTCATGCATTTTTTATTTTATTAGAATTTGTTGAATTTTAATTGATGTTAAAATAATCATGGTTGATACTTTATTTTGTTGAATTTGGTTTGATCATTTGATGATGATTCTTGCCTTGTTTTTTTGTGTGTAGCTAGCATAGATATGCATATTCCCCCTAGATTTTTCTCACATTTTTGTGATGAAATTAGGTAGTGTTTTTAAGTTGAAACTTTAGGAGATCCATTTTTAGGGTTTATGGTTAATACCTTATGATTTAGGTTTTATATCTAGAACTTGGTGGATGATTCAATCTCTGAATTTTGTACGGTAGATTCATGATTGAATTAGGATCCCTTATGAATTTTTGTAGGAATTTACAATGTAGTTTACTATTTTTGTTTGATTTTAGTTTAGGTGCTAACTTTGGATGATTCTAATGCACTAGTTTGACTAGATTAACCCCTTAAGTTCCCTTAGAGTAAGCTTGTGTTATTTTTGCCCTTGGTTGAGGATGAAGGCAAGTTGAAGATGCATTGGAGTGCTTGAAGAAGCTTGGATGTGGAGATCTTCCTTTCTTTTGGTGTAGTGTTGATTAGGTGTTAAGATTAGGGTTTATAGGCAGAGCTTCTAGATAGATTCTCTTCCTTCATAAACATGGAAGATGTTGATCACTTCCATTCTTCCCTATGATGTAAGGTCCCCTTGTAAAGGCCTCATCCCTCCTTTGGTAGGATGTGTGGCTCTTTACAAGCTGGTAGAACCTTTGAGGGTCCCTTTCTCTGATGATAGGATGCTTAGTGGTGACCTTTGGTCTTCACTCTGCTACCAATCATCCAAACTTTGCTCTTGTTAGATGAATCTTTCTCCCTTGCTAGAGGATGGAGTTCCTTGCTTGAAGAAGACTGAAGAGGCCAGAAGCTGATACTTCTTTGTATTTGAAGACTGCCATTGAAGCTGAAGCTTGAAGTTCAAGAAGACCAAGTTGATACTTGTGTGAAGAAGATCAAGCTGAGATTGAAGAAAGAGCTGAGGCTTGAAGAAGAAAGAATAAGTTGATACTTATGCTTGATGTATTGAAAGCTTGAAGAAGCAAGTTGACACTTGCTATTGGAGATGATAGCCTTAAGGAGCAGTTGAAGACTGAAGACTGAGCTGCTGTCAGAAGAGCTTTGCTGTGAAGCTGTGGGAGCTGTTGATCTGCTTTCTTTCCTGTCTGTTTTATTTCTGTGCAACTGTATGGATGTGACTTGTTTGATTTGCTTGATGCATTAGAATAAGTTCATCTCTAGACTGATGTAAACTAGGAGAATCTAGAAGGATCTGAAGCAAAAAGCTCAAGAAGAATCTGAAGCAAGAAGCTCCAGAAGATTCTGAAGCAGAAGCTCCAGAAGGATCTAAAGCAAGTCAGAAGCATCTGAAGCAAAGAAGAATATTGTATGAAGAGTTTTTCAAAGCATAGTTTCTACAGAAGATTCTGAAAGTACTAAAGCTGCCAGTACTGAAGTTCTGTTTCAAATATGCTCTGATATTTAACACGCTGAAAGCACAAATGCTACAGAAGACTCTGATACAGCAAAGTTCTGAACATCAATAGAAGACTCTGACCCAATCAGATTCTGATGAACTTGCTGAAAACTGAAGAAGAAATATTCAAAGAATATATCCGTTGGAGAAAATCAAATGTCTCTTTCCTCATTTATGCTAGACACAAGAACACAGACAAAAAGGATTTTTCTGTGCTTTCTTCTTCTAGGAAAGGTCACATGATGTGAAGACAAAAAGGCTCAGACCTTTTTGGGACACTCTTCTCAACGTTCAACTCTCCTTGGATCAGCTGCCTATAAAAGGAAGACTCCACCAAATTCTTCAGTTAAGACATTTTTGCTGAAAAGATATTGAAACATTCAAGCTCTCATATTCTCATATTCATTCTTAGAATTATTTGTACTTAAACATAACAGAAATATCACTGTTGTGATAAAAGCTTTTTAGAAGCATTCATACTCTTGTATTAGATTTACATTAATTGTAAAGGATTTCCTTAAGAGGATTCAGTTGGAATCAGTAGCTCTTGAGAAGACTAAGAACAGTTGTTCTTAGGTATTACTATTGTAATCTGTTTGATTAAATAGTGGATTAAGTCCTTGTTGAGAAAGGCAAATCACTCTAGGAAGGGTGGACTGGAGTAGTTGAGTTCAACGAACCAGGATAAAAATAATTGTGTTTTTATTCTAAGTTTTTAATCTTCCATACTTATTCAACCCCCCTTCTAAGTATTTTCTCACCTTCAGTTGGCATCAGAGCTCCAGTTCTGTGTGTGCTACCACTTAACAGTGACAGTAAAGATCCAGAGAGAAATACTTTGATATATATTTATTTGTTACAATGGCTGATAATACAATATCCAACATTAACAATAAATATGAAGAAAGGGACAGAATCAGCACCAAACCCCCTATGTTTGATGGGGAGAAATTTGATTATTGGAAAGACAGAATTGAGAGTTTTTTCCTGGGATATGATGCTGATCTATGGGATCTAGTCATAGATGGATATGTCCATCCCACAGATGGGAATGGCAAGAAGATAGACAGAAAATCTATGACAGATGCTCAGAAGAAAGATTTTAGAAATCATCACAAGGCCAGAACTATATTATTGAATGCAATTTTTCATACTGAGTATGAAAAAATTACAAATAGGGAAACTGCTTTTGATATGTTTGAATCCTTAAAAATGACTCATGAGGGAAACTCTCAAGTCAAGGAGACAAAAGCTCTGGCTCTGATCCAGAAGTATGAGGCCTTCAAGATGGAAGACTCTGAATCTGTTGAAGCCATGTTCTCCAGATTTCAGATCCTCACGGCTGGGCTAAAGGTTATGGACAAGGGATACTCTACATCAGATCATGTAAAGAAAATCATCAGAAGTTTACCTACCAGATGGAGACCAATGGTGACTGCCTTGAAGATGGCTAAAGACCTGAACAAAATCTCTTTAGAAGAACTCATCAGCTCACTGAGGAGCCATGAAATTGAGCTTGAGGAAGATGAACCTCAGAAGAAAGAAAAAGGTAAATCTGTTGCCTTAAAATCTAACAAATCTGCTAAAGCTTTGTAGGTTATTGAAGAAAGCTCTGAAGAATCTTCTTCTGAAGAAGAAGATGAATTATCCATGTTGTCCAGAAGGATCAACAGACCCTAGAAGCACAAGGGAAAGAAGTTCAACAACTTCAGAAGATCTGATCATAGAAAGGAATCTTCTGGGCACAAAAGATCTGGCAAGAAAGAAGTTGTATGCTATGAGTGCAAAGAACCTGGGCATTACAAGAATGATTGCCCCAAACTTCAAAAATAAAAACCCGAGAAGAAGTTTAACAAAAAGAAGAAGGTTCTGATGGCAACATGGGATGACTCAGATGAATCTGAATGATCTTCTAAATCAGAAGAAGAATGTGCTAATGTTGCAATGATGGCCAGCACAGAAGATCAGGAGGAAGGAACCTCAGGATATGAATCAGATTCTGAATCTGATGATGACGCTGAAGAGGTAATGGCTAAACTTACCAAAGAAGAACTTATAAAGTTTTATCAGAAGTTCTTAAAAGTTATAACAATATCAAACTCAAATACAAGAAGCCGAAAAGCAATCTTGAATCTGAGATTGATCTTCTGAAGAAAGAACTTGTTGAGCAAAAAGAAATTAATCTGAAAATCAAAAATGACTTTGAAATAACTCAACAAGAATCTGAATCTGAGACTAAGTCATGTGAAAACATTTTAGAAAAATATGACTCTAGCTTTCAGAGATTCCTTAATAAGAGCATAGACAAAAGCAAGATGGCTTCTATGATCTATGGTGTTAGTGGGAACAATAGAAGAGGTATTGGATATGAATCTTCATCTGGAAGTAATCCAAAATCTGTTGACAAACTTTTCATCAAGAAGACACCTCTGTATTCTCAATTTAAATTTGGTCACTTAAATGACTTTAAACACACAAGCTCTGAGAAGAATACTTATGTGTTTAAACCCAAGGCAAGTCAGAATAAACATTATGTTGAAAAACAGAAGTTTAGACAAACCTACAAACCAACTAACCCCAAAGGACCCAAGAAGATCTGGGTACCTAAAAACAAAATAGTTCCTGTTGCAGATGTTCTTAGCAGCAAGGTCAGGACGCCAATCATGGTACCTGGACTCCGGATGCTAACGATACATGACAGGAGAAAAGTTTATGTTCCAAAGCCTGGAACTTAGATCTGGAGGTGATGTGAAGTTTTGAGGGAACCAGAAGGGCAAGATCATTGGATCTGGCACTATTGGAAATGGTAAACTTCCCACTATTACTAATGTTTTACTTGTTGAAGGGTTAAAGCATAACTTATTGTCCATAAGTCAATTAAGTGACAATGGTTATGATATCACCTTTAATCAAAAATGTTGTAAAGCTATTAGTCAAAAGGATGGCTCTATCCTATTTAGTGGTAAGAGGAAAAACAACATTTATAAAATAAATCTTTCAAAACTTAAAGTTCAAAATGTTAAATGCCTCTTGTTTGTTAATGAAGAGCAATGGGTCTGGCACAGAAGATTGGTCCATATTAATATGAGACGTATATCTCAAATTAATAAACTTAATCTTGTCAGAGGATTTCCTAATCTGAAGTTCACTTCAGATGCTCTTTGTTAAGCATGCCAAAAAGGGAAGTTTTCAAAAACATCTTTTAAATCAAAAAATGTTGTTTCTACTTCCAAACCATTAAAACTACTTCATATTGATCTGTTTGGACCAGTGAAAACTGCATCCATCAGAGGCAAGAAGTATGGATTAGTCATTGTTGATGACTATAGTAGATGGACATGGGTAAAGTTCTTAAAACACAAGGATGAGTCACATTCTGTGTTCTTTGACTTCTGCAAGCAAGTCCAGAATGAAAAGGATTTCAAAATTATAAAAGTCAGAAGTGATCATGGTGGTGAATTTGAAATTAATATTTTGAAAAATATTTTTCTGAAAATGGCATTGCTCATGATTTTTCCTGTCCTAGAACTCCATAACAAAATGGGGTTGTAGAGAGGAAAAACAGAACTCTGCAAGAAATGGCCAGAACCATGATCAATGAGACAAATCTGGCAAAACACTTTTGGGCAGAAGCAATCAACACAGCCTGTTACATTCAGAACAGAGTGTATGTAAGACCTCTTCTGAAGAAGACTCCATATGAACTGTGGAAGAACAAAAAGCCCAACATTTCATATTTTCATCCTTTTGGATGTATTTTCTATATGTTAAACACTAAGGAAAATCTGAACAAGTTTGGTTCCAAAGCACAGAAGTGTTTCATGCTTGGATATTCTGAACGCTCTAAAGGCTACAGAGTATACAACACTAAGACACAGATTGTGGAAGAATCCATTCATGTCAGATTTGATGATAAGCTTAGCTCTGAAAAGCCAAAGCAGTCTGAAAACTCTGCAGATAGGGAAGTAGTCTTCATTGACTCTGAAGATCCAAAAGCAGACAAAACTCAAGTGAAGGAACCAGAAGCAACGCCAAATGCTATTCCTTTAACTTCTCAGATGAAAAATCTAAACATTTCTGAAGAATCAACTATTAGAGGATCATCATCCAGAATTAAAGCTTCTCATCTAGAGGATGTTATTATTGGAAAGAAAGATGATCCCATCAGAACAAGATCCTTTCTAAGATCATCTGAAGCATCACTATTTGGACTGGTGTCAGAAATTGAACCATCTTCTTTAGATGAAGCTCTGCAAGACAATGATTGGATTATTGCTATGCAAGAAGAGCTAAATCAATTTACCAGAAATGATGTATGGGATCTAGTTCAAAGACCTCAAGGATTCAATATAATTGGTACAAAATGGGTCTTTAGAAATAAGCTAAATGAGAAAGGAGAAGTTGAAAGGAATAAGGCAAGGCTGGTTGCTCAAGGGTATAGTCAACAAGAAGGTATTGATTACACTGAGACATATGCTCCAGTGGCAAGGTTAGAATCTATACGCCTTCTTATTTCATTTGCTGCACAAAATAACATCACTCTGTATCAGATGGATGTTAAAAGTGCCTTTCTTAATGGTATTATAGAAGAAGAAGGTTATGTCCACCAACCTCCTGGTTTTGAAAATGAAAATTTTCCAGATCATGTTTTCAAATTAAAGAAATCTCTATATGGTTTAAAACAAGCTCCCAGAGCTTGGTATGAAAGATTGAGCAACTTTCTTCTGGAGAAGAATTTCATCAGAGGCAAAGTGGATACAACACTCTTTTGTAAATCAATTAAGAAAGATCTTCTAATTTGTCAAATTTATGTAAATGATATTATTTTTGGATCAACAAATATTATGCTTGGAAAGGAGTTTGCTACATGTATGCAGGCAGAATTTGAAATGAGCATGATGGGAGAACTCAGATTCTTTCTAGGAATCCAAGTTAATCAAACTCCAGAGTGCACTTACATACATCAGACAAAATATGTTAAAGAACTTCTGAAGAAATTTAACATGGCTGATAGTAAGCTGGCAAAGACTCCCATGCATCCTACTAGCTCACTTGGCAAGGAAGAGGTAAGTAAGAAAGTAGACCAGAAGCTCTACAGAGGTATGATTGGTTCTCTTCTTTATCTTACTGCTTCTAGACCTGACATATTGTTCAGTGTTTGTCTGTGTGCTAGATTCCAATCAGATCCTAGAGAATAACACTTGACAGCTGTCAAGAGGATTCTAAGGTATCTGAAAGGTACTTCTAATGTGGGTTTGTGTTACAGAAAATCTGATGATTTCAAATTAGTTGGATTCTGTGATGCTGACTACGCTGAAGACAGAGTGGAAAGAAAAAGTACTTCTGGAAGTTGTCAATTTCTAGGAAGAAATCTAATCTCCTGGTACAGCAAGAAGCAACCCACAATTGCACTTTCAACCACAGAGGCAGAATATATTGCTGCTGCTGGATGTAGCACGCAGATGCTCTGGATGAAAAGTCAACTAGAAGATTATCAAATTTTTGAATGTAACATTTCTATCTTTTGTGATAATACTTCTGCTATATGTCTGTCCAAGAATCCCATTTTACATTCTAAGGCAAAACATATAGAAATCAAGCATCATTTCATCAGAGACTATGTTCAGAAGGGAATCATAAATTTAGCCTTTGTTGATACAGATCATCAATGGGCAGATATTTTTACAAAACCCCTTGTTGAAGATAGATTCAAATTTATTATGAAAAATATTGGTATGGATTTTTGTCCAGAATGATATTTGTCAGAAGCAAATTTTTACAGATGCTAAAATGCCTGATGCTCTGAAGTATTTCTTCTGATTGCTTATTTATTCTGCTCATTATTTATTTTGTGAAACTCTAAACTAACAATCTTTAGAAGATCTGAACGTTGGATAACGTTTCATTTCTTAAGAGAATTCAGAACACATGCAAGCAAACACGTGTCACACCAAATCTGAAGAGGTGGCGTGTACATTACTGAAGAGACATTTGAGGTGAAGTTTGAATAGTGAAAATCTTGATTTTCCCCCCAAATTGTCAGAAGCAATTAATGTTTGAAATGATTATTATTCTTTTCATTTAATGCTTGTTAAAACGTGCAAATTCTGACTGATGGTATGCCTAAGTGTTTTAGTATAAATGCATGACTTGTATTCACTTTCACACTTTTCACAATCTCAGAAAATTATATGCGTTTTCATCTTCTCTTTGCTCTGCATAAAAACCCTAAACCTAAGCGTTTGACAAAGCATTCTTCAATGGCAACTTCATCATCAACAGCTGCTCAATTCCAATCTTCAATGGTTGCAGTAACTTCTGCAAACATGGGTGTTTCTCCATACTCTCCTCCTAAAAGAACTCTTTTAACCCCTGTTGAGAAATTAGAGGTTTTGTGTGAATACATGGTAGAGTTTGATTCTCTTGCAGAAAATGGTTTTGAATTTCGTTCTATCATTGGTGCTCAAGGATGGGTTAAGTACTTTGATAGACTCTTTGGACCAGTTTACCCTCTCCTTGTGAAAGAATTCTGGATCCATGCCTCAGTTTACCCCAAATTCATCCTATCTTCTGTACTGGGAAAAGAAATCATTATCACAGAAGATCTGATCAGAAAGTTGATTGGGTATGAAGAAACAGATGGTGTTTCTCACTTGCCAGCTGGGCGTGTGGACATGGATGAAGTGTATGAAGAAGTGATGACTGCTGGTCAAGCTTCTAACAAATTCAAGGATCTGAAGCCTGACTACAAGATCTGGGCCAAGATCTTCATGGGATGCATCCACCATAGGAAGTCAACTAATTCTCCAGACTATGTCAATAATGAACAGCTCTATTTCATGTATTGCCTCAGTCAGAGCACCAAGGTAGATCTTCCATATATTCTGTTTATGCATCTGTGCAACCATATAAATGCATCTACAGAGTATGTGAAAGAGAAAGGACAGAAGATCAGAACCTAGATCCCCTTTGGAAGGTTGATCTCAGATCTTCTAACTGAGAATGGTTTGGTCTCTGCTCTGTACGCTGCTGGAGTTACAGAGGAATTGGAATTCATAATGGGAAAGCCTCTAAATGCTAAAAGTCTTCAGAGACTTAACATAGTTGATGAACTCACAACAGCTCCCAAGAAGCTGAATGTGTCTGAACTCAGTCAGAAGAGGGTGCCTGTCGATGACTTTCCACTGTTCTTTGCTGAAGAGCCAAGACACGTTGTGGTTATGCACATTGATGAATGTAAGTAGGAAGGAAAGCCTGTTCCTGCAAAACATGATTCAGCTAGCAAGACAACCTCTACCTAATGTAGAAGAAGAAGAAGAAGAAGCGCAACTACAGAGGAAAAGGACTCAGCCAGAAGCAGAACCTGCCCCTGCTCAAAAGAAGGTCAAGATTGCTGAGAAGCCAAAGAAGCTCTTGAAGAGAAAAGAATCTGAAGACACTTCTTATGTACCAGCTAAGAGGATCAAGATAAAAGGTACTAAATCTTCTATATCTTCTGCAAATACAATTGTTTTAAATGATTCTAATATTAAGTTTGTTCCTAAACCACCCTCTACACAAACTACTTCTATTACTGCTCCTAGTTCAAAATCACCACAAAAACAAACACATGTTCCAACACCAACCTCAACAAAAACAATTCAAACACCAACAGTCTCTGTACCAAAATCATCTCAACCAAAAATCCATATCAAACAGTTTGTTCCACAAACACAATCTTCACAGAAACAACCATCAGAACAACAACCTACAGAACAACAACCACAACCTTATGTACAACAAAAATCCTCTGAACCACCTAAACAAAAGACATCTGAACCAAAACAGCACCCACAAGAAAAACAACCTGAAAAACGACAAGAATCTCAACCAGAAAAAGCCTCTGAAAATCAACCATCTTCAGATAATCCATCATCAAAATCATCTGAACTCATTGCCCCTGTTACTTATGAACCTACAAAAGTAACCTTTGTTCCTATTTCATCAGAACCAATCACAATTCCATCTGATTCACCCATCTCAGAACCACCATCAAAACCATCTGAAATTCCTTCAGAACCAACAAACACTTCTGAACCTCACATTCCTGAAACAGAAGTTCTTGATGTCACACCCTTAAAAACGGTGTTTTAAGTATCTTCTACTTCATGCACACCAACCACCTCCTCAAACTCCTCCGAATCAGACCTCCACCCAAATTTTCTTATCTCTCCATCTCAAAAATATTCTGAAGTAAACCAACCTGAACCCATTATACCTTCAAAAGCTCCCATTCTAGATCCTATTCCCACACCAGCACCATCATCTGAGATATTGATTCCTACTTCAAACCCAAGATCTTCTATATCTTGTGCTCAAGTTTCATCTTTGTTCCACAATTTGGCTTATGGCTTCAAACTCAAAGACTTTTATGATAGAGTTGAACCATCTGACCCCATCAACCCTCTGAAACCAAACCCCACAATGACCCTTCCATCTGTGATTCTTGAATATATAAAATCCAAATCAGATGTAGATTCATTAGCTATTATAGCATGTTCTGCAAAATCTGATAAAGCTGTGGCTTCAGCTCTACCAATTACATCTGATACCAATGTTGCATCTGATGAACCCCCCAAATCTGCCTTCCAACCCTACTCAAATGAACCTTTTGATGTAGTTACCCTTCACACCAGAGCAAAACCTCATTTGCTAAATGCCTTAATCAGATCAAAAGAAAAAGCTCCTGAGATACCCTTCATTCCATATTATCCTCCTCCTCTGATCTCTATTCAGAAATCTCTCTTTCCACCAACTCCCCAACCTAAACTTGTAACTCTGGAAACTCTGTTACGTCCAAAGCCCAGACTTAATGTTGATCATTTATTTCAAACCTTTTTGCATGAAATACAGTTGTATTTAGGTACTGTTCAGAAGAAATGCTCAGCAACAATGGATGCCAAAGAATCTGACATCATCTGGAATGGATTCATCAACAGATTCAACTCTGTGGCCTCAAATCTGAAGAACATCTGTTCTGATGATGCGAAGCTCAGATTTGCTGAGGCTGCTAGGACTCTATTCTGGACTGTCAAGAAATCTGATCCTATGCTCCTTACAGATGCTCCTCCACCTTCAACAGAATCTACTGACATTGCATCTGAGGAAAATCCGTTGGCTATGACTCTGGTAGACCCTCCTTCTAACTCCACTGCTCCAGACTCTACAAAACCAATGGAAATTGACTCTGTTCAAGCTCCAGAACCTAATCTTAATTCTTCATCTGAGTTAAAGAAGGAACATCCAGATTTTGAAGATAAGATTGCTGCTCTAGAAGCTGGCCAGTCAGAGATCAAGTCATGGATGGCAAAGCAGGATAAGAAGTCTGAGGATATGACAGAATGGATGTCAAAGCAAGATCAAAAGAATGAAACTATGGCTAAGTGGATGTCCAAGCAAGAGCAATCATCCTCTGAGATTACAGATCTATTGAAGATGCTTTTGTCCAAACACTCTTAGATTTTTTTTCATTCTAATGTTTTTGCATCTGTTGTTTGCATATGTACTTTATTGTTATATCTTCTGATGTTTGCCTATGTACTCTTGATCTGATCTTATGAATGAATCAAAGTTTTCTCCATTGAATTATCTAATTTACTATTTCCTTTTATTTGTCCTTTTAAAGTTTTTACTTTTTGCTTATGATAAAAAAGGGGGAGAAAATATAGATCTGAACTGTTTAATATAACTTCACCAGAATGAAACTCTAGACATATCTATTCTATCTAACATTTAATCTGACTATTTCAGAACATTTTATAAGTACAGTCTATAAAAGAAACTCTGAGTCTCTCAGATCATTTGACTTTTATCAAACTCTGAATCTTAAATCTGCAAGACATTCTGACCTTCAAATGTTAAAAGAACAAACAAGATCTAACTCTGGAGATTACTCAAAGAAAAAAGGGAAGTTTCTATTCCTTATTTGTATTTAACTCAGGGGGAGATTCATCATCTCAAGGGGAGTTATAATTCTAATATTTTCAATTAAACAAAATTTCTGATGCTTTTTGTCATCATCAAAAAGGGGGAGATTGTTAGAACACAGATTGGTTCTTAATAATATCTCTTTGTTTTGATGATAACTATTAGGAAATTCTGTATTTAAGAATTATATACTCTAAAATTTGCTTGAGAGTTTTTACTGCAGATAGTAATGAAATTAACACTCCAGAAGCAAATCTGAATGAATAAAAGAAATTAACAAGACTCTGAAGCGCCAGATGCACTCATTAGAAGATTTTGATTGCTGCCAATAGAAGATCCTGAGCGTAGCCTCCAGAAGGATCTGAAGCAAAAAGCTCAAGAAGAATCCGAAGCAAGAAACTCTAGAAGATTCTGAAGTAGAAGCTCTAGAAGGATCTGAAGCAAGTCAGAAGCATCTGAAGCAAAGAAGAATATTGTATGAAGAGTTTTTCAAAGCATAGTTTCTACAGAAGATTCTGAAAGTACTAAAGCTGCCAGTACTGAAGTTCTGTTTCAAATATGCTTTGATATTTAACACGCTGAAAGCACACATGCTGCAGAAGACTCTGATACAGCAAAGTTCTGAACATCAATAGAAGACTCTGACCCAATCAGATTCTGATGAACTTGCTGAAAACTAAAGAAGAAATATTCAAAGAATATATCCGTTGGAGAAAATCAAACGTCTCTTTCCTCATTTATGCTAGACACAAGAACACAGACAAAAAGGATTTTTCTGTGCTTTCTTCTTCTAGGAAAGGTCACTTGATGTGAAGACAAAAAGGCGCAGACCTTTTTGGGACACTCTTCTCAACGTTCATCTCTCCTTGGATCAGCTGCCTATAAAAGGAAGACTCCACCAAATTCTTCAGTTAAGACATTTTTGCTGAAAAGATATTGAAACATTCAAGCTCTCATATTCTCATATTCATTCTTAGAATTATTTGTACTTAAACTTAAGAGAAATATCACTGTTGTGTAAAAGCTTTTTAGAAGCATTCATACTCTTGTATTAGATTTACATTAATTGTAAAGGATTTCCTTAAGAGGATTCAGTTGGAATCAGTAGCTCTTGAGAAGACTAAGAACAGTTGTTCTTAGGTGTTACTATTGTAATCTGTTTGATTAAATAGTGGATTAAGTCCTTGTTGAGAAAGGCAAATCACTCTACGAAGGGTGGACTGGAGTAGTTGAGTTCAACGAACCAGGATAAAAATAATTGTGTTTTTATTCTAAGTTTTTAATCTTCCATACTTATTCAACCCCCCTTCTAAGTATTTTCTCACCTTCACCCACACTAGAAGAGTATTCTCAGTTGGTTGGATTTCCCATTATTTAAGATTCTCCTTTTCCAATTATGGAGGAGGACCCTAAAGAACAAGATATTGCCAAGGCTACACATTTGGGGTTGGTTTATATTAAAAAGAATCTGATTACAAAAGGGGGAGTTTTTGGGTTAAAAGCATAGTTCTTGGTTGAGAAAGCTTAGTATTACACGGATCATTTAAGCATGGATGCATTCGAGGATATCCTTGTCTTACTCATCTATGGCATCTTCTTGTTCCCTAGCTTTGAAAATTTTGTGGACCTCAATACCATTAAAATTTTCTTAAAGAAGAATTCTGTGCCTACCTTGCTAGCAGAGACATATCATTCTGTTCATCTGAGGAACTTTCACAATGGAGGGATGATTACTTGTTGCGCTCCTTTGTTATACAAATGGTTCACTTCACACTTGCCCAAAGCCAATGCTTTTTGGGATCCAAAGAAAGGATTGTGGTCACAAAAGATCATGGCTCTTACCCACTCCGATATTGATTGGTATAGTCGTGACTATGATGGGACAATGATCATTGATAATTGTGGGGATTTTGGCAATGTACCTCTCCTCAGTGCTAATGGAGGAATCAGTTATAATCCAATACTCGCCCTCCGAAAATTGGGATATCCTCTAAAGGACAAACCCAATAGTGTTCAAGTGGAAAACATCTTATTCAAAGAAGAAAAAGATAGTCAAGAATTAAAAGAAAAGATTCTAGAGGCTTGGAAGCATCTACATAAGAAAGGGAAAAAGGATCTTGGAAGACTCAACTGTGTCTCTTTGGAACCTTACCTCCAATGGGTTCGAAAGAGAGCCATCACACTAAGGATGCCTTATCCTAAGCAAGAGCATATGGCTTTGAAGGAAGAATGCCCTTTGGTTTTCATGCCTGAAGAAGAAAAGTTGAACATTGCTTTAGTCAAGGCACAACAAACTGAAGAAGCTTGGAAACACAAGTATCAAGTAGTCGTCGAAGAGAATGCGGAGCTCCAGAGACAACGTTGAAAGACGAAGAAGTACTCTCTTGTAAGAAGAGGAAAGCACTAGAAGAACCTTATGAGCCTCAGTCTAATCCGTGGAAGATAATTATGGATAAACTCATCTTTGAGAAGGCTCAGATGGAAAGAAAGATCGAGAAGCTCAACTTAAGGCTGCTAGGGGAACCTTGTTAGGATTCATTTAGCTGTTGTTTATGCTTAAAACTCTTGTAAGAGGAAACAATATTTTGTAAACCTATTTTGTTGATTAATGAAATGGTGACTTCTGATGTTCGTAAATGTTTGAGTTCCATGACACCACTTGCATTTGCATTTGCATTTGCATTTCTTCTAACCATTCAAGGAAATTCAAACTTTTCTTTTTGCAGACAACAGCATGGTGAGAAGAGACATGCTTCCGTTTTCGGATCTGAGATTGGGCCGTCTAAGGATGTTGACGAGACTTGTCCGAAACCCCGCTGCTTTCATTGCCAAATATGGAGACCTACTACCACTAATAAGTGCTCCGATCAACGAGCCCATGCTGCAAGCTTTGGTTGAGTTTTACTCTACAGCCTACCACTGCTTCGTCTTTCCAGACTTTCAGCTGCTCCCAACCATAGAGGAGTATACTGATTATTTGAACATTCCGTGGACTTTCAAACTCCCTTTTCGAAAAATGAAGAAAAGGGATTTGGATAAAGCCATCCATATCAAGCTAGAGGGTTTACCACCAATGAAAGCGAAAGGAGCCTTGGTGATCTAGTCATGATCCCCAGTTATGGAGAGTTCCCCAATGTTCCTCTCATTAGGACGATGGGGGTTATCACCTACAATCCTGTTCTTGCCCGGCGTCAATATGGATATCCCACCGGACCAGAGCCCGAACCGGAACTATTGAGGCATTGCTTCTGCGAAACTGGTCGCAACCCTGAACTAGAAGCCCGTGCTCAATACGCTTAAAGAGATCCTCACCTCTTGGGCATAACTCCAATGGAGAATGCAAGTTGTTTAACTTCAAGAGGATATTTTTTATGATCGAAAGAAATTGCCTTGACCATGTTCTATACTCATGATTATGAGATAACTATGGAACCTGAGGTCCCCACAACTAGGGTAGAGCTAAAATACACTTTAATCAAAGCGCAACGGGAGAACGAAGACCTGTGGGAAATTACCTGCCAGGACCAAGTTCATGTTGAAGTACAAGAAGGAGAAGGATCATCTTGTTAGAATGATCTTTTGTTTCACCATTTCCCTGCTTTCCCTAAAAGGATCGAAATCTTAACGTTGCATTAACTTTCACTTCTTGTAAGAAAGGTCTTGCTTTTTAGCAAGGGCCACCTATTGTAATAGACTTCCAGCTATCAATGAAAAAACACTTTTTGAGCATGTCGTTACATGTTGTTCTAACTTTTTGTTTGTAAACAAAAATTTGTTTTTCCTTGAATGGTTTATGCATCCGCATTTGCATTTGCATTCACATTTCATCCTGCATCGGTCTTGCATATGGGTTCCGCAGCTTATCCTTTGTTCTTGTTCAGAAGCGAGAGAAGGAGTCACGCTGAATACTCACAGATACAACACTCGATCTAGAGCTCAAAAGAAGATGGTAGATAATGAACAGAGGTTCGATCAGATGGACAACGACATCGAAGGAATCAAGGGTGACATCAGCCAGATTATGGAAGTTCTCAATATAATCAAGGCAAAGATGGACACACAGTCTACAGTAATCTCCGAAGTTGCCACAACAGCGGCCAACATCATAGTAGCTCCGATTACCACTGCAGAATTTCCTTATGGCATGTCTCGGGATTTTGTGCCACCATTCAGCAATATGCAATCTTCAAGTCTTAATCCACTGTTTGATTCAACAATCAGGAAACCTATTTTCACTCAGGCGGGAGGACCCACTACAGTGCAACCTGTCTTCAACAATCAACAACCAATCTTTGACATACCTGACGGTTCTGAAGCCAAAGATGAAAAACACGAAAAATTAAGGGTAGAGATGGACATTATGGCTAAGAGGATGAGGGCCATCGAAGGAAGCCATGTCTTTGGGTCTGATGCCAAGGACCTATTGTCGCTACTGCGAAAATCGGCGCCGGCTAAACAGAAGAGTCGCCACCGTGCGTTATTTATCCCAAAGGAGGGAAAGGAAACGCTCAGATTAAACCTAACGCAAAGACGGGAAAGGAATGGTCATCGCAACCAAATTCCTGGATTCGGGAGTCGATTACGCAAGGGGAAGGTATTAGCACCCCTCACGTCCGTCGTACTCGACGAGATCCACGCTTGTTTTCTAGTACGGATTGTTATTCTATCTATTCTAAAGGTCAAGGGTTAAAAAGGAAAAGAAAATGACTCGGAAAAGTATCGCACTTTATGCCTACGTATTCCCATATGAAACGAGAAATCAGAGTCAACGTAGTTCGCCTACCTACGGGAAAGGAGGGGAAGGTTGCTCGCTAGGATATCGCATCCTATGCCTACGTACTTTCATACAGCATGAAAGATCAGAGCAAACGTAGTTCGGGCTACGGAAGACACAAGCTTGTCTGAATGTTTTTTATCTCCTTAAGAAAGGGTTTTTCCTGATTAAGAGTCCAAGCGGAAAAAAATGACGTTTTGATGTTTGTTTCCAGTCTTTTTACGCAAGAACTGTCTTTTATGGTGTTTGCAATCTCTGACGCACTAAATACTATGATTTGAGGGTGACTACATCTTATGTCACCCTAAGGGTAACACACTAAGCAATCAGATTACTGAAGAGTGACCCTCCAGCAACCTTTCTCAAATAGCCTAAGGCTCGTAGCGTACGACATCGATTATCTTTATTACTGTGTTTTGAATTGTTCTGAGATAGAAGAGAAAGAAGTCTACAAAACCTAGGGTTTGAAAGGGGAATCAAAACTACCCTAATGTTATCATGCATGGATTACAACCTAATGTCTGTCATATTTCTCTCTTGCACAGAGAGAAACAAAGATCCTAAGGGATAAACAGCAAAAGAAACAGAATATACAGTAAACAGTAAATATGCATGAGATGCAACACAACAAACAATAGGCAAAGTGAAACAACTTCACTTCAAACCTAAGGGGAAATCAACAAACAACAATCAATACAGTAAAAGAAAAACCCAACACTAGCTCAGACAGCAACAACAGCTCCTACAGCAAGTAGTTCAACCAGCACCAGCTCTGGCAGCTACAGTTGATTAACAGCAAAAGGTTGACAGTGACAACTTCAAGCAAGATCCTATCTTCATTTTCCAATGATATTCAAGCTTCAGATAAGCTCTTATCTCCAATAATCTTCAGCTTTAGCAAGCACTGAATCCAAATAACAAACAGCTCCAAACAGTAGTATAACCCTAGTCTTCAACAGATATCCATCTTTGTCAGGCACAAGCTCCCTCTTATCCAGTCTTCAATGAACTTCATCTTCAATGAGCTCCCAATCTTCAGTACAAACACTCACAGAAGAGAATCAACTAAAAGATGAAGTTGGAATGTTAAGAGGCTTAATGACAACCCAGGGAAATCACTAAGATCTTATCATAGCAGGTGAGAGGTATCCTCAAGATTCTACCCAATCAAAGCATGCTCTACATCCCTCCTAAGGAGATATGGAACTCTTTTAGGGTACCTTGTGTCATAGGGTGGAATAGAGGCACTAGAATCTCTCTATGTTTGACAGAAGAAATCAGTCTACTCTAGAGCTCTCCCTATATCTCCTATCTCCTAAGTCTTCATCAAGCAATCTTCAAGCACAAGAAAATCCAAGCTCCAAGCATCATTATTTGTCCTCAATCTTCTTCAAGGTCTTCACTAGCTCCCTCAAGCAAAACACAAGCCCCAACACCCAAAGAAAAGGCCCAAAACCCAACAAACAACACAATATCCCAAGAGAGAAACACACCAATATCAACTAACTTGCAAAAATCAAATAAAATGGAAATACTCATCCTAAAATCCTAGACTAATTTCTAAGGGACCCTAACTATGTACCCTATACCCCATATAAACCCCAAGGCCTAAATCAAACTAAAAACCCAAAAACTATGTGTTGAAATGCACCTATGTCAAGTTGAAACCCTAATTCTAGCACACTAAAGTTCCTTATTCAAAACTAACTAAACTTATATCACAAAAATGTAATAAAATTCCAGGGGGAACCTAATTCTATATACTAACCATAGCAAAAAGAACCAAGTCAAAATTCTAAGTCACATGATCACACTAAATTCAGCAAGTTGGTATATCAAAATAAAAGTGAAATAAAAGCAATTAAAAGTAAAAATAAACCAAAAATATAAAATTGAATGAAATGACATTTTTATTCTTTTATAGTTTTCTTGATGTCTTGAGGAAAATGGGGAAAAAACTCCCATGCAAAAGTATTAATTTTCCAATTTATTATGAATTTTCAAAGAACTTAAAATAAATGTGAAAATAAAAGAAAATATGAGAAAAGGAAAAATGAGCGTGTCAAATAGCAATCAAGACTAGTTCATTCACCAATTGGGCCCAGAGAGGGGGTGGGGATAGCAGCACGCATTAGGCCCAGTTATCCATCAGAAAATTAAAACAAAAATATGAAGGAAAATGGAAAAGTTACGTGGCAAATAACAATAAAACTACGTGTATTTCTCATTGGGCCTTCGAAGTGGGGTGTGGATATCATGTTCTCACTTAAGCCCATTGCTACTAGTAAGTGAAACGCTGCGCTTTGATCGCTCTTCAGACTCTCTCACAAAATGAATCACGCGTGGCCGTTGGATTTGGATTGGGTCAAAGGTCTTCATCAGATTTAATGGTTGTAAAGTCATCTTCAACCTTTAAACCTTCTTGGATGGAAAAGCCATGGAAGAACAGAGTTATGAGCTTCAACTTCTCCAACTCGTGTTCCATCAAATCTTCATCAAAAATCACAAATGAAAACCCTAACTCACTCCATTTTTCACCAGCAATTCAACCATGGCATCTAAACACATTGAAACATCTTCTTCCTCAAAACACGACTGGAATCTCAGAAATTGGTCAATCAACAAATCTCACCAAACCTAGAATTGAGTGGCCTAAACTCCTCACCACTTCACCCTGATCAATTCTAGCTATCACACTAAGATTCTAACACCAAGAACACGAAGATACAAGCATGAACAGAAATTGAGTCACTCACTTAATTGTCTCTAAATCAACCCTAATGCTACCAGAAAGCTCCCTATGATCATCTACATTGGATCTAACCATTCAAAGCCTATTGAAACTGCCTAAATCAAGCCATGGAGTGATGTTTTCATACCTGCAAATTTGAGATGAACAGAGTCCTCAAATCATCAAATCAATCCTCAAAAACTTCCAGATTCCTTCAATGGAGTATAAGCAAGCTTCTGTATGCAAAGAACTTGATTGAAATGGCTTGAATCTTTGAATTCGATTCTGAGTTGCAGATGAAAAATTTCAAAGGCTATCACACGATTCTCCACCAATCTTGCTATGGAATCTATCTGGAATCATCCACCAATGCTAGAGCAAGCTTTTGAGATCAAAAGAAGGGATTGAAAATGGTTTCAACTGTGTAACAGAATTTGGTTTTGCAAATGGAAAAGTGAAAATGAAATCTCTCAAATTCCTCTCAATCTTCACCAACTCTTGCTCTGAATCACTTCATATGTATATATAGACTGTGTTTGAAGACCCTAGAAAGTTCTAGATTAATCCAATGAGAAATTCACCATCTCATGCAATGAAAATCTCATCTCATGCTTGATTCATATCAGCTCATGTTTTAGCTTGTATTCGCACTCAATTCTGATCCAAATTGTCTTCTAATGAGATATTGGATGTGTTAGGATGGAAAGGAGCCTTGCATTTGCCTTGAAGTGTGGTTTTGCAATTGTGCCTTATAATGCAAGTAACCAATTTACAAAGCAAGTCATTGAAATAATCCTCAATTCAAAATTATGGCAATGTCAATATTATCAAAATGAATTTTACAATCAAATTGGTATGTCATATGGCTTGGTTTGGTTTTGTAGATCAAAAACCCTAATTTTCAACTTTGGTTCATTTAAAATTCACCTTCATTTTAGGCCATTTTTGTGACTTTGTGAAGCAAGCCATTTCAAACTCTCATGACCTCTTATATAGCCTAAAAACATCATTTTGAACACATCTCATGTTTAACATTTTTCCATTTGAGGAGTGGAAGATGAAGATTTGGACCTATGTTGGAAAATGACCTGTAATTCAACTTTCCCAAAATACCCCTGGATTGCCAAGACCATAACTTGAGTTCTACAAATCCTCTTGAGGACTTATCATACTAAAAACAAAGCTAAGATCAATATCTACAACTCTTATGTTGGCCAAGAATCGATTTGAAAGCTCCTTGATGGGCAAAAGTTGCTTGGAAGTCAAGTGACTTTCACAGATAAATTTCAATGTCCTCTGATGACCCATAACTTGCAAGAACCATAACTTGAGTTCTACAAATCTTATTGAAGACTTCTAGTACTCAAATTAAAGCTATTGAGAAGCTCTAATAGTTTAATGTTGAGCAAGAATTCATTTGAAGCTTGCATTTTGACTTATCTGGCTTGGAAGATAGGCCTAAATTAGGGTTTTTTCACTAAAACCCTAATTTAGTAACTCCCCTTCTTCTTGATTCCTTTTGATTTCTCCTTGGAACAACACCACACATGTATACATATATCATTTCATGAATTCCACATCCTCCAAACTGGCCTTGATGCTTTTCAATCACTCAGTTGACCTAGGATTGACCTAGGGTTGACCCAGATGAAACCCTAGTTGACTGTACTTCAACTCTGGCTCTTGTACTTGTATCAATGACTTGTCTCATCTTCAAAATGACCCTCTAGGTCTTCCATGATCCTTGTGCACATTCCATACCCTCAGCCATGGCTCACACACTCATTGATGATCTTCAATATACCTCAAATTAGGAGAGAAAGCCATTGGTTGACCCTCAAACTTCTCAAAGCCTCAAACCTTTCTTGATTACTTGGATGGTCTTGAACTTGAATAAAACCCCCTTGATGTTCCTCTTTCTGATAATAATGGCACTTGATCCCTTGCTAGATGACTTGTTATGCTATGTTATGCAAATGATTAGACTATGTACATGACTGACTATGCAAATGACAATGCAATTGAAACATAAACCAAGTGAAATAGGTTGAGCAAATTTTAGGGTGCAACAGCTGCCCCTATTCAAACGGCTTGGACCCGACTGGGTGAAGAGCGAACGGCCTTCAAATATTCGAGGTACGAGACGGTTGAATACTAAGACCCCAGAAATTTGCCAACCGCAGAAATAAACTGCACCACTGCTTGGGGAACACCCTTCATCAATTGAACTTGATTGTTACGGTAACAACTGATCAACCACCTGATACGGATCTGATTTCAACACTAACCGCCTGTGCAGTATCAAACTTGTCAATATATGAATAACCTGGACGACTTCACTGGGGAAGTACTTCTGTCAACAAAACATGACCCTGCCAACGATACAGGAAAATAACTCCGCCATCACTACGGAAAATCACTCTGCCACCACTACAGGAAATAATCTGGGAAAATGACACCGCCATCACTACGGGTAAACAACACCGCCATCGCTACGGGTAATATTCTGTCACCACTACGGGAAAATAACACCGCCATCGCTACGGGTAATACTCTGTCATCGCTACAGGAAAATAACACCGCCATCGCTACGGGAAATACTCTGCCATCACTACGGGAAAATAACACCGCCATCGCTACGGGTAACAACTCCGCCATCGCTACGGGAAGATAACACCGCCATCGCTACGGGTAATAACTCCGTCACCATTACGGGAAGATAACATCGCCATCGCTACGGGTAATACTCTGCCATCGCTACAGGAAGATAACACCGCCATCGCTACGGGTAATAACTCCGCCACCACTACGGGAAGATAACACCGCCATCGCTACAGGTAATAAATCCGTCATCACTACGGGAACTAACTCTGATACAGCTTCTCTGCCTATCTTTGCAGCAGCTAGCTCCATCAATCACATGGGTAACACAATATTAGTCTAGTCTTCCAATTTTCAGTGCTGACATGGCAGCAAATCTGAGAAGGACTCTACTGGGGATTTTCTGAATCCAAACTGCCAGACACCTACTGTGACATAAGCGACAACTTTCAAAAATCGATTCACGAAGTCTTTTGCTACTGACATAACAATGATCTTAAAGAAATACTCCGCTGGAGGGGTAAGAGAAACTTAAACAAGGAACTCTGTGGGGAATGATGACAAGGCGAGCATTGTCATCACATGTCTCATGCGGAGATTTTTAATATTTGGTAATCGATCTGAGCAAGAGCTCTCTCCACCTGCAAGGGAAACAACACTTGAAAACCAAAGGTTAATCAACCTGACTTATGTTTCAAAAATGCGCATGTTTGAGAATGGCGTAATGCTTCGTACAGCACGGATATGCTACGCGTTTTCAGGTAGATGCAAATATGACACTATATGCAAATGCGAATGCAGGCTCAAGCTGATGGGGAAACTCTGACAAGCTTGCTTAGTCAACACGGAATGCTGAAGACGACTACCGCCATTTTGGGGATGAACGGGTATCATAAAGTCCTCTGGAAAAATAAATGTCGGACATATAACGAACTCCATCGGGGAGAGATTAAACTTTGATTTCCACTGGGAGGAAAGAACAACATCTGCTGGGGAGAGTAAACCAGCTGGGGAAGAAGTGACTCTCTTGGGGAAAGTAAACTGACTGAGCCAAAAACGACTCATCTAGGGAACGTCCATCTGGAGGAAACAATGCTGCCTGGGCACAGCTTACAAACTCGGAACTATCACTCCGCTGGGGATAATCATCTTGATGAAGGCATGACAACCTGCGGGAAGAAAACCATCTTCTATGGGAATAATCCTTCTGAACCAACTATGACTTGGTTAAACACTGCGGGAATTCTCCCAGCTGGGGATTGATCGTTCACATACTCGACTCTCTGGGGAGTGCGACCTCTGCAGGGGATACTGATTTTGACTGGCTGGGGATATCCTCGGGGGATAAGCTGCGACTAGCTGGGGAAATTGATCTCTTCGGTAAGGGACAAAGTCCTCTCAGCTTTTGAAGGTGATATGCGACCTGCATGGGGATTGGCGTCGCACAAAGTCAAGTCTTTCAATACGAACCTCCGGCCGGGGGTCACAATTTCTGATGGTCCGCTTTAAAGGCGAGAACCCTGCAAAACACAAACGAGACAAGACAAAATCTACACAACCAAATCTATTCGGGTTAGTGTCCGTGACCTTACTTCAGTCAATTCGAAGTTTTAGCAATTATTGGCAAGGGCCAGTAAAGTTATGCAAGTGCAAGTTTATCAAAAAACATCGGCGTTTTCCACATACAAAACAGTAAAGCACAATCATCAAGTACTTAATAACATGTTTTATTAATAACAGGCCTCTAAATAGGCAAAGTTTTGTACATCGGATGCAACTCCTGAAAAGAGGAAGTTACGCACACACACATACATATATGCACAAGAAGCATAAAAATACAAATACAACTCGAATTTGTACACATGTCGGCGACGTGGTGCAGACAAACATCACGAGCTGATCCTCCTATGACTCGCCCGATTCTGGCGCTTTCCCGGTATTCAATTTTCAGAAGAGATTGTGTCGGATAACGAACCTCAGGTACTCCCAAACCACTAATCAATGCAGTTATCGAATTCGGACCGCAGTCATTTGCTTTTTCAATCCCTAACTTTTGCGTGAATCGCCCTTTGTGGGTATTCGATTCATCGGGATACCCTTTTTTGCCAAAGCCGCCCATTGCAGGTTTTCGACTTCGCGGGTGTACATCTTTTCAATTTTATCCCTAACTTTTGCTCGAACCTTTTATTCTGTTTTTGATTCACCGGGATGCCCCATTTTTGCCTGGACTCTCTTTTTACTATCCAGCGGGTCACTTTCAAGCAAAGTATTTTTTAACTGCGTCCGAATTCACAGGAGACTAAAAGTCTTCACCATCCATGGTAGATAGTGTCGCTACTGCGAAAATCGGCGCCGGCTGAACAGAAGAGTCGCCACCGTGCGTTATTTATCCCAACGGAGGGAAAGGAAACGCTCGAAGTAAACCTCGCAAAAAAACGGGAAAGGTATGGTCATCGCAACCAAAACCTGGATTCGGGAGTCGGTTACGCAAGGGGAAGGTATTAGCACCCCTCACGTCCGTCGTACTCAACGGGATCCACGCTTGGTGTTTATAAGGAAAAGGGTGTGTTTATCTATCTACGCTAGTGGCCAGTCTGAAAAGAAAAGAAAAAGGACAGGACTCGACAGAACATACGCTGTTCTGGGCCTACGTACTCCCTCGTGCAATGGGAAAGTCAGAGTCAACGTAGTTCGACTACCTACGTCTAGACGGAGGGAAAGGTTGCTCGCCAGGACATCGCGTCCTGTGCCTACGTACTTCCACACGGCATGGAAGATCAGAGCAAACGTAGTTCGACTACGCACAACACAAGTTGTTCAAGTGTTTTTTAGGAGAAATGCACCTTAACCAAGGGTTTTTACAGTCCAGGAGGACAAAATGTTTTGATGTTTGTTCAAATCTTTTAACGGAAGAAATGAATTCACTTTTGTTTTATCCTTTATTATGTGTTTTTCTGTTGTTTTGAGAAAGGAAAGAGACACCCTAAAACTATGGTTGAAAGGGGAATCTACCTAATGTTATCATGCCTGGTTAACCAACCTAATGTCTATCATAACTCCTCCACAGCAGAGAAGTTAGAGCTCCTAAGGGATCATGGCAACAGGACTGAACAGCAAACAGGAATCACTGCAAAGTAAAGAAATACAGGAAATATGCATGAATGCAACAACCAAACAATCAAGGCACAAAGGCCACACACCACAGAGGCAAGGGAGCTCAGCTCTACCAAATACCAGCAAGCAAAGCCACTCAATAACAATCAAGCAGAAGGAGGACCACCTCAACTTCTCATGCACACAACTTCTATTTCTAAGATGCACCTATCTCAGAAATATCTAGATGAACCCCTAAGACTAATGCAGCACAACACCATACAAGTCAAACAACACAAAGAGAAGGCTAACCAGCCTGGCAAACCCCTATCCAAAAGCAAGAAACTACCCCTGAGCAAGACCCTAAACAACCCTAAAAGAAAACCCTAATCTACCTCTGAGCAAACCCTATGCAAAACCCTAATCAAATCTCTAAGCAAAGCCCTAAAGCAAAACCCTACACAAGAGAAATCAATCCCAGTCTTCAAGCTTCAAGACAAGCCTAACAAAGAAAGGGAGCTAAGTAGGCAGACTCGTAGTGCCTTCCTCAGGAAAGTACTAGGAGGCTTATACTTATGAATCATATCCCATGTGGCTCAACAACTGTGAACGGTTTACATTCTTCCTCAGGAGAAACTAAACTCACATGAAGGCTCCGACATCATTAGATACTTGAGAAATCCTACATGAACTAAGGGAACTAAGTGAACAGGCCCATAGTTCCTTCCTCAGGAAAGTACTAGGGGGCTTCCACTTAGGAATCATATCCCATGTGGCTCAACAACTGTGATCGGTTTACATTCCTCCTCAATAGAAACTAAACTCACATGAAGGCTCCAACATCATTGGATACTTGAGAAATCCTACATGAACTAAGGGAACTAAGTGAACAGGCCCATAGTGCCTTCCTCAGGAAAGTACTAGGGGGCTTCCACTTAGGAATCATATCCCATGTGGCTCAACAACTGTGAACGGTTTACATTCCTCCTCAGGAGAAACTAAACTCACATGAAGGCTCCAACATCATTGGATACTTGAGAAAGAGGTGAGAAGAAAGAATGAAAGACATCCATAGTGCCTTCCTCAGGAAAGTACCATAAATTTCCCTCAAACTTCAGGATCTCAAACCTCACAAACAGAGAGCAAGCTCCTAGACTAGGTCTTCAATCTATGCATCCTTGCACGCTCCAACAAGACTTCATCCAGCCTCCATCTTCAAGAAGAAACCACAGGCCCTCAACCCAAAAGAAACTATCTCTAAAGTTCAACCACAGTTGAACTTCAAAGTCAGAAGCCCTCAAGACTTCTCCTATTCTCAGGCTCAAACAAAAATAACAGAACACCCTATAAAAATCTACCAAAAATCTAGGGGAAACCTACATGCCTCTACGATCCCAAGATCAAATCTCAAAGCCTAAGTCAACTTCTAAGGCTACTAAACAATCCCTAACATTGAATGGTCAAGGGTTAACCAGCAAGTTATGAGGCCTCTATTCTCTAACCCTAAAACAACATCAATCAACCTCTAAAAAATCCACAAAAACCCTATGGGGAGCATGCATCAGTCTAGTATAACATACTAAAAGACTAAAGCAAAATTCATTACCAAATGAGAGAAATAAAATCAGCAAGGCAGACACATCACAATCCAATTATTCAATACCAATTAAAATACAAAAATGCAAATAAAATGAAAATGCATGATCAATTCAATATTTTTGCACTATAAAATTCTAAATTGAATTAGGAACCTCTAGAAAAAAGAAGGGAATTAATTGGACACTCCTACTATTTTTTATGAAAATATTTCCTAACATGATACAAAACAAAGAAAATTAAAAAAAGAATAAAACAAAAAGGGGGGGGGGGGGTGCATTAGCAAAACGCTTCAGTTGTTATACAGCATTGGGCTAAACATGGGGGTGCGCCTAGCAATTGGGGCCTAAGCCCACACCTAAGTCCATTCAGCATAGTCACAAACGGGGGGGGGGGGGGGGGGGGGGGGCAACGAGTAACAGGGGTGTGCGCTAAGCAAACTCAGACTTGGGCTTAGCCCAATCCAAAACCTAATCCAACCATCACCCAACAAAACCAGACTCTCCTCTCCCAAACCCGGTCTACTGTTCACCACCAAACCCTAATGCGTCGTCTCTCCTCTGAAATTCTTTCTCAAACCCTCTCAAGAACTTTCAAACAACCTCTCCCAAACCAATCCCCAAAATCAAACAAACAATCTCTAAAAACTCTAAATCTCAGTGAAACAACGCCATCAAAATCTATTCAATCAAGCAGAAAAACAACTAGCATCAAGCTTAAAGAAGGCGCACCTGGAGATGAATCAAGAATGAGCTCGTGGAGTTTTTGATGCTTACTGAAGCAATCTTGATGAGCGTGAAGATCTTGATGAGCGTCCTGATGAAGTTCTTTGGAGCTTGTTGAAAAGAGTTGAAGACCGTTGCTTTGTTCGTTGAAGATCTTCGAAGAAAGATCATGATCGTTGAAGATCTTGTTGGAGCCTTGAAGAACACTGGACTTTCTGGAACAAAGATCTGAAGAATATTGAAGGGATCGTTGAAGAACTTTGAGTCTCTACGAGGATCTTCGCAAGGAGGTGGATGAACCGTTGAGGATCTTGAAGCCTGGTGGATTTCTGGAAAACTTTGAGGTTTCTGATGAGCAAGATGAAGATCTGGAGATTGTTCGTGATGAGTTTCTGGAGTTTCTTTGAAGTTTCCGGCAATGGAGGAAGTTTCCAGTGGGATGAAGTTTCCGGTGGGGAAGCTAATGGAGGTGGACGGAGAAGATTGGACGAATCTGGATGGCTGGGGAAATTTGCAGATTCCAGCGAGATTACCGGCTTCCGGTGACCGTTGCGGTGGAGGAGGGTGGTCCGGCGGGCAGCTGCATGGCCGGCGATGGGGTGCTCCGGCGAGGATGAGGTGATGCCACATGTGTTGTGCGTTAGCAGAGAGAGAGAGATGGTGGGGAACGTGGCAGGAGGAGAGGGAGACTTGAAGCTGAACGTGTGGCTGGTTCTGGGACGGAGTGAGTTATGAGGTGGGGGCCTTGAATTCATACGCGTGGCTGCCTTATATATTCGACACCTGGCACTGCATTGGACAAAAACAAAAAAAAATGGACTGAAAATAACTGGGCCTCCAAAGTTCTGAACTGGGCCCACGAAAAATGATACAAAACCTGAAAAAATCTGAATTTAAAAGATTAAACCCAATTGAACACTAATCAAAGATTAAACCTAATTAATAAAAATGATTAAACTACAATTAAATCTAACTAAAATTAAACTGCAATTAAATCTAAATGAAAATTAAACTATCCTAATTAATTCTACCAAATTCAATTAAAATCTAAACAAAAGATTAAATCCTAATTAACCTCTATTAAGGAGAATTAACATCTAATTAAATTCTATATTAAAATAAAACTATTAAATCCTATAATATCTATTAAAATTCTATTTAAAACTAATAAAAGAAAAATCTATTATATTCTATTAAAACTATTAAAAACATCTAAAAATGATTTAAAGCTATTAAAAATATTAAAAATCTATTTAAATCCTAGAAAATCGATAAAACCTATTTAAAATTCTACAAACGGCTATTAAATCCTAAAAATGCAAACAGAGGCAACTAAACAATATAAAAGAAGGCGCGAGACCAGATCGAAGCAAACAGTAAGCCCCGGGCATCAGAATATCCTAAAAACCACCATGTAAGCTGAAAACACCGAGGAGCGCACAATTTCTCGAGAATAAAACCCTGATTATCTAGGCTGAATCTGAAATATCCGGTAGATGAAAACCAAGCTGTAACCCTGAAATCCTCTGTCTGTACACAAGTCATGCATCTGATATGCGAATACGAATTAAACCACGAACCAGATAGGAGAACCGGTTGGTCAAATTTTAGGGTGCAACAGCTGCCCCTATTCAAACGGCTTGGACCTGAATGGGTGAAGAGCGCCCAGCCTTCACACATTCGAAGGTAAATGACGGTTGAATACCAATGAAACCCTGAAATTTGCCAACCGCAAAAATAAATTGCGCACACCACTGCTTGGGGAGAATTAACCAGGGAACTGATTTCTGTTGCCACAGCGACAACTAAACACCTATCCATCAACCTGCTTATGAAATAATCTGATATTGTCCATATACCATCCCATTCCGAAGAAGTGAGAATACACTGAACAGTGAGAAATTGTTGATCTCTCTTATCAACCTTTCGCGTCCGAAGAAGCGATCACACGCTTAACCAACGAAGCAATGTCGATTTCACTTATCAACCTTTCGTCCATACCTGAGCGAGCATCCACTAAACAACGAGAAAATGTTGATTTCACTTACCAACCTTCCGTTCGTACCTGAACGAGCATCCACTAAACCGCGAGAAAATGTTGATTTCACTTACCTACCTTCCGTTCGTACCTGAACGAGCATCCACTAAACCGCGAGAAAACGTTGATTTCACTTACCAACCTTCCGTTCGTACCTGAACGAGCATCCCTGCGGGGGTACGAGAAACTTAACCAAGCAACTCTGAGAGGACAATTCTGACGACGACCGTCAAACACCTATTCTGGCGATAGGTATCCTGAAAACACTCCGCTGGGGAAATTGAGAACTTAACCAAGCACCTTGACGAGAATAACCTTGTTGAAAAATAAGAGGAATTTAACCAAACAACTCCGTGGCGAATACCCTGCTGGGGACTATGAGGGACTTAACCAAGTAACTCATTGAAGTAACACCCTGCTGGAGAACATAACTCTACTGGGGAAACTACGGGTAACCACCCAAAAATCTGCATTACTATCTTCCAATGCTGACATCACAGCATCCTGAGAAAGACTCAGCTGGGGGAAAAAGTGCTTGACCAAGCAAACTCTTCTAGGGGAATATGACATGACGAACACGATCACTGCGTGTCTGGCGCCACGACCCTCTTGACAGGAGAAAACACGATCACTGCGCGTCTTGTGCCACAAACCAAACATACGGGATGAATACGACCACTGCGTACCTCTTCCGCGAAAACCCCATAACATAATGATGACCCACGATCACTGCGTACCCTGTGCCACAACCCTCTTGACAGGAGGAAACACGATCACTTCGCATTCTGTGCTGCAAACAAAACCACATATGAAACGAATACGATCACTGCGTATCTCTTCCGCAAAAACCCCATAACATAACGATGACCACGATCACTGCGTGCCCATCGCCACAACTCTCTTGACAGGAGAAAACACGATCACTGCGCGTTCTGTGCCACAGACAAAACATATGCACATCCCTGCTAATCACGATCTCACTTATCGACAGAGAAAATACCTGAGGCTGGACGGGTAATTAATCCTGCTTACGTTTCCAAATGCACATGTTTGAAAATGCCGTAATGCTTCCATACTGCATGGAAATGCTACGTATTCGTGTAAAATGCAAGTGCTTATGATGCATGCTTATGCAAAGAAATTACTTCAGCAAAATAAATGCTGAAGACAAACTGGATCCGTTGGGGATGACTGGAATACTACCGATACGCTCCCAACAAAATAAATGTTAGAAAGATGAACTAACTTCGCTGGGGATGACCATCCTGCTGGGAAAGTAGCTCACAAGCTCATAACTTCAAACTCTGCTGAAAAATGATCGTCCTGACGAGTAAGGATCAACCCGTTGGGGAAAGGGAAAAGCAGTCCTGGAAACTGCTTTCAAAAGGTATCAACACTCTGATTACGCCCTGTGGGGATACTTCATCCTGCTATCCCCGAGCTGGGGATTGACCGGTGTGCTCTGATTCGCACTACACAAGAAACTCTTTGGGGAAGTTAATCATATTCGTCTCGACCTTCGCTGGGGAGGACTCTGCTCTGCTTAATAAGCCAATTCTGAACTACTGAAGATACATTGATCTTTTCCTTTGACGCAATCTCCACTCTCCTGGGGGAGACGACATTCAAATTTTGCCTGGGGCGACTTCACTGGGGAAAGACACAACATTCATCCTCTGGAGAGGGTACTAGCCTGCCATGGACTCTGGCGGGGAACTTTGCGAGCTTTTGAATACCTGCAAAAGTCAACAAGCAAACACAAGGCAATCTATGCAAAAAGAAACATCTTGGTAATCACCCATGACAACTATTCAGGTAATTTCCGGTTTTAACAATCATCGGCCGAGGCCCGCCTGTTTACACGCATGTAAGTTTATCACAAACATCAGCGTTTTTTACAAACAAAACTGTAAAAATTAAAACCAAAGTCACACACTACACTGAATAACACACTTTATTGATAACGGCCTGAGAATAGGCAAGATTTGTACATCAGATGCAACTCCTGAAAAGAGGTAGTCACACATAAACAAAATGCAGGAATGTACAAATATAAAGAATAAAATTTGTACACATGTCGGCAACGTGTTACAGACGAACACCATGAACCGATCCTCCTATGACTCGCCGGACTCCGACGCTTTCCTGATCTCTGTCTTCGGAAGAGATTGCTTTGGATAGTCGACCCCCCAGATGCTCCCAAACCACTAAACAATCAAACTTGGACCACAGTCATTTGCTTCTCAAATCCCTAACTTTTGCGTCAATCGCCCTTTGCGGGTTTTCAATTCACCGGGATACCCCTTTTTGCCGAAGCCGCCCAGTGTAGGTTTTCAACTTCGCGGGTGTACATTTTTTCCATTTTATCCCTAACTTTTGCCCGAACCTTTTTATTCTGTTTTTTGGTTCGCCAGGATGCCCCATTTTTGCCTGGACTCTCTTTTTACTATCCAGCGGGTCAATTTTTAAGCAAAGTATTTTTTGACTGCGTCCGAGTTCACAGGGGACGAAAAGTCTTCACCATCCATGGTGGATAACAATAAGGCTCCTCCGGAGAAGACCTTCCTCACGACGTATGGACCTTCGTAATTGGGAGTCCATTTGCCCCTGTGATCCGATTGCGGTGGGAGAATCTTCTTCAGCACAAGATCACCCGTCTGAAAGCTTCGAGGTCGAATCTTCTTGTCGAACGCTTTTTTCATCCGGCTCTGATACAGCCTACCATGTGCAATTGACGCCAGTCTCTTCTCGTCTATCAAGCTCAACTGGTTCAATCTACTTCTCACCCATTCTGCCTCATCAAGCTGAACATCAAGCAAAACCCTCAAAGATGGTATCTCAACCGCCAATGGCAGGATTGCCTCCATGCCATACACCAGTGAGAATGGAGTTGCCCCGGTTGATGTACGCACCGTCGTGCGATAACCGTGCAACGCAAACGGCAACATCTCATGCCAATCCTTATACGTTACCACCATCTTCTGAACAATATTCGTTATGTTCTTGTTGGCCGCTTCAACAGCGCCATTCATTTTGGGTCTGTATGGAGATGAATTATGGTGCTCGATTTTAAACTCCCGACAAAGATCCCTCATCATCTTATTATTCAGATTCGAACCATTATCAGTAATGATCCGTTCAGGAATACCGTATCTGCAAATTATATCCCTCTTGATAAATCTGGCCACCACCTGCTTCGTCACATTGGCGTAAGATGCTGCTTCCACCCACTTGGTGAAGTAATCGATCGCGACCAGGATGAAGCGATGCCCATTAGAAGCAGTAGGCTCAATCTTGCCAATCATATCAATCCCTCACATGGAGAAAGGCCACGGAGAAGCCATAACATTCAGTGGACTGGGTGGTACATGGATCTTATCAGCATAGATCTGGCACTTGTGACACCGCTTGGCAAACTTGAAACAGTCCATTTCCATCGTTAACCAATAATACCCTGCCCGCAACAACTTTCGGGTCATAGCATGCCCACCAGCATGTGTACCAAAAGTTCCTTCATGGACCTCTTCCATGAGTAAATTGGCTTCCTTCTCGTCTACACACCTGAGGAGTACCAAATCGTGGTTCCTTCTATACAGAACGCCGTCGGGATTCAGATAGAAGTTGCCTGCTAATCTCCTTAAAGTCTTCTGATCACGACTGGATGCCCCAACCGGATATTCCTTGTTCTTCAGGAAATTCTGTATGTCGAAATACCACGGTTTACCGTCAGATGCTTCATCAATTGCAAACACAAAGGCCGACCTATCAAGGCGAGATATGACAATCCTGGGAGCCTCATTCCAGTAGTTGACCTTATACATCAAGGATAATGTTGCAAGGGCGTCTGCCATTTGATTCTCCGCCCGAGGTACATGATGAAACTCCACCTTATCAAAGAAAGGTAACAACCTTCTCGCATAATTCATGTACGGTACCAGATTAGGTTGGCGTGTCTCCCACTCTCCTTTAATCTGATTCACAACCAATGCTGAATCCCCATATACGTCCAGATTCTTGATCCTCAGATCGATAGCCTCCTCCAACCCCATAATACAAGCTTCATACTCAGCTTCGTTATTCGTCACTGGAAAAGTCAATCTGGCTGTAAACGGGATGTGCGACCCGTGGGGAGTTATAATGATTGCCCCAATCCCACTACCATACGAATTGACAACCCCATCAAAAATTAATTGCCACTAGGAACTCCGCTCAGGACCTTCACCAGGCAACGGCTCATCACAATCTTTAGCCTTCAAGTACATTATGTCCTCATCAGTGTTGCACCCCAAAATTTGACTATCCGGGTCTCGTATCTGGCTCTATGTTTCGACGCATGACTGCATTCGCATCTGCATATCGCATACAGTGCATTTTTCATTTGTTTTGATTTTATCGGGATCACAGCTCAAGTCTCGTGTTTCAGGTGTTTTTAATCAATTCAGATAAGTAGAATCGTTTTTTTGGGCAGTCGTGCTATTCCCGGTGTTTTCAGCTCGCGCTGTTATTTTTAGGGATATTTCGGTGTCCATTTATTTTTACCGGCTATTTTGGTGCGCTCTCGCGGTGTTATGTGTCGTTCGGTGTTATTGTGTTTTTTCTGGATTTTATTGACCAGTTTTAGATTTTTTTTAATAGATTTAAATCATTTTTATCATTTTATAGAATATTAGTAGGTTTTAATATTTTTAATAATTGTAATTTCTTTTTAGAATATATTAGGTAGATTTTAATCATTTTTAGATAATATAGAGTAATATAGTTTTTAGAATTCTTAATGAAATAAATAAATAGCATTTTCTTTTTAGAATATAATAGGGTTTAATAGAAATTAAATGTTTTTTAGATATAAATAATATAGATTTTCTTTTAGAATATTAATTGATTTTTGAATATATTCTTTTAGATAGTATAGAATTTAATGGCATTTTTAATATAGAAATAAATAGATTTTTCTTTTATTTTCTTTTATAGAATTTAAATAGGTAATATAGGTTTTATTAGAGATTTATTAGTTTGATTTTTAGATTAGTGGAATTTTTAGAGCATTATTAGTTTAGGAGTTAATTAAAATTAATAGCTTTTTAGAATAATTCTCATTGTTAGGTTTAATTGAGTTTAACTTAGTTAATTAGGATTAGATATTAATTAGGTTTTTAATCCTGGTTTTAATTCAGTTTTTTTGAGTTTTTTTAATGGTTTTCGTTGGGCCCAGGTATCAGTGAAAGGCCCAGAGTTTATTTTGTCCAGCCAAGTCCAAATCAGTCCACAATCTCCAGCATTCTCCAGCAAGTTCTAGAACAATCCGGAAATTCTCAGGGTATATAGTCTCAGAGCAGGCCACGTGTTCAAGGAAGGAGGACCCACGTTTTTCGTTCCCGTCACGCCACATATCATCCCTCATACGCAGACACCTCATCGCATGTACCTTCTCTCTCTCTGCCACACTATCATTACGTGGCGCACATGCATCTACCACCCCTCCACTAACTACGCCACGCGGCAGCCTCAGATTCTCACCGGAAGTACTCACCGGACTACATGCAAAGTTCGGTGACCACCGCACCCTATCCCTTCAGGCCACCGTAACTACCCAGTAACTACCTCCGGCCACCACACATTTCACCGGAAAACTGCGTTTCACCAGAAATTCATCCCTCACCTCCAGAACTTCATCTCCTCCGATTTACTTTCATTATCCATAATCAACCAGAATCCCAGAATTCTCCATCGTGTTCATCCCCCTTCATGATCTTCAAGCACATGCATCGATCTCCATGGTTTTCCAGATTCTTGATGAAGATCGTATATCCAAGGATCCGCAGTTCCAGTTTCTTCTCCGGATCGTGCATCAGTTTCATCAATATCATTACCAGAATCGCTCCACAAACTCAAGCAAAATTCCAGAAGATTCTTCAAATCACCAACGCGATCTAGATTCTACAGGGAAGAGACCTCAAGGACGAAAATCTTTACGAACGCAGCAACTCCAAGATCTTCAGCAAACCTCCTTCGAAGGAATCTCCAAACGAGCTTCAGAAAGAGCACGAGATACGCTTTGATCTTCAGAAGAATCTCCAGAATACTCATCTTCCTCAAACAATCTTCATCAGATTTTCATGAGCATTCCAGATTCTCATCTTCTTCGTCCAGATCTCCATCCTTCATCACGGTCATCAAGCTCCGTCCGCATCAGTTCGTCAAGGGCGTTCAAACGAATCCAGAAATATTCAACTCGTTTACATGCAAGAATCCTCCAACTCCAGAAATCATCAGGATTCTCGAGCCATGGTGGTGGGTGTATCCAGATGCCAGGTCGATGGAGTTATTTTGGTTAATGTGTTGTTGTTTCTTTGCAAGAATGGTTGAGAAGATTGAGAGATGAGGGAGTCTGAGGGAGGAAGACGGCGGCGGCCATGAACAGCGAAAGAAGAGCTCTAGGGTTTCTGGAAAACGTAAATGGGAAAGGGAAAGAGAAGGGGTCCGATTGGGGTCGTGTGGGCTTAGGCCCAATTGCCGTTCTTCTGATACACCCCCAATTTCCTATTCCCCCCCCTGCTGTGTGTTTTGTGTGATGGGCTGAGCCCAATACAATTGTCAGACTAATACTCCCATTTCACCACATACACCCCCCCCCCTCCGTTTCCTGTGTTATTAATTGGGCTGGGCCCAATCTCAGTTTTTTTTTTCTGTTAAATCCCCCTGTAACAGCAGTGTACCCCTCCCCCCTTTTTTTGTTTTTTTCTTTCCTTTGTTTTGAGAAATGAAAAAGAGGAGAAAAGATATAAAAGAAAATATATTTTAGGAAAAAGAATATGAAGAAGAAATATTTTTAAAAAAGGGGAAAAGAAGAGAGAAAAATAGTTGGAAAAGAATAAAAAAATATTAGTATAGATTTAATATTTTTTTAGAGTATATTTTTTCATAGAAATTCTTTTACCTTTTTAGAGGTAGATTTAAATGTCCATCTGTTAGGGGACTGTTTACATTTTTTAGGGATAGTTTAGAAAGTCCACTTGTTAGGGGACTTTTCCATTTGATTTTTCTTCATAGGATAGAATAGTATTTCCTAGGAGATTTATTTTCGGTATTCACTCATTGTAACCATTTTTCAGAATGTTAATAAAACGAGATTTGAGCTGTGGTCCCGAAGTAGCCGAACTACAGCTGCTCTGATTCCTCGTACCAGACGAGGATATGTAGGCATAGGATGCGATATCCTAGCGAGCACACTAAGAACTAATCTTTGTTCTCTCGCGGCTGTGCGATCGAGACTTTCCCGCTGACGACTAATTGTTACCCTTTTTCTCTCTTGCCCGAGTGCATTTGAGACCAAACCGTAGTTTTGCCCATAGGTTCCCGTACCTTTAAAACCAGTTGATTTTTCTCACTGCTGTGTGAGAATACCCCTATTTAGTCGTAGTTAGCCTGAACTACGTAAAGCTCTGATCTTTCATGCAGTGTGGAAGTACGTAGGCACAAGACGCGAGGTCTTGGCGAGCCAATTTTGCCTGTAGTCCCGAACTACGTTGACTCTGACTTTCTCTCTTGAGAATACGTAGGCGTAGAGTGCGACGCTCTATCGAGTCAGTTCCCTTCCGTTTAGATTTAGCAGCCGTAGATAGATTGTTTTTGCATCCTTTAGATAACCCAAGCAAGCGTGGATCCCATCGAGTACGATGGACGTGAGGGGTGCTAATACCTTCCCCTTGCGTAACCGACTCCCGAACCCAGGTTTTGGTTGCGATGACCATACCTTTCCCGTTTTTTGCGAGGTTTACTTCAAGCGTTTCCTTTCCCCCTCCGTTGGGATAAATAACGCACGGTGGCGACTCTTCTGTCAGCCGGCGCCGATTTTCGCAGTAGCGACAGCTGGCGACTCTGCTGGGGATCCAACGTCCCTGGCTGCTAAGGACTGCGATAGTTCCTTATGCATGTGGGATCCAACGTCCCCTAAGAGAGAGTCAATCCTAGCGCTTGTTTGCTTGTCTATTGGGGTTTATTTATTGATATTATCTGTTGCTATTGTGCTATTGGGGTGTGACGGGTGTTCTATGATTGAGAGATAAGCCCGACCTGGGCTTGAGTGCACCTTAGATTTAGAGTAGAGATTAGTGGGCGCGCACATGCTTTGCATGTCCTAGTGTCCCGCGAAATCTACACTCAGACGAGGTTCTTCTGGTTGGCCTCTTGTCCCACCCTTTGGGTGGCTCGGGTTGCTGGTTAGTTGGATTGTCGACTCTGGGAACCGATCATTTGGAAGTTAGCTAAGTGAGGCCTCTTCAAGACTTGATGATGCCACTCCTTCTGGGAATCGTATCGTCGGTTTTGAAAGTCTGTGACGCTGACGACCGCATAGGATGCCGTACCTTGTCAGATATAGGTCCACACCTGTGAGTGGGGGGTTTTTTTTTGCAGGAAACTTGACTGCCAACCTACCCGTTATTTTGGTCTTCTCTTCAGAGCAACCGTACTCCGTCAGCAGTGCAGTAGTATTCACATTGTGTGGGGGCTGTGATCCCGTGTTTGTTGCATTGCATTGCATTTGCATATGCATCTTCGCATCATATTGCATAGCATTTCTCCAGCTAGCCAGAGTTCTGATCCAGCCTTTGTTTCCTGAAGGTGATTACCCGGAGTTTGGATTGAGCAACTGTTGATCGTCAGAAGACGACCAAGGGGTTGAAGCAGACTTGAGCAGATTCCAGAATCAAGCAGTGTAGTCATTTCAAGGTAATTGATAGATATGTCTGAAAGCAATTTCCAGTCTCCTAACACTTTGACAGGGTTTGCCATGACGTCCAACCATCGGTATGATTCTATGGAAGACTTCCCGCAAGCGAACAACCTGACTGCAGACCAAGTTGTACAACACACTGTTGAAAACCGAGATCGACATGAGCAGTTCGTTGCCAGAAATGACCGCTTTCCTCCTGTTAACAATCAAGGTGCTGTTTTCCTTGAGGGAAATCCACGCAGATACATCCCGGTAGCCAGGACTGTAAACTCAAGAGCTCTTAAAGGTGATAGAAGGTTCCGAGCATTGGAAGAAAGAGTCAAAGCTTTGGAGGTCAAAGATGCAATTAACCTGAATGCTGCAGATATGTGTTTGGTTCCTGACCTGGTGTTGCCCTATAAGTTCAAAGTGCCGGAATTTGAGAAGTATACGGGAGATAGCTGTCCGAAAGTGCATTTGATGATGTTCTGTCGAAGAATGACTGCGTTTGTGCGAAATGACCAATTGATGATCCATTGCTTTCAGTATAGTCTGACTGGGGCATCCTTGAGGTGGTATGTGCAATTAGGGAGTAATCAGATTCGATCATGGGTGGATTTAGCCAGAGCTTTCGTGAAGCAATACGATTACAACCTGGATTTAGCTCCTAGTCTCGTGTATCTGCAAGAATTATCTCAGGCGGAGAATGAATCATTCAGAGGGTATGTGCAAAGATGGAAAGAATTAGCTTCTAGTGTTCAACCACCGCTTCAGGAAAAAGAAATGGTTGACATCTTCTTGGGTACTCTGAAAGGCCATTATTACGATAAATTGTTCGGTTGCACAAACTTTGTGGGCCTGATGAGAATGGGAGAGCTTGTTGAGAGAGGACTCAAGAGTGGAAAGTTTCGAGATGTCCCTTATATCCCAGTTGATAAGACTGGATCAGTTGTCAGTTCTCAAGAAAAGTGGGAAGAAGGAAACGACGTCGTCTCAGAATCTCTAGCATCTCAGGATCGGTTTTCAGACTCTTCAAGTCAATGATCATCCTATCGTCGATCACGTCAGCACGCCCAACGAAGACCAAGGAAACCTGAAAGGCAGTTTACTCAGCTACCGGTGTCGTACAGTCAGTTGTTGCCATATCTGGTCAGAAGCGGATTGATAATGCCGAAAGAGATTGATCCAGTGATTCCACCGTATCCTCCAGGTTTTGATGCCAGCGCCCGCTGTGAGTACCATGTTGGGGCACAGGGGCATTCAACAAATGATTGTAAGGTGCTTAGAAGTCAGGTTCAAGATCTGTTAGACTCTAACCGGATTTTCATCACGCCCCAGGGTTTTGTTCAGATTAATGATTCTCCGTCATCCAGTTGTGCGGGTTCATCAGTTAATGTCATGGAAGACTCCTCGGGAAGTGTTTATTCTGAAGAATATCAATCGGAGAGTTCAGTTGAATATGGGAGAAGTTTCTAGAGGTTTCTGTGCCGGGTGTCGCACCTGTTTTCTCTGCCTAACCCATTTAGCTTTTGTGCACTATTGTTGGCTGACCACCACCAGGATTGTTGGCTGGGGGTCATTGTATTCGTACTCATTTGTGCTTACGTACTTCTTCTGTTGGTTATACATGTGTGCGAGATGTTCGTCTGCGTACTGATAGCTTGAGTTTCTCTTTGTCTTGTCATGAATATGTATTTGCCTTCTGCATTGCATTATCATTTAGCAGGTACATCAGAACCGTGGGTCTTATTTCCTCATCATCCAGTTTGTTGCAGGAACTCCTTCAGAGATATGGAACAGAATCAGGTCGAATTGATTGAAGTCCGAAGCCAGCTAGGGCAGATGATGAGAGACATGCAAGAGATGCGTCTGGAGCAGACGATCCTCAAGAAGGAAAACAGCCAGCTGAAGACCCAAATGAGCTTGATCATGGAAGTAGTCAAGAATGTGCTTAGGAAAGAGGATGATCAGCTGTTCGAAGCCGCAGTGAAGAAGCTCGTGCCACCTGTGCCCGTGGAACCTGAGCAAGTACAACCAAAGATGCATCCGGCTCAACGGAGGATTCAGGAGGGAAAACCAAAGAGGGTATTTGAGGCGCCACCTTCGACATATGCTGAGCTCTTGCCGAGCGGTGTAGCTGTACGTATTGCTCCTATCCCAGTCGATGCTAAGATGACGGATGTTTCTAAAGCTGCAGTAGGTCAGAAGCGTATCCTGGACTCTACAGTGTCAGAATCTCCATGCCCACAACTGTTGCCTATTCCTGGGGCAGATCTGAGAATGAAAATGGCTAAGCACAAGGAGGGCTTTAATAAGTACAGTGAAAGTCAAGAAACCGATGTTGCATTTGCTACGAAGTGTGTTCAAGAGTCAACTCGATACCAGCAGCAACAGCAGCGATCTCAACAGGGAAAAAAGCAGCAGCATTCCAATCAGCGAAGAGCTCAAAATCAGAGGCCATTGAGGGTATTTAGGGTGCCTCCGATGCCATATGTCGAACTTCTTCAGGTGTTGCTACGATTGCAGTTGGTTGAGAAGAGGAAGTTAGCCCCGCTGACAGGTACACCTCCAGCAGGTTATGATCTTAAGGAGCGCTGTGATTTCCATTCAGGAGCACAGGGGCACAACATTGAAGATTGTCTGGCCTTTAAGCACAAAGTGCAGGACTTACTTGACAGTGCAACAATCAGCTTCGGGCAGGGGTCCCAAAATCATCTGAATGAAGGAGAAGGGGCTCTATAATTTGGTAGGGTTGTTGAAAGCAGATCAGGACAACATCGGGTTGCCTCTAATAATTGATTGTGAAGAGGGCTGGTTCAGCAGCAGGACAGATGTGAAGGCCCGGTTCTTGGAAGCTGGCATTTTTCTGTGTTTTATCTTGTCATTTCTTTACATTTGTAGTTTCTTTCCTGTTTAAAATGCAATCTTGTTTGTAAAGCTTGTTGTTTTCATTCAATTGTTGATAATGAAATAAATATGCATGTTTTGATTAAATCCATTCGTGTTCACTAATTGTTTTTACAAATGTCCAACACCTGGTTAAGAGGAATCTGGGGAGGATGACGAAAATGAACGACAGGCAACTTCCGATATTGTATGCTTTTGAAATAAAACCTGCTGAGGATGTGCAGGCATTGTTTCAAATCCCTAAACACCGGAGATATAAGGAAGATAATCCCTTGTCAACCCCTTTGAGCCTTGTAGTAGGAGTTTCTTTCTGAAAACGAAAACCCTCAATCTTTAACCTGGGGCAGGGTAGGTGTTAGCTAATTTGACCGAGCGTCCAAAATGCAAAAGGAGTGTCCGTTCGAGGATCAATCACACCTTTAGAGGTCGTGCCTAAAAAACCACAAAGGTTAAATCAAGAGTGAGAAAGTCACATTATTCCCCAATGAGTCAGACAACCAGTGTCACACGACTTGTTCGAAGAAAGCAAAAAAGGAATCAAAAGCCCGCTAAGTCAAAATTCCAAGACAAATGACTTAGGCAAAAATGAGGGCATCCCGCTGGACTTAAAAGAATCAAAAGGAACTCAAAAGGAGTCAGTCCAGGCAAAAGTTAGGGACAAGGAAAAAAGATGAAAGGAGGACAAAAAGAAAAATCCTCAAATGAAATGCGAGTCGTGTGACCCTAAGTGTCGAAGACGAAAAGTGAGTGGCTGCCACTCCAAAAACTCATGGTTTCTTGAACTATCACTCCTATCTTTCAGCCTCTGAGAGGTGAGCGCTAAGGTCGAATTAGCTGAACGTAGGATGGGAGAACATCAAGGAGAATGGGTGGGTTAAAATAAACTTTGAGCCTTTATCCTTTCCTTCAAAACCGTGAACCTGACCACGTTACAACCTTCAAAAGTCCTAATTGAAGCAGGTTGTTTTCGAAAGCATACTTGGGTAAAGGTTGCGTCAATTCTGACTCCTAAAGGGTTCCTCTTACCACGTTGGTACTGATGTTGATAAATGTTTTGTGCATTATATGCTATAAACTGTTTTTTCCTTTTCCCAGTGAACAGATTGGATGTCAAAGCTGTCATATGTGTTGCATTAATACGTCTGTTACACAGAACAACTTGTTTTACTTGCGAGTAAGCGCTTGACAGCAGGAAAGTTTTCTACCATGGAAGGTATGGTCAGGATAGAATACAGAACGCCCGAATGTTCCGAGAGCAGGGGCAAGCTATTATCGTAATCCCCAGTCAGGTCAGCCTTTCGAAGTCAGTTATCCTGGAGGCAATCAGGTTGAGATTCAGTAAATATCTCGTAGTCAGGGGCACTACTCTGAATCAGATAATCAGGGGCAAAATCGTCGCAATCAGGGGCAGGCCATCTTAAGCGCACAAAGGTTATTCGAGAAGCATTTGATACTAGGGCATTTCATATCAGACCATTAGGGCGCAGATTTGCAGATTTCCTTTAGAGGACTATCCCCACAGAGGTCCCGCAGGCTGGGGCATATCAGAAGCGAAAGGTTTGTTCTTCTCCGTCAGCAGAGTTATTTGAGCAGAGTCATCCAAATTTTCGAGTACGAGGCGAATGTGGGGAGGTCGTGTCACTATCCCTTGACTCTTTAATCAGAAAGCTGTGTATTCAGGAAGAATGTTTTCCAGCGTCAGTTGTACCTGACCCAGTGTTGCACCCCAAAATTTGACCAACAATTATTTATTCATTGAGTGTTTGAAAGTTGATACCTTCATCGGTCAGTTCAAGAGATCTTCAGAGGAAGTGGATTGAAACCAGGGTTGTGTGCTTCATAGCTTGAGAGTTATGGGTGCCCCTCAGATGATGCTGAGACTTTGAGAATGAACTTGGAGATTTGAGAAAGCCTATCAGATGTCTTGAAAGCCATCATGAAGTCCAGAGAAGTCATTATGCAAGAGTTCAGAAGATTCAACCATGAATGGTAGAATTAGGGTTTTGACTGGGTCAACCCTAGATTAACTGAAGATTTGGGAAAGGTTGAGACCTAATCCAAGGGCCATGAGATCATGGAATGATGCATAGAGATGTTGTAAAGATGATTCCTAGACCAACTCATCATGATTGAAGAGTTTGAGAAGTTTTGAGATAGGGTTTCTGAGGATGGTCAGTGGAAAAACCCTAATTTGGTCCCTATCTTCCAGGCAGTTTTAGCCCAAGTTGTGATTGATATCTCATCTTCCCCATAACATGAATGTTGTAGAGCTTGTTCTAAGCTTTAATTTGAGTGGTGGAAGTCCTTGATAGGAGTTACAGAGCTCAAGTTATGGTTTTGACAAATTACAGGTCAGCTGAGGTATGTGAATCTGGGTCCTTGAAAGTCACCCAACTTGCAGACAACTTTTGCCCTAGTAGGATGATTCCTATGATTTCTTGGTCAACATGAATGTTGAAGAGGATCTTCTTAGCTTTAATTTGAGTGGTAGAAGTCCTTGATTGGATTTGTGGAACTCAACTTATGGTTTGAACAAGGCAGGGGTATTTTGGTCATTTGTCAGTTATAGGTCATTTTAGCCAATGCCTAAAACTCCTATTTCCAAGCCTCAAATGGAAAAACTCAAAACATGAAAGTTGCTCAAAATGTGATTTTAAGTCTAGAAAGAAGGTCACAAATTGTTGGAAAAGCTCATAGCATGAGATTACATGATTGGTCAAAAATGAACTAAAAATGGCTTATAAACTTGAAAAGTTGAAATTGAAAAGTGATTTGGAAGATCCACAAATCCAAAATAGGTCATCCAATATATCATTTTGATTGGAAAAACCATTTTGAGAACATTGGTTTAGCTAGAATTTTGAATTGGAGCTTTAAAATGGGTGATGCTTTGAAAAGTCATTACTTGAAAAAGAAGGCAATGTTGAAAAACCCTACACAAGGCAGAACCAAGACTTATAATTGTGCACTCCTTCTCAATATCTCATGAAATGATATTTTAAGACCAAATAGTAAGGCATGAAGCATGGAATATGAGAAATCCAACTTGTCATCACATGAGAATTTCAAGAAGTTTCCACCACATTCTAGATGAATCTAGACACATCCAATGATCATTATAAAGAGAGTGCATCAGAAAGTGTTCAAGGTTGGTGATAGAGAGTCAAGTCAGAGGAGAAAGAGAGAGATACATTGCCATTGAAGAGGTTTCTTCAAGTTGAAGCAACTTGAGTTTTCTTCCACTACAAGCCATCTCCACCATCACAAGTGCAAACAGAAGGTTGAGGATCATTCAAGGAACATCTTGAACCAATTCCAAGGTCTGCAAGCATCCCACGAGCCCTCACCATCATCCCTTTGACAGGTTCTTTCTTCCCCTTGTACCTCTTAATTTAATGGCTTTCTTTTAGCTTTATAGGTATAGAATAAATGTATTAGGGTAGATGGTTAGATACTGAGATGTAGGGCACGATTCATTGAGTTTCACAACAGGTGTAGGAATCTTTAATTTTCAAGAACTAGCTGGATTTTGAGTGTTAGTTAAAATGCTATAGATAAGAATGATAAGAGTAGTGTAAGGAACAAGGTCATGCCATTAGATTGAAGCTTTACTAAGATTGATATCAGATGAACATGGTTGTACCAAGATGTTTAAGTCTTCTGTTTGGATTATTCAAGAGGAATTAAGAGAAACTACACGCATGGCTGTGTTCTAGGCATTTAGTAGAGCATTTCTTGTTTTGGAATCTTGTTGAACCATGGCCTGAGCAGAGAGAATGAGCCAGTTGAATTTGAGTGCATGGGAGGAGGGTTCTGAAAACCCTAGTTCTTGTTTGGGACGATGAAGGAGGTCCCTTGGATTGGCTCCAGATTTTGACTTGTTATGATAATCCAACGGCCGTGGGCGAGTCTGAGAAAGAGAGGGAAATTTCAAAATAATTGAAACGCGGCGTTTCATTTAAGCCAGCGTTCTGGGCTCAGCTTGCTATTCGCCCCCCCCCCTTTTTGTTGGCCCATCTCATTTTAACTAGCGTGTATTGCTTAATGCACCTCCCAGTCCAATTTAATTCATTTCTTTATATTTTGTTTTCTTTTAATATTTTCTGTTTTGATTAATTCATAAATAAATGATAAAAAATGATTTTTGACTTCTTCTTTTTTCTATGATTAGATGAAAATGTGTAGAAAATATTAAAAATAAAAGTGGGATTTTATTTTTTAGTTTAGTATTTTAATAGATTTTTCTTTTTAAAATAGCTTTTATGATGATTAGTTTTATATCATGATATTGCAAGAATTGTTTTAAGACCTTCCCTTAGGTTTTTTAATCCATTCTTTTTTGTGCAATTAGATGATGAATCATAGTTCCCCATAGGATTTTTTCTAGAATTTTAAAATTAAATTTTGGTTAGTTTAATTAGGGTTGATGTAGGGTATCCTAATTAGGGTTTAGATTGTGTTTAGGTGATGAATCCCTTTCTTTGATTGAGTTTTGTCTTGATTTTTAGGTAGAGGCCTATGTAGATGTTATGAGTAGGTGTTGAGGACCCTTGTGAATAATTGTTAGATTTTTCCCCATTAGTTTAGCATTTTTAGGTATTTTCTGAAGTTGCCTTTTGATTTTGTCTCCCCTGGGGGTATCTGTTCATCTTTGGGGTTCATTGTGGGGAATTTGTTGAGGGGCTTGTGTTGCCTTGAAGACCCTGTTGGAGAGCATCATGAAGAGAAGATTGTGGATCAAGACTCAGAGACCCCAGAGCTTGGCTTGTTCCCTGTCTGTGAGGTTTGAGGTCCTGAAGTTTGAAGGAAGTTCATGGTACTTTCCTGAGGAAGGCACTATGAATGACTTTCATTCTTTCTTCTCACCTCTTTCTTAAGTATCCAAGGATGTTGGAGCCAACTTGTGAGTTTAGTTTCTCCTGAGGAGGAATGTAAACTGATCACATGTTGTTGAGCCACATGGGATACAACTCCTAAGTGGAAGCCTCCTAGTACTTTCCTGAGGAAGGTCCTATGGGTCTATTCACTTAGTTCCCTTAGTTTATCTAGGATTTCTCAAGTATCCAGTGATGTTGGAGCCAACTTGTGAGTTTAGTTTCTCCTGAGGAGGAATGTAAACTGATCACATGTTGTTGAGCCACATGGGATACAACTCCTAAGTGGAAGCCTCCTAGTACTTTCCTGAGGAAGGTCCTATGAGTCTGTTCATTTAGTTCCACTAGTTCGGATAGGATTTCCTAAATATCCAGTGATGTTGGAGCCTGCTGGTGAGTTTAATTTCTCCTGAGGAGGAATGTAAACTGATCACAGTGGTCGAGCCACATAGGATATGACTCCTGAGTATACACCTCCTAGTGCTTTCCTGAGGAAGACACTATGAGCCTGCTTGCTTAGCTCCCTTTCTTTGGTAAGCTTGTTCTGAAGCTTGAAGACTGGGATTGATTTCTCTTGTTTAGGGTTTGCTTCAGGGCTAGTGCTTAGATTTGATTCAGATTCTGTGTTAGGATTAGAGAGTAGATGAGTCTTTCTTTCTCAAGCATGTGTGTTTTGTTTGCCTGTTGGCACTTCATTTCCTTTATCTGTATATTGCTTGATAGCATGTTGTTTATTCTTCAGTATGATTACTGTTGTTTCATGACTGGCTTGAGGTCGAGACGAGCTTGTGGAGGCTGAAGCCCCACACACATTTCCTCCCTCACTTGCATTGCATGCATTTTACTGTTAAAGCTGATGCTTTTGTCTGTTTTGGTGTATCATTGACATGATCCCTTAGGACTCTCATTTCCTTTGATAAGGATTTGATGATAGACTTTTAGGTTGAAACCTATGCATGACAACATCTAGGAGTTCCCTGTTCAAACCTCAACCATAGGATGAATCCATGGCATGATAACAGTAGGACTTGATAGTCTCCCTCCTAGTTGGGCCTGTTCTCTTCTCATCTCGAAGCAGTTTAAGATACAGTAATCATGAATGATTTCTTTCGTACGTTACGAGCCTTAAGCCATCTGAGGATGGATGTTTAGTATGGTACCCTTTGGGTGACATGCGACGCATTCACTCTCAGGTCATAGTCTCTAGTGCGGTTGAGATCGCAAACACAATAAAAAACACTTCTTTCAGGAGATAACCCGTAGTACGCCGAACTACGTTTGCTCTGATCTTTCATACCAGATGAAAGTACGTAGGCATAGGATGCGATATCCTAGCGAGCAACCTTTCCCCCGTAACCCGTAGTTAGCCGAACTACGTTGACTCTGATTTCTCATTCTCTGATGAGAATACGTAGGCATAAAGTGCGACGCTTTGCCGAGTCATTTTCTTTTCTTTTTCAGCCAGCCTTGATAGGTAGATAGATTAAAACCAACCCGTCCAAGTAAACAAACAAGCGAGGATCCCGTCGAGTACGACGGACGTGAGGGGTGCTAATACCTTCCCCTTGCGTAACCGACTCCCGAACCCAGACAATGGTTGCGATGACCTTGTCTTACCCTTATTCGTCAGGTTTTTCCGATCGTTTCCTTTCCCGCTCTGAGGGATAAATAACGAAAGGTGGCGACTCTTCTGTCATGCCGGCACCTTATTTTCGCGCAAGCGACAGCTGGCGACTCTGCTGGGGAAGCGAACCCAGAATCTCTGGTTCTCCGGTTCCCTATGAGAGTCAATCCTATCGTTTGTGTGTTTGCTTGTTGGGTTGCGTTTATTTATCGCATTTTTACTTCCCGCACTTTACTTCCCGCATTTTATTTCCCGCATTTTATTTCCAGTTTGATATGATTATCTGTGCTACTGTGGGAGAGGGATGTTACTGTGAGTGAAAAGCCGGACCTGGGCTTTGAGTACACACCTAGATATAGTTGCGGAGAAGTAGTAGACGGACCTGTCTGCTGAGCAGGCACAGTTCCCTACGAAAATCTGCGCTCAGACGAGATTCTTGCAGAGGTGCTCCTTTCCGGTCCTGAGGATCTGAGGGGAGTCCAGACGTGAGGATTGTCGACTCTGGGGACCGATCATTTGGAAGTCAGCTAAGAGAGGCCTCTTCATGACTTGACGATGCCACTCCTTCTGGGAATCGCATTGTCACTCGTGAAAGTCTGTGACGCTGACGACCGCATAGGATGTCGTACCTTTGTCCGTGGATTAGGTCCATCATACCTGTGAGTGGGGTTGGGATATTGCAGGAAACTTTGACCTCCAGACTACCTGGTTTTCTTGACAGTGAATCAGTTATGTTGGGTTCTCAGTTGCAGATATGTTCTTGATAGAGCAAGGGTTTGATCAGAGGATTTTATCATCGGGTGTTTGTCTGTTCTTGATAGAGCAGGCTTTGATCAGTGTACTATCATCAGTGGTTTGTTCTGGATGGAGCAGATTTTTGAGTGGGGTCTGAGGATCTCATCAGCAGTTGTTATTTGTTCTTGATAGGGCAGATTTTGAGTGGGGTTTGAAGATCTCATCAGCAGCTGTGTGTTTGTTCTCGATAGGGCAGATTTTTGATTTGGGGTCTGAAGACTTCATCACCGTATATCTCTTGATCTTGCATCCCGGGGTCCTTATTACCAGGCACCTACTCTTGGCGGAGCAGAATTTTGATCTCGATCCTATCAGATGGTTATTCACAGCAGATCAGATCAGTGGTTTTACACCGGGGTTTCCTTCTCATCAGCGACTGTTGACATCGAATCTCCACAGCAGCCACCTGGATATATTATTGCATACCTGCATTTTGCATTAGCTTGCATAATCATTCCATTAGCGTGTGTCTGTGACAGGTACCGTTTCCCCGATCCAGGATCTCTCGCCTCTTATTGTGTTACTGCAGCCGTTCTCAGAAAGACTGATGCGTATGAGTTCTCGGTCCTTGATGTGTCGAATCTGACTATTGCTATGTGAGGTTACTATTTCCATGATTGGGCCCAGATTCCTCTCCTTATTATTGCCAGCAGGCGCCAGGATCGGGGGAAATCTCTCAAGCACACAGACTCACGCATGCATTTGCATGAAGCATTCTTGCATGACATACATTCTGTTACCTTTTCCTAACCTATGATCTTGACAGGTTTTTCAGGTACTCAGGTTCCGAGCTGCTTTCGATCTCCAGGATTGATCAAAGATTCATCCACCGCTACTCAACTCGCGCCAATCAAACGAGAATCATGGACCAAGTACAGTCAGATGTTCAAGAGCTTCGTGAACGGATGGATCGTTTTATGGAGCTGATGCAAGTAGTTGCGAATGGGCAAGATCAGCTTCGTACTTTGGTTCAACCTCTCATCTCCAGGGTTGACAGTAATGGAATACTTCATGGCGGGGCCGTGCCCACTCCTCCTCAAGGGGATACTCCACAGAACGTTGTTCCTGCTGCCGGGGGCAACGGCAGTGCTAACGGCAATCTTATGACTAATCTCGGACTTAATGCGGCGGGCGCCGTCAATGGTGGTTTGGGAGCCAATGTTAACGTGGGGCCGGTCAACGGCAATGTTGGTGCAGGAAATATGGTGGTGCCTCAACCGTGGCTGGAGGACCATCAGGACGACATTTTCTCTCAGAGAGGTGTAGAGGCTGAGTTGACTGCTGAGGCTCGACTCAGGTTCAAGGCGCTGGAAGATAAAATGAGAGATATAGAAAATCAGAACACATTGGGCGTTGACATGTCCAAACTCGGGTTGATTGCTGACTTTAAAGTACCTCACAAGTTTAAGGTGCCTATCTTTGAGAAGTATAGGGGCACCACTTGTCCCCGTGTTCACCTCCGATCTTATTACAGAAAGATGTCCGCTTATTCTGATGATGAGAAGTTGCTGATGCACTTCTTTCAGGATAGTCTTTCTGGCCCATCGCTCGAATGGTATATGGGTTTGGAGCCCGCTGCTGTGCGCACGTGGAAAGATCTCGCTGAAGCGTTTGTTCTCCACTATCAGTATAATAGCGACTTGGCTCCCAACCGAGTTCAGCTTCAGAATCTCTCGCAGCGGAGCAATGAAAGCTTCAAAGAGTACGCCCAGCGGTGGCGTGAATTGGCTGCTCGGGTTCAACCGCCGATGGTTGAGCGTGAGTTGGTACAAATGTTCGTGGCTACCCTTCCTGGAGTCTATTATGAGAAGCTGATTAGTGGCATGTCCGGAACATTCTCGGCTCTTATCACTTTGGGCGAGCATGTTGAAAATGGTATAAAGATCGGAAAGATTCAGGGCGAATCATCCTCAGCTGGAGGAGCTAGCAAGAAGCCCTATACTGGCAAGCGTCGAGAAGGCGATGCCAGTGCTGTCACTAATACTAGGAGAAAGGGCAAGGGCCCTCAGTCTCAGATCGCTAGCATAAATATCCCAGTTGCTCCCCCGCAGCCGCAGCAGCAGCCCCAGCAACAGAATAATCAGGGATATAAGAGATATCAGAATCGGGGTCCCCTGGCAAACCGTCATTTGGAAACTCCTCCTATGTCATATGCACAGCTTCTGCAGACGTTGCTTCAGCTCCAATTAGTCCAAAAGAGGACGTTGGCTCCCTTGACAGGGGCACCACCACCGGGGTACGATGCTAATGCTACTTGTGAATTTCATTATGGGGCACCTGGCCATACAGTTGAGAATTGCAAAGCTTTTAAGCACAAAGTCCAGGACTTGGTCGACGCCAAGGTTATCAACTTTTCTGACAACGTGCCCAACGTCACCAAGAATCCAATGCCTCATCATAGGGGGGGCGGAGTGAATGCTGTTATCACTGAAGAGAATTCAGACTTGCTGACTGATGTCAAAGATCTGAAGACGCTGTTAAGTTTTGTTAAAGCTAAGTTGCTAAAGAAAGGCTTCTTTCCCGGATGTGGAGAGTTTTGCATGGCTTGTGCTACACTTCCTGATGGGTGTGAGCAGTTGATCGAAGGTATCCAAAGTCTGATGACCGAGGGTATTTTGCAATTCAGTCGAAGCGTTGAGAATGCGTCAGGGGAAGTCGTGCTGAAGCAGGCGGACGAAGTTGCTACCATTACAATTCCTCGTCACCCTATCACTATTTCTGCGCCCCGACCGCCTACTATCACCATCACCAGGGCCGGACCAATCCCATTCGAGAGCACTAATGTCGTCCCATGGCATTACGGCGCCGAAGTGTATTGTAATGGTCAGAAGATAGAGCTTGAGCCGTCCAGATCGACTGCGCGGAATCTTACTGAAGTCAGTGGTATCACCAGAAGCGGAAGAGTGTTCGCGCCGGCAGAGGTTGCGGCGGAGAAAGTAGTCCGAGCTGACGCTATGGACAAGGGTAAAGGTAAAGCTGTTGAAGAGGTCCCTGCAGGGGCAGAGAAAGACTTGTTGGTTAAAGATGCTGAAGAGTTCATGCGACTGATCAGGAAAAGTGACTACAAGATTGTAGATCATCTTCACCAGACTCCGTCGAAGATCTCGATTCTTAACCTGTTGCTGTGTTCTGAAGCGCACCGCAACGCGTTGCTGAAAGTATTGAATGCTGCATACGTGCCGCAGGAGATATCAGTTAATCAACTCGAGGAAGTAGTAGCCCATGTTAATGCTGGTAATGGGCTGGGATTTACAGATCTGGAGCTGACTCCCAAGGGAAGAGATCACAACAGCGCCTTGCACGTCTCGATAGAGTGCAGAGGCACGATTATGTCACATGTCCTAGTAGATACGGGCTCCTCGCTAAACGTACTTCCGAAGAAGGCACTGATGAAGTTGGATACCCGTGGACTGCTGTGCACGCCCAGTGATCTGGTCGTGAAGGCCTTTGACGGAACCAAGCGCCACGTCTTCGGAGAATTGACCCTGCCAATTCAAGTTGGACCAGAGACGTTTAATGCGGTGTTCTATATCATGGATATCATGCCCGCCTATAGTTGCCTCTTAGGTCGGCCGTGGATTCATTCTGCTGGTGCCGTGACGTCCACGCTGCATCAGAAGCTTAAGTATGCTGTTGGGGGCAGCATAGTGACAGTCTGTGGAGAGGAGGACATCATGGTAAGCCACCTGTCGTCCTTTAAATATGTCGAAATGGATGGTGAGATCCATGAGACTCTTTGCCAAGCGTTTGAAACCGTCAGGGTGAAGGAGGTAGCTCCCGTCGTTGCAGAGAAGCGAGAGGTGAACCTCTCCTCATTTAAGGAAGCTCGGGCTGTTGTCGAAGCTGGTTCTACCCCAGGCTGGGGGCATGTCTTGGACATACCAATCAAACAGGATAAGTTTGGATTGGGATATTCTCCGGAAGTTGAAGCTTCATCTTCTTCTGGCAGTTCGTCTCGTGGGAAAGGTCCGATCTTATTCACCAAGGGGGGAGTAATCTTCGAGAGTATCAACGCTGCGTCGGAGGACAGCGGAGACAGTGATTGTGATTTTGACGCCTGGATTCAACCGAGCAAGCCGGGCGAGCACCTCCACAATTGGACCATCAAGGAGATTATCAAGCTGACAAGTGAAGAGTAATGATTTGCTTTTTACAATCTTTGTACAACCCTATGTCCTGCCCGGGGCATAGTGGTTTTACTGTCAGGGCCTTGTTGGATTATGTGTATGCATTTTGTTAATAAATAAAAAGGCGTTTTCTTCGTAATCAAATGTTGTGTTCTCTGTTATTCATATCTTATGTTTGTTTTGAAAAACAGCAAAATGGCAACGAGGTTCGTGCTAACCTGCATATTCCTGCTTTAAACTTAACCCTTGTTATTGCAGGATCCACGTAACAGATGACATCGACTCTGGACCCTCTACGGCTCACTACGACTTTGATTGCCCGATCTATCAAGCCGAGGATGAGATTGATGAAGATGAAGACCTTCCGGAAGAGTTGGCCCGCTTGTTGAGACAAGAGGAGAAGGTTATTCTGCCTCATGAAGAGGATATCGAGATCATAAATCTGGGTTCTGAGGAGCTTATCAGAAATGTCAGAGTAGGGGCTGCGCTGCAGAATGATGTCAAGCATAGACTGGTCGAGATGCTTCGAGAGTATAGTGACGTCTTTGCTTGGTCATATGAGGATATGCCCGGACTTGACACTGATATCGTGGTTCATCGCTTGCCGTTGCGAGAAGATTGCCCTCCAGTCAAGCAGAAGCTCAGGAGGACGAGACCAGACATGGCTGTAAAAATCAAAGAAGAAGTCCAGAAGCAGTTGGACGCAGGATTTCTAGCCGTTACCACCTACCCTCCGTGGGTCGCCAACATAGTGCCTGTACCGAAGAAGGACGGTAAGGTACGCATGTGCGTCGATTATCGGGATTTGAATAGGGCGAGCCCTAAGGATGATTTCCCGTTGCCTCATATCGATGTGTTGGTCGACAATACAGCCCAGTTTTCCGTGTTTTCATTCATGGATGGCTTCTCCGGTTACAATCAGATTAAGATGGCGCCGAAGGACATGGAGAAAACGACGTTTATTACCCCCTGGGGCACGTTTTGCTACAAGGTAATGCCTTTCGGTGTGAAGAACGCAGGGGCCACTTACCAGCGAGCAATGGTAACTTTGTTTCATGATATGATTCATCATGAGATCGAGGTCTATGTTGATGACATGATTGCAAAGTCCCAAACGGAGGATGAGCATCTGGTCAATTTGCTGAAGCTGTTCGAAAGGCTTAGGAAGTTCAGGCTGAGGCTGAATCCTAACAAGTGCACTTTCGGAGTGCGGTCCGGAAAGTTATTGGGGTTTATCGTTAGTGAACGAGGTATTGAAGTTGATCCTGCAAAGATAAAAGCTATCCAAGAGATGCCAACGCCGAAGACAGAAAAAGAAGTTCGTGGTTTCTTGGGCCGAATAAACTACATTGCAAGGTTTATCTCTCAGCTCACGGCCACTTGTGAACCGATGTTCAAGTTGTTAAAGAAAAATCAGGCGATTACTTGGAATGAGGATTGCCAGAAGGCATTCGATAAGATAAAGCAGTATCTTCAAGAACCTCCAATCTTGATACCCCCAGTGGCTGGACGGCCATTAATCATGTACTTGACAGTTCTGGAGAATAGTATGGGGTGTGTTCTCGGTCAGCACGACGAGACGGGCAGAAAAGAGCATGCCATTTATTATTTGAGTAAAAAGTTCACTGAGTGTGAATCTCGATACTCGATGCTGGAGAAGACGTGTTGTGCATTAGCTTGGGCCGCCAAACGTCTACGACAGTATATGCTCAACCACACCACTATGCTGATTTCGAAGATGGATCCGATCAAGTACGTCTTCGAGAAGCAGGCTCTTTCGGGCAGGATTGCCAGATGGCAGATGGTGTTAACAGAATATGATATTCAGTACGTCTCTCAGAAAGCCATCAAGGGAAGCGTATTGTCTGATTACCTTGCCGAACAGCCAATCGAAGACTATCAGCCGATGAAGTTCGAATTCCCTGACGAGGACATTATGTTTCTCAAAGCGAAGGATTGCGATGAGCCATTGCCCGATGAGGGGCCAGATAGGAAGTCTCAGTGGAAGTTGATATTCGACGGAGCGGTTAATTCCTATGGAAGTGGTATCGGGGCTATCATCACGACTCCTCACGGATCCCACATCCCGTTTACTGCAAGACTGACGTTTTCAGTTACCAACAACGAAGCCGAGTATGAAGCGTGTATTATGGGTCTAGAAGAGGCAATTGATTTGAGAATCAAGAATCTAGACATATATGGTGACTCAGCGCTTGTAATCAATCAGATCAAAGGGGAGTGGGAAACTCGTCAAGCAAATCTAGTGCCGTACATGAATTATGCCAGAAGGCTGCTTCCGTTCTTTGACCGAGTAGAACTTCATCATGTACCCCGGGCTGAAAATCAAATGGCTGATGCTTTAGCTACGTTGGCTTCAATGTATAAGGTCAATCTTTGGAATGAAGCTCCAAGCATTGTTCTTTCGCGTCTTGACAGACCAGCATATGTGTTCGCAATCGGGGATGCCGCTGACGGCAAGCCATGGTTCCACGACATCCAGACCTTCCTTATGACTAAGGAGTATCCTGCAGGTGCGTCAACCCAGGATAAGAAGACTCTGAGGAGGCTATCTGGGAACTTTTACCTCAACCCTGATGGAGTGTTGTATAAGAGAAACCACGATCTCGTGCTACTCAGATGTGTGGATGAGAAAGAGGCGAGTATGCTCATGGAAGAAGTCCATGAGGGCACATTTGGTACGCACGCCGGCGGGCATGCCATGACGAGAAAGATCCTGAGAGCAGGATATTACTGGTTGACTATGGAGTCGGATTGCTTCAGATTCGCGAAGAAATGTCACAAATGCCAGATTTATGCTGATAAAGTTCATGTGCCGCCGTGCCCATTGAATGTCATGTCCTCCCCTTGGCCGTTCTCCATGTGGGGCATCGACATGATAGGCAAGATCGAGCCCACCACATCCAATGGTCATCGTTTTATTCTGGTAGTTATCGACTACTTCACCAAGTGGGTGGAGGCAGCCTCGTACGCTAGTGTGACCAAGCAGGTGGTAGCTAAGTTCATAAAGAGGGACATCATCTGTCGCTATGGAATTCCCGAGCGGATCATTACTGATAATGGTTCGAATTTGAATAATAAGATGATGAAGGAGCTGTGTCAGAGCTTCAAGATTGAACACCACAACTCATCTCCTTATCGGCCGAAGATGAATGGCGCCGTTGAAGCGGCCAACAAGAACATCAAGAAGATTGTTCAGAAGATGGTTGTGACGTATAAAGATTGGCACGAGATGCTGCCGTTTGCCTTGCACGGTTATCGTACGACGGTGCGTACGTCGACCGGGGCAACCCCTTTCTCCTTGGTGTACGGTATGGAAGCTGTCCTACCGCTAGAAGTGGAGATTCCCTCTTTACGAGTTTTGGTTGATGTGAAACTTGATGAGGCAGAATGGGTTACGAATCGCTTGAACCAACTCAGCCTGATGGACGAGAAGAGGTTAGCATCGATTGCATTTGGTCGCCTGTACCAAAGCCGAATGAAGGAAGCTTACGATAAGAAGGTGCGTCCTCGAAGCTTTCAGACGGGTGATCTCGTCCTGAAGAAGATTCTTCCGCCACACTCCGATCACCGGGGCAAGTGGACTCCGAATTACGAAGGGCCGTATGTCGTCAGCAAGGTCTTCTCGGGAGGAGCTTTGTTGTTATCCACGATGGATGGTGAAGATTTTGCATCCCCGGTGAACGCGGACGCAGTTAAAAAATACTTTGCTTGAAAGCGACCCGCTGGACAAAAAAGAAAGAGTCCAGGCAAAAAAGGGGCATCCCGGCGAACCAAAAACAGAATAAAAGGTTCGGGCAAAAATTAGGGATATATTGAAAAATGTACACCCGCGAAGTCGAAAACCTACACTGGGCGGCTTCGGCAAAAAAGGGTATCCCGGTGAACTGAAAACCCGTGAAGGGCGGTTCACGCAAAAGTTAGGGATTTGAATAAGCAAATGACTGCGTTCCGCGTATGGACTTTCGTTGTTTAATGGTTCGGAAGACCTGAGGGCCGTTTATCTGAATCAATCTCTTCCAAAGCTGAAGCATCGGAGAAGTATCGAAGTCGAGTGGGTCTTAGAGGGATCAACTCATGGTGTTCGTCTACGCCTCGATTGCCGACATTTGTATATACTGATGTATATTTATGTTTTCTTTTTGCGCGGCTTCCTCATTCCAGGAGCTTGCCTCTGTTGTAAAACATTTTTGCCCGTTCAGGGGTTCATCATCAATAAAATGCGCATTATTCAGCAATTCTACTTGTCTGCTTAGCATTTATCTGTTTTGTTTGCGAATAAGAACGCCGATGTGTTTTTTGATAAAATGCGCATACATAAACTTACGGGCCTAAGCCCATTGATTGTTGAAACAATTAACTAACTGAACGTCGTCACGAGATAATAACCCTGATAGGCCCCTTTGAGGAGGGTATCTTGTCTGTTTGTTTGTATTGTTGCAGGTATGGCCCTTGCAAGAGGATGTGCCGTGCGTATCCCCGAAGCAGGATGAGTCCTCCTTCCCCAGCAGAGTTCAGTAGTTTCTCCTCCGCGAAATCAGAATCAGATAGTGAGCATTGATATGTCTTCCCCAGGTAGAGGTGATTCTCTTCCCCAAGCAGGCGCATCCTGAAGGAATATCACCTCATCAGCTGAATCAAGCACCGAAGAATGATGTCGTCTTTCCCCAGCACCGGGTCACAAGTGCAGGTTTCGCAAAAGGCTGTTCGTATGCCGAAGTATGCAGTAATTGATGGTGTCAGACTGAAGTCTCCAGCGGAGTTGAGATTCCCTACCAGAATCATGCTCTCTCCTGGAGATGGATGGTTCCCTCTTCCCCAGTAGAGTGTTGGAACGGCTGATGTTGTATTCCCCGGCAGAGTTGTACTCTCCCCCGAAGGCAGATGATCCTTTCTTCCCCAGTGGAATCGAATTCCCCATCAGAGTCGTACTCTCCAGTGAAGTAGAATGATTTCTCTCCCTGGCTGAGTCCGCAGAAAAGTAGAATCCTTGGAAGTCGGTCAGATCATGATCGGTGTTCCCCAGCAGAGCGTGGGGCAGCTAATGATGTGTTTCCCCAGAATCGCACTCTCTCCATCGAACCAGAATGATTTCTCCTTCCTCAGCCGAGTTTGCAGATGTCCAAGAGATCCGAATCCTTGGAAGTTGATCAGATCATGATTGGTTTTTCCCCAGCGGAGTATTGAACAGCTGAAGTTGGTTCCCCGCAGAGTGGTCATCCCCAGAAGAGTGGCCGAGACGGCCGCGCAGTTCATTCTCGCGATTGATATCAGCAGATCCAAGTTCTCATAGAGCTTCGTCTCCTGCAGCAGTCAGCTGAAGTTGTTCCCCTGCAGCAGTTCGCGGAAGATCAATTCCCCAGACAGAGCCCGATCGATATTGGCGTGTCCACATTCTCCTCAGCAGGATGATTCCTCTACCTGAGTAGTTCTTATCTCCTTGACAAAAGGGTTTCCTCCCCCCAGCATTTATTTTGCTGACGGGACCGCATCATTGTGCATGACTGCATAGCATTTAACATTGCATAGCATTGTGCATGATTGCATGGCATTTAGCATAAACGCATATCATTCCCACCGTGTGGGGCATAGCGCAGAAGCATATGCATCATAAGCATGATCTAGGTCATTATTATTCTTGCCTTACAGGCATTCGGCCGAAGGATCGGTTGCTCAGGATGATTCCTGATATTCCTCTCCAGCAAGGTCGTTTTCTTGAGATGATTCTTAAGACCCCGGTGTAATCCCCACAATCGCTCGCTCAAGATGATTTTTGAAATCCCCAGCAAAGTCTTCAGTTCAAGATGATTCTCGAATCCCGCGGCAGGGCCATTTGCTTAAGACGATTCTTAAGACCCCAGCACAGCTTCCCGAGTGGTACGCTTAGTATGATACTTGAGCTCCCCAATAGCGCCTCCAGCAAGAGTTGCCCAGGAAGATTTCTGGAATACCCAACAGAATGTTTGCTCCAGAAAGGTTATTTCAGGACGATTCTTGAAGATGCCCGATGGATCTGTTTGGTCAAGATGATTCTTGAAGCCCTGAGCAGCATGATATGTCTGCTCCAACAATGATGTTTAATCTGAAGATTAACTTCGTAAACGCCTGAGGGCGGTATCAGAAGGTTCCTGTGAGTTCAGATTTCCTTGTTGATGAATCAACGTGTGGCTGAAGACAAGGTTCCAGGGTTGTAGATACAACAGAGTGATTCGTGTGAGTCTGAAGACCAAGTCAGTTATCCTGAGGAGATGATTGATTGCGATCAAGTGGATGGTTTTTCTTCTGACTGAAGTCAAAGATGTTTCTCCAGCTGAAGCGGAGTTTCGCCTGAAGGCAAAGTGTTTGAATCCCCGTAGAGTCATGAAAGGCTCAGGATACCATTTCTTTGACTGAAGTCACAGACTTCCCAAGCTGAAGCGAAGGTGCCTAAGGGCAAGGTTATCCCCAAGGTCATGAATGACCTAGGAGTCATTTTTCGGACTGAAGGCCGAAGTATATCCCTGACTGAAGTCACGGATGCTCTATAGCAGAGGCGGAGTTGCCTGAAGGCAGATCCATGTATCCTTGAAGGCCAAGGACCATTTCTTCAGACTGAAGTCGAAGATACCTCCTGCAGAGTTGCCGACGGGCAAAGTTTATATCCTTGAAAGCCAAGGATGTTTTTCTAGCTGAAGCTGGAATAGCCGACAGGCAGGGTTCCATCTATCTTCAGAAATACTTGAAGATTCTCCAGCGGATTTGGAGTGGCCAGGGGCCAGGGTTTCATATATCTTTGATGTTGAAGTTCTACGGTGGGCTCAGTATGCAGTAGTATTTGGATGTTCGTTATGGTTCTGAGGGTGAACCCCAGATCAGAGTGTGCTTGGTTAAGTCTCTCATTCCCAGCGGAGTAGTTTCAAATACGCAAGTGTACCATTTGTTTCATTTACCAGGGGTGAGCCCCAGGTCAGAGTTGTTCAGTGTTGTAGTTCTCCAGCGGTGATGCAGAGTATGTTTGTGTTTGACGGCGAGGTCAGATTATGATTTGTTCGACGGCGATGTCAGATTCAGTTTTCCAGCGGCAATGTCAGGAGATTCAGTTCTCCAGCGGCGAGGTTGGGTGTTGTGGTTGTCTGAAGGCAACGTCAGAAGAATTTAATGTGGATAACTGACGGAGATTCAGATCAGTATTTCTCCAGCTAGTTGTTGAGCAGCTAGTGTTGCAGTGTTCAAAGATTTGTTCCCCGCAGAGTACCGTGTGCTCATGCAGTTGGCAAATTTTCGGGTTTACCGATATTCAACCGTCTCGCACCTTGATTGGTTGAGAGCCGTTCGCTTCTCACCCAGTCAGGTTCAAGCCGTTTGAATAGGGGCAGCTGTTGCACCCCAAAATTTGACCAACAATTATTTATTCATTGAGTGTTTGAAAGTTGATACCTTCATCGGTCAGTTCAAGAGATCTTCAGAGGAAGTGGATTGAAACCAGGGTTGTGTGCTTCATAGCTTGAGAGTTATGGGTGCCCCTCAGATGATGCTGAGACTTTGAGAATGAACTTGGAGATTTGAGAAAGCCTATCAGATGTCTTGAAAGCCATCATGAAGTCCAGAGAAGTCATTATGCAAGAGTTCAGAAGATTCAACCATGAATGGTAGAATTAGGGTTTTGACTGGGTCAACCCTAGATTAACTGAAGATTTGGGAAAGGTTGAGACCTAATCCAAGGGCCATGAGATCATGGAATGATGCATAGAGATGTTGTAAAGATGATTCCTAGACCAACTCATCATGATTGAAGAGTTTGAGAAGTTTTGAGTTAGGGTTTCTGAGGATGGTCAGTGGAAAAACCCTAATTTGGTCCCTATCTTCCAGGCAGTTTTAGCCCAAGTTGTGATTGATATCTCATCTTCCCCACAACATGAATGTTGTAGAGCTTGTTCTAAGCTTTAATTTGAGTGGTGGAAGTCCTTGATAGGAGTTACAGAGCTCAAGTTATGGTTTTGACAAATTACAGGTCAGCTGAGGTATGTGAATCTGGGTCCTTGAAAGTCACCCAACTTGCAGACAACTTTTGCCCTAGTAGGATGATTCCTATGATTTCTTGGTCAACATGAATGTTGAAGAGGATCTTCTTAGCTTTAATTTGAGTGGTAGAAGTCCTTGATTGGATTTGTGGAACTCAACTTATGGTTTGAACAAGGCAGGGGTATTTTGGTCATTTGTCAGTTATAGGTCATTTTAGCCAATGCCTAAAACTCCTATTTCCAAGCCTCAAATGGAAAAACTCAAAACATGAAAGTTGCTCAAAATGTGATTTTAAGTCTAGAAAGAAGGTCACAAATTGTTGGAAAAGCTCATAGCATGAGATTACATGATTGGTCAAAAATGAACTAAAAATGGCTTATAAACTTGAAAAGTTGAAATTGAAAAGTGATTTGGAAGATCCACAAATCCAAAATAGGTCATCCAATATATCATTTTGATTGGAAAAACCATTTTGATAACATTGGTTTAGCTAGAATTTTGAATTGGAGCTTTAAAATGGGTGATGCTTTGAAAAGTCATTACTTGAAAAAGAAGGCAATGTTGAAAAACCCTACACAAGGCAGAACCAAGACTTATAATTGTGCACTCCTTCTCAATATCTCATGAAATGATATTTTAAGACCAAATAGTAAGGCATGAAGCATGGAATATGAGAAATCCAACTTGTCATCACATGAGAATTTCAAGAAGTTTCCACCACATTCTAGATGAATCTAGACACATCCAATGATCATTATAAAGAGAGTGCATCAGAAAGTGTTCAAGGTTGGTGATAGAGAGTCAAGTCAGAGGAGAAAGAGAGAGATACATTGCCATTGAAGAGGTTTCTTCAAGTTGAAGCAACTTGAGTTTTCTTCCACTACAAGCCATCTCCACCATCACAAGTGCAAACAGAAGGTTGAGGATCATTCAAGGAACATCTTGAACCAATTCCAAGGTCTGCAAGCATCCCACGAGCCCTCACCATCATCCCTTTGACAGGTTCTTTCTTCCCCTTGTACCTCTTAATTTAATGGCTTTCTTTTAGCTTTATAGGTATAGAATAAATGTATTAGGGTAGATGGTTAGATACTGAGATGTAGGGCACGATTCATTGAGTTTCACAACAGGTGTAGGAATCTTTAATTTTCAAGAACTAGCTGGATTTTGAGTGTTAGTTAAAATGCTATAGATAAGAATGATAAGAGTAGTGTAAGGAACAAGGTCATGCCATTAGATTGAAGCTTTACTAAGATTGATATCAGATGAACATGGTTGTACCAAGATGTTTAAGTCTTCTGTTTGGATTATTCAAGAGGAATTAAGAGAAACTACACGCATGGCTGTGTTCTAGGCATTTAGTAGAGCATTTCTTGTTTTGGAATCTTGTTGAACCATGGCCTGAGCAGAGAGAATGAGCCAGTTGAATTTGAGTGCATGGGAGGAGGGTTCTGAAAACCCTAGTTCTTGTTTGGGACGATGAAGGAGGTCCCTTGGATTGGCTCCAGATTTTGACTTGTTATGATAATCCAACGGCCGTGGGCGAGTCTGAGAAAGAGAGGGAAATTTCAAAATAATTGAAACGCGGCGTTTCATTTAAGCCAGCGTTCTGGGCTCAGCTTGCTATTCGCCCCCCCCCCCCCCCCTTTTTGTTGGCCCATCTCATTTTAACTAGCGTGTATTGCTTAATGCACCTCCCAGTCCAATTTAATTCATTTCTTTATATTTTGTTTTCTTTTAATATTTTCTGTTTTGATTAATTCATAAATAAATGATAAAAAATGATTTTTGACTTCTTCTTTTTTCTATGATTAGATGAAAATGTGTAGAAAATATTAAAAATAAAAGTGGGATTTTATTTTTTAGTTTAGTATTTTAATAGATTTTTCTTTTTAAAATAGCTTTTATGATGATTAGTTTTATATCATGATTTTGCAAGAATTGTTTTAAGACCTTCCCTTAGGTTTTTTAATCCATTCTTTTTTGTGCAATTAGATGATGAATCATAGTTCCCCATAGGATTTTTTCTAGAATTTTAAAATTAAATTTTGGTTAGTTTAATTAGGGTTGATGTAGGGTATCCTAATTAGGGTTTAGATTGTGTTTAGGTGATGAATCCCTTTCTTTGATTGAGTTTTGTCTTGATTTTTAGGTAGAGGCCTATGTAGATGTTATGAGTAGGTGTTGAGGACCCTTGTGAATAATTGTTAGATTTTTCCCCATTAGTTTAGCATTTTTAGGTATTTTCTGAAGTTGCCTTTTGATTTTGTCTCCCCTGGGGGTATCTGTTCATCTTTGGGGTTCATTGTGGGGAATTTGTTGAGGGGCTTGTGTTGCCTTGAAGACCCTGTTGGAGAGCATCATGAAGAGAAGATTGTGGATCAAGACTCAGAGACCCCAGAGCTTGGCTTGTTCCCTGTCTGTGAGGTTTGAGGTCCTGAAGTTTGAAGGAAGTTCATGGTACTTTCCTGAGGAAGGCACTATGAATGACTTTCATTCTTTCTTCTCACCTCTTTCTTAAGTATCCAAGGATGTTGGAGCCAACTTGTGAGTTTAGTTTCTCCTGAGGAGGAATGTAAACTGATCACATGTTGTTGAGCCACATGGGATACAACTCCTAAGTGGAAGCCTCCTAGTACTTTCCTGAGGAAGGTCCTATGGGTCTATTCACTTAGTTCCCTTAGTTTATCTAGGATTTCTCAAGTATCCAGTGATGTTGGAGCCAACTTGTGAGTTTAGTTTCTCCTGAGGAGGAATGTAAACTGATCACATGTTGTTGAGCCACATGGGATACAACTCCTAAGTGGAAGCCTCCTAGTACTTTCCTGAGGAAGGTCCTATGAGTCTGTTCATTTAGTTCCACTAGTTCGGATAGGATTTCCTAAATATCCAGTGATGTTGGAGCCTGCTGGTGAGTTTAATTTCTCCTGAGGAGGAATGTAAACTGATCACAGTGGTCGAGCCACATAGGATATGACTCCTGAGTATACACCTCCTAGTGCTTTCCTGAGGAAGACACTATGAGCCTGCTTGCTTAGCTCCCTTTCTTTGGTAAGCTTGTTCTGAAGCTTGAAGACTGGGATTGATTTCTCTTGTTTAGGGTTTGCTTCAGGGCTAGTGCTTAGATTTGATTCAGATTCTGTGTTAGGATTAGAGAGTAGATGAGTCTTTCTTTCTCAAGCATGTGTGTTTTGTTTGCCTGTTGGCACTTCATTTCCTTTATCTGTATATTGCTTGATAGCATGTTGTTTATTCTTCAGTATGATTACTGTTGTTTCATGACTGGCTTGAGGTCGAGACGAGCTTGTGGAGGCTGAAGCCCCACACACATTTCCTCCCTCACTTGCATTGCATGCATTTTACTGTTAAAGCTGATGCTTTTGTCTGTTTTGGTGTATCATTGACATGATCCCTTAGGACTCTCATTTCCTTTGATAAGGATTTGATGATAGACTTTTAGGTTGAAACCTATGCATGACAACATCTAGGAGTTCCCTGTTCAAACCTCAACCATAGGATGAATCCATGGCATGATAACAGTAGGACTTGATAGTCTCCCTCCTAGTTGGGCCTGTTCTCTTCTCATCTCGAAGCAGTTTAAGATACAGTAATCATGAATGATTTCTTTCGTACGTTACGAGCCTTAAGCCATCTGAGGATGGATGTTTAGTATGGTACCCTTTGGGTGACATGCGACGCATTCACTCTCAGGTCATAGTCTCTAGTGCGGTTGAGATCGCAAACACAATAAAAAACACTTCTTTCAGGAGATAACCCGTAGTATGCCGAACTACGTTTGCTCTGATCTTTCATACCAGATGAAAGTACGTAGGCATAGGATGCGATATCCTAGCGAGCAACCTTTCCCCCGTAACCCGTAGTTAGCCGAACTACGTTGACTCTGATTTCTCATTCTCTGATGAGAATACGTAGGCATAAAGTGCGACGCTTTGCCGAGTCATTTTCTTTTCTTTTTCAGCCAGCCTTGATAGGTAGATAGATTAAAACCAACCCGTCCAAGTAAACAAACAAGCGAGGATCCCGTCGAGTACGACGGACGTGAGGGGTGCTAATACCTTCCCCTTGCGTAACCGACTCCCGAACCCAGACAATGGTTGCGATGACCTTGTCTTACCCTTATTCGTCAGGTTTTTCCGATCGTTTCCTTTCCCGCTCTGAGGGATAAATAACGAAAGGTGGCGACTCTTCTGTCATGCCGGCACCTTATTTTCGCGCAAGCGACACCCAGCAAGATAGCTTAAAAGCTCAAATCCATGTTGGCGATCACTGTGAGACCCATTCGTGTTGGCGCATCCGTTTCCATGTCCGAGCTTCGTCAGTACGCAGGAAAACTTCGGCTATTTTCTCCAGCAAAGTCCAATTTTTCATTGGCACGGGTCAGCTATCCCCAAAGAAGTCCAATCATACTTGGCACATCTGCTACTCCCCAGCAGAGTTATATTCCCCAGCAGGGTGTTACTTCAACAAGGTGTTTGGTTAAGTTCCCAATTTCCCCAGCGGAGTTGATGGTACTCTTCCAGCATTTATTTTGCTGGAATAATTCTGTGATATCCGGTTTATCCCCAGCGGAGTTGGCTTCGTCTTCAGCATTTATTTTGCTGAAGTGGTTTTCTGTACCCGACTTTCTCCAGCAGCTCGAGCCTGCATTAGCATATTGCATGCATCATCATATTTGCATCATACTTACATTTCATTTTCAAAATGCGTAGCATTTCCATCTTGAATGGAGCATTACGTCATAGAAAAATTCAAGCATACGCATATGCATGCGAAGCATAAGCCAGGTTTTCTATCAGCCCCATATGGCAGGCGTGAACTACTCTGTGATCAGTTCAGGGGCATTCATCCCGCAGCAGTGTTCAAGCAATTCAGCAGTTTATTCGTATTCTCAGATCATACAACGGTTATGCTTTGATCAATCAGTCATCTGGTATCAACAAGCTTTTTCTTTCCGTCAATTCATGTTGACGAGGTGTTCCTCCAATAAGTGGATTTCTCCGTCTATTGTTAGACGTCTTGAGTTCGAAAGTGGTTTTCTTCTCGTCTATCAGTAGACGATGTGAAGTCAGGTAATTTGTTCCCGTGGGGTTTCAACATGGGGTTTCTCTGAGTGGTGTCTTTCCGCCTATCCTTAGACGACGTAAGTATTGAATTTTTCCTTCGTGGATTATGGGTGTCTTTCCGTCTATCCTTAGACGATGTGAGTATTGAAGTTTCCTTCGTGGATTATGGGTGTCTTCCCGTCTACCCTTAGACGATGTGAGTATTGAGATTTTTTCCTTCGGGATTATGGGTTTCTTCCCGTCTATCCTTAGACGACGTGAGTATTGAATTTTTCCTTCGTGGACTATGGGTGTCTTTCCGTCTATCCTTATACGATGTGAGTATCGAAGTTTTCCTTAAAGCAGGGTGTCTTTCCGTCTACCCTTAGACGATGTGAGTATTGAAGTTTTTTTTCCTTCGTGGATTATGGGTGTCTTCCCGTCTACCCTTAGACGATGTGAGTATTGAGATTTTTTCCTTCGGGATTATAGGTGTCTTCCCGTCTATCCTTAGACGACGTGAGTATTGAATTTTTCCTTCGTGGATTATGGGTGTCTTTTCGTCTACCCTTAGACGATGTGAGTATCGAAGTTTTCCTTCGGGATTATGGGTGTCTTCCCGTCTATCATTAGACGATGTGAGTATTGAAGTTTTCCTTCGGGATTATGGGTGTCTTTCCGTCTACCCTTAGACGATGTGAGTATTGAAGTTTTCCTTCGGGATTATGGGTGTCTTCCCGTCTATCATTAGACGATGTGAGTATTGAAGTTTTCCTTCGGGATTATGGGTGTCTTTCCGTCTACCCTTAGACGATGTGAGTATTGATTTTTTTTCCATCGGGATTATGGGTGTCTTTCCGTCTATCATTAGACGATGTGAGTATTGATTTTTTTCCTTCGGGACGGTGTTGAGTGAGAACAGGGTGTCTTTCCGTCTATCCTTAGATGATGTGAGTATATTTGTCTTCCCGTCTATCAGTAGACGATGTGAGAAGATCAGATGTTTTGTTGCAACCCTCAGGATTGTTAAATGGGGTATCACGCGAGTAACAGGTGTTAAAATCGGGAGTTCTTTACCAGATGATTGATCAGTTTGTTGCCATGACGGCTGGGTTCGGTTCTGGATTTTATTCCTCAAGCAGTTTTGCAGTATATTCCCGCGGTTGGCAAATTTTAGGGTTTCATTGGTATTCAACTGTCTCGTACCTCCGAATGTTTGAAGGCTGAGCGCTCATCAACCCTTCAGGTCCAAGTCGCTTGAATAGGGGCAGCTGTTGCACCCCAAAATTTGACCATCCGGGTCTCGTATCTGGCTCTATGTTTCGACGCATGACTGCATTCGCATCTGCATATCGCATACAGTGCATTTTTCATTTGTTTTGATTTTATCGGGATCACAGCTCTCGTCTCGTGTTTCAGGTGTTTTTAATCAATTCAGATAAGTAGAATCGTTTTTTTGGGCAGTCGTGCTATTCCCGGTGTTTTCAGCTCGCGTTGTTATTTTTAGGGATATTTTGGTGTCCGTTTATTTTTACCGGCTATTTTGGTGCGCTCTCGCGGTGTTATGTGTCGTTCGGTGTTATTGTGTTTTTTCTGGATTTTATTGACCAGTTTTAGATTTTTTTTAATAGATTTAAATCATTTTTAGCATTTTATAGAATATTAGTAGGTTTTAATATTTTTAATAATTGTAATTTCTTTTTAGAATATATTAGGTAGATTTTAATCATTTTTAGATAATATAGAGTAATATAGTTTTTAGAATTCTTAATGAAATAAATAAATAGCATTTTCTTTTTAGAATATAATAGGGTTTAATAGAAATTAAATGTTTTTTAGATATAAATAATATAGATTTTCTTTTAGAATATTAATTGATTTTTGAATATATTCTTTTAGATAGTATAGAATTTAATGGCATTTTTAATATAGAAATAAATAGATTTTTCTTTTATTTTCTTTTATAGAATTTAAATAGGTAATATAGGTTTTCTTAGAGATTTATTAGTTTGATTTTTAGATTAGTGGAATTTTTAGAGCATTATTAGTTTAGGAGTTAATTAAAATTAATAGCTTTTTAGAATAATTCTCATTGTTAGGTTTAATTGAGTTTAACTTAGTTAATTAGGATTAAATATTAATTAGGTTTTTAATCCTGGTTTTAATTCAGTTTTTTTGAGTTTTTTTAATGGTTTTCGTTGGGCCCAGGTATCAGTGAAAGGCCCAGAGTTTATTTTGTCCAGCCAAGTCCAAATCAGTCCACAATCTCCAGCATTCTCCAGCAAGTTCTAGAACAATCCGGAAATTCTCAGGGTATATAGTCTCAGAGCAGGCCACGTGTTCAAGGAAGGAGGACCCACGTTTTTCGTTCCCGTCACGCCACATATCATCCCTCATACGCAGACACCTCATCGCATGTACCTTCTCTCTCTCTGCCACACTATCATTACGTGGCGCACATGCATCTACCACCCCTCCACTAACTACGCCACGCGGCAGCCTCAGATTCTCACCGGAAGTACTCACCGGACTACATGCAAAGTTCGGTGACCACCGCACCCTATCCCTTCAGGCCACCGTAACTACCCAGTAACTACCTCCGGCCACCACACATTTCACCGGAAAACTGTGTTTCACCAGAAATTCATCCCTCACCTCCAGAACTTCATCTCCTCTGATTTACTTTCATTATCCATAATCAACCAGAATCCCAGAATTCTCCATCGTGTTCATCCCCCTTCATGATCTTCAAGCACATGCATCGATCTCCATGGTTTTCCAGATTCTTGATGAAGATCGTATATCCAAGGATCCGCGGTTCCAGTTTCTTCTCCGGATCGTGCATCAGTTTCATCAATATCATTACCAGAATCGCTCCACAAACTCAAGCAAAATTTTAGAAGATTCTTCAAATCACCAACGCGATCTAGATTCTACAGGGAAGAGACCTCAAGGACGAAAATCTTTACGAATGCAGCAACTCCAAGATCTTCAGCAAACCTCCTTCAAAGGAATCTCCAAACGAGCTTCAGAAAGAGCACGAGATACGCTTTGATCTTCAGAAGAATCTCCAGAATACTCATCTTCCTCAAACAATCTTCATCAGATTTTCATGAGCATTCCAGATTCTCATCTTCTTCGTCCAGACCTCCATCCTTCATCACGGTCATCAAGCTCCGTCCGTATCAGTTCGTCAAGGGCGTTCAAACGAATCCAGAAATCTTCAACTCGTTTACATGCAAGAATCCTCCAACTCCAGAAATCATCAGGATTCTCGAGCCATGGTGGTGGGTGTATCCAGATGCCAGGTCGATGGAGTTATTTTGGTTAATGTGTTGTTGTTTCTTTGCAAGAATGGTTGAGAAGATTGAGAGATGAGGGAGTCTGAGGGAGGAAGACGGCGGCGGCCATGAACAGCGAAAGAAGAGCTCTAGGGTTTCTGGAAAACGTAAATGGGAAAGGGAAAGAGAAGGGGTCCGATTGGGGTCGTGTGGGCTTAGGCCCAATTGCCGTTCTTCTGATACACCCCCAATTTCCTATTCCCCCCCCTGCTGTGTGTTTTGTGTGATGGGCTGGGCCCAATACAATTGTCAGACTAATACTCCCATTTCACCACATACACCCCCCCCTCCGTTTCCTGTGTTATTAATTGGGCTGGGCCCAATCTCAGTTTTTTTTTCTGTTAAATCCCCCTGTAACAGCAGTGTACCCCTCCCCCCTTTTTTTGTTTTTTTCTTTCCTTTGTTTTGAGAAATGAAAAAGAGGAGAAAAGATATAAAAGAAAATATATTTTAGGAAAAAGAATATGAAGAAGAAATATTTTTAAAAAAGGGGAAAAGAAGAGAGAAAAATAGTTGGAAAAGAATAAAAAAATATTAGTATAGATTTAATATTTTTTTAGAGTATATTTTTTCATAGAAATTCTTTTACCTTTTTAGAGGTAGATTTAAATGTCCATCTGTTAGGGGACTGTTTACATTTTTTAGGGATAGTTTAGAAAGTCCACTTGTTAGGGGACTTTTCCATTTGATTTTTCTTCATAGGATAGAATAGTATTTCCTAGGAGATTTATTTTCGGTATTCACTCATTGTAACCATTTTTCAGAATGTTAATAAAACGAGATTTGAGCTGTGGTCCCGAAGTAGCCGAACTACAGCTGCTCTGATTCCTCGTACCAGACGAGGATATGTAGGCATAGGATGCGATATCCTAGCGAGCACACTAACAACTAATCTTTGTTCTCTCGCGGCTGTGCGATCGAGACTTTCCCGCTGACGACTACTTGTTACCCTTTTTCTCTCTTGCCCGAGTGCATTTGAGACCAAACCGTAGTTTTGCCCATAGGTTCCCGTACCTTTGAAACCAGTTGATTTTTCTCACTGCTGTGTGAGAATACTTCTGTTTAGCCGTAGTTAGCCTGAACTACGTAAAGCTCTGATCTTCCATGCAGTGTAGAAGTACGTAGGCACCATACCTTTCCCGTTTTTTGCGAGGTTTACTTCGAGCGTTTCCTTTCCCCCTCCGTTGGGATAAATAACGCACGGTGGCGACTCTTCTGTCAGCCGACGCCGATTTTCGCAGTAGCGACAATCAGGAAACTCAAACTTCATAGGCTGATAATCCTCAATCGGCTGTTCGGCAAGATATTCGGACAGAACACTTCCCTTAATGGCCTTCTGGGAAACATACTGGATATCGTATTCTGTCAATACCATTTGCCATCTAGCAATTCTTCCAGAGAGCGCTTGCTTTTCAAACACATACTTGATCGGATCCATCTTCGATATCAGCATGGTTGTATGGTTCAGCATATACTGTCTTAGACGTTTGGCAGCCCACGCCAATGCACAACACGTCTTTTCGAGCATAGAGTATCGAGATTCACAATCCGTGAACTTTTTACTCAAGTAGTAAATTGCATGCTCTTTCCGTCCTGTCTCGTCATGTTGACCGAGAACACAGCCCATACTGTTCTCAAGAACCGTCAGATACATAATCAGTGGTCGCCCTGCTACTGGGGGTATCAACACCGGAGGTTCCTGCAAGTATTCTTTTATCTTTTCAAATGCCCTTTGGCAATTGTCGTTCCAGACCACCGCTTGATCTTTCTTTAACAGATTGAACAAAGGTTCACACGTGGTCGTTAGGTGAGAGATGAACCTAGCAATGTAGTTCAACCTCCCTAAGAATCCACGTACTTCTTTTTCTGTTCTCGGTGCTGGCATCTCTTGTATTGCTTTTATTTTTGCAGGATCGACCTCGATTCCTTTCTTGCTCACAATGAACCCCAGTAGCTTCCCGGATCTCACTCCGAAGGTACACTTGTTGGGATTCAGCCTCAGCCTGAACTTCCTCAGCCTCTTGAACAACTTCAACAGATTAATCAGATGTTCTTCCTCTGTTTGAGACTTGGCAATCATGTTATAGACATACACCTCAATCTCTCTGTGCATCATGTCGTGAAAAAGCGTTGTCATAGCCCGCTGGTACGTTGCCCCAGCATTTTTCAAACCAAAGGGCATCACCTTATAACAAAAGGTTCCCCACGGGGTGATAAAGGTCGTTTTTTCCATATCCTCCGGAGCCATTTTGATCTGGTTGTACCCCAAAAATCCATCCATGAAAGAGAATACCGAAAATTGAGCTGTGTTGTCAACTAACACGTCAATATGCGGCAGCGGGAAATCATCTTTCGGGATCGCTTTGTTTAGATTCCTATAATCAACACACATTCAGACCTTGCCATCTTTCTTTGGCACAGGCACGATATTAGCGACCCAAATGGGATAAGTGGTGACAACCAGGAATCCAGCATCCCATTGCTTCTGCACTTCTTCCTTTATCTTCACAGCCATGTCAGGACGAGTCCTTCTGAGTTTCTGCTTCACAGGTGGGCAATCTTCCCTCAACAGCAGACGATGAACGACCATGTCGGTATCCAAATCCGGCATGTCCTCGTAGGACCAAGCAAATACATCAATGTATTCGCGCAGCATCTCAATAAGCTCTTGCTTGATGTCGGCCTGCAACGCGGCCCCTATACGGATATTCCTGACGCATTCTTCAGACCCTAAATTGACAATATCAATCTCTTCCTGATGAGGCAAAATGACCCTTTCCTCTTGCTTCAACAACCGACTCAGCTCTTCTGGTAAGTCACTATCCTCAACAATCTCCTCCTCAGCTTGGAAGATCGGATGCTCGAAGTCTAAACGAGTCATAGGAAGTCTTTGGTCGATGTCATCTGAAAATTCATGAATCCTGCGAGGGAAACGGTTAAGTGCTTCAAAAATGATGTACAAGCAAAATGCATAACCACGCTTCCATTTTATTGAAAAATAAAAAACAGAAAGAAAAGGATCACAACATTTGAATGTAAAAAACGTCGTCATTTATTGATCATGCAAACATACAGGTAAATAGTTAGGCCCTAAGACGAGGTCAACGATGCCCGGGCAAGGCATGTGATCATACAATGATTGAAAAAAACAACGCATTACTGTTTGGTGACTTGGATGACGTCTTGGATGGACCAGTTGCATAGGCTTTGCCCCGGCGTACTGGGTCGAATCCATGCGTCCATGTTGCAGTCGCTATCCACTTCCTCCATATCAGACACAGCATTAATCCTTTCAAAGCTAACCCCTCCGGGCGTGAACACGACAGGTCCCTTGTACTTAGGCGCACTCTGTGAGGGAGATGGGCGGTACCCCAAGCCATACCTATCTTGCTTCACTGGTAGGTCCAGAACCTGCCCCCACTTCTGAGTCTCTCCTGCTTGTACCAACGCCTTGGCTTCTTTATATGAGGAGACGACCACCTCTTGCCCTTCACTCTTCACCGGAGCTTCTTCTTTAACCTTCACCCCTTCGAACGCCTGGCACAACGTTTCATGAATCTCTCCATCTACCTCCACGTACTTGAAGGAAGACAAATGACTGACTAAGATGTCCTCTTCTCCACACACCGTCATAATACTCCCCTCAACCATATACTTCAGCTTCTGATGGAGCGTAGAAGTTACTGCCCCAGCGGCATGAATCCAAGGTCTCCCGATCAAACAGCTATATGCAGGCTGGATGTCCATGATGTAAAACACTGTATCAAACACCTCCGGACCTACCTGGATGGGTAACCTTACTGATCCGAATACCGACCTCCTCGTTCCGTTAAAGGCCCTCACCACCAAATCACTAGGTGTGCACAACAACCCACGGGTATCCAATTTCAACAGGGCTTTCTTTGGTAATACATTCAACGAGGACCCAGTGTCCACCAGCACATGGGATAAAATCGTGCCCCGGCATTCGATAGAGATGTGCAAGGCATTATTGTGATCACGCCCTCTAGGCGTTAGGTCAAAATCCGTGAATCCTAAACCATGCCCGGCGTTAACATGTGCCATAACTCCCTCCAGCTGATTAACTGAAATCTCTTGCGGCACGAAGGATGTCTCAAGTACCTTCAACAGGGCATTTCTATGCGCCTCAGAACACAACAACATCGATAATATGGAGATCTTTGACGGGGTCTGCTGCAGGTGATCTACGATCTTGTAATCACTTTTGTGAATCAATCTCATGAATTCTTCCACATCCTTGATTATTGGTTCCTTCTCCTTACTCCCCGAAGATTCCCCCTCAACAACTTTGTTCTTACCCCTGGCGAGCCTCTCTGCCTCGACCTCAGGTGAAGTGAAAATTCTCCCGCTCCGGGTTATACCACCCGCTCCCACTATGTTGTCTACGGATCCTGCCGGCGGATCATTCAAGTCAATCTTTTCCCCATTACAATACACCTCAGCACCATAGCACCACGAGACTGCCTTTGTGCTCTCATAAGGGACTGGTTTAGCCTTGGTAATAGTAATGGTCGGCCTTTTCGATGATGCCGAAATTGTCACTGATTTGAACGGAATGGTGATCGTAGCAACCTCACTGCGCTCTTTTCCAGATTCTGTCTCAATAGACTTCTCTCGCCCCACAGACCTGATAAACTGCAGGATTCCTTCGTCAATCAAACCTTGAACTCCCCTTTTCAACTTCTCACAACCCCCAGGTTGAACCAAACAGTCAGCACACTCTTCACTGCAGCCGGGATAGACACCTCCTTTCAATAAGCGCTGCTTTACGTAACTCAAAGGGGTTTTCAGCTCGTTCACTTCCGAAACCAAGTTCACCTCACCATCTGACAGGATTGCATTGGCCCCAGCCCCACCATGCTTGGGCATTGGCTGTTGCGTGATATTGGGACCGTCCTTCCCGAAGTTAATAGCCGTACTATCAAGAAAATCCTGTACTTTATTCTTGAAAGCTAGGCAATTTTCAATATTTTGCCCTGGTGCACCCGAATGGAAGTCACAGTGCTCATTAACATCATACCCGACTGGTGGCTGGCCAGTTGGTGGTGCTAAGGTCCTCTTCTCGACTAGCTGCAATTTCAACAAAGTTTGAAGGAGTTCTGTATATGATACCGGCGGTACCTCGAATACTCTCCTCGGTCGTGGGTTCTGAATTCTGCGCTGATTATTATTTGGTTGCTGCTGTGGTTGTTGTCTCTGTTGCTGAGAAGGCCCCGGGATGGTTACACTTGCAACATGCGACTGCTGATGCCAGTTCTGACTTCTATTTCTCCGTCGAGCATTGTATACAGCGTTGGTATCACCCTGCCTTTTACCCCCAAACGTCTTCTTATTACCTCCTGCGGAACCGGACTCACCCGCTTGAATTTTACCAATCTTCACTCCGTTTTCAATGCGCTCCCCCATCAAGATCAACTCAGAGAAAGTACTCATCGAAAAATTGAGCAACCGGTCATAGTACATTCCAGAAAAAGTTCCTATGAACATATCCATCATTTCGCGCTCCACCATCGGAGGGTGTACCCTACCAGCCAGATCTCTCCATCTCTGGGCGTATTCCTTAAAGCTCTCGCTAGACTTTTGAGACATGCTCTGCAGCTGGACTCGGTTAGGGGCGAGATCACTATTATATTGATAATGTCGAATAAAAGCCTCTGCCAGCTCTTTCCAACTCCTGATCTGAGTAGGCTCCAAGCTCATGTACCACTCCAGCGACGGCCCTGACAGGCTATCCTGGAAGAAGTGCATTAGCATCTTTTCATCCTCAGAATACGCAGACATACGCCTGTAAAACGCGCGCACATGCACCCTAGGGCATGTATCCCCTTTGTACTTATCGAACGACGGCGCTTTGAATTTCAGCGGGACCCTCAACCCTGGGACCAGCCCCATATTTGACATATCCAGCCCGAGAGCATTCTGGCTGGCTAATCCGTTCACATTCTCTTCTAGCAATCTCATCCGATGGTTGTCATCCCTAGCTCTTTCATAACCCTCGTTCTGACCAGAGAACACATCCTCCTGACGATCCTCCCAGTGAGGTACTTCATCGTATCCAACATAATCTGCATCACGGCCCGGACCCGTTTGGAAGTACCTGGGGTCGTACCTCAGATTGCCCATCTCTTGAGCGTTGTATGCACCAATTCCATATCCAAGATTACCATAACCATAGCCACCAAACCCAGCCTTGGTGCCAGCAGTGTTGCCAAACCCCATGTTCACACCATTGAAGCCCTAGTTACCATTATTACCATTCATTCCGACATTCTCAACGCCCCCATTGAAATCCTGGTTGACATTACCCACAAATACCCCAGCAGTATCTGTATTGGCATTCATATTACCGGCGTTCCCACCTCCACCTACAGGACCAGTTTCTTTAGCATTCAAACCAGTTACGGGAATAGCATCAGCACTTTGACGATTCTCAACTCGGGGAGAAGCAGCAATATTTTCACCATGCGGTGTCCCGTTGTTTTCAGCCCGTGCGACTATCGGTTGAACCAGATTCTGCAGCTGCTCTTGTCCTTTGGCGATGGTCTCCATGGTTTGCATGAGCATGGCCATCCTGTCGCGCATTTCTTGCATTTCACTCTGCACGTTGTCCATGATCTTCTTGTGATTAGTTCTGCTAGAGTAACGGTGGACCTGCTTTTCTGCAATCCTGAAAATACCTGGATGTATGGATGAAGAATGATAAGGAACATGGATCACAAACCTGTAATGCAATGTGATTTATGCATACAACAATGCAAAAATGCTAACGTGTATGTGTGCGTTGGGGGTATTTCCCCTCCAATTCCAGTGTCAAGGTAGCAAGACAAGAGAAACCATAAAGACAATATTTAGAAAAACCCTCATATATTGGAGCAACAGTCTCGTCAAGGCATTACACAACTATATTCCATACAACTGATATGATAAAGGAGGATCCCAACCAACATGTCTGGTGGTGATCTCAACACATAGAATACAAGAGAGAAATCAAGTGCGGGTACGGTCGCAGAAATCCTCGACCAGCTTCTTCGTCTTTGGGTGATCCGGTCGATAAATCAAGCCTTCTATCAACTGATCCCTTTTCCTGACCGTTCCTTGGATATCTCTGACAAAATCTTCCCAAGCCTTATCCTGGGCACCATCCTCAGGTTTGGGCCTCTTGGTGCCTGCTCTGTGCTGACAATCTTCCAGATTCTTCATGGCATCAATCAATTTGCGTTCGGCCTCGTATCAACGGCATGCTTCTTCTTCAAGCTCTTCAGTCTTCACTTTAACTTGTTCTCCCAACTGAGCAACCTGTATCTTTAGCTCTTCTTCCCGTTCTTTGCGTTTGGCCATAGTGAGGTCCCAATGCTCTCTGAACTTAGCTAACTTCGTGTAGGCCCTTTCCAGCTCTTGTTTCTTAGTAGCCAATACACTGCTAACTGAGTCTACATCTAACTCCAGACGCTCCTTGGTTTCCGTCAACTCCAATAAAGTAGTCTTCAAATGTTTCAAAGTTTCGGCCTGTTGCTTGGAAAAATATCATGTTTCAATCTTTTCATGACGAAGCTGGGCATTCTCTTTCTCTAAAGCCTCTTTAGCCTTTGCTAACTCTTCTTTCTCCGCCATCAGCTGCTTGTATACCTGCATGTCTATAGTGGTGGGCTCCTCCACCGGAGAAGGATACAATGGCTGAACTGCAGGATAAGGCATAAGGAATTTCGTAGCTCGTTCACAAATCCATTCCACATACGGACCAAGAACTCGAGTACCCCCTTTGCTACCTGAAGGTTTCTCTATCTTATGCAGGTTCTTCCATGCCTTCTCAAGCTTGATCAACATCTCTTCCTCTATTGCCCCAGTGAGATACAGAGATTCCTGTATCTCCTCGGGCTTCGGCGCTTCTTGAGGTGCATACCCAAACTGCCTGATTAATAAGGAAGGGTTGTAATTGACACACCCTCTCCTTCCTATCAAAGGAACATTAGGGAATCCTTCGCATCTGTATATGACCTCAACCCCTAACACCTCCTCATTAACCCACACCATATTCTCAGAAGTCAACCCCATCAAGCACTCAGGCCATCCTAAAGAATCAATAGAAGTGACGAAAGGCCCTGACTTCGGCATATGACTAGTAAACCACCTGCACAGTAGAGGTACACAGCAAGAGACATTCCTTCCTCTCCGTTTTTCATTCTGGTAGTGAGTTGAATGGTGGATATCTCCCAGCAAGGTAGGAACTGGGTTCCTTGCAGCCAGAATATAGAAAGCATCTGCATCAACAAAATCAGGAAGGTTTGGGAACAATACAATGCCATAAACACACACAGCAAGGATGGCGTCAAAAACAACCCAGCCACCCTTCTTGGCATACTCCTGAGCCTTCTCCACCAGAACAACTAACGGAAATCCCCACGCATCTCCTCTTCTGATCATCTTCCCTGTCAGCTCAAACTCTCCTAAGTACAGAATAGCAGAAAGCTCAGCCAGATTAGGGTTAGCGTCCGTGTGATAGAAAGGCATCTGCTCGCGAATCGGTATATCCAAGAGTGCAGAATACTCCTCCAGGGTGGGAGCCAAGACAAAATCAGGAAATACGAAACACCTGAGCTCAGCATCATAAAACTGCAACAGGGTGTAAATGTCGCTGATCTCATAAACCGAGGGCTGGTAAACATAAGTCAGGATCCTCCCGTATGTCTTCCTGAAATCTCCCATCACCTTCTTCCTAGCAATAGTAATTAACTCTGACAACAGACTGATATCTGGAGACGGGAATTTGTAGGGTAACACTCTCTTCATGGCTTCCATGTCTTGCTAGGAAACAAACACCGGAACTGGGAGGGAAAATATGTACCTGCAATACACTCACGTTAGTTGGATGCAAATGGTGATGCATTAATGCAATATGATAAATGATGCAATCAGTGAACACAGGGGCCATGCTGTAGCCTGAAGAGGAACATCTCTGTGATGTCAAGAACAGAAAACCACCACAGTCACCAGAACCTCATGACACTGACTATCATCTGACACCCAAAATACCAATATCCTGGTAAGAAATCCATCTGAACCTCTGTAACTGACGAGAAAACCATATGATAATAGTATCAACCTCAAACAAGAAACCCATCTGATCCAAACAACACACCTGTTAACGAGCCAAGAAAACCATCTGATAAATACTGAATCATGGTTTCTGAAGGCCAGTTTTCCTGCAATAACCCAATCCCCCTCACAGGTATGGACCTAATCCACGGACAAAGGTACGACATGCTATGCGGTCATCAGCGTCACAGACTTTCATGAGTGACGATACGATTACCATAAGGAGTGGCATCATCGAGTCATGAAGAGGCCTCACTTAGCTGACTTCCAAATGATCGGTCCCCAGAGTCGACAATCCTCACGTCATACTCAAGCCCAGGTCCGGCTTCTCACTCATAGTAACCTCCCTCTCCCACAACAATAATCACAATAATATAATACTGAAAGTAAATGCGGAAAGGTAGAGGTGCGGGAAAGTAAAGTGTGGAAAGATAAAACACATATGCACAACACCCAACAGATAAACACCCAAGCGCTAGGATTGACTCGCGTAGGGGATGGGAAACGGTCCCAGCATAAGGGATGGGAAAAGTCCCTAGATGCTACAAGGTCCCCAGCAGAGTCGCTACTGCGAAAATCGGCGCCGGCTGAACAGAAGAGTCGCCACCGTGCGTTATTTATCCCAACGGAGGGAAAGGAAACGCTCGAAGTAAACCTCGCAAAAAAACGGGAAAGGTATGGTCATCGCAACCAAAACCTGGATTCGGGAGTCGGTTACGCAAGGGGAAGGTATTAGCACCCCTCACGTCCGTCGTACTCGACGGGATCCACGCTTGGTGTTTATAAGGAAAAGGGTGTGTTTATCTATCTACGCTAGTGGCCAGTCTGAAAAGAAAAGAAAAAGGACAGGACTCAACAGAACATACGTTGTTCTGGGCCTACGTACTCCCTCGTGCAATGGGAAAGTCAGAGTCAACGTAGTTCGACTAGCTACGTCTAGACGGGGGGAAAGGTTGCTCGCCAGGACATCGCGTCCTGTGCCTACGTACTTCCACACGGCATGGAAGATCCGAGCAAACGTAGTTCGACTACGCACAACACAAGTTGTTCAAGTGTTTTTTAGGAGAAATGCACCTTAACCAAGGGTTTTTACAGTCCAAGAGGACAAAATGTTTTGATGTTTGTTCAAATCTTTTAACGGAAGAAATGAATTCACTTTTGTTTTATCCTTTATTAAGTGTTTTTCTGTTGTTTTGAGAAAGGAAAGAGACACCATAAAACTATGGTTGAAAGGGGAATCTACCTAATGTTATCATGCCTGGTTAACCAACCTAATGTCTATCATAACTCCTCCACAGCAGAGAAGTTAGAGCTCCTAAGGGATCATGGCAACAGGACTGAACAGCAAACAGGAATCACTGTAAAGTAAAGAAATACGGGAAATATGCATGAACGCAACAACCAAACAATCAAGGCACAAAGGCCATACACCACAGAGGCAAGGGAGCTCAGCTCTACCAAATACCAGCAAGAAAAGCCACTCAATAACAATCAAGCAGAAGGAGGACCACCTCAACTTCTCATGCACACAACTTCTATTTCTAAGATGCACCTATCTCAGAAATATCTAGATGAACCCCTAAGACTAATGCAGCACAGCACCACACAAGTCAAACAACACAAAGAGAAGGCTAACCATCCTGGCAAACCCCTATCCAAAAGCAAGAAACTACCCCTGAGGAAGACCCTAAACAACCCTAAAACAAAACCCTAATCTACCTCTGAGCAAAGCCCTATGCAAAACCCTAATCAAATCTCTAAGCAAAGCCCTAAAGCAAAACCCTACACAAGAGAAATCAATCCCAGTCTTCAAGCTTCAAGACAAGCCTAACAAAGAAAGGGAGCTAAGTAGGCAGACTCGTAGTGCCTTCCTCAGGAAAGTACTAGGAGGCTTATACTTAGGAATCATATCCCATGCGGCTCAACAACTGTGAACGGTTTACATTCCTCCTTAGGAGAAACTAAACTCACATGAAGGCTCCGACATCATTGGATACTTGAGAAATCCTACATGAACTAAGGGAACTAAGTGAACAGGCCCATAATGCCTTCCTCAGGAAAGTACTAGGGGGCTTCCACTTAGGAATCATATCCCATGTGGCTCAACAACTGTGATCGGTTTACATTCCTCCTCAGGAGAAACTAAACTCACATGAAGGCTCCAACATCATTGGATACTTGAGAAATCCTACATGAACTAAGGGAACTAAGTGAACAGGCCCATAGTGCCTTCCTCAGGAAAGTACTAGGGGGCTTCCACTTAGGAATCATATCCCATGTGGCTCAACAACTGTGAATGGTTTACATTCCTCCTCAGGAGAAACTAAACTCACATGAAGGCTCCAACATCATTGGATACTTGAGAAAGAGGTGAGAAGAAAGAATGAAAGACATCCATAGTGCCTTCCTCAGGAAAGTACCATAAATTTCCCTCAAACTTCAGGATCTCAAACCTCACAAACAGAGAGCAAGCTCCTAGACTAGGTCTTCAATCTATGCATCCTTGCACGCTCCAACACGACTTCATCCAGCCTCCATCTTCAAGAAGAAACCACAGGCCCTCAACCCAAAAGAAACTATCTCTAAAGTTCAACCACAGTTGAACTTCAAAGTCAGAAGCCCTCAAGACTTCTCCTATTCTCAGGCTCAAACAAAAATAACAGAACACCCTATAAAAATCTACCAAAAATCTAGGGGAAACCTACATGCCTCTACGATCCCAAGATCAAATCTCAAAGCCTAAGTCAACTTCTAAGGCTACTAAACAATCTCTAACATTGAATGGTCAAGGGTTAACCAACAAGTTATGAGGCCTCTATTCTCTAACCCTAAAACAACATCAATCAACCTCTAAAAAATCCACAAAAATCCTATGGGGAGCATGCATCAGTCTAGTATAACATACTAAAAGACTAAACCAAATTCATTACCAAATGAGAGAAATAAAATCAGCAAGGCAGACACATCACAATCCAATTATTCAATACCAATTAAAATACAAAAATGCAAATAAAATGAAAATGCATGATCAATTCAATATTTTTGCACTATAAAATTCTAAATTGAATTAGGAACCTCTAGAAAAAAGAAGGGAATTAATTGGACACTCCTACTATTTTTTATGAAAATATTTCCTAACATGATACAAAACAAAGAAAATTAAAAAAAGAATAAAACAAAAAGGGGGGGGGGGGGGGGGGTGCATTAGCAAAACGCTTCAGTTGTTATTCAGCATTGGGCTAAACATGGGGGTGCGCCTAGCAATTGGGGCCTAAGCCCACACCTAAGTCGATTCAGCATAGTCACAAACGGGGGGGCAACGAGTAACAGGGGTGTGCGCTAAGCAAACTCAGACTTGGGCTTAGCCCAATCCAAAACCTAATCCAACCATCACCCAACAAAACCAGACTCTCCTCTCCCAAACCCGGTCTACTGTTCATCACCAAACCCTAATGCGCCGTCTCTCCTCTGAAATTCTTTCTCAAACCCTCTCAAGAACTTTCAAACAACCTCTCCCAAACCAATCCCCAAAATCAAACAAACAATCTCTAAAAACTCTAAATCTCAGTGAAACAACGCCATCAAAATCTATTCAATCAAGCAGAAAAAAAAACTAGCATCAAGCTTAAAGAAGGCGCACCTGGAGATGAATCAAGAACGAGCTCGTGGAGTTTTTGATGCTTACTGAAGCAATCTTGATGAGCGCGAAGATCTTGATGAGCGTCCTGATGAAGTTCTTTGGAGCTTGTTGAAAAGAGTTGAAGACCGTTGCTTTGTTCGTTGAAGATCTTCGAAGAAAGATCTTGATCGTTGAAGATCTTGTTGGAGCCTTGAAGAACACTGGACTTTCTGGAACAAAGATCTGAAGAATATTGAACGGATCGTTGAAGAACTTTGAGTCTCTACGAGGATCTTCGCAAGGAGGTGGATGAACCGTTGAGGATCTTGAAGCCTGGTGGATTTTTGGAAAACTTTGAGGTTTCTGATGAGCAAGATGAAGATCTGGAGATTGTTCGTGATGAGTTTCTGGAGTTTCTTTGAAGTTTCTGGCAATGGAGGAAGTTTCTGGTGGGATGAAGTTTCCGGTGGGGAAGCTAATGGAGGTGGACGGAGAAGATTGGACGAATCTGGATGGCTGGGGAAATTTGCAGATTTCGGCGAGATTACCGGCTTCCGGTGACCGTTGCAGTGGAGGAGGGTGGTCCGGCGGGCGGCTGCATGGCCGGCGATGGGGTGCTCCGGCGAGGATGAGGTGATGCCACGTGTGTTGTGCGTTGGCAGAGAGAGAGATGGTGGGGAACGTGGCAGGAGGAGAGGGAGACTTGAAGCTGAACGCGTGGCTGGTTCTGGGACGGAGTGAGTTATGAGGTGGGGGCCTTGAATTCATACGCGTGGCTGCCTTATATATTTGACACCTGGCACTGCATTGGACAAAAACAAAAAAAAATGGACTGAAAATAACTGGGCCTCCAAAGTTCTGAACTGGGCCCACGAAAAATGATACAAAACCTGAAAAAATCTGAATTTAAAAGATTAAACCCAATTGAACACTAATCAAAGATTAAACCTAATTAATAAAAATGATTAAACTACAATTAACTCTAACTAAAATTAAACTGCAATTAAATCTAAATGAAAATTAAACTATCCTAATTAATTCTACCAAATTCAATTAAAATCTAAACAAAAGATTAAATCCTAATTAACCTCTATTAAGGAGAATTAACATCTAATTAAATTCTATATTAAACTAAAACTATTAAATCCTATAATATCTATTAAAATTCTATTTAAAACTAATAAAAGAAAAATCTATTATATTCTATTAAAACTATTAAAAACATCTAAAAATGATTTAAAGCTATTAAAAATATTAAAAATCTATTTAAATCCTAGAATATCGATAAAACCTATTTAAAATTCTACAAACGGCTATTAAATCCTAAAAATGCAAACAGAGGCAACTAAACAACATAAAAGAAGGCGCGAGACCAGATCGAAGCAAACAGTAAGCCCCAGGCATCAGAATATCCCAAAAACCACCATGTAAGCTGAAAACACCGAGGAACGCACAATTTCCCGAGAATAAAACCCTGATTATCTAGGCTGAATCTGAAATATCCGGTAGATGAAAACCAAGCTGTAACCCTGACATCCTCTGTCTGTACACAAGTCATGCATCTGATATACGAATACGAATTAAACCACGAACCAGATAGGAGAACCGGTTGGTCAAATTTTAGGGTGCAACAGATAGTAGCAAAGCTCCTCCAGAGAAGACTTTTCTAACAACGTATGGCCCTTCGTAATTAGGGGTCCACTTGCCCCTGTGGTCTGTTTGTGGCGGGAGAATCCTTTTCAGCACAAGGTCGTCTGTCTGAAAGCTTCGCGGACATATCTTCTTATCGTATGCTTTCTTCATCCGGCTATGATACAACCGACCGTATGCGAGAGAAGCTAGCCTCTTCTCATCCATTAAGCTCAGCTGATTCAACCTGTCTTTTACCCATTCTGCCTCGTCAAGTTGGACATATCGTAATACCCTCAGGGAAGGAATCTCCACTTCCAACGGTAACACTGCCTCCATTCCGTATACCAATGAAAAAGGGGTTGCCCCGGTTGATGTGTGTACCGTCGTACGATAACCGTGCAAAGCATAAGGTAACATCTCGTGCCAGTCCTTATACGTCACAACCATCTTCTGAACAATCTTCTTTATGTTCTTATTGGCCGCTTCAACAGCGCCATTCATCCTGGGTCGGTAAGGAGAAGAGTTATGATGTTCAATCTTAAAATTTTGGCACAGCTCTTTCATCATCTTGTTATTCAAATTCGAACCGTTGTCGGTAATAATCCACTATGGGATTCCATATCTGCAGATAATATCCCGCTTGATAAATCAGGCGACCACTTGTTTGGTGACATTGGCATATGATGCTGCTTCCACCCACTTGGTGAAGTAATCAATTGCCACCAAAATGAAACAGTGTCCGTTTGATGTCGTAGGCTCGATCTTTCCAATCATATCAATTCCTCACATCGAGAATGGCCACGGTGATGACATCACATTCAGAGGACTCGGAGGCACATGGACTTTATCCGCATAAATCTGGCATTTATGACACCTTTTTGCAAACTTGAAACAGTATGTTTCCATAGTTAGCCAGTAATAGCCTGCTCGCAGCAGCTTTCTCGTCATAGCATGCCCACCCGCATGTGTACCAAATGTACCCCTATGTATCTCTTCCATGAGCAACTTCGCCTCTTTCTCGTCTACACAGCGTAGCAACACCAAGTCGTGGTTTCTTTTGTATAGTACACCGTCAGGATTCAAATAGAAATTACCAGCCAATCTCCTGAGAGTCTTCTGATCTCGACTGGATGCCCCAGCCGGATACTCCTTGTTCTTCAGGAAATTCTGGATGTCAAAGTACCAGGGTTTATCATCAGATGCTTCGTCAATAACAAATATGAAAGCGGGTTTGTCAAGCCGAGAGATAACAATCCGGGGAGCCTCGTTCCAGAAGTTAACTTTATACATGGAAGACAAAGTCGCCAGGGCGTCAACCATTTGATTTTCTGCTCGCGGCACATGATGCAATTCCACTGTGTCAAAGAAAGGCAACAATCTCCTTGCATAATTCATATATGGTATCAAATTGGGTTGTCGTGTCTCCCATTCTCCTTTAATCTGGTTCACCACTAGAGCTGAGTCTCCGTATACATCCAGATGTTTGATTCGCAAATCAATAGCTTCCTCAAGACCCATGATGCAAGCCTCGTATTCAGCCTCATTATTGGTAATCGGAAAGGTCAATCGAGCAGTAAATGGGATGTGCGACCCCCGGGGAGTGGTAATGATTGCCCCTATTACGCTACCATAGGAATTCAGAGCTCCATCAAATATTAACTGCCATTTGGAACCCAACTCTGGTCCTTCGTCCGGCAACGGTTCTTCACAATCTTTCATTTTTAGGTACATGATATCCTCGTCAGGAAAATCAAACCTCATCGATTGGTAGTCCTCCACAGGCTGCTCCGCAAGGTACTCCGATAACACACTACCTTTGATAGCTTTCTGAGAAACATATTGAATATCATATTCGGTTAACACCATCTGCCATCGAGCAATTCTTCCAGAGAGTGCTTGCTTCTCAAACACGTATTTGATTGGATCCATCTTTGAAATTAGCAGGGTTGTATGATTTAGCATGTATTGCCTCAAACGTTTGACGGCCCAGGCTAGCGCACAACACGTTTTCTCGAGCATTGAGTATCTGGACTCATAATCTGTGAACTTCTTACTCAAATAGTAGATCGCATGCTCTTTACGCCCAGTCTCGTCGTGCTGACCGAGAACACAACCCATACTTTCCTCAAGAACCGTCAAATACATAATTAATGGTCTCCCGGCCACTGGGGGTATCAAAACAGGAGGTTCCTGCAAGTATTCTTTTATCTTGTCGAACGCCTTTTGATAATTTTCATTCCAGGTCACAACCTGGTCCTTCTTCAACAGCTTGAATAACGGCTCGCACGTCGCAGTTAAGTGATATATGAACCGAGCGATGTAGTTCAACCTCCCTAAAAATCACGCACTTCTTTTTCTGTTTTAGGCGTCGACATTTCTTGTATTGCTTTTATTTTCGCAGGATCAACCTCTATGCCTTTGTCGCTCATGATAAATCCCAGTAGTTTACCCGATCTCACCCCGAAGATGCACTTGTTAGGGTTCAGTCTCAACCTGAACTTCCTAAGCCTCTTGAATAATTTTAGCAGATTAACCAAATGCTCCTCCTCCGTCTGGGATTTGGCAATCATATCATCAACATAAACCTCGATCTCTTTATGCATCATGTCATGAAAGAGATTCGTCATTGCACGCTGATATGTTGCCCCAGCGTTCTTCAATCCGAAGGGCATCACTTTGTAACCAAATGTTCCCTAGGAGTAATGAAAGTAGTCTTCTCCATGTCTTCTGGCGCCATTTTGATCTGATTATAGCCCGAGAATCCATCCACGAAGGAGAATACGGAGAATTGGGCAGTGTTATCAACCAGCACATCGATGTGAGGAAGTGGAAAGTCATCTTTCGGGCTCGCCTTATTCAAATCACGGTAGTCTACGCACATTCTCACTTTACCGTCTTTCTTTGGCACTGGCACAATATTAGCGACCCATGAGGGATATTTTGTAACAGCTAGGAAACCAGCATCCCACTGTTTTTGAACTTCCTCCTTGATCTTCACAGCCATGTCCGGTCTAGTTCTTTGGAGTTTCTGCTTAACTGGTGAGCATTCTTCTTTTAATGGCAGACGGTGCACAACCATATCTGTATCCAGCCCAGGCATGTCCTCGTACGACCAAGCAAAAATATCACTGTACTCTTTGAGCATCTCAACCAACCTTTGCTTGACGTCCTTCTGCAGCGCAGCCCCTATACGAATGTTCCTTTCAACCCCTTCCGACCCCAGATTGATGATCTCAATAACTTCCTCATGAGGCAGAATGATTCTTTCTTCTTGTTTCAATAACCAGGTCAACTCCTCTGGTACGTCGCCGTCTTCAACAATCTCTTCCTCAGCCTGATACACCGGGTGCTCGAAGTCGAAGTGAGTCATAGGCGGTTCATAGATGTCATCTGAAATATTAATCCTGCAAAGGAAATGGTTAAATGCTTCAAAACGCGTATAAAGCAATTAACCACGTTGCCATTTTATTGTAAAGGATAAAAACAGGAAAAACAGGGATCACAACATTTGTATAGGAAAAAACGCCTTTATTCATGATTAAACAACGTAATGTACATAACCAAATGGTCCTAAGCAAAATCATTGTGCCCCAGGTGAGACACAAGATTATTCAACAATTAGAAAAACAAATCATTACTGTTTAGTTGTCACAGGAACAATTTCCTGGATAGACCAATTGCAGAGACTTTGTCCTGGCACGCTTGGCTTGATCCATGCGTCCATATCACAGTCGCTATCTCCTTCTTCAGAATCGGAAACAGCATTGACAGTCTCGAAGCTCACCCCGCTCGGTGTGATGGTTATCGGCCCTCTGAACTTGGGCATACCTAAAGAGGATGCTGATGACGAAGGATGATATCCAAGCCCGAACCTGTCATTCTTCACGGGAATATCCAACACCTGACCCCAGCCCTTGGTCTCGCCTGCCTGCACTAGAGCCTGAGCCTCTTTGTACGAGGACACTGCCACATCTGATACTTTACTTGGCACCAGAGCTTTGTCTTTGACTTTTAGCCCTTCAAATGCCTGATAGGGTGTCTCGTGGATTTCACCGTCTATTGCACCCCAAAATTTGACTAACATTTATTTACCTAGCTTGTGTTTCATTTCATTCACACTAGCATTATCATTTGCATTTCATTGACATGTGTGCAGGAGATCAAGAGGTATGATTACCAATCAAGAGCTATAGAAGAGTTTGAAGCTAGCTAAGAAGGTTATTCAAGTATTCAAAGGTTGATACCCTTGTCAGAGAAGTTAAAAGATCCTCAGAGAGAGTGGTTGAAGCCAAGTGTGTGCCTCCTAACTTGAGAGTTGTGGAAAGACCTCAGGTGATTCTGAAGCCATGAATGTAGACTTGAAGCCTTGAGAGAGCTTATGAGATGTCTTGAAAGCCATCATGAGGCCTAGATAGGTCATTGTGCAAGATTAAGAAGCCTCAGCCATGAGTGGTGTAATTAGGGTTTAACTGGGTCAACCCTAGGTCAACTGATGATTTTGAGAGGGTTGAGACCTAATCCAGGAGCCATGTGATCATGGATTGATACATTGAGATGTTATAAGGATGATTCCAAGGTCAACTCATCATGATTGAAGAGTTTGAGAAGTTTCAAGCTAGGGTTTCTAAGGCTTGACAGTATAAAATCCCCTAGTTTGACCCCTATCTTCAAGGAATTTTAGCTCAAGATGTGATTGTCATCTCATCTTACCACCAACATGAATGTTGTAGAGCATGGTCTTAGCTTTAATTTTAGTACTAGAAGTCCTTGATAGGATTTGTAGAGCTCAAGTTATGACTTTGACAAGTTACAGGTCATCTGAGGTATGTGAATCTGGGGCCTTGAAAGTTACCCAACTTGCATCAAACCTTTGCCCTAGAAGGATGCTTCCTATGAACTTTTGGTCAACATGAATGTTGTCCCTTATATTCTTAGCTTTCTATAGAGTACTAGAAGTCCTTGATAGGATTTGTGGAACTCAAGTTATGGCTTTGACAAGTCAAGGGCATTTTTGTCATTTGGAGATTACAGGTCATTTCAACCATAAAGTCATAACTCCCATTTCCAAGCTTCAAATGGAAAAATGTTCAACATCAAACTTGTTCAAAATGATGTTTTAAGGCTAGTAAGGAGGTCATGAGATGATGGAAATGCTTGTAGCTCAAAGTTGCAAAAATGACCTAAAATAAGGGTATAAGTTAAATGAATCAAAGTTGGAAATTGATATTTTCAACCTACACATCCAAACTATGGCATGTAATATATCATTTTGACTCTAGAAAACATTTTAAGAACATTGGTTTAGCCACATTTTTGAGTTGAGATTCAATTTGTGGACTTGCTTTGAAAAGTGGTTACTTGCATATTAAGTAACATGTGCAAAACATAGAATCAAGGCATGAGCAAGGCCCTTGGCAAGCTAAACCCTTCCAAAATGTCACTAGGGGAGAAATTGAAAGTGAATGAGATGAATTCCAAGCTGTTTGCAAGAATGGTGCATATCATGATATGTGATTGAAAATCTCATGACATGAGAAGTGGAAACTCTCATTAGAAGGATCTAGAGGGTTCTAGATCATCCAAACGTCATTTATATATTCAGTAGAGTTGATCCAATACAAAGGTTGGTGATGATTGAAGGAGAGAGCATAGATTGAAATTGAATTTCCATAACTTGCAAGTGCATTCGGTTTCATCAAATTCCTCACTTTCCATCCATTTTCTTGATTGAAACTTCTTCCATGAATGTCAAGGAGTGATTTCAGATCATTATCAAGAAGAATTCGTGGCTGAATAGTGTATGAGCAAGTGAATTTTTCCACCTGCAACTCACCATCGGATTTCAAGATTCAAGCACTTTCAACCGGTTCTTTTGCATACAGAAGCAAGGAGAGGGTTCATTGATCGTGTCTGAAAGATTGGAGAGCTTGAATTGGAGGTTTAGTGCATCTGTTCATCCAAGATTTTCAGGTTGGTAACTTTCTTCCTCTAGCATGATTTAGGTAGAATCAGGTTGAATTAAGGTGTTAGAGTCATTGTAGAATGGTGTAGGATGGATTTCAGATAGTTAATTTATGTATTAGAGACAAAATAGGTGCATTACCATTTTCGGTTGAGAATGGGATATGGTGAATCTTGAGGATTTAGGTTGAATAAAGGGTATGGTTGAACTCGTGACAAGATTTGGGACAAGATTCATGTTTTGACCTCTTGGAATGGAGGCCTGTAGAGAGAACTAGGGTTGGGGAAGATGATCGGAGATCCACCAGTGGTGGCCGGAGCTGTGCGCGAGTTGCAGAGGTTTGAAAATGTAGGAGATGATGTTAGCACCATTGGATGATGGTTGGACTTTGACTAGAAGCTTGATCCAATGGCCACGTTTTAAAGTTCAGTTTGTGAAGGACCTAATTAACGAAACGCATCGTTTCATTTATTTGTGGTGCTGGGCTTAGTGAACTAAGTGATATTCACACCCCCATGATGGCCCAACCCATTGTTTAAACTGATTCTGATTACTATCCACACCGCGCGTGTCATTATTTTAATTTGATTTTTTTTTAATTTTCATTTTATCCATGGTTCTTGAAAAATTCATATAAAATTGAAAATTAATCCAATTAATCCCATTCTTTTTGGATTTTACTCATGATTGAGTCTAGTATTTTGTAGAGAAAAAATATTTTCATTTCATGCATTTTCTGATTTAATGGTAATTTTACATTTTAATTGCTATTAAAATTATTATGTTTGATGCACAATTTTGTGGAATTTAGTGTGATCACTTGGTGATGATTTTGAGCCTAATTTTTTGTGTGTGATTAGGTTAGACATGTATGCTCCCATAATAGTTTTCTCACATTTTTGTGATGAAAATAGGTGTGCTTTCTAGATTTAGATTAAGGTGCTTCCTTTTAGGGTTTAGGTTTGATACCTTGTAATGTAGGATTTAGTTCTAGGTCTAATTTGATGGTTTGATCTCTGAAATTAATGTGGTAGAGTCATGATTGACCTAGGTTCCCATAGATGTTTTTGTAGGATTTTACAATTGGTTTTAGTATTTTAGTTAGGACTAACTTTAGTACTAGGTTTTAGGTGATCCTAACTTACTAATTCAACTAGTTTAACTTATTTAGCTCCCTTAGATTAGGGTTTGTGCTTGGTTTGCCTTTGGTTGAGATTGAAGACAAGTTGAAGACAAGGTGAGGATGCTTGAAGTTGCTTGGAGCTTTTGGATTTGCTTGTGCCTGAAGGTGTAGATGAAGATTTAGGGAATAGGAGACCTAGGGAGAGCCTTATAGTTAGAATGATTTCTTTCACAAATATGGAAAGCATCTTGTGCTTCCATTCCTCCCAATGACTAAAAGTCCTTCTCAGATATTCCCATCCCTCCTTTGGAAGGATGAGTGGATTTATCTGGGAAGTATAACTTTGAGGGAACCAGTCTCTCATAATGATGAACCCTTACAGGCTTCCTTTGGTTGTCAGTAAGTTGTTTATCATTTCCATTCATCCTGTTCAATCAATGGTCTTCTGGTTTGAGTATCTTGAAAGATGTTGGACTTGAGTTTGAAGATGAGGACTTCATTGAAGAGTGTGGAAGAGGATGATTCCTTGAGCATTGCCATTGCAGCTGAAGCTTGTAGGAGAAGAAGACCCAATGGATACTGAGTGAAGAGCTGAGGCTCAGAGAATTGAAGGATGAATTTGACACTTCCATGTGATTGAAGAGTACTCTGAGAAGCTGAAGCTTGTAGGAGAAGAAGACCAAGTTGATACTGGTGAAGCAAAGAGAGCTGAAGCTTGAAGACTAAGTTGATACTTATGAAGAGGATTCAATTGAGATTGAGTGTAAAGCTGAAGCTGAGGAACAAAACGATAAGTTGACACGCGTACATTGATACATTGAGAGCCTGAAGGAATAAAGTTGATACTTGTAGCTAAGAGTGAAGTTTGAAGGCAGAATTGACTGAAGAGCTGAAGCTTGGAGAAGAGAGATTAAGTTGATACTCATGTTTGATGGATTGAAACCTTGGAGAAGCAAGTTGATGCTTGTCATGAAAGAGGATAGTCCTGAAGAGCTGTTGAAGTCTGAAGACTGAATTGCTGTCAGAAGAGCTGAAGCTTGGAAAAGGGAAAGAGGGGTTGATCTGCTTTGTTCCTTGTCTGTTTTCTTTTCTGTGCTGATGTGCCTTGTTTGATTTGCTTGATTCATTAGAATAAGTCCATGATTAGACTTACTTTAATCTAGGAGCATGATTGCACTAGAGGTTGAGCTGCTCCCTCTGCTTGTATTGTTACTGTATGGCTTTGCTTGCGGGTATTCGGTAGATCCCTGCTCCCTTGCCCATGTGGTTTGTGTTTGCTTGACAGCATTTTATTTTCTTCTGTATGATTGCAGTTTATCTTATTTTGCTTGATAGCATGTTACTCTTTCTGTATGATTACAGTTACTCATATCTGGCTTGAGGTTGAGATGAGCTTGTGGAGGCTATTGCCCCACACACATTTCCTCCCTCACTTGCATTGCATGCATTTTACTGTATTATTGTTTACTGTTTAAGCTGATGCTTTATCTGTTTCTGTTTATCATTGATATGATCCCTTAGGACTCTCACTCTCTTTGATAAGGAAGTGATGATAGAACTTTAGGTTGAAACCTATGCATGATAACTTCTAGGAGTTCCCTGTTTCAAACCTCAACCATAGGATGAATCCTTGGCATGACAACAGTAGGACTTGATAGTCTCCTTTTAGTGGAACCCTTCTCTTCTCATCCCAAAACAGCTTAAGATACAGTAATCATGAATGATTTCTTTCGTACGTTACGAGCCTTAAGCTATCTGAGAAAGGATTGTTGGAGAGATTCTTTTCAACAGTCTGGATGTTTAGTATGGCACCCTTTGGGTGACATACGACACATTCACTCTCACGTCATAGTCTCTAGTGCGATTGAAATTGCAAACACAATAAAAAACACTTCTTCCGTAAAAGATAGAAAACAAACTTCAAACCTTTTTGCCCTGTGGGCCCATAAGTCAAAGGAAAGCTTTTCTGAAGAAAAGAGTGTCGTTAAACTTCAGCGCCAACGCAAACAGGCTTCATCCCTAACTGCTGGAACTGTTGTTTAACCCTACTCGATAAAACAGATGACTCTGAATCCCCGTAATCCGTGTTATCCCGAACTACGTAAGCTCTGATCTCTCATACCTGTTGAGAGTACGTAGGCACACTATTGATGTATTGGCGAGCCAGCTTCCCCATAATCGGTTGTAGGTCGAACTACGTTGACTCTGATTTCTCATTCTCGGATGAGAATACATAGGCATAAAGCGCGACGCTTTGCCGAGTCATTTCTTTTCTTTTTCAAGCCAGCCTTGATAGGTAGATAGATAAACCAACTCGTCCAGTAAACACAACAAGCGTGGATCCCGTCGAGTACGACGGACGTGAGGGGTGCTAATACCTTCCCCTTACGTAACCGACTCCCGAACCCAGACAATGGTTGCGATGACCTTGTCTTATACCTATTCGTAAGGTTTTTCCGATCGTTTCCTTTCCCGTTCTGAGGGATAAATAACTAAAGGTGGCGACTCTTCTGTTCTGCCAGCACCTTATTTTCACGAAAGCGACACCGTCGACCTCCACGTATCTGAATGAAGACAGATGGCTAACCAGAATATCTTCTTCTCCGCGAACGGTGACGACACTATCCCCCACCATATACTTCAATTTTTGGTGCAACATGGATGTGACTGCCCCAGCAACATGAATCCATGGGCGTCCAAGGAGACAACTATATGTCGGCTGGATGTCCATTATATAGAATTCAATTTCAAAAATTCCAGGCCCCACCTGCAATGGTAATGTTATTGATCTGAAAACTGACCTCCGCGTACCATCAAATGCCCTGACCACCAAGTCACTGGGTGTGCAGAGAATCCCCTTGACATCCAACTTCCTCATGGCTTTCTTCGGAAGCACATTCAAGGAAGACCCTATATCCACCAACACATGGGACATGACCGTGCCCCTGCATTCAACTGAGACGTGCAGCGCCATATTATGCTCTCTCCCCCTCGGGGTCAAATCAAAATCCGTAAATCCCAAACTGTGCCCTGCATTAACATGCGTCATCACCCCTTCTAATTAATTAACTGAAACGTCTTGAGGAACGAATGACGTATCTAGGATCTTCAGCAAAGCGTTCCAATGGGCCTCGGAATATAATAGCAGTGACAAGATCGAGATCTTTGACGGCGTTTGCTGGAGGTGCTCCACAATTTTGAAATCACTTTTACGGATGAGCCTCATAAACTTTTCCACATCCTTAAGCAATGTTTCCTTCTCCTTTATCTGCGAGGGGCCGCTCTCGTCTACCTTGGCTTTCCCTTTTGCCAATCTTTCTGCTTCTACCTCAGGCGATGTGAAGATTCTTCCGCTTCTAGTCATACTTCTTGTTCCGGCAACGTTATCTACAACCCCAGCTGGTTGTTTATTGACTTCAATTTTCTCACCATCACAATACACCTCCAACCCGTAAGTCCACGGCACTGCTTTAGTGTTCTCGAAAGGAATCGGTCCTGCTTTAGTAATAGTGATTGTCGGCCGCCTGGCGGGCGCCGTTATTGTTATTGTTTTCCTTGGAATTGTCACTGTAGCAACATCGTTCGGCTCATCACACAATGCCTCTATAGGCTTTTCAACAGCGGTTCTATCAAACTGCAATGTTCCTTCACCCATCATAGCCTGAATGCCTTGCCTCAGCTCACTACAACCCTCGGGCTGTATCCCATAATCCAAGCAAAATTCGTCACACCCCGGGAATACACCCCCCTTTAACAACCTGCTTTTGATCTCACCCAACGGTGTCTTCAGCTCATTGACATCCGTCACTAGATTCAAATTCTCCTCGGTCAGGATGGCGTTTGCCCCGTGATTGGGCATAGGCTGTTGTACTATATTTGGACCCGCCTGCCCAAAGTTAATAGCTTTGCTGTCCAACAAGTCTTGGACTTTATGTTTAAACACATGACAGCCTTCAATATCATGTCCGGGCGCCCCAGAGTGGAAATCACAGTGCTTACCAGCATCGTAGCCAAACGGAGGAGTGCCCGTTAACGGTGCCATGGTCCTTTTCTCGACCAACTTTAACCCTAGCAGTGTTTGAAGCAGTTCGGCGTACGTTGAAGGAGGCGTTTCAAATACTCGCCTTGGCTTGCCCTCTAGCATTCTGCGTTGGGTGGGGTGTTGCCTTTGTTGTTGCTGCTGTTGCGGCTGCTGTTGATGTTGTTGTTATGGAAAAGGGATGGTAACACTAGAGACCTGTTGATGCTGAGCATACTGACTTCGTCCTCTGCCCCGGCCTCTGCCACCAAACACGGCACTAGAATCACCTTGCCGTCTACCACCAAATGCTTTTCTGTTACCTCTTGCGGGGGTAGACTCACCTGCGTGGAATCTTCCAACCTTAATACCGTCTTCGACCATCTCACCCATAAGAATCAAATCTGAAAAACTGCTCAACGAAACATTAAACAATTTTTCGTAATATATCTCGGTGAATGTCCCAATGAACATACTATTCATTTCTCTTTCAGCCAACGGAGGATGTACTCTTGCTGCCATATCGCGCCACCTCTGTGCATACTCTTTAAAGCTTTCCCTGCTCTTCTGCGACAAACCTTGCAATTGAACTCGGTTCGGTGCCAGATCACTGTTATACTTATAATGCAGGACGAAAGCATCCGCCAATTGCTTCCAGATTTTGATTTAAGCGGGTTCCAACTCCATGTACCACTCGAGTGACGGTCCTGATAGGCTGTCTTGAAAGAAATGCATAAGCATCCTTTCGTCATTCGAATACGCAGACATCCTTCTGTAATAAGCACGGACATGCACCTTAGGGAAAGTGTCCCCCTTATATTTGTCGAACGTGGGAGCTTTGAATTTCAACGGTACTCTCAGCCCAGGCACCAAGCCCATAGTAGTCATGTCTAATCCGGTAGAATTCTGATTAGCCATACTCTTCACCTGTTCTTCAAGAATTTTAATCCTCTGAGTATTGTCAACGGGTCCCTCGAATCCCATGCTGTTGCACCCCAAAATTTGCCCAACATTTCTTTACCTAGCTTGTGTTTCATTTCATTCACATTAGCATTATCATTTGCATTTCATTGACATGTATGCAGGATATCAAGAGGTATGATTACCAATTAAGAGCTATACAAGAGTTTGAAGCTAGCTCAGAAGGTTATTCAAGTGTCCAAGGGTTGATATCCTTGTCAGAGAAGTTAAAAGATCCCCAGAGAGAGTGGTTGAAACCAAGAGTGTGTGCCTCCTAACTTGAGAGTTATGGGAGCTCCTCAGATGATTCTGAAGCCAGGAATGTGGACTTGAAGCCTTGAGGGGGCTTATGAGATGTCTTGAAAGCCATCGTGAGGCCTAGACAGGTCATTATGCAAGTTTAAGAAGACTCACCCATGAGTGGTGCAGTTAGGGTTTGACTGGGTCAACCCTAGGTCAACTGATGATTTGGAGAAGGTTGAGACCTAGTCCAAGAGCCATGTGATCATGGATTGATGCATTGAGATGCTATAAGGATGATTCCAAGGTCAACTCATCATGATTGAAGAGCTTGAGAAGTTTCAAGCTAGGGTTTCTAAGGCTTGACAGTGTAAAATCCCCTAGTTTGACCCCTATCTTCAAGGCAGTTTAGCCCAAGATGTGATAGTCATCTCATCTTTCCCCCAACATGAATGTTGTAGAGCTTGTTCTTAGATTTGATTTGAGTACTAGAAGTCCTTGATAGGATTTGTAGAACTCAAGTTGTGACTTTGACAAGTTACAGGTCATCTGAGGTATGTGAATCTGGGGGCTTGAAAGTTACCCAACTTGCATCAAACGTTTTCCCTAGAAGGATGATTCCTATGAACTTTTGGTCAACATAAATGTTGTTCCTTATCTTCTTAGCTTTCTAGAGAGTATTAGAAGTCCTTGATAGGATTTGTGGAACTCAAGTTAGGGCTTTGACAAGTCAAGGGCATTTTGGTCATTTGGAGATTACAGGTCATTTCAAGTATAAAGCCATAACTCCTATTTTCAAGCTTCAAATGGAAAAATGTTCAACATCAAACTTGTTCAAAATGATGTTTTAAGGCTATTAAGGAGTTCATGAGATGTTGGAAAGTCTTGTAGCTCAAAGTTGCAAAAATGACCTAAAATAAGGGTATAAGTTAAATGAACCAAAGTTGGAAATTGATATTTTCAATCTACACATCCAAACCATGGCATATAATATATCATTTTGAATCTAGAAAACATTTTAAGAACATTGGTTTAGCCACATTTTTGAGTTGATATTCAATTTGTGGACTTGCTTTGAAAAGTGATTACTTGCATATTAAGTAACATGTGCAAAACATATAATCAAGGCATGAGCAAGGAACTTTGCAAGCTAAACACTTTAAAAATGTCACTAGGGGAGAAATTGAAAGAGAATGAGATTGGTTTCATGCTGCAAAACAGAATTATGCATGGCATGGTATGTGATTGAAAACCTCATGACATGAGAAGTGGAAACTCTCATTAGAAGGATCTAGAGGGTTCTAGATCATCCAAACCTCATCTATATATTGAGTAGAGATGATCCAATGCAAAGGTTGGTGATGATTGAAGGAGAGAGCATATATTGAGATTGAATTTCCATAGCTTGCAATTGAATTCTGTTTCACCAAATTCCTCACTTTCCATCCATTTTCTTGATTGAAACTTCTTCCATGGATGTCAAGGAGTGATTCCAGATCATTATCAAGAAGAATTCGTGGCTGAATAGTGTATGAGCAAGTGAATTTTTCCACCTGCAACTCACCATCGGGTTTCAAGATTTAGGAGCTTTCAACCGGTTCTTTTGCATACAGAAGCAAGGAGAGGGTTCATTGATCGTGTCTGAAAGATTGTGGAACTTGAATTGGAGGTTTAGTGCATCTGTTCATCCAAGATTTTCAAGTTGGTAACTTTCTTCCTCTAGCATGATTTAGGTAGAATCAAGTTTAATTAAGGTGTTAGATGCATTGTAGAACGGTGTATGATGGATTTCAGATAGTTAATTTGAGAATTAGTGACAGAATAGGTGCATTACCATTTTCGGTTGAGATTTGGATATGGTGAATCTTGAGGATTTAGGTTGAATAAAGGGTATGGTTGAACTCGTGACAAGATTTGGGACAAGATTCATGTTTTGACCTCTTGGAATGGAGGCCTGTAGAGAGAATTAGGGTTGAGGAAGGTGACCGGAGCACCACCGGTGGTGGCCGGAGCTGGGCGCGAAGTTGCAGAGGTTTGAAATGTAGGAGATGACTCTGGGACCATCAGATCTTGGTTGGACCTTTGACTAGAAGCTCATCCAACGGCCTTGTTTCAATTTGAAGTTGTGAGAGAGTCTGAGTAAGTGAAACGATGCATTTCACTTACTAGTTGGTTTTGGGCTTAGTGGAATAGTTGCTATCCACACCCCCCAGCGAGCCCAATTGTCATAATGAACTGATTCTGGTTACTATCCACACCGTGCCTTTATTCTTTTATTTGGATTTTCTTTATTTTTTTCATTTTATTCATGGTTCTTGGAAAAATCATATAAAATTGAAAATTAATCCAATTAACCCAATTCTTTTTGCATTTTACTCATGATTGAGTCTAGTATTTTTAGAGAAAAAATATTTTCATTTCATGTATTTTCTGATTTAATGGGAATTTTACATTTTGAATTGATATTAAAATGGTTATGTTTGATGCATATTTTTGTGGAATGTTTTGTGATCATGTGGTGATGATTTTGATCCTAATCTTTTGTGTGTGATTAGGTTAGACATGTATGTTCCCATAGTATTTTTCTCACATTTTTGTGATGAAAATAGGTGTGCTTTATAGATTGATATTTAGGTGCTTCCTTTTAGGGTTTAGGTTTGGTACCTCATAATGTAGAATTTATTTCTAGGTCTAAATTGGTGATTGGATCTCTGAAATTAATATGGTAGAGTCATGATTAACCTAGGTTCCCTTAGGAATTTTTGTAGAAATTAATAAGATAGTTTTCTATTTTTGATTGATTTTAGTTTAGGTGCTAGTTTTAGGTGATCCTAATCTACTAATTCAACTAGATTAACTTCTTTAGTTCCCTTAGACTGGGGTTTTTGTTTTGTTTGCCTTTGGTTGAGATTGAAGACAAGTTGAAGACAAGGTGAGGATGCTTGAAGTTGCTTGAAGTTGCTTGGAGCTTTGGAGTTGTTGGTGCCTGAAGGTGTCTGATCAAGATTTAGGAGGTAGGAGCCATAGGGAGAGCCTTATAACTAGAATGACTTCTTTCACAAATATGGAAAGCATCTTGTGCTTCCATTCCTCCCCATGACTAAAAGTCCTTCTCAGATATTCACATCCCTCCTTTGGAGGGATGAGTGGCTTTACCTGGGAAGTAGAACTTTGAGGGAACCAGTCTCTCATAATGATGAACCCTTACAGGCTTCCTTTGGTTGTCAGTAAGCTGTTTATCATTTCCACTCATTCTGTTAAATCAATCGTCTTCTGGTTTGAGTATCTTGAAAGATGTTAGACATGAGTTTGAAGATGAGGACTTCATTGAAGAGTGTGGAAGAGGATGATTCCTTGAGCATTGCCATTGCAGCTGAAGCTTGAAGAGCAAGAAGAACAAGTTGACACTTGAAGATCCAATAGAGAATGAGTGAAGAGCTGAGGCTTAAAGAATTGAAGGACGAAGTTGACACTTCCAGGTGATTGAAGACTGCTCTGAGAAGCTGAAGCTTGCAGGAGAAGAAGACCAAGTTGACACTGGTAAAGCAAAGAGAGCTGAAGCTTGAAGACTAAGTTGATACTTATAAGGAGGATTCAATTGAGATTGAGTGCAGAGCTGAGGCTTGAGGAATAAAGGATAAGTTGACACTTACATTGATGCTTGGAGAGCCTGAAGGAGTCAAGTTGACACTTGTAGTTAGGAGTGAAGCCTGAAGGTGGAATTGACTGAAGAGCTGAGGCTTGAAGGAGAGAGAATAAGTTGATACTTATGGTTGATGTGTTAGAACCTTGGAGGAGCAAGTTGATACTTGTCATTGAGGATGATAGCCTTGAAGGGTGATTGAAGTCTGAAGACTGAACTGCCGTCAGAAGATTGCTTTGCTGTGAAGTCGAGGGAGTTGTTGATCTGCTTTCTTGTCTGTTTTCTTTTCTGTGCTGATGTGCCTTGTTTGATTTGCTTGATGCATTAGAATAAGTCCATGTTTAGACTGATGTAATCTAGGAGCATGATTGCACTAGAGGTTGAGTTGCTCCCTCTGCTTGTATTGTTACTGTATGGCTTTGCTTGCGGGTATTCGGTATAGCCCAGCTCCCTTGCCCATGTGGTTTATTTTGCTTGATAGCATGTTATGTCTTCTGTATGATTGCAGTTGTTACTCATTATCTTGCTTGATGGCATGTTATTCTTTCTGTATGATTGCAGTTATTCATATCTGGCTTGAGGTTGAGATGAGCTTGTGGAGGCTGCTGCCCCACACATATTTCCTCCCTCACTTGCATTGCATGCATTTTGCAGTCGTTTACTGTTTGCTGTTTAAGCTGATGCTTTATCTGTTTATCATTGACATGATCCCTTAGGACTCTCACTCCCTTTGATAAGGAAGTGATGATTAGAACTTTAGGTTGAAACTTATGCATGATAACTTCTAGGAGTTTCCTGTTTCAAACTTCAACCATAGGATGAATCCTTGGCATGACAACATTAGGACTTGATAGTCTCCCCGTAGTTGAGCCTCTCTCTTCTCATCTCAAACAGCTTAAGATACAGTAATCATGAATGACTTCTTTCGTACGCTACGAGCCTTAAGCTATCTGAGAAAGGATTGTTGGAGAGCTTCTCTTCAACAGTCTGGATGTTTAGTATGGTACCCTTTGGGTGACATGCGACGCATTCACTCTCAGGTCATAGTCTCTAGTGCGATTGAAATTGCAAATACAATAAAAAACACTTCTTCCGTAAAAGACAGAAAACAAACTTCAAACCTTTTTGCCCCGTGGGCCCATAATTCAAAGGAAAGCTTTTCTGAAGAAAAGAGTGTCGTTAACTCCTAGTTCTACTGCAAACAGGCTTTGTCCCTAACTGCTGGAACTATTTGTTAACCCTACTCGATAAAACAGATGAATCTGAATCCCCATAATCCGTATTATCCCGAACTACGTAAGCTCTGATCTCTCATGCCTGTTGAGAGTACGTAGGCACAATACTGACGTATTGGCGAGCCACCTTCCCCGTAACCCGTAGTAGGTCGAACTACGTTGACTCTGATTTCTCATTCTCTGATGAGAATACGTAGGCATAAAGCGCGATGCTTTGCCGAGTCATTTTCTTTTCTTTTTCAGACCAGCCTTGATAGGTAGGTAGATAAACCAACTCATCCAGTAAACACAACAAGCGTGGATCCCGTCGAGTACGACGGACGTGAGGGGTGCTAATACCTTCCCCTTGCGTAACCGACTCCCGAACCCAGACAACGGTTGTGACGACCTTGTCTTATACCTTTTTCGTCAGGTTTTTCCGATTGTTTCCTTTCCCGTTCCGAGGGATAAATAACGAAAGGTGGCGACTCTTCTGTTCTGTCGGCACCTTATTTTCGCGGAAGCGACAGCTGGCGACTCTGCTGGGGACTTGATAGTTTCCTGGGATCTAGCGTCCCGAATGCGAGTCAGTTTGGGGATCCGACGTCCCCTGCGAGAGTCAATCCTAGCGCTTGTATGATTACTTATTGGGTTGTGTTTATTTATCGCACTTTATTTCCCGCACTTTATTTTCAGTATGATATGATTATCTGTGCTGTTGTGGGAGGGGCATTCTGATGAGTGAGAAGCCAGACCCAGGCTTGAGTGAACTTAGCATTAGTTGTGGAAATTAGTGGGCGCGTGCTTGCTTGGTAGGCACTAGTGTCTCATGAAATCCACGCTCAGACGAGGTTCTCCCGGTTGACTTCTTTTTCAACCCTTTGGGTTGAGGGGGTTGTTGGTTTGGGGAATTGTCGACTCTAGGGACCGATCATTTGGGATTCAGCTGAGTGAGGCCGCTTCATGAGTTGGTGATGCCACACCTTCTGGGTATCGTATCACCCCTCTTGAATGTCTGTGACGCTGATGATCACATAGGATGCCGAACTTGTGTCAGTTTAGGTCCATACCTGTGAGCAGGGTTGGGTTTGTTGCAGGAAACCCTAACTTTCAGATTACCTGGTTTTCTTGACAGTGAATCAGTTTTGGTTGGGATCAGAGGATCTCATCATCAGATGTGTATTTGTTCTTGACAGAACAGGTTTTTGGTTGGGATCAGAGGATCTCATCAGCAGATATGTTTGTTGTTCTTGACAGAGCAGGTTTATGATTGGGATCTGAGGATCTCATCTGCAGATGCATGTTTGTTCTTGACAGAGCAGAGTTCTGGTCCTGTATCAGTGGTCCTTATTATCAGATGTTTGTTCTTGACAGAGCATAATTTTGGTCTTGTATCAGAGGTCCTTATTATCAAATGTTTGTTCTTGACAGAGCAGAGTTCTGGTCCTGTATCAGAGGTCCTTATTATCAGATGTTTGTTCTTGACAAAGCAGAATTTTAGTCCTGTATCAGAGGTCCTTATTATCAGATGTTTGTTCTTGATAGAGCAGAGTTCTGGTCCTGTATCAGAGGTCCTTATTATCAGATGTTTGTTCTTGATAGAGCAGAGTTTTGGTCCTGTATCAGAGGTCCTTTATCAGATGTGTGTTCTTGACAGAGCAGAGTTTTGGTCCTGCATCAGAGGTCCTTATTATCAGACGTTCGTTCTTGACAGAGCAGATTTATGGTCCTATGTGTGTGTGTTCTTGACAGAATAGATTTGTGGTCCGATACCAGGGTTTTCTTCTTATCAGAGATAGTGGTTGTTCTTGATAGAGCAGGATTATGGTTTTGTTGATACAGAATCTCAACAACACAGTTGCCTTGATCTCCTGCTGCATGATTGCATTTTACATTGCTTTTCATACTCGTTTGTATTTCATTAACGGTGTCTGTGTTGCAGGTACCGTTTTCCCCGATCCAGGATTTCTTGCCTCCTACTGTATTATTATGGGTTCTCTGAGGAAGACCGTGGCTTACAAGCTCCCTGCTCCTGATGTTATTCAGTTGACCGGTTTGATTGCTTTGGCAGATGATTCTGTGAAAGATGAGTTCAGGAAATCTTACGGCAAATTGCTCAGTTTGGTTCGTAAACCTTCTGCGTTTGAGTTGAATGGGTTGCACGCTCTGCTGCAGTTATACGATCCTCCGTTGAGATGCTTTACTTTCCAGGATTTTGTTCTTGCACCCACGCTAGAGGAATATGCTGATTTGTTAGGTGTGCTTATCAAGAGGCAGATGCCTTTTGTTCATATGGATGCTGAGCCTAATCTGGATGGTCTAGCTTCGTCACTTCACCTGGATGCCTCCGAGTTGGTATTGTCTAGTTGGAACAAGGTTCCCAGTTTCTCCTTGCAGTTCTTAGTGGGAAAGGCTCAGTAGTGCGCCAAAGACGGATGTTGGGTCGTGTTCAATGCCATCCTCGCTCTGTGCATATATGGCATCATTCTGTTCCCCAATATTCTCGATTTTGTAGACTTCAACGCCTTTCGCATCTTTGCTTCAGGGAATCTAGTCCCTACCTTGATAGGAGATGTCTACCATTCCATCCACTACAAAAATGAGAACAGAAGGGGCAAGAATGTCTCTTGTTGTGTGCCATTGCTTTATAAATGGCTTGATAGTCATTTACCCAAGAGGGGTCCCTTTGTTTCGTCTGCACCCACAGCTGAGTGGTCCTAGTGCTTGATGAGTCTATCAGCGGAGGATATTGACTGGTTTGACAGAGATAGGTTGGGTACCGAGATTATCTTCAGCTGCAGCAGGTTTCCAAACGTGCCTTTGATAGGTAGGAAGGGCTGTATAAACTATAATCCGTCTTTGCTGGTCCGACAGTTTGCTTACGCTTTGAGAACTCCGCCGAAGGATGAAGAGGTGCAGGAATCTCTGTACCTCACTGGTCCTCTAGAGGGGGATCTGTTATCTAAGCTTCAGCGCGCTTGGAATGGTATCAGTAGGAGGGGAAAACCATTGCTGGGGAGAAGCAATAGTCAAGCCTACCCTCCGTATGTGGCGTGGATCAGAGCCAGGGCAGATGCTATAGGGATGTCGTTTCTTCCTGCCAAGCCAGAAAGCCCTCCAGTGATTGAAGAGCCTACCACCGCGCCCGTTCAGCAACATAATCAGGTGTTAGCTGAGAGAGATGAATTGAAGGGGGCAAATGAAGAACTGGAGAAAGAATTGGTTCAACTCAGAAGCGAGAGAAACGAAGTTGTTCATTCCTTTAAGAGGCAGATAGAGCTGGTGAACCAGCTGGGGACAGATTTGACTAAGCAGATAGCTGAGCGTGAGCGTATGGGTCGAGACTTCAAATCTGTCAACGATGTACTGGCCACGAAGAAGCAGCACTTGGACGAAGCATATCAGAGGATATCCAAGTTCAACCAGCACTGGAAGGCCTCCCTAGCCAACAGGAAAGAGCGGGAGGATAAGCTGATGCAACAGATTTCCAAGCTGAAAGCCCAGGTGAAGGCTAGTGAGAAGCAGTTTGATGAAGAAACCGCTCACAGATATGCCGCAGAAGGCCAACTCAACAGAGCTCTTGCTAACCTGAAGGAGCGTAAACTGATGTTTGAATCCAAGAAGCGGAGGTTAGAAGATTGTTTCGGCGAAGGAGCATGGGAAGATTCGGTCGAAGGTCTTCAATACACCATTATGCAGAGGGAGTTACTCGTCGAAGGGTTGCTCGCTCGGCCTGATCATCCAGAAACAAGGAATTTGTTAGAAGAGTTTCGCGCCTGTGGCCGTGCTTGACTATTTGTATTCCTTTTGTTTGATCATTGTTGTATGCTAACCATCACCAGGCTTGTTGGCTGGGGTCATGCTGTTGATTCATCTTGTACTCACTGACGTTGTGTACTGCCTTGATGGGCTTTCTTCATATATATGAGATGTTATTTCCATGATTGGACTCAGACTTCTTATTATCACTGGCACTCAGGCACTAGGATCGGGGGAAATCTCCCTAACACATAGACACACGTTTGCATTTGCATGAAGCATTTGCATAACGAGCACTTTGTCGTTTTTCCTAACCATTTTGTGTTTTCAGGTTGTTTCAGGTAGTTCCAGGATTGATCAGAGACCTATTCACCGCTATCCGACCAGAGCAAATCAAACTAGGATCATGGTGCAAGTGCAAACTGATGTTCAGGAACTCTGCGAAAGAATGGATCGCTTCATGGAGCTCATGCAAGCGGTCGCCAATGGCCAGGATCAGCTCAGAACCTTGGTTCAGCCTCTGATCTCAAGGGTCGATAGCAATGGCATACTCCATGGTGGGACCGTGCCTACTCCTCCACCAGTTGAAACTCCTCAGAATGGCGTCCCCGTGACCGGGGGGAACGGCAGTGCCAACGACAATGTGATAGCTAACATGGGACTCAACGGCAATACGGCGGGCGTCGATAATGGAAACTTCGAAGCTAATGTTAATGTTGGGCAGGGCAACCGCAATGCAGGTGTTGGGAATCTGTTCGGGCCTCAGCCGTGGTTAGAAGACCGTCAAGACGATGTGTTCTCTCAGAGAGGTACTGAAGGGGAGCTGACTGCTGAAGCACGGCTAAGGTTCAAGGCACTCGAGGATAAGATGAGGAACATCGAGAACCAGAACACCCTGGGCGTTGATATGTCCAAGTTGGGACTGATTGCTGATTTCAAGGTGCCTCCCAAGTTCAAGGTACCTGACTTTGAAAAGTATAAGGGCACCACTTACCCTCGCGTCCATCTGAGATAATACTACCGGAAAATGTCAGCTCATTCCGAGGACGAGAAGTTGCTGATGCACTTCTTTCAGGACAGTCTGTCTGGACCGTCCCTCGAATGGTACATGAGTCTGAAGCCTACCAGTGTGCGCACGTGGAAAGACCTTGGTGAAGCATTTGTGCACCACTACCAATACAACAGTGACTTGGCCCCGAACCGAGTCTAACTGCATAATCTGTCGCAAAGGAACAACGAAGGATTTAAGGAATACGCCCAGCGATGGCGTGAATTGGCAGCCAGCGTTCAACCGCCGATGGTTGAACGTGAGCTTGTGCAGATGTTCCTCGCCACCCTCCCAGGGGTTTATTACGAGAAATTAGTCAGCGGTATGTCCGGAACCTTCTCAGATCTCATTATACGGGTGAGCACATTGAAAATGGGATCAAACTAGGGAAAATTCAAGGTGATTCGTCCTCAGCTGGAGGAGGAAAGAAACCTTATAGTGGCAAAAGACGAGAAGGAGAGGCGAGCGCCGTGACCAACGCTCAAAGGAAGGGTAAAGGCCCTCACCAACAGGTGGCCAACATAACTATCCCGACAGTTCAACAGCCGCAGCAGCAGCAATCAAATCAACAAGGGTACAGAAAGTATCAGAATCGGGCACCTCTGTCGAGTCGTCACCTCGAGACACCGCCCATGTCGTACGCTCAACTATTACAGATTTTGCTTCAGCTACAGTTGATCCAGAAAAGAACCTTGGCTCCTTTGACAGGGGCACCTCCGCCAGGTTATGACGCGAATGCAACTTGTGAGTTTCACTCAGGGGCACCAGACCATACAATAGAGAATTGCAAAGCCTTCAAGCATAAGGTGCAGGACATGGTGGATGCCAAGATCATCAACTTCTCAGATAATGTGCCAAACGTCACGAAGAACCCTATGCCGAATCATAGGGGAGGTGGATTAAACGCCATTATTGAAGACGAGAATTTGGATTTGTTGACTGACGTCAGAGATCTAAAGACAACACTTAGCTTCGTTAAAGCTAAGCTGATGAAAAGAGGTTTCTTCCCAGGCTGCGGAGAGCTGTGTATGGGCTGTGCGACAAGTCTTGATGGATGCGAACAGTTGATAGAGGGGATTCAAAGTCTGATGACTGAAGGGATTCTACAGTTTAGCCGGAGGGCCGAATGTGGATCGGGAGAGGTAATGCTGAAGCAAGATGATGAGGTTGCCACCATCACCATCCCTCGCCAGACGATAACTATTTCTGCACCCAGACCGCCCACAATTACTATCACCAAAGCTGGGCCAATACCGTTCGAAAGCACTAATGCCGTCCCATGGCATTACGGGGCTGAAGTCTACTGCAACAGACAGAAGTTGGAACTAGAACCGTTTGAGTCATCTGTGGAGAACCTTGCGGGAATCAGTGGTATTACTCGCAGCGGAAGAGTATTTGCACCACCTAAGGTCGTGGCGGATAAAGCGGACAGAGTTGATGCAACTGATAAAGGTAAAAGTAAAGTCGTTGAAGAGATCCCGCGTGGGGTAGACAAAGACTTACTTGTTAAAGATGCCGAAGAGTTTATGCGGTTGATTAAAAAAAGTGACTACAAGATTGTGGATCATCTCCATCAAACGCCCTCGAAGATTTCCATCCTGAATTTGTTGCTGTGTTCTGAAGCACATCGCAACGCACTGCTGAAGGTGTTGAACGCCGCATATGTACCGTAGGAAATATCGGTAAACCAGTTGGAAGAAGTTGTAGCCCACGTGAATGCTGGAAATGGGCTAGGTTTCACTGACCTATAGCTGACGCCGAAGGGGAGGAACCACAATAGTGCCCTGCACATCTCGATAGAGTGTAGAGGAACGATTATGTCTCATGTGCTGGTGGACACAGGGTCGTCGCTCAATGTTCTTCCGAAGAAGGCATTGATGAATTTGGATACTCGCTGAGTGATTTGCACACCCAATGATCTGGTTGTGAAAGCGTTCGATGGAACCAAACGCCATGTTTTCGGGGAGGTGACGTTGCCGATCCAAGTCGGGCCGGAAACATTCGATGCGGTCTTTTACATTATGGACATCATGCCTGCCTACAGCTGTCTCTTGGGTCGGCCGTGGATCCATGCTGCTGGAGCAGTGACCTCCACGTTGCACCAGAAACTCAAGTATGCTGTCGGAGGTAGCATCGTGACCGTATGTGGAGAGGAAGACATAATGGTGAGCCATTTGTCGTCCTTCAAGTATGTTGAGATGGACAGGGAAATCCACGAAACCCTATGCCAAGCGTTTGAAGCTGTTAATGTCAAGAACGTAGCTCCTGTAGTCACTGAAAATCCAGAGATGACTCTCTCTTCGTTAAAGGAAGCTCGGGCCGTTGTTCAGGCCGGATCTACCCCAGGATGGGGTCGATTTTTGGAGATACCTAACAAGCAAGACAAGTTTGGGTTGGGATATTCTCCTGGAGCTGAAGCCTCTTCTTCTAGCAGTGCGTCACGAGGTAAAGGGCCGATCCAGTTTACCAGTGGCGGAGTGATTTTTGAAAGCGTCAATGCAGTGTCTGAAGACAGCGGAGATAGCGACTGTGACCTCGACTCTTGGATCCAGCCAAGCAAGCCGGGCGGGAGCCTCAACAATTGGTCCGTCAAGGATATCATCCAGATGACAAGCGAAGAGTAATGATTTACTTTTTCCAATCATTGTACAACCCTATGTCCTACCCAGGGCATAGTGGCTTTATTGTCAGGGCCTTGTTCGATTATGTACATGCATTTTATCAATAAATCAAAAGGCGTTTTTTTCGTACTCAAATATTGTGATCTCTGTTATTCCTGTTTTATATTTGTTTTGAAAGACAATAAAATGGAAATGAGGTTTGTGCTAACCTGCATATCCTTGTTTTAAGCTTAACCCTTGTTATTGCAGGATCCACATAACAGATGACATCGACTCTGGACCTTCTATGACTCACTTCGACTTTGATTGCCCAATCTATCAAGCCGAAGAAGAGATTGATGAAGACGAAGACCTTCTTGAAGAGTTGGCCCGGTTGTTGAAACAAAAAGAGAAAGTCATTCTGCCTCATGAAGAGGAAATTAAGATCGTGAATTTGGGTTCTGAAGAACTTGTCAGGAACGTCAGGATAGGGGCCGCGTTGCAGAGTGATGTCAAGCAGAGATTGGTCGAGATGCTAAGAGAGTATAATGACGTCTTTGCTTGGTCATACGAAGATATGCCCGAACTTGAAACTGACATCGTGGTCCACCACTTGCCGCTGCGAGAAGATTGTCCTCCCGTTAAGCAGAAGCTTAGAAGGACGAGACCAGATATGGCCGTTAAGATCAAAGAAGAAGTGCAAAAACAGCTTGATGCTGGCTTCTTAACGGTCACTACTTACCCTCCGTGGGTCGCCAACATAGTGCCTGTACCGAAGAAGGGCGGTAAGGTACGAATGTGCATCGATTATCAGGATTTGAATAGGGCGAGCCCTAAAGATGATTTCCCGCTGCCTCATATTGATGTGTTGGTCAACAATACAGCTCAGTTCTCTGTGTTTTCGTTCATGGATGGCTTCTCTGGTTACAACCAGATCAAGATGGCGCCGGAGGACATGGAGAAAACTACGTTTATCACTCCTTGGGGAACATTTTGCTACAAGGTAATGCCTTTCGGTCTGAACAACGCAGGGGCCACTTACCAACGAGCAATGGTTACTTTGTTTCATGATATGATTCATCATGAGATTGAGGTCTATCTTGATGACATGATTGCGAAGTCTCAAACGGAGGAGGGACATCTGGTCAATTTGTTGAAGCTTTTTGAGAGACTTAGGAAGTTCAGGTTGAGGCTGAATCCTAACAAGTGTACTTTCGGAGTACGGTCCGGAAAGCTACTGGGGTTTATCGTGAGTGAAAGAGGCATCAAGGTTGATCCTGCGAAGATTAAAGCAATACAAGAAATGCCAGCGCCAAAAACAGAAAAAGAAGTTCGTGGTTTCCTGGGCAGAATAAACTACATTGCAAGGTTTATTTCTCAGCTCACGGCCACGTGTGAACCGATGTTCAAACTACTAAAGAAAGATCAGGCGATTATCTGGAACGAGGATTGCCAGAAGGCATTCGATAAGATAAAACAGTATCTGCAGGAACCTCCAATCTTGATACCCCCAGTGGCTGGACGACCATTAATCATGTACTTGACAGTTCTTGAGAATAGTATGGGGTGTGTTCTCGGTCAGCACGACGAGACGGGCAGAAAGGAGCATGCCATCTATTATTTGAGTAAAAAGTTCACAGACTGTGAATCTCGTTACTCGATGATGGAGAAAACGTGTTGTGCACTAGCCTGGGCTGTCAAACGTTTACGACAGTACACACTCAATCACACCACCATGCTAATTTCGAAGATGGATCTGATCAAGTACGTCTTCGAGAAGCAAGTGCTTTCGGGCAGGATTGCCAGATGGCAAATGGTGTTGACGGAATATGACATTCAGTACGTGTCCCAGAAGGCTATCAAGGGAAGCGTATTGTCTGAGTACCTTGCCGAACAGCCGATCGAGGATTATCAGTCGAAGAAATTTGAATTCCCTGATGAGGATATCATGTTTCTCAAAGCGAAAGATTTCGATGAGCCGTTGCCCGACGAGGGGCCAGATAGGAAATATCAGTGGAAATTGATATTTGACGGGGCGGTTAATTCTTATGGAAGTGGCATAGGGGCAATCATCACAACTCCCCACGGATTCCACATCCCGTTCACTGCGAGACTGACGTTTCCAGTCACCAATAATGAAGTGGAGTACGAAGCATGCATCATGGGTCTAGAAGAGGCAATTGATTTGAGAATCAAGAACCTAAACGTATATGGTGACTCAGCGCTTGTGATCAACCAGATTAAAGGGGAGTGGGAGACTCCTCAATCGAATTTGGTGCCGTACATGAACTATGCCAGAAGGCTGCTTCTGTTCTTTGATCGAGTGGAACTCCGTCATGTGCCCAGAGCAGAAAATCAGATGGTTGATGCCTTAGCCACATTGGCTTCGATGTATAAAGTCAATTTTTGGAATGAAGCTCCAAGAATTGTCCTTTCTCGTCTTGATAGACCTGCATTCGTCTTTGCAATCGAGGAAGCCGCCGACGGCAAGCCATGATTCCATGATATCCAGACCTTCCTTATGACTAAGGAGTATCCTGCGGGAGCGTCAACCCAGGATAAGAAGACTCTGAGGAGGCTATCTGGAAATTTTTATCTCAATCCTGATGGAGTTTTGTATAAAAGAAACCACGATCTCGTGCTACTGAGATATGTAGATGAGAAATAAGCGAGTATGCTCATGGAAGAAGTCCATGAAGTCACATTTGGTACGCACGCCGGCGGGCATGCTATGACAAGAAAGATCCTGAGAGCAGGATACTACTGGCTGACGATGGAGTCAGATTGCTTTAAATTCGCGAAGAGATGTCATAAATGCCAGATTTATGCTGATAAGATTCATATACCGCCGTGCCCGTTGAATGTCATGTCCTCCCCGTGGCCGTTCTCCATGTGGGGCATTGATATGATAGGTAAGATCGAGCCCACTGCATCTAACGGTCATCGCTTCATTCTAGTAGCTATCGACTACTTCACCTAGTGGGTGGAGGCAGCCTCATATGCTAATGTGACCAAGCAGGTGGTGGCTAAATTCATAAAGAGGGATATCATCTATCGTTACGGAATTCCCGAGCGGATCATTACGACAATGGTCCGAATCTGAATAACAAGATGATGAAGGAGCTGTGCCAGAGCTTCAAGATTGAACACCATAACTCATCTCCTTATCGGCCGAAGATGAATGGCGCCGTTGAAGCGGCCAATAAGAACATCAAGAAGATTGTACAGAAGATGGTTGTGACCTACAAGGATTGGCACGGGATGCTGCCATTTGCACTGCACGGTTATCGTACGACGGTACGTACGTCAACCGGGGCAACTCCTTTCTCCTTGGTGTACGGTATGGAAGTTGTCCTGCCGTTAGAAGTGGAGATCCCTTCTTTGCGAGTTTTGGTTGATGTGAAACTCGATGAGGTAGAATGGATTAAGAACCGACTGAACCAACTCAGCCTGATGGACGAGAAGAGGTTAGCATCGATTGCACATGGTCGTCTGTACCAAAGCCGAATGAAGAAAGCGTATGATAAGAAGGTGCGTCCTATAAGCTTTCAGACAGGTGATCTCGTCCTAAAGAAGATTCTTCCTCCACACTCCGATCACCGGGGCAAGTGGACTCCTAATTACGAAGGTCCGTACATCATCAGCAAGGTCTTCTCGGGAGTAGCTTTGTTGTTATCCACGATGGATGGTGAAGATTTTGCATCCCCGGTGAACGCGGACGCAATTAAAAAATACTTTGCTTAAAAAATGACCCGCTGGAAAGAAAAAGAGTATCCAGGAAAAAAGGGGCATCCCGGCGAACCATAAAAAAGGAAAAAGGTTCGGGCAAAAATTAGGGATATAAAGAAAAGAATGTACACCCGCAAAGTCGAAAACCCGGATGGGCGACTTTGGCAAAAAAGGGTATCCCGGTGAATCGAAAACCCGGAAGGGCGATTCAGGCAAAAGTTAGGGATTTGAAAAAAGCAAATGACCGCATTCCGCGTGTGGACTGTATTTGTTTAGCGGTTTGGAGGACCTGAGGGCCGTTTATCTGAATCAATCTCTTCTGAAGCTGAAGCGTCGGAGAAGTATCGAAGTCGAGTGGGTCATAGAGGGATCAACTCATGGTGTTCATCTACGCCTCGTTGCCGACATGTGTATATATTGATGTATATTTATGTTTTTATGTTTGCGCGGCTTCCTCATTCTAGGAGCTTGCATCTGTTGTAAAGCATTTTTACCCATTCAGGGGTTCGTTATCAATAAAATGTATACTATTCAGCAATTCTGTTTGTCTGTTTAGCATTTATCTGTTTTGTTTGCGAAAAAGAACGCCGATGTTTTTGACAAAATGCGCATACATAAACTTACTGGCCTAGGCCACTGATTGTTGAAACAATGAATTACTCGAACATTGTCACAAGATGATAACCTTGATAGGTCCCTTTGAGAAGGGTGTCTTGTCTGTTTGTTTGTGTTGTTACATGTATCATATACCAAACAGTGCGCCATGCGCATCCCCAAGCAGGATGATTCCTTCTTCTCCAGCAAAGTTCAGCAGTCTCTCCCCGGAGAGTCTGAACGTGAGATCGTAAGCATTGACATGTTTTTCCCCAGGCAGAGAAGATTCTCTCCCCAGTAAGATGTATCCGGAAGGAACGACATCTCCCCAGCTGAGTGCTATACTGAAGTGTGCAGCAATCGATAGTCCCAGACTGAAGTCTCCAGTGGAATTGAGATTCCCCACAGCGTCGTACTCTCCCCCGAAGTCAGAATGATTTCGTCTTCCCCAGCCAAGTTTGCAGATCCCCAAGACAACCGAGTCCTGGGAAGCAGTTCGGGCCATGATTGGTCGTCCCCAGTAGAGTGTTGAATAGCCGATGTTGTATTTCCCCACCGGAGTCGTTACCTCCAGGAAGGATTTGGCTGCGAATGCCATGCAGTCTATTTCTGCGATTGACATCGTGTTCCTCAGCAGGTCCAAGTTCTCGTAGAGCTTCGTGCCCCTGCAGCAGTCAACTAAAGTTTGCTTCCCCATGTGGAGTCCGATTGAGATTGGCGTGACTTCTTCTTCTTGACAGGATGATTCCTTCCCCCACCATAGTGGTTCTTTCTCCTTGACAGGGGGACTCCCCCTCCAGCATTTATTTTGCTGATGGGATCATAGCACTTCGCATGATTGCATAGCATTTTGCATGATTGCATAACATTTATCCTAGACGCATAGCATTTCCACCGTGTGGAACAGTGCGCCATTGCCGAAGCATATGCATACTAAACATGAGCTAGGTCGTTATCGTTCTTGTTTTGCAGGTGTTCCTCCGCAGAGTCGCTTGCTCAAGATGATTCTTGAATTCCCCAACAAAGTCGTTTGCCCAATATGATTCTTGAATTCTCCAGTGAAAGCGTTCGTTTAAGATGATTCTTAAAATCCCCAGTGAAGTCGCCAGAGAAAGCCGCTCAGGATGAGTCCTGAAATCCCCGACAGAGTGTTTGCTTGGGATGATTCTCGAAATCTCCAGCAGAGTTATGGGTTCAGGATGATTCTTGAAGTCCCCACGGAGTTATTTGTTCAATATGATTCTTGATTTCCTCAGCAGAGTTGACCTACCCAGAATGATTTCTGGATCCCCGAAGCAGAGTTACTTGATAGTTCTCCAGAATCCCCAGCGGAGGTGTGTCATCCCCAACAGGTTTCTAAGCAGCGAAGTTGAAACTTCCCCCGAAGACTTGATGATTGAAGTCCAACCGTATTGGCAAAGCAGTTCTCTCAGCTGATGCAGAGTGCCTGATGGCGGAAGTTGAATATCCCCAAGCGGTTCATGATTGAATGAGAATGCCATTCCCGACTTACTGATGAAGTCCGGCTGACGCCCGAAAATTTCTTTGAATGCCCGACGGCATGATTAACTTGATTGTTGGTCGGATGCCTTACAGCATGATCAACCATGCATCACCGGTTGTCGTGTGACCAATTCCCCACTAGTTGCCGTGCAGCTAATATTTCAGTTTCCGAAGATTTGTTCCCATCAGAGTATCGTGTACTTGTGCAGTTGGCAAATTTCCGGGTTTATTGGTATTCAACCGTCTCGCACCTTGATTGGTTGAGAGCGGTTCGCTTCTCACCCAGTCAGGTTCAAGCCGCTTGAATAGGGGCAGCTGTTGCACCCCAAAATTTGCCCATCATTTCTTTACCTAGCTTGTGTTTCATTTCATTCACATTAGCATTATCATTTGCATTTCATTGACATGTATGCAGGAGATCAAGAGGTATGATTACCAATTAAGAGCTATACAAGAGTTTGAAGCTAGCTCAGAAGGTTATTCAAGTGTCCAAGGGTTGATATCCTTGTCAGAGAAGTTAAAAGATCCCCAGAGAGAGTGGTTGAAACCAAGAGTGTGTGCCTCCTAACTTGAGAGTTATGGGAGCTCCTCAGATGATTCTAAAGCCAGGAATGTGGACTTGAAACCTTGAGGGAGCTTATGAGATGTCTTGAAAGCCATCGTGAGGCCTAGACAGGTCATTATGCAAGTTTAAGAAGACTCAGCCATGAGTGGTGCAGTTAGGGTTTGACTGGGTCAACCCTAGGTCAACTGATGATTTGGAGAAGGTTGAGACCTAGTCCAAGAGCCATGTGATCATGGATTGATGCATTGAGATGCTATAAGGATGATTCCAAGGTCAACTCATCATGATTGAAGAGCTTGAGAAGTTTCAAGCTAGGGTTTCTAAGGTTTGACAGTGTAAAATCTCCTAGTTTGACCCCTATCTTCAAGGCAGTTTAGCCCAAGATGTGATTGTCATCTCATCTTGCCCCCAACATGAATGTTGCAGAGCTTGTTCTGAGATTTGATTTTAGTACTAGAAGTCCTTGATAGGATTTGTAGAACTCAAGTTGTGACTTTGACAAGTTACAGGTCATCTGAGGTATGTGAATTTGGGGGCTTGAAAGTTACCCAACTTGCATCAAACTTTTTCCCTAGAAGGATGATTCCTATGAACTTTTGGTCAACATGAATGTTGTTCCTTATCTTCTTATATTTCTATAGAGTACTAGAAGTCCTTGATATGATTTGTGGAACTCAAGTTATGGCTTTGACAAGTCAAGGGCATTTTGGTCATTTGGAGATTACAGGTCATTTCAAGTATAAAGCCATAACTCCTATTTCCAAGCTTCAAATGGAAAAATGTTCAACATCAAACTTGTTCAAAATGATGTTTTAAGGCTATTAAGGAAGTCATGAGATGTTGGAAAGTCTTGTAGCTCAAAGTTGCAAAAATGACCTAAAATAAGGGTATAAGTTAAATGAACCAAAGTTGGAAATTGATATTTTCAATCTACACATCCAAACCATGGCATGTAATTTATCATTTTGAATCTAGAAAACATTTTAAGAACATTGGTTTAGCCACATTTTTGAGTTGAGATTCAATTTGTGGACTTGCTTTGAAAAGTGATTACTTGCATATTAAGTAACATGTGCAAAACATAGAATCAAGGCATGAGCAAGGAATTTTGCAAGCTAAACACTTTCAAAATGTCACTAGGGGAGAAATTGAAAGAGAATGAGATTGGTTTCATGCTGCAAAACAGAATTATGCATGGCATGGTATGTGATTGAAAATCTCATGACATGAGAAGTGGAAACTCTCATTAGAAGGATCTAGAGGGTTCTAGATCATCCAAACCTCATCTATATATTGAGTAGAGATGATCCAATGCAAAGGTTGGTGATGATTGAAGGAGAGAGCATAGATTGAGATTGAATTTCCATAGCTTGCAATTGAATTCTGTTTCACCAAATTCCTCACTTTCCATCGATTTTCTTGATTGAAACTTCTTCCATGGATGTCAAGGAGTGATTCCAGATCATTATCAAGAAGAATTCGTGGCTGAATAGTGTATGAGCAAGTGAATTTTTCCACCTGCAACTCACCATCGGGTTTCAAGATTTAGGAGCTTTCAACCGGTTCTTTTGCATACAGAAGCAATGAGAGGGTTCATTGATCGTGTCTGAAAGATTGTGGAGCTTGAATTGGAGGTTTAGTGCATCTGTTCATCCAAGATTTTCAGGTTGGTAACTTTCTTCCTCTAGCATGATTTAGGTAGAATCAAGTTGAATTAAGGTGTTAGATGCATTGTAGAACGGTGTAGGATGGATTTCAGATAGTTAATTTGAGAATTAGTGACAAAATAGGGGCATTACCATTTTCGGTTGAGATTTGGATATGGTGAATCTTGAGGATTTAGGTTGAATAAAGGGTATGGTTGAACTCATGACAAGATTTGGGACAAGATTCATGTTTTGACCTCTTGGAATGGAGGCCTGTAGAGAGAATTAGGGTTGAGGAAGGTGACCGGAGCACCACCGGTGGTGGCCGAAGCTGGGCGCGAAGTTGCAGAGGTTTGAAAGGTAGGAGATGACTCTGGGACCATCAGATCTTGTTACTATCCACACCGTGCCTTTATTCTTTTATTTGGATTTTCTTTATTTTTTTCATTTTATTCATGGTTCTTGGAAAAATCATATAAAATTGAAAATTAATCCAATTAACCCAATTCTTTTTGCATTTTACTCATGATTGAGTCTAGTATTTTTTAGAGAAAAAATATTTTCATTTCATGTATTTTCTGATTTAATGGGAATTTTAAATTTTGAATTGATATTAAAATGGTTATGTTTGATGCATATTTTTGTGGAATTTTGTGTGATCATGTGGGGATGATTTTGATCCTAATCTTTTGTGTGTGATTAGGTTAGACATGTATGTTCCCATAGTATTTTTCTCACATTTTTGTGATGAAAATAGGTGTGCTTTCTAGATTGATATTTAGGTGCTTCCTTTTAGGGTTTAGGTTTGGTACCTCATAATGTAGAATTTGTTTCTAGGTCTAAATTGATGATTGGATCTTTGAAATTTATATGGTAGAGTCATGATTAACCTAGGTTCCCTTTGGAAATTTTGTAGAAATTAATAAGATAGTTTTCTATTTTTGATTAATTTTAGTTTAGGTGCTAGTTTTAGGTGATCCTAATCTAATAATTCAACTAGATTAACTTCTTTAGTTCCCTTAGACTAGGGTTTTTGTTTTGTTTGCCTTTGGTTGAGATTGAAGACAAGTTGAAGACAAGGTGAGGATGCTTGAAGTTGCTTGAAGTTGCTTGGAGCTTTGGAGTTGTTGGTGCCTGAAGGTGTTTGATCAAGATTTAGGAGGTAGGAGCCATAGGGAGAGCCTTATAACTAGAATGACTTCTTTCACAAATATGGAAAGCATCTTGTGCTTCCATGCCTCCCCATGACTAAAAGTCCTTCTCAGATATTCACATCCCTCCTTTGGAGGGATGAGTGGCTTTATCTGGGAAGTAGATCTTCGAGGGAACCAGTCTCTCATAATGATGAACCCTTACAGGCTTCCTTTGGTTGTCAGTAAGCTGTGTATCATTTCCACTCATTCTGTTAAATCAATTGTCTTCTGGTTTGAGTATCTTGAAAGATGTTAGACATGAGTTTGAAGATGACGATTTCATTGAAGAGTGTGGAAGAGGATGATTCCTTGAGCATTGCCATTGCAGCTGAAGCTTGAAGAGCAAGAAGAACAAGTTGACACTTGAAGATCCAATGGAGAATGAGTGAAGAGCTGAGGCTTAAAGAATTGAAGGACGAAGTTGACACTTCCAGGTGATTGAAGACTGCTTTGAGAAGCTGAAGCTTGCAGGAGAAGAAGACCAAGTTGACACTGGTAAAGTAAAGAGAGCTGAAGCTTGAAGACTAAGTTGATACTTATAAGGAGGATTCAATTGAGATTGAGTGCAGAGCTGAGGCTTGAGGAATAAAGGATAAGTTGACACTTACATTGATGCTTGGAGAGCCTGAAGGAGTCAAGTTGACACTTGCAGTTAGGAGTGAAGCCTGAAGGTGGAATTGACTGAAGAGCTGAGGCTTGAAGGAGAGAGAATAAGTTGATACTTATGGTTGATGTGTTAGAACCTTGGAGGAGCAAGTTGATACTTGTCATTGAGGATGATAGCCTTGAAGGGTGATTGAAGTCTGAAGACTGAACTGCTGTCAGAAGATTGCTTTGCTGTGAAGTTGAGGGAGTTGTTGATCTGCTTTCTTGTCTGTTTTCTTTTCTGTGTTGATGTCCCTTGTTTGATTTGCTTGATGCATTAGAATAAGTCCATGTTTAGACTGATGTAATCTAGGAGCATGATTGCACTAGAGGTTGAGTTGCTCCCTCTGCTTGTATTGTTACTGTATGGCTTTGCTTGCGGGTATTCGGTAGAGCCCAGCTCCTTTGCCCATGTGGTTTATTTTGCTTGATAGCATGTTATGTCTTCTGTATGATTGCAGTTGTTACTCATTATCTTGCTTGATGGCATGTTATTCTTTATGTATGATTGCACTTATTCATATCTGGCTTGAGGTGGAGATGAGCTTGTGGAGGCTGCTGCCCCACACACATTTCCTCCCTCACTTGCATTGCATGCATTTTGCAGTCGTTTACTGTTTGCTGTTTAAGCTGATGCTTTATCTGTTTATCATTGACATGATCCCTTAGGACTCTCACTCCCTTTGATAAGGAAGTGATGATTATAACTTTAGGTTGAAACTTATGCATGATAACTTCTAAGAGTTCCCAGTTTTAAACTTCAACCATAGGATTAATCCTTGGCATGCCAACATTAGGACTTGATAGTCTCCCCGTAGTTGAGCCTCTCTCTTCTCATCTCAAACAGCTTAAGATACAATAATCATGAATGAATTCTTTCGTACGCTACGAGCCTTAAGTTATCTGAGAAAGGATTGTTGGAGAGCTTCTCTTCAACAGTCCGGATGTTTAGTATGGTACCCTTTGGGTGACATGCGACGCATTCACTCTCAGGTCATAGTCTCTAGTGCGATTGAAATTGCAAACACAATAAAAAACACTTCTTCCGTAAAAGACAGAAAACAAACTTCAAACCTTTTTGCCCCGTGGGCCCATAATTCAAAGGAAAGCTTTTCTGAAGAAAAGAGTGTCGTTAACTCCTAGTTCTACCGCAAACAGGCTTTGTCCTAACTGCTGGAACTATTTGTTAACCCTACTCGATAAAACAGATGAATCTGAATCCCCATAATCCGTATTATCCCGAACTACATAAGCTCTGATCTCTCATGCCTGTTGAGAGTACGTAGGCACAATACTGACGTATTGGCGAGCCACCTTCCCCGTAACCCGTAGTAGGTCGAACTACGTTGACTCTGATTTCTCATTCTCTGATGAGAATACGTAGGTATAAAGCGCGACGCTTTGCCGAGTCATTTTCATTTCTTTTTCAGACCAGCCTTGATAGGTAGGTAGATAAACCAACTCGTCCAGTAAACACAACAAGCGTGGATCCCGTCGAGTACGACGGACGTGAGGGGTGCTAATACCTTCCCCTTGCGTAACCGACTCCCGAACCCAGACAACGGTTGTGACGACCTTGTCTTATACCTTTTTCGTCAGGTTTTTCCGATCGTTTCCTTTCCCATTCTGAGGGATAAATAACGAAAGGTGGCGACTCGTTTGTTCTGCCAGCACCTTATTTTCGCGGAAGCGACACATGCCTCTTCCCGAAAAGGCGTCCTCCTGACAGTCTTCGCCCCAGTTCACGTTTTCATTTCCGTACCCGTTATAACCAGTGTTGCGACCAAACCCTTGCTGATTAGTCATGGGACCTCGTCCCCCATTACCATAACCTTGATTGACCCCGACATGCCCGAACCCAGTATTGACAGGAATCAATCCAGCACCATTTCCACCATAACCCTGGTTAGTGTTACCAAAACCGTCGTAGCCGAAACCCTGGGTGTTGAAGCCGAACTTTCTGCCCTGATTGCCGTACTCAAACCTCTGGTCATTATAGCCGAACCCATTGTTACCAAAACCATTACCACCATTGCTGTTACCACCGCCCAGATTGGCGTCTCCGAATCCAACATTGTTAACAACAGTCTCATTTCCATTCCCTGCATTACCATTGCCAGCGCCAGCGTCATTGTTTACGACCACAACAGGTGGGGTCACCACAGGAGGGACCATAGGCATAGGGGGACCATCCTCATGACAAGTTTCGACATGCATAGAGTTGTGGTCATTGTTGCCGTTCCCATTAGCCCGCGTCAGCAGCGGCTGCACCAAAGTCTGGAGATTTTCTTGGCCTTTAGCAATACTCTCCATGGCCTGCATGAACAGGTTCAACTTTTTTTGAATTTCCTGCATCTCCACTTGGACTTGATCCATGATTCTCTTGCAGTTATTTTGGGTTGAGTAGCGGTGAACTCTTTGTTCTTCAATCCTGGAAACCTGCAGATGCAGGAAATAAGATACAGATTCGAGAATACCGGTCATGCAATATGAATGCAGATGCAAACGTGTAAATATGCTACAGGTTATATTCCCCCCGATTCTAGTTTTGGAGAGAAGGCCATTACGACAATGGAGTCCCTATCCAGCAAGCAAGGAATCAGAAAACCCTCATATATAAAAAATGCCAAGAGGCTGAGTATAAGAGTACAACTGAATACAACTGAAGAGACCTCGGCCAACAAGCCTGGCGATGGTCCAAATACGAGTACAAATAACAAAGGCAAGGCAAAGATAAATCAGGCCAAATGGCATGCTCTGACGTCTTCCAATATCCTCATCGTCTCCGAGTGCCCTAGTCGGGAGATCAGCTCCTAAATCAGTAAAGCATGCCGCTTGGTAGTGGATCTCAGCTTTTTGGCATCATCCTGGTAGGTTCCTTTGCCAGAACTCTCGTCAAATCTGTACCTTTTGGAACCAGCCTTCTCTTCATAACCTCTTGGCTTCTCATCAATGTCACTTACTCTAAGCTCAGCAGCGCTCCTAAGTGATGTCTCTTCAGCAATCTTTGTGTCTTGGGCTCTAACCTGTGCCTCTAGCATGGCAATCTGCAGCTTCAGTTCGTCTTCGCGCTCCTTCCTCTTGGTAAGCGTAGTATTCCACAAGGCTTCCCACATGCTTATGCGGGCATAAGCTTTGCTTAGAATTTCCTTCTTGGAAGTAAGCACCTTGCTAACACTGTTCAAGGTTATCCCCACTTTTTCTTTCTTGTTGGTCTCTTCTGTCAGCTCTGATCCCAACCTGTTAATCAATTCAGTCTGTTCCTTCACAGTGAAGGTGGCTTCCTTCTTCTCACGACGTAACTGGAAGATCTCCTTCTCTAACTCCTCATTGGCTTTCTTCAATTCTTCGTTTTCAACCAACAATTTGTTATACTTCTCACTCCCTTCCGAAGTAGGCACCTTAATCAATGGGAGATACAAAGGCTCCACAGCAGGATAAGGCATCAAGGAAGTACTAGCTCTCTCGCGGATCCACGCCAAATAAGGATCATAAGCTCTGCTGTTGCTCTTACCGGGGAAAGCTTTCCCCCTCCTATGGATGTTAGCCCATGCATGTCTCAATCTGATCAAAATAGCCGTGTCTAATGACCCTGTGAGATACAGAGATTCCTGTATCTCCTCCTCAATAGGAGCATCCCTCAAAGCATAACGGAACTGTCGTTCCAGCAATGAAGGATTATAGTTGATACAACTTTTTCGTCTGATCAGGGGGACGTTCGGAAAGCCACTGCAACTATATATAATATTGGTACCAAGCATGTTCCGATCAAACCAAATGATCTTCTCAGCAGACAGCCCCATCAACTGGGAAGACCAATCCAAAGTATCAACAACATCAACAAAAGGTCCTGCCTTCGGAAGGTGCCCCTGAAACCACCTGTACAGGAGAGGAAGACAGCAGGAAACATTCTTGCCACGACGTTTCTCATTCTTGTAGTGAATGGAATGATAAACATCGCCCAAGAGAGTAGGAATTGGATTCTTCGAGGCAAGAATCAGGAAGGCGTCTGAGTCGACAAAGTCTGGCACATTAGGAAACAGGACAATCCCATAGATGCAGGCAGCTAGAATAGCACTGAAAGCAACCCAACATCCACTCTTCGCGCATTGTGTAGCTTTCTCAACCAGGACAGACAGGTCAAAACCATAAGCTCCGTTCAGCTTGACCAAGCCTCCCGGGAACTCAGAAGTGTCCAAACTGACAATCTCAGCAAGTGTAGCCAACTCAGGCTCAGCATCAACATGTACAAAGAGCATCTAGTCTAACACAGGAACTCCCAACATCGCAGAATACTCCTCCAAAGTGGGTGCCAGAATATAGTCTGGAAATAAGAAACATCTCAGTTGCGGCTCATAGAACTGCATCAAAGTATACACACCAGTCGTCTCAAATGCTGAAGGTCTGTACAACAGACTGTGTAATCTCCCATAAGATACTCTAAACTCAGCCCTCACACTCTCATCTGCCAGAGCAACTAAACTCAGCAAGGAACTAATATCTGGCGAATGCAACCGGTAAGCAACTGTCTTCTTCAGGGACTCCATGTCTGGCTAGAAGATATACTAGAATCAGAGGGGAATGATCACCTGCAACATAAATACATGTTAATGAAACGCAATCATGAAAATGCACATGCATATGCAAACAAGGGACCAAGTGCAATGCTGATAGACTGAGCTGCTCTGTACTGAAGCCTTGAGAACCATCCAATCTTCATCTCAAACCAACCACTCAAAAGAACCATGTAACCATATCTCACTGACAGAACCAGGTATTCTGAGGTCAAAGGTTTCCTGCAAACAGACCCACCTACCCCTTACAGGTGTGTACTTAACTCGCAGACGAGGTACGACATCCTATGCGGGTTCAACGTCACAGACTTTCAAGAGCGATGATACGATACCCAGAAGGTGTGGCATCATCATCCCTTGAAGCGGCCTCACTTAGTTGAATCCCAATTAATAGGTCCCCAGAGTCGACAATCCTCGGGTCAGACAACTTGTCGAGCCCTAAGGACCCGGCAAGAAGCATTAAAGAGAATCTCGTCCGAGCGTAAATTTCGTGGCTAGCTGGTGCGAGCTAAGCAAGCAGGCTAACCACTACTCTCTACTTCTAAGTCTATGTGTAACCTCAAGCCCAGGTCCGACTTATCTCTCAACAGATTATCCCCTTCCCACAACAGTAATAACAGTATAAGGCTGATAATAAAATGCGGAAAGTAAAGACAGAAAAGTAAATCTATACAACACCCATGACGGGAAAACAAGCGCTAGGATTGACTCGCGTAGGGGATATTCCTGTCCCCAGCAGAGTCGCCAGCTGTCGCTACTGCGAAAATCGGCGCCAGCTAAACAGAAGAGTCGCCACCGTGCGTTATTTATCCCAAAGGATGGAAAGGAAACGCTCAGAGTAAACCTAACGCAAAGATTGGAAAGGAATGGTCATCGCAACCAAATTCCTGGATTCGGGAGTCGATTACGCAAGGGGAAGGTATTAGCACCCCTCACGTCCGTCGTACTCGACGGGATCCACGCTTGTTTTCTAGTACAGATTGTTATTCTATCTATTCTAAAGGTCAAGGGTTAAAAAGGAAAAGAAAATGACTCGGCAAAGTATCGCACTTTATGCCTACGTATTCCCATCTGAAACGAGAAATCAGAGTCAATGTAGTTCGCCTACCTACGGGAAAGGAGGGGAAGGTTGCTCGCTAGGATATCACATCCTATGCCTACGTACTTTCATACAGCATGAAAGATCAGAGCAAACGTAGTTCGGGCTACGGAAGACACAAGCTTGTCTGAATGTTTTTTATCTCCTTAAGAAAGGGTTTTTCCTGATTAAGAGTCCAAGCGGACAAAAATGACGTTTTGATGTTTGTTTCCAGTCTTTTTACGCAAGAACTGTCTTTTATGGTGTTTGTAATCTCTGACGCACTAGAGACTATGATTTGAGGGTGACTACGTCGTATGTCACCCTAAGGGTAACACACTAAGCAATCAGATTACTGAAGAGTGACCCTCCAGCAACCTTTCTCAAATAGCCTAAGGCTCGTAGCGTACGACATCGATTATCTTTATTACTGTGTTTTGAATTGTTCTGAGATAGAAGAGAAAGAAGTCTACAAAACCTAGGGTTTTAAAGGGGAATCAAAACTACCCTAATGTTATCATGCATGGATTACAACCTAATGTCTGTCATATTTCTCTCTTGCATAGAGAGAAACAGAGATCCTAGGGGATAAACAACAAAAGAAACAGAATATACAGTAAACAGTAAATATGCATGAGATGCAACACAACAAACAATAGGCAAAGTGAAACAGCTTCACTTCAAACCTAAGGGGCAATCAACAAACAACAATCAATACGGCAAAAGAAAAACCCAACACCAGCTCAGACAGCAACAACAGCTCCTACAGCAAGTAGTTCAACCAGCACCAGCTCTGGCAGCTACAATTGATTAACAGCAAAAGGTTGAAAATGACAACTTCAAGCAAGATCCTATCTTCATTTTCCAATGATATTCAAGCTTTAGATAAGCTCTTATCTCCAATAATCTTCAGCTTTAGCAAGAACTGAATCCAAATAACAAACAGATTCAAACAACAGTATAACCCTAGTCTTCAACAGATATCCAGCTTTGTCAGGCACAAGCTTCCTCTTATCCAGTCTTCAATGAACTTCATCTTCAATGGGCTCCCAATATTCAATACAAACACTCACAGAAGATAATCAACTAAAAGATGAAGTTGGAATGTTAAGAGGCTTAATGATAACCCAGGGAAATCACTAAGACCTTATCATAGCAGGTGAGAGGTATCCTCAAGATTCTACCCAATCAAAGCATGCTCTACATCCCTCCTAAGGAGAGATGGAACTATTTTAGGGGACCTTATGTCATAGAATGGAATAGAGGCACAAGAAGCTCTCTATGTTTGATAGAAGAAATCAGTCTACTCTAGAGCTCTCCCTATATCTCCTATCTCCTAAGTCTTCATCAAGCAATCTTCAAGCACAAGCAACTCCAAGCTCCAAGCATCATTATTTGTCCTCAATCTTCTTCGAGGTCTTCACTAGCTCCCTCAAGCAAAACACAAGCCCCAACACCCAAAGAAGAGGCCCAAAACCCAACAAACAACAGAATATCCCAAGAGGGAAACACACCAATATCAACTAACTTGCAAAAATCAAATAAAATGGAAATACTCATCCTAAAATCCTAGACTAATTTCTAAGGGACCCTAACTATGTACCCTATACCCCATATAAACCCCAAGGCCTAAATCAAACTAAAAACCCCAAAACTATGTGTTGAAATCCACCTATGTCAAGTTGAAACCCTAATTCTAGCACACTAAAGTTCCTTATTCAAAACTAACTAAAATTATATCACAAAAATGTGATAAAATTCCAGGGGGAACCTAATTCTATATACTAACCATAGAAAAAAAACCAAGTAAAAATTCTAAGTCACATGATCACACTAAATTCAGCAAGTTGGTATATCAAAATAAAAGTAAAATAAAAGCAATTAAAAGTAAAAATAAACCACAAATAGAAAAATGAATAAAATGACATTTTTATTCTTTTAAAATTTTCTTGATGTCTTGAGGAAAATGGGGAAAAAACTCCCATGCAAAATATTAATTTTCCAATTTATTATGAATTTTCAAAGAACTTAAAATAAATGTGAAAATAAAAGAAAATATGAGAAAAGGAAAAATGAGCGTGTCAAATAGCAATCAAGACTAGTTCATTCACCAACTGGGCCCAGAGAGGGGGTGGGGATAGTAGAGCGCATTAGGCCCAGTTATCCATCAGAAAATTAAAACAAAAATATAAAGGAAAATGGAAAAGTTACGTGGCAAATAGCAATAAAACTACGTGTATTTCTCATTGGGCCTTGGAAGTGGGGTGTGGATATCATGTTCTCACTTAAGCCCATTGCTACTAGTAAGTGAAACGCTGCGCTTTGATCGCTCTTCAGACTCTCTCACAAAATGAATCACGCGTGGTCGTTGGATTTGGATTGGGTCAAAGGTCTTCATCAGATCTAATGGTTGTAAAGTCATCTTCAACCTTTAAACCTTCTTGGAGGGAAAAGCCATGGAAGAATAGAGTTATGAGCTTCAACTTCTCCAACTCGTGTTCCATCAAATCTTCATCAAAAATCACAAATGAAAACCCTAACTCACTCCATTTTTCACCAGCAATTCAACCATGGCATCTAAACACATTGAAACATCTTCTTCCTCAAAACACGACTGGAATCTCAGAAATTGGTCAATCAACAAATCTCACCAAACCTAGAATTGAGTGGCCTAAACTCCTCACCACTTCACCCTGATCAATTCTAGCTATCACACTAAGATTCTAACACCAAGAACACGAAGATACAAGCATGAACAGAAATTGAGTCACTCACTTAATTGTCTCTAAATCAACCCTAATGCTACCAGAAAGCTCCCTATGATCATCTACATTGGATCTAACCATTCAAAGCCTATTGAAACTACCTAAATCAAGCCATGGAGTGAAGTTTTCATACCTGCAAATTTGAGATGAACAGAGTCCTCAAATCTTCAAATCAATCCTCAAAAACTTCCAAATTCCTTCAATGGAGTATAAGCAAGCTTTTGTATGCAAAGAACTTGATTGAAATGGCTTGAATCTTTGAATTCGATTCTGAGTTGCAGATGAAAAATTTCAAAGGCTATCACATAATTCTCCACCAATCTTGCTATGGAATCTATCTGGAATCATCCACCAATGCTAGAGCAAGCTTCTAAGATCAAAAGAAGGGATTGAAAGTGGTTGCAACTGTGTAACAGAATTTGGTTTTGCAAATGGAAAAGTGAAAATGCAATCTCTCAAATTCCTCTCAATCTTCACCAACTCTTGCTCTGAATCACTTCATATGTATATATAGACTGTGTTTGAAGACCCTAGAAAGTTCTAGATTGATCCAATGAGTAATTCACCATCTCATGCCATGAAAATCTCATCTCATGCTTGATTCATATCAGCTCATGTTTTAGCTTGTATTTGCACTCAATTATGATCCAAATTCTCTTCTAATGAGATATTGGATGTGTTAGGATGGAAAGGAGCCTTGCATTTGCCTTGAAGTGTGGTTTTGCAATTGTGCCTTATAATGCAAGTAACCAATTTACAAAGCAAGTCATTGAAAGAATCCTCAATTCAAAATTGTGGCAATGTCAATATTCTCAAAATGCATTTTGCAATCAAATTGGTATGTCATATGGCTTGGTTTGGTTTTGTAGATCAAAAACCCTAATTTTCAACTTTGGTTCATTTAAAATTCACCTTCATTTTAGACAATTTTTGTGACTTTGTGAAGCAAGCCATTTCAAACTCTCATGACCTCTTATATAGCCTAAAAACATCATTTTAAACACATCTCATGTTAAAAAATTTTCCATTTGAGGAGTGGAAGATGGAGATTTGGACCTATGTTGGAAAATGACCTGTAATTCAACTTTCCCAAAATACCCCTGGATCGCCAAGACCATAACTTGAGTTCTACAAATCCTCTTGAGGACTTCTAGTACTCAAACCAAATCTAAGATAAATATCTACAACTCTTATGTTGTCCAAGAATCCATTTGAAAGCTCCTTGATGGGCAAAAGGTTCTTGGAAGTCAAGTGACTTTCACAGATAAATTGCAATGTCCTCTGATGACCCATAACTTGCAAGAACCATAACTTGAGTTCTACAAATCTTCTTGAAGACTTCTAGTACTCAAATTAAATCTATTGAGAAGCTCTACAAGTTTCATGTTGACCAATAATTCATTTGAAGCTTTCATTTTGACTTATTTGGCTTGGAAGATAGGCCTAAATTAGGGTTTTTTCACTGAAACCCTAATTTAGTAACTCCCCTTCTTCTTGATTCCTTTTGATTTCTCCTTGGCACAACCCCACACATGTATACACATATCATTTCATGAATTCCACATCCTCCAAACTGGCCTTGATGCTTTTCAATCACTCAGTTGACCTAGGATTGACCTAGGGTTGACCCAGATAAAACCCTAGTTGACTGTACTTCAACTCTGGCTCTTGTACTTGTATCAATGACTTGTCTCATTTTCAAAATGACACTCTAGGTCTTCCATGATCCTTGTGCACATTCCATACCCTCAGCCATGGATCACACACTCATTGATGATCTTCAATATACCTCAAATTAGGAGAGAAAGCCACTAATTGACCCTCAAACTTCTCAAAGCCTCAAACCTTTCTTGATTACTTGGATGGTCTTGAACTTGAATAAAACCCCCTTGATGTTCCTCTTTCTGATAAGAATGGCACTTGATCCCTTGCTAGATGACTTGTTATGCTATGATATGCAAATGATTAGACTATGTACATGACTGCCTATGCAAATGACAATGCAATTGAAACATAAACCAAGTGAAATAGGTTGAGCAAATTTTAGGGTGCAACACCTATGTCTGGTGTCTGGTTTGGTATTTCCTCAGAAATTCAAAATGCTAGTATTCGACAAATATGAGGGGACTACTTGTCCCGAAGTTCACCTAATCATGTACTGTAGGCGGATGGCTCCGCATATCGAAAATGACAAGTTGTTGGTACACTGTTTCCAAGACAGCCTTAAAGGAGCTTCGACTAAATGGTATCTCAGCTTGGACCAAGCAAAGATCCATAGTTTCCAAGACCTTTCAGATGCTTTTATTCAGCAATACAAGTACAACATGGACTTAGCTCCCGACCGTCGTCAGCTTCTCAGCATGACGTAGAAAAGCACTGAAACCTTTAAGGAATATGCACAAAGTTGGCGCGGAACTGCAGCTCAAGTAGAGCCACCCCTGACTGAAAAGGAATTGGCAGACTGGTTTGTAGATACAGTTCGGCCAGAATTCTATGAACGACTGATCAGCAGTGTCACGACCAATTTCTATGATATTGTGGCAGTGGGGGTCAAAGTTGAAGCGGGTTTAAAGAGTGGAAAGGTGGCCACTCCAAATACTAGCTCAAGCGCCAGTATAGCAAAGAAGCCAGTTGGCAGCTTTCACAAGAAGAAAGAGGGGGACGTGAGTGCAATCACATATGGGAAAAAGGCGCAAAACTCTAGGAGCCATCGCCAGCAGTACCATCTGTCATCATATATAGCAACGGTCATCACAGCAGGGTCCCCAGCCTAGGGCATCCACTAATCAGCACCAGTATCATTCTGGCAACCAGCAACAATATCACTCCAACAATCAACAACAATACCATCAGCCGCAAGGCCAACAACCTCAAAACAGGGCTCCAAGGGCGAATTATCAGGCAAATAGGCCAAAAATACAGCCTATTTCGATGAGTTACACTAAGTTGTTCCCCATGTTGATAGAAAGAGGGTTGGTCAAAACAAGAAAATTAGGTGCTCCACCTAATCCACTCCCGTTCTATTACAATGCCAACACTCGCTGCTTATTTCATGAGAACGCTCCAGGCCACGATCTTGAAGGTTGTTTCGCACTTCAGCACCTCGTGCGTGAATTAATTGAAAAAAGAATTCTGTCCTTTGAAGATAATCATCCAAACATGAAGAAAAACCCTCTGCCAAATCATGGTGGAGTCAATGCCATTACCGAAGAAGGTGAAGGGTCAGAAGACAAGAAAGTTACCACTATTGGTGAGATCAAGGTGCCATTAGCAGATCTACACAAACGCCTCGCTCAGGCATGGGCGCTTAAGACATCTCACGAAGACTGCAAAGAATGCATGTTGAATCCATAGGGTTATGACGTTGTGAAAAAGGACATTCGAGCAATGATTGAATAGGGGATGATAGAAATTTCTCACATGAAAAAAGGGGAAGATGTGGCAGTCATCAAACCTGTGTTTAACATACCAGAAGAACCCAACAAAAGAACCGTGTTCAGAAATAATAACAACAACAACAACTACAAGAATGTCCGGCCGGTATTCCGCGATGATGCACCCCCGAAATTCGGGAGGGGACAAGCCAGGTTTGAACCAAGGGGAGGATCCAAACCTCACCCAAGGGCTGTAACAACAAAGCAGGATCACTCGTGGTGCAAGGGAATCTTCAAAGAAAATAAACCCGCAAATGTAGCTAACATTGCCGGTGGAAGCAAGATGACCCGGAGTGGTCGCATCTACCAACCTCGGACATACAATGTGGCTCCTCCGCCAGCAATTTCTATTCTGAAAGCTGTTGTTCCCTAGAAGCCCATTCCCGAGACAGTCGTCACTAAAGAACCTTTAGTTAAAGGAAAAGAAAGTGTCAAAAACGATGAAGAAGAGTTCCTGAGAATCATCAGACGAAGTGATTATAGGGTGGTGGACCAACTAAATCAAACACCATCTAAGATCTCGGTCATGGCTTTACTCTTAGGCTCTCCGGCGCATCGCCAGGCTTTGCTCAAAATCTTGACCCAAGCCCATGTTACCAAAGATATTACAGTGGGGCAATTTGACTCCATTGTAGCAAATATCATTGCCTTTAACACGCTGAGCTTCGACAACAATGATCCGACGACTGAGAAACATAAGCACAACCGTACTCTACACGTGTCAATCAAATGTGAGGAAGATACACTGTCTAGAGTTCTTGTTGACACAGGATCAATACTCAACATGATGCCGAAGAGGACATTGGCCAAGCTGGCTTATCAAGGTGCTACCATGAGGCCAACTTCTCTCATAGTGAAGGCATTTGATGGATCCAGGAGTGCCGTAATATGGGAGGTTGATCTTCCTATCCTGATTGGACCACAAATCTTCGAAGTCACCTATCAGGTGATGGACGTTAATCCGGTCTACAGTAGTTTACTGGGAAGACCATGGATCCACGCAGCTGGCGCTGTTACTTCTACTCTCCACCAGAAAATGAAGTTTGTCGTGGATGACTAGTTGGTCATTGTTCATGGAGAAGAGGACTTAATGGTAAGCAACTTGTCCTCATTCCGGTATATCGAGGCTGATGAAGATTCCCTTGAGACAGCCTTCCAAGCACTGGAAATAGCTCACGATGTTCTAGTTGATGAATCAGACATAACCCGTGGGCCATCATTCACCTCTGTTCAGAGTATCAAGGCGGATGGGGGGAGATCACCGAAGTCAACGCTCAAGCCAAAAATGATCGACAAGGGTCGGGTTACAAACCAACTCTAGAGGGCGAGCCAGAGGAAAGCACCATGAAGAAGAAGTCTTTGAATGAGATATTCACCAGTGGTGGAGTACAAATCAACGCCATCATTGCTGAAGATGAAGATTGTAATTTAGATCATCTAATAACTAAGGGAGGAGCAGCTTTGCGCAACTGGGAGGCTGTGGAATTTCCCATCTTTTTACCTTTAGAGTAATTCACTCTGCTTGTTAGCTTTGTGTTTTCTTTAAAAATTCCTGGTCTTGCCCAAGGCCTGCAAATTATTTTGTATTGGGCCACTTTGCAACTTGAAAATCATTAATGAAAAAGTGTTTTTGTTAAAACTCTTGTTTATTATTTTGCGCATCATTTTCACTCTTTTCGTTAAAAGCAAAAATGGCAATCTTTTTGAAAAATAAAAACAACCCTTCATCTGCATGTCTGTGTGTGTGTGTCTAATTGTTCCCAAAAATAAAACATGCAGAATACCTCCATCCACCATAGAATCCCATGATCCTTCGGCTCCTTCTACTATTGGTTCATCTGTCTTTCAAGCGGAAGAAGAGAATGATGAAGAGTTAGAAGTCCCAGAAGAGTTGAAGAGAATGACTGAGTATGATGATGTGTATCTCCATCCATACAAAGAGCAGACTGAGGTCATCAACTTGGGATCAGAAGAAGAAAAAAGAGAAGTCAAGATTGGGGCATCATTGGGGCCAGAGATCAAAAGCAAGCTGATAGCGATCCTCAGAGATTATGTCGACATATTTGCTTGGTCTTACCAAGACATGCCAGGGTTGGATACTGACATTGTTATGCACAAGCTCCCCCTGAAGCTAGAGTGTCCTTCGGTCAAACAAAAACTCTGCAGGTCAAGACCAGACATGGCTATTAAAATCCGAGACGAAGTCAAGAAACAAATTGATGCAGGCTTTTTAGCGGTATCCAAATATCTAGAATGGGTGGAAAACATCGTACCAGTCCCAAAGAAGGATGGCAAGGTCAAGATGTGTGTCGATTACAGGGATTTAAACAAAGCAAGTCCGAAGGATGAATTCCCTTTACCACATATTGACACTTTGGTAGATAATACGACCAACTTCGTCGTATTCTCATTCATGGACGGGTCTTTTGGTTATAATCAGATAAAAATGGATCCAGCTGACATGGATAAGACAACCTTCATCACACCCTGGGGCACCTATTTTTATAAGGTTATGCCTTTCGGTTTGAAGAACGCAGGGGCAACGTGTCAGAGAGCCATGGTCACACTCTTTCATGATATGATGCACAAAGAAATCGAAGTATACGTGGATGACATGATCACAAAATACTAAAGTGAAGAAGACCACTTGGATCATTTATCAAAGGTATTTGAAAGACTTCGAAAGTATCAACTAAGGTTAACTCCAGTAAAATGCACCTTCGGAGTTCGCTCAGGCAAGTTACTTGGTTTCATCATTAGTCAACAAGGAATTGAAGTAGACCCCGACAAAGTTAAAGCAATCCAAGAGATGCCTGCTCCTAAAACAGAGAAACAAGTCAGAGGCTTCCTCGGACGTCTGAATTGCATCTCCAAATTCATCTCCAATCTAACACCTACTTGCACGCCGATCTTCAAGTTGTTACGAAAAGATCAGACGGTGGTATGGAATGAAAACTGCCAGGCCGCATTTGAGAAAATCAAACATTACGTACAAGAGCCTCCGGTGTTGATCCCTCCTGTGCCAGGAAGACCTTTGTTCATGTATATGACAGTACTAGAAGATTCAACGGGCTGCGTCTTAGGCCAGACTGATGAGTCAGGAAAGAAAGAACACGCAATCTACTATCTGAGCAAGAAGTTCACCGATTGCGACAATCGTTACTCTCCCTTGGAAAAAGCCTATTGTGCCTTAGCATGGGCCGCCAAGCGTCTGAGACAGTACATGATATGTCATACCACAATGCTGATTTCTATGATGGACCCCATCAAGTACATCTTTGAGAAGCCAGCTCAAACAGGAATATTAACCAGATGGCATATGCTTTTATCAGAGTACGGCATCCAGTATGTTGCTCAAAAATCTATCAAGGAAAGTTTCTTGTCATAACACCTTGCAGAGCACCCCATGGAGGATTATCAACCACTCAAGTTTGATTTTCCTGATGAAGATGTGATGTATATTCAACGCACAAAACCAGAGCCTGGTCCGGAAGAAGGTCCCGAGCCTGGATCCCGCTGAGAAATGATGTTTGATGGAGCGTCAAACAAGAATGGACATGGTGTCGGAGCTGTTCTGAAAAATCCAACTGGAGTGTATACTGACGTCACAGCCCGACTTTGTTTCTCGTGTACGAACAACATAGCCGAGTGTGAAGCCTGCATCTTAGGGTTGGAAGCTGTTGCACCCCAAATTTTGACCCCTTAGATCCTCATCATCATTGTAGGATCATGTTCACTTGATTAACTAACCTTAACCCATTTTCAGTTTATCTTTGTTAAGATGGAGATGAATTAGGGTTCTGTACCGTCAAAATCGAAACTTCGAGGGTTTGATCAATCAATGTTTTGGATTGACCCAACTTCAAACAAGATCAAAAGATAATACATTGGACCAAGAATGAGTGCAATTTGAGGTGGTCACCCGGGGATTGAGAACAATACAATTTGAGATACCCGATTAGGGTTTTCGATCAGAAAAAGTCAACTATAGTTTGGCCTTCTATTCAAAGAGTATTTCAATAATGGGATCAAACTCCATTAAGCTCCTATGGCTTAGTAAAGTCCATCCAAAGAGTTTCAAGTCCCAGAATGTCCGGATCACCAACGGGCGACTCGGTAGACAACGATCGATCGAACGGTTGACCGAAAAGTCAACTCTTCAACAATAAGAAATTTGACTTTAAGATGTGAATCAAAATTGTTCCTTATATCATATTACACCTACCCATAAAATTTAATGACCATTGGATCAAGGGTTGAGAAGTAATTGCAAAAATCGGGAATTAGGGTTTCGAAAGGGGCAAGACCATAACTCCTCAACCACACATCCAATTGAAGTGGTTCAAAGCTCATTAGAAAGCTCTAGACAAATCCTACAAAAGCCTAAAAGTGGTCCATTATCAAAAAATGCATGGAATTGGAGTTATAGCAAAATTCATTTTTGAAGGGAAAATAACTTACAAAATTTCTAAGTTATTTAACACTTGTAAGTGATTTTTTCAGAACTTTGAAGGTTTTTTCAACCTAGTTCCATCAAGAATTTGGAAATTCCCAAAACATGAATGTTGTAGAGCTACTTACGGGCTTTCCAAATTGTGGTAGAACTCCTCAATAGCATGTTTGAGCAAGAAGTTATGCACCATAAAAGTTGGGTCTGCCACACTTAGAACCACTTTGTCAAAACTTCTCAAAATCAGATTTTCACCATATCAACCATTCTCAGCCCTTGGATTGTAATTCAAACTGATAATGTGAGGTGTGGATGAGGAGAAAACCAGAAAATGAGTTGGTTTGATGAGCATTGCAAGTTGATAGCAGGTTGGTATTAAAATAATCATAAAAGGGAGGAAAGAAAAACTTTTCCCCAAGGATGTGGCAGCTGCAGCTCCCTATCTCTCTAGCTTCATTTCAAGTCACCTCACTCCTTCATATGAGCTGGTTTTTGCTTGCATAGAGCCTTGGAACTGATGTGAAGATGGCTGCCACTAGATATGGAAAGATTTTCTTCCAAGACTCCCTCCAAAAATGGAAAAAAACAAATCAGCCCTCACCCTCATTTCTCCTATAAATAGAGGCCTCCTTTATGAGCTCAAACACACCAGAGCAATATCATAAAACCACAACTCTCACTCTCCTCTCATTCATCAAGAATCTTCAAATCTTCAAAACTTCCATTCCACCAAAAAAATTGTCTTGAGCAAAAATCTGCTCAAGACCAGTTCCATCCCTTCCAAACCTCTAAAAAGCACCCATACAATCTTTAAATGTCATATATAAGGTGTCCATACGTTTAAACCTTCAAAAACTATCAAATTGCCAAAAGTCAACTTTCACACTAAGAAAGTATGACCACAACCACCAAAACTTGCCAAATCTTGGTCTAAGCCTTTTCTTGTTGATCTAGCCATCCATACACCTCCCATACATCATATTATAATTGTCTAAGGCATTAAAAAACAACTGGAAATCCATTAAATCCAACTGTCTTAAAGTTTGGTTTTGTTGCTTCAAGAGGAAGCAAGCTTTATCTCTTTGCAAAGGAAGGAGTATCTCTGGGTTTCTAAGCTTTTTAGCTTGCTCAAGACTTGTCTACAAGAGGTATGTGACATTCAAACTCTCTATTGATCATACATTATCATGTTGTATCATGTCGAGGTTAGTTTGTGAAAATGTAGTCTTGCTGCCCCATTTTAGTTCTTTGTCAAGAACTCATGGCTTATGATTATGTTATTTGCTTTGATAGTGTATTTTCATTTGTAAATGATATATTAGTGATGTATTACAAAGATTGTACTTAGATATCATGCTTAATTTGTTTTTGAAGTTTTGGTCTATATGGTAGTTTTTGAGAATCCGACATGGAAATATGAATGAGTTTGCCCTAGGTCTGTCAAACCTAGTTCATTAGTGATTTTGGATAACTTGTAAGTTATTTATAGGATTCCCCTGCCCTAGATCATGTTTGAATATATTGTGGCATTTTGTTTTCACTTATGCTATTTCTGTGCCATCTTGTTTATCATTACCATGAGTTGTGTATTAGGGACTGTTGTGCCTACCATGATTGTGACTCATTGTTTTAAATCATTGTTTAATGCTTACATGATCTTGCTCGTGATGTTTGTTTGGTTGAAATATGAGAAACATGAGATTTGAACCTTGAAGCTTGTTGTGAGATTCTTTGTTGGTTTTACTGTCAAAATTGGGTAGACATGTCATTTCTGGTTTGGAGCAGTTGATGCTTGTTTTTAAGTGATAGACTCATTTGATAATGTGTTTTGAGGATGTGTATGGTGCCTATGTGCTCAAATCTCCATTATGTGTTAAAATATCATGATACCACCAACACCTCATATTCTGTTTCAATTGCATTATACATGATCTATATGCATAATATCACTTCTTTACTCATTTGAAATGTGTGTATGATGTCAAAGCCTCAAACTGTCATGGATGTTGCTGGTTGCATATTAAGGTTGTTTGTTTTTTACATATCATGAGTTTCAAAAGGAGATTTTTTGTTTGGTCAAGTTTTTCTCCAGTTCTCAAGCATGGTTTCATTTGTTAGTCTCATTATGATGTGTGTATAGCTCAGGATTCATCACAAACTTCTCAATTTGAAAAAATGCCCTGCTGCCACATAAACTCACCAAAGACAGTTTTTACCATTTCCTACCACAACATGTTTTTCTTTTCCAACTATCATATGCTCATTCTTGGAGTTGAAACTCATTTCTTATCATATTTTTTATGTGTGCACAGTGTTAATTTGATCTATTATTGCCTGCTCCCTTAATTTCACTTCCAATTTCATTTCATACTAGAATATGCCATGAGCATGCCATTTGTTGTTTTAAGTGTTTTTGTTTGGATTTTTTGAGCTCATCTCATTTGTTATTACATATATGATATGTGTAAACCATTGGCTTGACTTGAAACCTTTGCTTTTGCAATTTCACCCACTGCCCTAACAAGACAGTTTTTTTCACATTGCCACAAAACTTACCAATTTCTGTTTTGGGTGCAATATGCTAAATTTTTGAATTCAATCTCATCCATCGTCACATATATGTTATGTGTGTGCTTTTGTCTTGGTATGAAACCATTTCCATTTGCAAAATCCCCACTGCATAATCAAGATTGTCTTTGCTATCCCACCAACATGTCAATTTCTATTCTAAGTGCATTATGTTTGATTTTCTTGGTTCATCCTATCTGTTATCATGTATATGATATGTGTGTGCTTTTGTTTTGGTTTGAAACCTCATTGCTTGAAAACTCACTTACTGCATCATCAATCCAAAACTGTTTGCATTTCCACTAACATGTCATTTGTTGATATGATTAAAGTATGCCTCAGTTTTGAATTCAATATCATATATCCTCATATGCATAATGTGTGTACCTTATTTCCATGACTTAATTGCAACTGAATTGTTGTTTCCATGATGTACTACCCATGTGTATTTTGCATTTTCCTGCCACAGTCTGCAATACATTACCACTCCCTTGTTTAAACATGATTTTACTTGATCCATGAGTTCAGAACCATTAGCCAACATATTTGAGATTTACATCTGCTGTTTGTATGGACATAAACCTGCTCAATTTGGAATTCCACAGCTAGGCATCATGCATTGTTATGTTGAATTTGCAAATCATTGATCAACTGCCTGTTTCACTTAATTCATGTAGACTCCTGAGTGTGAGAACTTTCTGTTAATATATTTCTAGTGTATGTATAAAGCTTGTCTAGTTTGAATCAGTTCCATATGTGTTTTGGTTTCTCAAATGCATCATACCATATACACATTGCAACTCATATACCAGTTCTCATCTCAGGCCTGCTTTACATTAATTTCTTGTTAGAACACTTTCTATATCACCTTCATGGTTTGCTCAAGTTGTCTTTAAATCCTAATCCTCATTGTTTCAGTTTATGTTCATTAATATGCATTTTAAACATTATATTTGCAACTACCATCGTGTTTTATTTTCCATGCCTTGTTTTGAAAAACCATTTATGCCATCATAATCCTTGTTAAAATCCATGCAAGATAGGCTTTTGTTTTGTTAAATTTGATGGAGTTTTGGCCAAGTTGTGAATCAAAATGCATCCATGTTTGTTCCTTGTTCTTGCTGCGTTTAATTTGCCGAGAAATTTAGCACGCCAAGCCATATATACTTATGGGGGTGGCTATATCAACGGATGTATAGCCACCCCAGTGGTAGAAGACTTGCCCATAAAACGCCTATCATTGACTGAACCTGGGTTCGATCCCTGAGGAGGATAAACCCTTTTATTCTTTTTCCCTTTTTCTGCACGCGCATGTGCAAGCTGGAGGGCGTGGGTTCAACTCCCACCCCTTGCATTCTCTTTTAATTTTATTTGTTAATATTGTTTTGTGCATTTAATTCATGAATTTTTAAATGATCACAACTCTTTCATTTTTCATCCTTTTTTGCTCATTCTTTTTGCATTGTGCTTGTTATAGTGTCTACTTTTATATGATATGAAAATATTACTTATTGTCATAAATTGTGATATACTTTGATCATATTGAAAATTATTTAGTTATTGTAATTAGTGACCTAACTTACAGTTGAATTCCTCTGAGCATGATTGAACTTCTTGTAAGATGCTTATTCTCCTTGTTAGTTAACATGTTAGGGTACCCCCTTTAGATGTCACCATAATCTTGTCTCATTCATTCCTCCTAAATTATGAGGTTTAAACTGATTTAATTATGTTTGATTGTCATCTATGCACATTATTGTCACATTTACTATGCTTTGAACTTATGACATGCCTACTTTCAAATTGTGATTTATTCATATGGTTGTTACTTTTATCATGCTTCAATCTTTGTTAAGATAGGCCCCAAATCTTTGTTAAGATGATTGACTATTGGTTGTAACCCTTGATATCATCTACAGTATATGCTCATTATAATTTGCATGCTTACTTGTCTTGATCTTATCTCATATTGCTCATTTGTAATCTTGCTTTGTTAAGTATTGCTTCCCCAAGTGATGGAACTTTCTAGTTCTCATCCAAGTTGTCTCCCCCTCTCTCCTTCCAAAGGAAAAGTCTCTCCCTTGACCTTTGTGTCATTGGATAGCTCATTTACCTCTCCCTTGACTTTGTGAAGTCATATTCAACCCTAACTTAATTAAGTTAGAACATTTAAACCATTAGACTTTGCTTTAAGTCTAGAAAACTCACCTACAATAGGAGTGTTTCTTCAAACTAGAACCCTAGGATAGAGTTTGTAAACTCTATGTAAGAATCATAGTAATGATTGCTTACTCCTCTCTTGAGTGTTATAACATAGATCTAGAGAGTTTTGTAAAACTCTATACAAACATTGTTATGTTTGTTCCCCTTTGAACCTTGATCATAATCAAGTGTTCTTTAACCCTAGTAAGGTGAACTACGATTGCTCTGATTCTATCCTAGTTAGGATACGTAGGCAGAGGACGCGACGTCTTTGCGAGCAAAATTAGAAACTATCTTTAGGTTTTAACCTACACCCTTTACCCAATCCCAAACCTTAGCAAACATTTACCAATTTAGCATGCAATCAAACAAAAGGTTCATGTAGAGTATTACAGATGTTTAGGATGTGAGATACCTACCCTATGCATAACCAACCCCCGATCCCTGAATCTCTTAGCGTTGTTGTATCATCGCGCAAAAGGTTCTTTCTTTCTTTAGACCTTTCCTTTGGATAAATTAAAGTCCGGTTGTTATTTAACAATTAAAGATTCAAGTTAATCAATAGCTTGGTATCACGATTCTCACCGCAACAGAAATGGCGACTTCACTGGGGATGAATGAATTTGAGGGTTTAGCCTATTTTGTTTGATTGTATGCTATATTTGTAAATATTTGCTTAACATGTATATTTGTCAATATATTTGTTTGAATGTTGGATATTGGGTGCTTTGAGTGGTGAGACGGTCCTATACCCAGACTCGAGTGCACTTATGATAGGATGGTGGTATATTCAAGAAGGCTTATAGGGAGTTGATTCCCAACTAAGCTGGCTTGAGAAACCACCGCTCAGTGTAGGTCCTCTTTAAAGTTTAGTATTGTTGATCGAGTATTCGTGAAAACAATGCTACTTTCAACGAAGGAGCCCATGACACTGTGGACTTTTAGAATACATTCTACCCCACTTTGGCCTTATTAGGACGTAGTGTGATGACTATAAGGAAGTATTTCCGAAATAGTTGATACGCGATACTACACTCAGACGAGATCCTCTTGAGAATATTATCGATTACCAAGTAATTTGGGAAGTTGATAATATCCGACAGATGGGTTGATGACTCTGGGAACTTGGTAGAACCCGTTCGGCAGGTACAATCAATCCATAGTACAAATCATTGGGGATGGGTAGACCCTTGGACTCATGCTTGTCATTAACCCTAAGCTTGTGTTGTGTGCATGTGCATATGCTTGTGTTTGTGCATCTTGCATTCATATCATCATATCATCATATCATCAAATGGTTTCATGGAACTCCGACTTTGTTGTTTGTATACATCAGAGGTCGTCATGAACAGTGAGAGAAAGAAAACTTTGAAGTACACTTACAAGGGTTTTAACCTAGATGATTTGAAAAGGTTGAGCACCTTAGTGACAGATCGAGAGGGATTTCAAAGCCGATATGGGAAGCTGTTGCTACTCTTGAAGATAAAGATGGAGAGTGGACTTCTTTCTACTCTTCTCCAGTTTTATGATCCACTTTACCAATGTTTCACATTCCATGATTATCAGCTAGTGCCCACACTAGAAGAGTATTCTCAGTTAATTGGATTGCCCATTCTTGAAGATTTTCCTTTTCCAATTGTGGAAAAGGACCCTAAAGAGCAAGATATTGCCAAAGTTACACGTTTGGGAGTGGTTGATATAAAAAAGAATCTGATTACAAAAGGAGGAGTCTTTGGGTTAAAGGCAGAATTCTTGGTTGAGAAAGCTCAGTATTATGCAGATCATTTAAGCATGGATGCATTCGAGGTTATTCTTGCCTTACTCATCTATGGTATCTTCTTGTTTCCAAGCTTTGAAAATTTTGTGGACCTCAATGCCATCAAAATTTTCTTGAAGAAGAATCCTGTGCCTACCTTGTTAGCAGACGCATACCATTCTGTTCATCTGAGGAACTTTCACAATGGAGGAATGATCACTTGTTGTGCTCCTTTATTGTACAAATGGTTCACTTCAGACTTACCCAAAGCCAAAGCTTTTTGGGATCCAAAGAAAGGATGGTGGTCGCAAAAGATCATGGCTCTTACCCACTCTGATATTGATTGGTATAGTCGTGATTATTATGGGACAATGATTATTGACAATTGTGGGGAATTCGACAATGTACCTCTTCTCATCATTAATGGAGGGATCAACTACAATCCAATACTCGCCCACCGACAATTGGGATACACGTTAAAAGACAAACCCAACAGTGTTCAAGTGGAAAGTATCTTCTTCAAAGAAGGGGAAGATAGTCAAGAACTAAAAGAGAAGATTCTAGAGGCTTGGAAGCATCTACACAAGAAAGGGAAGAAGGATCTTGGAAGACTCAACTGTGTCTCTTTGGAACCTTACCTCCAATGGGTTCGAAAAAGAGCAGTCACACTAAGGATGCCTTATTCTAAGCAAGAGCCCATGGCCTTAAAGGAAGAACGCCCGTTGGTCTTCATGTCTGAAGAAGAAAAATTGAAAATTGCTTTGGTCAAAGCACAGCAAACTAAAGAAGCTTGGAAACACAAGTATCAAATAGTCGTCAAAGAAAATGCGGAGCTCCAGAGACAACTCCAGTTGAAAGAGGAAAAAATCCTCTCTTGTAAGAAAAGGAAAGCACTAGAAGAAGACTCAGATGGAAAGAAAGATCGAGAAACTCAATTTAAGGCTGCTAGGGGAACCTTGATAGGATTCATTTAGCTGTTGTTTAAAACTCTTGTAAGGGGGAAACAATGTTTTGTAATCCGTTTTGTTAATCAATGAAATGGCGACTTTTGATGTTCGAAAATATCTGAGTTCCATGACAACCATTTGCATTTGCATTTTCACTTCTTCTAACCATTCAAGGAAATTCATTTTTTCTTTTTGCAGACAACAACATGGTAAGAAGAGACATGCTTCGGGTTCCAGATCTGAGGTTGGGCCGTCTAAGGATGTTAACGAGACTTGTCCGAAATCCTGCTGCTTTCATAGTCAAATATGGGGACCTATTGCCATTGATAAGTGCTCCGATCAACGAGCCCATGTTGCAAGCCTTGGTTGATTTCTATGATACTACTTACCACTGCTTTGTGTTTCCAGACTTTCAGTTACTCCCGACCCTCGAGGAGTATACTGCTTACTTAAAGACTCCATGGACTTGTACACTCCCTTATGGAAAACCAAAGAAGAGGGACTTAGCTAAAGCCCTGCATATCAAGCTGGAAAACTTACCACTAATGAGAGCGAAATGAGGGTGGTACGAAATGGATGCCAGACCTCTAATGGAGATGGCTGAGTATCATTATGAAAGCAGAAACCTAGGCATTTTTTAGGCGATTCTGGCATTACTAATATATGGACTGTATCTTTTTCCAAGCAGTTACGACTTCATCAGCGAAGAGGCGATCCGCCTCTTCATCATAAAAAATCCGGTCAACACAATACTGGCTGACACTTATGTAGTCATCCACCGTTTCATCTTGTATGATTGTGGGCAATTCTCATGCTGTCTTGCACTACTAAACCGATGGTTTACTTCTCATCTGCCAAGGACTCATATCCTTTGGAGGCTTCCTACCAAAAGCGCGTGGGTTTCTAAACTCGTCACGCTCAGACACCATGACATCACATGGTATGACACCACCATCGGTGACCAAGTCATGATTCCTAGCTACGGAGATTTCCCCAATGTGCCTCTCCTTGGGATAGAAGGGGTGATCACCTATAATCCTATTCTCGCTCGGCGTCAACGTGGGTATCCTACCGGACCAGAGCCCGAACCAGAACTTTTGAGGCCTTGCTTCTATGAGATAGGTCGCAACCAAGAACTAGAAGAAAATGCTCAATACGCTCAAAGAGATCCACACCTCTTAGGCCTAACTCCAATGGAGAATGCAAGCTGTTTAACCACCAGGGGGTACCTACTATGGTCAAAAGAAATTGCCTTAAACATGTTCTACACTCATGACTATGAGATAACCATGGAGCCCGAGGTTCCCGCAACTAGAGAAGAGCTAAGATATGCTTTGATCAAGGCGCAAAGAGAGAACGAAGACCTGTGGGAGATTATCCGCCAGGACCAAGTTCATGTCAGAGTCCAAGAAGGAGAAGGATCATCTTGTTAGATTGATCTTTGTTTCACCATTTCCCTGCTATCCCTAAAAAAGGATTGAAATCCTGTTTGTTGCATTTACTTTCATTTTCCTTGTAAGAAAGGTCTTACTCTTTAGCAAGGGCCACTCTATTGTAATAGATTTCCAGCTATCAAATGAAAAACGGTTTTTAAGCATGTCGTTACATGTTGTTCTAATCGTTTTGTTTGTAAACAAAAAATTGAGTTTCCTTGAATGATTTATGCACCCGCAGTTGCATTTGCATGTCATCTTGCATTAGTCCTGCATTTGAGTTCCGCAGCTCATCCTTTGTTCTTGTTCAGAAGGAGATAAGGAGTCACGCTGAGTACCCACAGATACAACACAAGGTCCCAAGCTCAAAAGAAAATGGCAGACAATGACCAGAGGTTCGATCAAATGGGTAATGACATTGAAGGGATCAAAGGGGACGTCAGCCAGATCATGGAAGTCCTCAACATAATCAAAGCAAAAATGGATACGCAACCTACAGTGATCTCCGAAGTTGCCACAACAGCGGCCAATGTCACAATAGCTCCTGTTACTTGAGCAGAGTTTCCTTACGGCATGTCCCGGGATTTTGTGCCGCCATTCAACAATATGCAATCTTCGAGTCTCAATCCCCTGTTCGACTCAACAATCAGAAACCCTATTTTCACTCAAGCAGGTGGGCCTACCACAGTACGACCAGTTTTTGCCAATCAACAGCCAATCTTCGATATACCCGATGGATCTGAAGCTGAGGACGAAAAACACGAAAAATTAAGAGTGGAGATGGACATCATGGCCAAATGGATGAGGGCCATTGAAGGAAATCATGTCTTTGGATCTGATGCCAAGGATCTATGTCTGGTATCTGGATTGGTGTTTCCTCAGAAATTTGAAATGCCAATCTTCGACAAATATGAGGGGACCACTTGTCCTAAAGTACACCTAATCATGTATTGTAGGCGGATGGCTCCGCATATTGAAAATGATAAACTGTTAGTACACTGTTTCCAAGATATTCTTAAAGGGGCTTCGGCTAAGTGGTATCTCGGTTTAGATCAAGCTAAAATCCACAGTTTCCAAGACCTTTCAGATGCTTTTATTCAATAGTACAAGTACAACATGGACCTAGCTCTCGACCGTCGTCAGCTTCTCAGCATGACGCAGAAAAATACTGAAACCTTTAAGGAGTATGCGCAAAGATGGCGAGGAACTGCAGCACAAGTAGAGCCTCCCCTTACTGAGAAGGAGTTGGAAGACTGGTTTGTGGATACAGTTCGACCAGAATTCTATGAACGTTTGATCAGCAGCGTTACAACAAATTTCTCTGATATTGTGGCAGTGGGAGTCAAGGTGGAAACAGGTTTAAAGAGTGGAAAAGTGACCACTCCAAATATCACCTCAAGCGCCAGCACGACAAAGAAGCAAGTCAGCACTTTCCACAAAAAGAAAGAAGGAGAGGTAAGTGCCATCACATATGGAAAGAAAGCACAAAGCTCACGAAGCCACCACCAACAGTACCAACCATCATATGTGGTGGCTGTGACCCCGGTTTTTCAACCTTCTTCACAGCATGGTCCCCAATCTGGGGCATCCAGCAATCAGCACCAGTATCAGCCTGGCAATCAACAACATTACCGCACCAATAATCAGCAACAATACCAGCAGCCGCAGGGTCAACAACCTCAGAACAGGGCCCCGAGGGTAAATTATCAAGCAAATAGGCCAAAGATACAGCCTATTCCAATGAGTTACACCGACCTGTTTCCCATGCTAATAGAAAGAGGGATGGTTAAAACAAGAAAATTAGGTGCTCCACCTAATCCACTCCCGTTCTATTACAATGAAATGCTTGTTGCCCATTTCACGAGAACGCTCCAGGCCACGATCTCGAAGGTTGCTTCGCCCTCCAGCATCTAGTTCGTGAACTAATTGAAAAGAGAATTCTATCCTTCGAAGATAATCACCCCAACGTTAAGAGCAACCCTCTGCCAAATCATGGTGGAGTCAACGCCATTATTGAAGAAGGGGAGGGATCAGAAGACAAGAAAGTTACTACTGTTGGTGAGATCAAAGTGCCATTAGCAGACCTACACAAACGCCTCGCTCAGGCATGGTCACTCAAGACATCTCACGAAGATTGAAAAGAATGTATGCTGAATCCTGAGGGTTGTGATGCTGTGAAAAAGGACATTCGGGCTATGATTGAACAGGGAATGATAGAAATCACCCACCGAAAAAAGGAAGAAGATGTGGCAGTCATCGAACCTGTGTTTAACATACCAGGAGAGCCCAACAAAAGAGTCGTATTTAGAGATGATAATAGTAACAAAAACTACAAGAACGTTCGGCCAATATTTCGTGATTATGCACCCCCGAAATTCGGGAGGGGACAGACTAGGTTTGAGCCGAGGGGAGGATCCAAGCCTCACCCAAGAGCCGTAACACCAAAACAAGACTATTCATGGTGTGATGGGATTTTCAAAGAGAAGAAACCAGCAAGTGTGGCCAACATTTCTAGTGGAAGCAAAATGACCTGGAGTGGTCGCGTCTACCAGTCTCGAACATATAATGAGACTCCTCCACCAGCAATTTCTGTTCAGAAAACTCCTGTTCCTCAGAAGCCTGTTCCAGAGGCAGCCACCGCCAAAGAACCTTTAGTTAGAGGAAAAGAAAGTCTCAAGAATGATGAAGAAGAATTCTTGAGAATCATTCGGCGAAGTGATTACAGGGTAGTGGACCAACTAAACCAAACACCCTCCAAGATCTCGGTCATGGCTTTGCTTTTAAGCTCTCCAACACACCGCTAGGCATTGCTCAAAATCCTGATGCAGGCCCACGTCACTAAAGATATTACAGTTGGGCAGTTTGACTCTGTTGTAGCAAATATCACTGTCTGCAACACTTTGAGCTTTGATGATAACGATTTGATAGCTGAGCAGCGTAAGCACAATCGTGCTTTACATGTGTCATTCAAATGTGAAGAAGATAGAATGTCCCGAGTTCTTGTCGACACGGGATCAACGCTCAACGTAATGCCTAAAAGGACTTTGGCCAAGCTGGCATACCAAGGTGCTACCATGAGACCAACTTCTCTCATAGTCAAGGCATTTGACGGATCCAGGAGAACCGTGATAGGAGAAGTTGATCTTCCTATCCTAATTGGGCCACAAATCTTCGAAGTCACCTTCCAGGTGATGGACATAAATCCGGTCTACAATTGTCTATTGGGAAGACCATGGATTCACACAGCTGGCGTTGTCACTTCCACTCTCCACCAAAAAATGAAGTTTGTTGTGAATGACCAGTTGGTCATTGTCCATGGAGAAGAAGACTTAATGGTGAGCAACTTGTCATCATTCCGGTATATTGAGGCTGATGAAGATTCCCTCGAGACAACCTTCCAAGCACTAGAAATAGCTCACGCTGTTCTAGTTAAGGAATCAAACATAACTCGTGGGCCCTCATTTACCTCTGCTCAAAGTATTAAGGCAGCCCTGAAAGCTGGAGTCCCATTGGGATGGGGAGAGGTCATCAAAGTCAATGCTCGAGCCAAAAATGATCGACAAGGGTTGGGTTACAAACCAACTCCAGAAGGCGAGCCAGAAGAAAGCTCCATGAAGAAGAAGTCTTTGACCGAGATATTCACCAGTGGCGGCGTGCAAGTCAATGTCGTTATTGCTGAAGATGAAGATGGTAATCTGGATCATCTAATAACTAGGGCAGGAGCAGCGTTGCGCAATTGGGAGGCTGTGGAAGTTCCCATCTTTTTACCTTTAAAGTAATTCACTCTGCTTGTTAGCTTTGTGTTTTTCTTTAAAAATTCCTGGTCTTGCCCAAGGCCTGCAAATTATTTTGTATTGGGCCACTTCGCAAAATTTGAAAATCATTAATGAAAAAGTGTTTTTGTTAAAACTCTTGCTACTTGTTTTACGCATCATTTTTACTCTTTTTGTTAAAATAAAAATGGCAATCTTTTTTTGAAAAAATAAAAATAAAAAAAAACAACCCTTCATCTGCATGTCTGTGTGTGTGTGCCTAATTATTCCAAAATAAAACATGCAGTATACCTCCATCAACCACAGAATCCTATGATCCTTCGGCTCCTTCTACTAGCGGTTCATTTGTCTTTCAAGCTGAAGAAGAGAATGACGAAGAGTTAGAAGTCCCCGAAGAGTTGAATAGAATGGGTGAATACGAAGATGTTTATCTCCAACCCCACAAAGAACAGACTGAAGTCATCAACTTGGGGTCAGAGGAAAACAAAAGAGAAGTTAAGATCGGGGCATCATTCAGGCGAGAAATCAAAAACATGCTGATAACAATCCTCAGAGATTTTGTTGACGTATTTGCTTGGTCCTACCAAGATATGCTAGGTTTGGATACTGACATTGTCATGCACAAGCTCCCCTTGAAACCAGAATGTCCTCCGGTCAAACAAAATCTTCGCAGGTCGAGACCAGACAAGGCGCTTAAAATCCGAGATGAGGTCAAAAAGCAAATTGATGCTGGCTTTTTAGCAGTATCCAAGTATCCAGAATGGGTGGCAAACATTGTACCAGTCCCGAAGAAGGATGGCAAGGTCAGGATGTGCGTCGACTATAGGGATTTAAATAAAGCGAGTCCGAAGGACGACTTCCCTCTACCACACATTGATACTTTGGTGGATAATACTGCAAGCTTCGCAGTATTCTCATTTATGGACGGATTTTATGGTTATAACCAGATAAAAATGGATCCAGATGACATGGAGAAAACAACCTTCATCACACCATGGGGCACCTATTGTTATAAGGTCATGCCTTTTGGTTTGAAGAACGCAGGGGCAACGTATCAGAGAGCTATGGTTACACTCTTTCATGATATGATGCACAAAGAAATCGAAGTGTACGTGGATGATATGATCGCAAAATCCCAAAGTGAAGAGGACCACTTGGATCATTTGTTGAAGCTATTCGAGAGACTCCGAAAGTATCAACTGAGATTAAATCCAGCAAAATGCACCTTCGGAGTTCGCTCAGGCAAGTTACTTGGCTTCATCGTTAGTCAGCGAGGAATTGAAGTAGACCCCGACAAGGTTAAAGCAATCCAGGAGATGCCAGCTCCCAAAACTGAGAAACAAGTCAGAGGCTTCCTCGGACATCTGAACTACATCTCCAGATTCATCTCCAATCTGACCCCTACCTGCACACCGATCTTCAAGTTGTTACGAAAAGATCAAACAGTGGTATGGAATGAAAACTATCAGACCACATTTGAGAAAATCAAGCAATACTTGCAGGAACCTCCTGTGTTGATTCCTCCTATACCCGGAAGGCCTTTGTTCATGTATATGATAGTACTAGAAGATTCAATGGGTTGTGTCTTAGGTCAGACAGATGAGTCAGGAAAGAAAGAACATGCAATCTATTATCTAAGCAAGAAGTTCTTTGACTGCGAGATTCATTACTCTCCCCTAGAAAAAGCTTGTTGTGCGTTAGCATGGGCTGCCAAACGTCTGAGGCAGTACATGATTTGTCACACCACAATGCTGATTTCTAAGATGGACCCCATCAAGTACATCTTTGAAAAGCCAGCTCAAACAGGAAGATTAGCCAGATGGCATATGCTCTTATGAGAGTACGATATACAATATGTTGCTCAAAAGTCTATCAAAGGAAGTGTCTTGCAGAACACCTCGCAGAGCATCCTATGGAGGATTATCAACCACTCAAGTTTGATTTTCCTGATGAAGATGTGATGTATATTCAGCGCACGAAACCAGAGCCTGGTCCGAAAGAAGGCCCCGAGCCTGGATCCTACTGGGAGATGATGTTCAACGGAGCGTCAAACAAAAATGGACATGGCGTCGGAGCTGTTCTGAAAATTCCAACTGGAGGGTACACTGCGGTCACAGCCCGACTTTGTTTCTCATGTACAAACAACATAGCCGAGTATAAAGCCTGCATCTTAGGGTTGGAAGCTGCCATTGATCTTCGCATCAAGATCGTGGAAGTAATTGGTGATTCTCCTTTAATGATATACCAACTCAAAGGAGAATGGGAAACCAGGGATGAAAAATTAATCCCTTACAAGACCCACATCTTAGAGATGGATGAATATTTTAATGAAATTACCTTCAAGCACGTACCAAGAGCAGACAATCATATTGCCGATGCGCTAGCCATGATGGCATCAATGTGGAAGGTCCAGTTTGTCAACGAGGCACCTCTGATCCGCATCAAAAGAAGGACAGTACCCGCATACGTCATGGCAATAGACGAAGAATCTGATGAGAAGCCATGGTTTCATGATATCAAGAATTTCCCCCAAAATCAAGAGTATCTCGCGGACGCGTCCACAATTGACAAAAGAGCAATACGAAGATTGTCATCTAAATTCTTCATCAGCAATGGTACCTTGTACAAAAGAAATCATGACATGGTTTTGCTCTGATGTGTCGATGAAAACAAGGCGAACCTCATAATGACAGAAGTACACGAAGGAACCTTCGGCACCCATGCCAATGGCCACGCCATGGCTAAGAAAATCTTAAGAGCAGGCTACTTCTGGTTAACTTTGGAGACGAACTGCATACTCTTCGCTCGAAAGTGTCATAAATGTCAAGTCTATGCTAATAAAGTGCATGTCCCTCCTCATCCTCTCAATGTGATGACATCACCGTGGCCTTTTGCAATGTGGGGCATATATATGATTGGGGCAATAGAGCCAAAGGCTTCCAACGGCCATCGCTCCATCCTTGTTGCAATCGATTACTTCACCAAATGGGTGGAAGCAACATCGTATGCAAACGTGACAAAGAAAGTGGTTGCTCGCTTCATCAAAAAGGAGATCGTCTGCCGATATGGTATCCCTAACCAGATCATCACTGACAATGGGTCGAATCTGAACAACAAAATGATGAAGGAACTTTGTGACGATTTCAAGATCAAACATCACAATTTGTCTCCTTACAGACCTAAGATGAATGGTGCAGTTGAAGCTGCAAACAAAAACATCAAAAAGATAATACAAAAGATGGTCGTAACTTACAAAGATTGGCACGAGACGCTACCATTTGCTTTACACGGATACCGAACATCGATGCGCACTTAGACAGGGGAAACTCTGTTTTCCTTAGTGTATGGGATGGACGTTGTGCTACCCATTGCAGTCAAAATACCTTCCTTGAAGATCTTGACGGAAGCAAAGCTTGATGAAGACGAATGGATAAAAGAAAGATTCGACTCGTTGAACCTCATTGATGAAAAAAGAATGACGGCCAGGTGTCACAGTCAAATCTATCAACAAAGGATGATCAGAGCGTTCAACAAAAAGGTTCGTCCCAAAGAGTATAGGGAAGGAGAGCTTGTGCTTAGAAAGATCCTGCCAACTCAAAAGGATATGCGTGGCAAGTGGATGCCCAACTATGACGGCCCTTTCGTTGTAAAGACTGTCTTCTTCGGAGGATCCCTGATTCTCGAAACCATGGACGGCGAACATCTCAAGTATCCCATTAACTCAGACGCAGTGAGCAAATACTACGCCTGAAACGAAATACCTAGAAAGGAGATTTTAGTGTTTCATCAAGATGAAAGCCAAATGTGTGAATGCTGGCAGATGCCGGAGCAGAGTCTCGTGCGAGACATCAAAAAATCAACGCCTGTTATTCTCGTCAGAAGCAGCGAAGCAAGTGAATTGGCAGTCAGAAGGACCGGATTATTATGGGATTCTGTAACCTTTTCTGTTTGCCATTTTTCAAACTTATAAAATTCCCAAGGCTTTGCCTTTTGTAAAGTTCTTGTCTATCAATAAAAGCATATTTTTGGCCAAATCATTGTTATGATCCGCTATTTTTGTTATGCAATTTCACTTATTTGTTAATAAGAATTTTCATGAAAGCAAAGTGTTTTGAAAAAATTAAAGTCTTGTTTTAAAAGTGTCACTTTCGCGAAAATAAGGTGTCGGCACAACAGAAGAGTCGCCACCTTTCGTTATTTATCCCTCGGAGTGGGAAAGGAAACGATCGGAAAAACCTAACGAAAAAGGGTAAGACAAGGTTGTCGCAACCATTGTCTGGGTTCGGGAGTCGGTTACGCAAGGGGAAGGTATTAGCACCCCTCACGTCCGTCGTACTCGACGGGATCCACGCTTGTTGTGTGTACTGGACGGGTTGTTTATCTATCTACCTATCAAGGCTGGCTTAAAAAGAAAAGAAAATGACTCGGCAAAGCGTCGCACTTTATGCCTACGTATTCTCATTAGAGAACAAGAAATCAGAGTCAACGTAGTTCGACCTACGACGGGTTATGGGGAATGTGGCTCGCCAATACATCAGTATTGTGCCTACGTACTCTCAACAGGTAAGAGAGATCAGAGCTTACGTAGTTCAGGACACTACGGTTTATTTCCTGCTTTTTACGGAAGAAGTGTTTTTTATTGTGTTTTGCAATTTCAATCGCACTAAAGACTATGACCTGAGAGTGAATGCGTCGCATGTCACCCAAAGGGTACCATACTAAACATCCAGAATGTGGAAAAGAAACTCTCCCACAATCCTTTCTCAGATAGCTTAAGGCTCGTAACGTACGAAAGAAATCATTTATGATTACTGTATCTTAAACTATTTTGAGATGAGAAGAGAACAGGCCCAACTAGGAGGGAGACTATCAAGTCCTACTGTTATCATGCCAAGGATTCATCCTATGGTTGAGGTTTGAAACAAGGAACTCCTAGAAGTTGTCATGCATAGGTTTCAACCTAAAGTTCTATCATCACTCCCTTATCAAAGGAAATGAGAGTCCTAAGGGATCATGTCAATGATACACAGACAGATAAAGCATCAGCTTAAACAGTAAACAGAAATACGGTAAAATGCGTGCAATGCAAGTGAGGGAGGAAATGTGTGTGGGGCATCAACCTCCACAAGCTCATCTCAACCTCAAGCCAGAATGAATAACAGTAATCATACTAAAGGAGTAACAACATGCTATCAAGCAAAATACAGTAAACTGCAATCATACAGAAGAAATGAAATAAAATGCCATCAGGCAAACAAACCACATGGGCAAGGAAGCAGGGCTCTACCGAACACCCGCAAGCAAAGCCATACAGTAACAATACAAGTAGAGGGAGCAACTCAACCTCTAGTGCGATCATGCTCCTAGATTCTACCTAGTCTAGATATGGACTTATTCTAATGCATCAAGCAATTCAAACAAGGCACATCAATACAGAAAAGAAACAAAGAAGAAAGCAGATCAGCTCCTCTCTCAACTCCAAGCTTCAGCTCTTTCAACAGCAACCCGGTCTTCAGACTTCAATCACTCTTGACAAATATCAATTTGCTTCCAAGGTTTCAACCCTCCAACATAAGTTTCAAATTATCTTCTTCTTCAAGCTTCAGCTCCTTAATCAGTTCCATCTTCAGGCTTCATTCTTAACCACAAGTATCAACTTGATTCCTTCAGGATCTCCAAGCTTCAAAGTAAGTATCAACTTATCCTTTGATCTTCAAGCTTCAGCTCTTCAGTTAATCTCAATTGCTTAGAAGTGTCAACTTCATCCTTCAATCTTTCTCAAGCCTCAGCCCTTCATTCAGTCTTCACTGGATCTTCATTAGGTCTTCAAGTGTCAACTTGCTCTTGTCCTTGCTCTTCAAGCTTCAGCTGAAATGGCAATGCTCAGGGAATCATCCTCTTCCATACTCTTCAATGAAGTCTTCATCTTCATACTCAAGCCCAACATCTCTCAAGATGCTCAAATCAGAGGAAATCACTTAACTGGATAAGTTGGGGACATTAAACTGCTTATTGACCACCAAAGGTGACCTATAAGGGTTTAACATCAAAGGAATGGTTCCCTCAGAGGTTCTACTTCTTAGGTACCATCACTTATCCCTCCAAAGGAGGGAGGTGAATACCACGGAAGGACCTTGAATCATGGGGAGGAATGGAGGTGAAAGATACCATCCATGTTTCGGAAAGAACTTAACTAGGTCTAAACTCTTCCTAATTCCTGACCCTAAAACAACAACAAAACAAACAAGACTACAAGCTCTCAAGCTCCTTCTTCAATCTCCAAGTCTTCTACTATGCTCCTCCATTCTCCTCTAAGCAAAACCAAGCTCACCAAGCCCATAAAGCAAAGCAAACAAAATACAAGCCCACAAGGGCAACACAAACAACCATCAATTACAAAAATCAATTAAAAATAGTATACTATCATATTAAAATCTAATATAATTTCTAGGGGATCCTACATGAATACCCTTAATACCCTATATGTCCCAATATCTAACTTGACCTAGAAACCCAAAATTCTAGTGTTTTTGTGGACCTATGTTAAGGATTGACCTGATTCTATACAACCTAAAGTCATCTAATCTAAACTAATCAAAAAAATTAATCACAAAATTATGGAATAAATCCAGAGGGGAGCTAAAGTCTTAATCTAACTATCCTAAAAAGAATGGCCTGAAAATTCAAAGGGAACTAGCTAAACAAAATTCTACAAGTCCATGCATCAACATAAAAGAATTAAAATGCTATTAAAAGAGAAAATGCACAAAAAATATTAAAAATGCATGAAATGCAAATATTATGGTTTTATAATTTTCTAGACATTACCATGAAATGGGAGAAAAAATCCCCATGCAAAAATCATTAATTTTCTATTTATTATGTATTTTCAAAGATTAATGAAAAATGGAGAAATAGAAATTAAAATGTGAAAACAATGGTGTGAATAGCAATGCCAGACAGTTCATTTTCCAGAATGGGCTCAAAATGGGGGTGGAATTAGTAAGGCGCGCTAGGCCCAATTATCATCAGAAAATCATTTCAGAAAGCAAAAAGAAAATGAAAAAGAAACGGTGCAGAAAGCAAGGAAATATAGTTCAAAACAACCATGGGCCATGAAAGGGGGTGGGATTAGTAAGGCGCGCTAGGCCCAATTATCATCAGAAAATCATTTCAGAAAACATAAAGAAAATGAAAAAGAAACTGTGCAGAAAGCAAGGAAATATAGTTCAAAACAACCATGGGCCATGAAAGGGGGTGGGGATATCAATCAAGCCCAATCTCCCTTTTAATGAAACGATGCGTTTTAGTCATCCTCAGAATTCCCTCTTCAAACGAAATTGAATCTCAGCCCTTGGATTCCCCACTCAGTCAAAGAGTCTAACATGATCTAATGGCCACACCTTCATCTTCTTCCTCCAGCTAGGGTTCACATGTGGAAGCCATGGAAACAGAGCTCCAAGCTCCATCTTCACCAAACTCGCATCACCTCAATTCTCCATGAAAACTTAAGATTCAAAACCCTAATCCATCCAGAATTTCATGCTGATCACAACCATGGTCTTGAAACCAATTGAATCATCCTAAATCTTCAAACCCGATCCAAGATCAAAGATATGCTCAAACATCAACTTCAACAATTCTTGAAATTAACTACCTCAGAATGATCACCACCTCACACTGGTTAATTCTTGATATCAAATTCATGCTATAGCTCACTATATCTCATGTTCTTGGTCCAAATAAAAATGGTGACACCAACTGAAACCTCACCAATTGATCCCAAACTTCCCAGAATCCATCTCCTATTGGTCTATAACCGTTCTATCCTAACAATTCTCCCTAATCATGCCTAAATCATGGTGTAGAAGAAAGTTTACTAACCTGTCAAATCTTGAACACCAGATGGGGTAATCCTCCACTTCAAGCTCTCAAACTCTTCAGAATCGATCCTTGAATGATGATAGAGCTTCTGTTTGCAAAAGATTGGGCCAAGAAAGCTTGAATCTCCAAACTCGATTGTGACTTGCAACCTTCAAAATCCAAGTGCTATCTCTTCAATTCTCCATGGTTTTGCCTCCAATTTGGTCTGTACAGCTTCAGTGTGATCAAAGGAATGTGTTTGGATTGAAAAAAGGAATGCAAATGAATCAGAATGTAGAATTTGATTTCAACTTGCAATGGAAGCAATTGAAATGGCTATCTCACTCTCCTCTCAAATCTCTCACCAACCTTGCATCTGAGCAAGTTCTATACACTATATAGAATGGTTAGACTCATCTAGAACCATCTGGAACCATCTAATGAGAAATTGGAATTCTCATGTCATGAGTTTATGGATTCATCTCATCTCATGTATCATCTCATGCCATAGCCCTTTGCAGCACTTGCCTTGATTTGAAATTCTCCTTAGATGAGATATATGGTGTGTTAAGACACTTAGCAAGCTTGTTTATTGAGTTTCCTTGGGTTTTGCATTTGTACCTTATTATGCAAGCAACCAATTTCCAAAGCAACCCCATGATTTAGGCCTCAAATCAAAAAAGTGGCTGAACAATTGTTTCTAAAATGTTCTTTGGAGTCAAAATGACCTATCATATGCCATGGTTTGGATGTGTAACTTGGAATTTCCAATTTCCAACTTCAACTTATTTAACTTATGCCTCCATTTTAGGTCATTTTTATCACTTTTTTCTACAAGCCTTTTCAACATCTCATGACCTCTTTAATAGCCTTAAAACATCATTCTAAGCAAGTTTTATGTTGAAGATTTTTCCATTTGAAGCTTGGAAATAGGAGATATGGCCTTATGCTTGAAATGACCTATAATCTCCAAATGACCAAAATGCCCTTGACTTGTTAAAGCCATAACTTGAGTTCTACAAATCCTATCAAGGACTTATAGTACTCTCTAGAAAGCTAAGAAGATGAGGAACAACATTCATGTTTACCAAAAGTTCATAGGAATCATCCTTCTTGGGCAAAAGTTGGATGCAAGTTGGGTGACTTTCAAGGACCCAGATTCACATACCTCAGATGACCTGTAACTTGTCAAAGTCATAACTTGAGCTCTACAAATACTATAAAGGACTTCTAGTACTAAAAGTAAAGCTAAGAACAAGCTCTACAACATTCATGTTGGGGGTAAGATGAGATGACAATCACATCTTGAGCTAAACTGCCTTGAAGATAGGGATCAAACTAGGGGATTTTACACTGTCAAGCCTTAGAAACCCTAGCTTGAAACTTCTCAAACTCCTCAATCATGATGAGTTGATCTTGGAATCATCCTTATAGCATCTAAATTCATCAATCCATGATCACATGGCTCTTGGATTGGGTCTCAACCCTCTCCAAATCATCAATTGACCTAGGGTTGACCCAGTCAAACCCTAATTGCACCACTCATGGCTGAGTCTTATTATTTTTGTACAATGGCCTCTCTAGGCTTTATGATGGCTTTCAAGACATCTCATGAGCTCTCTCAAAGCTTCAAGTCCATCCTCATAGCTTCAGAATCATCTGAGGAGCTCCCACAACTCTCAAGTTAGGAGGCACACAACCTTGGTTTCAACCAATCTTTCTGAGGATCTCTTAACTTCTCAGACAAAGATATCAACCTTTAATCATCTGAATAACCTTCTTGGCTAGTTTCATAGTCTTGATTGGTACTCATACCTCTTGAAATGTTGGTCAAATTTTGGGGTGCAACAGCTGCCCCTATTCAAACGGCTTGAACCTGACTGGGTGAGGAGCGAACGACTCTCAGCCAATCAAGGTGCGAGACGGTTGAATACCGATAAACCCGGAAATTTGCCAACTGCACAAGTACACGGTACTCTGACGGGAACAAATCTTCGAACACTGAAATATTAGTTGCACGGTAACTGGCTGGAGAACCGGTCACACGGTAACCGGTAATACATGGTCGGTCATGCCATCAGGCATCAAGATTCCTCGGGACTCATCAGGTCAACCATCAGGTTGATCACGTCAAATCATGCCATCAGGCATTCAAAGAAAACTTTCGGGCATCAGCCGAACTTCATCAGCAAGTCGGGAATAGAATTTTTGGTCAATCATGAACCAATTGGGAATATCCAAACCTCTGCCATCAGGCACTCCGCATCAGCTGAGAGAACTGCTTCATTAACAGTTGGACTTAAATCATCAAGTCTTCAGGGGAAGTTTCGACTTCGCTGTTCAGAAACCTGCTGGGGATGTCGCACCTCCGCTGGGGATTCTGGAGAACTATTAAGTAACTCTACTTCGGGGATCCAGAAATCATTCTGGATGAATCAGCTCTGCTGAGGACTTCAAGAATCATCTTGAACCGATAACTATGTTGGAGCTTTCAGGAATCATCCTGAGCAACCACTCTGTCGGGGATTCTAAGCATCAGCTTGAGCGACCAACTCTGGAGACTGCACTGGGGATCTTAAGAATCATCTTAAGCAAACGACCTCGCTGGGGAATTCAAGAATCATCTTGAGCAAGCGACTTCGTTGGGGAGAATTTTAGGAATCATCCTGAGCAATCAATTCTGCGGCGGAACACCTGCAAAACCAGAACGGTAACAACCTAGATCATGTTTATTATGCATATGCTTCGGCAATGACGTAATGCTCCACACGGTGGAAATGCTATGCGTTTATGATAAATGCTATGCAGTCATGCACAATGATGTGATCCCGTCAGCAAAATAAATGCTGAAGGGAGAATCCTCCTGTCAAGGAGAAAGGACCACTCAGATAGGGGGAGGAATCATCCTGCCGAGGAGAACAAGGTCACACCAATCTCAATTGGACTCCGCAGGGGACACAACTTCAGTTGACCTCCGCGGGGGAATGAAGCTCTACGAGAACCTGGACCTGTTGAGGGAAAGCGATATCAATCGCGGGAATAGACTGCACGGCCTTCACAGCTACTCTCCTGGAGATAACGACTCCGGTGGGGAAACACAGCATCAGCTATTCAACACTCCACTGGGGAAAACCAATCATGGCCCGAGCGGCTTCCAAGGATTCGGCTCTCTTGGGGATCTGCAAACTTGGCTGAGGAAGAAGAAATCATTCTGCTTACCAGGGAGAGTACGACTCAGTGGGGGGAATCTCAGTTCCGCTGGGGAAGAAGGAATCATCCGGCTTCGGGGGATAGTACGACTCTGTGGGGAATCTCAATTCCGCTGGAGACTTCAGTCTTGAACTATCAACTGCTGCACACTTCAGTATGACTCAGCTGAGGAGATGACGTTCCTTCAGGATGCATCTGATTGGGGAGAGAATCTTCTCTGCCTGGGGAGACATATCAATGCTCACGATCTCGTGTTCAGACTCTGCTGTGAGAGGCTGTTGAACTCTGTTGGAGAAGGAGGAATCGTCCTGCTTGGGGATATGCACGGCGCACTGCCTGGAATATGCTACACCTGTAACAACACAAACAAACAGACAAGATACCCTTCTCAAAGGGACCTATCGAGGTTATCATCTTGTGACAATGTTTAAGAAATTAATTGTTTCAACAATCAGTGGCCTAGGCCAGTAAGTTTATGTATGCGCATTTTATCAAAAACATCGGCGTTCTTTTTCGCAAACAAAACAAGTAAATGCTACACAGACAAACAGAATTGCTGAATAGTATACATTTTATTGATAACGAACCCTCGAATGGGTAAAAGTGTTTTACAACAGATGCAAGCTCCTGAAATGAGGAAGCTGCGCAAAAATAAAACATAAATATACATCAGTATATGCAAATGTCGGCAACGAGGTGTAGACGAACACCATGAGTTGATCCCTCTATGACCCACTCGACTTCGATACTTCTCCGACGCTTCAGCTTCCGAAGAGATTGATTCAGATAAACGGTCCTCAGGTCTTCCAAACCACTAAACAAAGAAAGTCCACACGCGGAACGCAGTCATTTTCTTTTTCAAATCCCTAACTTTTGCGTGAACCGCCCTTTGCGGGTTTTCAGTTCACCGGGATACCCTTTTTTGCTAAAGTCGCCCATCCGGGTTTTCGACTTTGCGGGTGTACATTTTTTCAATTTATATCCCTAATTTTTGCCCGAACCTTTTTCCTTTTTTATGGTTCGCCGGGATTCCCCATTTTTTCCTGGATTCTCTTTTTACTGTCCAGCGGGTCGCTTTCAAGCAAAGTATTTTTTAACGGCGTCCGCGTTCACCGGGGATGCAAAATCTTCACCATCCATCGTGGATAACAACAAAGCTCCTCCCGAGAAGACCTTGCTGACGACATACGGACCTTCGTAATTGGGAGTCCACTTGCCCCGGTGATCGGAGTGTGGAGGAAGAATCTTCTTCAGGACGAGATCACCCGTCTGAAAGCTTCTAGGATGCACCTTCTTATCATAAGCTTTCTTCATTCGGCTCTGGTATAAACGACCATGAGCAATCGATGCTAACCTCTTCTCTTCCATCAGGCTGAGTTGGTTCAGTCGGTTCATAATCCATTCTGCCTCGTCGAGTTTCACATCAACCAAAACTCGCAAAGAAGGAATCTCCACTTCTAACGGTAGGACAACTTCCATCCCGTACACTAAGGAGAAAGGAGTTGCCCCGATTGACGTACGTACCGTCGTACGGTAACCGTCCAGTGCAAATGGTAGCATCTCGTGCCAGTCTTTATAACTTACAACCATCTTCTGAACAATCTTCTTTATGTTCTTATTGGCCGCTTCAACGACGCCATTCATCTTCGGCCGGTAAGGAGATGAGTTGTGGTGTTCAATCTTGAAGCTCTGGCACAACTCTTTCATCATCTTGTTATTCAGATTCGAACCATTATCGGTAATGATCCGCTCGGGAATTCCGTAACGACAGATGATGTCCCTCTTTATGAATTTAGCCACCACCTGCTTGGTCACATTAGCATACGAGGTTGCCCCCACCCACTTGGTGAAGTAATCGATAGCTACTAGAATGAAGCGATGACCGTTAGATGCAGTGGGCTCAATCTTGCTTATCATGTTGATGCCCCACATGGAGAACGGCCACGGGGAGGACATGACATTTAACGGGCACGGCGGCACATGAACTTTATCAGCATAAATCTGGCATTTATGACATCTCTTCGCGAATTTGAAGCAATCTGACTCCATTGTCAGCCAGAAATATCCTGCTCTCAGGATCTTTCTCGTCATAGCATGCCCGCCGGCGTGCGTACCAAATGTGCCCTCATGGACTTCTTCCATGAGCATACTCGCTTCTTTCTCATCTACACATCTGAGTAGCACGAGATCGTGGTTTCTCTTATACAACACTCTATCAGGATTGAGATAAAAATTTCCAGACAGCCTCCTCAGAGTCTTCTTATCCTGGGTTGATGCACCCGCAGGATACTCCTTAGTCATAAGGAACGTCTGGATGTCATGGAACCATGGCTTGCCGTCGGCGGCTTCCTCGATCGCAAAGACAAATGCAGGTCTATCAAGACGAGAAAAGACAATTCTTGGAGCCTCATTCCAAAAATTGACTTTATACATTGAAGCCAACGTGGCTAAGGCATCAGCCATCTGATTTTCTGCTCTGGGCACATGATGGAGTTCCACTCGATCAAAGAACGGAAGTAGCCTTCTGGCATAGTTCATGTACGGCACCAAATTCGATTGACGAGTCTCCCACTCCCCTTTAATCTGGTTGATCACAAGCGCCGAATCACCATATACGTCTAGGTTCTTGATTCTCAAATCAATTGCCTCTTCTAGACCCATGATGCATGCTTCGTACTCCGCTTCATTATTGGTGACTGGAAACGTCAGTCTCGTAGTGAACAGGATGTGGGATCCATGGGGAGTCGTGATGATCGCTCCAATGCCACTTCCGTAGGAATTAACCGCCCCGTCAAATATCAATTTCCACTGGGATTTCCTATCTGGCCCCTCGTCGGGCAACGGCTCATCGCAATCCTTCGCTTTGAGAAACATAATATCCTCATCAGGGAATTCAAATTTCATCGGCTGGTAATCTTCGATCGGCTGTTCGGCAAGGTAATCAGACAATACGCTCCCCTTGATGGCCTTCTGGGAAACGTACTGAATATCATATTCCGTTAACACCATTTGCCATCTGGCAATCTTGCCCGAAAGAGCCTGCTTCTCGAAGACGTACTTGATCGGATCCATCTTCGAAATTAGCATGGTGGTGTGGTTGAGCATGTACTGTCGTAAACGTTTGGCAGCCCAGGCTAGTGCACAACACGTCTTCTCCAGCATCGAGTAGCGAGATTCACAGTCAGTGAACTTTTTACTCAAGTAGTAAATGGCATGCTCCTTTCTGCCCGTCTCGTCGTGCTGACCGAGAACACACCCCATACTATTCTCAAGAACTGTCAAGTACATGATTAATGGTCGTCTAGCCACTGGGGGTATCAAGATTGGAGGTTCCTGAAGATACTGCTTTATCTTATCAAATGCCTTCTGGCAATCCTCATTCCAGATAATCGCCTGATCTTTCTTTAAAAGCTTGAACATCGGTTCACACGTGGCCGTGAGCTGAGAGATAAACCTCGCAATGTAGTTTATTCGGCCCAGGAAACCACGAACTTCTTTTTCTGTTTTTGGCACTGGCATTTCTTGTATGGCTTTTATTTTCGCAGGATCAACCTCGATACCTCGTTCGCTCACGATAAGCCCCAGTAACTTTCCGGACCGCACTCCGAAAGTACATTTGTTAGGATTCAGCCTCAACCTGAACTTCCTAAGCCTCTCAAAAAGCTTCAGCAAATCGACCAGATGTCCCTCCTCCGTTTGGGACTTCGCAATCATGTCATCAACATAGACTTCAATCTCATGATGAATCATGTCATGAAACAAAGTAACCATTGCTCGTTGGTAAGTGGCCCCTGCGTTCTTCAGACCGAAAGGCATTACCTTGTAGCAGAATGTTCCCCAAGGAGTGATAAACGTCGTTTTCTCCATGTCCTCCGGCGCCATCTTGATCTGGTTGTAACCGGAGAAGCCATCCATGAACGAAAACACGGAGAACTGGGCTGTGTTGTCGACCAACACATCGATATGAGGCAACGAGAAATCGTCTTTAGGGCTCGCCCTATTCAAATCCCGATAATCGACGCACATTCGTACCTTACCGTCCTTCTTCGGTACAGGCACTATGTTGGCGACCCACAGAGGGTAAGTAGTGACCGCTAAGAAGCCAGCATCAAGCTACTTTTGCACTTCTTCTTTGATCTTAACGGCCATATCTGGTCGTGTCCTCCTAAGCTTCTGCTTGACGGGAGGACAATCTTCTCGCAGCGGCAAGTGGTGGACCACAATGTCAGTGTCAAGTCCGGGCATATCTTCGTATGACCAAGCAAGGACGTCACTATACTCTCTTAACATCTCGACCAATCTCTGCTTGACATCATTCTGCAATGCAGCCCCTATCCTGACGTTTCTGACGAGTTCTTCAGAACCCAAATTCACGATCTCAATCTCCTCTTCATGAGGCAGAATAACTTTCTCCTCTTGTTTCAACAAGCGGGCCAACTCTTCAGGAAGGTCTTCGTCTTCATCAATCTCTTCTTCGGCTTGATAGATCGGGCAATCGAAGTCGAAGTGAGCCGTAGAAGGTCCAGAGTCGATGTCATCTGTTATGTGGATCCTGCAATAACAAGGGTTAAGTTTAAAACAAGGATGTGTAGGTTAGCACAAACCCCATTGCCATTTTACTGTTCTTCAAAACAAATATAAAACAGGAATAACAGAGATCACAATATTTGAATACGAAGAAAACGCCTTTGATTTATTAACAAAATGCATGTACATAATCCAACAAGGCCCTGACAATAAAACCACTATGCCCCGGGTAGGACATAGGGTGGTACAATGATTGGAAAAAGTAAATCATTACTCTTCGCTTGTCATCTGGATGATATCCTTGATGGACCAATTGTTGAGGCCCTCGCCTGGCTTGCTTGGCTGGATCCAAGAGTCGAGGTCACAGTCGCTATCTCCGCTGTCTTCAGACACCGTGTTGATGCTTTCGAAAATCATTTCGCCACTGGTAAACTGGATCGGCCCTTTACCTCGAGACACACTGCAAGAAGAAGAAGAAGCTTCAGCTCCAGGAGAATATCCTAACCCAAACTTATCTTGCTTGTTAGGTATCTCCAAAATTCGCCCCCAGCCTGGGGTAGATCCGGCTTGGACAACGGCCCGAGCTTCCTTGAACGAGGAGAGAGTCATCTCTGGCCTTTCTGTGACTACAAGAGCTACTTCTTTTACCTTGACAGCTTCGAACGCTTGGCAAAGAGTTTCATGGATTTCGCCATCCATTTCCACATACTTGAAGAACGACAAATGGCTCACCATTATGTCTTCCTCGCCACACACGGTTACGATGCTTCCCCCTACAACATATTTGAGCTTCTGGTGCAACGTGGAGGTCACGGCACCAGCAGCGTGGATCCATGGCCGACCCAAGAGACAACTGTAGGCAGGCATAATGTCCAGAATATAAAAGACCGCGTCGAACGTTTCCGGCCCGACTTGGATTGGCAAGGTCACCTCCCCGAAAACGTGTCGTTTAGTTCCATCGAACGCCTTCACAACCAGATCACTGGGTGTGCAGACCACTCCACGAGTATGCAACTTCATTAATGCCTTCTTCGAAAGAACATTAAGTGACGAACCCGTGTCCACCAGCACGTGCGACATGATTGTGCCCCTACACTCTATCGAGATGTGCAGGGCGCTGTTGTGATTCCTCCCCTTCGGCGTCAGCTCCAGGTCCGTGAAGCCTAGCCCATTTCCAGCATTTACGTGGGCTACGACTTCTTCTAGCTGATTTACCGATATTTCTTGCGGTACAGAGGCGGCGTTCAACACCTTCAGCAGCGCGTTGCGGTGTGCTTCAGAACACAGCAACAAGTTCAGAATGGAAATCTTCGAGGGCGTCTGATGGAGATGATCCACAATCTTGTAGTCACTCTTTTTAATCAACCGCATAAACTCCTCGGCATCTTTAACAAGCAAGTCTTTGTCCACCCCACACGGGGCCTCTTCAACGACTTTACTTTTCCCTTTATCAGCCGCATCAGCTCTGACCGCTTTATCCGACACGACCTCTGGTGGTGCAAACACTCTTCCGCTGCGAGTGATACCACTGATTCCCACAAGGTTCTCCACAGTCGACCCAAACAGTTCCAGCTCCAACTTCTGCCCGTTGCAGTAGACTTCAGCACCATAATGCCACGGGACAACGTTAGTGCTTTCGAACGGTATTGGCCCAGCTTTGGTGATAGTAATTGTGGACGGTCTGGGCGCAGAAATGGTTATCGGCCGGCGAGGGATGGTGATGGTGGCGACTTCATCGGCCTGCTTCAACACTACCTCTCCTGATCCACGTTCGGCCCTCCGGCTAAACTGTAAAATCCCCTTAGTCATCAGACTTTGGATTCCCTCTACCAAATGCTCACATCCATCAGAACGTGTGGCACAGTCCATACACAGCTCTCCGCAACCTGGAAAGAACCCTCTTTTCAGCAACTTAGCTTTAACGAAGCTAAGCGGCGTCTTCAGATCTCTGACATCAGTCAACAAATCCAAATTCTCTTCTTCGATAATGGCGTTCACTCCGCCTCCCCTATGATTCGGCATAGGATTCTTCGTGACATTTGGCACATTATCGGAGAAGTTGATGATCTTGGCATCCACCATGTCTTGCACCTTATGCTTGAAGGCTTTGCAGTTCTCTATTGTGTGGCCTGGTGCCCCTGAATGAAAATCACAAGTGGCATTCGCGTCGTACCCTAGCGGAGGTGCCCCTGTCAAGGGAGCCAGCGTCCTCTTTTGGATCAACTGTAGCTGAAGCAAAGTCTGCAAGAGTTGCGCGTACGACATGGGCGGTGTCTCGAAGTGACGGTTCGCCAAAGGTGCCCGATTCTGATACTTCCTGTATCCCTGTTGATTCGGTTGCTGCTGATGCTGAGCTGCCGGAATATTTATACTGGCCACCTGCTGCTGAGGGCCTTTACCCTTTCTTCGAGCATTGGTCACAGCGCTCGCTTCTCCTTCCCGTCTTTTTACAGCATAAGGTTTCTTTCCGCCTCCTCCAACTGAGGATGACTCACCTTGAATTTTCCCGATCTTGATCCCATTTTCGACGTGCTCACCCGTGATAATGAGATCTGAGAACGTCCCAGACATACCGCTGACTAACTTCTCATAGTAAACCCCTGGGAGGGTAGCAACAAACATCTGCACGAGCTCGCGTTCAACCATCGACGCATGAACCCTAGCTGCCAACTCACGCCACCGCTGGGCGTACTCCTTAAACCCTTCATTGTTCCTTTGCGACAGATTCTGCAACTGAACTCGGTTCGGGGTCAAGTCGCTATTGTATTGGTAGTGGTGCATAAATGCTTCAGCAAGATCCTTCCATGTGCGCACACTAGTGGGCTCCAGACCCATGTACCACTCGAGGGATGGCCAGAAAAGACTGTCTTGGAAGAAGTGCATCAGCAACTTCTCGTCTTCGGAATGGGCAGACATCTTCCTGTAATACGATCTTAGGTGGACACGAGGGCAAGTGGTGCCCTTATATTTTTCAAAATCAGGTACCTTGAACTTAGGAGGCACCTTGAAATCAGCAATTAATCCCAACTTGGACATATCAACGCCCAAAGTATTCTGATTCTTGATATCTCTCAGCTTGTCTTCAAGTGCCTTGAATCTAAGCCGTGCTTCAGCATTCAGCTCCCCTTCAGTACCTTTCTGAGAGAACACATCGTCCTGACGATCCTCTAGCCATGGCTGAGGCACAAACAGATTCCCGACGCCTGCATTGTCGTTGCCCGACCCGATATTAACATTAGCTCCCAGACTTCCATTACCGACGCCCGTCGTATTGAGTCCGATGTTGGTCATCATATTGCCGTTAGCACTGCCATTTCCCCCGGTCACGGGGACACCATTTTGCGGAGTTTCAACTGGTGGAGGAGTAGGCACGGTCCCACCGTGGAGGACGCCGTTGCTATCAACCCTCGAAATCAAAGGCTGAACCAAAGTTCTGAGCTGCTCCTGGCCATTAGCGACTGCTTGCATGAGCTCCATGAAGCGATCCATCCTTTCACGGAGTTCCTGAACCTCAGTTTGCACTTGCTCCATGATCCTGATTTGATTAGCTCTAGTCGGATAGCGGTGAATCGGTCTCTGATCAATCCTGGAACCACCTGAGACAACCTGGAACAACCGGTTACAACCTGAAATAACCTGAAATAACCTATCAAACACAAAAGGGTTGGGAAAAACAACAGAATGCTCGTCATGCAAATGCATGCGTGTGTCTGTGCGTTGGGGAGATTTCCCCTGATCCTAGTGCCTGAGTGCTAGTGCTGATAATAATAAGAAGTCCAAGTCCAATCATGGAAATAACAATCTCATATATAAAGCAAGCCTATCAAGGCAGTACACAACATCAGCGAGTACAAGATGAATCAACAGCGTGACCTCGTCCAACAAGCCTGGTGATGGCCAGCGTACAACAATGATCAAAACAAAAGGAATACAAATAGTCAAGTACGACCACGGGCGCGATACTCTTCTAACAACTCCTTCGTTTCTGGATGATCAGGCAGAGTGAGTAACCCCTCGACGAGTTATTCCCTCTGCACAATGGTGTACTGAAGTCCTTCAACCGAACCTTCCCATGCTCGTTCGTCGAAGCAATCTTCTAACTTCCGCTTCTTGGACTCAAACGTCAGTTTGCGCTCCTTCAGGTTAGCGAGAGCTCTGTTGAGTTGGCCTTCGGCGGCGTATCTGCGAGCGGTTTCTTCATCAAACCTCTTCTCATTGGCCTTCACCTGGGCCTTCAGCTTAGAAATCTGTAGCATCAGCTTATCCTCCCGCTCTTTCCTGTTGGCTAGAGAAGCCTTCTAGTGCTGGTTGAACTTGGATATCCTTCGATACGCTTCGTCCAAGTGCTGCTTTTTCGTAGCCAATACGTCGTTGACAGCTTTAAAGTCTCGACCCATGCGTTCACGCTCGGCTATCTGCTTAGTCAAATCTGTTCCTAGCTGGTTCACCAGCTCCGTCTGCCTCTTGAAGGAATGAACGACTTCGTTACTCTCGCTTCGGAGCTGAGCCAATTCTTTCTCCAGTTCCTCATTCGCCCGCTTCAATTCATCTCGCTCAGCTAACCCCTGATTATGCTGCTGAATGGACACAGCGGTAGGCTCTTCAATCATTGGAGGGCTTTCCGGCTTGGCATGAGGAAACGACATCCCTATGGCATCTGCTCTGGCCTTGACCCAAGTCACATACGGAGGGTAAGCTTGGTTATTGCTTCTCCCCAACAATGGCTTTCCTCGCTTACTGATACCATTCCAGGCGCGCTGAAGCTTGAATAACAGATCCCCCTCTAGAAGACAAGTGAGGTACAGAGATTCCTGCACCTCTTCATCCTTCAGCGGAGCTCTCAAAGCATACGCGAACTGTCGGACAAGCAACGACGAATTGTAGTTTATGCAGCCCTTCCTGCCTATCAAAGGCACGTTTGGAAACCCGCTGCAGCTGAAGATCACCTCAGTACCCAACCTGTCTCTGTCAAACCAATCAATATCCTTTGCAGATAAGCTCATCAGACGCTCGGACCACTCAGCTGTGGCTGCAGACGAAACAAAAGGACCCCTCTTGGGCAAATGACTATCAAGCCATTTATAAAGCAAGGGTACACAGCATGAGACATTCTTGCCCCTCCTGTTTTCGTTTTTGTAGTGGATAGAATGGTAGACATCTCCTATCAAGGTAGGGACTGGATTCCCTGAAGCAAAGATATGAAATGCATCAAAGTTTACAAAATCGGGCATATTGGGGAACAGAACGATGCCATATATGCACAAAGCGAGAATGGCGTTGAACGCGACCCAACATCCGTCTTTGGCGCACTGCTGAGCCTTTCCCACTAAAAACTGCAAGGAGAACCCAGGAACCTTGTTCCAACTAGTCAACACCAACTCAGAGGCGTCCAGATGAAGAGAAGGAGCTAAACCATCCAGATCAGGCTCAGCATCCATATGAACAAAAGGCATCTGCCTCTTGATAGGCACACCTAACAAATCAACATATTCTTCCAGCGTAGGTGCGAGAACAAAATCCTGGAAAGTGAAACATCTCAACGGAGGGTCGTAGAACTGCAGCAGAGTGTGCAACCCATTCAACTCGAAAACAGAAGGTTTACGAACCAAACTGAGCAACTTGCCGTAAGATTTTCTGAACTCATCCCTCACAGAATCATCTGCTAAAGCTATCAAACCAGTCAACTTAACCACATCAGGGGCAGGGAACTTGTAAGCCACAGTATTCCTCAGAGAACCCATAACAATACAATAGGAGGCAAGAAATCCTGGATCGGGGAAAACGGTACCTGCAACATAGACACACGTTAATGAAATGCAAATGAATATGCAAACTAATGCAAAATGCAATCATGCAATAGGAGATCAAGGCAATTGTGCTGTGGAGATTCTGTATCAACAAAACCATAACACTGCTCTATCAAGAACAACCACTGATGAGAAGAAAACCCCGGCGTTGGACCACAAATCTGCTCTGTCAAGAACAACCGTCTAATAGGGCCATATACACAGGACTATAATTCTGCTCTGTCAAGAACAAATGTCTGATAATAAAGACCTCTGATACAGGACCAAGAAATCTGCTCTATCAAGAACAAACATCTGATAATAAAACTTTGTTCTATCAAGAACAAACATACATCTGCTGGTGAGATCTTCAGACCCCGATCATAAATCTGCTCTATCAAGAACAACCATCTGATGACCAAAACTCTGCTCTATCAAGAACAAACATCTGGTAATACAACTCTGCTCTATCAAGAACAAAACATCTGATAATGACACTCTGCTCTATCAAGAATAAAACATCTGATAATGGGATCTTCAGACCCCAGTCATAAACTTGCTCTGTCAAGAACAAATACACATCTGATGATGAGATCCTCTGATCAAAACCTGCTCTATCAAGAACAAATATACATCTGATGAATATAAGGCCCTCTGATACAGGACCAAAGCTTAGCTCTGTCAAGAACAATCATACAGGTGATGATGAGAACCTCCGGTACCAACAAAACTGATTCACTCTCAAGAAAACCAGGTGGTCTGAAGGTCAAAGTTTCCTGCAATAAACCCAACCCTGCTCACAGGTATGGACCTAAACTGAATCAAGTTCGGCATCCTATGCGTTCATTAGCGTCACAGACATTCAAGAGGGGTGATACGATACCTAGAAGGTGTGGCATCACCAGCTCATGAAGCGGCCTCACTCGGCTGAATCACAAATGATCGGTCCCTAGAGTCGACAATCCACCAAACCAGCAACCGTCTCAACCCAAAGGGCTGAAAGAGAACCTCGTCTGAGTGTGGATTTCATGAGACACTAGTGCCTGCAAAGCAAGCACGCGCCCACTAATTTCCACAACTAATTCTATGGTGCACTCAAGCCTGGGTCTGGCTTCTCGCTCATCAGAATGCCCCTCCCACAACAGCACAGATAATCATATCATACTGAAAATAAAATGCGGGAAGTAGAATGCGAGAGATAAAATGCGATAAATAAACACAGCCTGACAAATAATCATACAAGTGCTAGGATTGACTCGCATAGGGAACCGGAGAACCAGAGACTCTGGGTTCAATCCCCAGCAGAGTCGCCAGTTGTCGCTTTCGCGAAAATAAGGTGCCGGCACAACAGAAGAGTCGCCACCTTTCGTTATTTATCCCTCGGAGTGGGAAAGGAAACAATCGGAAAAACCTAACGAAAAAGGGTAAGACAAGGTCGTCGCAACCATTGTCTGGGTTCGGGAGTCGGTTACGCAAGGGGAAGGTATTAGCACCCCTCACGTCCGTCGTACTCGACGGGATCCACGCTTGTTGTGTGTACTGGACGGGTTGTTTATCTATCTACCTATCAAGGCTGGCTTAAAAAGAAAAGAAAATGACTCGGCAAAGCATCGCACTTTATGCCTACGTATTCTCATCAGAGAACGAGAAATCAGAGTCAACGTAGTTCGACCTACGACGGGTTATGGAGAAGGTGGCTCGCCAATACATCAGTATTGTGCCTACGTACTCTCAACAGGTATGACAGATCAGAGCTTACGTAGTTCGGGACACTACGGTTTATTTCCTGCTTTTTACGGAAGAAGTGTTTTTTATTGTGTTTTGCAATTTCAATCGCACTAAAGACTATGACCTGAGAGTGAATGTGTCGCATGTCACCCAAAGAGTACCATACTAAACATCCAGAATGTGGAAAAGAAACTCTCCCACAATCCTTTCTCAGATAGCTTAAGGCTCGTAACGTACGAAAGAAATCATTCATGATTACTGTATCTTAAACTTTTTTGAGATGAGAAGAGAACAGGCCCAACTAGGAGGGAGACTATCAAGTCCTACTGTTATCATGCCAAGGATTCATCCTATGGTTGAGGTTTGAAACAGGGAACTCCTAGAAGTTGTCATGTATAGGTTTCAACCTAAAGTTCTATCATCACTTCCTTATCAAAGGAAATGAGAGTCCTAAGGGATCATGTCAATGATACACAGACAGATAAAGCATCAGCTTAAACAGTAAACAGTAATACGGTAAAATGCGTGCAATGCAAGTGAGGGAGGAAATGTGTGTGGGGCATCAGCCTCCACAAGCTCATCTCAACCTCAAGCCAGAATGAATAACAGTAATCATACTAAAGGAGTAACAACATGCTATCAAGCAAAATACAGTAAACTGCAATCATACAGAAGAAATGAAATAAAATGCCATCAGGCAAACAAACCACATGGGCAAGGGAGCAGGGCTCTACCGAATACCCGCAAGCAAAGCCATACAGTAACAATACAAGTAGAGGAAGCAACTCAACCTCTAGTGCAATCATGCTCCTAGATTCTACCTAGTCTAGATATGTACTTATTCTAATGCATCAAGCAAGTCAAACAAGGCACATCAATACAGAAAAGAAACAAAGAAGAAAGCAGATCAGCTCCTCTCTCAACTCCAAGCTTCAGCTCTTTCAACAGCAACCCAGTCTTCAGACTTCAATCACTCTTGACAAATATCAATTTGCTTCCAAGGTTTCAACCCTCCAACATAAGTTTCAACTTATCTTCTTCTTCAAGCTTCAGCTCCTTAATCAGTTCCATCTTCAGGCTTCATTCTTAACCAGAAGAATCAACTTGATTCCTTCAGGATCTCCAAGCTTCAAAGTAAGTATCAACTTATCCTTTGATCTTCAAGCTTCAGCTCTTCAGTTAATCTCAATTGCTTAGAAGTGTCAACTTCATCCTTCAATCTTTCTCAAGCCTCAGCCCTTCATTCAGTCTTCACTGGATCTTCATTAGGTCTTCAAGTGTCAACTTGCTCTTGTCCTTGCTCTTCAAGCTTCAGCTGAAATGGCAATGCTCAGGGAATCATCCTCTTCCATACTCTTCAATGAAGTCTTCATCTTCATACTCAATCCCAACATCTCTCAAGATGCTCAAACCAGAGGAAATCACTTAACTGGATAAGCTGGGGACATTAAACTGCTTATTGACCACCAAAGGTGACCTATAAGGGTTTAACATCAAAGGAATGGTTCCCTCAGAGGTTCTACTTCTTAGGTACCATCACTTATCCCTCCAAAGGAGGGAGGTGAATACCATGGAAGGACCTTGAATCATGGGGAGGAATGGAGGTGAAAGATACCATCCATGTTTGGGAAAGAACTTAACTAGGTCTAAACTCTTCCTAATTCCTGACCCTAAAACAACAACAAAACAAACAAGACTACAAGCTCTCAAGCTCCTTCTTCAATCTCCAAGTCTTATATGCTCCTCCATGCTCCTCAAAGCAAAACCAAGCTCACCAAGCCCATAAAGCAAAGCAAACAAAATACAAGCCCACAAGGGCAACACAAACAACCATCAATTACAAAAATCAATTAAAAATAGTATACTATCATATTAAAATCTAATATAATTTCTAGGGGATCCTACATGACTACCCTTAATACCCTATATGTCCCAATGCAAAAATATAAAAGAATTAAAATGCTATTAAAAGAGAAAATACACAAAAAATATTAAAAATGCATTAAATGCAAATATTATGGTTTTATAATTTTCTAGACATTACCATGAAATGGGAGAAAAAATCCCCATGCAAAAATCATTAATTTTCTATTTATTATGTATTTTCAAAGATTAATGAAAAATGGAGAAAAAGAAATTAAAATGTGAAAACAATGGTGTGAATAGCAATGCCAGACAGTTCATTTTCCAGAATGGGCTCAAAATGGGGGTGGGATTAGTAAGGCGCGCTAGGCCCAATTATCATCAGAAAATCATTTCATAAAACATAAAGAAAATGAAAAAGAAACGGTGCAGAAAGCAAGGAAATATAGTTCAAAACAACCATGGGCCATGAAAGGGGGTGGGATTAGTAAGGCGCGCTAGGCCCAATTATCATCAGAAAATCATTTCAGAAAACATAAAGAAAATGAAAAAGAAACGGTGCAGAAAGCAAGGAAATATAGTTCAAAACAACCATGGGCCATGAAAAGGGGTGGGGATATCAATCAAGCCCAATCTCCCTTTTAATGAAACGATGCGTTTTGGTCATCCTCAGAATTCCCTCTTCAAACGAAATTGAATCTTAGCCCTTGGATTCCCCACTCAGTCAATGAGTCTAACATGATCTATTGGCCACACCTTCATCTTCTTCCTCTAGCTAGGGTTCACATGTGGAAGCCATGGAAACAGAGCTCCAAGCTCCATCTTCACCAAACTCGTATCACCTCAATTCTCCATGAAAACTTAAGATTCAAAACCCTAATCCATCCAGAATTTCATGCTGATCACAGCCATGGTCTTGAGACCAATTGAATCATCCTAAATCTTCAAACCCGATCCAAGATCAAAGATATGCTCAAACATCAACTTCAACAATTCTTGAAATTAACTACCTCAGAATGATCACCACCTCACACTGGTTAATTCTTGATATCAAATTCATGCTATAGCTTACTATATCTCATGTTCTTGGTCCAAACAAAATGGTGACATCAACTGAAACCTCACCAATTGATCTCAAACTTCCCAGAATCCATCTCCAATTGGTCTCTAACCGTTCTATCCTAACAATTCTCCCTAATCATGCCTAAATCATGGTGTAGAAGAAAGTTTACTAACCTGTCAAATCTTGAACACCAGATGGGGTAATCCTCCACTTCAAGCTCTCAAACTCTTCAGAATCGATCCTTGAATGATGATAGAGCTTCTGTTTGCAAAAGATTGGGCCAAGAAAGCTTGAATCTTCAAACTCGATTGTGACTTGCAACCTTCAAAATCCAAGTGCTATCTCTTCAATTCTCCATGGTTTTGCCTCCAATTTGGTCTGCACAACTTCAGTGTGATCAAGGGAATGTGTTTGGATTGAAAAAAGGAATGGAAATGAATCAGAATGTAGAATTTGATTTCAACTTGCAATGGAAGCAATTGAAATGGCTATCTCACTCTCCTCTCAAATCTCTCACCAACCTTGCATCTGAGCAATTTCTATACACTATATAGAATGGTTTAGACTCATCTAGAACCATCTGGAACCATCTAATGAGAAATTGGAATTCTCATGTCATGAGTTTATGGATTCATCTCATCTCATGTATCATCTCACGTCATAGCCCTTTGCAGCACTTGCCTTGATCTGAAATTCTCCTTAGATGAGATATATGGTGTGTTAAGACACTTAGCAAGCTTGTTTATTGATTTTCCTTGGGTTTTGCATTTGTACCTTATTATGCAAGCAACCAATTTCCAAAGCAACCCCATGATTTAGGCCTCAAATCAAAAACGTGGCTGAACCATTGTTTCTAAAATGTTCTTTGGAGTCAAAATGACCTATCATATGCCATGGTTTGGATGTGTAACTTGGAATTTCCAATTTCCAACTTCAACTTATTTAACTTATGCCTCCATTTTAGGTCATTTTTATCACTTTTTGCTACAAGCCTTTTCAACATCTCATGACCTCCTTACTAGCCTTAAAACATCATTCTAAGAAAGTTTTATGTTGAATATTTTTCCATTTGAAGCTTGGAAATAGGAGATATGGCCTTATGCTTGAAATGACCTATAATCTCCAAATGACCAAAAAGCCCTTGACTTGTCAAAGCCATAACTTGAGTTCTACAAATCCTATCAAGGACTTCTAATACTCTCTAGAAAGCTAAGAAGATGAGGAACAAAATTCATGTTGACCAAAAGTTCATAGGAATCATCCTTCTTTGGAAAAAGTTGGATGCAAGTTGGGTGACTTTCAAGGACCCAGATTCACATACCTCAGATGACCTATAACTTGTCAAAGTCATAACTTGAGCTCTAAAAATCCTATCAAGTACTTCTAGTACTCAAACTAAAGCTAAGAACAAGCTCTACAACATTCATGTTGGGGGTAAGATGAGATGACAATCACATCTTGAGCTAAACTGCCTTGAAGATAGGGATCAAACTAGGGGATTTTACACTATCAAGCCTTAGAAACCCTAGCTTGAAACTTCTCAAACTCCTCAATCATGATGAGTTGATCTTGGAATCATTCTTATAGCATCTCAATGCATCAATCCATGATCACATGGCTCTTGGATTGGGTCTCAACCCTCTCCAAATCATCAGTTGACCTAGGGTTGACCCAGTCAAACCCTAATTGCACCACTCATGGCTGAGTCTTCTTATTTTTGTACAATGGCCTCTCTAGGCTTTATGATGGCTTTCAAGACATCTCATGAGCTCTCTCAAAGCTTCAAGTCCATCCTCATAGCTTCAGAATCATCTGAGGAGCTCCCACAACTCTCAAGTTAGGAGGCACACAACCTTGGTTTCAACCAATCTTTCTGAGGATCTCTTAACTTCTTTGACAAAGATATCAACGTTTAATCATCTGAATAACCTTCTTGGCTAGCTTCATAGTCTTGATTAGTACTCATACCTCTTGAAATGTTGGTCAAATTTTGGGGTGCAACAAAAAGGAAGCACGATTTGACAAAATGATTGAAAAATTATAGAGGTAATATGATGATATTACACAGTTCTCAAAGTTGTGGAAGTTGTTTGTTACTGTTGACCAAGCTAGATGTGTCCGACAGCAATTCTAACTCCTAAGCTAAGACTTTTTCTCTGCAAGATTACGAGGATATTATTGAGAAAAGATCGTTATCTACACCGAAAAGAAAGTGTCGCCCGACTTGAGGCGTTTTGAAACTCAGCGTGACGAGTTCCCTCTTTGTTTTGCTTTCTTTTTGTCTCTGTGAGTCGGTCTTCACCTTACATACAACATCATGCCAGCATACGCATTTGTTTGCATTCCTGGTTTTGGTTGTTGCCTTTGAGATCCTTTGGTCGTTACCTTTATCTTTGATTTGTTGTTACAAAATTCGCTTCAAAGTTGACATCCTGGGATTCCTTATTTTTCTCTGGGAAGCTAGTGGTGACTAGCAATATCCAATTTACACAAACAAGGGGTCGTTACCAATTTTCATCTTCGATTTGGTTGTCACCAACAAAGACTAGTGGTCACTAGCACACGTTCAGAACTAATTACGTCTGGTACCATGATTCATTCGTCACCAACCATTTTCCAAACCCAGTTGTTACTGATTCTGTTATAATGCAAACCAATTGTTATTGGAGTCCCTTTGATTCGGTTTTCACCAATCTGATTAAAAACCTAGTCGTTACTAGTATTACCTGCAAATCCAATGGTTATTGGTACCTTTTGATTCGGTTATTACCAATCTTCTTGAATCTAGTGGTTACTAGTATTACCTTCATATCCAATTGTTATTGGTGCTTATTGATTCGATTATTACCAATCTTTCTAAGTCTAGTGGTCACTAGCATTGTTTGGAAAATCTAGTGTTTACTATCAGTATCTTGAACCAGTTGTTATTGGTATACCTAATTTGGTTGTCACCAATTGGCCTAAGTCCAATAGTTATTGGCATCGCTTAAATCAGATTGTTATCATCACTTTGATTGGTCGTTACCAAACTCTTTGAAAATCCAATGGTCATTGGTCTCCTTGGACTCGGTCGTCACCAAAATTCTCAGTTAAGTCTAGTTACTACTAGCATCATCTAGAACCAATTGTTATTGGTATATCCTAATTTGGTTATCACTAGTCCCCTCTAGATCCAGTGGTTACTGGCATTGTTTGAAAACTAATCGTTATTACTGTCGAGAGTTGATTGTTACCAACTTCCCCAGCTAGAGTCCTGTTGTTTTAACAACATTGTTTGGAATTCCCAATCGTAATAGGAACTTTGATTTGGTCGTCACCATATCCCCAGGGAGTCTGGTAATGTTTAGCACTTCTTGGAAACCGTTATTGATTTGGTCGTCACCATACCCCCAGTAAGTCTAGTGGAAACTAGCATCGTTTGAAGCTATTCTGGTCGTCACCAGTCTCCCCAGTTGAAGCTTTTGCTTTTTCAGTTGAATCTCGAAGAATTAGTGGATACTAGTTTCCCCGGCACGTCCGTTCTTGTTTCTAACCTTTTCCTGAAGATCTCGTTTGATCTCTTCGTTATAGGAAATCTCTCACCTAGTTATCCCCAGTGGGATTCGTGTCTTTGTTCCGTCTTTTCCCCGGTGAAGTTCTGCTTCCCCAGTGGAATTATTTCCCCAACAAAGTTTTTCCCAGTGGGCTTCTGTCCCTAGTGTGGTTTGCATTTCTTCTCTTTCGTTTCCCTAGTGAAGAATTGTCTTCTTCCCCGGTGGACTTCCTCATCTGGTTATCCCCAAGGAGGTTCGTATCTCCTTTCCGCAACGAAGATGTGTCTTCCCTAGTGGAATTTATGTCCCCGGTGTGAAAGATTTCCTTGAACAAGCACCTGTAGTCATGTCTGAACTATCTTGCCTACTTTGCTTGGAATCTTTCCCCAGTGTGCTGGGTCCCTCGTGAGTGGTTACCCGTCGTATTGACCGTTCTTTTATTTATTGCCCGTGTGTCTGCATTTGTCTAGCATTCAAGCATCATATAACATCCTTTAGATTCATGGCATATTCGTATCTGTCCTTTTGCATACCATCGGATCTAAGGGACAAAATTTTTGGTTTCCTATATTTAAATACCTTTCATTGCGATTCTATGAGGATTGTCATCTCTCATTACCATCTAGTGAAGATATTTAAATTGGGGCATCTGTTGCACCCCAAATTTTGACCCCTTAGATCCTCATCATCATTATAGGATCATGTTCACTTGATTAACTAACCTTAACCCATTTTCAGTTTATCTTTGTTAAGATGCAGATGAATTAGGGTTCCGTACCATCAAAATCGAAACTTCGAGGGTTTGATCAATCAATGTTTTGGATTCACCCAACTTCAAACAAGATCAAAGATAATACATTGGACCAAGAATGATTGTAATTTGAGGTGGTCACCCTGGGATTGAGAACAACGCAATTTGAGATACCCGATTAGGGTTTTCGATTAGAAAAAGTCAACTGTAGTTTGACTTTCGATTCAAAGGGTATTTCAATAATGGTATCAAGGTCCATTAAGCTCTTATGGCTTAGTAAAGTCCATCCAAAGAGTTCCAAGTCCTCAGAATGTCTGGATCACCAACGGGTGACTCGGTAGACACCGATCGATCGAACAGTCGACCGAAAAGTCAACTCTTCAACAATAAGGAATTTGACTTCAAGATGTGAATAAAAAATGTTTCTTATATCATATTACACCTCCCCATAAAATTTCATGACCATTGGATCAAGGTTTGAGAAGTAATTGCAAAAATCAGGAATTAGGGTTTCGAAAGGGGCAAGACCATAACTCCTCAATCACACATCCAATTGAAGTGGTTCAAAGCTCATTAGAAAGCTCTTGGCAAATCCTACAAAAGCATCAAAGTGGTCCATGATCAAAAAATGCATGGACTTGGAGTTATAGCAAAATTCATTTTTGAAGGGAAAATAACTTAGAAAATTTCTAAGTTATTCAACACTTGTAAGTGATTTTTTCAGAACTTTGAAGGGTTTTTCAACCTAGTTCTATCAAGAATTAGGAAGTTCCCAAGTAGAGATACTTAAGGGATTTCCAAATTATGGTAGAACTCCTCAATAGCATGTTTGAGCAGGAAGTTATGCACCATAAAAGTTGGGCCTGCCACACTTAGAACCACTTTGTCAAAACTTCTCAAAATCAGATTTTCACCATATCAGCCATTCTCAGCCCTTGGATTGTAATTCAAACTGATAATGTGAGGTGTGGATGAGGAGAAAACCAGAAAATGAGTTGGTTTGATGAGCATTGCAAGTTGATAGCAAGTTGGTATTAAAATAATCATAAAAGGGAGGAAAGAGAAACTTTTCCCCAAGGATGTGGCAGCTGCAGCGCCCTATCTCTCTAGCTTCATTTCAAGTCACCTCACTCCTTCATATCAGCTGGTTTTTGCTTGCATAGAGCCTTGGAACTGATGTGAAGATGGCTGCCACTAGATATGGAAAGATTTTCTTCCAAGACTCCCTCCAAAAATGAAAAAAAAACAAATCAGCCCTCACCCTCATTTCTCCTATAAATAGAGGCCTCCTCTATGAGCTCAAACACACCATAGCAATATCATAAAACCACAGCTCTCACTCTCCTCTCATTCATCAAGAATCTTCAAATCTTCAAAACTTCCATTTCCACCAAAAAAACTGTCTTGAGCAAAACTCTGCTCAAGACCAGTTCCATCCCTTCCAAACCTCTAAAAAGCACCCATACAATCTTTAAATGTCATATAGAAGGTGCCCATACCTTTAAACCTTCTAAAACTATCAAATTGCCAAAAGTCAACTTTCACACTAAGAAAGTTTGACCACAACCACCAAAACTTGCCAAATCTTGGTCTAAGCCTTTTCTTGTTGATCTAGTGATCCATACACCTCCCATACATCATATTATAACTGTCTAAGGCATTTAAAAACAGCTGGAAATCCATTAAATCCAACTGTCTTAAAGTTTGGTTTTGTTGCTTCAAGAGGAAGCAAGCTTTATCTCTTTGCAAAGGAAGGAGTATCTCTGGGTTTCTAAGCTTTTTAGCTTGCTCAAGACTTGTCTACAAGAGGTATGTGACATTCAAACTCTCTATTGATCATACATTATCATGTTGTATCATGTCGAGGTTATTTTGTGAAAATGTAGTCTTGCTGCCCCATTTTAGTTCTTTGTCAAGAACTCATGGCTTATGATTATGTTATTTGTTTTGATAGTGTATTTTCATTTGTAAGTGATATATTGGTGATGTGTTACAAAGATTGTACTTAGATATCATGCTTAACTTGTTTTTGAAGTTTTGGTGTATATGGTAGTTTTTGAGAATCCGACATGGAAATATGAATGAGTTTGCCCTAGGCCTGTCAAACCTAGTTCATTAGTGATTTTGGATAACTTGTAAGTTATTTATAGGATTCCCCTGCCCTAGATCATGTTTGAATCTATTGTGGCATTTTGTTTTCACTTATGCTATTTCTGTGCCATCTTGCTTATCATTACCATGAGTTGTGTATTAGGGACTGTTGTGCCTACCATGATTGTAACTCATTGTTTTAAATCATTGTTTAATGCTTACATGATACCATGATACCACCAACACCTCATATTCTGTTTCAATTGCATTATACATGATCTATATGCATAATATCACTTCTTTACTCATTTGAAATGTGTGTATGATGTCAAAAGCCTCAAACTGTCATGGATGTTGCTGGTTGCATATTAAGGTTGTTTGTTTTTTACATATCATGAGTTTCAAATGGAGATTTTTTGTTTGGTCAAGTTTTTCTCCATTTCTCAAGCCTGTTTTCATTTGTTAGTCTCATTATGATGTGTGCATAGCTCAGGATTCATCACAAAATTCTCAATTTGAAAAAATGCCCTGCTGCCACATAAACTCACCAAAGACAGTTTTTACCATTTCCTACCACAACATGTTTTTCTTTTCCAACTGTCATATGCTCATTCTTGGAGTTGAAACTCATTTCTTATCATATTTTTGATGTGTGCACAGTGTTAATTTGATCTATTATTGCCTGCTCCCTCAATTTCACTTCCAATTTCATTTCATACTAGAATATGCCATGAGCATGCCATTTGCTGTTTTAAGTGTTTTTGTTTGGATTTTTTGAGCTCATCTCATTTGTCATTGCATATATGATATGTGTAAACCATTGGCTTGACTTGAAACCTTTGCTTTTGCAATTTCACCCACTGCCCTAACAAGAAAGTTTTTTTCACATTGCCACAAAACTTACCAATTTCTGTTTTGGGTGCAATATGCTAAATTTTTGAATTCAATCTCATCCATCGTCACATATATGTTGTGTGTGTGCTTTTGTCTTGGTTTGAAACCATTTCCATTTGCAAAATCCCCACTGCATAATCAAGATTGTCTTTGCTATCCCACCAACATGTCAATTTCTATTCTAAGTGCATTATGTTTGATTTTCTTGGTTCATCCTATCTGTTATCATGTATATGATATGTGTGTGCTTTTGTTTTGGTTTGAAACCTCATTGCTTGAAAACTCACTTATTGCATCATCAATCCAAAACTGTTTGCATTTCCACTAACATGCCATTTGTTGATATGATTAAAGTATGCCTCAGTTTTGAATTCAATATCATATATCCTCATATGCATGATGTGTGTACCTTATTTCCATGACTTAATTGCAACTGAATTGTTGTTTCCATGATGTACTACCCATGTGTATTTTGCATTTTCCTGCCACAGTCTGCAATACATTACCACTCCCTTGTTTAAACATGATTTTACTTGATCCATGAGTTTAGAACCATTAGCCAACATATTTGAGATTTGCATCTGCTGTTTGTATGGACATAAACCTGCTCAATTTGGAATTCCACCATTTATGCCATCATAATCCTTGTTAAAATACACACAAGATAGGCTTTTGTTTTGTTAAATTTGATGGAGTTTTGGCCAAGTTGTGAATCAAAATGCATCCATGTTTGTTCCTTGTTCTTGTTGCGTTTAAGTTGCCCAGGAATTTAGCACGCCAAGCCATATATACTTATGAGGGTGGCAATATCAACGGATGTATAGCCACCCCAGTGGTAGAAGCCTTGCCCATAAAACGCCTATCATTGCCTGAACCTGGGTTCGATCCCTGAGGAGGATCAACCCTTTTATTCTTTTTCCTTTTTTTTGTGCGCGCATGTGCAAGCTGGAGGCCGTGGGTTCAACTCCCACCCCTTGCATTCTCTTTTAATTTTATTTGTTAATATTGTTTTGTGCATTTAATTCATGAATTTTCAAATGATCACAACTCTTTCATTTTTCATCCTTTTTTGCTCATTCTTTTTGCATTGTGCTTGTTATAGTGTCTACTTTTACATGATATGAAAATATTACTTGTTGTGATAAATTGTGATATACTTTGCTCATATTGAAAATTATTCAATTATTGTAATTAGTGACCTAACTTACAGTTGAATTCCTCTGAGCATGATTGAACTTCTTGTAAAATGCTTATTCCCCTTGTTAGTTAACATGTTAGGGTACCCCCTTTGGATGTCACCATAATCTTGTCTCATTCATTCCTCCTAAATTATGAGGTTTAAACTGATTTAATTATGTTTTATTGTCATCTATGCACATTGTTGTCACATTTACTATGCTTTGAACTTATGACATGCCTACTTTCAAATGGTGATTTATTCATATGGTTGTTACTTTTATCATGTTTCAATCTTTGTTAAGATAGGCCCTAAATCATTGTTAAGATGATTGACTATTGGTTGTAACCCTTGATATCATCTGAAGTATATGCTCATTATAATTTGCATGCTTACTTGTCTTGATCTTATCTCATATTGCTCATTTGTAATCTTGCTTTGTTAAGTATTGCTTCCCCAAGTGATGGAACTTTCTAGTTCTCATCCAAGTTGTCTCCCCCTCTCTCCTTCCAAAGGAAAAGTCTCTCCCTTGACCTTTGTGTCATTGGATAGCTCATTTACCTCTCCCTTGACTTTGTGAAGTCATCTTCAACCCTAACTTAGTTAAGTTAGAACATTTAAACCATTAGACTTTGCTTTAAGTCTAGAAAACTCACCTACACTAGAAGTGTTTCTTTAAACTAGAACCCTAGGATAGAGTTTGTAAACTCTATGTAAGAATCATAGTAATGATTACTGACTCCCCTCTTGAGTGTTATAACATAGATCTAGAGAGTTTTGTAAAACTCTATACAAACATTGTTATGTTTGTTCCCCTTTGAACCTTGATCATAATCAAGTGTTCTTTAACCCTAGTGAGGTGAACTACGATTGCTCTGATTCTATCCTAGTTAGGATACCGTAGGCAGAGGACGCGACGTCTTTGCGAGCAAACTTAGAAACTATCTTTAGGTTTTAACCTACACCCTTTACCCAATCCCAAACCTTAGAAAACATTTACCAATTTAGCATGCAATCAAACAAAAGGTTCCTGTAGAGTACTACAGATGTTTAGGATGTGAGATACCTACCCTATGCATAACCAACCCCCGATCCCCAAATCTCTTAGCGTTGTTGTAACATCGCGCCAAAGGTTCTTTCTTTCTTTAGACCTTTCCTTTGGATAAATTAAAGTCCGGTTGTATTTTAAGAATTAAAGATTCAAGTTAATCAATAGCTTGGTATCACGATTCTCACTGCAACAGATATATCTATGAGGAGTTCTTACTGTGGATGAGTATTTCTCATCATGATGAAGCATGGTTGTGTGTCCCAGCTACTGATGGATCTGGATAAGAGGAGAGGTAGTCCATGCCTTGGTGCTCACAGTCTGACTGATAAAGCAGGATATTGGATGAAAAAGTTATTTCTTAAAGTGCTTAAGAATAATTTTTGTAATGTCAGACAAGGTGTCTAAACATTAAGGAAAGTGTTGTTATCTAGTGCTACTCTAAGGAAATATCAGTGGTGTGTAGTTGCTTGTTGATTGCAACTAGTAAGGGGGAGCAAAATAGTTTGTGTAAACTACTGCTGCTGCCCTGATAAGTTGTTTTAGCCAAAATTTGCCAAAGGGGGAGATTGTTAGTTCCATGATTCTATGATATAGAATTGTCCATGGTTCTATGATTGGCTAAATTTTGGTAAAACATGATCGTGCACTGATGTTAAGCAGGATGTTATGACATCTCCATCTGCTGTGGTGAAAGAACTGTTGTGGAATGTTTTAATGTGAATGTCATGCTGAATGTCGTGACATCCATCACGACATCCATCTGCTGTCATGACAGAACTACTGTCATGTATGAGAAACAACAGGAGTAGTGGTGCAGCAGAAGCTAACAGGAACTGATAACAGAACTGTTGTCATGTGTTGTAAATAGGATGTCATTACCTCTGGTGCAGCAGGAGCTATGTGTAGCAGGAGCTAACAATAGCAGATGACAGAACTGCTATCATGGATGCAGAAGGAGTTGATGACAGAACTTCTGTCATGGATGTCGTACTGAATGTCATGACATCATGTCTGGTACAGCAGGGGCTGCAATGTTATATCTCTTGACAGAAGTGTTTTGGTCCTGTTGGATATTCCTCATCAGTATGTGCAGACCAAAGAGTGTTATTAGAAACAAAGTGCAGATTTAATTAGTGTTCATAAAAAGGATCTTGATACTTTTTAGGGTACTATAAAACATTTGTTTCTACTGTCATGAAGAAAATTCAGCATAAGTGTTCAGCAGGGCAAGCTGGAAAGCAAGTTTAAGTGAAGCTGAATGTCATGACCAATGTTATGACATTGATCGTATGACATCAGGTGGGCATGGTTTGTTTTTCTGTTATGATACCTGATATATCTCAGGCTAAATTTCAAGAAACCTGTTAGGGTTCCTTGGTCATCTCAGACGAGATTCTAGGCAGTATCATGACCTAATTGATAGCACCTTGATCAGTGGAAATTAGGTTTACTTTGTTAAACCTGATGTTATTTACTTTGGAGCAGCCCAAGCCCAATCTGCATTGCTATAAAAGAAGGAGCAGAAGCAGAGGAAATCAAGCACTCATATCAAGAAAAACCAGAGTGTAAAATAGAGGTCTAGGGTTTGAGAGTCCCTTGTGTGTAAGTCACCCTTTGTATGTTTTGATACATTGTGGTAGACATATGTGTGAGTGGAGAATTCTGTTGTTTGCAGTGATTCTTCACGTGTCTAGGGATCTTTGGATTCCTTGTGTACCAAGCAACTGTAGGTTGTATGATTGCTCTGGTTAATTGGATGAATAGGTGTGTTTATTGTGCCACTCAAAGCTTTAAAGCAAGAGTGTGTCTCACTTGATCAAAGTTGTGAAACAAGATCATGTTGTGTGTTTGGAGTGTATCTCCATAATTGTTACGTAATTGTGTATCACTGTGTTGTGATTGTGGGGGAGTGAGTGGGTATACTCAGGTCTAGAGTGTCTCTAGGTTGAAGTGTAATTGGGTAGAGATTAAGTGAGAAGTGCAAACTGGTTGTTTGACTTCAAATTGATTCTGCTAATAGTGAATTTCCTCCCTGGCTTGGTAGCCTCTAGATGTAGATGATGTTTCACCGAACTGGGTAAACAATTACTGGTGTTATTTATCTTTCTGCATTTACAATTCTGCACAATTTAAATGGTTAGATAAATAGATCTGTGAACCTGCAGATGTCACAACAGAGGTCATGACGTTAGTCATGACATTGGCACAATTTAAAGAAAGTTAAAATTTTCATGGTTTGTCCTCGTCCTTGTTGAGCAGAGATCAATGTTCTTGGAACACATGAGATCTGCATACCAAAATTTCAACTACATTGGAGGATTACATGCTGAGGGCTGATTCGAAGAGGTGCAAGCTAGAGGAATTCTTCGGTGAGGGAGCCTGGAAAGACTATGCTAAGGATTTACATACCACCCTCAGATAGAGAAAGGCGCTTATTCAGGGGTTACTCGGCAGACCAGACCATCCTGAGACACAGGAGCTGTTGGAGGAGTTTTGTGCTCGTTGTCGTACATGATGTCTTTCATTTCCTTTGTAGCTTCTTGCTCATATTTGTATTGACCATCACCAGACCTGTTGGCTGAGGTACTTCTATTGATTCTTGTACTCAGTTGTATGATTGTACATTGCCTGTTGGCCTTTTCTTGTATGAATGAGGTGTTTAGCTCCATGCTTGTCTATGGGTTCTCCATTGTCATGATGTTATTCTCGGAACTAGAATTGGGGGGGGGGGGGGGGGGGGAATTTCCATGTTGCATATATACATGTCTAGATTGTTTCAGGATAGACAGCCAGATTATTCACCGTTACCCCACAAGAGGTAATTAGTGCAGAGTTATGGAACAAGTACAAGCTGAGATGCAGGAGAGGAGGGACATGATGGCTCAGTTTATGGAGCTCATGCAGGGTGTGGCAAATGGCCAGGAGCAGCTGAGGACTCTAGTCCAGCCATTGATTGCTCGTGTTGACAATAATGGTGTGCTTCATTGAGGGGTTTGCTGCTAACCCTCTTCACAGTGAGATTGGTAAACCTCGTGCCAATGTTGTTCCACCAACAGTTGTACCTCCGGGCGGAGGAAATCAAGCTCCTATTCCTATTCTTATTCCTTGTGTTGTTCATGAGAATGCTCCTTAATGGGATGAAGACCAAAAGGAGGATGCTTTTTCTATGCGAGATATTGGTGCTGGACTACCATCTGAGGCTGATAAAAGGTTCAAGTTGATTGAAGAAAAGATGAAGTCTTTTGAAAATCAAAATTCCATGGGGCTAGACATGGCGAATCTGGGGCTGATCCCAGAGCTGAAAGTTTCGCTGAAGTTCAAAGTCCCTGACTTTGACAAGTATAAGGGAACTACTTACCCAAGGGTCCATTTGCGTTCTTATTACCATAAAATATCTGCTTACTCAGATGACGAAAAATTGCTCATTTACTTTTTTCAAGATAGCTTGTCTGGACCCTCGCTTGAGTGGTATATGGGACTGGAACCTGTTAATATCCGCAGTTGGAGAGACTTAGCTGAAGCCTTCATGAAGCACTATCAGTATAATAGTGACCTTGCTCCTAACACGATGCAACTCCAGAATATGTCTTAAGAGACCGATGAATGCTTTAAGGAATACGCCCAAAGGTGGCATGAACTTGCAGCAAGAGTGGAGCCTCCGATGGTGGAGCATGAGCTGGTTGATATATTCATGGCCACTTTGTCTGGTGTTTATTATGAGAAGCTTATCAGTAGCATGTCTGGTAGCTTTTCCGACCTGATTATCACTGGAGAAAGGGTAGAGAATGGTATAAAGTTGGGAAAGATCCAATTTGGTGAAGTGCCCTCAGCTAGAGGAGGAGGTAAAAAGGTGTTTGGTAATAAGAAGCGTGAAGGCGAGACTAATTTAGTGTCTAGTTCCCGAAGGAATAGATATCAACTCCAGCAAAATCGTCAGTAGCAGTAGCAGGTTGTTGGTATCACAATTCCTGCAGTTCCTCAACAACAACCACAACAGCAACTGCAGAATCAACAGGGTTATAGAAGATTTCAGGATCAAGGTCGGAATGTAAATAGACAATTTCACGCGCCTCCGATGTTGTATGCTCAATTGCTTCAGCATCTGTTACAACTACAGTTAATCCAAAAGAGGACTATGGCTCCCCTAACAGGACCACCTCCACCCGGTTATGACGCGAATGCTCGCTGTGAGTTCCATTCCGGGGCACTTGGGCACAACATTGATAACTGCAAGGGCTTTAAACACAAAGTCCAAGACTTGGTGGATAGTAAAGCAATAAATTTTTTTCACGACGCTCCCAACGTCGTACAGAACCCCATGCCCAACCATGGGACTGCTGGAGTCTGTGCAATCATTGAAGACGAGAGTTTAGATCTGATAACCGATGTCAATGATTTAAAGACCTCGTTGGGCTTTATGAAGGAAAAGTTGTTGAAAGGAGGGATATTCCCAGGTTGTAATGAATCGTGTGCTGAATGTTTGAGTCATCCCGAGGGATGTGCAAAGCTAAAGATCTGTATTCAGGGTATGATGAATGACATAATGCTGCAATTTGACCGGATTTCCTAGAAAAAGTCTGAAGAGATAATGGTTGAGGAAAGGAACAAGGTTGCAACGATCTCTATTCCATACAAAACTATAACTATTTCTGCGCCGAGGCCGCCAACAATTATTATCACCAAAGCCGGGCATGTGTCGTATGAGAGTACCAATGCAATTCTGTGGAATTACGGAGCAGAGGTATATTGTAATGGGTAAAAACAAGAATTGAAGAGCTTGCCGGTTGATTCTGTGGATAATCTAGTCAGAGCTGGGGGAATCGCTCGAAGCGGGAGAATGTTCTCATCACCTGAAGTGGTAGCGGACATAGCTGACAAGGGTAAGAAAGTTGCGGTGGAAGAAACTTCTCAGGCTAGAGAGAAGAATTCTTTGGAGAAAGAGGCGGGGGAGTTCATGAGATTGATAAGAAAAAGTGACTACAAGATAGTTGATCACTTGCAACAGACGCCCTTGTCGCTACTGCGAAAATCGGCGCCGGCCATGACAGAAGAGTCGCCACCGTGCGTTATTTATCCCAAAAGAGGGAAAGGAAACGCTCAGAGTAAACCTAACGCAAAGAGGGAAAGGAATGGTCATCGCAACCAATCCTGGATTCGGGAGTCGGTTATGCAAGGGGAAGGTATTAGCACCCCTCACGTCCGTCGTACTCGACGGGATCCACGCTTGTTTTCTATCTAAGGGTATGTTTATCTATCTACTCTAAAGGTCTGGGTCAAAAGGGAAAAAAATGACTCGGCAAAGTATCGCACTTTATGCCTACGTATTCCCGTCTGGAACGAGAAATCAGAGTCAACGTAGTTCGCCTAACTACGGGTTAAGGGGGGAAGGTTGCTCGCCGAGATGTCACATCTCGTGCCTACGTACTTTCATACGACATGAAAGATCAGAGCAAACGTAGTTCGGGCTACGGAAGACACAAGTTTGTCTGATAGTTTCTTATCTCCTTATCAAAGGGTTTTCCTGATTAAAGGTCCAAGAGGACAAAAACAGAGTTTGAATGTTTGTTTGAGTCTTTTACGAAAGAACTGTTTTTTAGGATGTTTGCAATCTCAGTCGCATTAGAGACTATGACCCAGGAGTGAATGCTTCATATGTCACCCAAAGGGTACCACACTAACATCCAGATTACTGGAGAGAGACCCTCCACCAACCTTTTTCCAGATAGCTTAAGGTTGGTAACGTACGACTTCAATTAACCTTATTATTGTGTTTTTGAATTGTTTTGAAATGAGAAAAGAAAGACGCCCTAAAACTATGGTTGAAAGGGAATCTACCTACAGTTATCATGCATGGGTCAAAACCTAATGTCTGTCATAATTCCCTCTTGCACAGAGGAAATAAGAGATCCTAGGGGAAAACAACAAAAGAAAGCAAGCAGTAAACAGTAAACAGTAAAATGCATGCTATGCAACAGTACAAGCGAGGCAAGGGAGTCCGGCTCAACCTCAAACCTAAGAAAACAACCGGCAAGGGGAGACAAGCTCCATCTCAAACCTAAAGGTAGGCAACACAAGCAAACAGATAATACAACAAAAGAAAAATAGAGGAAGCAGCCCAAGCAGCAGCATTAGTTTCTACAGACAACAACTTCAACCTTCAACAGCAGCTCTGGTAAGCAAAGTTGAATTGACAGCAAAATGACAGCAAAGAGTCTTCATCTTTAAGCTAGCTCTTATCTTCAAGCTTCTTCAATTCTTCATCTTCAAGCTCTAGCAAGCTCCACAAGCTCTAGCAAGTTACAATGTTAGGAAAACCTAATGAAAACCAAAGGAATTCATCAGGAACCAACATGAAAGAAAGTGCATCCTCAAAAGTTCTACTCATTAAGGCATGCCACTCATCCCTCCAAAGGAGAGATGGAACTTCCTTAAGAGGACTTTGCATCATAGGATAGGATAGAAGCAAACAATGCATTCTATGTTTGATGAAAGAAAAAGAACTAGTTCTAATGGCTCTTCCTGAAACCCTAATCCTATAAGCTTCTAAAAAGCTCCTAAAAGAAGAAGAAAACTTCAACTCCAAGCTCCAATCTTCAAGCCACAACAGCTACACCAAATCCAGAAGACCTCCCAAAAAGGAAAATAAGCTCCACAAGCTCCAAAGTCACCAACAAGACCAAACAAGCAAAGGCACACAAGATAGAACACCACAAGCACAAGTAACTTGCAAGATACAATTAAAATAGAAAACAAAGTTGTAAAATTCTAATAAATTTCCTTGGGGAACATACATGCTTGAACAATTTAGGGTTAAAATATTAAAGCCTAATTCAACTTCTAAGTCATCTAAACAGTTCCTAAGTTGAAGGGTATTAAGGTGATCCACAAGTTTGGGGAGGCTCTAAACTTAACACCTAAAACAGAACCTAAAGTGGTCTTAAAATTCTAACAAAATTTCTATGGGATCATGAATATCTAGCCTAAAACATACTAAAAAAACTCAGCCAGAATCAATACCAATTGAGAGAACAAAATTCAACAATACAGATGAACAAATATGCAAAAATTAAAGAATTAAACAAAATAAGAAAAATCAAATAAAATTGAAAAATGCATGAAAATGCATTTTATTGATTCCAGAAAATCACAAATTCTCTCAAGATCATGGAGGTATTTTTAAAATAATTTTTGGATCAATAATGGAATTATTGTGATTTTTAGAATCAATAATGCATTAAAAATAATAAAAATCAAATAAAAGAAATTCAAAATGCTGGAAATAACCACGCGCGTTGGATCTGCATACAAGTCAACACATCCAAGGATCTACAGCTTGCCAACGCATTTAGTGAAACTACTGCATTTTGGACTCACAAAATTCAAACCTCAGATTATAACATGGTCGTTGGATGAGGTGTTTGGTCTTTGGTCAAAGTATGATCTAAAGGATTTGGTTTCATCTTCTCCAATTAATAGGCTGGCCGGATTGAGAGTAGGCATGGTGGCCGGAGAAGACTCCGGTTGTCTTCTCCGGCGAGGTTCAACTTACAGTCAGCTAAAACAAGCAAACTCTATATCATTCTCACTCAGTTTTCAACAAGGATTTCAAATCTCCAATCCATTTAATCCAACTCTAAACAGGTAGTAAAACACGAAGGAAAGTTCAGACATGGCATCCAAATCAATTATCACCAATTGCAAATCTAAGTGCACAGAAATCATCCTCACACTTCCTACATCACTAAGATCTAATCATCTTGCTCTAACTACTCATGAATCAAGAGATTCGAATCCAAACAGAATTGCTATGTCATGATCAACTATCATCAAATGCTTCCAAACTGATCCTAAAACGATCTACATTGCACCTAGATCCTAACCACAGGTTCAAATCTAACTACATCATGCTAATTCATGTGGAATTTTGAAAGTTACTAACCTGTTGTAGATCTAGTAACAGATGCACTTGGAGCATGATTCTCCCTTCAAAACTCTCCAGATACGTTCAATGATGCACTAGGAAGAGTCTGCAACCTTCAATTTGCCTTGCACTTGCTTCAAACTGGAAATTCGATTTCACTTGCTCCTATTGAATGTTCAACTGCAACTTCAGCTTCTGGCACGAAAATGACTCCAAAACTGATCTGAAATCAATCCAATGAATATATATAATGTTTTCATGGGCTTTTTGGACCTGAATGAAGCCCAATTCAATAGTTTGCAAATTCTGGTTTTCTCTTGAAATGCAATGTAGCAGTCATGAGTTCAGGCTGTATAACTTGCTCTAGAAGGTTCCAATCAACTGCAAATTACCTTGTGAGCGAAATTGAAACAGTAGAATGGCCTGAATTGCATTGTTGAAGTGTTTGGTTATGTAACTTGCATTTGAAGCAACCATATGGCAACTTGTAAAACTTGGCCTATGCCCAAAAATATACCAATGTCAATGTGTATAAAATGAAATTTACAATCAAAATGAGCACTTATTTGACATGTTTTGGTCACTTAACCAATTATTTGAATTTTCCCCCTTTTAATCCTTTGAAAATCTTCCTTATTCAAATCATTTCAAACCAAGTCTTGCTATGAGCCCAATCAATCCATCATGACTTCTTGGTTAGCCTAAAAACCACATTTTGAACAAGTTTCATGTTGAAAAAAAATCCATTTGATAAGTGCAAGTTGGAGATTTTGACCTATGATTGAAAATGGCCTATAATCTCACTTTCCCAAAATACCCCTGACTTGTAAACCTCATAACATGAGTTCTACAAATCAGATGGAAGACTTCTAGTACAATTTAGAAATCTAAGATCATGAAGAACAACTTTCATGTTGGCCAAAAGTTCAGGTTAAACCTACTTCTAGGTCAAAAATAGCTTAGAAGTCAGATGATTTTCACAGACAAATTTCAGAGGCATCTGAGGACTTGTAACTTGTCTGCGTCATAACTTGAGTTCTATAAATCCCCTTGAGGACTTATAGTACTCAAATTAAAGGTATTGAGATGCCCTACAAGTTTCATGTTGGCCAAAGATCCATTTGAAACTTGCATCTTGACTTATGTGGTCTTGAAGTTAGGCACGAAACAGGGGATTTTACACTGAAACCCTAATTTAGAAACTTCCCACACTCTTGACTTTTCTTGACTTGATCTTGGCACAACACCACACATGTCTCAAAATATCATTTCATGAACTCCATGACCTAAAAGTAGGCTTTGATACTCTTCAATTGCACAGTTGACCTAGGATTGACCCAGATGAAACCCTAATTTCTTGCACTTCAACTGTGGCTCTTGCATTTGACATAATGACTTGATTGAGCTCTCCCATGGCCCTCTAGGAATTCTATGAGCTCCATACATATCCTCTTCAACCTTTCACATCCCTCTGATGGTCTTCAGTTGATCCTCAAGTTAGGAGAAAAACTTCATGCAAACATCTAAACCCTTAGGCACTCAAACCACCTCCTGATGACTTTGACAACTTCTCAATCTTGAGTAAGACCTCTGGCTAGGCTCCTCTTGATAAGAATCACACTTGATCCCCTTATATATGAATGATATCATGATATGCAAATGATATAACTATGCAAATGTTAATGCAATGAAACATAAACCAGGTAAGAAAAGGTTGAGCAAATTTTGGGGTGCAACAGCCCTCCAAAATCTCTATTTTGTCACTGCTGTTATGTTCGGACGCTCACTGGAATGCTTTATTGAGGATATTGAACACTTCCTACGTGCCGCAAAAAATATCAGTTAACCAACTCAAAGGGGTTGTAGCGCACGTCAATGCAGGAAATGGTCTACGCTTCACGGACTTGGATTTGACCCCGAAGGGCAGAAACCATAATTATGCGTTGCACATTTCAATTGAATATCGTGGATCCGTCTTGTCTCATGTGCTGGTAGATACAGGATCGTCTTTGAATGTGCTTCCAAAGAAGGCCCTGATGAAGTTGGACATGAAAGGGTTAATCTGTACTGTCGCTACTGCAAAAATCGGCGCCGGCTGAACAGAAGAGTCGCCACCGTGCGTTATTTATCCCAAAGAGGGGAAAGGAAACGCTCGAAGTAAACCTACCGCAAAGACGGGAAAGGAATGGTCATCGCAACCAAATCCTGGATTCGGGAGTCGGTTACGCCAGGGGAAGGTATTAGCACCCCTCACGTCCGTCGTACTCGACGGGATCCACGCTTGTTTTCTGGTACGGATTATTATTCTATCTACTCTAGAGGTCTGGGGTTAAAAGAAAATAAAATGACTCGGCAAAGTATCGCACTTTATGCCTACGTATTCCCGTCTGGAACGAGAAATCAGAGTCAACGTAGTTCGCCTGCCTACGGGAAAGGAGGGGAGGGTTGCTCGCTAGGATATCGCATCCTATGCCTACGTACTTGCATACGACATGAAATATCAGAGCAAACATAGTTCGGGCCACGTACGACACAAGTCTGTTTTGATTGCTTTTATCTCCTTCTGAAAAAGGGTTTTCCTGATTAGCTGTCCAAGCGGACAAAAATTGACGTTTTGATGAGTTCACATTCTTTTACGGAAGAAGTGTCTTTTATTGTGTTTGAAATATTTTTGGTGTTTTTCTGTTTGTTTTGAGAAAGAAGAGACAGAACTCTAACCTATGGTTAAAAAGGGAATCAAACTAACCTAATGTTATCATGCATGTATTAAGACCTAATGTCTATCATGTTCCTCTCTTGCGCAGAGAGAAACAGAGATCCTAAGGGGATAAGCGGAAACAGAAACAACAGATACAATAAAACAGTAAAATATGCATGAATGCAACAATACAAGTGAGGCAAGGGAGTCCCACTCAACCTCGAACCTAGAAAACAACAGGCAAAGTGAAATAACTTCACTTCAACCTAACAGGTTAATTGGCAAACAATACAGTCAGGGAAATTCAAACAATACATCAAGGACTCAAAAACAGCAAAAATGAAAAGCACACAACAACTCTGCACAACAAGCTCCACAAGCTTCAGGCAAGCATCAATCTTCATCTTCACAGCCTTCAAGCAAGGTCTCTATCTTCAATCTTTCAGGGCTTTTCTTCAAGTCTCACTCTCCAAGATGAGTAACATTTAACAAGATGAATTGGATGTTAAGCAGTCAGTTGCCTACCAAGGGTGGCCTACTGACTGTTAACATGATACAGACAGTTTTCTCTCAAAAGTTCTATCTTTTAAATACATTCACTAATCCTTCCAAAGGAAGGAGGTGAGTATTTTAAAAGAGACTTTGAATCATAGAGAAATAATGGAGGTAAACAAGACCTTCCATGTTTGTGAATCAAGTTTCTATTCTAGAGCTCTACCTAGCTCCTAAATCTTATAACCTTCAACAGCTACAAGCAAGCTATACTCTTTATCAACTCTTGAAATTGATCTTCACTCCTTGTCTTCAATGGGCTTCATCAGCAAAGTCTTCAACTCAAACCCATACCCCAAGCAAGCCCAATACCCCACACAATCAAACAATAACCCTAGCAAGGGCACACCATACAATCAATCAAATACAAAAATACACTAAAAATATTAATACCATGGGGAAAATTATAATATTTATTCTAAGGGATCTATTATGCTTACCCTCAATACCCCTATAGTCCCATCTTCTAATTTGTCCTAAAAACCCAAAAGAAACTTGTTTTGCTACACCTACGTTATGTTCGAAACCCTAATTAACTAGTCTAATAGTTTCTAACTAAACTACCTAAAATAAAATCCTAGAAATTGTGGTATAAAAACCAGGGGCACCTAATATCCATATCTAGTTGTACTAAAAAGAATGGGGTGAAAATCCTAAAGGAAACTCTTAAACTAAATTCAACAAATGGTAGCATCAACTAAAAGAATTAAACAAAGCAATTAAATGTAAAAATATACAAAAAATATGAAAATAAAATAAAATTGCTATTTTATGGTTTTATATTTTTCTAGACAGAAAATGGAAAATGGGAAAAAAAAGTCTCATTAAAAAATATTCATTTTTCATTTTGTTATGAATTTTTAAAATGAACTAAAATTTGGAGAAAATTTAATAAGAAAAATGATGCAGGGGGTATGAATAGAAATTAAATGCAGTTATTTGGCGCTTTGGGCCCAGAAGGTGGGGTGTAAGGAGTAAGCGCGCCTGGGCCCATCTGGTTATTCAGAAAACAAAATAAATGCAAGAAGAAAAAAAAACCAGAACACGGTGTGAATAGCATTGAAACGTAGTTCATTTTCAATTGGGCCTCGCTTAGGGGGGTGGGGAAAGCAAAACCACTAAAAGCCCATGCCAGCGTTTTAATGAAACGCGGCGTTTTACACGCCCAGAATTCCCTCCAAATTTTATTTGAATCTCAGCCAATGGATCATTCTCCAGTCAACAAGGTCAGCGCGCGCTCAACGGTGTGGATTTCATCTTCAACCTTGGTCACATTAGGGTTTCAGAATCCATGAATATACGAGCATCATGCATCATTCTTCCATCCACTCATTCTCTCTCATCTCTCCATCAAATGGCACGATACAAAAACCAAATTTACTCTATTTCTTGCGTAGAACACAGCCATGGTGTTGGTTTGCCTTAAATCACCCTCTATCATCCAAACCGAAAGGTAGAACATCAAGAACTCAACATTTCCTCAGGTTTCAATCATCACCAAACTCACCAATCTTTGTACAAAAACAATCCTTATGCCATACTGATCACAACTAGCTAATTATCTAAGATTATAACAGCCTAACCATCGTGTTCTATGCTTCAACAAAATTTATGCTCACATGTCACCCTCCATGAAATCTTGCCTAAAGCTCCAGAAATGATCATCTAACCACCTAAACCATGTTTAACCTAACAATTCTACATCATGCTACCTAAATCGAGCCAAATTGTGAGAAACACTAACCTGTTAAGAAGTTGAAAACAGATGGAGATTTTCTTCACTTCAAAGCCTACAATGCTCCAAGATCACTCAATGTGCTATAATCTTGATTTTGTATGCAACAATTCTTGCTCAAACCACTTGGATCACCATAACCAATTTCAATTGCACTTGGATGTGAGGATTTTGCAGAGCACGATTCAGGCCACTATTCACTCAGATCTTGATTGCAATGTGATCAATGATGATTATTGAGTAGAATAGAAACAAAATCTTGAAGAAAGGATGAAGAATTGAGAAGATTCGAAGGAATTTGCAAAAATGCAAGATGAAGTGCAACTATGAGTTTTTGATCAAAATGAAGTTCAACCCCTTCTTGGATCATCTCTAGTGTTTATATAGATGAGGATAGAAAGTTCTGGAAGATGCTAGATTGATCCCATGAGAAATTATTCATATCATTGCATGAGAAAATGAAAATGGCCAAGTTGCAAAACCAATTCTGCATTGCCTTGTTACAACCCCTCAAAATCTCTTGAATTTCTCTTTTCATGACAATTAGAGAGTGTGTGGATGCTTACTTGCCTTGTGCATTGGTCCTAGCTTGATTTGGCAAGTGTATCTTCTCTTACAAGCAACTTATGATAACTCCAATTTATTGACTTTAAACCAAAAAACTAATATTGCCAATGATCTTAAAATGCGATTTACCTTCAAAATGGTTGGTCATATGCTTGGGTTTGCTTTTGTATCAAAAAATCACAATTTTGGTCATTTAAAAAGGTATTTTTCCCTTTAATATTGGCCAATTTTGCAAATCTAAGTTCCATGCATTTACAACTTGCCACAACCGCTTTTCTAGACTCAAAATGTCATTTGGAGCAAGTTTGATGTTGACCATTTCTTCATTGGAAATTTGGAAATAGGAGTTTTGGGCATATGCTTGAAATGACCTGTAATTCTACTTTCCCAAAATACCCCTGGCTTGCCAAGATCATAAGTAGAGTTCTACAAATCAGATGAAGGCATACCATACCTTTATGGAAATCTAAGATCATGAGGAACAACTTTCATGTTGGCCAGAAATCCATTTGAAAGCTCCTTGAGGGGTAAAAGTTGCTTGGAAGTCAAGTAACTTTTACAGACAAATTTCAATGTCCTCAGATGACCTGTAACTTGCAAATACCATAACTTGAGTTCTATAAATCTCCTTGATGTCTTCCACCACTCAAATTAAAGGTATTTAGATAACCTACAAGTTTGATGTTGGCCAAGGATCCATTTGAGACTTGCATTTTGAATTATCTTTCTTGGAAGTTTACCCTAAATCAGGGGATTTTACACAGAAACCCTAATTTAGAAACTTCTCTTCTTCTTGATTTCCTTTGATTTATCCTTGGCACAACACCACATCCATATCCACATATCAAATGATGAATCCCACATCTTTCAAACAGGCCTTGATACCCTTCAATCAAGCATTTGACCTAGGGTTGACCCAGATGAAACCCTAGTTGACTGTCTTCAACTGCAGCTCTTGTAATCACATCAATGACTTGTCTCACTTTCAAAATGACCCTCTAGGTCTTCCATGATGTCTATTCATAGCTCACAACTTCTCTGATGATCTTCAAACCCCCTCAAGATAGGAGAAAAACCCATTGATTCGTCCACTAACTTCTCAAGCTTCAATTTCTTTCTGATGACTTGGATAAGCTTGAATTTGAATAAGAACCTCTTGATATGCCCATAGAGATAAGAATAGCACTTAGTCCCTTGTTGGATGGCTTGCCCATGCTATGCTATGCAGATGAATTAATTATGTACATGACCTAATATGCAAATGCTAAAGCTATGAGACATAAAATCGGGTGAAATAAGTTGAGCAAATTTTAGGGTGCAACAACTGCCCCTATTCAAACGACTTGGACCCGACTGGGTGAAGAGCGAACGACCTTCAAACATTTGAGGTACGAGACGGTTGAATACTAAGAACCCGGAAATTTGCCAACCGCATAAATAAACTGCACAACTGTTTGGGGAACATTATCTACAAATCTGATTTCAGCATTATCTTGTCAATACTGGAACGAACTTATTGACTTCACTGGGAGAAGTACTTCTGTCAACCAAACATGACCCTGCCAACGATACAGGAAAATCACTCTGCCATCGCTACGAGAAATCACTCCGCCACCACTGCGGGAAAATCTTGTCATTATTACAGGAAAATGACTCTGCCCCTACTGCGGGTACATACTCTGCCAAATACAGGAAAATAACTCCGCCTTTGCTACGGGTAACACTCTGTCAAATACAGGAAAATAACTCCGCCTTTGCTACGGGTAACACTCTGTCAAATACAGGAAAATAACTCCGCCTCTTCTACGGGAAATACTCTGTCAAATACAGGAAAATAACTCCGCCTCTGCTACGGGTACGACACTCTGTCGAATACAGGAAAATAACTCCGCCTTTGCTACGGGTACGACACTCTGTCGAATACAGGAAAATTACTCCGCCTCTGCTACGGGAAATACTCTGTCAAATACAGGAAAATAACTCCGCCTCTGCTACGGGAAATAACTCCGCCACCACTGCGGGAAAATAGTCTGATACAACTTTTCTGCCTACCTTGGCAGCAGCTAGCTCCATCAATCACATGGGTAACACAATATGAGTCTAGTCTTCCAATTTTTAGTGCTGACATGGCAGCAAACCTGAGAAGGACTCTACTGGGGATTTTCTGAATCCACACTGCCAGACAACTTCGAAAAATCGATTCACGAAATCTTTTGATGTTGTCACAACAACAACCTTGAAGAAATACTCCGCTGGAGGGGTAAGAGAAACTTAAACAAGCAACTCTGTGGGGAACAATGCCACAATCGACATTATCATTACATGTCTCATGCCGAGATCCTGAATGTTTGGTAATTAATTTGAGCAAGAGCTCTCTCCACCTGCAAGGGAAACAATACTTGAAAACAAACGGTTAACCAACCTGGTTTATGTTTCAAAATGCATATGTTTGACAATGGCGTAATGCTCCATTCGACATGGAAATGCTACGCGTTTCTTATTTGGTGGATGCAAATATGACACTATATGCCGATGCAAATGCAGGCTCGAACTGCTGGGATACAGAAAACCGCTTCGGCAAAATAAATGCTGAAGATAATGCCGACTCCGCTGGGGATAACCAAGTGTCACAGAATTATTCCAGCAAAATAAATGTTGGAAGAATGAAGACAACTTCGCTGAGGAATAGCTGAATACGCCAATTATGGTTGGACTTCTGCTGGGGAGTGAACGGGTATCACAAAGTATTTTGGCAAAATAAATGCCAGGACATACAAACAACTCTGCCGGGGAGAGCTTTAACCTTCGAGTTCCACTGGGAGGAAAGAAAACACTTGCTGAAAAGAGAACTCCGCTGGGGACGAAACGATTCTCTTGGAGAAAATCAACTGGCTCCACTGGGGGAGAGCAAATGACCCTACTGGGAAGGGAATCTCTACTGGGAAGGGTAGACTGTCTGGGTACAACTCACAAGTTGGAGATTAATCTTCTGAGGCTAAACCACTCTGCTCGAGATGGGGGAATCCTTTTGGGGACACCACACTGTCTGAATACAGCCTTTGATCTTGGAATCATCAATTCTGTTGAGAGTAAACGACCCTGCTGGAGAATGTCCTTCGGATAAGCTGCGACTAGCTGGGGAATTTGATCTTTCTTCAGTAAGGAACATTGTCATCTCAGAAGCGCGACCTGCGTGGGGATCGAGTCTTTCCGTTACGAGCCCCTGGTTAGTACTGCAATCTTTTGATCGTCCACTTCATATGGTCAAGAACCCTGCAACACCACAAACGAGACAAGATAAGTCTATGCAACCAAATCTATTCAGGTTAGCGTTCGTGACATTATTTTCAGTTAATTCAAAGTTTTAGCAATTATTGGCAAGGGCCAGCGACGTTATACACTTGCTAGTTCTATTAAACCTTGGCGTTTGTGATGTACAAAACAGTAAAGAACCAGCATCAAATACTGAATAACATGTTTTATTGATTGGGCCCCTAAATAGGCAGAGTTTTGTACACGGGATGTAACTCCTGGAAAGAGGAAGCTACGCACAACAAATATACAAGTATGCCCAAGAAGCATAAATATAATGACAAATCAAATTTGTACACATGTCGGCAACGGGATGCAGACGAACATCATGAGCTGATCCTCTTATGACTCGCCCGACTCTAATGCTTTTCCCGGTAGTCACACTTCCGAAGAGATTGTATATGATAATCGCCCCCTCAGGTATATTCCCCCGCACCAATGCGCACTGCAGTATCAAATTCGGACCACAATCATTTGCTTTTCAAATCCCTAACTTTTGCGTGAACCGCCCTTTACGGGTTTTCAGTTCACCGGGATACCCTTTTTTGCCGAAGCCGCCCAATGTAGGTTTTCAACTTCGCGGGTGTACATTTTTTTCAATTTTATCCCTAACTTTTGCCTGAACCTTTCATTCTGTTTTTGGTTCGCCAGGATGCCCCATTTTTGCCTGGACTCTCTTTTTTCTGTCCAGCGGGTCAATTTCAAGCAAAGTATTTTTTTACTGCGTCCGAATTCATAGGTGACGTAAAGTCTTCACCGTCCATGGTGGACAACAACAAAGCTCCTCCTGAAAAGACTTTTCTGACAACGTAGGGCCCGTCGTAGTTGGGGGTCCACTTGCCCCTGTGATCTGCCTGTGGCGGGAGAATCCTCTTTAGCACAAGGTCGCCCGTCTGAAAGCTCCGAGGGTGTATCTTCTTATCATATGCTTTCTTCATTCGGCTCTGGTACAACCGACCATATGCTAGAGAAGCTAACCTCTTCTCATCCATTAAACTCAGCTGGTTCAGTCTATCTTTCACCCATTCTGCCTCATCTAGTTGGACATCTCGTAATACTCTCAGGGAAGGAATCTCAACTTCCAATGGTAACACTGCTTCCATTCCATATACCAACGAGAACGGGGTTGCCCCGGTTGATGTGCGTACCGTCGTACGATAACCATGCAAAGCGAAAGGTAGAATCTCATGCCAGTCCTTATAGGTCACCACCATCTTCTGCACAATCTTCTTTATGTTCTTATTGGCCGCTTCAACAGCACCATTCATCTTGGGTCGGTAAGGAGAGGAGTTGTGATGCTCGATCTTAAAATTCTGACACAGCTCCTTCATCATTTTGTTATTCAGGTTTGAACCGTTGTCGGTAATTATCCGCTCGGGGATTCCATATCTGCAAATGATATCTCTCTTGATAAACCTGGCTACCACCTGCTTGGTCACATTAGCATAGGATGCCGCTTCCACCCATTTGGTAAAATAATCGATTGCTACCAGAATGAACCGGTGTCCGTTAGATGTTGTTGGTTCAATCTTTCCAATCATGTCGATTCCCCACATTGAGAATGGCCACGGTGACGACATTACATTCAGAGGACTCGGAGGCACATGGATCTTATCTGCATAGATCTGGCACTTATAACACCTCTTCGCAAACTTGAAACAATCGGTTTCCATAGTTAGCCAAAAATAACCTGCCCGCAGAAGCTTCCTCGTCATAGCATGCCCACCAGCATACGTACCAAATGTACCCTCATGTATTTCCTCCATGAGCAGCTTCGCCTCTTTCTCGTCTACACAACGTAGTAGCACCAAGTCGTGATTTCTCTTGTATAGGACACCGTCCGGATTCAGATAGAAATTACCCGCCAATCTCCTGAGAGTCTTCTGATCGTGACTGGATGCCCCAGCCGGATACTCTTTGCTTTTCAGGAAATTAAGGATATCAAAATACCAGGGTTTATCATCAGATGCTTCGCCAATGGCAAATACGAAGGCGGGTCTGTCAAGCCGAGAGATAACAATTCTGGGAGCCTCATTCCAGAAGTTGACTTTATACATGGAAGACAAAGTGGCCAGGGCGTCAGCCATCTGATTCTCTGCTCGCGGTACATGATGTAACTCAACCTTGTCAAAGAAAGGCAACAATCTCCTCGCATAATTCATGTATGGTATCAAATTAGGCTGACGTGTCTCCCATTCTCCTTTTATTTGATTCACCACCAGAGCTGAGTCTCCGTATACATCCAGATTTTTGATTTGTAAATCAATGGCTTCTTCAAGCCCCATGATACAAGCTTCGTATTCGGCTTCATTATTAGTAACTGGAAAGGTCAATCGAGCAGTAAATGGGATGTGCGACCCATGTGAAGTAGTGATAATTGCCCCTATTCCGCTACTGTAGGAGTTTACAGCTCCGTCAAAGATCAACTACCACTTTGAGCCCAACTCTGGTCCTTCATCCGACAACCGTTCTTCACAATCTTTCATCTTCAGGTACATGATATCCTCGTCAGGAAAATCAAACCTCATCGATTGGTAGTCCTCAATAGGCTGCTCTGCCAAGTATTCCGATAATACACTCCCCTTTATAGCCTTCTGTGAGACATACTGGATGTCGTATTCAGTCAAAACCATCTGCCAACGGGCAATTCTCCCTGATAATGCCTGCTTTTCAAATACGTATTTGATAGGATCCATCTTCGAGATGAGCATGGTTGTATGGTTCAGCATGTATTGTCTCAAACGCTTGGCAGCCCAGGCTAGCGCGCAACAAGTTTTTTCGAGCATTGAATATCGAGATTCACATTCGGTAAACTTCTTACTCAAGTAGTATATTGCATGCTCTTTTCTTCCTGTCTCGTCATATTGACCGAGAACACACCCCATACTTCCCTAAAGAACTGTCAAATACATAATCAAAGGTCTCCCTGCCACCGGAGGTATCAAAATAGGAGGCTCCTGTAAATACTGTTTTATTTTATCGAACGCCTTTTGACAATTTTCATTCCATGTTACAGCCTGGTCTTTTTTCAACAGATTGAATAATGGCTCACATGTAGCTGTCAGGTGAGATATGAACCGAGCGATGTAGTTCAACCTCCCTAAAAACCCACGTATCTCTTTTTCTGTTTTAGGCGTCGACATCTCTTGTATGGCTTTTATTTTTGCAGGATCAACCTCTATTCCTTTTTTGCTCACGATAAACCCCAGCAGTTTACCCGATCTCACCCGAAGGTGCACTTGTTAGGGTTCAGTCTCAGCCTGAACTTCCTAAGCCTTTTGAATAGCTTCAGCAGATTCACCAAATGTCCTTCCTCCGTCTGGGATTTGGCAATCATATCATCGACATAAACCTCGATCTCTTTATGCATCATATCATGAAAAAGAGTCGTCATTGCACGCTGATACGTTGCCCCAGCATTCTTTAATCCGAAGGGCATCACTTTGTAACAAAATGTTCCCCAAGGCGTTATGAAAGTAGTCTTATCCATGTCTTCTGGCGCCATTTTAATCTGATTATAGCCCGAGAAGCCATCCATGAAGGAGAATACGGAGAATTGAGCAGTGTTGTCAACCAACACATCGATGTGAGGAAGCGGAAAATCATCTTTCGGGCTCGCTTTGTTCAGATCATGGTAATCTACGCACATTCTCACTTTACCGTCTTTCTTTGGCACTGGTACAATATTAGCGACCCGTGAGGGATATTTTGTAACAGTTAGGAAACCAGCATCCCACTGCTTTTGGACCTCCTCCTTAATTTTCACTGCCATATCAGGCCTAGTTCTGCGAAGCTTCTGCTTAACCGGCGGGCATTCTTCTTTTAGCGGCAGACGGTTCACAACCATATCCGTATCCAGCCCAGGCATGTCTTCATACGACCAAGCGAACACATCATTGTACTCTCTGAGCATTTCAACCAGTCTTCGCTTGACGTTGCTCTGCAGCGCGGCTCCTATACAGATGTTCCTTTCAACCCCTTTCGATCCCAGGTTAATAATTTCAATGACCTCCTCATGAGGCAGAATGACTCGCTCTTCTTGCTTCACCAACCAAGACAACTCTTCGGGAACATCGCCATCTTCAACAATCTCTTCTTCGACCTGAAATACCGGGTGCTCAAAGTCGAAATGAGTCATAGGCGGTTCGATGATGTCATCTGAAAATATTATCCTGCAAAAGGAATGGTTAAATGCTTCAAAATATGTATAAAGCGAATAACCACGTTGCCATTTTATTGTAAAACACAAAAACAGGAAAAACAGAGATCGCAATATTTGTACATGAAAAAACGCCTTTTATTTAATGATTAAACAACGCAATGTACATAACAGCACGACCCTAAGCAAAATCACGATGCCCCGGGTAAGACACCGGATTGTTCAACAATTAAGAAAACAAAGTATTACTGTTTGGTAGTCACAGGAACAATCTCCTGAATAGACCAATTGCATAATCCCTGTCCTGGCACGCTCGGCTGAATCCAGGCATCCATGTCGCAGTCACTGTCTCCTTCTTCAGAATCTGAAACATCGTTGATGGCCTCGTGATACACTCCACTAGCTGTGATTTTTATCGGTCCTTTGAAACGGGGTGCCCCTGCAGCAGGCGTTGATGATGATGGTTGATATCCCAGCCCAAATCTGTCCATCTTCACGGAAATATCCAGAACCTTGCCCCAACCTTTTGTCTCACCAGTCTTTACTAGAGCCTGAGCCTCCTTGTATGACGAGACGGCCACTTCTGACGCTTTACTCGGCCCTGGAACTTTGTCTTTGATGCGCAACCCTTCAAAGGCTTGACAGGGTGTTTCATGAATCTCGCCGTCGACTTCTACATACTTGAATGATGACAGATGGCTAACCAATATATCTTCTTCTCCACAGACCGTGACCACTCTGTCCCCTACCATGTATTTCAGCTTTTGGTGCAAGGTAGATGTGACTGCCCCAACACCATGGATCCATGGTCGTCCGAGAAGACAGATGTATGCTGGCTGGATGTCCATAATGTAAAATTCAGTTTCGAAAACCTCCGGCCCCACCTGTAGAGGTAACGTTATGGATCTAAAGACTGTTCTTCGTGTACCATCAAATGCCCTGACCACCAAGTCACTAGGCGTACAAATGATTCCCCTGACGTCCAATTTCATCATTGCTTTCTTTGGCAGCACGTTTAAGGAAGATCCGGTATCTACCAGTACATGAGACATGACTGAGCCCCTACACTCAACTGAGACGTGCAACACCATGTTATGCTTTCTCCCTTTCAGGGTCAAATCAAAGTCTGTAAATCCCAAGCTATGGCCTGCGTTCACATGTGCCAACACCCCCTCCAGCTGATTCACAGAAACATCTTGGGGTACGAAGGAAGTATCCAGAACTTTCAACAATGCATTTCTATGAGCTTCAGAACATAATAGCAACGACAGTATGGATATCTTTGATGGCGTCTGTTGAAGGTGCTCAACAATCTTATAATCACTCTTACGAATAAGGCGCATAAACTCTTCTACATCCTTCAACGACGTTTCTTTTTCGTTCCTCTGCACAGGGACATCCTCATTCATCTTTCCTTTTCCTTTCGCCAGTCGTTCGGCCTCTACCTCAGGCGATATAAAGATTCTCCCACTTCTCGTCATCCCTCCGGTACCGACGACATTGTCTACAACCTCAACTGGCTGTTTATTAATATCAATTTTCACCCCATCACAGTACGCTTCCAACCCATAGGTCCAGGGTACTACCTTAGTGCTCTCATAAGGGATTGGTCCTGCCTTGGTGATAGTGATTGGCGGTCGCCTGGCTGGCGCTGTTATGGTTATTGTTTTCCGGGGGATTGTCACGGTAGCTACGTCACTTTGCTCGTTCGCTAATACCTCTTCCGGTTCCTCAACTGCCTTCTGTCGAATTGTAATGTGCCTCCATCTATCAAGGTCTGAATACCCTTCTTCAATTCAGCACAACCCCCAGCTTGGGTCCAACACTCTAAACAATACTCATCGCAGCCCGGATACACACCTCCTTACAATAACCTGCTCTTTATCTCACACAACGGTGTCTTGAGGTCATCCACATTCATAATCAAGTTCAAACCCTCCTCGGTTAAAATAGCATTTGCCCCGTGGTTGGGCATGGGCTTTTGTACTATGTTCGGACCTGCTTGTCCAAAATTGATAGCCTTACTATCCAATAGATCCTGTACCACATGCTTGAACGCGTGGCAACTCTCTACGTCATGGCCAGGAGCCCCGGAATGGAACTCACAGTGCTTGTTCGCGTCAAAGCCGTACGGAGGAGTGCCTGTTACTGGCGCCATAGTCCTCTTTTCCACCAAGTTCAAACCCAGTAACGTCTGTAGCAATTCTGCATACGTTGAAGGAGGCGTTTCAAACACCCTCCTTGGTTTGCCCCCCTGAATTCTGCGTTGGGCAGGATGTGCCCCTTGTTGTGGCTGCTGTTGCTGTTGTTGTATTGGTTGTTGATGAAAGGGAATTGTGACACTTGCCACCTGCTGCGGATGATTGTACTGATTTCGACCTCTGCCCCGGCCTCGGCCCCCGAACATTGCACTTGCATCACCTTGACGGCGCCCACCGAAAGCCCTTCTATTACTGCCAGCTGAAGTGGATTCCTCAGCTTGGAATCTTCCCAGTTTAATGTGGCTTTCAATTTTTTACCCCATCAAGATTAGGTCCGAGAAACTGCCCAAGGAAGTATGAAACAGCTTGTCATAAAACACACCAGTAAATGTTCCTATGAACATATCATTCATTTCTTTGTCATCTAAAGGAGGATGAACTCGTGCAGCCAAGTCGCGCCACCTCTGCGCATATTCTTTGAAGCTTTCATCTTTCTTCTGGGACAACCCCTGCAATTGGACCCGGTTGGGTGCCAAGTCACTATTGTACTTATAATGAGCCACAAACGCTTCGGCCAGCTGCTTCCAAGTCTTTATCTGAGTTGGCTCCAACCCCATGTACCATTCAAGGGAAGGACCAGACAAGCTGTCTTAAAAGAAATGCATCAACATCCTCTCATCGTTTGAATAAGCCGACATCCTTCTGTAGTATGATCGCACATGCACCTTTGGACAGGTATCCCCCTTATATTTGTCGAATGTGGGAGCTTTGAATTTTAGCGGTACCCTTAGGCCGGGCACCAGACCCATTGTGGTCATATCTAAGCCAACAACGCTTTGATTCACGACGCCTTTCATCTGGTCCTCGAGCATCTTGATTCTCTGAGAATCATCCATAGGACCTTCAAAACCTCCACCAGAGAAAGCATCTTCTTGCTGATCTTCTAGCCAATTACCGTTCCCATTTCCGTATCCATCGTATCCGTTGTTATGGCCAAATCGAGTCTGATTCATTACAGGGCCCCGCCCCCTGTTACCATACCCCGGAGCGACTCCGGCAGGTCCAAAAGACATTATCCCAGCACCATTTCCATTTCCGAATCCGCCATAACCCTGATTGGTAATACCAAATCCGTCCTGTCCGAAGCCTTGAGCGTTGAAGCCGTACTTCCCAGCATGATCCAACCCCTGGTCATTAAAGCCAAATCCGTTGTTACCGAAGCCATTACCCCCCATATTGTCACCTCTCAGATTGACATCTCCGAACCCAACGTTGTTGACGACAGTCTCGTTACCGATTCCTGCGTTACCGTTCCCGGCGGCAGCGCCGGTGTTCACATTGACAGCAGGTATGTTCACCACAGGTGGAGCTACCGGTGTAGGAGTACCATCCCCGTGAATAGTGTCAACTCGCACAGAATTATGGTCTTCGTTTCCGTGCCCAGCATTTCTCATCAGCAAAGGCTGCACCAAAGCTTGCAAGTTCTCCTGGCCTTTCACAATGGTCTCCATTGTCTGCATGAATAGCGCCAGCTTCTCACGCATGTCCTGCATTTCATTCTGCATCTGATCCATAACACTTCTGCAGTTGGTGCGAGTGGAGTATCGGTGCGGGCGTTGACTTTCAATCCTGAAAAGACCTGTATGGTGCAGGAAATGAGATACAGTTCAATAATCACCTGTAATGCAATATGAATGTGAATGCAATGCAATATGTGTCTGTGCATTAGGGGATATCATTCCCCGATTCTAGTGCGAATGTGTCAGTGTGGTGACAGTGACAGCAATACGAAACTCGGAGCCGAATCATAGAAAACACCTCATATATTGCAGAGAAACCCATCAAGTCAAGAATACAACATCAATGAGTGTACAATAAGAAGGCATGACCTCAACCAACAATCCTGGTGATGGTCAGCACAATGCAAATAAAGCATACACATTAATACATGAAACGGTCAAGTGCTCCCATATGCCTGGTACTCCTCTAATAACCTCTTAGTCTCTGGATGACTTGGTCGGGTAAGCAGACCCTCAACAAGTAGATCTCTTCGCTTGAGAACACATTGTAAATCACCAGCAGATTCCTCCCATGCCCCTTCTCCGAAGCGATCCTCTAGCTTCTGTTTCTGAGACACAACCTCTTTCTTGCCTTCGATGGCCTTGTTCAATGCGTTCTGAAGACTATATCTTGCCATCACCTCCTCTTCATACTTTTTAGTGCTAGCCTTCAATTGTTCTTCGAGTTCAGAAATTTGCTGCTTCAATTTGTCTTCCCTCTTTTTATTGTTGGTTAGTGTAGCATTCCACGTTTTGTTACAAGAAGAGATTTCCCGGTGGGCGGCATCGAGTGCTTTCTTTTTGGACTCCAACATATCATGAGAGCTTCTGAATTCTTTCCCCAGGCGTTCACGCTTCTTTTTCTCTTCGGTTAGTTCATCGCCTAGCCTGTTTACCAACTCCGTCTGCTGTTGAAAAGAATGCACATCCTTGTTCTTCTCACTACGCATCTGAGCCAGTTCCTTTTCTAACTCTTCATTATCCAACAACAAGGCTTCCTTCTCTTTTACCACTCGCTCGTAGACCTCCATATTAACAGTGGTTGGTTCCTCTATTGGAATATGAACATGGACTGGTGCAGCTCGAAACGGCATCTGTTTTGCCCTCTCTTGGATCCAAACTTTGTATGGTACATAAGCCTGACAATCATTCTTCCCCAATAGTGGTTTCCCTCTTCTGTTGATGCGCATCCAAGCGTGCTGAAGCTTGGCTAGTAACTCTCCATCCAAGTCACCAGTGAAGTACAGAGATTCCTGTACTTCTTCCTCCCTAGGTGGGTTCTTCAATGCATATCCAAATTGGCGAACAAACAGCGATGGATTATAATTGATGCACCATTTTCTTCCTATCAAAGGAACATTAGGATATCCGGCGCAGCTGAAAATAAGCTCAGACCTCAGCAAGTCTCGGTCAAACCACTCAATGTCTTCAGAAGATAGTCTCATCAGGCGCTCTGGCCAGTCAGCTGTAGTTGCACCATCTACAAAAGGTCCCTTTAGGGGGAGGTGGCTCTTAAACCACATGTACAATAGCGGCGCACAACAGTAAACAATCTTTCCTCTTCTATTTTCATTTTTGTAGTGCAATGAATGATAGAGATCTCCAATCAAGGTGGGTACAGGGTTGCCGGCAGCAAACAGATGAAAGGCGTCAAAATCCACAAAATTGGGTAAATTGGGAAACAGCACTATTCCGTAGATGCACAGAGCCAAGATAGCATTAAAGACTATCCAGCATCCGCTCTTGGCGTATTCTTGAGCTTTGCCAACCAGAAAACCGAGGGAGAAACCTGGAACCCCGAGCCAAGAAGTCACTAATAGTTCAGAAGCGTTCATGTGCAAGGCCTTAGCTAAGTCCTCCAGCTGGGGCTTAGTGTTACAATGGATGAAAGGAACCTTATTTTGCACCGGCAGCTCGATAAACTCTGCGTACTCTTCCATGGTAGGCCCCAAAATAAAGTCAGCAAATGTGAAACATCTCAAGGCAGGGTCGTAGAATTGCATCAATGTATACAGCCCATTCAGCTCAACAGCAGTTGGCTTGCAAACCAGTCTCAACAGTCTTCCATAACTCATTCTGAAACTTCTCCTGACCTCCTCATCAGCAAGGGACATCAGACCAAGTAGGGGAGTAACGTCAGGTGTAGGTAACTTGTACGCAACTGTCCTTCTCAAACCCGCCATGATCAGCAATCAGAAGTCCGGACACTAGAATCAGGGAATATGCAAATGCACCTGCAGCACAGACACACGTTAATGAAATGCACATGATAATGGTTATGCGAACAATGCAATGCAACTAGATGCAACAGGGACCAAATGCCATGGCTGAGAAGCCTGAACCACATCAAGAACAAGGTCTCCAACAGACCCTCCAATATTATTCAAACCATGGTCTCAGACAGACCTCATACATAAGCTCCAATCAAGCCTCAGACCCAATAATCACTCCAACTTGGTCTCTGACAGACCCCAATAACTGTCCATAGGTAGCCTGAATCTCAAATCAAGAAACAAACCGGTATCTAGAGGTCTAGTTACCTGCATAGCCCCAAACCCTCTCACAGGTAGGTGTCCTAGTAACTGACAATGGTATGGCATCCTATGCGGTCGTCGGCGTCACAGACTTTCAGGGTTGATGACACGATTCCCAGAAGGAGTGGCATCATCAAATCCTGAAGAGGCCTCACTTAGCCAACTTCCAATTGATCGGTTCCCAAAGTCGACAATTCAACTAACCAACAACCCCTTCGACCCAAAGGGTAGAAAAAGAAGTCAACCAGAAGAACCTCGTCCGAGTGTGGATTTTGCGGGACACTAATGCAAGCAAAGCCGGCACGCGCCCACTACTTTCCACTCTAATTCTAAGTGCACTCAAGCCCAGGTCCGGCTTATCTCTCAATCATAGAACACCCGTCACACCCCCATACAGCAATAATAACAATAATATAATGCTGAAAGTAAAATACAGAAAAAATAAATCCATACAAAATCCTCGACGGGAAAACAAGCGTTAGGATTGACTCGCTTAAGGGACGTTGGATCCCAAATGCATAAGGAACTATCGCAGTCCTTAGCAGCCAGGGGACGTTGAATCCCCAGCAGAGTCGCCAGCTGTCGCTACTGCGAAAATCGACGCCGGCTGAACAGAAGAGTCGCCACCGTGCGTTATTTATCCCAAAGAGGGGAAAGGAAATGCTCGAAGTAAACCTACCGCAAAGACGGGAAAGGAATGGTCATCGCAACCAAATCCTGGATTCGGGAGTCGGTTATGCCAGGGGAAGGTATTAGCACCCCTCACGTCCGTCGTACTCGACGGTATCCACGCTTGTTTTCTGGTACGGATTATTATTCTATCTACTCTAGAGGTCTGGGGTTAAAAGAATAAAATGACTCGGCAAAGTATCGCACTTTATGCCTACGTATTCCCGTCTGGAACGAGAAATCAGAGTCAACGTAGTTCGCCTACCTACGGGAAAGGAGGGTAAGTTTGCTCGCTAGGATATCGCATCCTATGCCTACGTACTTGCATACGACATGAAAGATCAGAGCAAACGTAGTTCGGGCTACGTACGACACAAGTCTGTTTTGATTGCTTTTATCTCCTTCTGAAAAAGGATTTTTCTGATTAGCAGTCCAAGCGGACAAAAATTGACGTTTTGATGAGTTCACATTCTTTTACGGAAGAAGTGTCTTTTATTGTGTTTGAAATATTTATGGTGTTTTTCTGTTTGTTTTGAGAAAGAAGAGACAGAACTCTAACCTATGGTTAAAAAGGGAATCAAACTAACCTAATGTTATCATGCATGGATTAAGACCTAATGTCTATCATGTTCCTCTCTTGCGCAGAGAGAAACAGAGATCCTAAGGGGATAAGCGGAAACAGAAACAACAGATACAATAAAACAGTAAAATATGCATGAATGCAACAATACAAGCGAGGCAAGGGAGTCCCACTCAACCTCGAACCTAGAAAACAACAGGCAAAGTGAAATAACTTCACTTCAACCTAACAGGTTAATTGGCAAACAATACAGTCAGGGAAATTCAAACAATACATCAAGGACTCAAAAACAGCAAAAATAAAAAGCACACAACAACTCTGCACAACAAGCTCCACAAGCTTCAGGCAAGCATCAATCTTCATCTTCACAGCCTTCAAGCAAGGTCTCTATCTTCAATCTTTCAGGTCTTTTCTTCAAGTCTCACTCTCCAAGATGAGTAACATTTAACAAGATGAATTGGATGTTAAGCAGTCAGTTGCCTACCAAGGGTGGCCTACTGACTGTTAACATGATACAGACAGTTTTCTCTCAAAAGTTCTATCTTTTAAATACATTCACTAATCCTTCCAAAGGAAGAAGGTGAGTATTTTAAAAGAGACTTTGAATCATAGAGAAATAATGGAGGCAAACAAGACCTTCCATGTTTGTGAATCATGTTTCTATTCTAGAGCTCTACCTAGCTCCTAAATCTTATAACCTTCAACAGCTGCAAGCAAGCTATACTTTTCATCAACTCTTGAAATTGATCTTCACTCCTTGTCTTCAATGGGCTTCATCAGCAAAGTCTTCAACTCAAACCCATACCCCAAGCAAGCCCAATACCCTACACAATCAAACAATAACCCTAGCAAGGGCACACCATACAATCAATCAAATACAAAAATACACTAAAAATATTAATACCATGGGGAAAATTATAATATTTATTCTAAGGGATCTATTATGCTTACCCTCAATACCCCTATAGTCCCATCTTCTAATTTGTCCTAAAAACCCAAAAGAAACTTGTTTTGCTACACCTACGTTATGTTCAAAACCCTAATTAACTAGTCTAATAGTTTCTAACTAAACTACCTAAAATAAAATCCTAGAAATTGTGGTATAAAAACCAGGGGCACATAATATCCATATCTAGTTGTACTAAAAAGAATGGGGTGAAAATCCTAAAGGAAACTCTTAAACTAAATTCAACAAATGGTAGCATCAACTAAAAGAATTAAACAAAGCAATTAAATGTAAAAATATACAAAAAATATGAAAATAAAATAAAATGGCTATTTTATGGTTTTATATTTTTCTAGACAGAAAATTGAAAATGGGAAAAAAAGTCTCATTAAAAAATATTCATTTTTCATTTTGTTATGAATTTTTAAAGTGAACTAAAATTTGGAGAAAATTTAATAAGAAAAATGATGCAGGGGGTATGAATAGAAATTAAATGCAGTTATTTGGCGCTTTGGGCCCAGAAGGTGGGGTGTAAAGAGTAAGCGCGCCTGGGCCCATCTGGTTATTCAGAAAACAAAATAAATGCAAGAAGAAAAAAAACCAGAACACGGTGTGAATAGCATTGAAACGTAGTTCATTTTCAATTGGGCCTCGCTTAGGGGGGTGGGGAAAGCAAAACCACTAAAAGCCCACGCCAGCGTTTTAATGAAACGCGGTGTTTTACACGCCCAGAATTCCCTCCAAATTTTATTTGAATCTCAGCCAATGGATCATTCTCCAGTCAACAAGGTCAGCGCGCGCTCAACGGTGTGGATTTCATCTTCAACCTTGGTCACATTAGGGTTTCAGAATCCATGAATATACAAGCATCATGCATCATTCTTCCATCCACTCATTCTCTCTCATCTCTCCATCAAATGGCACGATACAAAAACCAAATTTACTCTATTTCTTGCGTAGAACACATCCATGGTGTTGGTTTGCCTTAAATCACCCTCTATCATCCAAACCGAAAGGTAGAACATCAAGAACTCAATATTTCCTCAGGTTTCAATCATCACCAAACTCACCAATCTTTGTACAAAAACAATCCTTATGCCATACTGATCACAACTAGCTAATTATCTAAGATTATAACAGCCTAACCATCGTGTTCTATGCTTCAACAGAATTTATGCTCACATGTCACCTTCCATGAAATCTTGCCTAAAGCTCCAGAAATGATCATCTAACCACCTAAACCATGTTTAACCTAACAATTCTACATCATGCTACCTAAATCGAGCCAAATTGTGAGAAACACTAACCTGTTAAGAAGTTGAAAACAGATGGAGATTTTCTTCTCTTCAAAGCCTACAATGCTCCAAGATCACTCAATGTGCTATAATCTTGATTCTGTATGCAACAATTCTTGCTCAAACCACTTGGATCACCATAACCAATCTCAATTGCACTTGGATGTGAGGATTTTGCAGAGCACGATTCAGGCCACTATTCACTCAGATCTTGATTGCAATGTGATCAATGATGATTATTGAGTAGAATAGAAACAAAATCTTGAAGAAAGGATGAAGAATTGAGAAGATTCGAAGGAATTTGCAAAAATGCAAGATGAAGTGCAACTATGAGTTTTTGATCAAAATGAAGTTCAACCCCTTCTTGGATCATCTCTAGTGTTTATATAGATGAGGATAGAAAGTTCTGGAAGATGCTAGATTGATCCCATGAGAAATTATTCATATCATTGCATGAGAAAATGAAAATGGCCAAGTTGCAAAACCAATTCTGCATTGCCTTGTTACAGCCCCTCAAAATCTCTTGAATTTCTCTTTCATGACAATTAGAGAGTGTGTGGATGCTTACTTGCCTTGTGCATTGGTCCTAGCTTGATTTGGCAAGTGTATCTTCTCTTACAAGAAACTTATGATAACTCCAATTTCTTGACTTCAAACCAAAAAACTAATATTGCCAATGATCTTAAAATGCGATTTACCTTCAAAATGGTTGGTCATATCCTTGGCTTTGCTTTTGTATCAAAAAATCACAATTTTGGTCATTTAAAAAGGTATTTTTCCCTTTAATATTGGCCAATTTTGCAAATTTAAGTTCCATGCATTTCCATCTTGCCAGAACCACTTTTATAGACTCAAAATGTCATTTGGAGCAAGTTTGGTGTTGACCATTTCTTCATTTGAAATTTGGAAATAGGAGTTTTGGGCATATGCTTGAAATGACCTGTAATTCTACTTTCCCAAAATACCCCTGGCTTGCCAAGATCATAAGTAGAGTTCTACAAATCAGATGAAGGCATACCATACCTTTCTGGAAATCTAAGATCACTAGGAACAACTTTCATGTTGGCGAGAAATCCATTTGAAAGCTCCTTGAGGGGTAAAAGTTGCTTGGAAGTCAAGTAACTTTTACAGACAAATTTCAGTGTCCTCAGATGACCTGTAACTTGCAAATACCATAACTTGAGTTCTATAAATCTCCTTGATGTCTTCCACCACTCAAATTAAAGGTCTTGAGATAATCTACAAGTTTGATGTTGGCCAAGGATCCATTTGAGACTTGCATTTTGAATTATCTTGCTTGGAAGTTTACCCTAAATCAGGGGATTTTACACAGAAACCCTAATTTAGAAACTTCTCTTCTTCTTGATTTCCTTAGATTTCTCCTTGTCACAACACCACATCCATATCCACATATCAAATGATGAATCCCACATCTTTCAAACAGGCCTTGATACCCTTCAATCAAGCATTTGACCTAGGGTTGACCCAGATGAAACCCTAGTTGACTGTCTTCAACTGCAGCTCTTGTAATCACATCAATGACTTGTCTCACTTTCAAAATGACCCTCTAGGTCTTCCATGATGTCTATTCATAGCTCACAACTTCTCTGATGATCTTCAAACCCCCTCAAGATAGGAGAAAACCCCACTGATTGGTCCACTAACTTCTCAAGCTTCAATTTCTTTCTGATGACTTGGATAAGCTTGAATTTGAATAAGAACCTCTTGATATGCCCATAGAGATAAGAATAGCACTTAGTCCCTTGTTGGATGGCTTGCCCATGCTATGCTATGCAGATGAATTAATTATGTACATGACCTAATATGCAAATGCTAAAGCTATGAGACATAAAATCGGGTGAAATAAGTTGAGCAAATTTTAGGGTGCAACATGTACACCAAGTGACCTAGTAGTACGTGCTTTTGACGGTACCAAAAGATCTGTATTCGGGGAGGTGACGTTGCCTATTCAAGTTGGTCTCAAATTATTTGATGCGGTATTTTATATTATAGACATTTAGCCTGCCTATAGCTGGCAGTCCATGGATTCACTCAGCAGGAGCTGTAACTTCCACGCTGCACCAGAAGCTCAAGTACATGGTGGGTGGCAGTGTTGTCACCGTATGCGGAAAGGAGGATATAATGATCAACCATTTATCTTTGTTTAAGTACGTTGAGGTGGATGGTGAAATCCGTGAGACTCTTTGTCAAGCCTTTGAGATGGTACAGATTAAGGACAAAGTGTCTGTCGTGAGCAAAGCGCCTGAAGAGGCCATGTCATCGTTCAAGGAAGCCCAGGCAGTGGTACAGGCTGGGGCAGCACCTGGTTGGGGTCAAGTGCTGGATATACCCCATAAGCAGGATAATTTTGGTCTGGGATAACGCCCATCTTCTTCATCATCCTCACAGAGCACGTCGCGCTACAAAGGGCCAATACAGTTTACCAAAGGCGGGGTTATCTTCGAATGGATCAACGTTGTTTCAGATGAAGACGAGGATATCAACTGTGATATGGACTCGTGGATACAACCATGCATTCCAGGACAAAGCCTCAACAATTGGTCTATCGAGGAATTCATTCAAGTGACAATAGAAGAGTAATACTTTGTTTTTCTGATTACTGTACAACCCTATGTTCTACCCGGAGCATAGTGGTTTTGTCTTTAGGGCCTGTTTGTTTACGCTTGCACAATCTTTTTCAATTAATCAAAGGGCGTTTTTCTGCATTTAAATATTGTGATCCTTGTTTTTCATGTTTTGTGTTTAACAATAAAATGGCAATATGGCTTTGTGCTTGTTTTGCATATCATTTTAAGCATTTAACCATTATCATTGTAGGGTTCACATTGCAGATGACACCGCGCCAGAGACATCTATGACTCGCTTCGACTTTGATAATCCGATATTTCAAGCTGAAGAAGAGATTGACGAAGATGACGACTTACTAGAGGAGCTAGCTAGACTCTTGAAACATGAAGAAAAGGTTATTCTGCTTCATCAGGAGGAAATCAAGGTTATTAACTTGGGTTCTGAGGAAAGTGTAAGGAATGTTCGGATAGGGGCTGCGCTGCAGAGTGACATCAAGCAAAGATTAGTTAGATGCTCCGTGAGTATAGTGACATCTTTGCTCTGTCATACGAAGACATGCCCGGGCTTGACACAGACAATGTGGTTCATCACTTTCCATTGCGTGAAGAGTGTTCGCCACTCAAACAGAAGCTCAGGCGTACTAGACCAGATATGGCTGTAAAAATCAAGGAAGAAGTCCAGTAGCAGTTGGACACAAGATTTTTAGCCGTTACAACTTACCCTCTGTGGGTCGCCAACATCGTGCTTGTGCCTAAGAAGGATGGAAAGGTACGGATGTGTGTTGATTACAGAGATTTAAATAAGGCGAACCCTAAAGACGATTTCCCACTCCCCCACATTGACGTATTGGTTGATAATACTGCTCAATATTCTGTGTTTTCCTTCATGGACGATTTTTTTGGTTATAAACAGATCAAGATGGCACCGGAGGATATGGAGAAAACGATGTTTATCACGCCATGGGGGACTTTCTGTTATAAGGTGATGCCTTTTGGGTTGGAAAACGCAGGGGAAATCTATCAGCGGGCAATGGTGACTCTCTTTCATGATATGATTCATCATGAGATTGAAGTATATGTTGATGACATGATTGCGAAGTCCCAAACGAAGGAGGAACATCTGGTCAACTTGTTGAAGCTGTTTGAAAGGCTCAGGAAGTTCAGATTGAGGTTGAATCCGAATAAGTGTACTTTCGTTGTACGGTCGGGAAATTTGTTGGGGTTTATTGTCAGTGAAAAAGGAATCGAGGTCGATCCTGCAAAGATAAAAGCTATTCAAAATATGCCAGCGCCGAAAATGGAAAAAGAGGTCCGTGGTTTCTTAGGGAGATTGAACTACATTGCTAGGTTCATATCTCATCTCACAGCCATGTATGAACCCATGTTCAAATTGCTAAAGAAAGATCTGGCGATCGTCTGGAATGAAAATTGCTAAAGGGCATTTGATAAAATAAAAGAATATTGGCAAGAACCTCTGATATGATACCCCTAGTCACTGGAAGACCTTTGATCATATATTTAACGGTTCTTGAGAATAGTATGGGTTGTGTTCTTGGTCAACACGACGAGACTGGTAGAAAAGAGCATGCAATATACTATCTGAGTAAAAAGTTCACAGACTTTGAGTCTCGGTACTCAATGTTGGAGAAAACATGTTGCGCACTCGCATGGGCTACCAAACGTTTGAGACAGTATATGCTTAATCATACCACCATGCTGATTTTGAAGATGGATCCAATAAAATACGTCTTCAAAAAGCAAGCACTTTATGGAAGAATTGCCAGGTGGAAGATGGTACTGAGAGAGTACAACATCCAATATGTCTCCTAGAAGGCCATTAAAGGGAGTGTTCTGTCAGATTATCTCGCCGAACAGCCGGTCGAAGACTATCAACCTATGAAGTTTGATTTTCCTGATGAAGACATCATGTATCTGAAGATGAAAGATTATGATGAATCGTTGCCTAACGAAGGTCCTGAGCTTGGCTCCTAATGGAAAATGATATTTGATGGTGCTGTTAACTCGTACGGAAGTGGAATTGGGGCAATCATCACAACTCACTATGGTACTCATATACCATTCACTGCCAGGTTGACATTTCCTTGCACCAACAACGAAGCAGAATATGAAGTGTACATCATGGGGTTGGAAGAAGCCATTGTTCTAAGGATCAAGAACCTAGATGTGTATGGTGATTCAGCGCTAGTTTTAAATCAATTCAAAGGAGAATGGAAGACCAGGCAACCCAATCTGATTCCTTACATGAACTATGCAAGGAGGTTGTTGCCATTCTTTGATCGTGTAGAGTTCCATCACGTGCCGAGAGCGAAGAACCAGATGGCAGACGCTCTGGAAACATTGTCTTCGATGTACAAGGTGAACTATTGGAATGATGCTCTAAGAATAGTCATCTCGCGCCTTGATAGACCGATGTTTGTATTTGCCATTGAGGAAGCCTCTGATGGCAAGCCGTGGTTTTATGACATCCAGAACTTTCTTAAGGAACAAGAGCATCCGCCAGGGGCGTCAACCCAGGATAAGAAGACTCTGAGAAGGTTGTCTGGAAACTTTTATCTGAACCAAGATGGTGTACTCTATAGGCGAAATTATGACTTGGTGTTACTTAGAGGCGTGGACAAGAAAGAAGCAAGTTTGCTTATGGAAGAGGTCCACGAAGGAGCATTTGGTACGCATGCCAGTGGGCACGCCATGTCTCGAAAGCTTTTGCGAGCAGGGTATTATTGGCTGACAATGGAGTCTGATTGTTTCAAATATGCGAAGAAATGCCATAAGTGCCAGATTTATGCAGACAAGATTCATGTGTCGCAATGTCCTCTGAACGCCATGGCATCTCCTTGGACCTTTTCCATGTGGGGCATTGACATGATTTGTAAGATTGAGCCAACCGCATCCAATGGACATCGCTTCATCTTGGTAGCCATTGACTACTTTACCAAGTGGGTGGAAGAAGCCTCCTATGCGAATGTTACGAAGCAAGTCGTAGCCAGATTTATCAAAAGGGACATCATCTGTAGATACGGAGTGCCTGAAAGAATCATTACTGATAATAGTTTGAACCTGAATAACAAAATGATGAAGGAGCTGTGCCAGAGTTTCAAAATTGAGCATCACAACTCATTGCCCTATCGTCTAAAGACGAACGGCGCTGTTGAAGCGGCCAACAAGAACATCAAAAAGATAATGCAAAAGATGTTGTAACCTACAACGATTGGCATGAGATGTTGCCCTTTGCTTTGCATGGTTATCGAACCACGGTATGCACTTCAACTAGGGAAACTCCTTTCTCACTGGTGTATGGTATGGAAGTTGTCCTACCATTATAAGTCGATATTCCTTCTCTGAGAGTTCTGGTCAACGTCAAGCTCGATGAGGCAGAATGGGTAAAGAACAGATTGAATCAGCTTAGCCTGATGTACAGGAAAATGAAAGCGTTTATTGCATATGGTCGGTTGTATCAGAGCCGGATGAAGAAAGCTTTCGACAAGAACGTGCGCCCTTGAAGCTTTCAGACGGGCGATCTTGTGCTGAAATACATTCTCCCACCACAAACAGATCACAGGGGCAAATGGACTCCTAACTATGAAGGTCCATACATCGTGCGAATGGTCTTCTCCGGAGGAGCCTTGTTATTATCCACTATGGATGGTGAGGATTTAACATCCCTTATGAACGCATACGCAGTTTAAAAATACTTTGCTTAAAAGAGACCCGCTAGAAAGAAAAAAGAATATCTAGGCAAAAATAGGGCATCCCGACGAACCGTAAAAAGAATGGGTTCGGGAAAAAGTTAGGGATATAAAAAGAAAAAGATGTCAACCCGCAAAGTTGAAAACATGAAAAGGCAACTTTGGCAAAAATGGATATCCCGGTGAATCGAAAACCCGGAAGGGCAATTCACGCAAAAGTTAGGGATTAAAAAAAAGCAAACGACTACGGTCTGCGTTTGATCTTTTGAGCTTGGTGGATTGAGGGAGGACCTGAGGGTCGTTATCTGAATCAATCTCTTCTGAGGAAGAAGCGTCGGTGAAACATCGGAGTCATGTGAGTCATGAATGGATCAACTTATGGTGTTCGTCTGTGCCATATTGTCGACATTCTGTATATTTTTGTGCATTTTTGTATATTTTTGTGCAGCTTCCTCTTTTCAAGGGCTGCATTTGTTGTAAAAACTTGCATATTTATAGGCCCAACTGTCAATAAAACATATATTATTCATTAATTGTTTGTTTTGCTTTAGCCTTACTATTTTGTTTGCAAAAAACGCCCGATGTTTTTGATAAACTGTGCATACATAAACTTGCAGGCTTTGCCAATACTTGTTAAAACTTTGATTTATTTGAACAACGTCACGGTTGATGACTGAGATAGTTCCTTTGTACATGATATCTTATTCCCATCAGCTATTGAATTTTGAACATCTCTATCCCCGGTAGAGTTGTATGCAGATGGACCGAGCAGTTAAGTGTGTACGCTTATCCCTGTTGCACCCCAAAATTTGACCAACCAATTATTGTATTTGGCTTATGTTTCGACTCATTTTGCATTCTGCACTTACATACCGCATCCATTGCATTTTTGCAATCAGATTGATTTTATCGGGATTACAGCCTCTCCTGACGCTTCAGGCATTCCAGGCCACAGATAAGCGGGTTTTATTTTGAGAATTTGTGCCCGTCCCGGTGTTTTCGGCTCTCGCTGTTATTTTTTAGGACATTTCGGTGTCCGGTTTTTACTGCTTATTTCGCTATAGTCGCGCATTTGTGTTCTATTCAATTTAATCGGCTTTATTGCATTTTAGATTTTTCCCTTATTTTCTGGAAATTTTTAAATAGATTTTAATAGATTTTTTTGATTTTTTTCTAGATATTAAATAGGAATTTTTAAATGGTTTTTTTAATAGGATAACTATTTTTTTCTATTTTTAATGGAGTTAATTGGAGTTTAATTTCTTTTTAGAATTAATTCATAGAGATTAATTAGATTTTAATCATTTTAATTAGTTGTGGTTAATTAGGAGTTAATTGAGTCTTAGTTGCAATTAATTGAGTCTTTAGTTTTATATCAGAATTTAATGGAGTTTTAATGATCATTAGTTTAATTGAAGATTAAATGGAGTTTTAGTTTTTTAATCAGGATGTAGTCATCTTAATTAGCTTTAGTTGTTATCATTAATGGCAGTGTTAATTGGAGACAGATTAAGTGCTTAATCAGAATTAATCCCTTTTCGGTGGGCCAGGTGTCCCAATTCTGGGGGCCCAAGTCCAAAATCGTGACACTTGTCACTATAAAGATCCAGCGACACGTCCACACCCTCTCTCCGCCAACTCACCCTTCCACCCATCCCCAACACTTACCACCTCACAGCCACTTGTCTCTCTCTCTTTCTGCATGTTGACCCATACGCCACGCGTCCCACCTTCACACCGCATGTGCGCCACCCGTCTCTCCCTCACCATAACCTTGTGCCACGTGTTTCCCACTATCCCCCCTCACCGTCGGCCATGCAAGTGCCATACATCATCACCGGAGAAATCTTTCACGGCCAAAATACCGCTGGAAACTTGTAACCGTCATCGGAAAACTCATCCAGTTCATCATCTTCGTCTCAGTTTTTCTAGTTTCTTCAACAAATCTTCATCAAGATTCATCAATGTTCACCGTTTTCTCCAGAACTCAGCAACAATCTTCAAGATTCATCATCCTCTTCATAGATCCGTTCAAGATCCATCAACAATATTCCAGATCTGCAACCTTCAAGAACTTTCATTCTTTCAACCGTTTCCAGATTTTCAATAAAGATTCATCCCGTTCATGAATAACTTTCAGAGAAGTTCCAAGAATCTTCATCAGTATTCTTCGTCGCCTTCAACATTATCTTCATCCTTTCATGAAGTCTTTTCCGGATCAATAACAAAGCTTCTCCATTTATTCACCTTCAACATGCAACGCCACCTGGATTCGCGATCAACACCGAATCTCAATGAACATCATCAACATCCGTGATGTTGCCAGATTTCTCCAAACGTTCACAGGAGTTTCAAGAGTCTTCCCTGTAATCGTCGATCAACCGGCAGTTTCTCTCCAGATTATCAAACGTCCAAGGATTTTCATCAACATTTCATCTTCATCTTTAGTCCAACAACGTGCTATCTTCAGAACCACTTGAATCTCCTTTGTTCGTTTAGCTTTCGTCTTCAAGATTCCGCAGGTTCAGGTGATGATGATGCTTGAAAGAAACCGTATTGAATTGAGAGGGAGAGAGGTGTTTGGACGGAGTTTTGTTTTGGAGAGTGAGATAGGAGAAGGACGAGCTGAGGGAGGGAGAGAGTTTAGGCTGAAACGGTGCCGTTAGGGTTCGGTGGGAGCAATGTGGAAGAGAAAGAGATTAGCGTTGCTAAGAGGAAAGAGAGAATGTGGATTGTCGTTGGGCTTTTTGGCCCAGTTTCTCTTTTCTGGACTATTCACACCCCCCTGAGTTCCTGCACGACCCCCCCCCCCCCTGTTGGAGTTTTTTTGTGGTTATTTAGGCGTAAGCCCGCTTCCTCTTTGTTCTCGCCCCCTGGAAATCAAAACCCTTTTTCTCTCGCGTTCAGGCGATTGAGACCCCTTCTCTTGCCCCTGTGCAATTGAGACTCGTTTTCCCGTCGAACTACATTTGCTCTGATCTCTCGTACCAGACGAGGGTACATAGGCATAGGATGCGATATCCTAGCGAGCTCCCTTTTCCCCCGTTTGCTGTAGTTAGCTGAACTACAGCTGCTCTGATTTCTCGTACCAGACGAGAATATGTAGGCATAGGATGCGATATCCTAGCAAGCACATTAACCACTAAATTATCCTTTCTCTCGCTGCTGCGCGATCGAGACTTTCCCGCTGACGACTGATGTTTCCCTTTCTATTGCCCGAGCGCAATCGAGACCAGACCGTAGTTCTAGAACCTGTAGGTTCCCATACCTATAAAACCCGACATACTACATCCGTTCTACCGCAAATAGGTAACACCTAAGTCTTCGTCGAGCGAGCAGCAAACACTTAACTGCTAGGATGCGCACGCTAGTATCGTCAATCCTTTCCCTCACCCCTGTGTGATCGAGAACACCCTGTCTAGCCGTAGTTAGCCTGAACTACGGAAGCTCTGATATTTCACGCCGTGTGAAAGTACGTAGGCACGAGATACGAAATCTCGGTGGGCAAATTCCCCGTAGGTTCCCGAACTACGACGACTCTGACTTTCCCATTGCACAAGGGAATACGTAGGCATAAAGTGCGATGCTCTATCGAGTCAATTTCTTTCCGTTTAGACTTAGAAGCCGTAGATAGATTGTTTTTCACCCGTCAGATAAACCAGCAAGCATGGCTCCCATCGAGTACGATGGACGTGAGGGGTGCTAATACCTTCCCCTTGCGTAACCGACTCCCGAACCCAGACAATGGTTGCGATGACCTTGTCTTATACCCTTTCGTCAGGTTTTTCCCGATCGTTTCCTTTCCCGTTCTGAGGGATAAATAACGAAAGGTGACGACTCTTCTGTTTTGCCGGCCTCGATTTTTGCAGTAGCGACAATCCCCAACAGTTGGTCGGCACACATTTAGCTCTTCGCAGTTCGAGATCAAAGCCTCCAGCAGAGCAAGGTCATCCCCAGAGAGGCGAGATTGATTACCCCAGCAGATTGAGTGTGTATGTTTATCCTCAGCAGTTGGTCAGTGCACATTTAATCCCCACGGGTTGCAGGTATGCAGTTGCTCCTCAGCGAGTCAAGTGTTTCTTTCCATCGGGCAGGTGTGGAATTTTTCCTAGCAGCGGGGCAATTGCAGGTGTTGTCTCCCCACAGAGTTTGAGCGTATAACTTTGTATCCCATCGGAGTTCGAGTTATTGACTCTTTCCCAAGCAAAGGTTGTTGTTGTTTCCCTCATTGGCGATCCCCAGTAGAGTTAGCCTTTCTCCCTTGTAGGATCGTAGAATTGTCTCTATCCTCAGCAAACTATTTCCCCAGTAAGTCATCACTCGCAGGTGAGTGTTTGTGAGCCATTCAGGGTTGTTTCTTCAGCAGGGCGTGTTGTGAATCTTGGTGGTTGATTCTGAATCTCCGCAGAGCTGTTGGTTCCCCAGTCAGGTGAATTTGTTTTCAATGTCTGGTTGTCCATCCAGAAGAGCCTTCTTTTCCCCAGAAGTGTTGTATTCTGGAGGGCCGTTCAGGTCATTTTCCTTAGTAGGTTTTGGTGTGGATCCCCAGCTGAGTTTGAACTTCTTGCTCTCGTAAGAACTTTGTTCCCTAGTAAAGAAGATGTTCAGGGCTTTTGTCCCATCTAAAGTCCAATTGTGATTGGCAGGTGTTAACCTTTTCCCTAGCAGGGTGGATCGTGGGTTTCTTCTTAGCCTTTATTTTGCTGGTTTAGTTATGTTGCATCTGCATTCTGTGCATAACATCCTCCAAACGCGTAGCATTTTCATTTCGTATGGAGCATTATGCCATTTTCAAACATACGCATGTGTAACATAGGCCAGGTAGTTATCTCTTTGTTTGCAGGCGTATCTCTGACAGATGATTGATGTCTTTTGCCCGAATGGTATCCAAACCATAGCAATTTCTGTTAGCCCGCGTGGTATTCAGACCCTGGCTTACGCTTTTCCCCAGCAGCGTCACCGGACATTAGCGGTTGTTATAAGCCCGTATGGGGTCCAGACCATGGTGCAATATTGGAGGGATGTCTTCATCTTATCAGGTGTTTCTCAACAGAGTTACTTGGTTAAGTTCCTCTTCTTTCCCCAGTGGGATCACCAACAGGCTGATTTGGTTAAATTTCTCAGTAAAGTTACTTGGTTAAGTTTCTTCACGCTCCCAAAGCAGAGTTAGTTGGTTAAACTTCACTCTTCCTCCCTGCCAGAGTTTCTTGGTTAAGTTTCTCTCTTCCCTAGCGGGGTATTCTCAAGATGGGTTTATCTGCTTCAGCTGATCCGGCCTTCGAGTTCGTTTCTCGCTTTTATTTAGCGAAGGTCTGGCGGCGATGTCAGATGTCTTTACCTTCGGGTTCATTTATCGCTTTTATTTAGCGAATGTCCGACGGCGATGTCAGAAGTGCCTATCTTCGGATTTGGTGTTTGTATTTTATCAAGCAAGATACCTAACAGCGAGGTCAGATGTGTTTTTCGGCTGGATGTCGATTCCTGGCGGCGATGTCAGATGTATGCAGATTCTTGGCGACGATGTCAGATGTGTAAAAATTCCTGGCGGCGATGTTAGATGTGTATCAAATTCGCAGATTCCTGGCGGCGAGTCAGATGTTTCATCCCTTACAAATTCCTGGCGGCAATGTCAGATGTGTGAGATTCCTGATAGCGATGTCAGATGTTTCTCAACTGCGTGGATACTTGACGGTTATGTCAGATGTTTATCCCCAGCAGATGTGTATTAGCTTCGTGAATTCCTGGCGGTGATGTCAGATGTCATCATCAACTCAATAGATGCCTGACGACGATGTCAGATGCTCTGTGTTGCTCCGATTTTCAGATTTGTTACTCGCTTTTATTTAGCAAAAGCCTGACAACGATGCCAGGAGTCCTTATCTCAGGATTCGATACCTGTTTTTATCTTACGAATGTCTGGCAGTGATGTCAGATGTTTATTCTCAGCTGTGTATGGAGTCAATTGGTTATTTCTTATTGGGTTCAATGGTTCTAACGACGATCTCAGATGCTTTTACCGACTTGATGTCGAGGCCTTTCGGTGATGTCAGATGCGTGTGGATACTTGACGGCGATGTCAAGTGTATTTTGCCAACTTGGTGTCGATGCCTGACGGTGAGGTCAGAGGCCTGATGGCGAAGTCAAAGATATCTTCTTTCGGAATTGATGTTATTACCTGACGGCGAGGTCAGATGTTTTTCTAAATTGATGCAGAGGGCTGACGGCAAAGTCAGAGGTGCATTACCAGTTGTAGGATAATAGATGTTTTCCTGACTTAGTGTCGGTACCTGGCGGCGATGTCAGATGATCTTTCCGACTTAGTGTCGTTGTGTGGCGGCGATGTCAGATGATTCTTCCAAATGCATGTCGATGTTGCAAACTCCGGAGAGTGTTATCCCCGGAGAGTGTTATCCCCAATCAGAGTTTGCAGTTTATTTCTGCGGTTGGAAAATTTCTGGGTTCGTTGGTATTCAACCGTCTTTTACCTTGATTGTTTGAAAGTTGTTCGCTTTTCACTCATTCAGGTCCAAGTCGATTGAATAGGGGCAGTTGTTTTTACCCCAAAATTTGCCCAACCTTTTTCTTTACTTGGTTTATGTTTCATTTCATCTCTTAGCATTTGCATTTGCATATCATTGTCATTTGCAGCGGATCAAGAGAGGTTTCCATATCCTAAGAAAGAGGTTTTATTCAAGTGGCTAAGTGCTTATCATCATTAGGAGCTGGTCATAGCTCTTAGAGGAAGTGAATGGATGTGTATTGCTTATCTCCTATCTTGGAGGCCAATTGAAGATCATCAGAAGATCACAAGTTCAAGTTTATGAATATGAGATGCTATAAAGCTCATTTAGTGCTTTGAGATCCATTATGGAGCTTATTCAAATTGTTATATCATGTGTAAGAGGTTGCAGTCAAAGGATTGCACACCTAAGGTTTCATCTGCCTAGTGCAAGATCCAATGTGGATTTGAAGGATATTAAGACTCAATTCCAAGTCTTTGGAGTCATGGATAGTTGTGTTGATACATCTAAGATTTTATTTCAAGATTAATTCAAGAAGAATCAAGAGTGTGAGAAGTTACTAAATTAGGGCTTCAGAGGTTTGTTAGTGTAAAATCCCATGTTTAGTGCCTAACTTTAGGACACATATCTCAAGATACAAGTGCAATCTCGCTTTGACATAAACATTATACTTGTAGAGCATGTTCTTGGATTTCTTTTGAGTACTAGAACTCATCCATTGGGTTTCTAGAACTCAAGTTATGATGCTGACAAGTTATGAGTCCTCAGATGAATGTATTTTCAGTCAACAAAAGTCAACCAACTTCCAAGGCACTTTTGACCTAGAATCATGTTTCTCCTAAAGTTTTGATGCACATGAAAGTTGTTCCTTATGATCATAGCTTTCCAAAAAGTCCTAGAAATCCTTCATCTCATTTGTAGAACTCAAGTTATGAAGCTTGCAAGGCAGGGGTATTTTGGGAAAGTGAGATTATAGGTAATTTTGATTATAGGTCCATTTCATGATTTGGCACACTTCAAATGAACCTTTTTTTTTCATGAAACTTGCTTCCAATGAACTCAATTTCCTCATTGAACATCAATTTGTCATGGATTATGGTTGGACAACGAGATTGGTGGAGAAAAATCAAGGAAAATGAACTTTAATGTCATGATTTGAATTGAATTGATTTTAATGCAATTTCATAACATGTTTGTGCATATTTTGAGTCACAATATAATGACAAGCAAGATGCACCAAGAAAATGTGAGGCACGATGTGCAAAACTAGTGCAATTTCAAGTAACTTCGTGGTGAAGTTTCACATTCAAAATCAACCATTAGATCAATTCAAGGGATAATTTCCAGCCACATGATCAAACCAAAGTCTCAGCTATTAATTTGAATAAAAAAACAAGACAATTGGATCCAGTTTTCACGTGGACATGAAGCTTGAATTCCAAATTGGGCATTTCTTCAATTCAAGCAAATCAGCCATAATTGGGCCCTTAAATTATCATGGATCCATTACATAAAAGCTTTATATGCATTTGGAAGCTTCATTCTGGAATTTTTGTGAAGAACACACATAAGAGCAGTTGCAAAATTCAAGAACAAAGTGAAATCGTGAAATTGAAATTCAAGCCAATTCAAAGCCACAATCACCTTCCTTGAAGTTCAATGATTGATTCTGGATCATTTTACGCAAGCTTAACTGCGTTAGAAGCCTCAACGAAGAGGCTCCGTTAGGTAATTTACTTTTCAAAATTTCTCACTTAATAGGCATCAATTTCACGCCATTCTTGTTGCATATTGAAGTCCTACATATGTAGGCAGATTCTTGATAGGTTAGGTTGATGTTTGTGCAAATTCAGTCATGATGCTTGAAACTTTGATGCTTCGATTCTCCTAATTCTTGTGTGATAAATGGAAACTAGACTTGGATTCATGTTCTACATAACGTGAGGATCGGTTTGGTATAAAGTGCATTTTGGTGAGGTTTTGGATCTCCAATTCTGGCCTTCTCACCGGAAAAGATGATCGGAAAAGTGAGATCCACCGTCAGGTTTGTTTTCCGTCCAAGATGACGTGTGCGCGTTTGAATCTTTGACCGACAATGATGAATGGTTGAGATTTAGTCTTACTTGCCAGCGTGCATTCGTTGACTGCCACGAGTAAAAATGAAACGCGTCATTTCGTTTGGGGATTCATATTGTATTGGTTTGGGCCTAACACGCTAATTGCACCCCCCTTGCATCTTGGCCTAGTGAAATGAACTGTGGAAATTGCTATTCAGCATGCCTTCTTTTTTATTTTATTTTATTTTCTTTTCTTTTTCTTTTTCAATCTGTTTTGGTTTTAATCCAATAAAAATAGTTCCAAGTGTTATAAATTCCCCAAAAATAGTTTTTAGACACTTAAATATGTTAAATAATTTTTGGAATTTTTTATTTTTATTTTCCTTTTATTTTTTAATTAAAAATGGAATTAATGCTTGGAAGTGTTTTTATTTGATTTAAATTGCTTCTTTCTTGTTCTTGATTTTTTTCTTGATCCATATCTCTCTCCAATGATTGAAATTTCTTTCTTATATCCCTGATGAGTTGAAGAATTTTATAGGACAATTTTGCCCCTGGTTCAAGTCACTTTGGTTTGACTTTTATGGCATTTTGTTTGATCCTCGATTATTCCATTTCAAAGTGGTAAACCTTAGGGATTCATTTCTGTTGGTGGTGCTTTGATGGAACATTGCCCTTGAGCTTTTGGCCTCTGGTTGCCAACATTTTTATGAACTTCATGCATTTTATTTGGATTTAATTGAGCCTTTTTCTTATTTTTGAGGTAACTTACAAGTTAGGTTACTTCTAAGGGAGGTTCACACAAGTACTTGACCTAGTTTGATTTGGAAATGACTTTTATGGATACATTGAACTTCCAACTCTTGTTGATTCATATTTTTAACATGTTGAGGTGTTTGGATGTTCATTTTTAGGTCATAAATTTGTGTATTGCTTGTTGAGATTTGCATTCCATTTAGGCATTCCATGTGGTTTCCAAATGTTGAATGTGTTGAATGACTTAGGTCTTCTTCCATGCCTTTTCTTGCATTCCCATTTGAGATAGCTTAGTCCCTCCTTTGGTGGAACTTGAAGCATGTCATGAATGGTGCTTCCTTGAGGGCTTCTTTTGTTTATTTCTTACATGATTTTGGGCTTGCCTTTGGTTGAGTGCCCTTATGAGCTCCTTTGGTTCTCATATTTCCTGCCATTCTCCTATTCAATTATGTCATCTTCTCCTTTCTTTTGGTTTGACTTTGGGCATTATGGTTGATGTGCAAATGGTTATAGGAATTATTCTCCCATTTCATCCAACTTTTGTGTGCAATTGTGTGCTTTCTTTTGGATTGCTTTCTTCTTTGCCTTTTCATTTCTTCTTGAATTAATAAAGGTTGAGATGTGCTTGTGGAGGTGTTTACCCCACACTTTTTCCTCCCTTTTCTTGTGTGTTGCATTTCATATGCATCCTTGCATTTCTCTTATTTCATGCTTCCTTCTTCTTCTTCTTTCTTCTTGGCCATGTTCCATTAGAATCTCTAATCTCTTGAGATTATGATAGACCTTAGGCTTGAACCCATGTATGACAACATTAGGTAGCATTCCCTTTTATCCCAATCATAGGTGCATTTTGTATGAGAACACTAGGTTGAGCCTTAGTCTCCCTTTAGAGTGTCTTTCTCTTCTCACCTTCAAAATACTTTCAAAACACATAATAAAGGTTAAGGGTTGTTGTACGTTACGAGCCTTAAGTACTTGGGAAATGGTGATTAGGGGCCTCCTTTCAATTACCTAGAGTGTTTAGCATATGTCCTTTGAACGATATGCGACGCATTCGCTCCTAGGTCATAGTCTTTAGTGCAACATGAATTACAAACAATAATCAATGCACTTCTTCTCTAAAAAACACAAAAACAAACATCAAATCTTTTTATCCTTCAGGATTAATGGAAACATTTTTCTTAAGGAGAGTTTTGTTAACTCTTGGTTCTACCGCAAAGAGGTAACGCCTAAGTCTCCAATGGTCAATATGCATACACCTAACTGCTAGAACTAAGTTTTAACCCTACTCGGCCCTAAAACATTTTGAACCAACCGGTGTTCTTGTTAGCCCAAACTATGTTTTCTCTGATTTCTCATGCCAGACGAGAATACGTAGGCACGAGACGACGATGTCTCGGCGAGCAACCTTCCCCCACCTTTCACCCGTAGTTAACCGAACTACGTTGAATCTGACTTTCCCATCGCACGAGGGAATACGTAGGCATAGAACGGTGATGCTCTATCGAGTCTCTTTTCTCTTCTTTTGTCCCTGGGTCGTAACTTAGATAGTAAACACCCTTTTAGATAGACAACAAAGCATGGATCCCGTTGAGTACGACGGACGTGAGGTGCTAATACCTTCCCCTTGCGTAACCGACTCCCTCTTTGTTAGGTTTTATTTGATCGTTTCCTTTCCCTCTTTTAGGATAAATAACGAACGGTGGCGACTCTTCTGTCATTGCCGGCCCTTCTTCGCAGCGACGTGACAGCTGTGCATCACTAATTGATGTGGCAGTCAACAGAGCCAAGCGTCCAAGTCAAACACATCTGGGACGTTCATCTGATCAAGTCAATGAGTCAACGCAAGACACATCACCTTCACCTACGTTTGAACCAAACATCGTAGATTTGCTCCGGTCGTCTTCTCCCGTGGACTGGCCGGAGATCAGATCACCAGAACTTCACCAAAACAAGCAAAATGCATATCAAAATGAAGCTAAACTTATGTACATTCCAAATCCATGATCCATTGGTTTTAAACATGGCTAAATTGTGAGATTCGAACAGATCAAGTTTGGAATGCGCATCTGCAAACTTCATCAAACATGGAAATCAACCACTCAAACATGGCCTACACGAGGTAGGGTTTCAGATGCAGCTAACATGATCCTAAAACAAGCTCTAGAATGAGATAAAAGTTAAAATAAAGATTACCTAATGGAGACACTCCGTTGGTGCTTCTACAGCTTGCTTGCTTGCTTCAAAAGGTGCAGATCCACTCCAAACAGCTCGAGGAAGAAGAATGTAGCTTCAATTTGCTTTGAATTGCTCTGAATTTGGATTCACGATTTTGAATTTTGCTCTCCAATTTCAAATCTGATTTTGCTCTTCTCTTCACGAATTTTCACTTCTGAGAGCTCCAAATGAATTTGGAACTTATATATGTTGGATTTGGATGAGAAAGGAAGGCCCATGAAGCCTTGTTGTGGTGTAATTTGAAAATGCCTAAATTGGAAATGCCTCCTCATGCACAAGTGAAAAAGCTAGCTAACACCCATGAAATTGGCTTGAATTTGCAGCTGACAACTTGAATTTTGCAATGTGATTAGATTGGGCTTTGTATCTAGTCCAATTATGAAGTTTGGATGTGAAACTTCTTTGTGAAGTAACTTGAAATTCCACGTGATTTTTCTACTTACCACCAAAATGAATTTTTGCATTTCACTTGATGGAGGATTGTGAACAAAATGGAATCAAAAGGAAGCAAGAAAAAGGCCTAAAAACAATTCAATTGAAATCATGATTTTAAGTCCATTTTCACTTGAAATTTCCCCACCAATGTCCATAATCACTCATAATTCATGCCAATCTTGAGTTTCATGATGTAGTTGAAGTCATTTGGAGCAACTGTCATGTTGGTTGAAGTTTCATTTGAAGTACTTAGGTACATGTAAATGACCCATAATCTAAATGGCCTATAATCAAAGTTTCCCAAAATACCCCTACTTTGCAAGATCCATAACTTGAGTTCCAGAAATGATATCAAGGACTTATAGGACTTTTTGGAAAGATAAGATCATGAGGAATAACTTTCATGATCATAAACAGTTGAGAAGAAACATGATTCTAGGTTAAAAATTCTTTGGAAGTGAGTTGACTTTTGTTGACTGAAAAATATGTTCATCTGAGACCTATAGCTTGATGGCATCAGAACTTGAGTTCTACAAACCCAATGGATGAGTTCTAGTACTCAAACAAAAGCTTAGAACATGCCCTACAAGTCTCATGTTTACATGAAAATGATATTGAACTTGTATCTTAAGGTAAATGGTCCTTGAAGTTGGACACTAAAGAAGGGGATTTTACACTGAAACACTCTGAAACCCTAATTTAGTAACTTCTTAGACTCTTGATTCTCCTTGATTTGAACTTGGTATGACATAGAACCAAATCTCATAGAACCAAATCTCACACTGAAACACTCTCAACATGACTTCCCATGACTCCAATGACATAGAACCAAATCTCAAACTCCTTCAAGTCCATAGTTGACCTTGAACTAAGCAGATGAAACTCTAGGTGCACACCTTTTGACAGTGCCTTCTTGCAAGTGAAATGAATGTACAAATAAGCTCTACGATGACTTAAAAAACACTCAAAGAGCTTCTCAAACACCTCTTTGTTGCATCCAAAAATTTGACCAACCAATTATTGTATTTGGCTTATGTTTCGACTCATTTTGCATTCTGCACTTACATACCGCATCCATTGCATTTTTGCAGTCAGATTGATTCTATGGGGATTACAGCCTCTCCTAGCGCTTCAGGCATTTCAGGCCAGTTCGAATAAATTGTTTTGAGATTTTATGCCCGTCCCGGTGTTTTCAGCTCTAGTTGTTGTTTTTGAGGACGTTTCGGTGTCCGATTTTTACTGCTTATTTTGCTATAGTTGTGCATTTGTTTTCTAATCAATTTAATCGGCTTTATTGCATTTTTAGAATTTTCCCTTTTATTCTATAGATTTTTAAATAAATTTTAATAGATTTAATTGATTTATCTAGATATTAAATAGGAATTTTTAATATTTTCTTATAGATTTAATAGTTTTTCTAGAATTTTAAATAGATATTTCTTTTTTAAATAGTTTTAAATAGATATTTATTTTTAGACATTAAATAGATTTTTAATAGGTTTTTTTTAGAATCTTTTATTTTAAATAATTGATAATAGATATTATTTTAGATATTAATTGAGGTGATTAGTTTAATAAGATTTTCTTAGGATTTATTAGTGTTAATCTTTTTTAGATGTTAATTAGGGTTAATTAGAGTTAGCTTCATTAATTAGAGTCATCTTTCATTAACTAGTTGTTAATCATTTTTTGTTTAGCATTAATTGAAGCCATTAGTCATTAATTTTCAATATTAATCTGCATTAATCATTAGAGTCTAATCATTAGCATTAAGTCTGAATTTAGTGGAGTTAATTGGGTCATTAATCAAGTTAATCAATTTTGTCCAGTAGTGGGCCAGCTGTCCAATTGTCTGGGCCCAACTTGTTTCAGCTGTGACACTTGGCAGTATATAGAGGCAGCCACGCGTACACTCAAAATCACCACTACCTCATTCATCACTCGCCACATCACCAGCACTTGCCACCTCTCTGCACACTTGTCTCTCTCTCACTATCTCATAGCCACATATGTCTCTCACTGGCTTCACCGTCTTCCCCTCACCGGCCGGCATGCATGCGCCGGAGGACTGCCATAACCATCACCGGAACCGCCGCAACGGTCACCGGAAACTGCATTTTACACCGGAAGATTCATCGTCTTCACCACATCCTTCATCCAGCTTCATCAATTGTTCATCATGGAACCTTCATCTTCATGTTCATATGCCGTTTTCCAAATCTGTGAAGATCTTCACCAGCGATCTTCATCTTTCTCCAAGAACGATCCAGAAATCCTCCACAACTTCACAGAACCTCTTCTCTGTTCGTCAGCGATCTAGATATGGATCTTCATCAATGTTTATCAAGTTCTTCAAACCTTCATGTTTTTCTTCAGAAACTCAACAGATCTTCATGATTTTCATTCGTATTCCAACCATTCGTGGTGTTCATCATCACCTTCAGCTTTTCTCTAGATTTTCTTCATAAATCCTTCAACCTGCGCATTCATCATTGTCCAGGTTTCTCTCCTTTTTTCTTTTCTATCTGATTTTATTCTCGATTTTATTTTTGGCTGGCCGTGTGACACGATTCAATTCGAGAATGATTGCCGATATTATTTCTCTATCTTGTCTTTGACACGGACATCAATACGCTACCTCTGAGAGTTCGATTTATCGTATAAGTCAAACCATGACGGTCTAAGCGTCACTTTGTTCCTGATTCGAGCGTCATCATCAAGGATCCAGAGAAGAGAAGATTGGAATGGAGCTTGCGCGCATGTCAGGAGCCAACGAAGCCGCTTCATTCAACATCATCTTTCTTATTCAAGTCTTTAGGCAACCGTCGAGTGTTGTGAGCTGTATCGTTAGATATGTAGGAAATGACAGTTGATGAGCTTCTTCTCAATTGTCTAGGATGTCTAGTATGGTACCCTTTGGGTGACATGCGACGCATTCGCTCCTACGTATTAGGTTTTTGCGTAAGTGTCCCGAGGTCCTTCCCGTTTAGACGTAAGCCTTTTTCCTCGTTGTTCTCGCCCCCTGGCGATCGAAACCCTTTTTCTCTCGTGTTCAGGCGATTGAGACCCCTTCTCTTGCTCCTGTGCAATTGAGATTCGTTTTCCCGTCGAACTACGTTTGCTCTGATCTCTCGTGCCAGACGAGAGTACATAGGCATAGGATGCGATACCCTAGCGAGCTCCCTTTCTACCTTTTTCCTTGTTTTGCTGTAGTTAGCTGAACTACAGCTGCTCTGATTTCTTGTACCAGACGGGAATATGTAGGCATAGGATGTGAAATCCTAGCGAGCACACTAATAACTAACCTCTATGTTCTCTCGCTGTCGTGCGATCGAGACTTTCCCGCTGACGACTGATGTTTCCCTTTTTCTTACCCGTGCGCAATCGAGACCAGACTGTAGTTCTAGAACCCGTAGGTTCCCATACCTTTTAAAACCCGACATACTATGTTCGTTCTACCGCAAATAGGTAACACCTAAGTCCGTCGAGCGAGCAACATACACCTAACTGCTAAAATGCGCACGCTAGTATCGTCAATCCCTTCTCTCACTCCTGTGTGATCGAGAACACCCTGTCTAGCCGTAGTTAGCCTGAACAACGTAAGCTCTGATCTTTCACGCCGTGTGGAAGTACGTAGGCACGAGATGCGATATCTCGGCGAGCCCATTACCCGTAGTTTCCCGAACTACGATGACTCTGACTTTCCCATTGCATGAGGGAATACGTAGGCATAGAGTGCGATGCTCTATCGAGTCAATTCTTTCTGTTTAGCTTTAGCAGCCGTAGATATATTGTTTTTTCACCCGTAGACAAACCAGCAAGCATGGATCCCATCGAGTACGATGGACGTGAGGGGTGCTAATACCTTCCCCTTGCGTAACCGACTCCCGAACCAAGACAATGGTTGCGATGACCTTGTCTTATACCCTTTCGTCAAGTTTTTCCCAATGGTTTCCATTCCCGCTCTGAGGGATTAATAACGAAAGGTGGCGACTCTTCTGTCATAGCCGGCGCCGATTTTCGCAGTAGCGACAGCTGGCGACTCTGCTGGGGACAGGAATATCCCTTATGCGAGTCAATCCTAGCGCTTGTTTGCTTGTCTTCGGGTGTTTATTTGTGTGCATTGTATATTACTGCTATATTTACATTTCCCGCACTTATTATTATCTGTTGTTATTGTGCTATTGTGGGAGGGGAGCTCTGATGAGAGATAAGTCGGACCTGGGCTTGAGTGCTCCTAGCATTAGAGTGGAGATTAGTGACGGACCTGCTTGCTTTGCTCGCACCAGTCCCCATGAAATCCACACTCAGATGAGATTCTCTTTGATGGCATCTTGCATGGCCCTTTAGGCTCGACAGGTTGTTGGATTTGAGGGTTGTCGACTCTAGGGACCGATCATTTGGGATTCAGCTAAGTGAGGCCGCTTCAAGAGATGATGATGTCACACCTTCTGGGTATCATATCGTCCCTCTTGAAAGTCTGTGACGCTGATGACCGCATAGGATGCTGAACCTGTGTCAGTTTAGGTCCATACCCGTAAGTGGGAGGGGTTTTGCAGGAAACTTGACTTCCAGCCTACCCGGTATTTTGGTTTTCTTTCGTCAGAGCAAACTTCTCCCGTCAGCAGCGCAGCAGTATTCAGAGCTTTGTGGGGGTTGTGATCCCATGTTTGTTGCATTTTGCATTGCATTTCATGTGCTTCTCATGCTTGCATGCCCGTACTCAGCCGGATCAGAGAGCTTACTAGTCTTTTGTCCAACTCGCAGTTGACTTCCCGACATTCGCATTTGACTTGAGTTAGTTTCTGGATGGATCATGGACTCAGCAGAGCAGAATCAATTTGTTACTAGGGCCGAGTTTGAACTATTGAAGAACCAGGTGAGCCAGGTCATGGAAGTCATAACAACTATGACTAGAGGAGAGAGCAACATTCAGAGGACTCCGGTGAACAATGTAACCCAGAATGTGCAGATTCCTGTCGGAGACAGAGATGCATCTTCTCTCCGTGACACAGACTATCAGCGTTTCACTTTCCCTGTGACAGATCGTCAGAGGGCCGCTCCGAGGGTCAATGCTGAGAACACTAGGGCTGCTGAGGATGCGAGAAGACTTCAGCTGTTGGAAGGTCAGGTGGCTGCCTTGATCAACAAGAATACTCTTGACCTGAATGTTGTGAGCATGTGTTTGGTGTCAGGCCTTGTGTTGCATCCGAAGTTTAAAATGCCAAATTTTGAGAAATGCAAAGCGGATAGTTGTCTGAAGCTACATTTGGTTATGTTCTGCAGAAGAATGACTTCACATGTCACCAACGACAAGCTTATGATTCACTGTTTCCAAGATAGTTTGATCGGAGCATCTTTGGATTGGTACATGCAGTTGAAGAATGACAACATTAAGTCATGGTCGGATTTAGCCAATGCCTTCGTGAAGCAGTACAACCACAACCTGGATATGGCTCTTAGTCGCTTGCATTTGCAAGAATTATCTCAGGCGGATAACGAATCCTTTAGAGGATATGTGCAGAGATGGAGAGAATTGGCTGCTCGTGTTCAACCACCGCTTGTGGATAGAGAAATGGTTGACCTTTTCGTGGACACTTTGAAGGGCCGTTACTATGACGCATTATTCAGCTGTGGAAATGCAAGCTTTGCGGACTTGATAAGAGTAGGAGAACGTGTTGAGAGTGGAATCAAGAGCGGGAAGATTCAAGACATTCCTTATACTGCAGTTTATGAAGATGAATCAATTGTCAGTTCTCAAGAAGAATGGGAGAAAGGAAGTGATGTTGTCTCAGAATCTCCCGTACCTCAGATTCAGTATCCTGACACTTCGAGTGCTCAAAGTCAGCAACTTGTTGGGTCTGTATGTCAGATATTTGTTACCCGCCAGAGTCAACAGTCGTATTATCGTCAGCCGCGTCAGCACGTCCAACGAAGACCAAGGAAACCTGAAATGCAGTTTACTCAGATACCGGTGTCGTATAGTTAATTGTTGCCAGATTTGGTCAAAAGGGGGTTGATAGTGCCGAAGGAGACTGATCCAATGGTCCCGCCTTATCCCCCAGGTTTTGATGCTAACGCTCGCTGTGAGTACCATGTTAGGGCACAGGGGCATTCAACCGATGACTGTAAGGTGCTTCGAAGCCAGATTCAAGCCTTGATAGATTCTAACAGGATATCTGTCATGCCTCATGGTGTCGACCTTCCTTTATCCAGCCAAGTGGGTGAATCAGTTCAGGTCATGGGAGAACTGATAGCAGATGTTTAGAAGAGTATCAGGATGACTTCGACGAGCAATTCTGAAGATGGATGGATCAGCAACAAATCAAGTTTGAATAGCCCAGTTCCCAACAATTGGCAATCTGTGTTTTATCATGTCATTTCTTTGCATTTGTAGTTTCTTTTCTGTTAAAAGCGCAAATTGCATTCATAAAACGTGTACTGTTTTCAATTGATATTGATAATGAAATGAGTATGTATGTTTTGATTCAGTCCATTCATGTTCACTAATAATGTTTTACAAATATCCAACACTTGGTTAAGCGGAATCTGGGGAGGATGACGAAGTTTAAAGACGCACGGGCTTCCGATAGTATGCTTTTGAAAATAAAACCTGCTGATGATGTACATGCATTGTTTCAAATCCCTAAACACCAGTGATATAAGGAAGATAATCCCTTGTTAACCCCTTTGAGCATGGTAGTAGGAGTTTCTTTCGGAAAACGAAAAAACCCTCAATCTTAACCCGGGGCAGGGTAGATGTTGGCTAATTTGATCGAGCGTCCAAATTGCAGAAGGGAATGTTCGTTCGAGGATCAATCACACCTCTAGAAGTCGTGCCTAAGAAACCACAGTGGTTAAGCACCAGGAGTGAAATAGTCACATTATTCCCCAATGAGTCAGACAGCCAGTGTCACACGACTTGTTCGGAAAAAAGAGAAAGCAAAAAGAATCAAAAGTCCGCTAAGTCAAAGCTTGAAAACAAATGACTTAGGCAAAAAAAAAAGAGGGCATCCCGCTGGACTTAATAATCAAAAGAAGCTCAAAGGAGCCAGTCCAGGCAAAAATTAGGGAAAGCGAGAAACTAGAAAGAAAAAACGAAAAGGATTACAAAAGAAAAATCCTCGAACAAAATACGAGTCGTGTGACCCCAAGTGTCAAACACGAAGAGCGAGTGGCTGTCACTCCAAAAAATTCATGGTTCCTCGAACTATCACTCCTATCTTTCAATCTTTAAGAGGTAAACGCTAAGGTCGAATTAGCCGAACGTAGGATTGGAGAACATCAAGGAGAATGGGTGGGTTAAAATAAATTGTGAGCCTTTATCCTTCCTTTCAAAACCGTGAACTTGACCACGTTACAACCTTCAAAAGTCCTAATTGAAGCAGGTTTGTTTCGAAGGCATACATCAGTAAAGATCGCGTCGAAGCTGACTCCTAAAAGGGTTCTTCTTACCATGTTGGTACTGATGTTGATATTCTGATTAATGATTTGTGCATTACATGTCATAAACTGTTTTTCCTTTTCCAGTGAGAAGATTGGATGTCAAAACTGTCATATGCATTGCATTAATATATCTTTTGTACAGAACAATTGGTTTTACTTGCGGGTAAGTGCTTGACAGCAGGAAAGTTTCCTACAGTGGAAAGTCTGATCATGATAGAATGCAGAATGCCCGAATACTCCGTGAACTGGGGCAAGCTATAAATCCCTGGTGATGTCAGCCATCCGAAGTCGGTTATTCTGAAGCAGACAGGTCGAGATTTGATGAATCTCTCGAAGACAACTAGTGTATCTCCCTGCAGATCAGCCTATCAGGGGCAGAGTCGTCGCAGACAGGGGCAGGCCACTCTAAGAAAAGCACTGAAGTTGTTTCTTGCCCGAGGGTCATTTGATCTGAAGCATCTATCTGAGGTTCAGAGTGCTGGGGCAGTTTATATCAGACCATCAGGGTAAATATTTTTAGATTTCCATTCGAGGAATATCCCCACAGAGATCCCACAGGCTGGGGCATATCAGAAGCGAAGGAATCATTCCTCTCCATGTCATCAGAGCTACTCAGAGCTACTAAAGCAAGGTTCAGCCGATCTTCAAGTTTGAGACGAATTTTAGGAAGTCGTGTTACCGTCCTTTGACTCTTCAACTAGAAACCGTGAATTCAGACAAGAGGATGTTTAGCGTCAGTCGTACCTGACCCATCATGGATAGCCCAAGAGCCCAATCCTTATTGGCAATTTTCAGGAAGCCCAATTCTCATTGGCGAGCCATTCCTCAAGCCCAATCCATATTGGCAATCACTGCGAGGCCCATTCGTTTCAAAATACAAGCTTCATTGGTATGTAGGAAGACTCCGTCTGTTTTCCCCAGCAAAAGTCCAACGGTTATTGGCACGTGTAAGCTATCCCCAAGGAAGTCCGATCATGCTTAGCACATTTAGTTACCCCCAGTGGAGGTGGTTTCACTCTTCCAGCATTTATTTTGCTGGAATAATTCTGTGATATCCGGTTATCCTCAGCGGAGTTGGCTTCACCTTTTCAGCATTTATTTTACTGGAATGGTTCTTCTGTGTACCGCTTTTCTCCAGCAGCCTGAGCCTGCATTTGCATTTACATCTTGCATCTATCATCATATTTGCATCATACTTGCATTTCATCATCAAATGCGTAACATTCCATCTTATATGGAGCATTTACGCCATAAAAAAATTCAAACATACGCATATGCATATGAAGCATAAGCCAGTTTTTCTATCAGCCTTCCGTGGCAACATGAATCACTCTATAATCAGTTCAGGGGCATTTATTTAGCAGATTTGATCAGACAGCTCTTTGGTATTTGATTCTCAAATCATACGATGGTTATGCTTTGTCTATCGATCATCTGATAAGGACAGACTGTTCTTCCCGTCAATTCCTATTGACGAGGCATTTCCCCCAACAGGAATTTTCCCCGTCTATCTTTAGATGTCATGAGTTTGATTATGAATTTTCTCTGTCTATCTTTAGACGTCGTGAGTCTCAGCATGGTTTTCTCCATTTATCATTAGACGTCATGAGCTCGGGTATGGTTCTCTTTCCGTCTATCTTTAGACGACGTGAAGTTTCAGGTGATTTTTCAGCGGGTTTCTTACTATCAGTTCATATTGATGATGTGTCTCCCCAGCGAGTTTTCTTCGTCTATCATTAGACGTCATGAGTTTTGGGTATGGTGTTTTCTCCGTCTATCTTGAGATGTTGAGAGGTTTCAAGGCGATCTTTTAGATATTGGCTTTCTTTCTGTTTATCGGATGAGATGACATTTTAAGAGAGGTTTTTCTGACTGTTGATCCTTATTGATGTCGAGGCTCTTTGAAGAATGTTTGGCTTTCCTAGTTGTTGATCCTTATCGACGACGTGGATATTTGAAGGTGGTTTTCTTACTGTCAATCCTTATTGATGATGTGGCCCCTTTGAGGATATTGTTCTTTCCATCAATTCCTGTAGACGAAAGGATTCTGAAATTTGATGGGTAGTGTTGAAGTTTATACGGTTTTCCTTCCGCTAGTTTTCACTGACGATGTGGCTCTTCGAATAAGGTTTTCCTCTCGTCTATCATTAGAAGATGCGAGATTCAGACATTTTCCTCTCGTCTATCATTACACGGTATGAGATCAAGATTGTTTTTCTTCCGGTCTATCATTAGACAGTGTGAGCCTTTGGGATGGTGCCTTTCCGTCTATCAGTAGACGAGGTGAGTACGAATATTGTTCTCCTTCAGGATGGTGTCTTTCCGTCTTTCTTTAGACGATGTGAGTATTTCTCTTCCTGTCTATCATTAGACGGTGTGAGAGGATCAAATGCATGTTGATCCAACCTTCGGGTCTGTTACCTGTGGCGTCACGCAGATAACTAGTGCTAAAGTCGGGTTCGTTGTCAGATGATTGATCAGTTTGTTGCCGTGACAACTGGATTTGGTGTTCTGGATATTTTCCCCAAGCAGTTTGTGCAGTTTATTTCTGCAGGTTGGCAAATTTCTGGGTTTCTTTTGTATTCAACCGTCTTCTACCTTTGAATGTTTGAGAGACGTTCGCTTCTCAACCCTTCAGGTCCAAGCCGTTTGAATAGGGGCAGCTGTTGCACCCCAAAATTTGACCAACCAATTATTGTATTTGGCTTATGTTTCGACTCATTTTGCATTCTGCACTTACATACCGCATCCATTGCATTTTTGCAGTCAGATTGATTCTATCGGGATTACACCTCTCCTAGAGCTTCAGGCCTTTCAGGCCAGTTCGAATAAATTGTTTTGAGATTTCGTGCCCGTCCCGGTGTTTTCAGCTCTCGCTGTTGTTTTTGAGGACATTTCGGTGTCCGGTTTTTACTGCTTATTTCGCTATAGTTGCGCATTTGTTTTCTAATCAATTTAATCGACTTTATTGCAATTTTAGAATTTTCCCTTTTATTTTATAGATTTTTAAATAGATTTTAATAGATTTTAATAGATTTAATTGATTTTTCTAGATATTAAATAAGAATTTTTAATATTTTCTTATAGATTTAATAGTTTTTCTAGAATTTTAAATAGATATTTCTTTTTTAAATAGTTTTAAATAGATATTTGTTTTTAGACATTAAATAGATTTTTAATAAGTTTTTTTTAGAATCTTTTATTTTAAATAATTGATAATAGATATTAGTTTAGATATTAACTGAGGTGCTTAGTTTAATAAGATTTTCTTAGGATTTATTAGTGTTAATCTTTTTTAGATGTTAATTAGGGTTAATTAGAGTTAGCTTCATTAATTAGAGTCAGCTTTCATTAACTAGTTGTTAATCATTTTTCGTTTAGCATTAATTGAAGTCATTAGTCATTAATTTTCAATATTAATCTACATTAATCATTAGAGTCTAATCATTAGCATTAAGTCTGAATTTAGTGGAGTTAATTGGGTCATTAATCAAGTTAATCAATTTTGTCCAGTAGTGGGCCAGATGTCCAATTGTCTGGGCCTAACTCATTTCAGCTGTGACACTTGGCAGTATATAGAGGCAGCCACACGTACACTCAGAATCACCACTACCTCATTCATCACTCGCCACATCACCAGCACTTGCCACCTCTCTGCACACTTGTCTCTCTCTCACTATCTCATAGCCACACGTGTCTCTCACTGGCTTCACCGTCTTCCCCTCACCGGTCGGCATGCATGCGCCGGAGGACTGCCATAACCATCACTGGAGCCGCCGCAACGGTCACTGGAAACTGCATTTTACACCGGAAGATTCATCGTCTTCACCATATCCTTCATCCTGCTTCATCAATTTTTCATCATGGAACCTTCATCTTCATGTTCATATGCCGTATTCCAGATCTTTGAAGATCTTCACCAGCAATCTTCATCTTTCTCCAAGAACGATCCAGAAATCATCCACAACATCACAGAACCTCTTCCTCTGTTCGTCAGCGATCTAGATCTGGATCTTCATCAATGTTTATCGCATTCTTCAAACCTTCAAGTTTTTCTTCAGAAACTCAACAGATCTTCATGATTTTCATTCGTATTCCAACCTTTCGTGGGGTTCATCATCACCTTCAGCTTTTCTCCAGATTTTCTTCATGAATCCTTCAACCTGTGCATTCATCATTGTCCAGGTTTCTTCAAGATCTTCAAAGATCTTCAAAGATCTTCATCATCCTTCATCCAAATCTCCAGATCCTTCAAGAGCCGTTCAGATCCAGCAACAATCTCCTTCAATCTTTCCTCAGAAACTTCTAAGAGTTTCAATCAAGATCTTCATGATCTGGATTCACAAACCTCCATATTGCTTGCAAGAACTCATCAGTACACAAATCTTCACCAGTTTTCAACGAACAAACTTCTTTAGATCTCCTTCGTGTTCATCATACGAGATCTTCATCGCCTCCGCGAATCTCATCATTGAACTTCGTCTTCATCAGATCGAAGCTAAACAAACGCAAATGTTGCGATGATCTTTTGGATTTGTTGAGTTCGTAGGTTACGATGTTTAAACGCACGGAACTGAAGGTTGAATGATAAGGGTGGAGAAACAGAGACAGAGAGAGGTTGAGAGTGGTAGGCGGCGGCGCAACTGAGTTAACAGCTAGGGTTTCAGAAGGGAATTGGGGAAAGAGAGAAGACCAACCTGGGTGATTGGGCCTCGTGGCCTAACTAGCCTTTCCCTGATCCGTACACCCCCCGTTTTTCTTTTCGCCCCCCCCCCCCTATGCTGTTTGTGTGTTATGATATTGGGCTGGGCCCAATGAGCATTTTCTGGCCATGCACCCTATATCCCAGCGCACCCCCTTTTTTTTACTCTCTTTTATTTTCTGACTTTATTGTATTGTGGGCTAATGGCCCAGAGTGGCTGTTTTTTTTTACAGCATTACACCCAGTTTGAAGTTTGTACCCCTCTCCCCTTTGCAATTTATTTTTTCCTTTGTATTGGATGAATGCTTGTAATAGTTTAGTTTTATTTTCCTATTTTCTTTTAGGAGATTATTTTTAGGGATTATAATATTATGCATATTTTTTTAATATAGATTTAATATAGATTTTTTCTATTTTCTTTATAGAATATTATAGTATTTTAGATAGGAATTTTCTATGCTATTTTCATATGCATTTTCTTTTATTTTCTTTAGAATATTTTTCTAGTAGAATTTAATTGTTAATTTTAGGAGTAGAATTTATTCTCATTTGTTAGTAATTCTTCTCTCCTCGTTTTCTCTCCTATTTTCTTTTCTATCCGATTTTATTCTCGATTTTATTTTTGGTTGGCCGTGTGACACGATTCAATTGGAGAATGATTACCGATATCATTTCTCTATCTTGTCTTTGACACGGACATCAATACGCTACCTCTGAGAGTTCGATTTATCGTATAAGTCGAACCATGACGGTCTAAGCGTCACATTGTTCTTGATTCGAGCGTCATCATCAAGGATCCAGAGAAGAGAAGATTGGAATGGAGCTTGCGCGCATGTCAGGAGCCAACGGAGCCGCTTCGTTCAACATCATCTTTCTTATTCAAGTCTTCAGGCAACCGTCGAGTGTTGTGAGCTGTATCATTAGATATGTAGGAAATGACAGTTGAGGAGCTTCTTCTCAATTGTCTAGGATGTCTAGTATGGTACCCTTTGGGTGACATGCGACACATTCGCTCCTACGTATTAGGTTTTTGCGTGGGTGTCCCGAGGTCCTTCCCGTTTAGGCGTAAGCCTGTTTCCTCGTTGTTCTCGCCCCCTGGCGATCGAAACCCTTTTTCTCTCGCGTTCAGGCGATTGAGACCCCTTCTCTTGCTCCTGTGCAATTGAGATTCGTTTTCCCGTCGAACCACGTTTGCTCTGATCTCTCGTGCCAGACGAGAGTACGTAGGCATAGGATGCGATATCCTAGCGAGCTCCATTTCTACCTTTTTCCCTGTTTTGCTGTAGTTAGCTGAACTACAGCTGCTCTGATTTCTCGTACCAGACGGGAATATGTAGGCATAGGATGCGAAATCCTAGCGAGCACACTAATAACTAACCTCTCTGTTCTCTCGCTGCCATGTGATTGAGACTTTCCCGCTGACGACTGATGTTTCCCTTTCTCTTGCTCGTGCGCAATCGAGACCAGACCGTAGTTCTAGAACCCGTAGGTTCCCATATCTTTCAAAACTCGATATATTATGTCCGTTCTACCGCAAACAGGTAACGCCTAAGTCTCCGTCGAGCGAGCAGCATACACCTAACTGCTAGAATGCCCACGCTAGTATCGTCAATCCCTTCTCTCACTCCTGTGTGATCGAGAACACCCTGTCTAGCCGTAGTTAGCCTGAACTACGTAAGCTCTGATCTTTCACGCTGTGTGGAAGTACGTAGGCACGAGATGCGATATCTCGGCGAGCCCATTCCCCGTAGTTTCCCGAACTACGATGACTCTGACTTTCCCATTGGACGAGGGAATACGTAGGCATAGAGTGCGATGCTCTATCGAGTCAATTCTTTCCGTTTAGCTTTAGCAGTCGTAGATAGATTGTTTTTTCACCCGTAGAAAAACCAGCAAGCGTGGATCCCATCGAGTACGATGGACGTGAGGGGTGCTAATACCTTCCCCTTGCGTAACCGACTCCCGAACCCAGACAATGGTTGCGATGACCTTGTCTTATACCCTTTCGTCAGGTTTTTCCCGATCGTTTCCTTTCCCGCTCTGAGGGATAAATAACGAAAGGTGGCGACTCTTCTGTCATAGCCGGCGCCGATTTTCGCAGTTGCGACACTCTTATCCATAACCATGGCCTTGTGAACCCTTGATGATCCTCAATTGCCCTCCAAGATAGGAGGTAAGCAACACTTGTCAATCTTCTCTCTCAGAGAACTTTGACCACTTCTTGATGATTGTAAGCATTAGATAACTTGAGTAAGCACTCTTCGTTGAGCTTGATACCCTTGATAACCTTCTCTTGGATGGCACAGTTCCTTTGATCCCCTACAAAAGACAATGCTATGCAGATGCAAATGCTAAAGAATGAAATGAAACATAAGCCAAGTAAAGAAAAAGGTTGGGCAAATTTTGGGGTACAACAGGTATCCACGGACGAGAACGGGGAGGACCTGATAGATGAGGAGGGAAAATAGTTTCCTAGAGGCTGTTTACTTTTCCTTTCTACTAGAGAGGGGCTCACTTTACCCGCTCAACTGATGAGTACATAGTTGGTCCTCATCAGCTGGTGGAAATAGACCGTCATAGGAAACGGGCCATTCTTGCCCAGGATGTTTGTGCTTTAATGAGGGTCCTGGAAATGGTCGTGGTATATACTATGGACGGCTCTCCGCTGGAACATGAGCTGAAGAGGTCCCAAGCAACGGTGACGGTACTAGAGAAGGTCAAGAAACTCCAGGAGGAGAGGGAGAAGGAGCTCGAGGATGCTGCTCGCAAAGGTCGTAAGAAGGTGACTTTGAAGAGGGACGTTATAGCTACTAATCTGAAGGCTGCCGAGGACCTGGTGGAGAAGTTGCAGACCGTGGCTGCCCCTACTGAGGATGAGCCCGAAGACACGAAGAAGCTGAGGACTCGGTCAGAGTTGGTTGTTCGGTTTGTTCAGGTTGTCGACGACCTAGTGGCCATTGGCGAGGAGGCTTTCCAAAATGCAATGGACCAAATAAAGTTGGTGAACCTTGGTGTCGAAGAAGGCCAGATATTCGTTCTAGAATACCTCCAGTTTGCTAAGGGCGGGGATGACCAGGGGCAGACGTCGTACGAGGAAGTTCATCAAGAGGAGTAGTTTTATGGTTTGGCTTGCCTGCAGTTTGATTATCTGTATTTTATTGTAACTTTATTATGTGGGGCTTGGTCCCCTTTTTATTGTACCATGCACAATTGCAGTCATTTGTGGTCGTGTTATATTATATGTACAAGTATGTAATATTTTTGTATGTTTGTGTCTCGCTGAATATTCTCTAAGTATCCTACATCGTCCAACGCAGTCGTCAGAGGCACGTAGTAATTTGTTATGTTTTGGGTATGCTCGATGGATAATATTTGACAGTGCAGGGAACTGATCAAAAGGCCTGGGTTATTTCCGGGCAGGGCGGAGCTCAGGTCACGGTCGTGGCCTGAGTTCGCAGCGTGAACTTCCTATCGCGAGTTGGGGGTTCTTCCGTTCATGGTACTGTGACGATGGTGGGCTCGGTCGAGGAACCACCATTGAGCATGGGTAGGTATCTTTTCCAAACCCTTGATTAGATCCTTTTGGTGGTGCACGCTTGTACCTGGGCGTGCAACCGCAGTCGGTCACTGTGCCCGTCGTCTAGGCGAGACACATCAACAGTGGGGCCTTAGCTGTAATATTGTTTCAGCTTTTCGGTGTTCCATGGTCGAGCTAATTTTTCCTCGGTTAGGTATTCTAGGTAGTAGTCCCTATTCCCCGTCTTTTCTCAAATGCAGTAGGCCCCTTCCCAGTTTGCGGTGAGCTTTCCCTCTCAGGAATCTTTTTGATTCCTTCTTAGGACGAGGCTGCCTACTTGGAGTTCTCGTCGGATGACCTTGGTGTTGTGCCTAATTGTTATTTTCTGCTTGAGTGAGGATTCACGGAGGGCTTTCCATGTCTGAACCTCTTCGACGACGTCGAGTTCTTCCCTCAGGACCTCACTGTTTGTTTCTTCGTCCAAAGGTTCTTCAGTTCGTCTAGTCGGCATGTGGGTTTCAATGGGGATCACCGCCTCTGTCTCGTATGCTAGGCGAAAGGGGGATTCCCTGATTCACGAATGAGGTGTAGTGCAATAGGCTCAGAGCACATTGTGAAGCTCCTCGACTTACTGCCTCTTTGTTTCGTCTAGTCTTCATTTTAGACCCCGTAGGATTACTCTGTTTGCTGCTTCAGCTTGCTTGTTAGTCTGGGGGTGCTCGAAGATGCAAAGTGTTATTTAGTGCCTAATTGAGCGACAAACTCCTGGAATTTCCTATATGTGAACTATGCCCCGTTGTCTATGACAATCGCTTGAGGAATGCCGAAACGGGAAAGGATGTTTCTCTTATAGAACCGAAGTATGTTATGGGTCGTTATCTTGGCTAGGGCTTCAGCTTCTATCCACTTGGTGAGGTATTCCACGCCCATTATTAAGTATTTATTTTGATCGGAGCCTCCAACGAAGGGTCCCAGGATGTCTAGGCCCTACCAGGCAAACGGCCATGGGGAGGTCATTGCCTTGAGTTCGTTGGGTGCCAGGAGCACGTCCCCGTGCCTTTCGCATTTTTTGTATTTCTTCCCATGTTCTTTCGAATCATTTTGCATGGTCGGCCAATAGTATCCTGCTCGCAGAGCTTTCCCCGCGAGGGACTTCCCACCTAGGTGCTGGGTGTTAATTCCTTCATGGATCTCGCGCAGGACGTGTGCGACCATCTCCTCTTTGACGCATTTGAGGAGAGGTATGGAGAATCCTCGTTTGTACATTTTGTTCTCGACTAGAACGTAGGAACACGCCCTACGCCTACCACGCTGGCCTCCTTTGGATCAGATGGCAGCTCATTTTTAGTGAGGTAGCCGTATACTCGGGTCATCCAGCAGTGGTCATCACCGACGACGTCCATGTCGAGGGTCATGGACATTCTCACGATGCTGGGTCGTGGAAGTATCTCCTGGATGATGGATTTGCTTGCCCTTTCTTCTTCGTGCTAGCTAGTTTCGACAGGATGTCTGCTCAGACGTTGTGTTCGCGGGGAACACGTTTTACTTCCACGGAGGAGAACTTTGCCATCTTTTCCTTGATCAGGGTCAGGTACTCAGACAAGTTATCGTTCTTGATCTGGTATTCTCCCTAGACTTAGAGGGCCACTAGCCGAGAGTCGGTGCAGATGACAACTTCGTTTACTCCCAAATCTTCAGCGAGGTGTAGACCTGCCAAGAAGGCTTCATATTTAGTTTGGTTGTTGGAGGTTGGGAAGGACAATGCGAGTGAGACTTTGATGAGGATTCTCTCCTCGTTCTCTAGGATGCTGCATGCTCCGCTACCCACCGAGCTGGAGGCCATGTCAATAAATATACCCCACCTGCGGGCGCCCTTATTTGGTTAGCTAGGCAAAGTCATTTATGCTACGAAGTCAGCTAGCTCTTGAGCCTTGAGGGCATTTATGCTCTCATACCAAATGTCAAACTCGGATAGTTCTAGCGACCATTTAAGCATCCTTCCGGCCTATTGTAATGAGAATCGTGATGTCAAGCTATTGATTAACTTGAATCTTAATTCATTAAATTCACAAGGACTTTGATTTATCCAAAGGAAAGGTTAAAGAAAGAAAAACCTTTTGTGCAATGTAACAACAACACTAAGATATCGGGGATCGGAGGTTGGTTATGCCTAGGGTAGGTATTTCACATCCTAAACATCTCTAGTACTCTACGAGAACCTTTTGTGTGAGTGTATGATAAACTTTCTATGGGTTTGATATGGTTTGAGGTTTGGGTACAAGTTTGGTTAAAGACCTAAGGATAGTTTCTAAGTTTGCTCGCAAAGATATTGCATCTTCTACCTATGTATCCTAACTAGCATAGAATCAGAGCAATCGTAGTTCACCTCACTAGGGATGGATGAACATTTGATTATGACCAAGGTTCAAAGGGGAACAAACATAACAATGCTTGTATAGAGTTTAACAAAACTCTCTATTCTAAGTTGTACACTCAAAGAGATAGAATTTTACAAAAGTCAAGAGGGGAGTAAGTAATCATGACAATGATTCTTACATAGAGTTAACAAACTCTATCTTAAAGTTATATTTGAAAGAGGTTCCTAATAAGGGGTAAGACTTTAGACTTAAGCAAATTCTAATGGTTTGGTTCTAACTTAACTAAGTTATGGTTCGAAATGACTTAACAAAAGTCAAAGGGAGGGTAATGAGCTACCTATGACCCAAGGGTCAATAGAGAGACTTTCCTTTGGAATGGGAAAAAGATGAGGCAAATGAATAAGAACTAACAAGTTCCGTGACTTGGGGAATAACTTAACAAATTTAAAATCACACACAAGAATTCATTCAAACATGATGAACATGTAAAAGATCATGGTAACAACCAAGAGAGATATGCAAGCATGTGACAAACATCAAGCAAAGAACAAGGTTACAATCAAATCGAATGGTTACAACCATTAAAGGACCAAGATATTACAATATCTAAAGGAGATGGTGATAGAGGTTATTACAAGACCAAACATATAAGTCATGATTAACTTTAAACATCTTAACAAAGATGAAAAGAAAAGAGGTAACAACCATCAAGGTAAGCAAAAGAACATGTGATTCAAACAAGTTTAATGCAAGCAAGTTACAACTTGAGGCAAGCATGTTATAGGGATCAAAGGAAATCAAATGTAACAACATAAGACCAACAATCATGCATTGATGACAATCAAGTAAGTGAGCACACAAGAAGTGTTACAACAATTCAAGTATAAGTTCAAGGTTTCATGGGAAAAGCAAACAAATTTTATGGTAACAACCAAGACAAAGAAAACCCTAGCATGTTATGGTTCTAACAATACTTATAAACAAGTAGAGAGAGGCATAATTAACACTTTCAAGAGCTTAAAACATCAAGAAGTATGGTATGGTTCACAAACAAAGTTCAAAGTGTGGTTTTCATATATATGCATTCAAAAAAGAAAACATGAACATGGTAATACATCGAATCATGAAAATTTGATTACTCAAGCATGTTATCAAATACACATGAATCAAACAAAATCAATCTTACAAGATAGCTCAAGTTTTAAGTTGAGAAGAGTTTCAAAACATTAAGGTGAAATTAGTTTTATGAAGAAAACATGTGAAAAAGTGGTAAAAAAGAAGGAAATGTCCTTCATAAGGATTGAACCCACGCCCTTTGGCTCACATGTTTAAAACATTACCAAACCATCTGGGATGCACGTGTGATATCAAGATGGAAGAGAAATAAGATATTGTTTAATGATCATAAAAATGAAAAAATCACAAAAGGATTGACCCAGCCAGGATCGAACCCATGTTGGCAATGTAAAGAGAGGATAACGCGCGCAAGTTTTAACCACTGGAATGATGATACATTCAATAGATCAAACCATCACATAAATTGATAAACCTCAAACTATGGATTCTATGCAAACTGACTAGGCCCAACCACACAAAACTCAAAAACGTGAACATCCAAACTTCATCAATTCTTAATGGATTTCAATGAAATTTTAGTCAAACTTGGGTGAAATTGCACAAGGAATACAATGTTATCCTTGGTTCTTTTTGAATGTGTGTATATTTTGAAATTCAATAGTAAATGCACAAATGAGATAAAAATGCAACTTCAAAATCATAGAATTCTGGCCTGATTGTATTTACAAACCAATCAGCCAGTTCTTTCTCAAGCAGAGGAGGTTCCACTTGGGAACAGTTTTGCGCCATCTCTGCCCGTAGTCCTTGAAGGATTCAGAAATGTTTTATGTCATGCTGAGAAGTTGACGATGATCTGGCACTAAATCCATGTTGTATTTGTATTGTTTCATGAATGTGTCAGATAAGTCTTGAAAGCATTGTACTTTTGATTGATCTAAACCTAAGTACCACTTGGCGGAAGCACCTTTAAGACTTTCCTGGAAGCAATGTATTAATAACTTGTCATTTTCAATGTGTGCGGCCATGCGTAGATAGTATATGATTAAGTGGATCTTTGGGCAGGTTGCTCCTTCATATTTTTCAAATGTGGGCATTACGAACTTGGGAGGGAATACCAATCCTGACACTAGCACATGTCTTTTGCATCGGAACCAAAGACGTTGTTCCCTTCTATCCACCTCATTCGTCTTGCCATTATATCCATTTTGACCCTCAATTTCTCATGTTTTTCGTCTTCGATCTCGGACTCGTCGGGTATGTCGAATATCTGCTGATGGTTCTTGAAGATTGGTCGAACCTATGCTTGACCCCCTGCTTGAGTGTAGATGGGATATGTTGTTAATGGAGCAGTCTGTGGCTGCAGATTGAATTGTTAGGGATTACTGAGTGGTGGCAAAAAATCTTTGGTGATACCAAACGGAGGTTCAGCTGCTGGGGTCACTACTGGAGGAGGACTTACCGTTGTCGTGTTGATTTCGGTTGCCACTTTAGTCGGTGAATCCATCTTTGCTTTTACGACCTAAAGGACTTCCATATTCTAGCTGACGTCACCTCTTATTCCTTCGAGATCGTTGTCAAGTTGATCGATTCTTTGGTTTTGATCAGCCATTCTTCCCTTAGCGCTGGCTCGAATATTGTAGTGATGAGAGGTCAGTGTGACTTCTTTCCTCCATCTGGTGGAAAAGAACAACAGATGAGTTGCGGAACCCATGCAATACTATGCAAATAGTGTGCAAATGCAAATGCAAAACTAACCATTCAAGGAAAAACAACAAAAATCTTGTTCACAAACAAAATTGATAACATACGTGACAACGTGTTTTAAAAAGCAGAATTTCCTTGATAAATCGAAGTCCGTTACAACATATGGCTCTTATTAACAAACAAGACCTTTCTTACAACAAAGTTTTCAAAAAGTAGCTATTATATCCATAGGCTCCTAAGATTACAATCTTAGAAAAACAGGAAATTGGAAATTTTGATTGTTCTAACAAGAAAATCCTTCCCCCTCTTGAGGTTTGGGCTGGTTTTGATTCTGACGGATCAGCACCCATAACTCGGCATTCTCGCGTTCTGCTTTGACTAATGCGAACTTCATCTCATCTCTAGACATGAACATTCCAGGCTTTATAGAGATTTCATAAGTGTGACTGTAGAACATTCTTAGAGCTATCTCTTTTGACCAAAGGAGATAAGCTTTTGTGGCTACGCAGCTCACATTCTCTTCTGCAGTCATTCCTTGCATATGGGGACGATACCAGGCTAAACGAGCCTGGTTTTCAAAGTTCTCATCACTGCCCTTTTCACAGAAACAAGTTCTTAGTAGGTCTTGTTTTGGCTCTAGTCCAGTTTGATATCCTAGCTGACGGCGAGCAAGGATTGGACTATAGCTGATGAACCCTTTCGTTCCTATGAGAGGTATGTTTTGAAAGTCTCTGCAGCTTTGAATCATGGCGACTCCACTATTTTTGACGTGGTACCAATTGACATCGTAATGAGTGAGTGATGCTAATTTTTTAATCCAAGTATCTTTGATAGGAAGATTCCAGAGAACTTGAGTCTTGGGCAAGTGCGAAATAAACCACTTGCTGAGAAGCGTTGTGCAGCATGAGAAAAGCCCCAAATCATACATCCTTCGGTGATGCATAGAAAAGTAGGTGTCGGCCAGCAACATGGGTACAAGATTCTTGATTATGAAGAGTCTGATAGCCTCTTCACTGATGAACTTATCACAGCTAGGAAAGAGGTACATTCCATAGATTAGGAAAGTCGGGATCACTTCAAAGATCCCTAAGTCTCTGTTATCATAATGGAATTCTGCTCTCTCCATGAACGGTCTTGCTTCGATTCTGGAGAAACCTTCCCTACTTACCAAATGAGCAGACAACTCTATTGGTTCAACGTGTAATGCTTTGGCAAGATCTTTCCTTCTTGGTTTACCATAGGGAGTTGTGAAGGTCAAGGGAATTTTAAAATAGGCGGAATATTCCTCCTGAGTTGGGAGTAATTGGAAATATGGGAAGGCGAAGCAATGATACACCGGATCATAGAATTCAACGAGTGCTAGCAGCATGTCTTTGTTGATTCTTGTATTTAACAGTGGTAGCATATCTCCATACTTTGCGATGAATGCATCGGGGTTCCTGATAAGGCCTCCCAAGATCTTAAGGTTGTCCAACCTCAAGCTCAAAAAAGAAAATCTGCTTATGCGGTCCATAACGATGTCTGCAAAAAGATAATTTTTGAATTCCTTGAATGGTTAGCAAAAATGCGATGATGCAAATGTAAAATGCAACTGGTTTTACAAAACTCATAAAATTAATTAAGTCGAACCCCCTTATTTCATTAATTATTGGAAAATATTTCAACTTTCAAAATACAATACAAGAAGCCTAAGTTTACATCGGGAAACTAAGTCTTATGGTCCAAGTCTCTAATAAGAACTTCAATTTTGAGGCCTCTTTAACTTCTTCAGCATTGCATTTTCCATTACCAACTTATCCACTATGCCTTTCCAAGCTCCAGAGGTAGGTGGAACGTTTGAATATTCATGAATGCTTTAAGTAGGCTTGACACTAGAGAAAAATAAATTATCTTTCATTACATCACCGTCAATCACACGTTGTTCAAGCCAAACTATCAGTTCATCTTTGTCTTGCACTTCTCTTATGAGTTTTGTTGTTTCGAAAAACAGTGCATGATACTTCCCTTCCCAAGTATCTCTCTCAAGTTGCGTTCTTTCCAGCATTTCTTGGTATTCCGCCATTTTCTCAATGGGGATGGTAGAAGATGATGGTGCAATAAAAATATGCGCATTCTTTTCCAGGAGGTATAGCATCTTTAGATCTCGAGCTCTGGATTGTACCCACTGAGTGAACAACTCAAAGGCTACACATTTCTTTTTTCCTAGATCTGCTTTAGTCTTTTTCCGAACATTCTCCCAAGCATCGACTGTGCTATTTCTCACATTCTTTGTTGCTTCTGTGTTGAGGTAGAAGAATCCTGATAAAAGCACCTTGGTAGGCTTGTCTTTCATTGGAAAACCAAATTGACGTCTGGCCAAAGCGTGATTGTAGCTAACTCCTCATCTTACCTCAATGAGTGGTATATTTGGGAAAGTTCCACATCGATCAAAATAGACTCCTCTATTGTAGGTAGGATTGTACCAATGAATGTCAACTTATGTTAAAGATATTATCCTTTGAGACCATCTCCATCCATTGGGATTTTCTTTAAAATAGTCAGTCTTTGGCAAATGGTTGACGAACCATTTGTACAATAGAGGTGCACAACAAAGAATAGTTCCTTTTCCTTGAAGCGTCTGATGATGAATAGAGTGGTATGTGTCTCCTAACAAAGTAGGCACTGGGTTTCCACTTAGAAATATGGTGATAGATGAGGAATTGACAAATTCTTTAACTTCTGGAAACAACACCAATCCATAGGTTAAAAGATCCATTACTGCTTCGAATGCATCCATATTACCTTCTTTGGCAAGATAAGCAACTTTCTTAACTAAGAAACTAGAATGGAAACCTTTAACTCCGCATTTGGTGGCACGGTTAGCTCTAATCTCTAATACTTCGAGGTGAAGAGCATCTGCTATTTTCTTTGGTGAAAGTAAACTTTCCAATATGTTGTAAGGCTTCTGTTCTTTTACAGGAATTCCCACGTAGTAAGCATATTCTTCCAAGGCGGCACCAACTGATAGTCGGGAAAGGTAAAGCAGTGATATAACGGGTCATAGAATTGAACCAAAGTGTTAAGAGTTCAGTCTTCCATCCCAGTCTTGACTATACTCATTATCTTCTCGTATCTTTTTCCAAATTCTTATGTTACCATAGTCCCTAGTTGTTGCACCCCAAAATTTGCCCAACCTTTTCTTGGCCTGGCTTTTGTTTCACTTTTGCATTTTCTCATTTCTGCATTGCATATCATTTGTTCTTGAGACGGGGGATCGAGGTTTTTCTGTGGCTCATAATTCACTCTCAGTGCAAGCAATCAAAACAACGAGTATCAGACAACATTTATTTTTCCCAACGGTCAGGTGACCAATTCTATTTTGCAGGTTATTTTCAGCTAAGAAAGTAGCATTCAGGTTATCACAAGCAGTCTCATGGTTACAGTGTTCAAGAACACATTCCAGAAGCTTAACCGGGTTCAAAACAGCAAGAAACGGGCAAATGGGCAGGATTCCCTCCAAAAGGCGCCAAATTCAAAATTTTGAATGTGTTAATCGGTTAACGCATATGATTAATCGATTAACCAAAGTGAAATCAGGCCAGATTTGAGATTTTAAAGGTGTTAACTGATTAACCTATATGGTTAATCGATTAACCTGTGCAATTTTTGCCTCTGTACATGATTTTTCAGCGCAGAGCCATTTGGGGTCCAATTTTGGTCACTTGGAAATTCATTTTTACACGGGAAGGATCTAGAACCATTTTGAAATTTGGATTAGTTTTCAAATTAATTCAATTCCCTCCAAAATCCCACTCCTAATTCCATTCCAAATTTTCCAAACCATACTTTGGATCCAAGCCAAAAGGATACCTAAGTGATTCACTCCAAACCACACTCATTCTAACCTTCATTTTTCACTCTCATTTCAGAATTGCTCTCAATTCTCTCTCAATTCTCCAAATTCCCTCCATAACCAAAACCTTCACCAAAGCTCTTTACTACTTGAAATCATTGATTCTTCATTGGAATCATTGATTTCTAAGAGCTAAACCTTCATCCATCATCTCCATTGGATCAATTTCTTCATTCAATTTTCGTTCAAATTCAGATCTGAAATTTGAAGTGAAGTTAGAAGTGATTATTTGAAGTAGTTTGGCTTAATCTTGAAGGATCTCCATCTTTACTACAAGGCTTAGCTTGGATCTTGAAGTTTTCTGGATTTTCTTGCTTGGATCTGTTCAATTAAGGTTGAATCAACATTAACCAAAGCAATCCTCCGCTTTGTAGGTTGATTTTTATCTTTGATTGATTTTAATTGATTTTGATCAATTGTGGATTGTGATGGTGCTATTTAGATGTGTTTACATCTTGTTTAAATCACTGCATTCTGATTTAATTTCGTGCATAATTGATTATGTGAATCATTGGTATGTTTGGAAAAGTCATAAGCTGTTGAAAAGTGATTCTGCCATGTTGTTTTCTGCTGTCAGCACAGTGTTAATCGGTTAACCTTTGGCGTTAATCGATTAACCAATTCAAATTTCAAAGTTTTTAAACATTTCAAGGTGTTAACCGATTAACCCCTGGGGTTAATCGATTAACATCAATGAATTTCCAGATTTTCAACTATTTTTCACATGTTAACTGATTAACCTCCTGTGTTAATCGATTAACACTGTGCTGGCAGGCCTGTTTTGCTGCTTTGTTTGATTGTTGCATACCGTTTCACTTCGAATCTTCAAAAATTGATATGATGCATTAGGAGTGAAATGTTTTGGATGTTTGTCACTGTTTGTGTTTGATTGATCATGATTTTGTTGACACTTGTGTTCATTTTCCACTTGGATGCATACTTATGGATGTGGTTCAAAGTGATGACTCTTTGCATGTTCGTTCGTTTTCATCTTTGGCTTTCCTTTCCATGTTTGCATCATTCTTGCATCGCTATTGAGGTCGAGACGAGCTTGTGGCGGCTGCTACCCCACACACTTTTTTCCTCCCTCCTTCCATTCTAAGTGTACATTTTCATGTTTGCATCTTACTTGTGATTGAATTTACTTGGTGCTATCTTGCGCTTTTTTCCATGATCCCCATAGGGTTCCTAGTCCATCCGTTTAGGATGGGAGTAGGAGAGAAATTAGGTGTTCAATCCAAGCATGCTAACATTAGGTAGTCCCCTTTTGTATCCCAACTCTAAGTCCACTTTGCATGACAACATTTAGGTTTGAGTTAGTCTCCCTTTAGTGCGTCCCCTCTCCTCTCATCTTCAAACATTTTCAAAACACATAATAAACAATAACAAGTTTTGTACGCTACAAGCCTTAAGCTACTTGGGAAATGGTGATTGGGGGGCTTCCTCTCAATGGCCTAGAGTGTTTAGTGTACATCCTTTGGGTGATATGCGACGCATTCGCTCCTAGGTCATAGTCTTTAGTACAACATGAGTTACAAATCAAACTCAAAACACTTCTTCTCTAAAAAACACAAAAACACTTCAAATCCTTTTTTTTCATCCTTCGGGATCTTCTTAATGGAAAACCATTTTCATAAACAAGAGTGTTGTTAACTCTTAGTTCTACCGCAAATAGGCGTCGTCCCTAACTTCCAGAACTAATTGTTAACTTTACTCGGGTAAAAACAGACGAACACACTGGTGTTCTTGTTAGCCCGAACTACGTTTTCTCTGATCTCTCATACCTGTTGAGAGTATGTAGGCACGAGACGGCGATGTCTCGACGAGCAACCTTTCCCCTTTTCGCCCGTAGTTAGCCGAACTACGTTGACTCTGACTTTCCCATTGCACGAGGGAGTACGTAGGCCCAGAGCAGCGATGCTCTGCCGAGTCTCTTTTCTTTTATTTTTGCCCTGTGAGTCTATAGCATAGATAGTTTAAACACACCGTTAGATAGACAACAAGCATGAATTCCGTCGAGTACGACGGACGTGAGAGGTGCTAATACCTTCCCCTTGCATAACCGACTCCCGAATCCAGGACTTGGTTGCGATGGCCTCGTCTTTTCCCTTTTTCGTTACGTTTTTCCGATCGTTTCCTTTCCCTCTCTTTGGGATAAATAATGAAAGGTGGCGACTCTTCTGTTTTCCGTCGGGTGCTCTTTGCAGTTGCGACAGCTGGCGTCTCTGCTGGGGACTCTGGTTCCCTGTGCGAGTCAATCCTAGCGCTTTTCTGTGTATCTTTTGGGTGTTGTATATATGTGTTTTATTTACTTTCGCATTTTACTTTCTGCATTGTATCATTATTGTTGTGTTGTGGGGAGGGGATGTTCCATTGAGAGATAAGCCAGACCCAGGCTTGAGTATAGATATAGCTTTAGTAGTGGAGAGTAGTGGTGGATGTGCTGGCTTTGCTAGTACTAGTTCACCATGAAATTTGCGCTCAGACGAGATCTTCTTTGATGATTTTCTTTCTGGCCCTTTGGGCTCGAAGGTGTCGCTACTGCGAAAATCGGCGCCGGCTATGACAGAAGAGTCGCCACCGTGCGTTATTTATCCCCCAAGAGGGAAAGGAAATGCTCGAAGTAAACCTACCGCAAAGACTGGAAAGGAATGGTCATCGCAACCAAATCCTGGATTCGGGAGTCGATTACGCAAGGGGAAGGTATTAGCACCCCTCACGTCCGTCGTACTCGACGGGATCCACGCTCGTTTTCTAGTACGGATTATTATTCAATCTACTCTAAAGGTCTGGGGTTAAAAAGAAAAGAAAATGACTCGGCAAAGTATCGCACTTTATGCCTACGTATTCCCGTCTGGAATGAGAAATCAGAGTCAACGTAGTTCGCCTACCTACGGGAAAGGAGGGGAGGGTTGCTCGCTAGGATACGGCGTCCTATTCCTACGTACTTTCATACAGCATGAAAGATCAGAGCAAACGTAGTTCGGGCTACGGAAGACACAAGCTTGTCTGGCTGTTTTTATTACCTTATGAAAGGGTTTTTCTTGATTAAAAGTCCAAGCGGACAAAAATGACACTTTGATGTTTATTTTGAATCTTTTACAAAAGAAGTGTTTTTTAGTTAGTGTGCAATCTCTGACGCACTAGAGACTATGATTTGAGAGTGACTATGTCGCATGTCACCCTAAGGGTACCATACTAAGCAGTCAGATTACTGAAGAGTGACCCTCCAGCAACCTTTTCTCAAATAGCGTAAGGCTCGTAACGTACGACGTCGATTAACCTTATTACTGTATTTTGGAATTGTTTTGAGATAAGAAGAGAAAGAAGCTCTAAAAACCTAAGGTTGAAAGGGGAATAAAAACTAACCTAATGTTGTCATGCATGGATAAGAATCCTAATGTCTGTCATAATTCCCTCCTGCACAGAGGAAATCAGAGATCCTAGGGAATAAACAGAAAAGGAAGCAAGCAAATACAGTAAAAGGCATGCAATGCAGCAATATAAGAGAGGCAAGAGAGAAAACAATAGGCAAAGTGAATCAACATTCACTTCAAACCTAGGGGCAGGCTACACAAGCCAACAAACAATACAGAAAACAAAAGCCAAAAACAGAGGAGGCAGCCCAAGCAGCAGCACCGGACTCCTACAGCAAACAGCAGCTCTGACAGCAACAGATGATTAGCCAGCAAAAAGTTGACAACAACAACCCGTCATATGAATAGCCCCTATCTTCAAGCCCTAAACTTCCACTCTCCAACAAGCACCAAGCTTCAACAAGCTTCAAACTTCATCTTCAATAAGCTTCACTCAAGTAGCCAACTTTTTCTTTACCAAGCTTCAACAAGCACCTCCAAGGGAGAATCATTCCACAAGATCAGGTTATAATGTTGAGAAACTTAATGACAACCAAAGGAAATCACTAAGAACTTAACACTACAAATTGAAAGACATCCTCAAGGTTCTACTCAACCAAAGCATGCTCTACATCCCTCCTAAGGAGGGATGGAACTTCTTTGGGAGGACCTTGTGTCATAGAATTGAATAGAGGCACAAGAAGCTCTCTTATGTTTGAAAGAAGAAACAAAACCAATCTAATGCTCTTCCTACATGTCCTAAACCCCTGACAGGCACCCCAACAGATGAGAAATCTTCAACTCCAACCTTCTTCAAGTCATCCAAGGCAACTTCGATTGATCTTCAATTCATCCAAGCAAAGCCCAAGCCAAAAGCACACCCAAACTAGCCCCACACAAATTGAATAAACCAAGCACCCACAAGAGAAACCCACAAACATCACACCAATTGCAAAATACAAAGAAAACGTTAAAACTCAACATAAAATCCTAAGTAAATTTCTAAGGGAACCTAAGCCTATGCCCAATGCCCCACATAAACCCCAGGACCTAAATCAAACCCTAAATCCCCAAACTATGTTCTAAACTACAACTAGTTGTTTTGAAACCCTAAGCTACACTCCTTATGTTCACCACTCAACCTGGCCTAAAATTTAATCACAAAAATATTACAAAATTTCTAATGGTACATGCTTCTCTAAGCTAACTAATCCAACAAGAATCAACTCAAAATTCCTCACCAATTGGTCACAATAAAATCAGCAAGAACATGTAGCAAATATACAAAATTAAAGAAAATAATAAAATGAAAAAAATCAAATTAAATTTAAAAAATGGATGAAAATGAGATTTATTAATTTCATAAAATCACAATTAAATCCAGGATCATGGAGATATTTTTAAAATATTTTTTGGATCAAAATTGGATTTAATATGGATTTTAGAAATTAAATGGAATAAAAGAAAATATTAAAAAGAATAAAAGAAATTAAAAACTGGCTTAAATGGGAGCCATCAGATGGAGAGACTAGTAATCAAATCCAAGCGTTGAGGCGCATCCACGTGAGGCTGAGGTGGCTGGTGACTCACAAGCTGAGTCACATTAATGAAACAGCGCGTTTTGGAATAAAGGGGGAAAGCTGAGTTTAAATGGTAGCCATCAGATCTGCTTACAAAGTCCATCTGAAGGACTGATCCAAGGGCCAGGAGATTGTCTTCCCCAAATTTCAGGTGACCTGAGACTATTCTCAGGTGGTGGTCCATGGTGGAAAACACCGTCTTCTCCGGCTAAGTGGTAGTTGCAGGTGACCAAATCACAAACTTCTTGTACCAAACTGGATCAGAAAACCACAAGGATCATGGATATCACATCCACTTCAACCAATTCTCCATGGATTTTAGAATTCGAATCAAAGTTCAGAAAGTACCAAAATCTCAATCATCCCCATCTACAAAATTGAAACCACAGAAATGATCCTCATGTTACACTGATCATTCTGAGCTATCACACTCATGTTAATTCCTCAAGATTACATGTAACTGAATCCAAATAGAAATTGGTGCACTCCCTCGATCATCACCAAATGATGCCAAACCAAACCTAAATTGTTCTACCAATCATAGGGAACCTAACCACATTCACATTGCTAACTAAATCAACCTAGATCAATAGGAAATCCAAGAGTTACATACCTGTGAAAATTGACTCAACAGAGGTAGAAGATGATGGATTCAAGCCTTGCAACTCTTCAAACACGATCAATGAAGCAAGATGAAGCTTCTAGGCACTTCAATTTGGCTTGATCTTGACCCAAACTCCAAAACCGTTTTCAGTTAGAACCCTTGAAACTCAACTTGCTATCTTCACTCTCTCCATGAATTCTACACCAAACTTCATCTGGAACCATTCTAGAGCTTAAATAGAAACTATTGGTGGGCTTTTGCAATCCAATTCAGGCCCAAATCTGTTGATCCAAAATTCTGGTTTACACTTGAAAATCCAATGCACCAGTCACGATTTGCTTGTTACAGTTGGCTCTAGAATGTTCCTTTTAACTGCAAATTGGATTTGGGACATGTTTAGATAGCTAGCTCAGCCTGAAATGCTTTGATTCTTGTTTTGGCATTGTGACTTGTAATGTAAGTAACCACTTTTCAAAACAACTCATAAAATTAAGGCTCATCTCAAAATTGTGACATTTCCAATGTGTTTGAAATCCAATTTCCATTCAAAATGACTACCCATATGCCATGTTTGTGCCTTGTAATTCAAAAAATCATTTTTCCCTCTTTTGAATCATTTGAAATATCTCCCTTTTTTGGCCATTTTGGAGCACTTTGTGAAATAAGCCAATCCAACTCACCATGACTTCATATCTGACCTAGAAACACCATTTTAAGCACATATCATGTTGAACAATTTTTAATTTGAAGAGTGGAAGATAGAGATTTTGACACATGTTGGAAAAGACCTATAATTCAACATTCCCAAAATACCCCTGGATTACCAAGATCATAACTTGAGTTCCAAAAATCTTCTTGAGGACTTATAGTACTCAAATTAAAGCTAAGATCAAGACCTACAACTTTTATGTTGGCGAAGAATCCATTTGAAAATTCCTTGAGGGGAAAAAGTTGCTTGGAAGTCAAATGACTTTCATAGATAAATTTCAGTGTCCTCTAATAACTTGTAACTTGAAAGAACCATAACTGGAGTTCTACAAATCTTCTTGAAGACTTATAGTACTCAAATTAAAGGTATTGAGAAGCTCTACAAGTTTCATGTTTTCCAAGAATCCATTTGAAACTTGTATTTGGACTTATGTGGCTTGGAAGTCCAGTGTTATACAGGGGATTTTACCCTGGGAACCCTGTCTCAAACACCTCCAATCCACTCTTGATTCTCTTAAACTTGATCTTGACCCATCCATACACATGCTTCAACATATCAATCCATGACTTCCATGACCTAGAGCTAGGTCTTGATGCCCTTTCTTTGCTCTCCTTGACCTAGGGTTACCTAAATGAAACCCTACTTGTACACACCTCAACTGAGGTTCTTGAGCTTGATACCATGACTTGTCTAAGCTTCAATAGGGCCCTCTAGGTATCCCATGAGATCCATACACACCTCAGATTCACAATTCCATGTTGATGATCCTCAATGCACCTCAAGTTAGGAGAAAAATCCACCTATGGGCACTCAAACTTCTCATGACTTCAACCCTTCTCTGATGACTTGGATGGTCTCTCCGGCTCAGAGAATGCCTCTAGATAGGATTCTTTTGACATAAATAGCACCTGATCCCTTGTTGGATTACTTGATATGCTAGGATATGCAAATGATTGAACTATGTGCATGATGTAACTATGCAAATGAAATGCAAGGAAACATAAATCAGGCAAGAAAAGGTTGAGCCAATTTTGGGGTGCAACAGAAGGGATTTTGGATCAGAGGGTTGTCGACTCTGGGGAGCGATCATTTGTGAGTTAGCTAAGTGAGGCCTCTTCAAGAGATTATGATGCTAAACCAGCAATGGTGAACGTATCATCGTTTCTTGAAAGTCAGTGATGCTGACGAACGCATAGGATGCTGAACCTTATCAATGGATAGGTCCATACCTGTGAGAGGGATTGGGTTATGCAGGAAACCTTGACTTCCAGACTACCCGGTTTTCTTTACAGTGTGAATCTGTATTCCTGGTACAAGGGGTCCTAATGTTCTTTCTAAGGCAGAGCGCTGATTATTCTCGACCAATAACACATCAATCTTGATCCCCTGTTTGCATTTGCATTTTCATTTTCATCTTCATTTTCATTAACATGTATTTATGTTGCAGGTGCATATTTCCCCCTGATTTTAGTGAGCTTGCTCATTATTTCTGACATGGAGTCTTTGAAGGGAACAGTGGATTACATGCTCCCAGCTCTCGATGTTAGTTCTTTGCTGAGTTTGATTTCCATGGCTGATGGGAGGGTGATGGAAGACTTCAGGCAGTCTCATGGGAGGTTGTTGAGATATGTTTGCAAGCCTTCAGTATATGAGATGGATGGTCTTTATGCTCTTCTGCAGTTCTACGACCCACGTTTGACGTGTTTCGTTTTTCCTGACTATATCCTGGCACCTACCTTAGAGGAGTATTGTATGTTGTTAGGCTTGTGTTGCGGTTAGAATATGATATCAAATTATTAATTAATTTGAATCGCATCTTTAGTTCACAACCGCTCTTTGATTTATCCGAAGGAAAAGGTCAAAAGAGGAAAACCTAATTTTGCATCGTAAAGACAATGCGGGGAGAGATCTAGGTAAGGGGTTGGCTAAGCTCAGGGAAGGTACTAGCACCCTAAACTTCTGTAGTACTCTACAGGAACCTTTTGTTTATTGTATGCTTTTTTTTATATTTTATTATCTGCTTTAATATATATTGAGCTAAGGGATAGAGTGACCTAAAGACCTAAGGGTTAGTCCTAAGTTTACTCGGCAAGATGTCACATCTTGTGCCTACATATCCTGACGGGAATGGAATCGGAGTAATTGTAGTTCCCCTCGAAAGGGAGGTTAGAAACTTCTTGACTGTGGTCAAGGTTTCAATGGGGAATAAACATATCTTAAGGACACGCTTACGTGGAGTCTTTGAAACTCCTATTCCTATGTTGAATATGTTAATTGAAATTAGGGTTAAATTAGGGATTCCACGGCGGGAAACCCTAAACAAAGTACGACGACTCTTTGACCTAATGCTAGGGTAAAGGGCATTTTTGTCCACGGCGGAACACCTAGGCTATTAGGGTTTTTAAAACGGTCAAAAATTAGGGTTATTGACTCGACGGTCAAACGACTAGACCTAATTCCTTCAGAGGGGATTTTAACGGCAAATCACGCAAGATATAGCAAATTATTATACAACAGAAATAAAGTACGGAAAATAATGAAAGCGATAAGGAAAGCATCGCGACGATCACTCGCGTAAATTACAAATCCCCAAAAAATGCAAAATAAAAAATAAACCGCGACCATGGCCTTGCGTAAATTACATCCATGGGACAAAGACGAACACATAAAATAATAATAAGCTGAAACAAACAAATTAAGGAGTGTTAGACGAAAAAGAAAAAGGACGGGAACGTTAGGAACTTCTTATTTTTTTTATTTTTATTTAAAAGAGAATAATGGATTTCGAATTTTTACTAAAAACAAATGTGTTAATTTCATGGCTATTTTAAGATCTAAATTTAGAAGAGTTCATAACTTTTTGTGAAAAATAGAGTCTTAAATTTTATTATAAAAAAAAAAAAGAGTTTAAATTTTTATTATGAGAAAAAATAAAAAAAAATTTATTATGAAAACATAGTTTTTATTTTATTATGAGAAAAAAAACATTTTTTTTAATGAAAAACAGAGTTTTTATTTTAGATTTATTAAAGGAAAAAGATTAATTAAGAAACATGTTATATTAATTATTACTATTATTAAATCATAAACTAATAAAATAATAAAATAATTAATAATTAATAAAAAAAAGAAAAAAAAAGAAAAGGAACCTAATTAAAAGGGGAGGGGGAAACGAATCGTTTGTTATTATAAGAGGTTTCTCATCTTCTTCATTCTCTTTGTCCCACGCGGCGGCCATTAAAGCTCCAAAGAGCTTTTCGCTCCATTTTTCCAAAGCTTCTCTCATCTCTTTCGTGTTGCATGTGCGGTTCCTCTCCCGCTGAATGTGTCCCTCGTTCGGGGTTCGAAGCGGTTCGCGGTGGTTTTGCGCCGTTTGGTGGATTTGCTGACACTTTCCTCTTCTGATAAGTCGTGAGAACGGCCGCCGTTTTTTTCTTTTGTCTCCTTCTCCTTTTATCAAATGCAACTCATGTTTATATAGGTAACAAATTAGGGTTAACTCTAACCTAATGCCTATTTTAAAGCCCAACTTAAATAATTAGTCAAAACTAAAAAAAACAAACTAAAACAAACTAAAATAAACTTAAAAGAATAAAATCTTTTCTAATATTTTTAATTTTATGATTTTTTGATGTTTTTATGAATAATATGGAAAAAAGTGAAAAAATAATATTTTTTAAAAAATAATTTAAATAAAATACGAAAATAATAATTAAATAATAAAAAAAACTATTTTGTTATTTTTTTTTTATAAAAATAGAAAAGTTAGAATAAAAATAAAACAAAAACAAAAAGTGAAGAAGGTGGGATTCGAACTCTCAACCTGTCACACTCACAACTCCTTACACACGGTCTCTTGCCAATTGTGCCATTTTATTCATTCAAAATAAAGTGGCACTAGAAACTATGTAAAGGTAGGACAAATTTGGGGTGCAACAGATGCCCCTATTTAAATAGCTTCACCGGATGATTTGAGCAGCGGAGACTCGAGAAATCGCGGTGAAAGGGATTTAAATACAGATAACCGGAAATTTGGCCCCTAGATGCAGTGATATGCAATGATATGGAGAAAATAACACGAACTATAATACTGACAATGCCATGAATCTAATATGATGCGTATGATGGAATGATGAATGCAAGGATGCAGACGACACGACGTCATAGGGGACAGCGCAGTGAAGAATTGTACTGGGGAAGAAGACACGCGGTGGTGAGAAGGTAACATAGGATCCACACGGAGGCAGGACCAGGTAAACGACAGACGCTAGAGTTTTCGGGACATTCCTTGAAGAGATCGAGCGGGATCTTCAGGACTCACCAGAAAACATATAGGGAGAGACAAACATCAAAACATTTCGGAAGAACATCGAAAAGGAGACACGTCGTATCTGGAAGAATGTCAGATAGACATGACACGAAATAGTCGATGGGTGCCAAGTAAACTGGACTTTGTCCACAAGGTAAGACGCGGATAAAACACGACCTCGGGGAGAAAAATGCAAATGGGGATAAAACACCCATGCTGCCAAGTAACTAAATTGGTCCACAAGGTAAGACGCGGATAAAACACGGCCTCGGGGAGAAAATGCAAATGGGGATAAAGCACCCATGATGCCAAGTAAATAAATTCGTCCACGAAGTAATACGCAGGTAAAACACGACCTCGGGGAGAAAAATGCAAATGGGGATAAAGCACCCATGATGCCAAGTAAATAAATTCGTCCACAAGGTAATACGCGGGTAAAACACGACCTCGGGGAGAAAAAGCAAATGGGGATAAAACACCCATGATGCCAGGTAAATTGGACTTTGTCCACGAGGTAATACGCGGGTAAAACACGACCTCGGGAGAAAAAGCAAATGGGGATAAAACAACCATGATATGCACATGTGTATAAATCATGCTATGATAGATGATCAAATGACAATGCATATGTCGACGACAAGGCTCGAATCTGTTGGTAAGATGACAAAACTGGAAAACTGATTCCTCATCCCGGAGATCACTGCCACTTGATAAATTGTAATCAGGTTAATGGTCCTCGTAGGAAGGATGGAAAGCCGCTTGGAGATCTTTCAAGTAAACTGCCCCAGATTAAATTTTCCATTACAGATGAACTGATAATTGCTTCAGCTTGTCTGATTCTGAAAATGACTGTTTTATTGTACCCTCGGAAGGTTTGCCCCAGTGTGAGTCTTGGAAAAAAACCTTTGGATAAACCAAATCTGAGAAGATCTTGTCTTGAACAAATCTTGAACTGATTCTTTGACAGGATGTAAAAGGAACTTGCCCCTGATAAGATCACTTGACCAAGTTTCTCATTGTTTAAAAATTCCTTAGAGGAAAGCCAGTTTGCAAACAAAAATATTCATACAAACATGGTAATGCAAAGTTCATGCGACTTTTGAAATCAAAATTATTTTTGAAAAATGAAAAATAAGTCGTTGGTCAGAACACGGTGGTTCAAGACGCTCAAAATTTAAAACAAAAGTGTATTGCCAAAATAAATGATTCACAAAGATCTTTTGGAGTCAGGTTACGCAACCTTGTTGTAGTATACTTTCAAAATAACCTTGCTTCAATTAGGTCTTTTGAGGGTTGTAACGTGGTCTGGTTCATGGTTTATGAAACAAAGGATAAAGGCTCAAAATTTATTTATACCCACCCCATCTACATGATGATCTCCAGTCCTATGCTCAGTTAACTCCTATTATGCATTCAGGTTCGTATAGATTAGGAATTGCACTGATGGTAGCAATGATGGTTCAGAAGTCAATGGACCTATGAAAAGCAGCCACTACCTCCTTATGATATTTGGTCATTTTGACATTGAGGATTTTCAGGGTAAAGATTTAAAACTCCTCTTTGTATTATCCCTAAATTTTGCCTGAACTGTTTATTTTGAAAGTTATAGTCAGCGGGATGCCCTAGTTTTGCCTAAGTCTCCTTCATAGGTTTTGACTTAGCGGGCTCTTTCTTTTGATTTTTTATTTTGAAACATGACTGCCTGGTTTAATGATTACGGTGAACCATCATCGGTTTTTTTTTGGCTTAAAAAAAATCCTCGACACTTGTTTGTTGTGTGTGAAGGAAAATTGTAAGTGCGACCTTTATATGAAAGGTATATTGCATGAACACATAACCGAGTTAACTGAGAACTACCCATCCCCAAGTTAAAATTGCGGGTTTTTTTTTGTAAAGAAAGGAACTCCAACTTCTAAGCTCGAAGGGGGTGACAAGGGGATAGCTTCCTTATTTCTCCAGTGTTTGAGGATCGAAACAATGCCTTACATCGTCAACAAAGTTTGATTGAAAGCATACTGACAGCAGTTACGGATATAACGTTTTCGTCATCCTCCCTCCAATCTTAGCATATCAAAAATTTGGACAAAAAGTAATTATTTGAAAATAAAGCATAAAGATGCAAATAGTAGGCAAAATGAATTGAATCAAAAGTCGCAATGCTCATTTCATTAATGTAAAAGTACAAACATAATTTGAAAGCAAACAAACTAATACGAAATAAGGAAAATGCAAACAACAAGGAATAAAAGGCCTAGTGATAAAACTTCATTTCTGATGCACTGGCAAGGGATCCTTCTGAACATTCGGATGACCGTCTGTAAAATCAAGTATTCCAGTTCTAACCAATTCATGCACTCTAGCCTTCAGCGCAAAACAATGTTCCAAGTCGTGGCCTGGGGCACCCTCATGAAAAGCACAATGGAGATCAGTCTTGAACCCAACCGGAGGGGGATTAGGAGGAGGTGGTGAAGCCTTTATGGTGATAAGTCCTCGTCGAACCAAGTCAAGATATAGCTCGGTGTAAGTCATGGGAATAGGATCAAAGTGGCTTCTGTTCCATTTCTGGTTTTGTATGATAACTGGGCATTGAGGAGTCTGAGCTGGCTGTCCTCTGGCAATCAGTATTTGAAGCATTTCAGTGAGCTTAGTCATGTCTGACTTCAACTCATCGATTTCTATTCGGATCTCTGCATTGTATGTCTCTTGCTCTGACATCTTATGTCTATAGTTAGCTCTGGTCTGATATCTGTGTCGAGGAATCAACTTGACGACTCAAAGGTACACTGGAAGACGGGAGAACCGAGAATGAGAAACCGGGGGAAAAATGCAATGAAAAAATGTGATGCTAATGCTATGTAATGGTTCCAAGAATTTCAACGGTCGATTGCAAATATTCCCTTTTAGGAAAGTTGGAAACAATTTTAAACTTTGAAATATAGGACTTTTGAATTCGCAAAGTACTGTTGAATTCCTTGAAACTAGGAATGATGTTTTATGAATGCCATGCACAAACACACACAAACAACAAAGTCCTAGGTTAGAGGAACAATGAATGAAGTTAAGGTCTACCCTTCCCCAAAAGTATGTATTATGGGGTAGTTGTACCTGCAGAACAAGGTTCTAAAGAGGTGCCCAAAGTCATCAGTCCATCCTTCGGATATTATCAACTTTCCAATTGACTCGGAGGTCGATAATATTCTCAAGAGAACCTCTTTTGAGTGTAGTATCGCGTAGCAACTATTGTAGGACTACTCCCACATAGTTTCCGCACTACGTCATATACAAGGCCAAGGTGGTGTTAAGGTACTACGGTCCCCAGTATCACAGACTCCAATTGAAAATAGTAAAAGTTTTCACGACTGCACTCGATCAACCGAACCATTTTCGAAAGGGTCTCAACTGAGCGGTGATTCCTGATTCGACTTGGTCGGGACTCACTCCCGGCAAGCCTCATCGAATATCTCACCTTCCTATAATAAGGTCACTCAAGTCCGGGTGTAGGACTTATCTCACAACGAAGATACCCCAAGCAAGGTACAATATATACAGATAATAAAATAAAATAGAAATATCATACAATAAACAAAATAGGGGTAACCCTTAAAAATTAGGAGGATCCCCAGTGAAGTCGCCATTTTCTGTTGCGGTTAGAATATGATATCAAATTATTAATTAATTTGAATCGCATCTTTAGTTCACAACCGCTCTTTGATTTATCCGAAGGAAAATGTCAAAAGAGGAAAACCTAATTTTGCATCGTAAAGACAATGCGGGGAGAGATCTAGGTAAGGGGTTGGTTAAGCTCAGGGAAGGTACTAGCACCCTAAACTTTTGTAGTACTCTATAGGAACCTTTTGTTTATTGTATGCTTTTTTTTATATTTTATTATCTGCTTTAATATATATTGAGCTAAGGGATAGAGTGACCTAAAGACCTAAGGGTTAGTCCTAAGTTTACTCGGCAAGACGTCACATCTTGTGCCTACATATCCTGACGGGAATGGAATTGGAGTAATTGTAGTTCCCCTCGAAAGGGAGGTTAGAAACTTCTTGACTGTGGTCAAGGTTTCAATGGGGAATAAACATATCTTAAGGACACGCTTACGTGGAGTCTTTGAAACTCCTATTCCTATGTTGAATTTGTTAATTGAAATTAGGGTTAAATTAGGGATTCCACGGCGGGAAACCCTAAACAAAGTACGACGACTCTTTGACCTAATGCTAGGGTAAAGGGCATTTTTGTCCACGGCGGAACACCTAGGCTATTAGGGTTTTTAAAACGGTCAAAAATTAGGGTTATTGATTCGACGGTCAAACGACTAGACCTAATTCCTTCGGAGGGGATTTTAACGGCAAATCACGCAAGATATTGCAAATTATTATACGGCAGAAATAAAGTACGGAAAATAATGAAAGCGATGAAGAAAGCATCGCGACGATCACTCGCGTAAATTATCAATCCCCAAAAAATGCAAAATAAAAAATAAACCGCGACCATGGCCTCGCGTAAATTACATCCATGGGACAAAGACGAACACATAAAATAATAATAAGCTGAAACAAACAAATTAAGGAGTGTTAGACGAAAAAGAAAAAGGACGGGAACGTTAGGAACTTCTTATTTTTTTTATTTTTATTTAAAAGAGAATAATGGATTTCGAATTTTTACTAAAAACAAATGTGTTAATTTCATGGCTATTTTAAGAACTAAATTTAGAAGAGTTCATAACTTTTTGTGAAAAATAGAGTCTTAAATTTTATTATAAAAAAAAAAGAGTTTAAATTTTTATTATGAGAAAAAATAAAAAAAAATTTATTATGAAAACATAGTTTTTATTTTATTATGAGAAAAAATAATTTTTTTTTAATGAAAAACAGAGTTTTTATTTTAGATTTATTAAAGGAAAAAGATTAATTAAGCAAAATGTTATATTAATTATTACTATTATTAAATCATAAACTAATAAAATAATAAAATAATTAATAATTAATAAAAATAAAGAAAAAAAAGAAAAGGAACCTAATTAAAAGGGGAGGGGGAAACAAATTGTTTGTTATTATAAGAGGTTTCTCATCTTCTTCATTCTCTTTGTCCCACGCGGCGGCCATTAAAGCTCCAAAGAGCTTTTCGCTCCATTTTTCCAAAGCTTCTCTCATCTCTTTCGTGTTGCATGTGTGGTTCCTCTCCCGCTGAATGTGTCCCTCGTTCGGGGTTCGAAGCCGTTCGCGGTGGTTTTGCGCCGTTTGGTGGATTTGCTGACACTTTCCTCTTCTGATAAGTCGTGAGAACGGCCGCCGTTTTTTTCTTTTGTCTCCTTCTCCTTTTATCAAATGCAACTCATGTTTATATAGGTAACAAAGGGTTAACTCTAACCTAATGCCTATTTTAAAGCCCAACTTAAATAATTAGTCAAAACTAAAAAAAACAAACTAAAACAAACTAAAATAAACTTAAAAGAATAAAATCTTTTCTAATATTTTTAATTTTATAATAATTAAATAATAAAAAAAACTATTTTGTTATTTTTTTTTATAAAAATAGAAAAGTTAGAATAAAAATAAAAGAAAAACAAAAAGTGAAGAAGGTGGGATTCGAACTCTCAACCTCTCACACTCACAACTCCTTACACACGGTCTCTTGCCAATTGTGTCATTTTATTCATTCAAAATAAAGTGGCACTAGAAACTATGTAAAGGTAGGACAAATTTGGGGTGCAACAGCTTGCATATTCTGGATCGGATGCTATTCTTCCATACTGATGCTAAGCCTGACCTGGCTAAGCTAGCTGTTGTATTGCATGTGGATGTTTCAGAGTTAGAGGGGAATTTGACCAAGTGGAATGGTGTGCCTGGTTTTCCTTTGGTTTTCCTGGTTGATAAGGCTCAACAGTTTGCTAAGGACGGTTGTTGGATTGTGTTTGGCGCTACTCTCGCTCTTTGTATCTATGGCATTATATTGTTTCCTAATCTCCCTGACTTTGTAGATTTGGATGCGTTCCATATCCTAGCTTCAGGAAACCCAGTGCCTACTCTTCTTGGAGATGTTTATCATTCTGTTCACTACAAGAATGAGAACCGAAGGGGAAGGAATGTAGCTTGTTGTCTTCCTTTGTTGTACAGATGGTTTGCTAGTCATATGCCCAAGACATGTCTGTTTGTTGCCACTGCTGGTACTTCAGAGTGGTCGGAGAGGTTGATGGGTCTATCTGCATAGAACATTACTTGGTTTGACAGGGATATGCTCGGCACAGAGATCATCTATTGTTGCGGCGAATTTCCTAACGCCCCTCTAGTCGGAAGGAAAGGACGCATCAACTATAACCCATCTCTGTTGGTTAGGCAGTTTGGATACGCGCTGAGGGGTCCTCATAAGGAAGAGGAGATACAGGAATCTCTGTATCTCACCAGATTATTGGAGGGTGAGACTTTAGGCAGACTTGAGCATGCTTGGGACAACATTCACAGGAAGGTGAAAGCCTTATTGGGGAAGAGTGATAGTCGAGCATATGACCCTTACCTAACTTGGATTCATGATAGAGCTGTGAAGTTTTTGATGCGGTTTCCTTCTGTAGAGCCTTTGTATCCTTTCATGATTGAGGAGCCTACCACCATGGACATTCAGAGGTACGATCATTTATGGTTTGAGAAGGAAGAGTTGAGAAAAGCTAACGAGGAGTTGGAGAAAGAAATCATTTAGCTTCGAAGTGAGAAGATTGAGGTTGTTCATTCTTTCAAGAAACAAACTAAGCTTGTGAACAAATTGGGAATGGATCTGACCAAGGAGACCAGTTCTCGGGAATGTTTGGGTCTAGACCTGAAAGCTGTTAGTAGTGTTCTTGCTTCCAAGAAGAAATATTTGGATAGAGCTTACTTAGAGATTTCTAAGTTTAACAACCAATGGAATGCTACACTCACCAACAAAAAAGAGCGCGAAGACAAGTTAAAGCTACATATCAACAAGTTGAAGACGTAGCTCAGTGTCAAGGATGAGAAGATTTCAGCAGAGGTGTCACTCAGACGGGATAGTGAGTACAGATTGAACGAATCCATTGCAAACTCGAAGGATTGTAGGATGAGAGCTGATTCCAAGAGATGCAAGCTCGAGGCGTGCTTTGGGGAATGAGCTTAGGAAGACCATGTTGAGAGTCTGCAACACACTATTAGCCAACAAGAGCTACTTATTCAGGGATTACTTGCTAGACCAGATCATCCTGAGATGCAAGATTTGCTAGAGGACTTCGGGTCTCGTCATCCAGCTTGACTATCTTGTTTATCTTCTTGTAGCTTGTTGCTTGTCGCTTGTTGTACTAACCATCACTAGGCTTGTTGATTGAGGTCTTTTCTTTTTATACTCAGTTGTTGCTTGTACATTGCCTATTGGCCTGTGATTATATACGAGGAGGTTCTGTTATATGCTTGTCTGTAGGGCTTTCCATTGTGGTGTTTTTCTCCCGGAAACTAGAATCGAGGGGGAAATTCCCCTGTTGCATACATACATGTCTGCATTTTGCATTTTTTGCATTGCAGGTGCATCGGAACTGTTAATCATTTTTCTTGTGGTTCGTAGTGTGTTTTAGAATTGCCGATCAAATAACTCACCATTACGCTACCAGGGGGAATCAGAAGAGAGTAATGGAGCAAATGCAAGCAGAGATGCAGGAAATGAGGGACCTGATGGCCCAGTTCATGGAGGTATTGCAGGGAGTGGCTAATGGACAAGAGCAACTCCGTACTTTGGTGTAGCCCTTGATTGCACGGGTTGATGGCAACAGTGTGTTGCATGGTTGGAACGCTGCTAATCCTCCATATGTTGAGACTCCTCGAGTTGATAACTCTATGCTTACTTTGGTTATCCCTACTGGTGGAGGGAACGGTAATGCTGCTAGTGCCGGTAATGTTGTATGTTTCAACAACACTGGTTTTGGTAATGTTGGAAATGGTAATGTTAATGGGAATGGTTATGGTCCTGACACCACTTGTGTTATACATGGTAATATGGATCACCTATGGAACAAAGACAGACAAGATGATATGTTCTTGCCGAGGGTTGTGGTTGCTGAGTTACCCTCAGAAGTTGATAAGAGGATCAAGATGATTGAAGAAAAAATGAAGTCCCTTGAAAGTCAAAATTCCATGGGCCTTGATATGCCTAATTTGGGACTGATCCCGGATCTGAGAGTGCCGCTGAAGTTCAAAGTCCAAGACTTTGACAAATATAAGGGTTCTACCTGCCCGAGAGTTCATCTGAAATCCTGCTACCGTAAAATGTCTGCCTACTCAGACGATGAGAAATTGCTCATGCATTTGTTTCAGGACAGTTTGTCTGGTCCTTCATTGGAGTGGTACATGAGTCTGGAGCCTGTGAATATCCGCAACTGCAGGGACTTGACTGAGGCCTTTGTGAAACATTATTAATACAACAACGACCTTGTTCCTAACAGGGTCCAGCTTTAGAATCTTCCGCAAAGGAACAATGAGTGTTTCAAAGAATATGCCCAAAGGTGGCGGGATTTAGCAACCAGGGTGCAGCCGCCTATGGTGGAACGTGAGCTCATTGATATGTTCGTCTCCACTTTTCCTGGCATATATTACGAGAAGCTTATTAGTAGCATGGCGGGTAGTTTCTCTGATTTAATCATCACGGGATAAAGGGTGGAAAATGGTATCAAGTTAGGGAAGATAAGTGTTGGTGAAATGCCCTCAGTTGGAGGAGGAGGTAAGAAAGTATTCGGTAATAAGAAACGAGAAGGAAATACCAATTCAGTGTCCAATTCTCGTTGGAGAGGTAGAGGTCAGAATCATCAGCAACAACAGGTTTCCAGTATTACAATTCTCGCAGTTCAGCGTCAACAACAACAACAACAACCGCAACGGGGTTATAGAAGATATCAGGACCAAGGCCGAGCGGCAGTGAATAGACATTTTGACACTTCTCCCATGTCGTATTCCCAGTTATTGCAAGCTTTGTTGCAACTGCAGTTGATTCAAAAGAGGACTATGGCTCCCCTGACTAGGCCACCTCCACGCGGGTATGACGCAAACGCTTGCTGCGAGTTTTATTCAGGTGCCCCGGGGCACAATATCGATAATTGTAAGGCCTTTAAGCATAAATTGCAGGACATGATTGATAGTAAAGCAATTAACTTCTCCAATGTTGTTCCTAATGTCGTATAAAATCCTATGCCAAATCATGGGCAAGCTGGGGTCAATGCAATTATTGAGGAGGATGTTTTAGATTTGGCAACGGTTATTAATGAGTTGAAGACACCATTGAGCTTTGTGAAAGCTAGATTGTTAAAGGGGGTGTTTTCCCAGGTTGTGCTGAAGATTGTGCGGAATGTCTGAAAAATCCTGAGGGATGTGTGCAGTTGAAGGGCTATATTCAAGATATAATGGATAATGGAGTCTTGCAGTTTGACCGGTCTGTTGAAAGTAAGTTTGAAGACTTGGTAGCTGAGGAAAGGAATGAGATTGCAACGATCTCTATTCCGTACAAAACCATTACCATTTATGTGCCAAAACCACTAACAATAACCATAACTAAAGCATGTCCTATACCGTTTGAAAGCACAAAGGCTATTCCGTGGAACTACGGAGCTGAAGTGTATTGCAACCAACAGAAACTAGATTTAAATGGTCCCCCTGCGGATTCAGTAGATAATCTTGTGGGAGCAGGAGGAATTACCCGTAGTGGCCGGGTCTTTTCGTCACCAGAAGTGGTTGTTGATAGGGTTGACAAAGGAAAAAGTAAAGTCGTGGTAGAGGAAACTTCTCAGGATGGAGAGAAGGAATCTTTGTTAAAGGATGCAAAAGAGTTTATGAGGCTGATACGAAAGAGTGACTACAAGATAGTCGATCATCTACAACAAACTCCTTCTAAGATATCAATCCTATCTTTGTTACTATGTTCTGAAGCGCATAGGAACACGTTGTTAAGAATACTGAATACTGCTTACGTGCCGCAAGAAATTTCGGTTAATCAACTCGAAGGGGTTGTTGCACACGTAAATCCAAGAAACGGCTTGGGTTTCACAGACCTGGACTTGACGCCAAGGGGCAGGAACCATAACTATGCGTTGCACATATCATTAGAATGCCGAAGGGCTATTATGTCTCATGTACTCGGTGATACAGGTTCGTCCTTGGACGTACTTCCGAAGAAAGCCCTAATGAAGTTGGACATGCAGGGATTGATTTGCACGCCAAGTGATTTGGTGGTACGCGCTTTTGATGGTACCCGAAGATCTGTGTTAGGAGAAGTGACATTGCCTATTCAGGTGGGACCTGAGGTATTTGATGCAGTGTTCTACATTATGGACATCCAACCTGCCTATAGTTGTTTATTAGGCCTTCCATGGATTCATTCAACAGGAGTTGTGACCTCTACGCTGCAGCAGAAGCTAAAGTATATGGTTGGCATTAGTGTTGTCACAGTGTGCAAAGAAGAGGATATAATGATTAGTCACTTATCATCCTTCAAGTACGTCGAGGTGGACGAAGAAATACACGAAACCCTGTGTCAGGCTTTTGAAACAGTCCAGATTAAACATAAATCTCCTGTTGTGAGCAAAGTGCCGGAGGGGGCCATGTCTTCTTTTAAGGAGGCCCAAGCAGCGGTACAGGCTGGGGCAGTGCAAGGTTGGGGCCAGGTATTGGAGATTCCCAACAAGCAGGATAAGTTTGGTTTGGGATACCACGCGTCATTTTCTTCTTCTTCATCCTCACAGAGCGTGCTGCGCTATAAGGGACCAGTGCAGTTCACTAAAGGAGGAGTTATCTTCGAAAAGATCAACGCGGTTTCAGACGAAGAGGGAGATAGCGATTGTGACATGGATGCTTGGATCAAGCCTTGTACTCCAGGACAGAGTCTGCGCAATTGGTCTATTGAAGAATTCATTCAAGTGACGACAGAACAGTAATACTTTGTTTTCCTGATTATTGTACAACCCAATCCTCTACCCGGAGCATAGTGGTTTTGTTTCAGGGCCTTATTGTTTATGTTTGAACATGGCTTTATCAATTAATCAAAGGGCGTTTTCTCATTCAAATTTTGTGATCCTTGTCTTTCTTTTTTTGTTTTTCACAATAAAATGGCAACATGGTTTGTACTCATTTACATATCATTTGAAACATTTAACCATTTTTTATTGCAGGGTTCCTATTGCAGATGACACCGATTCAGAACCTCCTATGACTCGCTTCGACTTCGATCACCTGATATATCAAGCTGAAGAAGAGATTGATGAAGATGAAGACTTGCCAGAAGAATTAGTTAGACTCTTGATACAAGAAGAGAAGATCATTCTGCCTCATCAGGAGGAAATCGACGTTGTTAATCTGGGTTCTGAAGAAGTTGTCATAAACGTTCGGATAGGGGCTGCGTTGCAGAGTGACATCAAGCAAAGACTAATTGAGATGCTTCGAGAGTATAGTGACATCTTTTCTTGGTCGTACGAAGACATTCCCGGGCTTGACACTGATATAGTGGTTCATCGCTTGCCGTTGCATGAAGAATGTCTGTCGGTCAAGCAGAAGCTTAGAAGGACAAGACCAGATATTGCTGTGAAAATCAAAGAAGACGTCCAGAAGCAGTTGGACGCAGGATTTTTAGCCGTGACAACTTACCCTCTGTGGGTTGCCAACATCGTGCCCGTACCTAAGAAGGATGGGAAGGTACAAATGTGTGTAGATTACAGAGATTTGAATAAGGTGAGCCCAAAGGATGACTTCCCTCTCCCTCACATTAACGTATTGGTTGACAATACAGCTCAATACTCCGTATTTTCCTTCATGGATGGTTTTTCTGGTTATAATCAGATAAAGATGGCACCGGAAGATATGGAGAAACCGACGTTCATTACGCCATGGGGGATTTTCTGTTACAAGGTAATGCCTTTTGGGTTGAAAAATGCAGGGGCAACCTACCAGCGGGCTATGGTCACTTTGTTTCATGATATGATTCATCATGAGATTGAGGTCTATGTTGATGATATGATAGCAAAGTCGCAAATGGAGGAAGAGCATCTGGTCAACTTATTGAAGCTATTTGAGAGGTTCAGGAAGTTTAGGTTGAGGTTGAATCCAAATAAGTGCACTTTTGTAGTTCGATTCGGAAGGTTATTGGGGTTCATTGTCAGCGAAAAAGGAATCGAGGTCGATCCTGCAAAAATAAAAGCTATACAAGATATGCCAGTGCCGAAAACAGAAAAGGAGGTCTGTGGCTTCTTGAGGAGATTGAACTACATTGCTCGGTTCATATCTCATCTCACAGCCACGTGTGAACCAATGTTCAAATTGCTAAAGAAAGATCAGGCGGTCGTCTGGAATGAAAATTGTCAAAAGGCATTTGGTAAGATAACACAATATTTGTAGGAGCCTCCGATACTGATACCCCCAGTAGCTGGAAGGCCTTTAATCGTGTACTTAACGGTTCTTGAGAACAGTATGGGTTGTGTTCTCGGTCAACACGACGAGACTGGAAGAAAAGAGCATGCGATCTATTATCTAAGTAAAAAGTTCACAGACTGTGAGTCCCGTTACTCAATGCTCGAGAAAACGTGTTGTGCACTCGCGTGGGCTGCCAAACGTTTGAGATAGTATATGCTTAATCATACAACCATGCTGATTTCGAAGATGGATCCGATCAAGTATGTCTTTGAGAAGCAAGCCCTTTCAGGAAGAATTGACAGGTGGAAGATGGTACTGACAGAGTACGATATATAATATCTTTCCCAGAAAGCTATCAAGGGAAGTGTTTTGTCAGAATACCTCGCTGAACAGCCAATCGAAGACTATCAGTCGATGAAGTTTGAATTTCCTGACGAGGACATCATGTTCCTCAAGATGAAGGACTGTGAAGAGCCATTGCCGAACGAAGGTCCAGAGAAAGGTTCTCAGTGGCAGATGATATTCGACGACGCTATCAACTCCTACGGTAGTGCAATTGGGGCGATCATTACAACTCCTCATGGTACTCATATCCCCTTCACTGCCAGGTTGACATTCCCTTGCACTAATAATGAAGCCGAGTACGAAGCATGCATCATGGGTCTTGAAGAGGCTATTGATTTGAGAATCAAGAATCTGGATGTATATGGCGATTCAGCGCTAGTGGTTAATCAGATAATGGAAGAGTGGGAAACTTGTCATTTAAATCTAATTCCTTACAAAGATTATGGAGGTTGTTACCTTTCTTTGACAGGGTAGAGTTTCACCATGTGCCGCGAGCAGAGAATCATATGGCAGACGCTTTGGCAACGCTATCTTCGATGTATAAAGTGAACTATTGGAATGATGCTCCAAGAATAGTTATATCTCGCCTCGATAGGCCCTCTTTCATATTCTCCATTGAGGAAGCTGCGGATGGCAAGCCATGGTTTCATGATATACAAAACTTCCTCAAGAAGCAGGAGTATTCGCCAGGGGCTTCGACACAGGATAAGAAGACTCTGAGAAGGTTGTCTGGTAACTTTTATTTGAACCCAGATGGTGTGCTTTACAGAAAGAACCATGATTTGGTGTTGTTAAGATGCGTGGATGAAAAGGAAGCAACGTTGCTTATGGAAGAGGTCCACGAGGGTACTTTCGGTACACATGCCGGTGGGCATGCCATGTCTCGGAAACTACTACGAGCAGGGTATTATTAGCTAACCATGGAGTCAGATTGCTTCAAATTTGCGAAGAAATGCCATAAATGCCAGATTTATGCAGACAAGATTCATGTACCGCCGTGTCCTCTGAACGTCATGGCATCTCCTTGGCCCTTTTCCATGTGGGGCATTGACATGATTGGCAAGATTGAGCCAACTGCATCCAATGGACATCGTTTCATCTTGGTCGCCATTGATTACTTCACCAAGTGGGTTAAAGCAGCCTCGTATGCCAATGTCACAAAGAAAGTCATAGCCCGGTTCATAAAAACGGATATCATCTGCAGATATGGAGTACCCGAGCGAATCATTACTGAAAATGGTTCGAATTTGAACAACAAAATGATGAAGGAATTGTGCCAGAATTTCAAAATTGAGCATCATAACTCATCTCCCTATCGTTCGAAGATGAATGGCGTTGTTGAAGCGGCTAACAAGAATATCAAGAAGATAGTGCAAAAGATGGTTATCACTTACAAGGATTGGCATGAGATGTTACCCTTTGCTCTACACGGCTATCGTACTACGGTACGTACATCAACTAGGGAAACTCCTTTCTCGCTGGTATATAGTATGGAAGTTGTCCTACCATTGGAGGTCGATATTCCTTCTTTAAGAGTTATGGTCGATGTCAAGCTCGATGAGGCAGAATGGATAAAGAACATAATGAATCAGCTCAACCTGATGGATGAGAAAAGGATAGCGTCTATTGCATACGGTCGGTTGTATCAGAGTCGGATGAAGAAAGCTTTCGACAAGAAGGTGCGTCCTTGAAGCTTTCAGACGGGCGATCTTGTGCTGAAAAATATTCTCCCACCACAATCAGATCATAGGGGCAAATGGACTCCTAACTATGAAGGTCCATATGTCGTTTAAAAGGTCTTCTCCGGAGGAGCCTTGTTGTTATCCACCATGGATGGCGAGGATTTTACATCCCCTGTGAACGCATACGCAGTTAAAAAATACTTTGCTTAAAAGAGACCCGCTGGAAAGAAAAAAGAATATCCAGGCAAAAATGGGGCATCCCGGCGAACCATAAAAACAATTGGATTCAGGCAAAAATTAGGGATAAAAATGAAAAGATGTAAACCCGCAAAGTCGAAAACCTGAAAAGGCGACTTTGGCAAAAAGGGGTATCCCGGTGAATTGAAAACCCGAAAGGGTGGTTCAAGCAAAAGTTAGGGATTGAAAAGCAAATGACTGCGGACTGCGTTTGAACTTTATTTGCTTAGTGGATTGGGAGGACCTGAGGGTCGTTTATCCGAATCAATCTCTTCTAAAGACGAAGCATCGGGAAAGCATCAAGGTCATGCGAGTCATAGAGGGATCAACTCATGGTGTTTGTCTGTGCTGCATTGCCGACATTTCTGTACACCTTTGTATATTTCTGTGCATATCAGTATATTTTTGCGCAGCTTCCTCTTTTCAGGGGTTGCATCTGTTGTAAAACTTTGCCTATTTACAGGCCATTTGTCAATACACATATACTATTTAGTATCTTGTTTGCTTTGTTTTAACTTTTACTGTTTTGATAAACTTGCACATACATAAACTTGCAGGCCTTGGCCGATAACTTTTAAAACTTTGAGTTAATTGAAAAACGTCATGAATGATGACTGAGATAGTTTCGTTTACGTAGGATATCTTGTCTGTTTGTTCAGTTTTGCAAGGTCGTTACCCTTTGGGGAAAAGAGGCATGGATGAAATTTGTTTTATCTCCAGCCGGAGTCTATTTCCCTAGCAAGCGGAATTTTCATCTCTATCCCCAGTAGAGTGTTATGCAGTCTAAGTGAGCAGGTAGTGTGTATGCTTACCCTCAGTAGTTGGTACACATTTAACCCCCCGCGAAGAGCATGTTGGTACGTACTCCCTAGTAAGTCATGATTGGATTTTCTCCCCACTGAGTAATCTACAGCCAAGGTAGGTTTGTCCCCAGCTGAGCAATCCCCAGCAAGTGGGAGAAAGGTTATCTCCCCAACAGAAAGGTTGTCTCCCCAGCAGATTTGGTTGTTTCCCAGCAGGGTGGTTTCTGTATCTCTGGCATTTGTTTTGCTGATTCAGTTTTGTTTCATCTGCATGCGTGTATAGCATCTACCCAAACACGTAGCATTTCCGTTTCGTATGGATAATTATGCCATTTTCAAATATATGCATGTGAAACATAAGCTAGGTTGTTATCTCTTTGTTTCAGGTGTATCTCGCAATTGGTTGATATCTTTGCCCGCGTGGTATTTATACCCCGGCTTATGTTATTTCCCCGGTGGAGTTTCCTTGTGATTGTTATCATCGGATGATTTTAACTTTGTGCGACTCTTGATACCCGCTTTTATTTAGCGAAGGCCTGGCGGCGATGCTAGATACCCTTATCTTCGGTTCCGTTGCAGATTGTATCCCTTGTAGTTTTCTGGCGGCGATGTCAGAAAGTTTTTTTCCCCTGCAGATGCCTGGCGGCGATGTCAGATGTTTCTCAGACTTATGGTTGCTGGCGGCGATGTCAGATGTTTATTGTGGTTATCTGGCGGCGAGGTCAGGTTCTCTTACTAGATTTGTGTTGTTTGGCGGTGATGTCAAATGTTTTGGTTATTTGACAGCAATGTCAGATCCGTATCTAATTTGGGGCTATTTGACGGTGATGTCAGATGTTTACCAGAATTGTGGTTATTTGACGGTGATGTCAGATGTTTGTTAGATTTGTGGTTATCTTGCAGCGATGTCAGGTTCTATTACCAGATTTATGGTTACTGACGGCGATGTCAGAGGTTTCTCAGATTTGTGATTACTGATGGAGATGTCAGAGGTTTCTCAGATTTGTGGTTATCTGGTGGCGATGTCAGATGTTTTATCAACTTTTTGGTTGCTGGCGGCGATGTCAGATGTTTTATCAACATGGTGTTTATTTGGCAGCAATGTCAGATGTTTTATCAACTTTGTGGTTGTCTGGCGGCGATGTCAGAGTTCTTTTATCCCCATAGAGGCCTTGAGGCGATGTCAGATGTCTTTACCTTTTGGGTTCGAAGATGGCTTTTATTTAGCATATTACTAACGGCAATGTCAGATGTGTCTTAACCACATATTACTGACGGCGAGGTCAGATTGTGTCTTAACTGCAGATTACTGGCGGCGATGTCAGAGGTTTCTTAACTGCGTGTATACCAGATGGCGAGGTCAGGTTGTTTTATTCCCTACAGGGGTTTTGACGGCGATGTCAGAGGTGTATCAGTTCAACAGATGCCTGGCGACGATGCCAGATATTTCTGTGTGGATTTGATCTTCAGAGTTGTCACTCGCTTTTATTTAGTGATGGCCTGGCAGTGATGTCAGAGGATCGTATCTTCGGATTCGATGTCTGTTTTTATTCAACAGAAGATTAAAGGCGATGTTAGCTATTTTAACGACTTGAGGTAGAGGACTTAATCCAAATTTCAACTGCTTTTACAGACGTAATGTCTATGCCTGATGGCGAGGTCAGGTGTCTGACGACGATGTCAGAGGAACATAATACGGGCAACTGACGGCGAGGTCAGATGTTTTCCGAATTGGTGGCGATGCAAGAAATTTACTGAATTGATTTTGACGCTTGACGGCGAGGTCAGGGATATTGTTCTTTCAAATTGGTGTTGGTGCCTGACGGCGTGGTCCGGTACTTTTCCAAAAACATTGCAAAGGTCTGACGGCGAAGTCAGAGGATCATCATCTACCGTGTGATATTAGATGATCTTGTCTACTTAGTGACGATGACTGGGGGCGATGCCAGGCGTTTACCAACTTGATATTAATGCCTGACGGCGAGGTCATGTATTCTTTAGACTGCGTGTCATTTTTGTTTATTAGATTCGGTTATCTCTGAAGATTTCATCCTCAATCAGAGTTTGCAGTTTATTTCTGGGATTGGCAAATTTCCGGGTTCGTGGGTATTCAACCGTCTTTTACCTTGATTGTTTGAAAGTCATTCGCTTCTCACCCAGTCAGGTTCAAGTCGCTTGAATAGGAGTAACTGTTGCACCCTAAAATTTTCCCAACCTTTTCTTGGCTTGGCTTTTGTTTCACTTTTTCATTTTCACATTTCTGCATTGCATAGCATTTATTCTTGAGACGGGGGATCGAGGTTTTCCTGTGGCTCAGAATTCACTCTCAATGCAAGCAATCAAAAAGACAAGTATCAGACAACATTTATTTTGCCCAACGGTCAGGCGACCAATTCTATTTTGCAGGTTATTTTCAGCTAAGAAAGTAGCATTCAGGTTATCGCAAGCAGTCTCATGGTTACAGTATTCAAGAACACATTCCATAAGCTTAACAGGGTTCAAAACAGTAAGAAACGGGCAAACGGGCAGGTTTCCCTCCAAAAGGCGCCAAATTCAAAATTTTGAATGTTTTAATCAGTTAACGCATATGGTTAATCGATTAACCAAAGTGAAATCAGGCCAGATTTGAGATTTTAAAGGGGTTAACCGATTAACCTATATGGTTAATCGATTAACCGGTGCAATTTTTGCCTCTGTACATGATTTTTCAGTGCAGAGCCATTTGGGGTCCAATTTTGGTCACTTGAAAATTCATTTTTACACTTGGGAAGGATCTAGAACCATTTTGAAATTTGGATTAATTTTCAAACTAATTCAATTCCCTCCAAACTCCTACTCCTAATTCCATTCAAAATTTTCAAAACCATGCTTTGGATCCAATCCAAAAGGATACTTAAGTGATTCACTCCAAACCACACTCATTCTAACCTTCATTTTTCACTCTCATTTCAGAATTGCTCTCATTTCTCTCTCAATTCTCCAAATTCCCTCCATAACCAAAACCTTCACCAAAGCTCTTTACTACTTGAAATCCTTGATTCTTCATTGGAATCATTGATTTATAAGAGCTAAACCTTCATCCATCATCTCCATTGGATCAATTTCTTCATTCAATTTTCGTGCAAATTCAGATCTGAAATTTGAAGTGAAGTTAGAAGTGATGATTTGAAGTAGTTTGCCTTAATCTTGAAGGATCTCCATCTTTACTACAAGGCTTAGCTTGGATCTTGAAGTTTTCCAAATTTTCTTGCTTGGATCTATTCAATTAAGGTTGAATCAACATTAACCAAAGCAATCCTCCGATTTAATTTTCGAGCTTATTTGCATAATCATGTTGACTTTTATCTTTGATTGATTTTAATTGATTTTGATCCATTGTGGATTGTGATGGTGCTGTTTAGATGTGTTTACATCTTGTTTAAATCACTGCATTCTGATTTAATTTCGTGCATAATTGATTATGTGATCATTGGTATGTTTGGAGAAGTGATAAGCTGTTGAAAAGTGATAAGCTGTTGAGAAGAGATAACCTCTGGCGTTAACCGATTAACCAATTCAAATTTCAAAGTATTCAAACATTTTCAAGGTGTTAACCAATTAACCCCTGGGGATAATCGATTAACATGAACAAATTTCCAGATTTTCAACTATTTTTCACAGGTTTACCGATTAACCTCCTGTGTTAATCGATTAACACTGTGCTGGCAGACTTGTTTTGCTGCTTTGTTTGATTGTTTGCATACCGTTTCACTCTGAATCTTCATAAATTGATATGATGTATTAGGAGTGAAATGTTTTGGATGTTTGTCACTGTTTGTGTTTGATTGATCATGATTTTATTGACACTTGTGTTCATTTTCCACTTGGATGCATACTTATGGATGTGGTTCAAAGTGATGACTCTTTGCATGTTTGTTTGTTTTCATCTTTGGGTTTCCTTTCCATGTTTGCATCATTCTTGCATCGCTGTTGAGGTCGAGACGAGCTTGTGGCGGCTGCTGCCCCACACACTTTTTTCCTCCCTCCCTCCATTCTAAGTGTGCATTTTCATGTTTGCATCTTACTTGTGATTGAATTTACTTGGTGCTTTCTTGCGCTTTTTACCATGATCCCCATAGGGTTCCTAGTCCCTCCATTTAGGATGGGAGTAGGAGAGACATTAGGTGTTCAATCCAAGCATGCTAACATTAGGTAGTCCCCTTTTGTATCCCAACTCTAAGTCCACTTTGTATGACAACTTTTAGGCTTGAGTTAGTCTCCCTTTAGTGCGTCCCCTCTCCTCTCATCTTCAAACATTTTTAAAACACATAATAAAGAATAACAAGTGTTGTACGCTACGAGCCTTAAGCTACTTGGGAAATGGTGATTGGCGGGCTTCCTCTCAATGGCTTAGAGTTTTTAGTGTACACCCTTTTGGTGATATGCGACGCATTCGCTCCTAGGTCATAGTCTTTAGTACAACATGAGTTACAAATCAAACTCAAAACACTTCTTCTCTAAAAAACACAAAAACACTTCAACTCCCGAATCCAGGACTTGATTGCGATGAACTCATCTTTTCCCTTTTTTTTTAGGTTTTTCCGATCGTTTCCTTTCCCTCTCTTTGGGATAAATAACGAAAGGTGGTGACTCTTCTGTTTTCCGTCGGGTGTTTTTCGCAGTTGCGACACTAGTTTTCTTAATTCAAATGTATCAGGCTTCTTGAAATTGTATTTCTTGGTGTTTCTTGTCCCAATATCCATGACATATCTAGGGTTTCACATAAAGAAATCAACTGAGTTTTACAAAACCAGTTGCACAATGAGATGCCATGATGAGTTGATGAGATGATGCACACATAACATATAGGCCAATATTCACAAACATAATGCACATGCACACACAGGGTTTCCCTAAGCTTAAGGTCAAAGCATGGAGTTATAAAGTCTACCTATCCCCAAGGATTTGTACTATAGGTAAATTGTACCTACGAAACGAGTTCTATCAAAGTTCCCATAGTCATAGTAAATCCCACAGATATTATCAACCAATACGACTACTCATGTGAGTCAAAAATATTCTCAAGATAAACTTGTCTGAGTGTAGTATCGCGTGACATCCATCTCGAGACTACTCCCTGGTAGTTTCCGCACTTAGTCCTAAAAAGGCTTAGTGGGGTGAAAGTATTACAAGAGGCCCTCAGTTTCATGGACTCTCAGGTTGAAACAATCAATGAAATTCATGACTACTCATACATCACCAATCATCTCAAGGAGGTATCAACTGAGCGTGATTACATCATATGTAAAACTTGCTACGACTACTCCCAACAGTCAACTATTGTTCACATCACATCCTATCATATGTGTTACTCAAGTTCGGGTTAGGACTTATCTCACCACTCATGATACCCAATGTCCACAACATACAAAACATATATACTTACAAATATACATGTAACCAAGTATTCATACAATCATACAAAATAGGCTAAACCCTCAAATTTTAAGTATAATCCCTAGTGAGGTCGTCATTTCTGTTGCGGTGAGAATCGTGATGTCAAGCTATTGATTAACTTGAATCTTAATTCATTAAATTCACAACTGAACTTTGATTTATCCAAAAGAAATGTTAAAGAAAGAAAAACCTAGGGTAGGTATTTCACATCCTAAACATCTATAGTACACTACAGGAACCATTTGTGTGAGTGTATGATAAACTTGCTATGGGTTTGCTATGGTTTGAGGTTTGGGTATAAGTTTGGTTAAAGACCTAAGGATAGTTTCTAAGTTTTCTTGCAATGATATCGCATCTTTGGCCTACGTATCCTAACTAGGATAGAATCAGAGCAATCGTAGTTCACCTCAATAGGGATGGATGAACACTTGATTATGACCAAGGTTCAAAGGGGAACAAACATAAAAATGCTTGTATAGAGTTTAACGAAACTCTCTATTCTAAGTTGTACACTCAAAGAGATTGACTTTTACAAAAGTCAAGAGAGGAGTAAGTAATCATGATAATCATTCTTACATAGAGTTAACAAACTTTATCTTAAAGTTCTAATTGAAGGAGGTTCCTAACAAGGGGTAGGACTTTAGACTTAAGCAAAGTCTGATGGTTTGGTTTTGACATAACTAAGTTAGGGTTCAAAATGACTTAACAAGGTCAAAGGGAGGGTAATGAGCTATCTATGACCCAAGGGTCAATAGAGAGACTTTCCTTTGGAATGGGAAAAAGATGAGGCAACTGGATGAGAACTAACAAGTTCCATCACTTGGGCAATAACTTAACAAACAAGTATTCATTTAAACATGATGAACATATAAAAGGGCATGGTAACAACCAAGAGAGATATGCAAGCATGTGACAACATCAAGCAAAGAACAAGGGTAAAATCAAATCAAATGGTTACAACCATTAAAGGACCAAGATATTACAATATCTAAAGGAGATGGTGATAGAGGTTATTACAAGACCAAACATATAAGTCATGATTAGCTTTAAACATCTTAACAAAGATGAAGAGAAAAGAGGTAACAACCATCAAGGCAAGCAAAAGAACATGTGATTCAAACAAGTTTAATGCAAGAAAGTTACAACTTGAGGCAAGAATGTTATAGGGATCAAAGGAAATCAAATATAACAACATAAGACCAACAATCATGCATTGATGACAATCAAGTAAGTGAGCACACAAGAAGTGTTACAACAATTCAAGTATAAGTTCAAGGTTTCATAGGAAAAGAAAAAAAAATTTATGGTAACAACCAAGACAAAGAAAACCCTAGCATGTTATGGTTATAACAAGACACATAAACAAGTAGAGAGAGGCATAATGAACACTTTCAAGAGGTTACAACATTAAGAAGTATGGTATGGTTCACAAACAAAGTTCAAAGTGTGGTTTTCATATAGATGCATTCAAAAAAGCAAACATGAACATGGTAATACATTGAATCAAGAAAATTTGATTACTCAAGCATGTTATCAAATACATATGAATTAAACAAAATCAATCTTACAAGATAGATCAAGTTTTAAGTTGAGAAGAGTTTCAAAACATTAAAGTGAAAACCCTAAAAACACATGATTTTCAAAATGATTCAAAGTCTTTCTAGGATACCAATCCTTGAATTCTTTACTAACTATTTGAAAATAGACCCAATGAAGAACAAAATGCAAAAAGAATGGTGCAAAAATGTTAAAAATGAATAAGTTATGATGAAATTAGTTTTATGAAGAAAACATGAGAAAAAGTGGTAAATAAGAAGGAAATGTCCTTCATAAGGATTGAACCCATGCCCTTTGGTTCACATGTTTAAAAAATTACCAAACCATCTAGGATGCGCGTGTGATATCAAGATGGAAGAGAAACAAGATATTGTTTAATGATCATAAAAATGATAAAATCACAAAAGGATTGACCCTGCCAGGATCGAACCCATGTTGGCAATGTAAAGAGAGGTTAATGCATGTAGATTTTAACCACTGGGGTGGTGATACATCCAATGTATCAAACCACCCCATAAATTGATAAACCTTAAACTATGGATTCTGGGCAAACTGACTAGGCCCAACCACACCAAAACTGAAAAACGAGAACATCCAAACTTCATTAATTCTTAATGGATTTCAATGAAATTTTAGTCAAACTTGGGTAAAATTGCACAAGGAATACAATGGTATCCTTGGTTCTTTCTGAAATTGTGTATATTTTGAAATTCAATAGTAAATTCACAAATGAGATAAAAATGTAACTTCAAAATTATAGGTTTGTTCAGGCATGCTACGACCAGAATAAAAATGCAAACATACTCCAAATATGATATACAAAGTGTCTATAAGCACATAGAACTCATATCCTATCAAGAACATAAAAGGGCATATGGAAATAAATTCATGACATGTTGGCAAACAAGGAAACTTATGACAGTTATAAATAGACAAAGGCTTAGCAATCAAACATGATTCACATGACTTAGGTAGCACATAAATGAGGTCATTGATCACTCCAACATCTGTTTCAAACATAATTCAAACATTGGACATGAAAGTGAAAGACTTAAACCAAACTAAAGGGCACCAAGAACAGAACAGTTCATAAGCATATCAATTATGCATTACATTTGTTCCTACATGTTCAACATGACCTATAAATGGACTTAGGCACAAACCACAACATTGACCCTAGGCAGAATCAAAACATGGCACATGGAATGGAGTTATAATCACACTAACAAGCACTAATCTCAATGACAGTTTACAAACTCCAAAGAACAACTATCACCAAAATTCATACATTACTTGTTAAAGGATTCTAAGCATGTTCAAACTAATGTATATCAAAAATAAACATGGTGCATAATAAGTGTAGTTAGCAAAGGTAACTTACCTCTTGAAGACCTCCTAGAAAGCTCTTTATAAAAAGCTTCTTGTTGAGTAAAAATGAGTTGAGCAACCTCTCCAAACCTCCAATGTAGTGTCTACAAATTTCATGTTCCTTCCAAGCACCTCCTTATTCAAATAGGTTAAGTTAGGCTAGAAGTAACCCAAGGATCCTTGTGACAGATTTTGGAAATGGCGGTACAGTTGAGTTATGATGACTTGACAGTAACTACACCTTGTATTTGAGGTGATTGAGGTATTGGAAGAAAGGGAACAGGTCTGAACAGAGATCTCTCTTGAATAATGCAGAAAGTCAACCTTCTTTGGTTTAACAGTTGACTTTTAGGAAAAAGGTACTTATGGTGGAAATGGTGGTTGAGAAAGCTTTAATACAACATTTATGGGTTGCTTGAAGTCTTTGTGGAGTGTTTTAATGGTTGGAAATGGTTTTGGAGTGAATTCTGCTCAAGGCAGATTTTATGGTTTTTGGAGTTTCTTAGTTGGCAAGAAAATAGGAAATAGAAAAGAGAGATTTGTTTTTGCTTGGATTGATGGTTTTTATGGCTTTTGTGTATGTGTAGAGAGTGTGTTTTTTATAGGGAGAGTGGAGAGTAAAGATTTAGTTGGTTTTCAAGTCTCTTGCCAACATGTCCGCTTGAGAACCAACTTGCTAGCAATCATGATTTTCCTTGATTCATGTGATCAAGTACAAAGCTTGCTGCCTTTAGGACATGCTTCTGAGATTGAGATTGACCTTGGAGTGTGGAAGGAGATAAGGGAGTGGCTCAAGGCAGATTTTGAGGGAAAGTGGTGCTTTATGAAAATAACATTGGTCACTTTATGCCATAAATGGAAGTTTCTCTTGGTTTCAACCTTTAATCTTTGTGTAATCCTTGTATTTTTCATGTAACAACTTGTTTAGAGTTTATCTTGCAACTAATCAACCCAAAACAACCAGATTGATAGCAAAGAATTGGTCTTGTATCATGTCATTACAAGTTGAGATTTTGAATTTCAAGCTTTTGGACCTCAACTTCCTTCCTTAGAAACTCCTAGCTCACATATGCTATGGAGGAGTTCTTGTACTTTTTGGAAAGCCCTAAGCATGCTCTACAACCTTTATGTTTTACAAAAATTTAAACTCCAAGTGGAACTATGTCAAAAATCCCCTTGAAGTTGGCTGAAAAATTGACTTAAAAGTACCAAAAACATGAAATTATGTGTTTTTCCCCTCTTGCCTTGTTTTTGCTCATAACTGAAAATCCATTTTTTTTGAACATATATCATTGTGGCACATTTTTAGGACTTCTCGAGACCTTTCCAACAAGCCTTGAACCACTCCATTTAGATGTGTGGTTAGGAAGTTATGGTCTTGCCCCTTTCAAAACCCTAATTTCCCGACTTTTCGATTTCTTCTCAATTCTTGATCCAATGATCACCAAACTTCATGATTAGATATGAAATAATATTAAGAACATAATTGACTTCAATTTTGGGTCAAAACCCTGTTGGTTAGTGGGTTGACGTTTCAGTCAGACGAACCAAACGATCGAAAACCTCTGAATCGACTGTTTGTGTTCTGGGTTCCCTGAAGCCTTGAAACTTCCTGAGGGGACTTCAATAAGTCATATGACCATTATGGACCATGGTTCCACCATTAGAGACCTCTTAAACCAAAAGTTAAACTTCAATTGACTTTTTTCAACTAGAAACCCTAATTAGGGTTCTTGCATTGCACTGCTCTTCTCCTTTGTGTAATAACCTCAAATTGGATTCATACTTGATCCAATATAGTACCCTTGGTGATGTAGAGAGTTTCTACATGGAGAATAAATCCAAAACCTTGACTGATCAAACCATAAAAACCTCGATTCCTTACTGTCGCTACTGCGAAAATCGGCGCCGACTGAACAGAAGAGTCGCCACCGTGCGTTATTTATCCCAATGGAGGGAAAGGAAACGCTCAGAGTAAACCTACCGCAAAACGGGAAAGGAATGGTCATCGCAACTAAATCCTGGATTCGGGAGTCGGTTACGCAAGGGGAAGGTATTAGCACCCCTCACGTCCGTCGTACTCGACGGGATCCACGCTTGTTTTCTAGTATGGATTGTTATTCTATCTATTCTACAGGTCTGGGGTTAAAAGAAAATAAAATGACTCGGCAAAGTATCGTACTTTATGCCTATGTATTCCCGTCTGGAACGAGAAATCAGAGTCAACGTAGTTCGCCTACCTACGGGAAAGGAGGGGAAGGTTGCTCGCTAGGATATCGCATCCTATGCCTACGTACTTTCATACAGCATGAAAGATCAGAGCAAACGTAGTTCGGGCCACGTACGACACAAGTCTGTCTTGATTGTTTTTATCCTTCTGAAAAAGGCTTTTCCTGATTTAGAGTCCAAGCGGACAAAAATGACGTTTTGATTGGTTGACAGTCTTTTACGCAAGAACTGTTTTTTATTGTGTTTGAAATGTTTATTGTGTTTTTCTGATTGTTTTGAGGAGGAAGAGACAGCAACTCTAAAACCTATGGTTTAAAAAGGGAATCAAAATCTAACCTAATGTTGTCATGCATGGATGAAAGCCTAATGTCTGTCATATTTCTCTCTTGCGCAGAGAGAAACAGAGATCCTAGGGGATAAGCGGAAACAGAAACAACATATATACAATGAAGCAGTAAAATGCATGGATGCAACAGTACAAGCGAGGCAAGGGAGTCCCACTCAACCTCGAACCTAGAAAACAATGAGCGAAGTGAAACAGCTTCACCTCAATCTCAAGGGGAAAATTAACAAACAATACAGTCAAGAAACTCAAACAATACATCACCTGCTCTAAACAGCAAAACCTGACAGCACAAGCTCCTTCTTCTATCAGTCCTCAAGGCAATGAACCTCATCTTCAATCTTCAAGGGATTCTTCAAAGCCAGCTCTCCTAGATGAGTAATAGTTCACAAGATGATTTGGGATGTTAAACAGTCAGTTACCACCAAAGGTGGCATACAGACTGTTAACAAAATACAGACTGTTTCTCTCAAAAGTTTTATCTCCTAGATACTGTCACTAATCCTTCCAAAGGAAGGAGGTGAGTATCAAAGAGAGACTTTGAATCATAGAGAAGAATGGAGGCAACAGAAGCCATCCATGTTTGTGAAGAAATTTTCTATTCTAAAGCTCTACCTAGCTCCTTCAAACAGTCTTCAAGCAAGCCTAGCATCTTCATCAACTTTGAACTTGGCCTTCAATTCTTTGCTTTGTCTTCAATAGCTCCATCATCATGCTCTTCAAACCAAGCCCACACCCCAAGCAAGCCCAATAAGCCCATACAAATAAAATAAACCCCAAAAGGGCACACCAAACAAACATACAATTGCAAAATATACTAAAAATATTAATATAGTAGGGGAAATTCTAATATTTTTTCTAAGGGATCTACTATACCTACCCTTAATACCCTATAGGTCCCAACTTCTAATTCAACCTAAAAAGCCCAAAAGAAATTGTTTTAATGCACCTAAGTTGTGGTTTAACCTAATTTTATACAACCTAGAATTACCTAATCAAAACTATCCTAAAAATTGTCACAAAAATATGGAATTAATCCAGGGAGAACCTAAAATATATATCTAACTACCCTAAAAAGATTGACCTAAAAATCTAAAGGGAGCTACCTAAACTAAAATCTACAAATCATACATCAACTTAAAAGCATTAAAAAACTACTAAATGAAGAAAATATGCAAAAAAAAATATAAAAATGAAATAAAATGGCAATTTTATGATTTTATATTTTTCTTGACAAAAAATGGAAAGTGGGGAAAAATTCCCATGAAAAAATATTCATTTTTCTATTTATTATGATTTTTTAAAGTGTGAGAAAATTTGGAGAAAATTAAAATGGAAAATAGATGCATGGGGTGCAAACAGCAGTAATAACCAGTTTATTTCATATTTGGGCCCATACTGGGGGTGTGGAAAGAAAAGCGTCTGGGCCCAGTTTATTTTAGAAAACAAATAAAAAAACATTCAGAAAAAGAGGAAATGAGCGGTGCGAATAGAAGCTAAATTCAGTTCAAATTCAATTGGGCCTGATGGGGGGGTGGCGATAGAAAACTTCACTCAAAGCCCAGAACGCGTTTTAATGAAACGCTGAGTTTAATGGCTCAGCTTCCCTCCACAATTCGTTTTAATCTGGGCCGTGGGATCTTGCTTCAAGTCAATGAGTCTACGCGCATCCAACGGTAATGACATCTTCTTCTTCCTTGAGACTAGGGTTTCAGAAAACCTCCATGAAAATACATCCATGCAACAGAACTTCCTCTCATTCGTACGCACTCATTTCTCCATCAATTTTCAAAGTGTAAAAACCAATCTTGACTAGAATTTCACCATGAACACGACTATGACCTTAATTCTCGTTGAAAAGCCCACTATCATGCAAACCGAATGGTGTAACCTCATGAACTCAAAATGTGACCAATACTCGACCTCAACCAAACTCATCTTTCTTTACATCAGAATGAACCTCATGCTACACTCATTAAAATCAGCCATAAATCTTGCCTTAACACTCATTATTTCGCATGTTCTTGATCATCAAAGAATTGACCTCCATTAATGGAACTCCACTAATTGCTCCCAAACTCATCAAAATTGGTCACCTAATTGTCTCTAACACTCCTAAACTAATAATTAACCCTAGCCATGCCTAGAATAGGGTGTAGAACAGAAATTGCAAACCTGGTTCTTGGATATGGTAGGTGATGAAACTCTTCAATGCAGGCCTTGTAACTCTTCAAGAATACTCCTTGGAGGCTGAATCTTCTTCTGTTTGCAAAAGGAATGGCTGGAATTGCTTGTACTTCAAGATCCAATGTAATTTGCCTTCTTGCAAATTCAATGTGAATGCTTTCAAATCTTCATCAATGGAGTCTCAAGCCAACATGAACACACTTAGAAATGTTTATGGAGAAGATTTGTGAAGAAAAATGGAATGGCAATGAAGAAAAATGTGAAGTTTGAATATGATTTGCAATGGAGCAAAATGGATCTCAATCTCTCTTCTCTACCACAATAAACACCAACCTTGCCTAAATGCAAGTTAGAAACATTATATAGAATGGATTAGACCAGTCTAGAACCCTCTAGAATCATCTAGGGCCTTCCCATGAGAATTTGATCTTTTCATGCAATGGTACTTTGAATTTTCCTTTCTCCTTAAATGATATCTCATGCCAAATGCCTTGTAATCTTGGTAACTGAATTGAATTTCTCCTTACATGAGATCTAAGATGAGATACAATGCATAACTTCCTTGTTTAGCAAGCTTTTCCTTGTTTTGGTTTGGTACCCCATTATGCAAGTAATCAAATTACAATGCAACCCTATGATGCAAGCCTCAAATAAAAATTGTGGTTGAACCATTGTTCTTAGAATGTCATTTGGAGTCAAAATGACCTATCATATGACATGGTTTGGACTTGTAGCTTGGGATTTATGATTTTCAACTTCACTTGAATTAACTTATGCCTCATTTTTAGGCCATTTTTATCACTTTTTGATATGAGCCTTTTCAACATCTCATGACCTCCCTAATAGCCTTAAAACATCATTCTAAGAAAGTTTGATGTTGCAGATTTTTCCATTTGAAGCTTGGAAGTAGGAGATATGGCCTTATGCTTGAAATGACATATAACCTCCAAATGACCAAAATGCCCTTGGCTTGTCAAGATCATAAGTAGAGCTCCCTAAATCAGATTGAGGCATACCATACCTTTCTAGAAAACTAAGATCATGAGGAACAACTTTCATGTTGGCCAAAAATCCATTTGAAAACTCCTTAAGGGCCAAAAGTTGCTTAGAAATCAAGTAACTTTCATAGACAAAATTCAGATGCCTCTGAGGACCTGTAACTTGCAAGAACCATAACTTGAGTTATATAAATATCCTTAATGCCTTCCACCACTAAAATTAAAGGTCTTGAGATACTCTACAAGTTTCATGTTGGCCAAGGATCCATTTGAGACTTGCATTTTGAATTAATTTTCTTGGAAGTTTGACCTAAACCAGGGGATTTTACTCAGAAACCCTAATTCAGAAACTTCTCTTCTTCTTGATTTCTTTTGATTTCTCCTTGGCACAACACCACATATATATCCACATATCAAATGATGAACCCCACATCCTTCAAATAGGCATTGATGCCCTTCAATCAAGCATTTGACTTAGGGTTGACCCAGGGTTGACCCAGATGACACCCTAGTTGACTGTCTTCAACTGTAGCTCTTGTCACCATGCCAATGACTTGTCTTACTTTCAAAAGGACCCCCTAGGTATTCCATTCCCTCAATTCATAACCCATAACTTCTTTGATGATCTTCACATACCCTCAAGATAGGAGAGAAACCCACTGCTTGGCCTTTAAACTTCCCAAAGCTTCAATTTCTTTCTTGGTGATTTGAACAGGCTTGAATCTTGATAAGAGCCTCTTGAATACATTCCTTGAGATGAAAAATAGCACTTGATCCCTTGTCAGATGACTTGTTATGCTATGCTATGCAAATGATTAGACTATGTACATGACTTTTTATGCAAATGACAATGCAATTGAAACATAAACTAAGTGAAGTAGGTTGAGCAAATTTTAGGGTGCAACACTTACTGTATGAAACTCTAATTCACCTGCATCTTAACAAAGATCGACCTTGAAAGAAGTTAGGGTTAGATAAACAATGATGATGTCCGAGAATAATGATGGATCTAGGGGTAAAAATTTTGTGTATAACACGGCCATGTCTGGGCGGACCAGTAGTTGCTTTATGGGCTGGTCCGTGCGTACCACAATAGTGTGGGCCAAAAAATAGTGCCTTAGTCTCCTTGAAATGTTGATAAGGGTGAGAGCCATCTTCTCTATCTGATGATACCGTAATTATGGCCCTTGCAGCGCATTGCTTGTGAAATAGATGGGCTTTTGCCCCTCAGTGGTTTCACGAATAAGGATTGCGCTCACAACCTCGGTTGCAACGACGAGATAGAGAAAAAGTGTTTCCCCATTTTTTGGCTGGGAGAGGACTACAGGTGCAGATAGGGCTTGCTTTAAGTAGAGGAGAGCTTTGTTACATTCCTCTGCCCGTTCGAATGCGGCTTCCTTGCAGAGGAATTTGAAAAAAGGGAGGGTGTGCTGGGATGATTTGGCTACTAAGCGGGAAAGCGATGCGAGCATCCCGTTGAGGGGCTAAATGGACTTTTTTGTTTCCGGCACGGGGAACTCAGAGAAGGATCTGCACTTGTCGGGGTTAGCTTCAACTCCTCGTTTGGTTTGATAGAAACCGAGGAACTTTCCCGCTCGTACCCTGAACGTGCACTTCTCCGGATTAACGAGTACAACATTTGACAACCAATCGGTGTACTTGGCCTTTAATATAAAGTTTTCCTCTAAGAGGTCTTTTACAGCATGCTCAGCAGCCACCGTTTTCTCCGGGGACTGTTGTCGTCTATGTTGGGCAACTGCTCTGACGGTGGGGTCGATGGTGAGATGGTGACAGGTCACATCAGGGTCTAGTCTGGGCATCTCCGAAGCACTCCACACAAACAGGTCTGCATTCTTCTAAAGGCATGCTCTTAGTGCTTTCCTTGCTAGCTCGGGGACTCTGGCTCCAATCTTCATTCCTCGCTTGGGGTCGTTGCTGAGTGGGATGGGCTCGAATTCTCCATCTAGGATGGGGCGCATTGGATGGGCGACTTCGCTGCTACTGGAGGGGATGCTCGAAGATGATTGGATCTTCTTTCACTTTAACCTCTGAGTCTTCTGGTCATCTTCGAAGAAGCAGTTGTCAAGGTCAATGGAATCGACGCGATAGAGCGAATTTGCCTCGTCAGAGCTGCAGGGCAGAGGGGACTGGGCAAGAGTCTTCGGTCTGGCGGCGATTTCATTCATTTTGTTGGACACTTCTTCAAAGAATCTCCTCGCGGCTTTTATGTCTTCGTGTAGAGTTGCGACGAGGTCTTTGAAGGTGTAATATTTCATCTTCAAATGTATCGTTGAAGGTACGGCCACCAACTCGGTCAGAGTTGGTCGCCGGAAGATGCACTGGTATAATGACGGGCAGTTTATCACTAGGAATTGTACTTTGATTGATCTAGTCGTCTCCCTAGATCCGAAGGTTATGATCAGCTTAACATAACCCCAGGGCTTTGTCACCGAGCCATTAAAACCTTGTATGTCAGAGCCCACGTAGGGAGTCAAATGTGATTCATCCAGCTGGAGAGTGGACAACAGCTGGGAGTATATAATGTCGATGGAGCTTCCTTGATCGACAAGGAGGGAACAGAGGGATGCTGGCATTGGGGGCTCCACCGAGGAGCTCTTCATGGTAGAAGCAAATGGGGACAGATTCCCCCCGGACTCTGTCGAGGGTGGAGTTCGGGTTTGAGCTGCTACTGAGGAGGTTCTCAAATTTCCTCTTGACGGATCCTACCGTCACTTTATTGAAACCTCCTCCGGAGATGACCATGGAGGAGGGGAACACGGGTTGTGCGCGGAAAAATATGGAGGGGCGGTGAGCCTCTCGGGATGCAGAAATCTTTAGGTCGTGAGATGCTCAAGGCGACCTGTAGGCTGCTTTCCTTGGAGGAAGGTGCTTCTTCCTCGACCTTCTGGGCTTCTTGGGCATCTGGCCGAGGAGCTTCCTTTCGCTTGGCGAATTGCTTCAGATGCTCATCCCTGATGAGTATTTCAATGGCATCCTTCAGGTGGATGCAGTCTTCCATCATATGGCCATGGGTATTATGGAATCGGCAGTATTTGGACTTATCAGTGTTGGGTTTAGACGGTATCTACTTTGGGAACCGGACCCTTGCTTGGAAAAATTTTGAATTGGCGCACTCATTGACGATCTTCTCCCTCGAAACTGTAAGGGGCGTGTATTCATGGAACCTGCTGGAGGGTCCCTTCTCCTTGTTCCTGGAATCACGAGCAGAGCTGGCAGCCTCTTTTTCCTCGTATTGAATGTACGATTAAGCTTTGAGGAGAAAAGAATCCAGTGTTGCCAGGGGCCGGAGGCCTACAGCTTTAGGCAAGTCCATACGGGGACGGAGCCCACGCTCAAGCAGAAACCTTTTCATGTCATCAGTGGTGGAGAATTGGACGACATCCTTATTGAATCTTTCAATCTAGGCTCGTAGGGGTTCGACCCTATCCTGAATGATGGCCCTGAGGGAGGCTTCGGACTTTGGATGTCGACGAGAGGCCGTGAAATGTCTAGAGACGAGTCTCCCTAGTTGCCTCCATGAGGTGATGGAGTCATCAGGGAGTCCTTTGTAACAGGTCATTGCCCCCTTCCTGAGTGTGGTCGGGAATAACCTGCACTTGATAACGCCCCCGACACCGTGATAGTCGAGTAGCGCATTGATGTTTTTGATGTGCTCGTCAGGGTCGGTTATTCCATTGTATGTGCCTAGAGAAGGGGGTTTCTCTAGTCCTTTTGGGAGGTGCATGGCTATTGTAAGAGCAAGATTTGTCTCTACAGGATAATCTCTATGTTTTGATGATAACAATTAAGTATATATGAAAGAACCATTTTATGGTTTAATGTCTGTTATGTGCAGGTCATATTAAATTAAATATATTAGACCAAACAAACAGAAGAAACGTGTGCAGCTAGTAACTTATGGAATTACTTAGTGTGACGTCATGAAGCGCTTGTGAGAAGCTAGTTTGCTTATGTATCTGATCACCATCAGTAAAGAACCAAGGGTGCTAGATATTGCAGTTGCAATGCTCCTGTGGTTTCTGCTCTGATGAAGTGCATCTGATCTGAAAGCAAATGAAGCTCAGTGAAGAAGCAAGTTTGTTTCTACATCTGATCATGTTCAGTAAAGAATCAAGGATGCTGGATTTTGCAGTTGCAATGCATCTATGGATTCTGCTCTGAGTTATGCATCTGATCTGGAAGCTAACGAGCGTCTCTGAAGAGTGAGTCCTCTGAAGAACAAAGTGCTGAAGACTCTGATGACTTGAAGTTCTGAAGGCTGAAGGATCTGAAGACCAAGTGCGTCAAGACTCTGAAGACTGGTTCTGAAGGTCAAGACTCTGAAGACTCTGAAGATGGGTTTTGAGGTCAAGATTCTGAAGATATGGTTTCTGAAGAATTAGTCATGAAGATTCTCAAGATTGTTTCAGAGGAAACTTAGTTCTTGGAATGCTAAAGACTGGATTCTGAAGTGGAAGATTGTGTCAGAAGAAGATTCATCCAGATGCAAGACGTGTTACATCAGATAAGTTGCTTTTGTTCAATCTAATAAACATGTGCTTGAGTTAACAACTCTGATGTTGAAGCTTTCATACCAAAGTAGTTCTGAACTACTCATCAGACGAATCATCAGAAGAATCAAGAAGATTGAAGTACAACGTATGTAATTATTCAAATGTGGTAAAGACGTTGGTACTGTTCAAGCGTAGTTTCCAAGGATTAAATATATTGAAGCTACAAGCTAAGGTCACTGTTCCAACACATGAGCTTATTCTATCCGTTGGGATATGACCGTTACAATGAGAAAGGACAACTATATCCTCACAACAACTTTATTGGCTGCAATATAAAAAGAAGAATCATTTGATAAAAAAAAGGTTGAGTGGCTGGGTTGCTAAGTTAAGCAACGTTGTTGCTGTTAAGCTGCATTATAAGAAATAAAATTTGATTCATTCAAATGTTACCATGCTAGTAAGCATGAAGTGAAGAAAGAAAGAAAGAAGAAAAGCTTATATGAAAAGAAGCCTTAGTGCTCACACTCAGAAAAGCTTTTAAGCAAGATGGAAACTATGTTCTTATAATCTCTTAGAGATTCATCATTAGATTAGTTTCTGCATTAGAAAGCAAGGAGTTGTTACTCATTACTTGCTATGTGCTTAACTTGGAGTAATTAGCTTGCTAGGAAGCACCATTGTAATCTCCGGCAACACAACATTCTATTTTAGAATTAGTGGTTCCTCAAGTGATCTTGTGAAGATCAGTATACTTGAGATGACAAGTGACAGTAGTCATTTGTGGTTTTCTAATAGGAGATCTATAGTGATCGGATTCTATTAGATGTTAATGAGCGTTATATCCTTGGGGATCCCTGAACGTTTCATTGATCTGTTGTTAGTCACTTACAGTTAGCTTGTGCATCTGTAATCAGTTCGGTTATAGTGGATTAAGTCCTTAATTGATTAAGGCGAAATCACCTTGGAAGGGTGGACTGGATTAGCTTGGGAGTTGCTCAGGTGAACCAGGATATATGTTGTGTTCTTTACTTTCAGTATGCTTTATTATTTATGCTTCCGCAATGTATTTAATATAAGCGCATAAAAGCATCAAGTGAAGAAGAAGACAAGAGAAGGAAAAAGTTTTATTAAGGCGTAAACCCAATTCAATCCCCCCCTTTCCTGTGTTTATTTCTCACCTTCAATTGGTATCAGAGCTCCGGTTCTGTTATTGATGGATATCTAACACCTAACAGTGTTAGATAAAGATCTATAGGCTATGTGAAGAAATACTTTTGGGGATTTTTCACCGTTCTTACAATTTCAGCCTTACATCAATTTTTGAGGATGATGAGTTCTAAAATTGTAATCTATTTGGTTACTTGAGCAAGTCACTGATTCTGTGAAGTTTGAAGTGTTGAAGCCTTCAACAACAAATCTCCTCCAATAGATTCTAGAAGAAGAATGAAGAATCAGCTGACAAGAAAGATTCATCAGATAAGAAGATATATCTGTTGAATGCTGATGTAAAATATGTTTGGATTTTCAACGTATTTGCTCAAAGATTAAATCTTCAGCAAGCAAGAAATCTTGTTTTCTAAAGATTAATTCTATGTGAGTATGAGATGTTTTCAAGAAACGGACTAGTCCACACTTGACTTTCTCATGAAAACTCATTGGGATTTATCTTAAGTAAGAAAAGATATATTGTTGGCTGGTGAAGTTTAGTCATCAGAACGCCAGAATGTAGTTTGCAGAAAAGGGCAAGTTCAGAAGAATGTTCAAATCTGGAAGAAATAATTCTTCAGATTCAAAACATTTGAAAGTTGCTATCCTTGAAGAGTTTCAAATAATTCTGCAGAAGTTTCAAGATAGGCAGTGTATATCAACTCATCTGGATATGATGAAATTCAGAAGATCTGATTTGAAGAAGCATGAACAATTAAGTTCTGTTAACTTGAGATGTTACCTCAGTTGAACAAACTGTAATTGATCAGATGTTTTCAGGCATTATTTTTTCAGAAATTCTTAATGAATGTTTTGAGAAATAAAGTTGTGTGGAAAGATACAAGGACAATAGTCATTCTGTCTGAGGTAAAAAGGATTTAAGTCTCTGGTGTTATTCAATCTGAATAAGTCAGTAGATATTCTTTTTTAAGAGCAGATGTTTCTATTAAACTCTGTTGATCTAACTCTTTACAAGTTAGCTTAGCATTGTAAGAGCAAAATTGTCAGTCAGACTTTGTCTCTTGATACATCTGAGTTTGATGATAATTGTATCTTGATTGGATCTGTATTTGTTTCAAGTAGACAAATTCAGAAGATGAAGCCTGATGGAAGCTAGATGCTCTCTACTCATGAAGATCAGAATATCTGTGCTTTGAGGATATCTCTCATGAATCAGATGGATGTTGTTGTGATTAATGAAGACGTTGGAGAATCAGAAGCAGATTGTGTTCCAGCTGAAGAAACAGAAGCTACCCCAGATGCTATTCAATTAGCTGCTTCTGAAGAATCTACCTTGAGTAGTTTCTCCCAGAATCAAATCTTCTCTTCCAAAAGAGACGTTCATTGGAAATAAGGATGATTCCAAAAGAACAAGATTCTTTTGTTTCTCAAAGCTAGTCAGCAAGAAGTTTTTTATTACACAAAAGACATATGCTTCTGTGACAAGGTTAGAATTTATAACTCTTGTCAATCTCCTTTGTTGATCAGTATAACTTCAATATAAATCAGATCAACTTTGAAAATACTTTTTAAATGGTTTTTGAAGAAGTAGTATGTGTTCATCAACTTCCCAGTTTTTGTAAATTATTTTTGACTAAAGAAAAGTTTATACTACTCTTTTCATAAGACTATTATGGAAGATATTTTAAATCTGTCAAATTTCTGTTAATGATATTTTCTTTAGAAACATATACTTCACTTGGAAAGGAGTTTGTTGAGTGTATGCAGGCAGTAGCTAAAACTAGCTTTCTAGAAAAGGATAGTGAAGTTAGATCAGTGGCTGTACAGAAGGTTCTGTAACACTGATTTTGCAGAGGCTCTGTTTATCAAGACATATCTCCTTCAAGTGTTGGTGATTCTGAAGCGAAGCTACAGAAGCAAGGTTACTGAAGTAAAGCATCAGAAGCAAAGCAACTGAGGCAGTAGACACTTTCATTTGGTATCAGTATAGATTCAGAAGAAAGGCTATAGAGGCAAGGTACATAAGCTACAGAGGGAAGATACAGAAGAATCTGAGAAGCAACTCTACAGAAGACTCTGAGTAGTTGGTTGATATGTTAGCAACACAGCTCACTTCTGGATAACAATGAATCCTGAAGATTGAAGATCTAGTTTGATCTGAAGCATACCTCTGGATGAACTGTTTGCTGAAACATTCACTAGAGATAAGCTGCATAGATCTGAAGCTAAGGATCTAATGCAAGGAATCATTTCCATAGTTGTTCATTTCACATTTAGTTGTTCACTCAATAGATGTTGATCAAGATAAGTTGGGTTACAACTTCATTGTCAGAAGAAAATACTTTGGATATCATAAAGTTGGTATCAGACTCTTACCAGTCTCCAACCTTCTGAAGAAGCACTTATGGGTTTGACGTTATTAACTAAGCTAACATTTGTTGATAAAGCACTTTTGGACAAAGGTTGATCGTTGATAATCAGGAGAACTTGCTAACATAACAGAAATAGTTATGATTAGAAAGTCAGTTGTAAAGAATCTCGTCAGAAGATTAAGCAGAAGCTTTGAAGGTTTCTGAAGCTAATTCAGAAAGGAAAATGTTTAGTGAAAATGTTGATACATGAGTGTATCAGTTGCTGTTCACCATTCTCTGAACTCCTCAGATCTAGTGGAAGTTTGAAATTGATCTGTTGGAAATATGTTTCTAACGTTCTAGTTCTTCACTTTCAAGTTCAGACTTTGAAGGTAGAACAATCTTTAAAAATAAATGTTGGTAATCATGTTTGATGAAAGTTTTCAATACTGTAGTCAGAATGATTGATCAGTACCAGATGCAATTCGTATCTCTCATGATGCATATTGTTTCTGAAAGTCTCAATTGGTATCAAGTATTCTTTAATGAAGGACTGTTGCCTAGATTCAAGTTTTGATAACAAGCTTGGATTCAGAAATCTAAGGTGATTCAGCAGAAGATCCTACTCCTTCTGTTGGTACTCAGAAGTTCACACACCTTCAGTTGGTACGAGAATTCTAGAAGAAGAAGTCACCCTCAGATACTGATTGATAAGAACAAGATTTTCACTCAAATCATTTCAAGAAATTCATCTTGGTTTGATGATAATTTGTGATGATCAACCACATCTATTCAAAGGATAAAGTCTTGGTGCTAGTTATCTAGAAGATAGAGGCATGATCATTGGTATCAAAATTGGTAGATCAGAAGATGAAGACCAAAGGAAGAATCTGAAATGGATGAAGAATATAGCAGACAGAAGATTAATCTGTCAGAGAGCAGTCAGCTAAGACTCTCATGCATTCAAGGTACACTCTGAGAAAGAAAGAGGTTAGTAAAATGGTAGATAAGAAGCTCTACAAAGGTATGAGTTATACTCTTCTGTATTTTATTGTTTCTAGTCCTGACATTCTTTTCAGTACATGTGTATGTGCTTGATTCCAATCAGATCCTGAAGAATATCACTTAACAGTTGTTAAGAGATTTTTGAGGTATCTGAAAGGTACTACTAACGTGACTCTGTGTTGCAGAAAGCCAGATAACTATTTTTAGTAGGTTTCTGTTATGCTGATGTTACTGAAGATAAAGCTAGTTACAAAAGTACCTCTAAATAGAACTCTCCCCTACAAAAGAAAATACTGCAAAATGCAGATTGAAGTATCAGATGCTAGATGGAGTGTCAAATGAAGGACATTCATTTCCATACAATTGAAGGATCGGATGGCACATCACCTTCAATTGATATTAGATGATAATCTAAGGATCTAGCAAATCTGAATTCGTAGATCATCAGAAGATTTGGATCATCTGGAGATCTGGATAAAAGACTCAAGTAGAAGATGGCTTGTCAAATCAAACATTGATATTTTTGAAAAGCAAAGCGTCAGATAACTCTGAGCAAAACTTCAGAAGATGTTTGGATGAAGACACAGAAGGTTCTGGGCGCAGAACTTTGAAGCAAAAATTCAGAGTCAACCACTAGCACAAACCTATGAATTTCACACCTTCAATTGGGTATCAAACCTTTCAAAAGAAAGAGTCAAAGCAAAGGCCAGAACAAGCACTTCAACTCTGGAACTTGAGACTTCTTGAGATATTTCTTCAATTGGTATTAGACTCTGATATTCGATGTATTTCAAACTGTTCTAAGTACTGGAATAATTGGTATCTAGATCAAGCTAAAAGGAAGAAGAATTTCAACTTTCTTCTCTAAATCTAGCAGAAGAAGATTCCTGAAAAGAAACTTCCAGATTGGTACAAGAAGCTGAAGATGCTAAGAAGACTGAGCAAATTATTATAGTTGGTTCTTCTTCTGAAATTACTCTTGTACATTGAGAACGTGACATTAGTAAGTATAGAGAATATCAACAAGTTATGAAGGATGTACAAGTTGTCAGAGAAAGATCTGCTGATCAAAAACTTATCAACAATCCTCGTCAGAGCATGCTTCTACAAACTCTGAAGAGTTGTCACTCTCCAAGAAGCAGGGGGAGATATAGAAGATGAAATCTGGAAAAGATATCAACCTACCTTATTGGTATCAACCTGTAGGAAGTAAGCTTTTAGGGGGAGAAATGAAAGATGATTAAGTTCTCAGGTGCTATCTCTCAACTCCTATCTTTTTAATTTCTGACATTAAAAAGACAGAAATATTTTTTCTTAAAATCTATTTTTTTCAATGAAAAATCAAACTTTTTGATGATGTCAAAAAGGGGGAGAAATGAAAGATGATTTTGATATAATTTGGAATAATAGTATATAACAGGGAAAATGAAATGGGGAGAAATGGAAAATGTTTTTGAGAAATAGAATATAGCTTTGATATATTCTATAACCTGAAAGAGAATGCAAAACATATAAACTGCGTTTATTACTAAATGTGTGTTTGATGTTTTTCCGAGGAACTCTGAACAAGTTCACTAGGCATTCTAAACAGGATAATTGAAAGAAATATGAGCTCAAATGAACTGGTGCTCATATAATAGAAGTTATACACTTCGTGAATATAGATTCAGAACCAGATGGATCCAATACTGTTTAGAGATTTGAAAGTTAAAGTCATCTGGAATCAGAATGTTCAGAAGATGTAAATTGTCTGTGAATATGATAATCAGAGCATAAGAATCAGAAATCTTCATAGAAGCAAGATTTGGATTCAGAATCAGAATTATGAGTATCATGTATTGGTGTCAGACTAAGAACCAACATAGGTATCAGACTCAGATTCAATATTGGAATCAGATTCAGAAGTAAACATTCTATTGGTTTTTATTGGTATCAGACTGCTTCAAGAGATCAAAAATTTGAGAAGAAAGCAAGTCTGAGAAAGCAAGAATCAAGAATGTATCAAGATCAGAAGATCCAAATATCTGACATACTGTAATCAGGGGGAGTTCTCCCAGGAAGGTTCACAAGTCAGGATATTTGATTTTCACCCAGTCTGAAACTCAGGGGGAGTTTTTCATCTGCAGATAAACAAATGTGTTGAAGATCAAGAGAAAATGCTTTATAAGATTATGAAGTTATATGACTCTGATACGATGCTTAGAGAAGACAAGTTCTAAAGATCTGAAGATGGAAGTTCTGTTGAACTAGTCCAGATGTTGAAGACTTATGCTATCTTATATCGTAGGGAAGTATTCCTTCTATTCTACTCTATTTGATTATGTTTTATCAAATTTATTTTTTGTAAGTCTTGGGATCAGAGTATGTCTATGAACAAGCATAAAAATGTTTTAAAGGTTAACACATTCAGGGGGAGCAGCTGCTTAGAACTCTGAATAGGTTAATGCTTGGTGATTACCCTGTATAAAATGATCTATCAAAATACATGTTTTTATCATCATCAAAAAGGGGGGAGATTGTAAGAGCAAGATTTGTCTCTATAGGATAATCTCTATGTTTTGATGATAACAATTAAGTATTTGTGAAAGAACCATTTTATGGTTTAATGTTTGTTATGTGCAGGTCATATTAAATTAAATATATTAGACCAAACAAACAAAAGCAATGTGTGCAGCTAGTAACTTATGGAATTACTTAGTGTGACGTCATGAAGCGCTTGTGAGAAGCTAGTTTGCTTATGTATCTGATCACCATCAGTAAAGAACCAAGGGTGCTGGATATTGCAGTTGCAATGCTTCTGTGGTTTCTGCTCTGAAGAAGTGCATCTGATCTGAAAGCAAATGAAGCTCAGTGAAGAAGCAAGTTTGTTTCTACATCTGATCATGTTCAGTAAAGAATCAAGGATGCTGGATTTTGCAGTTGCAATGCATCTATGGATTCTACTCTGAGTTATGCATCTGATCTGGAAGCTAACGAGCGTCTCTGAAGAGTGAGTCCTCTGAAGAACAAAGTGCTGAAGACTCTGATGACTTGAAGTTCTGAAGGCTGAAGGATCTGAAGACCAAGTGCGTCAAGACTCTGAAGACTGGTTCTGAAGGTCAGGACTCTGAAGACTCTGAAGATGGGTTTTGAGGTCAAGATTCTGAAGACATGGTTTCTGAAGAATTAGTCATGAAGATTCTCAAGATTGTTTCAGAGGAAACTTAGTTCTTGGAATGCTAAAGACTGGATTCTGAAGTGGAAGATTGTGTCAGAAGAAGATTCATCCAGATGCAAGACGTGTTACATCAGATAAGCTGCTTCTGTTCAATCTGATAAACATGTGCTTGAGTTAACAACTCTGATGCTGAAGCTTTCATACCAAAGTTGTTCTGAACTACTCATCAGACGAATCATCAGAAGAATCAAGAAGATTGAAGTACAACGTATGCAATTATTCAAATGTGGTAAAGACGTTGGTACTGTTCAAGCGTAGTTTCCAAGGATTAAATATATTGAAGCTACAAGCTAAGGTCACTGTTCCAACACATGAGCTTATTCTATCCGTTGGGATATGACCGTTGGAATGAGAAAGGACAACTATATCCTCACAACAACTCTATTGGCTGCAATATAAAAAGAAGAATCATTTGATAAAAAAAAGGTTGAGTGGCTGGGTTGCTGAGTTAAGCAACATTGTTGCTGTTAAGCTGCATTATAAGAAATAAAATTTGATTCATTCAAATGTTACCATGCTAGTAAGCATGAAGTGAAGAAAGAAAGAAAGAAGAAAAGCTTATATGAAAAGAAGCCTTAGTGCTCACACTCAGAAAAGCTTTTAAGCAAGATGGAAACTATGTTCTTATAATCTCTTAGAGATTCATCATTAGATTAGTTTCTGCATTAGAAAGCAAGGAGTTGTTACTCATTACTTGCTGTGTGCTTAACTTGGAGTAATTAGCTTGCTAGGAAGCACCATTGTAATCTCCGGCAACACAACATTCTATTTTAGAATTAGTGGTTCCTCAAGTGATCTTGTGAAGATTAGTATACTTGACATGACAAGTGACAGTAGTCATTTGTGGTTTTCTAATAGGAGATCTATAGTGATCGGATTCTATTAGATGCTAATGAGCGTTATATCCTTGGGGATCCCTGAACGTTTCATTGATCTGTTGTTAGTCACTTACAGTTAGCTTGTGCATCTGTAATCAGTTCGGTTATAGTGGATTAAGTCCTTAATTTATTAAGGAGAAATCACCTTGGAAGGGTGGACTGGATTAGCTTGGGAGTTGCTCAGGTGAATGATAACACGAAATCGTATATATATATATATATATATATATATATATATATATATATATATATATATATATATATATATATATATATATATATATATTTATATATATATATATATATATATATATATATATATATATATATATTGATGCATAATTCAACTGATGTTTGACTGTTTTCGATCCGATTTCGGGTTCTTTCCGTGTTATTTGTCTGATATTTTGCAGGTATTTGATGATCATGTCTAAACAAGGCAATATGAAGAAAAGAAGCAATCACAGATGAAATATGGACGAAAACCGGATGAAAACAACATGAAAAACGCAGAATGCATATTTTGCTGCTGTGACGATCGTCACAGCTCCATGACGACCGTCACACGGGTGACGACCGTCACACACCGTGACGACCGTCATGCAGGCAAAAACGCCCAACTTCAAATGCACGTGCAAAATACAGTTCCAAGTCCCAAATAATGGACCACTACTCCCTGATATTTCTGCCTCTAAGTCCACCTTCTTCAAGTTATAACCGTTAGAATTCTATTTCTATAAAAAGGGAAGGAGGGGAGCTGAGAAAGGAGCCGCATTCAGACAATGAAGTGCTGCCAATTTATCTTTAGAGCAACCTTTCCAGTTTTTCTATTCTTATTTGTTTCTCTTTTTCTTTTTCTGCATTTCTTTGATATTCTGTAATTCCTATTTCCCTTGTACGATCAATTGGCACAAAGACCAGAACCCTCCCAACATTTGTGGAGGATCTGCCCAAAGGTCAATTGGAATATTTACAGGTTTTAAATTTTAATCGTAATTTTAGTTTTCATTATGATGCATGTTATTATTCATTGTTTTTATTTATGTTTTACCTTTCCTAAATCCATGTCTAGCTAAATCAGAGTAATCGATATGTAATAATAATTCAGACGGGATTTGATAATAACCGGTTGAAAACTTTCCTTTTCAAAAGTCGTTTATAGTCTGAGTGTTTAAATTTATTTACTGAATAAACTTCGTCGCGAAAGCGAGAACTTATTTAAAAGTAGTTTTGCCACGAAAGTGGGAAATTAATTAAGGTACGAACCAACAAGCGAAAGCTGCGGCAAGACCAGATAGTAAACACTAGTCATTTGTTTTAATAACAGCGAAAGCACTTTAAAACGAATTAGAACTTAGAGATTTCCAAAAAATAGTTTTAACCCCGAATGGGACACAAAAGCGTACATTTGGCCCTTAGAATTATGATTAGCGTCAACAACCATCGTGAGACGAGAGTCTTCAGATCACTATTTTCTGCTTAAATAAATTCTGAAAAATATTTCATATACCGGTAACTTGTCAAATCCCCGAAGAACATAATTACTGCATATCGATTCACGTAATTATAATTTAAGTAACATTTCTAGTTCCCTTTAGTGACAATCTTATTCCCTTAAACATTATCTACCTAGCTAAACATAGTAACTCCCGAGAACACTAGTTTGATTACGAGTCCTTGTGGGATCGATATCTTTTATTACTACGCGATAGACTGTACACTTGCAGTTAAGTTGTATTAGACATAGAAAGTCACGATCAGTGAACCAGGATATATGTTGTGTTCTTTACTTTTAGTATGCTTTATTATTTATGCTTCCGCAATGTATTTAATATAAGCGCATAAAAGCATCAAGTGAAGAAGAAGACAAGAGAAGAAACAATTTTTATTAAGGCATAAACCCAATTCAATCCCCCCCTTTCTTGTGTTTATTTCTCACCTTCAGCTATGATTTCCTGGGACAATTTGTCGCGAGGCTCATTGTCGCTGCTGCTGGTCCAAGTGGGGGAGCTTGCTTCACGTTTATAGGTGGGACGGTGGTCTCGTCGTGGAGACGGGGTTTGTGCTCGTCCCTTGGATCTAGGTGGCGAACGTTGAGATTCTACCTGGTGCCCTCTTTGAGTCCTCTTGGGTTGAAGGGACTGCTGGTTCCGGGGATAAATCTAGTCATGTTTGCGGATGTTCAGGGTCTCTAGTTTTAGAGGCGTCTGACAGTTTCTCTTGTGCCAGGGAGGGGAACTCTGTCGTTGCTGACGTTGTTTCCTCGGTGGAGGTGATCTTGGATGACGGGACTCTTCCAATACTTTAATCCTTGCACTTTGGTTGAGGATTAGGAGGTAGGTTTTATTGAGAACCTCGAGGAGGGTTGCCATGACGGGTCGGCGTTGGGCAGAACTGGAACTGGCAGGTGCTGCGGGACAAGTGGGGCTTCATCGTGATCTGCATGAATGGGGGATGGAGAAGCTGCGGCTCTGCCCCTTTGTCCGAGGACGTCGCCACCATTAGGGGTGGAGGCCCCCTCAGCATCAGTCTTGCTGTGGGGAGCAAAGCAGAGTTATGAGCATCAAGATTGTTGTCATAGGCAGCCATGATCAGAAAATTGAAGAATTGTTTTGGTCTTGTGTTCTATGAAGAGAGAAAAGACGAGGATAATAGTTTCCCGCAGACGGTGCCACTGATCTTACCGAACGATCAGAACCTGAGATGGGCTAAGGATAAATGTATGTGATGCTGGGTGTGAAAGAGGGGGAGGGGTGTACCTGCAAGGCACTCCGATTTTAAAGTAACAAAACGAGCAAGAGAGGGAGCAAGTACACAATATGTGTGTTTCAAGGTGAGAAATTGGATACCTGACCCTCTCAAATGAGAGGGTTTTTATAATGCCCGCAGCGCTTGGCCATTCATCCCTATTTTCAGAGCGAGATAACCGTTTCCCAAAGAATAGGTAACTACCGTAAATAGTCGTTGGGATGGACAGATGTGCCCATAACTAGCCGTTGGCACGGGCAGGGACGTAGTTACGGGCACAAGCGTCTTAGCTATTTCTGGATGGTGGAACCGTGCGTGACGGGAAGAGATGATATGTGGAATATGAAAAGGATATGAGTAATAATGAATGGATAAAATCATCAGAAAATCAATTCCATCAACCCAAACAAGAGACATAGTCAAGTTAGTTAGGATGAAGCAAGAAAGTATGCAAGATGATATGCTTCAAACTTGAATTAAGGACAATGAGAGGCATACCAATGAATATTAATACACATCCAAAACATCTAGACAAGTTCAAAGAAATTACAGCACACATCTCAAGTAACTAGGCAAAGTCAAAAGAGTTAAGGTACAAGCACATATGTTTTAGGGAATCAACCCCACATACAAGAGTGAACAAACTAAAGCAATGTGAATCAATTAAGTTGAAAGATAAATGAGGTCAGAATATATATCACACCATGATAAACACATTTCAAGGACTATAGAAGGAGCAACCAATCATATGTAAACAAATATTTCATGGAAACAAAGCAACAATGAAAAAGCTTAGGCAATAAAAACATGTGAACATGAGAGGTTAGTAGAAAATGAAAGCATTTCAAAATGTATTTAACATTAAGACATCAAATAAGTTTAATAAGAATCAAACTCAAAACATGAGCAAGGAACTAAGTATGCATCATTCTTTATCACCCTTAAAAGTTATCCAACATTCATGTACAACAAAAGAAATTAAAAGTCAAGCCACACATAATGAATCAAGATAAGTATGAGACTTAGATATATCCTTCCATATCACTTAAGATCACCAACATCAAGTGGATTCACACAAGAACACAGGTTCAAGAATTAGGTCAAAAGGAAGCATGCTTCATCTTTATGCAACACTACAAAGATAAACCAATTCAAAGACCTTAGACAATAAAAAAATTATGGACACAAGACTCTACCTCATGCTAAGACTCCTAATAACATGGGAGGAAAGAATCCTCAAAGTAATTGCACAAGTGCATCATTAAATGAAATCAATTAGTCCAAGCAAGATCAAGAATCGAGCATATTTCGAGGGTCATAAACAAACAAGTTAACATTATGCAAAACAAAACCCCTTAAGACCAGCAAGCACACTAAAATTAACCTCATCATATGTGTCAAAACACTCCAAAAAATCAGATCAAGAATCAAGAAGGAAGGACATGAGTCAAAGCAAAAGTTCAAAACTAGGTCAAAAAGATACCTTTTATCAATAATTTAAAATAAAATAAAAATAAAATAAGAATAAAAATAAAAATTATGAAAAATTAGTTAACATGTCAAAGCAACTAAAAAATATTTTTGTGTAATTTTAAAAAAAGTTTAACTATTAAAAATAAAATCAAAAGGAAATAAGACAAAAAATAAAATAAAAGAAATAAAATGGCAAAAAGGGTGAGGTAGTAAAACCAGAATACACATGATTCATATGATGCGCGCATATGGGCTGAAATATGGGGGTGCAAGAATAAAAAGGGACAAAGCCCAACCCACATTTAGATCAGAAACAAAATAAAGTTGAGCCACGTGAGGAGCTAATTAATCCAGTCAGCGCCATGTGGCTCCACATGGCTTCCAAGTACGCGGGTCAAAGAGTCAGCACCATGTGGCTCCACATGGCTTCCAAGTACGCGGGTCAAAGAGTCAGCACATCTCACACACGTAGACGCCAGAGCTAGGGCTCCGGTCTTCTTATTCGGTCGACCTCACCAGAGCAGAAAGAAAACCACATCAAAACAAACAAAATAAGACACCAATCTCAAGGATTTTTCAGATAGAATCCAAATCTTAAGTTAATAATAATTTATATCCACTCTAACACCCCAAAAACTGAGCATGAATGAAAGATGCATAAACTAAAATGTCAATATACAAGCACAAAATTAACACAAGCATGGTCTACATCCATCCATAAGATCAAATATGCAAACAGCAAAGCAATTGAACGTGTAAAATTAGAGAAATAAGTTGAAGAAAAAGATACCTAAATTGAAGCTCTACAGTCTCTATTTTGAGCTTCAACACCTCACCAACTTGTTCCTTCTTCCTTCTTGGGCTTTATGGTTGATGATAGGCACTAAAGAGCATAGAAACAAGCCTCAGAGAACCAGATTCAAAGAAAAGGAGAGATTGAGAAATGAGAGAGGGAAATTTTGTGTTCTGGCTGCTGAGTAATGATCCCCCTCCTCTAGGGTTTGCTTTTTTTAACTTATATATGAGGGTTTGAGAATGGTTAGAGCCACTCGGGTTTGGTACCATGGTGAGGTGGTTTTGGTCGTATTTGTTGTCCTTTTGATGGCTACAAGAATGTGTTATGAAAAGCATATGACAGAGTGAGTGGAGGGCGAGCTTCATGCACAATGTGTCCTTTCTTCTTTGAGAAAGATAATTAAAAAATGAAGGCATGTTGTACATGGCTTGTTGGCTCTTTTGTAGTAAGGTTTGTGACAAAAAAATGAGGCTTGCTGCACATGGAATGAGGTAAAAATAAATGCTGCAAGACCAAATGAAATTCATGTCAAAGAATCATGGCAAGTTGGGTCCTTGGAATCATTTTCAAACACCACACTTTCCTTGGTCCTATCTTGATGATTTTGGATGCTAAATAAGAGTTCTTGTGATCAACGTGAAGTAGGAAGAATGGTGATCAAAACTTATGTTCAAGTCACATTGAGATAAAGCTTGGAAGAACATGAACAAAAGGTTGGAAAACATGTCCCCAAATATGTCCAAAGTAACTTAGAAAAATTCTAAGTTATGAACCTTTGGCAACTTTGACATCCCATCTTTGAATCCATATAAGTTGAGGCGTTTTGATCCAATGGAGGTGTTCTTGTAATGGATAGAAAGCTTGAAGAACAATCTTCAACTTTCATGTTCTGGGACAACTCAATTGAAGTCAAGAACTCGGTGAAAAATGTCTTGGAAGTTAGGTTGAAAAATCTGTCTAACCACTTATCACTTTTCACAACTTTGAAACCCTAAGTTCGGAGCATCATAACTTGAGCTCTACACATTCAATGGAGATTATCTAGTACTCAAATGAAAGCTTAGAGGATGCTCTACAAATTTCAATTTGTTGGAAAATTCAAATGAAGGTTGTATCACCATGGAAAATGGGGTTGAAAGTAGGTATTTCAAGCTGAATTTCTATACTTAGAAAATTTTATAAGTGTAGAAATGTCATAATCTCCTTTTTCCCAACTTTGACTCATCATATCTCCTAAACCATGAATATTTTGGACATTCTTTCTTCCAAAAACTTGTAGTTCATGATGTATTCTTCAATTTGATAGCTAGTTTTCCTTCATTGGATCAAAAATGAGAAAGTTATGGAAGTTACAAGATGGCTAGAATTAGGGTTTTTCACACTTAGAAAAATTTCTATCAAAACCCTAATTTAGTCAAACTCTTGATTGTATGTTTCTCTTTGATTCTTCTGGTTCCAAACTCATGAAATCATTTGAAAATAAGTATCATCCCCTTTATTGGCTTTGAAATTCAAGATCTTGACCTAATTGAATCACAATTGACTTTTGTTGGCCAGGTGAATTCCTAAGATCATTTCCGCTGACTGAGGATTTTGTGATAACTTGTGATGACACATAATCCATGTAGAAGGCCCTTAATGTGTGTGTTGAGCTTTAGAATCATTTCTTAACCAAGGAACTAGCCACAAGCCTCCTTTGAACCACACTCTTGACTTGTTGTCCATGATAGGAGGAGAAGAATCACTACTTGCATTCTTGATTTAAATGGTGGAGTGACATGCCTTGATGATGATGAAGACTTTGTAACTTGATATTTCCATAAAGTTGAGCTTGAGCTCTTGATTGCGCTTTAAAGATGAAGCCTTTCTCTTGATTATTGGATAAGATACCTTGATCTTTGTCTAAAACCAATGCTAGGTGCAAAATGTCAGTGCAAATAATAATGATATGGAGGTTAAAGTTTAGGGTGAAAAGGAAGGTGTGACACCTGTAAAAATTTTTTTGGATCCCCCATTGAAATGTTGAAAATCTATGTCTTTTGTCCCTTAAGCGTCAAAGTTACCCCCCTGTAAAATATTTTTTTTGGTTTACTCCCTAGATTTAGTGTTCAAAATGCACGCTTAGGAGGGTAAAACAAAAAAAATGTATATTACAGGGGGGAATCCAAAAAAAATATTATAAGGGGATAAATCGAAACTCGTCTATATTTTTATGGGTGTTGTATATTTAACCCTATATTTTTTATAAAGAAAAACAGGGCCCTTCCAGGAATTATACCTCGATTTTACAATAACTGAGGTGAAACAACATGTTGAAGCACATATTGATCCACTTATTAAACGAATGTTAAAACAACTATTCCAATATCTATTGACCTACAGGTTGAACCCCTACTGAACCAGCTATAGATATTCTTGTGTTTGACACTTGTTTGGATGATACTTCCTCTAAAGATTGGAGTGATATGGAACCTCATCACGTAGAGGCTGAGGTTCAAAGTGATATGAAACTTCTATTAATATTTCAGTTGCCCCCTTGAATAATGAATCATTCCAATCAGAAGCAAATGTGCATAAGGGGAAATATGTATTTCAAAAAAGAATTGCTCCTAAGAAAGAGCTTGAAAAGAAGATCTTGATTGTCAAAAGGTCATGGATTTGATGAAGGATGCTAGACTCATGAAGACTGTGTCATACATTGGTCTTCATTATGAGAAATTTTCCATGAAGTTCATTGTCAACATATCTAATAAATGTAATATTGAAGGAAGCAAATAATTTAAAAAGGTGTTTGTAAGAGGTTGTTATGTGAAATTCTATTCTGAAATCATTAATGAATATTTAGGGAGAAGCAAGACTGAAGAATCAGATGAAATATCCTCCATTGGAAAAGTTGCTAAAGAAATTATTGTTGAGCAAGTCAAGAAATAGTCAAAGAAAGGTCTACTCACTACTGCAAGTTTGAGTGTAAAATATACAGTGTTGAATATTGTTGGTGGAGAGAACTGGACACTCACTAACCACATTTCAAGCATAATTTCTACCATAGCCAAGCTGAAATATCAAATAGGAAACATGTCCAAGTTAAAATTTGGAGAGTATGTGTTTGAGCAAACCATGAAGCATGTTGATTCCTATGTTGTTAAGCTTCCTATAGCTTTTCCTTGTTTGGTAATTGGAATTATCTTAAAGCAACACCCCAATATTGTGTATGCTAAAAGAATGAAGAGAAAAAGGTAGACCCACTAACCCTTGATTACAGGTTGTTTGTTGGAACACATGTTCCAGACATTGTGGTGTTAAGAAATCAAGATAAAATGGCTAATGGAAAATTTCCCTCTTTATCCAAATCCACCGAGAAGGATTTTCTTCTTGAAGAAACTATCAGATCAAGTACCTTAAGAAAGAAAAGTGAGTAAAATACCTCTAGTCCTACTAGAGTTTTGACTCAGAAAGTCGCAATCAAGTTTTTAGCGTCGTTGCCCGGGACCCGTTTAGTCAATAGTGTAACCCTTTATTACGTAGGATAGACTAAGTTAACTATTTTATTTCCCTTTTACTCGTTCATTGATTGTATACCAATTACTCGCTCCCAAAGCGAACATTTTCTACCAACAATCTCCGAACTTGAACGCTTCCTACACTTAGCCAGACGATTCGTAGATCATCAACGAAGACGTAATAATCCCCAACTTCTCATTCACGCTCCTAAATCTGAAGAAGAATCAACGATGGCTGAAGGACCTCAGAACAAACCTCTGAAGGACTACGCTACCCCATCTCAGCTAGAGCCTCATAGTAGAATTACTGCCCCCGCTATCAATCGGAACGATTTCGAACTAAAACCATCATTGCTGTCAGATGTATAACAACATCAATTCTCAAGAAATGCAACTGAGGATCCGAATGAACACTTAACGAAGTTTGTGCAATACGCAGACACAGTGAAGGCAAATGGAGTAACTCCAGATGCAATAAGACTTCGTCTTTTTCCTTTCTCTCTTAGAGATAGAGCTTGGGCTTGGTTACAATCCTTGCCATCGAACTCAGTTATAATGTGGGAACAGTTGAAGAACGTTTTCTTAGAGAGATACTTTCCGCCAAGTAAAACTGCTATGCTTAGAGCTCAAATTAACGGATTTCGATAGAAAGATGTCGAATCTCTCTATGAAGCATGGGAAAGATTCAAAGATATGATGAGAGCATGTCCTCACCACGGTTTAGAAAACTGGGTGACAATTCATACTTTCTACAATGGGCTTCTGTATAACACCAGATTAACACTAGACGCCGCTGCGGGCGGTGCACTTATGGATAAGTCATATGGTGAGGCCTATCAACTTATCGAAAACATGTCTCGGAACCATTGCCAATGGGGAGGTGAAAGAACTCCATCAGAGAAACCCGCAACAAAAGGTGGGATGTACGAGATCAGTAGTCTTGAAAAATTCAACGCTAAGGTAGATGCTTTAACGTAGAAGATCGACAGTTTAACTATAACGCCACCTGCAACCGTAGCTGCTGTAACTTTAAACTGCGAGTTATGTGGAATAGCCACTCTTAATGTGCCTGAATGCCCATTATTGGCAGGAATTCCACCAGACCAAGTAAACTACGCTCAAGGTAACCGTTACATGAATACCTACAACCCAGGATGGAGGAACCACCCAAACGTTTCCTACAAAAGCGATAACGCATTGCAAGCACCTGTCGCTCCACCAGGATATCAGAAACCAGCCATAGCTGCTCCGACTGATATCAAATCTTGAAGTGATGATGGAAAAATTCATAGCTACTCAAGCTCAAACAAACAAAAAATTCCTGAATCAAAACATACACACTAGCGAGCAGATTAAACAGCTAACCAGCAAAGTAGACGCTTTAGCCACCCACCACAAAATGCTCGAAACGTAGATATCACAAGTGGCTCAATAACAAGCTTCTGCAGCCGCACCCGCTGGTACATTTCCTGGCCAGCCCGAACCAAATCTGAAAGGTCATGCAAATGCTTTCATATTAAGAAGTGGAAAAGAACTGGACGAACCAACCAATCCTATGAGTGAAAACTCAGCCATGCATCAGAAAACTGATAAACCAGCAGAAAAGGAGTTTGAAACCGAAAAGAAGGAAGATAACGAGCAGGAGGCCGCCAAAGATGAAAACCCATATGTGCCTCCACCGCCATATAAGCCACTGATTCCTTATCCTCAAAGATTCATAAATTCCAAAACTACAGGACAATTCAAGAAATTCTTAGAACTTCTGAAACAACTGAATATCACCATTCCTTTCACAGAAGCTATAACTCAAATGCCCTCATATGCTAAATTTCTCAAAGAAATCCTGTCTAACAAAAGAAAAATCGAGGATAACGAAACAGTTACACTTACTGCCGAGTATAGCGCAATCATTCAAAATAACATGCCTCTTAAACTAAAAGACCCAGGTAGCTTCTCCATACCTTGTGTCATAGGAAAGTTCGTCATAGACAAAGCTTTATGCGATTTAGGAGCCAGTATAAGTGTTATGCCCTTATCTATATGCAAAAATTTGAATATGGGAGAACTAAGACCAACCAAAATGTCTGTACAATTAGCTGACCGATCAGTCAAATATCCCGTCAGTATACTGGAAAACATTCCAGTACGCATAGGTCAATTCTACATTCCAACCGACTTCATAATCATGGATATTAAGGAGGACTCTGTTACCCCAATTATCTTAGGAAGACCTTTCCTAGCAACAGCCGGAGCTATTATAGACGTGAAGAAAGGTAGGCTAACATTTGAAGTAGGAGAAGAAAAGATAGAATTCATCCTCACCAAGTTCTTAAAAGCACCAGCCATAGATGACACATGCTATTTAGTAGATGTCATCGACGAATGCATACGAGAACTGGAAAAGGAAGAAACTAAATACTCTAAAATCATGAAGATCCAAATCCCTGATATTCATGAAGATGACAATTGGCGTGCGTCATACAAAGATGATAGTCTAAGCGAAATCTTAGCACTAACTCCTAATCACATGCCAAGTCCGAAGAACCCAGCTTTAGAACTTAAATAATTACCTAAGACCCTCAGGTATGAATTCTTAGATACCGAATTCAAAAGACTAGTAATAGTCAACGCTAATTTAGGAAAGTTAGAAACTAAGAAACTATTAGAAGTCCTAAGGAAATACCCAACTGTGTTAGGCTATAGTATAACCGACCTCAAGGGTATAAGTCCTTCCATCTGTATGCATCGAATCATGCTAGAGGAAGACTGCAAATCTTCTAGAGAACATCAGAGAAGGATAAATCCTATCCTAAGCACTGTAGTCAAAGACGAACTGAAAAAGTCACTAGACGCAGGAATCATATATCCGATCTCAGACAGCCAATGGGTTAGCCCAGTGCACGTCGTACCCAAGAAAGGAGGCGTCACCGTAGTAAAGAACGCGAAAGGTGAATCGATAACCCAAAGAGTTGTAACCGGAAGCAGGATGTGTATCGATTACAGAAAACTGAATAAGGCAACTCGGAAAGATCATTTTCCTTTACCTTTCATAGACCAGATCTTGGAGAGATTAGCGAAACATTCGTATTTCTGCTATCTAAATGGTTATTCGGGATTTTTCCAAATTCCTATTCACCCCGATGACCAAGAAAAGACTACATTCACCTGTCCTTATGGCACTTTTGCTTATCGACGAATGTCGTTTGGACTCTGCAATGCTCCAGCAACGTTCTAAAGATGCATGATGGCAATCTTTGCGGATTTCATAGATGACATCATGGAAGTGTTTATGGATGACTTCTCTGTATGCGGACAAAGTTTTGAAGGTTATTTGTCGAACCTAGAAATGGTACTCGAAAGATGCACGAAAGTGAACCTTGTTCTCAATTGGGAGAAATGTCATTTCATGGTCCGACAAGGCATAGTTTTAGGACACGTCATATCTGACAAAGGGATTGAGGTTGACAAAGCAAAGATAGAAATTATAAAGGATCTTCAACCTCCGAAAATCGTACGAGAAATACGAAGCTTTTTAGGACACGCCAGATTCTACCGACGATTCATAAAGGATTTCTCGAAAATTACAAAACCTCTGACAGGTCTGTTGATGAAAGACGTCGAATTCGTTTTCGACAAGGACTGCTTGGAAGCATTCAAAACTTTAAAAACAACACTTATCACCGCACCAATCATGCAACCACCAGACTAGCAACTACCATTAGAAATCATGTGTGATGTGAGTGATTACGTTGTAGGTGCAGTTTTAGGACAAAGGAAAGAGAAGAAGTTTCACGCAATCTACTATGCCAGTAGAACTTTAGATCCTGCCCAAATGAACTACGCCATAACAGAGAAGGAACGTCTAGCAATTGTGTTCGCCCTCGACAAATTCCATTCCTACTTGGTAGGAGCGAAAATCATGATCTACACAGACCATGCTGCCATTAGGTACCTGATAAGCAAAAAGGATGCCAAGCTGAGATTATTGTGATGGATCATATTGTTACAAGAGTTTGATTTAGAAATCAAAGATAAAAAAAGGAACCGAGAACGTAGTAGCCGATCACCTATCTTGAATAGAAGGCATTAAGCCAGAATCAGTGCCTCTCGACGACGATTTCCCTTACGAACGCCTGATAGCCAGATTGGAAAGTGATATGCCACCATTAACCTAGGAAGAACTAGAACTAGAAAAAGCCGTGGAAGCCGTCTACGCACAAGTCACCCTGCCTTGGTATGCTGATATTGTAAACTACTTAGCCACGGGCGTGCTCCTATCGGACTTCAATTATCAGCAAAAGAAGAAATTATTCCATGACTTAAAGCATTATTATTGGGACGAACCTCTGCTTTTCAAGAGAGGAGCCGACAACATATTTCGTCGATGCGTCCCAGAGGAAAAAACTGAAGACGTCATCTCTCAGTGTCACTCCGCTCCTTACGGAGGACATGCCAGTACTTCAAAGACATGTGCGAAAATCCTACAATCTGGCCTATTCTGGCCCAGTATTTGGAAAGATGTCCACGCTACTATACTAAGATGTGACCGGTGCCAACGCACTGGAAACATATCAAGGCGCGACGAGATGCCCTAAAAAGGTATCTTGGAAGTGGAAGTCTTTGACGTATGGGGGATCTATTTCATGGGTCCATTCCCGTCTTCTTATGGAAACAAGTATATACTCGTGGTTATCGACTACATATCGAAATGGATTGAGGTTGTTGCCGCTCCAAATAACGACACGCGAGTAGTTATCAAACTCTTTAAGAATTCCATCTTTCCCAGATTCGGTGTACTCAGACTCGTCATCAGTGATGGTGGTTCACACTTCATAGCGCGAATTTTTGATAAAATGCTATCGAAATATGGAGTAAAACACCGTGTTGCAACATCGTATCACCCGCAGACCAGCGGCCAAGTGGAGGTCTCCAACAGAGAAATAAAGCAGATCTTGGAAAAAACAGTCGCCACCTCCAAGAAAGATTGGTCAACGAAACTAAACGATGTTTTATGGGCCTATAGGACTGCTTACAAGACACCGATAGGAACTACACCGTTTAAATTAGTATATGAGAAATCATGTCACCTGCCAGTGGAACTTGAGCACAAAGCTTTTTGGGCTATTAAGACGCTAAACCTCAACTACACTGAAGCAGGCGAGAAACGGATCTTGAATTTGCATGAATTGGAAGAACTTAGATTAGACGCATATGAGAATGCCCGCATATACAAGGAAATAACCAAAAAGTGGCACGATAAGCGTTTAGTCCGAAAATAGTTCAGTGTGGGGGACGTCGTGCTCCTATTCAACTCAAGATTGAAACTCTTCCCAGGAAAACTAAAATCAAGATGGTTAGGTCCTTTCGAGATAACTAGAATCCTTCATAGTGGAGCTGTCGAAATTTGCGATAAAATCAATGCACCGTTCATAGTCAACGGACAATGTTTAAAGCATTACAATCAAATTGACGACAGTAACCACGTGAGCAGGTTGAAACTGATAGAGCTTCCTGCTCAACATCCCAAATAGCTTGTCACCAAGCTATCGTCAGGCTTTCGACGTTAAAAACAACGCTGAATGGGAGGCAACCCATTTTCCCTCGTTTTTCCTTTGAAATTATTTACTGTATGTTTTTCATTTGATTTATAATTTTATTTTCTTTATTTTTATCACGTTCTGTTTCTAAAAATCTAATTTGAGTAAAATGTGTTTTCAACTATTTACAGGATTTTAAAGCCTTCCTACTTATCTCCTTTTTGTCTGACTAACTCGCGAGTATGGCTAATATCGACTACACGGTTACCGTTTTTAGGGGACAAGCTCAGCAAGCCAGATTTGACACTTTACTATGATGGATCCACTATGGATCAATTAGGAATTCATGGTAGCATCCTCTACTTGTTTAACCAACTAGACTAGGAGCGAACTGCTCTAAAAACCCATTCTGTCACCCATCGCGAACTCACGTTCGAATTCCTTATCTCCCTAGGCTACAGACCCAATACATCTATGGATTGACTAAGGAGTTGATATGCTTTAGACTATTTGGGACAGAATTCACATACAACCGTAAGTCATTAGTTGATCTCTTAGGTTTCCCTAGCGGACCCTTCTCGTATACTGATGCTCAAGAAGAAGATATGGATATCGAGTTAGATTACTTTTGAGGTACTATTATAGGTAATTATCACCCTGAGCCGAATGACATGAATTCTAACAAGATACATAATCCTGCACTCCGCTACTTCCATAGGATATTAGCACATACCCTCTTTGGGAAGGAGGAAAACGTTACCGTAATCTCTAAGGAAGAGTTGTTTATTCTGTACTGTGCATCACAAGGTCGTCCAGTCAATGTCGTATCGTTTATGATGAGAACCTTTGAAAATATTAACCAGGAACAAAACTCACCTAGCCTTAGGTACCAGCTAAATAGAATCAAAGTCTCTGGCCAAATCAGACCTATGGACATACCATTCTGCTTTAACCAACGTATTATAGGTAACTTAGGCCCTGGCACTTATGAGTACCTCATTACTGACCAACCTGTTCACCTTTTCACACTGCCTAACCATGAGATGACAAGTGTCCACAACCGAAACAACTGGCTGTATGAATTGGATGAGCCTATAGGTCCTACCTCACCTCATTCTACACCTCAGGCTTACATGTACGATAATGATCATATATCAGAAGCTCAAGATTTTATGTACTATGAAGACTATGTGTCAGAAGCTGAGACCGACCCTAAGACTCCTCCAAATTACCATAATTTCCCTGACCCTGTCCCTGACCAACAAACAGAAAAGCTGAATACCATTCTGAAAATAATGGACGATGTCAAGTTGGAAATCACCACAATCAAGGATGAGCTAACAAAACTGCAGACAGATGTCACCACTTTCATGGACGTAGTTTATGATCAGTTCGACTTCATTACTCAACAGCTTGACAAACTGAAGCACCAGAAGGATTGATTAACTTTAGTTTTATTTTTAGTTTTTACTGCATTCTGAACTATTTCCGGTTTTATGTTTTTACAATTTGAACTACATTTCAATTCTTGTACTTTATTCTTTAATTAATGAATTTTCGTTTGCAATTTTAGTTTAATCAAGAATTCGTCATTTTCAATTCATTGTTTTGGTTGATACACTGGCCTGAAATGAGACTCAATATAACTACAGTACGAACCAAAAAGCACAAATTCTGCAGCTGCAGAATTTGCTGCTATGACGACCATCACGGCCCCGTTACGCTCGTCACGAGCCTCACGATTGTCACGCGATTATGATTTCTGCTAAATAGCATAATACGACCGTTCAGAATTCTTTCCCTCTTTCAGTTCATAACCTCCCACTCTCTCGCGTTCCAAATACCTCTACATTTCTCAACTTCCCAATTACACCTTCATTCATTACATTCAACCCCATTATTGTTCGTTTCACCCATTCATTTTCAAATCCCTCATTATAAACTCACGGTTCTTCTCTCATTCATTCCACCAAAAGAACCACTCTTCCTAAACACTCTCTCTTTTCCACTAAACAACAGAAACAATGGCACGCCAAGGAGAACTTCCAGATATGTCTAGCATCATCTTCAGAGACGGCGAAAGAGGCGAACAGCAGCGAGCCAACTACGTTTCATTCTATCAGTGCTCTATTCAACCCACTCGGTACGTTGAAGTCGCATGCTTAACGGAATTGGGCATTCTGGAAGGCGTCCAATGGATGTTGCAGAATGCTGGTCTTTGGTTTCTCTACACAACCCTACAGCCAACGTACGAACAGTTAACCCTGGAGTTCCTGAGTTTGTTCTCGTACATAACCCCCACCAGCGAAACTAATAAGCTTACCGGTGTTGCATGCTTCCGATTGTTCGGACGGGAATATCAGCTCAACCAAAATCAGCTTGCTCAGATGCTACAATTCAACCATGGTGTTGATGCTCACTGTCGTGTTCCCTCGGAACAATTCTTTCAGGAAGCATTATCACTTTGGAACCAACTTACCGGCACCACCGCCGATAGCTGGGACAGCCTTAATGCCACATACATTCACCACCCCACTATCCGCTACTTTCACAGGGTACTCGGTAACACCATCTTTGCCCGAGATAGCAACCACAAGGTTAACTCTAAGGAGCTGTTCTTTCTGCAATGCGTCTTTGCTCCGGAACCCATCAACGCTGCCCCATTTCTATTGGCCCACATCCAGCCAAACTGTGGTCGAGGCTCAAAGCCTTTTTACTTTGGAGGTATCGTCACTTCCATTACCGTGTCCCTCAACCTCGGTAATCGCCTCCAGGACTTCCCGTCCCTACCTCCTGTCTTCCTTGATATCAACTATTGCCATTCTTCCCACCTCATCAAGGTACGAGCCGAAGGAAGATATCATCCGATGGTTCGCAACCGCACCATCCACAGCATCCTCCTACCATGTCGTGACCATGCTCATCCTCAGAACAGAGCCAACTGGCTCTTTGACCCAGCGGCACCAGAGGCTAATGTTGCAGCACCTTAAGAGAATATTCAAGTGCCTGTTGATGAGGTACAGGAAGAACTCGACCGCGCTGCTCAGGTTGAAGCTCCTCAGCAACCACCTCCTGAAGGTCCTTCCTCCCGTCGTCACCGCCGTCCTCAAACCGAAGTAACCAACGAAGAGATCCTTCACAGCATTTGGCAACAGAACGAGACCACCGTCCTGCTGGAACGTCGTCAACAAGAACAACATCAGCAGGTGATAGATTTGTTGGTCGCCCAAGGGGAACGCCTCAACAACGTAGTAGATGAGATGACCGCTCTAAACGTCCGTGTGGACGACCTACGCGATGCCATTTTTCACACCGGCGCTCTACACCCCACGACCCGAGGCGGACGACATCATGGAAGAGGACGAGACAGAGAGTAGTGTACTGTTATTTTTTGCATTTTCTTGTTTTCGTTGTTGTACACCTTCTACTTTTGTTTCAAAGCAGTGAGGACACTGCTTGAGATGGTATGGGAGCGGCACTTTATTATCCATTTATATCATGTACTCTATTTCCTTTTCAATCATTTTAATCCAGTAATTTCAATTCAGTTCAATAAAACGTTTTTTTATATTCTTTTCCGTTACGAGAGCTTCCCCCGCTTAATCTGCTTTACTCGAGCTATACGAAAACTTTTCCAAAAACCAATGCAAACATCTGATGCGCCAAGATTAAGGCTGAGTCAAGGAAAATCGAGAACGATTGCTAACGATACCCATACCGCTTTGACACCTTAGACCTCCGGTTTATCTGAGTCAGTTCCACTACCTACTGTACCGAAGCCTCAGGTTTGAACACCAAGCGAAGCCCTTAGTAGTTTATACGAGCAGTCAGCACCTCCTTAAGCGTGTACCACGTGGAAAGCCGATGCAAATAAGTGATCGGTAAGATCATAAAGAAAAGAATTACTCCGCAGCCATGTAGTGATTATCTACCTCTGATATCTCGGAATAGCAAAAAGAAAAAAAAGCAAGCTCATAAAAGAAAAGAAGTTCTCTATCAGTTGGTCCATAGGTCTCTGGTTATGGACTCGGTGGGGCGAATCACGGTTCGATCCCCCACAACTTACGAAGTGAACATATCATAGGGTACCGCACTCGTGCACCAGGCCCCGTAGAAAGAAAAGACTGAAATCACTAACAGGCTATTCCACTACGTGCGCGCAAACAGGTAAAGGGCTTAATGTGATTGCGCTGGAACGAAACTGGGTAAAACTTGGTATGATAAACTTAACGCCGAGCTACAGCGGCATGATTGGAACTGGCTCGTGTAAGAAGGAGGCCTTCGAGAGCATTACCGCTTAGTGTCACTGTCATATGCGTGTTGTCATAAATCTCCTCCGAATTCCTGACTCGGCACCTCTGAAGCTACTTTGAAAACACAAAGGAACGCATCGTGTAGTTGCATCGTCTCAGCTCTTATACTTTCTGTTTGAGGACAAGCAAAGATTCAAGTTTAGGGGAATTTGATAACGCGAAAACGTATATATTAAATGCCATGATTTTATACTACTAATGGTCGATTTCACCCCGATTTTGGACCTTCTCTACATTGTTTGTTATGTATTTTGCAGGTTTACAAAGTTAACACTCAAATGAAGCAAGACAAGGAAAACAAGTACTAAAAGACACATAACAGAAGAAAAAAGACGAAAAAGTAACAGAAATGAATTTTGCTGATATGACGGTCGTCACAGGTCCCTTACGACCGTCACGTGTGTGACGACCGTCATGAACGTCACGAACGTCATGAGCTCCACGAGCGTCATGCACCCCTTACGACCGTCACACTTGCAAATTCAGCTCAACGTCCACTTTTTAGAACGTGCAGCAGAAGCCCAAAAACAGAAACACGACTCCCTGGATTTTCTGACCCTCAATTGTACTTCTAGAGGCAGTTCACGTAGAAATCACTCACTATAAAAGGAGGGCTTGAGGACTGAAACAATGGAGCCGCATTGAAGACCACGAAGTGCTGCCCAATTTACTACAAAAAGCCTTTTCCTTATTTCTGCTTTGTTTTTCCTTTATTTTCTTTCAAGAGTTCAGTTGTAATTTTGTTCCTTAAGTTTTCCATACGTTAATCGTCACTAGAGTAATCCTGCCGACATTGTGGGGGATTATCCAAGTGTTGAACCAGAATTGTTTACAGGTTCCATTATTATTAATTATTTCCATTTGCTTTATAATGTATGTTTACATGTTCTGTTATTTTAATTCAATTATGCTTTCTTTAAGATTCATGTCTAGCTAAACCGCATCGATCGGTATGTAATGAATTAGTAGGACGAGATTTGATAATAACCGGCGTATTTCCACTTTTTCAAACTTGTTTCTGGCATAGTTTTTAATCAAATTTGTTAAACTAAACTTCGTCGCGACAACGAGAATTTGTTTAAAGAAATCTCGCCACGACAGTGGGAGATTCACTAAGGTATGAACCGACATGCGAAAGCCGAGGCTAGGACCAGATAGTAAAAACTAGGCATCTATTTTAAATACATCGAAAGCACTTTAAAAGAGATTAAAACTCTATGGTTTTCAAAAATCAGTTTTAACACCGAACGGGATAGCGAAAGCATACGTTCTGCCTTAGAGTTATGACTAGCGTCAACAACCAACGTGAGACAAAGGTCTTTAAACCGTTATTTTCTTCTGAAAACCATTTTGAAATTATTAAACCACGCCGTAACTTATCGAATCCTCGAAGAACTAAGTCACTGCATACCGATTCCCCGTATTAATATTCTAAGAAACCTTTTAGCCTTTCTTTAATTTAGCCTTTACTTTTCCATCTTTACCCTTAAACCATTTCCAACCTAGCTAAACAAAGTAACGTCTGAGAACACTAGTTTGATTACGAGTCCCTGTGGGATCGATATCTTTATTATGACGCGATAGACTGTGCACTTACAGTTAGTTCGGTTAGACTCAGAAAGTCAGGATCAATGAAATACCTCCAGCCCTACCAATTGTAGTCTTGAAAGACAACATAACCTCTTTACTTACCCATAACAAATGGACCATGACATCCTTTATTACTTTCCATTACTTTTCTTGCAACATGCAAATATCTAATTTTTCTAATTCAATAAACTTTCAGATAGACTTTTGTGTTGAAATATTTCCACCCCCTCTTATATTATAAGAAACTAAATTCATTTCACAGATCTTGAAATAACTTATTCCAAGCTCCAAAGCTTTTCAATATCACATGTAGATTCACTACGAAGGGCTGACCCCTTTGAGAATTTGTTTACTAGTAGGGATGGTGAATGGAAATGTGTCAAAGAAGAATATATAGGTTTTCTGGTTTAGGAGAGATAAGAGAAGTGTAATATGAGGTCGTAGCGTAAGAAAGGGAGTTAGGTTTCAAAGGAATCTTAATAGGAGACTCGGGAACCTTCTTCGCAAATCCCCTAATAACTTACACTTTTACTTTGGTTGGACCACCAATGCGGTAAAACTAGAAGGCCCAATAAAAATATTTTGGAGGCCCAAGCCATTTTAAGATCCAACTATAATGGGGCTATATTGATCTAATTTGTACAAAGGAGAGTTCCCAAAAGGTTTAGTTATGTCACTTGATAGTGGCTTCCCAAGGGACTTTGACTTTGGATAAGTGATCAGGTCTAGGAAAAAATGGCATAGGTTTATCTTGATTAGACGCATCTTCTTGAAACTTTTCCACCTTATCTAAAAATCCCTGACCAAGTTATAACCTATTATTATCAGGTTTCCTATTGGAAATCGCCACCTCTTGATTTGAGAACTTGTTTGAGGACTTGCCAACATCCAAAATTTCCAAAGATTTGCTATTTTCTAGGGAACCACCTTTCATCATCTCCGCCACAAGCCCCACATCTCCAAGCTCCTCATATGGTACTTCATTTTTATCCTCCTCCCAAAGTTTTTGAGATTTCTTATACTCTTCACTCCTAGATTCTTCCAAGTCTGAATCAAATCATTCATCTAAATGAGTTCTCAGAGGTCCCTGCCATCTTTCACTATTTTGACAGTGAAGGAAATTTCATTTCTTTGGGCTTCAACTTCTTTAGAAATCATTGATGTGATCTTGGTTTTTACAAATATACGCGTCACATCGAGCTTAATTACTCTCCTTGTGTTATCCTATGCACAAAGGACATCCCCCACAAATGCTACTGGATTTTTGGAAAACTAAGATTTCCAAGCCTTACAGGATACCATAACATCACAACCACATGATTCTTTCATCATCAACTGGTTTCCACGATGTCACCTCTAAGAACCAATTTTTGAGTCATACATTTCCCTTCTTCAGCAAAGCATCCAACTCACCTTTCATTCTCTATTACAACAAGCATATGTTGTAACTAAGCGTTATGACTTGAAATAAGAAATAACCTTCCGTCTTAAACACTTCTTTCATAATGTATGACGATCCTATTTTTACTACCAAACTAACATGCACTTTTTTGAATATGTTGAAGTCTTTTTCTTTTAGGTTGAAGATAACACTTTTTTTCTTATCTAGATTTGAAGGTCCAACTTAGATCTTAGAACTTGAGCATAAGAGATTCCTCCCACTGACTTAGATGAATCTTTAATAAACTTGGGCTTTACAGTATGTTGCATTGGTGTCTTTTTCCTCACCATGTTCCTTACATGTTCTTCCTCAGCTAGCTAATGCCTTCTTTGAAACCAGGGAAGGTTTGCAAAAATCTTTGCCCTACCGATTAACATATTGTCCAACTTAATGGTCCACGTCTCTTCACTATGACATCAAAAAATATTACAAAATTTACCTATTTCGTTTATATGGAATTACTATTTCATCAATGTTCCCATATCTTTGGAACTCTTCATACATCTCTCTTACTCCATATTCTTCTGGGAGCAATAGTCTTCAACACGGTTCTAAATCGTGCCTGATATCGCACATGCGGTTTGGTTGGGGTGTTGCGATTTTGGTCATTGAAGTTACTGTGATGCGCATTGCGGCTGCTGCAGCATGAATTTTGATCGAAAGATGTTTGGAAAAAACACATAAAGTGAAGAGTATTCGTTACTACAAAAGTAAATTGAGTTTTTACAATGCATTTTGGTGCTTTTTAAAAATTTTAAAAATCATTGACAACATGGCTTCAATAAGGTAAAATGTATAATAGTCTCCAAACAAATAACATCTCATTCAATGAAATTGTTGAATCTCCACAATACCATGCGTATGTAAGAATTTGTATTTAATTTACTTTATACACAAAAGGATGCAACCATTTTGGTTCTATTAAGTTCTTATATAGATTTAGATTGAATATATTAATAAAATTATAATCTTTTACTAAAATTAAACATAAAGTAAAATAGAAAAATTATATATTTTTTAACAAATATCACATTTTATTCATATAAATTCCTCTTAACACAACATGTGAAAGAGGAAAATAAAAGAGTACAAACAAGACATGGGAAAGAGGAAAATATAAAAAGTACAAACAATACAATAGAAACACAACTATAATAAATACGGTATTTAGAACTAAAACAACTCCCAACATAACAAAAACAGTACAAAAGAAAAGCGCTAAACTGAATTATAGAAAACTAAAATCAAGGATAAACTTCACGCTCCCACGAACCTTTGGTTGGCCGCCAAACATCCAAAGCATCAAGAGCAAATGTCCATTAAATAATATTATAATTTATTAGAAATACACTTCATTATTGAGACAACCACTATAAGGAATTTCACAATCTTTATACTCTAGTTTTAGAGTAGGTGTCAAACAGAGTCTTATTTCATATAAATAATCCAAATTACCAATCCGCTCACATCGAATTTGGGGCTGAAATTGAGTGTGTGTATGTATTGCATTGAGAATGTTTTGTTTGGCATATATTCCACCCGGTTTAGTACCATTCTTTTCAAGGATATCTTTTATACTATTTCTATCATAAACTTTTAATGTCTCTTCAAAATAAGAAATAAATTTGAACAACTCATCTGAACAAGTTCCGTGAGCATTCCATTGATTAATCCAGAATTGAATGTTAGCATCTTCTTGATATTTCTTTTTAAATAACGCCGGCCAATCTTCACTAAGTCTTGTCTTTATTGTAGCAAACTATTAAGAGAAAACAAATAAAATTTACTTTTTTATAACATGGTAAAAGAAATTAAAATTAAAACAATTGTAATCAAATCATGTATAACTTACATCGTTCACATTTATGTTATCTTTTCTGCAGTCTCGTATCTCGAAGCCTTCTTTACTTGGCCACAACCCATGAATTGTAAATTTTTGTGGCAATGGAGAGATACAATCATTATTTTTAAGCTTGCAGTATGTTGGCGGCCATGTTTGAGACAATTTAAAATGATCAAATAAAAGAGATGGTGGTGGTGGTGGCGATGGACGAGGAGGTGGTGGAGATCTTATTCTAGGTGGTGGTGGTGGAGGAGATCTTCTCCTAGGCGGTGGTGGTGGAGATCTTCTCGGTGGTGGTGGAGATCTTTTCCTAGGTGGTGGTGACCTTCTCTTACTTTCTTCTAGAGGGTTAGGTGAAGAATATGAATTGGATATTTGATCGTATAAGGGAAAATCTGGGAGGAATGATGTTGGTGATTGTGGAAATGTGGTGGTATGTGGTAGATCATCCGAAAATCCAACATAAAACAAAGTATGAATCAAAATGATTGATATTACTGAAATCATAGTGGTCATCATCATAAAAGGAAAGGATGTAATGTAACTAGTTAAGAGTCATAATTTTTAGAGATGAGTTTGAAATCTCTATCTCCTCTTTTTATAGATGAAAACAATTCGTGTGTACATATTTTTAATATTTTCTAAAAAATGAAATTTACCACTTGATATTTACTTGCCTTTTTTATTGACTTGCATTTATCCTCAAGTGTGAAACATTAGCATGTATAAAATAGACATCAGTAGATTCTCACATATACAAATCCTCATGTGCGAAATTCTCAACAGCTGATTTGTAGCAATTTTAGAACCGTCGGATTGTTTGTTATATATTACATATAAATTTCAATTATTTTCAAACTCAATTCTTTTATTCTTGAAAATAATTAATTCTTATAAAATGTCCTTCCTATGATATCATTATTTTAATCAATAGTTTTTATCAACATTATTTATGGATGAATAAATATTTGAAAAAAAATTATTTATATAATTAAGTGAATTATAAAATGTCCTTCCTATGATATCATTATTTTTAATCAATAGTTTTTTATCAACATTATTTATGAATGAATAAATATTTGGAAAAAAAAATTTATATATAAAACTAAGACATGATATTCGACATTGAGACGAACAATTAGACTATTAGATTATTTTATTTTAATCTTATCAATATCAATTTGTGATTATATTTAATGTTTTTATTTTATAGAAAATTGTCTTTTAAATAAATATCAATTCAAGAATAAAAAGGTTTAAAATATTGAAAATATTAGAATGACAATACATTTCTGTAAAGATAATATAGAACCAAGAGATTCGTAAGTTGGCATTGATAATATTTAATTAAAAATTTTCAGATAATGACTTGTTATAATAGACTTTTAATTTTTATTATTTGATATTCCAACCACACACCCAATATTACCACCTAACAAATTTATAAAACAAAAATAAAATTGATCTCAAGTGAAAAAAAATAAGGAAAATTAACAAATTTATGATTCATTCACTAAAAGAAACTTTTAAAATTTTTTTTAACTAATTAATATTCCTTTTCACCTAAAAAAACTTCATTTCAATTTTTTTACTGATGCATTACATTTAAAAAATAAATTAATTTGTGTGAGAAAAAAATAAATAATTTTTATATCTTAAATTTGCAGTCAGATATCTTTAAATCAGAATAATAACAACAATTTTATTAGAGGTTGGACTAACACAACCCTACAAAATCAGTTGATAAGGTGAGAGGTGTATCTTTATATAAACTATTTCAATGCTTTATTTAAAATTAATACGAAACTTTAAAATCTTTCTAACAAATTTATAAACTATAAATTTAAAAAGATAAAAATAAATAAAAATAAGTATAAAATATCAAAATTAACGTACGTTATTGTGTAGTAGACTCGTGTAACACATGGATATTATCCAATTAGCATACGATGCATCACCAAAAATTGAGGCATGTGTTTGTCACAAATGAGCTTCTTATCTTGAAATGACTACTTGATAACATACGAGTGGATGTTAGATTTTATTCCGAATAAAGTTTGAAATAAATAAGGAAGAAGAAAATATAAAGATAACTACATAACAACAGTTCAAATACATTGAAGGTAGAAAATAAAATTGATAGTCATGTAGCTTTCTTGTGTGCAGGTTTTTAATTTTAGTGAGAAAACAAACATTTATCATTTGTCTTATTATTTATGTTTCACTATTGTATGATTTAATATTATTATTTTTTAATTCCGAGTGTGCTCAATAACATTTAAATAAGATTAATATTTCAAATTGACAAATTTAAACACGATTATGCATTTTACAATTATAATCCAGTCAGCGCCATGTGGCTCCACATGGCTTCCAAGTACGCGGGTCAAAGAGTCAGCGCCATGTGGCTTCCAAGTACGCGGGTCAAAGAGTCAGCACATCTCACACACGTAGACGCCAGAGCTAGGGCTCCGGTCGTCTTATTCGGTCGACCTCACCAGAGCAGAAAGAAAACCACATCAAAACAAACAAAATAAGACACCAATCTTAAGGATTTTTCAGATAGAATCCAAATCTTAAGTTAATAATAATTTATATCCACTCTAACACCACAAAAACTGAGCATGAATGAAAGATGCATAAACTAAAATGTCAATATACAAGCACAAAACTAACACAAGCATGGTCTACATCCACCCATAAGATCAAATATGCAAACCGCAAAGCAATTGAACGTGTAAAATTAGAGAAATAAGTTGAAGAAAAAGATACCTAAACTGAAGCTCTACAGTCTCTATTTTGAGCTTCAACACCTCGCCAACTTGTTCCTTCTTCCTTCTTGGGCTTTATAGTTGATGATAGGCACTAAAGAGCATAGAAACAAGCCTCAGAGAACCAGATTCAAAGAAAAGGAGAGATTGGGAAATGAGAGAGGGAAATTTTGTGTTCTGGCTGCTGAGTAATGATCCCCCTCCTCTAGGGTTTGCTTTTTTTAACTTATATATGAGGGTTTGAGAATGGTTAGAGCCACTCGGGTTTGGTACCATGGTGAGGTGGTTTTGGTCGTATTTGTTGTCCTTTTGATGGCTACAAGAATGTGTTATGAAAAGCATATGACAGAGTGAATGGAGGGCGAGCTTCATGCACAATGTGTCCTTTCTTCTTTGAGAAAGATAATTAAAAAATGAAGGCATGTAGTACATGGCTTGTTGGCTCTTTTGTAGTAAGGTTTGTGACAAAAAAATGAGGCTTGGTGCACATGGAATGAGGTAAAAATAAATGCTGCAAGACCAAATGAAATTCATGTCAAAGAATCATGGCAAGTTGGGTCCTTGGAATCATTTTCAAACACCACACTTTCCTTGGTCCTATCTTGATGATTTTGGATGCTAAATAAGAGTTCTTGTGATCAACGTGAAGTAGGAAGAATGGTGATCAAAACTTATGTTCAAGTCACATTGAGATAAAGCTTGGAAGACCATGAACAAAAGGTTGGAAAACATGTCCCCAAATATGTCCAAAGTAACTTAGAAAAATTCTAAGTTATGAACCTTTGGCAACTTTGACATCCCATCTTTGAATCCATATAAGTTAAGGCGTTTTGATCCAATGGAGGTGTTCTTGTAATGGATAGAAAGCTTGAAGAACAATCTTCAACTTTCATGTTGTGGGACAACTCAATTGAAGTCAAGAACTCGGTGAAAAATGTCTTGGAAGTTGGGTTGAAAAATCTGTCTAACCACTTATCACTTTTCACAACTTTGAAACCCTAAGTTCGGAGCATCATAACTTGAGCTCTACACATTCAATGGAGATTATCTAGTACTCAAATGAAAGCTTAGAGGATGCTCTACAAATTTCAATTTGTTGGAAAATTCAAATGAAGGTTGTATCACCATGGAAAATGGGGTTGAAAGTAGGTATTTCAAGCTGAATTTCTATACTTAGAAAATTTTATAAGTGTAGAAATGTCATAATCTCCTTTTTCCCAACTTTGACTCATCATATCTCCTAAACCATGAATAGTTTGGACATTCTTTCTTCCAAAAACTTGTAGTTCATGATGTATTCTTCAATTTGATAGCTAGTTTTCCTTCATTGGATCAAAAATGAGAAAGTTATGGAAGTTACAAGATGGCTAGAATTAGGGTTTTTCACACTTAGAAAAATTTCTATCAAAACCCTAATTTAGTCAAACTCTTGATTTTATGTTTCTCTTTGATTCTTCTGGTTCCAAACTCATGAAATCATTTGAAAATAAGTATCATCCCCTTTATTGGCTTTGAAATTCAAGATCTTAACCTAATTGAATCACAATTGACTTTTGTTGAGAAGAATCACTGCTTGCATTCTTGATTTAAATGGTGGAGTGACATGCCTTGATGATGATGAAGACTTTGTAACTTGATATTTCCATAAAGTTGAGCTTGAGCTCTTGATTGAGCTTTAAAGATGAATCCTTTCTCTTGATTATTGGATAAGATACCTTGATCTTTGTCTAAAACCAATGCTAGGTGCAAAATGTCAATGCAAATAATAATGATATGGAGGTTAAAGTTTAGGGTGAAAAGGAAGGTGTGACACCTGTAAAAAAATTTTTGGATCCCCCATTGAAATGTTGAAAATCTATGTCTTTTGTCCCTTAAGCGTCAAAGTTACCCCCCTGTAAAATATTTTTTTTGGTTTACTCCCTAGATTTAGTGTTCAAAATGCACGCTTAGGGGGGTAAAACAAAAAAATGTATATTACAGGGGGGAATCCAAAAAAAATATTATAAGGGGATAAATCGAAACTCGTCTATATTTTTATGGGTGTTGTATATTTAACCCTATATTTTTTATAAAGAAAAACAGGGCCCTTCCAGGAATTATACCTCGATTTTACAATAACTGAGGTGAAACAACATGTTGAAGCACATATTGATCCACTTATTAAACGAATGTTAAAACAACTATTCCAATATCTATTGACCTACAGGTTGAACCCCTACTGAACCAGCTATAGATATTCTTGTGTTTGACACTTGTTTGGATGATACTTCCTCTAAAGATTGGAGTGATATGGAACCTCATCACGTAGAGGCTGAGGTTCAAAGTGATATGAAACTTCTATTAATATTTCAGTTGCCCCCTTGAATAATGAATCATTCCAATCAGAAGCAAGTGTGCGTAAGGGGAAATATGTATTTCAAAAAAGAATTGCTCCTAAGAAAGAGCTTGAAAAGAAGATCTTGATTGTCAAAAGGTCATGGATTTGATGAAGGATGCTAGACTAATGAAGACTGTGTCATACATTGGTCTTCGTTATAAGAAATTTTCCATGAAGTTCATTGTCAACATATCTAATAAATGTAATATTGAAGGAAGCAAATAATTTAAAAAGGTGTTTGTAAGAGTTGTTATGTGAAATTCTATTCTCAAATCATTAATGAATATTTAGGGAGAAGCAAGACTGAAGAATCAGATGAAATATCCTCCATTGGAAAAGTTGCTAAAGAAATTATTGTTGAGCAAGTCAAGAAATGGTCAAAGAAAGGTCTACTCACTACTGCAAGTTTGAGTGTAAAATATACAGTGTTGAATATTGTTGGTGGAGAGAACTGGACACTCACTAACCACATTTCAAGCATAATTTCTACCATAGCCAAGCTGAAATATCAAATAGGAAACATGTCCAAGTTAAAATTTGGAGAGTATGTGTTTGAGCAAACCATGAAGCATGTTGATTCCTATGTTGTTAAGCTTCCTATAGCTTTTCCTTGTTTGGTAATTGGAATTATCTTAAAGCAACACCCCAATATTGTGTATGCTAAAAGAATGAAGAGAAAAAGGTAGACCCACTAACCCTTGATTATAGGTTGTTTGTTGGAACACATGTTCCAGACATTGTGGTGTCAAGAAATCAAGATAAAATGGCTAATGGAAAATTTCCCTCTTTATCCAAATCCACGAAGAAGGATTTTCTTCTTGAAGAAACTATCAGATCAAGTACCTTAAGAAAGAAAAGTGAGTAAAATACCTCTAGTCCTACTAGAGTTTTGACTCAGAAAGTCGCAATCAAGTTTTTAGCGCCGTTGCCCGGGACCCGTTTAGTCAATTGTGTAACCCTTTATTACGTAGGATAGACTAAGTTAACTATTTTATTTCCCTTTTACTCGTTCATTGATTGTATGCCAATTACTCGCTCCCAAAGCGAACATTTTCTACCAACAATCTCCGAACTTGAACGCTTCCTACACTTAGCCAGACGATTCGTAGATCATCAACGAAGACGTAATAATCCCCAACTTCTCATTCACGCTCCTAAATCTGAAGAAGAATCAACGATGGCTGAAGGACCTCAGAACAAACCTCTGAAGGACTACGCTACCCCATCTCAGCTAGAGCCTCATAGTAAAATTACTGCCCCCGCTATCAATCGGAACGATTTCGAACTAAAACCATCATTGCTGTCAGATGTATAACAACATCAGTTCTCAGGAAATGCAACTGAGGATCCGAATGAACACTTAACGAAGTTTGTGCAATACGCAGACACAGTGAAGGCAAATGGAGTAACTCCAGATGCAATAAGACTTCGTCTTTTTCCTTTCTTTCTTAGAGATAGAGCTTGGGCTTGGTTACAATCCTTGCCATCGAACTCAGTTACAATGTGGGAACAGTTGAAGAACGTTTTCTTAGAGAGATACTTTCCGCCAAGTAAAACTGCTATGCTTAGAGCTCAAATTAATGGATTTCGATAGAAAGATGTTGAATCTCTCTATGAAGCATGGGAAAGAATCAAAGATATGATGAGAGCATGTCCTCACCACGGTTTAGAAAACTGGGTGACAATTCATACTTTCTACAATGGGCTTCTGTATAACACCAGATTAACGGTAGACGCCGCTGCGGGCGGTGCACTTATGGATAAGTCATACGGTGAGGCCTATCAACTTATCGAAAACATGTCTCAGAACCATTGCCAATGGGGAGGTGAAAGAACTCCATCAGAGAAACCCGCAACAAAAGGTGGGATGTACGAGATCAGTAGTCTTGAAAAATTCAACACTAAGGTAGATGCTTTAACGTAGAAGATCGACAGTTTAACTGTAACGCCACCTGCAACCGTAGCTGCTGTAACTCCAAACTGCGAGTTATGTGGAATAGCCACTCATAATGTGCCTGAATGCCCATTATTGGCAGGAATTCCACCAGACCAAGTAAATTACGCTCAAGGTAACCGTTACATGAATACCTACAACCCAGGATGGAGGAACCACCCAAACGTTTCCTACAAAAGCGATAACGCATTGCAAGCACCTGCCGCTCCACCAGGATATCAGAAACCAGCCGTAGCTGCTCTGACTGATATCAAATCTTGAAGTGATGATGGAAAAATTCATAGCTACTCAAGCTCAAACGAACAAAGAATTCCTGAATCAAAACATACACACTAGCGAGCAGATTAAACAGCTAACCAGCAAAGTAGACGCTTTAGCCACCCACCACAAAATGCTCGAAACGTAGATATCACAAGTGGCTCAATAACAAGCTTCTGCAGCCGCACCCGCTGGTACATTTCCTGGCCAGCCCGAACCAAATCTAAAAGGTCATGCAAACGCTTTCATATTAAGAAGTGGAAAAGAACTGGATGGACCAACCGATCCTAGGAGTGAAAACTCAGCCATGCATCAAAAAACTGATAAACCAGCAGAAAAGGAGTTTGAAACCGAAAAGAAGGAAGATAACCAGCAGGAGGCCGCCAAAGATGAAAACCCATATGTGCCTCCACCGCCATATAAGCCACCGATTCCTTATCCTCAAAGATTCATAAATTCCAAAACTACAGGACAATTCAAGAAATTCTTAGAACTTCTGAAACAACTGAATATCACCATTCCTTTCACAGAAGCTATAACTCAAATTCCCTCATATGCTAAATTTCTCAAAGAAATCCTGTCTAACAAAAGAAAAATCGAGGATAACGAAACAGTTACACTTACTGCCGAGTATAGCGCAATCATTCAAAATAACATGCCTCTTAAACTAAAAGACCCAAGTAGCTTTTCCATACCTTGTGTCATAGGAAAGTTCGTCATAGACAAAGCTTTATGCGATTTAGGAGCCAGTATAAGTGTTATGCCCTTATCTATATGCAAAAAGCTGAATATGGGAGAACTAAGACCAACCAAAATGTCTGTACAATTAGCTGACCGATCAGTCAAATATCTCGTCGGTATACTGGAAAACATTCCAGTACGCATAGGTCAATTCTACATTCCAACCGACTTCATAATCATGGATATTAAGGAGGACTCTGTTACCCCAATTATCTTAGGAAGACCTTTCCTAGCAACAGCCGGAGCTATTATAGACGTGAAGAAAGGTAGGCTAACATTTAAAGTAGGAGAATAAAAGATAGAATTCATCCTCACCAAGTTCTTAAAAGCACCAGCCATAGATGACACATGCTATTTAGTAGATGTCATCGACGAATGCATACGAGAACTGGAAAAGGAAGAAACTAAATACTCTGAAATCATGAAGATCCAAATCCCTGATATTCATGAAGATGATAATTGGCATGCGTCATACAAAGATGATAGTCTAAGCGAAATCTTAGCACTAACTCCTAATCACATGCCAAGTCCGAAGAACCCAGCTTTAGAACTTAAATAATTACCTAAGACCCTCAGGTATGAATTCTTAGATACCGAATTCAAAAGACTAGTAATAGTCAACGCTAATTTAGGAAAGTTAGAAACTAAGAAACTATTAGAAGTCCTAAGGAAATACCCAACTGCGTTAGGCTATAGTATAACCGACCTCAAGGGTATAAGTCCTTCCATCTGTATGCATCGAATCATGCTAAAGGAAGACTGCAAATCTTCTAGAGAACATCAGAGAAGGATAAATCCTATCCTAAGCACTGTAGTCAAAGACGAACTGAAAAAGTCACTAGACGCAGGAATCATATATCCGATCTCAGACAGCCAATGGGTTAGCCCAGTGCACGTCGTACCCAAGAAAGGAGGCGTCACCGTAGTAAAGAACGCGAAAGGTGAATCGATAACCCAAAGAGTTGTAACCGGAAGCAGGATGTGTATCGATTACAGAAAACTGAATAAGGCAACTCGGAAAGATCATTTTCCTTTACCTTTCATAGACCAGATCTTGGAGAGATTAGCGAAACATTCGTATTTCTGCTATCTAGACGGTTATTCGGGATTTTTCCAAATTCCTATTCACCCCGATGACCAAGAAAAGACTACATTCACTTGTCCTTATGGCACTTTTGCTTATCGACGAATGTCGTTTGGACTCTGCAATGCTCCAGCAACGTTCTAAAGATGCATGATGGCAATCTTTGCGGATTTCATAGATAACATCATGGAAGTGTTTATGGATGACTTCTCTGTATGCGGACAAAGTTTTGAAGGTTATTTGTCGAACCTAGAAATGGTACTCGAAAGATGCACGAAAGTGAACCTTGTTCTCAATTGGGAGAAATGTCATTTCATGGTCCAACAAGGCATAGTTTTAGGACACGTCATATCTGACAAAGGGATTGAGGTTGACAAAGCAAAGATAGAAATTATAAAGGATCTTCAACCTCCGAAAATCGTACGAGAAATACGAAGCTTTTTAGGACACGCCAGATTCTACCGACGATTCATAAAGGATTTCTCGAAAATTACAAAACCTCTGACAGGTCTGTTGATGAAAGACGTCGAATTCGTTTTCGACAAGGACTGCTTGGAAGCATTCAAAACTTTAAAAACAACACTTATCACCGCACCAATCATGCAACCACCAGACTAGCAACTACCATTAGAAATCATGTGTGATGTGAGTGATTACGCTGTAGGTGCAGTTTTAGGACAAAGGAAAGACAAGAAGTTTCACGCAATCTACTATGCCAGTAGAACTTTAGATCCTGCCCAAATGAACTACGCCACAACAGAGAAGGAACTTCTAGCAATTGTGTTCGCCCTCGACAAATTCCATTCCTACTTGGTAGGAGCGGAAATCATGATCTACACAGACCATGCTGCCATTAGGTACCTGATAAGAAAAAAGGATGCCAAGCCGAGATTATTGTGATGGATCATATTGTTACAAGAGTTTGATTTAGAAATCAAAGATAAAAAAAGGAACCGAGAACGTAGTAGCCGATCACCTATCTTGAATAGAAGTCATTAAGCCAGAATCAGTGCCTCTCGACGATGATTTCCCTTACGAACGCCTGATAGCCAGATTGGAAAGTGATATGCCACCATTAACCTAGGAAGAACCAGAACTAGAAAAAGTCGTGGAAGCCGTCTACGCACAAGTCACCCTGCCTTGGTATGCTGATATTGTAAACTACTTAGCCACGGGCGTGCTCCCATCGGACTTCAATTATCAGCAAAAGAAGAAATTATTCCATGACTTAAAGCATTATTATTGGGACGAACCTCTGCTTTTCAAGAGAGGAGCCGACAACATATTTCATCGATGCGTCCCAGAGGAAAAAACTGAAGACGTCATCTCTCAGTGTCACTCCGCTCTTTACGGAGGACATGCCAGTACTTCAAAGACATGTGCGAAAATCCTACAATCTGGCCTATTCTGGCCCAGTATTTGGAAAGATGTCCACGCTACTATACTAAGATGTGACCAGTGCCAACACACTGGAAACATCTCAAGGCGCGACGAGATGCCCTAAAAAGGTATCTTGGAAGTGGAAGTCTTTGACGTATGGGGGATCTATTTCATGGGTCCATTCTCGTCTTCTTTTGGAAACAAGTACATACTCGTCGTTGTCGACTACATATCGAAATGGATTGAGGTTGTTGCCGCTCCAACTAACGACACGCGAGTAGTTATCAAACTCTTTAAGAATTCCATCTTTCCCAGATTCGGTGTACTCAGACTCGTCATCAGTGATGGTGGTTCACACTTCATAGCGCGAATTTTTGATAAAATGCTATCGAAATATGGAGTAAAACACCGTGTTGCAACATCGTATCACCCGCAGACCAGCGGCCAAGTGGAGGTCTCCAACAGAGAAATAAAACAGATCTTGGAAAAAACAGTCGCCACCTCCAAGAATGATTGGTCAACGAAACTAAACGATGTTTTATGGGCCTATAAGACTACTTACAAGACACCGATAGGAACTACACCGTTTAAATTAGTATATGAGAAATCATGTCACCTGCCAGTGGAACTTGAGCACAAAGCTTTTTGGGCTATTAAGACGCTAAACCTCAACTACACTGAAGCAGGCGAGAAACGGATCTTGAATTTGCATGAATTGGAAGAACTTAGATTAGACGCATATGAGAATGCCCGCATATACAAGGAAATAACCAAAAAGTGGCACGATAAACGTTTAGTCTGAAAATAGTTCAGTGTGGGAGACGTCGTGCTCCTATTCAACTCAAGATTGAAACTCTTCCCAGGAAAACTAAAATCAAGATGGTTAGGTCCTTTCGAGATAACTAGAATCCTTTATAGTAGAGCTGTCGAAATTTGCAATAAAATCAATGCACCGTTCATAGTCAACAGACAATGTTTAAAGCATTACAATCAAATTGACGACAGTAACCACGTGAGCAGGTTGAAACTGATAGAGCTTCCTGCTCAACATCCCAAATAGCTTGTCACCAAGCTATCGTCAGGCTTTCGACGTTAAAAACAACGCTGAATGGGAGGCAACCCATTTTCCCTCGTTTTTCCTTTGAAATTATTTATTGTATGTTTTTCATTTGATTTATAATTTTATTTTCTTTATTTTTATCACGTTCTGTTTCTAAAAATCTAATTTGAGTAAAATGTGTTTTCAACTATTTACAGGATTTCAAAGCCTTCCTACTTATCTCCTTTTTGTCTGACTAACTCGCGAGTATGGCTAATATCGACTACACGGTTACCGTTTTTAGGGGACAAGCTCAACAAGCCAGATTTGAGGCTCTGACTCAGAGAGGCATCGCTTTGACACTTTACTATGATGGATCCACTATGGATCAATTAGGAATTCATGGTAGCATCCTCTACTTGTTTAACCAACTAGACTGGGAGCGAACTGCTCTAAAAACCCATTCTGTCACCCATCGCGAACTCACGTTCGAATTCCTTAGCTCCCTAGGCTACAGACCCAATACATCTATGGATCGACTAAAGAGTTGATATGCTTTAGACTATTTAGGACAGAATTCACATACAACCGTAAGTCATTAGCTGATCTCTTAGGTTTCCCTAGCGGACCCTTCTCGTATACTGATGCTCAAGAAGAAGATATGGATATCGAGTTAGATTACTTTTGAGGTACTATTATAGGAAATTATCACCCTGAGCCGAATGACATGAATTCTAACAAGATACATAATCCTGCACTCTGCTACTTCCATAGGATATTAGCACATACCCTCTTTGGGAAGGAGGAAAACGTTACCGTAATCTCTAAGGAAGAGTTGTTTATCTTGTACTGTGCATCACAAGGTCGTCCAGTCAATGTCGTATCGTTTATGATGAGAACCTTTGAAAAGATTAACCAGGAACAAAACTCACCTATCCTTAGGTACCAGCTAAATAGAATCAAAGTCTCTGGCCAAATCAGACCTATGGACATACCATTCTACTTTAACCAACGTATTATAGGTAACTTAGGCCCTGGCACTTATGAGTACCTCATTACTGACCAACCTGTTCACCTTTTCACACTGCCTAACCATGAGATGACAAGTGTCCACAACCGAAACAACTGGCTGTATGAATTGGATGAGCCTATAGGTCCTACCTCACCTCATTCTACACCTCAGGCTTACATGTACGATAATGATCATATATCAAAAGCTCAAGATTTTATGTACTATGAAGACTATGTGTCAGAAGCTGAGACCGACCCTAAGACTCCTCCAAATTACGATAATTTCCCTGACCCTGTCCCTGACCAACAAACAGAAAAGCTGAATACCATTCTGAAAACAATGGACGATGTCAAGTTGGAAATCACCACAATCAAGGATGAGCTAACAAAACTGCAGACAGATGTCACCACTTTCATGGACGTAGTTTATGATTAGTTCGACTTCATTACTCAACAGCTTGACAAACTGAAGCACCAGAAGGATTGATTAACTTTAGTTTTATTTTTAGTTTTTACTGCATTCTGAACTATTTCCGGTTTTATGTTTTTACAATTTGAACTACATTTCAATTCTTGTACTTTATTCTTTAATTAATGAATTTTCGTTTGCAATTTTAGTTTAATCAAGAATTCTTCATTTTCAATTCATTGTTTTGGTTGATACACTGGCCTGAAATGAGACTCAATATAACTACAGTACGAACCAAAAAGCACAAATTCTGCAGCTGCAGAATTTGCTGCTATGACGACCGTCACGGCCCCGTTACGCTCGTCACGAGCCTCACGATTGTCACGCGATTATGATTTCTGCTAAATAGCATAATACCACCGTTCAGAATTCTTTCCCTCTTTCAGTTCATAACCTCCCACTCTCTCGCGTTCCAACTACCTCTACATTTCTCAACTTCCCAATTACACCTTCATTCATTACATTCAACCCCATTATTGTTCGTTTCACCCATTCATTTTCAAATCCCTCATTATAAACTCACGGTTCTTCTCTCATTCATTCCACCGAAAGAACCACTCTTCCTAAACACTCTCTCTTTTCCACTAAACAACAGAAACAATGGCACGCCAAGGAGAACTTCCAGATATGTCTAGCATCATCTTCAGAGACGGCGAAAGAGGCGAACAACAGCGAGCCAACTACGTTTCATTCTATCAGCGCTCTATTCAACCCACTCCGTACGTTGAAGTCGCATGCTTAACGGAATTGGGCATTCTGGAAGGCGTCCAATGGATGTTGCAGAATGCTGGTCTTTGGTTTCTCTGCACAACCCCGCAGCCAACGTACGGACAGTTAACCCTGGAGTTCCTGAGTTTGTTCTCGTACATAACCCCCATCGGCAAAACTAATAAGCTTACCGGTGTTGCATGCTTCCGATTGTTCGGACGGGAATATCAGCTCAACCAAAATCAGCTTGCTCAGATGCTACAATTCAACCATGGTGCTGATGCTCACTGTCGTGTTCCCTCGGAAAAATTCTTTCAGGAAGCATTATCACTTTGGAACCAACTTACCGGCACCACCGCCGATAGCTGGGACAACCTTAATGCCACATACATTCACCACCCCACTATCCGCTACTTTCATAGGGTACTCGGTAACACCATCTTTGCACGAGATAGCAACCACAAGGTTAACTCTAAGGAGCTGTTCTTTCTGCAATGCGTCTTTGCTCCGGAACCCATCAACGCTGCCCCATTTATGTTGGCCCACATCCAGGAAAACTGTGGTCGAGGCTCAAAGCCTTTTTACTTTGGAGGTATCGTCACTTCCATTACCGTGTCCCTCAACCTCGGTAATCGCCTCCAGGACTTCCCGTCCCTACCTCCTGTCTTCCTTGATATCAACTATTGCCGTTCTTCCCACCTCATCAAGGTACGAGCCGAAGGAAGATATCATCCGATGGTTCGCAACCGCACCATCCACAGCATCATCCTACCATGTCGTGACCGTGCTCATCCTCAGAACAGAGCCAACTGGCTCTTTGACCCAGCGGCACCAGAGGCTAATGTTGCAGCACCTTAAGAGAATATTCAAGTGCCTGTTAATGAGGTACATGAAGAACTGGACCGCGCTGCTCAGGTTGAAGCTCCTCAACAACCACCTCCTGAAGGTCCTTCCTCCCGTCGTCGCCGCCGTCCTCAAACCGAAGTAACCAACGAAGAGATCCTTCACAGCATTTGGCAACAGAACGAGACCACCGTCCTGCTGGAACGTCGTCAACAAGAACAACATCAACAGGTGATAGATTTGTTGGTCGCCCAAGGGGAACGCCTCAACAACTTAGTAGACGAGATGACCGCTCTAAACGTCCGTGTGGACGACCTACGCGACACCATTTTTCACACCGGCGCTCTATACCCCACGACCCGAGGCGGACGACATCATGGAAGAGGACGAGACAGAGAGTAGTGTACTGTTATTTTTTGCATTTTCTTGTTTTCGTTGTTGTACACCTTCTACTTTTGTTTCAAAGCAGTGAGGACACTGCTTGAGATGGTATGGGAGCGGCACTTTATTATCCATTTATATCATGTACTCTATTTCCTTTTCAATCATTTTAATCCAGTAATTTCAATTCAGTTCAATAAAACGCTTTTTTATATTCTTTTCCGTTACGAGAGCTTCCCCCGCTTAATCTGCTTTACTCGAGCTATACGAAAACTTTTCCAAAAACCAATGCAAACATCTGATGCGCCAAGATTAAGGCTGAGTTAAGGAAAATCGAGAACGATTGCTAACGATACCCATACCGCTTTGACACCTTAGACCTCCGATTTATGCGAGTCAGTTCCACTACCTACTGTACCGAAGCCTCAGGTTTGAACACCAAGTGAATCCCTTAGTAGTTTATACGAGCAGTCAGCACCTCCTTAAGCGTGTACCACGTGGAAAGCCGATGCAAATAAGTGATCGGTAAGATCGTAAAGAAAAGAATTACTCCGCAGCCATGTAGTGATTATTTACCTCTGATATCTCGGAATACCAAAAATAAAAAAAAGCAAGCTCATAAAAGAAAAGAAGTTCTCTATCAGTTGGTCCATAGGACTCTGGTTATGGACTCGGTAGGGCGAATCACGGTTCGATCCCCCACAACTTACAAAGTGAACATATCATAGGGTACCACACTCGTGCACCAGACCCCGTAGAAAGAAAAGACTGAAATCACTAACAGGCTATTCCACTACGTGCGCGCAAACAGGTAAAGGGCTTAATGTGATTGCGCTGGAACGAAACTGGGTAAAACTTGGTATGATAAACTTAACGCCGAGCTACAGCGGCATGATTGGAACTGGCTCGTGTAAGAAGGAGGCCTTCGAGAGCATTACCGCTTAGTGTCACTGTCATATGCGTGTTGTCATAAATCTCCTCCGAATTCCTGACTCGGCGCCTCTGAAGCTACTTTGAAAACACAAAGGAACGCATCGTGTAGTTGCATCGTCTCAGCTCTTATACTTTCTGTTTGAGGACAAGCAAAGATTCAAGTTTAGGGGAGTTTGATAACGCGAAAACGTATATATTAAATGCCATGATTTTATACTACTAATGGTCGATTTCACCCCGATTTTGGACCTTCTCTGCATTGTTTGTTATGTATTTTGCAGGTTTACAAAGTTAACACTCAAATGAAGCAAGACAAGGAAAACAAGTACTAAAAGACACATAACAGAAGAAAAAAGACGAAAAAGTAACAGAAATGAATTTTGCTGATATGACGGTCGTCACAGGTCCCTTACGACCGTCACGTGTGTGACGACCGTCATGAACGTCACGAACGTCATGAGCTCCACGAGCGTCATGCACCCCTTACGACCGCCACACTTGCAAATTCAGCTCAACGTCCACTTTTTAGAACGTGCAGCAGAAGCCCAAAAACAGAAACACGACTCCCTGGATTTTTTGACCCTCAATTTTACTTCTAGAGGCAGTTCACGTAGAAATCACTCACTATAAAAGGAGGGCTTGAGGACTGAAACAAGGGAGCCGCATTGAAGACCACGAAGTGCTGCCCAATTTACTACAGAAAGCCTTTTCCTTATTTCTGTTTTGTTTTTCCTTTATTTTCTTTCAAGAGTTCAGTTGTAATTTTTTTCCTTAAGTTTTCCATACGTTAATCGTCACTAGAGTAATCCTGCCGACATTGTGGGGGATTATCCAAGTGTCGAACCAGAATTGTTTACAGGTTCCATTATTATTAATTATTTTCATTTGCTTTATAATGTATGTTTACATGTTCTGTTATTTTAATTCAATTATGCTTTCTTTAAGATTCATGTCTAGCTAAACCGCATCGATCGGTATGTAATGAATTAGTAGGACGAGATTTGATAATAACCGGCGTATTTCCACTTTTTCAAACTTGTTTCTGGCATAGTTTTTAATCAAATTTGTTAAACTAAACTTCGTCGCGACAACGAGAATTTGTTTAAAGAAATCTCGCCACGACAGTGGGAGATTCACTAAGGTATGAACCGACATGCGAAAGCCGAGGCTAGGACCAGATAGTAAAAACTAGGCATCTATTTTAAATACATCGAAAGCACTTTAAAAGAGATTAAAACTCAATGGTTTTCAAAAATCAGTTTTAACACCGAACGGGATAGCGAAAGCATACGTTCTGCCTTAGAGTTATGACTAGCGTCAACAACCAACGTGAGACAAAGGTCTTTAAACCGTTATTTTCTTCTGAAAACCATTTTGAAATTATTAAACCACGCCGTAACTTATCGAATCCTCGAAGAACTAAGTCACTGCATACCGATTCCCCGTATTAATATTCTAAGAAACCTTTTAGCCTTTCTTTAATTTAGCCTTTACTTTTCCATCTTTACCCTTAAACCATTTCCAACCTAGCTAAACAAAGTAACGTCTGAGAACACTAGTTTGATTACGAGTCCCTGTGGGATCGATATCTTTATTATGACGCGATAGACTGTGCACTTACAGTTAGTTCGGTTAGACTCAGAAAGTCAGGATCAATGAAATACCTCCAGCCCTACCAATTGTAGTCTTGAAAGACAACATAACCTCTTTACTTACCCATAACAAATGGACCATGACATCCTTTATTACTTTCCATTACTTTTCTTGCAACATGCAAATATCTAATTTTTCTAATTCAATAAACTTTCAGATAGACTTTTGTGTTGAAATATTTCCACCCCCTCTTATATTATAAGAAACTAAATTCATTTCACAGATCTTGAAATAACTTATTCCAAGCTCCAAAGCTTTTCAATATCACATGTAGATTCACTACGAAGGGCTGACCCCTTTGAGAATTTGTTTACTAGTAGGGATGGTGAATGGAAATGTGTCAAAGAAGAATATATAGGTTTTCTGGTTTAGGAGAGATAAGAGAAGTGTAATATGAGGTCGTAGCGTAAGAAAGGGAGTTAGGTTTCAAAGGAATCTTAATAGGAGACTCGGGAACCTTCTTCGCAAATCCCCTAATAACTTACACTTTTACTTTGGTTGGACCACCAATGCGGTAAAACTAGAAGGCCCAATAAAAATATTTTGGAGGCCCAAGCCATTTTAAGATCCAACTATAATGGGGCTATATTGATCTAATTTGTACAAAGGAGAGTTCCCAAAAGGTTTAGTTATGTCACTTGATAGTGGCTTCCCAAGGGACTTTGACTTTGGATAAGTGATCAGGTCTAGGAAAAAATGGCATAGGTTTATCTTGATTAGACGCATCTTCTTGAAACTTTTCCACCTTATCTAAAAATCCCTGACCAAGTTATAACCTATTATTATCAGGTTTCCTATTGGAAATCGCCACCTCTTGATTTGAGAACTTGTTTGAGGACTTGCCAACATCCAAAATTTCCAAAGATTTGCTATTTTCTAGGGAACCACCTTTCATCATCTCCGCCACAAGCCCCACATCTCCAAGCTCCTCATATGGTACTTCATTTTTATCCTCCTCCCAAAGTTTTTGAGATTTCTTATACTCTTCACTCCTAGATTCTTCCAAGTCTGAATCAAATCATTCATCTAAATGAGTTCTCAGAGGTCCCTGCCATCTTTCACTATTTTGACAGTGAAGGAAATTTCATTTATTTGGGCTTCAACTTCTTTAGAAATCATTGATGTGATCTTGGTTTTTACAAATATACGCGTCACATCGAGCTTAATTACTCTCCTTGTGTTATCCTATGCACAAAGGACATCCCCCACAAATGCTACTGGATTTTTGGAAAACTAAGATTTCCAAGCCTTACAGGATACCATAACATCACAACCACATGATTCTTTCATCATCAACTGGTTTCCACGATGTCACCTCTAAGAACCAATTTTTGAGTCATACATTTCCCTTCTTCAGCAAAGCATCCAACTCACCTTTCATTCTTTATTACAACAAGCATATGTTGTAACTAAGCGTTATGACTTGAAATAAGAAATAACCTTCCGTCTTAAACACTTCTTTCATAATGTATGACGATCCTATTTTTACTACCAAACTAACATGCACTTTTTTGAATATGTTGAAGTCTTTTTCTTTTAGGTTGAAGATAACACTTTTTTTCTTATCTAGATTTGAAGGTCCAACTTAGATCTTAGAACTTGAGCATAAGAGATTCCTCCCACTGACTTAGATGAATCTTTAATAAACTTGGGCTTTACAGTATGTTGCATTGGTGTCTTTTTCCTCACCATGTTCCTTACATGTTCTTCCTCAGCTAGCTAATGCCTTCTTTGAAACCAGGGAAGGTTTGCAAAAATCTTTGCCCTACCGATTAACATATTGTCCAACTTAATGGTCAACGTATCTTCACTATGACATCAAAAAATATTACAAAATTTACCTATTTCGTTTATATGGAATTACTATTTCATCAATGTTCCCATATCTTTGGAACTCTTCATACATCTCTCTTACTCCATATTCTTCTGGGAGAAATAGTCTTCAACACGGTTCTAAATCGTGCCTGATATCGCACATGCGGTTTGGTTGGGGTGTTGCAATTTTGGTCATTGAAGTTACTGTGATGCGCATTGCGGCTGCTGCAGCATGAATTTTGATCGAAAGATGTTTGGAAAAAACACATAAGGTGAAGAGTATTCGTTACTACAAAAGTAAATTGAGTTTTTACAATGCATTTTGGTGCTTTTTAAAAATTTTAAAAATCATTGACAACACGGCTTCAATAAGGTAAAATGTATAATAGTCTCCAAACAAATAACATCTCATTCAATGAAATTGTTGAATCTCCACAATACCATGCGTATGTAAGAATTTGTATTTAATTTACTTTATACACAAAAGGATACAACCATTTTGGTTCTATTAAGTTCTTATATAGATTTAGATTGAATATATTAATAAAATTATAATCTTTTACTAAAATTAAACATAAAGTAAAATAGAAAAATTATATATTTTTAACAAATATCACATTTTATTCATATAAATTCCTTTTAACACAACATGTGAAAGAGGAAAATAAAAGAGTACAAACAAGACATGGGAAAGAGGAAAATATAAAAAGTACAAACAATACAATAGAAACACAACTATAATAAATACGGTATTTAGAACTAAAACAACTCCCAACATAACAAAAACAGTAAAAAAGAAAAGCGCTAAACTGAATTATAGAAAACTAAAATCAAGGATAAACTTCACGCTCCCACGAACCTTTGGTTGGCCGCCAAACATCCAAAGCATCAAGAGCAAATGTCCATTAAATAATATTATAATTTATTAGAAATACACTTCATTATTGAGACAACCACTATAAGGAATTTCACAATCTTTATACTCTAGTTTTAGAGTAGGTGTCAAACAGAGTCTTATTTCATATAAATAATCCAAATTACCAATCCGCTCACATCGAATTTGGGGCTGAAATTGAGTGTGTGTATGTATTGCATTGAGAATGTTTTGTTTGGCATATATTCCACCCGGTTTAGTACCATTCTTTTCAAGGATATCTTTTATACTATTTCTATCATAAACTTTTAATGTCTCTTCAAAATAAGAAATAAATTTGAACAACTCATCTGAACAAGTTCCGTGAGCATTCCATTGATTAATCCAGAATTGAATGTTAGCATCTTCTTGATATTTCTTTTTAAATAACGCCGGCCAATCTTCACTAAGTCTTGTCTTTATTGTAGCAAACTATTAAGAGAAAACAAATAAAATTTACTTTTTTATAACATGGTAAAAGAAATTAAAATTAAAACAATTGTAATCAAATCATGTATAACTTACATCGTTCACATTTATGTTATCTTTTCTGCAGTCTCGTATCTCGAAGCCTTCTTTACTTGGCCACAACCCATGAATTGTAAATTTTTGTGGCAATGGAGAGATACAATCATTATTTTTAAGCTTGCAGTATGTTGGTGGCCATGTTTGAGACAGTTTAAAATGATCAAATAAAAGAGATGGTGGTGGTGGTGGCGATGGACGAGGAGGTGGTGGAGATCTTATCCTAGGTGGTGGTGGTGGAGGAGATCTTCTCCTAGGCGGTGGTGGTGGAGATCTTCTCGGTGGTGGTGGAGATCTTTTCCTAGGTGGTGGTGACCTTCTCTTACTTTCTTCTAGAGGGTTAGGTGAAGAATATGAATTGGATATTTGATCGTATAAGGGATATTCATGTGTTTGATCGTATATTTCACATGAATATGAATTTAATATTATTATTTTTTAATTCCGAGTGTGCTCAACAACATTTAAATAAGATTAATATTTCAAATTGACAAATTTAAACACGATTATGCATTTTACAATTATATTCGATCAAATGGACTATAGAACTTAAAATTGTCGTTCGATTTTAAGCTACCTTTCCATATTAACGAAATTCTTTATTATTTTGTTGTAATATATTTCTTTAAATTATCAATCCCTAACTTAACTTGCAAGCTTTAGCTTAAATATACGAGTAATCTCTGGTCATAAATATTCATTTCCACTTTTGCACGTATTTGTAATAGATATCCTTGAACGTCTCTTATGTCTTTACAGTCCTATGTTATCCTAGAAGTTGGTATCTCATGTTCACTGTTACAATTTTAGGGTGTTCATGTTGCTTTTATTTTCTTAGTTTTTAAATTAAGAACATATTATGTTATAATTATAGGGGATTTGGGGGAACAAGTACAAAAAAAGAAGTAAAAAATTTAAATAAAAGCAATAGGTCAATTATTTATTTCTGAGTTGTTATGGGGCTTGAATGAGATTTTTTATTTTTTATTTTAATTTCGATCATTAACTAGTTCATCAAAGAGATTCCTTTATGTTAATTTTTAATGAGCATACACGTAATTGATACGCTACAAGTGTGATTAGCGAAAAGAAAATATTGTTATTTAACGTGTAGTTATTTTTAAGGTTTAGATTTTTAATTTAAAAACCTAGCCTTCGAAATATGATTCCATATCTAAGACAAATAATATAAAACTTTGTTCCTAGTCTGTCACTGGAAGTTTTAGCATTTATAAATTTAAATAAAAAATATATATTGTGAGATATTGGATCGAACTCTAGTATGGTCAAAGGGTAATTTCTGATTCGACAGGAATTAAACATAAGGTTGAAGTCTGTTCGCATGCTGCTGTCGGAGTAATGCGTGTTGTAGTCGAAGTTTGTTCTAACATGCATTAGTCAATATTGCTAGGGTTGTTAGCATGTTGAATTGGGCATTGCTTGTAAGCTCAATTGTTTAAGTTAGCTTGTATCATAAGTTAGCTTGTAATGGGTAATTGTTAAAAAGCTCAGTAGGTTAGTGTGCTTCTTTTCTTATAAATAGGATGCTAGTTTCTCAATCTTGATATAAGGAAAAATAGGAAGATAAAATTATAATTTCAAGAGAGAGAGGTTATTTTGTTATTCTTGTATACTTGTAATCTTGTTTTAAGAAAAAGGAAAGAATAGCAGTATTAAAACCAATCCTTGTTGTTTTACCTTGTCTTCTTTGTTAAACCTTAACCCTTGTGTGTTTCTTGATAAGGAAGAAACCATTTATACTTTTTTTAAAGGTATCTGATTCACATCAAATTGGTGTGGTGAGCATGGAGAAGATGCCTTCAACAAAGTATGAGATTGAAAAGTTCACCGGAGTAAACGACTTCGGTCTGTGGCATAAGTCAGCAGAAATCTTATAGTGGTGAAACATCTGGTATTCGATGTTATCACTGTAAGAATGAGGGTCACACAAGAAAGGTGTGCTCTGAACACCTGAAAGATCATGGAGGTAATGGCAACGCAACCACTATTCAAGATGACTTCGACTCATCTGATGTTCTTGTGGTTTCAAGTGGCGACTCGAGAAAAGAGTGAATTATAGACTCAGGTTGCACTTGGCACATGACTCTAAACAAAGAATTGTTCGAGGAGCTATGTGATCAAGATGGTGGATTTGTGTTGTTGGGAAACAAAAAATCTTGCTAAATTGGAGGTATTAGATCTGTGAGATTCAAGCTCCATGATGAGTCAATAAGATTATTGACTGAAGTCAGGTATGTACCTAGCATGAAGAGAAATTTGATTTCCCTTGGTGAATTCGACAGAAAGGGATATGTTCTTCAAGAAGAGAAAAGTATCCCAAGAGTCATGAAGGGGTCGAAGGAATTCTTGAGAGGCGTGTGTCGCTTTCGCGAAAATAAGGTGCCGGCAAAACAGAAGAGTCGCCACCTTTCGTTATTTATCCCTCTGAACGGGAAAGGAAACGATTGGAAAAACCTGACGAAAAAGGGTAAGACAAGGTCATCGCAACCGTTGTCTGGGTTCGAGAGTCGGTTACGTAAGGGGAAGGTATTAGCACCCCTCACGTCCGTCGTACTCGACGGGATCCACGCTTGTTGTGTTTACTGGACGAGTTGGTTTATCTATCTACCTATCAAGGCTGGCTTAAACAGAAAAGAAAATGACTCGGCAAAGCGTCGCACTTTATGCCTACGTATTCTCATCAGAGAATGAGAAATCAGAGTCAACATGGTTCGACCTACTAAGGGTTACGGGGAAGGTGGCTCGCCAATACATCAGTATTGTGCCTACGTACTCTCAACAGGTATGAGAGATCAGAGCTTACGTAGTTCGGGCTTATACGGATTACGGGAATTCAGATTCATCTGTTTTATCGAGTAGGGTTAAACAGCAGTTCCAGCAGTTAGGGACAAAGCCTGTTTGCGTTGGCGCTGAAGTTTAACGACACTCTTTTCTTCAGAAAAGCTTCCTTTGAATTATGGGCCCACGGGGCAAAAAAGGTTTGAAGTTTGTTTTCTGTCTTTTATGGAAGAAGTGTTTTTTATTGTGTTTGCAATTTCAATCGCACTAAAGACTATGACCTGAGAGTGAATGCGTCGCATGTCACCCAAAGGGTACCATACTAAACATCCAGACTGTTGGAAAGAAGCTCTCCAACAATCCTTTCTCAGATAGCTTAAGGCTCGTAACGTACGAAAGAAATCATTCATGATTACTGTATCTTAAGCTGTTTTGAGATGAGAAGAGAACAGGCTCAACTACGGGGAGACTATCAAGTCCTACTGTTGTCATGCCAAGGATTCATCCTACAGTTGAAGTTTGAAACAGGGAACTCCTAGAAGTTATCATGCATAGATTTCAACCTAAAGTTCTATCATCACTTCCTTATCAAAGGAAATGAGAGACCTAAGGGATCATGTCAATGATACACAGAAATAGATAAAGCATTAGCTTAAATAGTAGACAGTAAACAACTGTAAAATGCATGCAATGCAAGTGAGGGAGGAAATGTGTGTGGGGCAGCAGCCTCCACAAGCTCATCTCAACCTCAAGCCAGAATGAATAACTGCAACCATACAGAGAAATAAAACATGCTATCGAGCAAGATATAAGAGACTGTAATCATACAGAAGAAAATAAGAACATGCTATCAAGGAAAATAAACCACATGGGCAAGGGAGATGGGCTCTACCGAATACCCGCAAGCAAAGCCATACAGTAAAAATACAAGCAGAGGGAGCAACTCAACCTCTAGTGCAATCATGCTCCTAGTTTAAAGTCAGTATAATCATGGACTTATTCTAATGCATCAAGCAAGTCAAACAAGGCACATCAGCAATACAGAAAAGAAAACAGACAAGAAAGGAAAGCAGATCAATCCCCTCTTCCCATTCCAAGCCTCAGCTCTTCTGACAGCAATTCAGTCTTCAGACCTCAATCACCCTTCAAGGCTATCATCTTTCATGACAAATATCAATTTGCTTCTCCAGGTTTCAACCCTTCAACATAAGTTTCAACTTAATCTTCTTCTTCAAGCTTCAGCTTTTCAGTCAACTCCACCCTCAGGCTTTGCTCTTAACCACAAGTGTCAACTTGATTCCTTCAGGCTCTCAATGTATCAATGTAAGTATCAACTCATCCTTTATTCCTCAAGCCTCAGCTCTACACTCAATCTCAATTGAATCTCCTTCACAAGTATCAACTCAGTCTTAAAGCTTCAGCTCTCTGTGCTTCACCAGTCTCCACTAGCTTTCCCCTTCATCTACAAGCTTCAGCTTCTCAGGGTAGTCTTCAATCTCTTAGAAGTTTCAACTTCATCCTTCAATTCTTTTTCAAGCAAGGAACTCCTCACTCTTCATTCAATCTCCATTGGGTCTTCAAGTGTCAACTTGCTCTTCTTGCTCTTCTTGCTCTTCAAGCTTCAGCTGCAATGGCAATGCTCAAGAAATCATCCTCTTCCACACTCTTCAATGAAGTCCTCATATTCAAACTCAAGCCCAACATCTTTCAATATACTCAAACCAGAAGAGAATTGATTGAACATGATGAGGGAAAATGATAAACAGCTTACTGACAACCAAGGGAAGCCTGTAAGGGTTCATCATTATGAGAGACTGGTTCCCTCAAAGTTCTACTTCCCAGATAAAGCCACTCATCCTTCCAAAGGAGGGATGTGAATATTTGAGAGAGACTTTTATTCATTGGGAGGAATGGAAGCACAAGATGCTTTCCATGTTTGTGAAAGAAATCATTCTAACTATAAGACTCTCCCTATGTCCTATCTCCTAATCTTCATCAGACACCTTCAGGCACAGACAAATCCAAAGCTCCAAGCAACTTCAAGCATCTTCAAGCATCCTCCCCTTGTATTCAACCTGTCTTCAATCTCAACCAAAGGCAAACCAAGCACAAACCCTAATCTAAGGGGACTAGAGGAGTTAAACTAGTTGAATTAGTAAATTAGGATCACCTAAAACCTAGTACTAAAGTTAGTCCTAACTAAAATACTAAAAACAATTGTAAATTCCTACAAACATTTATATGGGAACCTAGGTCAATCATGACTCTACCACATTAATTTCAAAGATCAAATCATCAAATTGGACTTAGAACTAAATTCTACATTCTAAGGTATCAAACCTAAACCCTAAAAAGGAAGCATCTAAATATCAACCAAGAAAGCACACCTATTTTCATCACAAAAATGAGAGAAAAATACTATGGGATCATACATGTCTAACCTAATCACACACAAAAAATTAGGCTCAAAATCATCACCATGAGATCATACAAAATTCCATAAAAATATGCATCAAACATAATCATTTTAATATCAATTAAAATACAAAATTCCAATTAAATCAGAAATTACATGAAATGAAAATATTTTTTCTCTAAAAAATAATAGACTCAATCATGAGTAAAATGCAAAAAAAATGGGTTTGATTAGATTAATATTCAATTAATTATGATTTTTTCAAGAACCATGAATAAAATGAAAAAAAGAAGAAAATCCAATCAAAATAAACAAACACACGGTGGTAGAAGTAATCAGAATCAGTTAAAAGTTTGGGTTGGGCCATCAGGGGGGTGTGAATAACATTGACTTCACTAAGCCCAAAACCAGCTGCTAAATGAAACGCAGCGTTTCATTTATTCTGATCCTTCACAAATTCAAATTGAAATGTGGCCCTTGGATCAGCTTCCAGTCAAAGGTCAAAACAAGATCCAATGGTAGTAACTTCATCTCCTACCTTTCAAACGCCTGAACTTCGCGCCTAGCTCCGGCCACCACCGGTGGAGCTCCGATCATCCCCTTCAACCCTAGTTCTCCCTAGAGGCCTCCAATCCAAGAGGTCAAAACATGAAACTCATCCAAAATCTTGCCATGAGTTCAACCATACCATTAACTTCCTCAGAAACCTCAAGATTCATCGTATTCCAATCTCAACCGAAAATGGTAGTTCTCCTAATTTGTCTCTAATTCATCAATTAACTATCTGAAATCCATCCTACACCATTCTACAACCAATCTAGCACCTTAATTCAACCTAATTCTACCTAAATCATGCTAGGTGAAGAGAGTTACCAACCTGAGAATCTTGGTTGAACAGATGCACGAACCCTCCAAATCAAGCTCTTTCGTCTTCTGGACACGATCAAGGAACCTTCTTCTTGCTTCTGTGTGCAAAAGAATCAATGGAAAGTGCTTGAATCTTGGAACCCGATAGTGATTTGCAGGTGGAGAAGTTCACTTGCTCATATACGATTTAGCCACCAATTCTTCTTGAAAATTATCTGGAATCACTCCTTGACATTCATGGAAGATGTTTCAATCAAGAAAATGGATGGAAATTGAGGAATTTGGTGAAACCGATTTCAATTGCAATCCAAGAAAACTCAATCTCAAGCTATGCTCAATCCTTCAATGATCACCAACCTATTCAATGGATCAACTCTACTCCTTATATAGATGAAGTTTGGATGATCTAGAATCCTCTAGATCCTTCCAATGAGATTTTCCACTTCTCATGTCATGAGATTTTCCATCATGTACCATGCCATGCTCAATTCTGTTTCCCTTGGTACAGCCACTTGTTCTCATCCCAAAATCTCCCCAAGTGAGATATTAGAGGTGTTTAGCTTGCAAAAAGCCTTGCTCATGCCTTGATTTTGAGTTTTGCAAGTGTTGCTTAATATGCAAGTAAGTGCTTTTCAAAGCAAGTCCATAATTTAGACCTCAAATCAAAAATGTGGCTAAACCAATGTTTTTAAAATGTTTTCTAGAGTCAAAATGATATATTACATGCCATGGTTTGGATGTGTAGGTTGTAAATTTCAATTTCCAACTCTGGTTTATTTAACTTATGCCCTTATTTTAGGTCATTTTTGCAACTTTGAGCTACAAGCCTTTAAAACATCTCATGACCTCCTTAATAGCCTTAAAAAATCACTTTGAGAAAGTTTGATGTTGAAGATTTTTCCATTTGAAGCTTGGAAATAGGAGTTGTGGCCTTATGCTTGAAATGACCTGTAATCTCCAAATGACCAAAATGCCCTGGACTTGTCAAAGCCATAACATGAGTTCTACAAATCCTATCAAGGACTTATAGTACTCTCTAGAAAGCTAAGAAGATAAGGAACAACATTCATGTTGACCAAAAGTTCATAGGAATAATCCTTCTTGGGCAAAAGTTTGATGCAAGTTGGGTGACTTTCAAGGCCCCAGATTCACATACCTCAGATGACCTGTAACTTGTCAAAGTCATAACTTGAGCTCTACAAATCCTATCAAGGACTTCTAGTACTAAAATTAAATCTAAGAACAAGCTCTACAACATTTATGTTGGGGGTATGATGATATGACAATCACATCTTGAGCTAAACTGCCTTGAAGATAAGGGTCAAACTAGGGGATTTTACACTGTCAAGCCTTAGAAACCCTAGCTTGAAACTTCTCAAACTCTTCAATCATGATGAGTTGACCTTGGAATCATCCTTATAGCATCTCAATGCATCAATCCATGATCACATGGCCTTTGAATTAGGTCTCAACCCTCTCCAGATCATCAGCTGACCTAGGGTTGACCTAGTCAAACCCTAATTACACCACTCATGGCTGAGGCTTCTTAACCTTGCACAATGACCTGTCTAGGCTTCATGATGGCTTTCAAGACATCTCATAAGCTCTCTCAAGGCTTCAAGTCTTTATTCATGGCTTCAGAATCATCTGAGGAGCTCCCACAACTCTCAAGTTAGGAGGCACACAACCTTGGTTTCAACCATTCTCTCTGAGGATCTTCTAACTTCTCTGACAAAGATATCAACCATTAGATTTCTTAGCCAGCTTCAAACTCTTGTGTAGCTCTTGATTGGTAATCATACCTCTTGATCTCCTGCATACAGGTCAATGAAATGCAAATGATAATGCTAATGTGAATGAAATGAAACACAAGCTAGGTAAAGAAATGTTGGTCAAATTTTAGGGTGCAACAGCTGCCCCTATTCAAACGGCTTGAACCTGACTGGGTGAGAAGCGAACGGCTCTCAACCAATCATGGTGCGAGACGGTTGAATACCGACAAACCCGGAAATTTGCCAACTGCACAAGTACACGATACTCCGATGGGAACAAATCTTCGAAAACTGAAATATTAGTTGCACGACAACTAGCTAGGGAATTGGTCACACAGTAACCGGTAATACATGGTCAATCATGCCGTCAGGCATCAGGATTCCTCGGGACTCATTCGATCAATAATCAAGTTAATCACGCCGTCGGGCATTCAAAGAGGACTTTCGGGCATCAGCCGGACTTCATCAGTAAGTCGGGACTAGAATTCTCAGTCAATCACGAATCAGTTGGGGATATCCAACCTCTGCCATCAGGCACTCCGCATCAGCTGAGAGAACTGCTTCGTCAATACTGTCGGACTTCAATCATCAAGTCTTCACGGGAAGTTTCAACTTCGCTGTTCAGAAACCTGCAGGGGATGACGCATCTCCGCTGGGGATTCTGGAGAACTATCAAGTAACTCTGCTTCGGGGATCCAGAAATCATTCTGGGTGAGTCAACTCTGCTGAGGACATTAAGAATCGTCTTGGACAAATAACTCCGCCGGGGACTTCAAGAATCATCCTGAACTAATAACTCTGCTGGAGGTTTCAGTAATCATCCTGAGCAAACACTCTGACGGGGACTCTAAGCATCAACTTGAGCAACCAACTCTGGCGAATGCACTGGGGATTTCAAGAATCATCCTGAGCAGACGACCTTGCTAGGGAATTCAATAATCATCTTGAGCAAACGGCTCTGGAGGGGAGAATTCAAGAATCATCTTGAGCAAGCGACTCTGTGGAGGAACACCTGCAAAACAAGAACGGTAACGACCTAGCTCATGTTTAATATGCATATGATCGACAATGGCACAATGCTCCACACGGTGGAAATGCTATGCGTGTATGATAAATGCTATGCAATCATGCAAAATGCCATGGCCCCGTCAGCAAAATAAATGCTGACGAGAGAATCTTCCTGTCAAGGAGAAATAACCACTCTGGTGGAGGAAGGAATCTTCCTGCCACGGAGAAAAGGTCACGCCAATCTCAATCGGACTCCGCACGGGGAAGCAAACTTCAGTTGACTACTGCAGGGGCACGAAGCTCTATGAGAACTTGGACCTGCTAAGGAAAGCGATGTCAATCGCGAAAATAAACTGCACGACCTTCATGGCTAGCCTTCTTGGAGATAACGACTCCGGCGGGGAAGTACAACATCAGCTATTCCACACTCTACTGGGGAAAACCACTCATGGCCCGAACGGCTTCCAAGGACTCGACTCTCTTGGGGATCTGCAAACTCGGTTGGGGAAGAAGGAATCATCCTGCTTATAGGGGAGAGTACGACTCTGCGGGGAATTTCAATTCTGCTGAAGACTTCATTCTGGAACTATCAATTGCTACACACTCCAGTGAATAGCCTCTTACGAGACCTGCACTTGTGACCCGGTGCTAGGGGATGAACACACGCTTCGGCGTTTGACTCAGTTGGGGAGATGCCGTTCCTTCAGGATACATCTGATTGGGGAGAGAATCTTCTCTGCCTGGGGAGACGTATCAACGCTTAGGATTTCACGTTCAGACTCTGCGGAGGGAGGATGTTGAACTTTGCTGGAGAAGAAGGAGTCATCCTGCCTGGGGACGCATACGGCGGACTGCCTGGTACATGCTACACCTGCACCAACACAAACAAACAGACAAGATACCCTTCTCAAAGGGACCTATCAAGGTTATCATCTTGTGACAATGTTTAAGTAATTCATTGTTTCAACAATCAGTGGCCTAGGCCAGTAAGTTTATGTATGCGCATTTTGTCAAAAACATCAGCGTTCTTTTTCGCAAACAAAACAGATAAATGCTAAACAGACAAACAGAATTGCTGAATAATGTACATTTTATTGATAACGGGCCCCTGAATGGGTAAAAATGTTTTACAACAGAGGCAAGCTCCTGGAATGAGGAAGCCGCGCAAAAATAAAACATAAATATACATCAGTATATACAAATGTCGGCAACGAGGCGTAGACGAACACCATGAGTTGATCCCTCTAGAACCCACTCGACTTCGATACTTCTCCGACGCTTCAGCTTCAGAAGAGATTGATTCAGATAAATGGCCCTCAGGTCTTCCAAACCACTAAACAAATACAGTCCACACGTGGAACACAGTCATTTGCTTTTTCAAATCCCTAACTTTTGCGTGAACCGCCCTTTGCGGGTTTTCAGTTCACCGGGATACCCTTTTTTGCCAAAGTCGCCCTCCCGGGTTTTCGACTTTGCGGGTGTACATTCTTTTCAATTTATATCCCTAATTTTTACCCGAACCTTTTTCCTTTTTCATGGTTTGCCGGGATGCCCCATTTTTGCCTGGACTCTCTTTTTACTGTCCAGCGGGTCACTTTCAAGCAAAGTATTTTTTAACTGCGTTCGCGTTCACCGGGGATGCAAAATCTTCACCATCCATCGTGGATAACAACAACGCTCCTCCCAAGAAGACCTTGCTGACGACGTACGGACCTTCGTAATTGGGAGTCCACTTGCCCCGATGATCGGAGTGTGGAGGAAGAATCTTCTTCAGGACAAGATCACCCGTCTGAAAGCTTCTAGGACGCACCTTCTTATCATAAGCTTTCTTCATTCGACTTTGGTACAGACGACCATGCGCAATCGATGCTAACCTCTTCTCGTCCATCAGGCTGAGTTGGTTCAGTCGGTTCGTAATCCATTCTGCCTCGTCGAGTTTCACATCAACCAAAACTCGCAAAGAAGGGATCTCCACTTCTAGCGGCAGGACAACTTCCATACCGTACACTAAGGAGAAAGGAGTTGCCCCGGTTGACGTACGTACCGTGGTACGATAACCGTGCAATGCAAATAGCAGCATCTCGTGCCAATCTTTATAGGTCACAACCATCTTCTGAACAATCTTCTTTATGTTCTTATTGGCCGCTTCAACGGCACCATTCATCTTCGGCCGGCAAGGAGATGAGTTGTGGTGTTCAATCTTGAAATTCTGGCACAACTCCTTCATCATCTTGTTATTCAGATTCGAACCATTATCAGTAATGATCCGCTCGGGAATTCCGTAACGACAGATGATATCCCTCTTTATGAATTTAGCCACCACCTGCTTGGTCACATTAGCATATGAGGCTGCCTCCACCCACTTGGTGAAGTAGTCGATAGCTACTAGAATGAAGCGATGACCATTAGATGCAGTGGGCTCGATCTTGCCTATCATGTCGATGCCCCACATGGAGAACGGCCAAGGGGAGGACATGACATTCAACGGGCACGGCGGCACATGAACTTTATCAGCATAAATCTGGCACTTATGACATCTTTTCGCGAATTTAAAGCAATCTGATTCCATCGCCAGCCAGTAGTATCCTGCTCTCAGGATCTTTCTCGTCATAGCATGCCCGCCGGCGTGCGTACCAAATTTGCCTTCATGGATTTCTTCCATGAGCATACTCGCCTCTTTCTCATCTACACATCTGAGTAGCACGAGATCGTGGTTTCTTTTATACAAAACTCCATCAGGATTGAGATAAAAATTTCCAGACAGCCTCCTCAGAGTCTTCTTATCCTGGGTTGACGCACCCGCAGGATACTCCTTAGTCATAAGGAAAGTCTGAATGTCATGGAACCATGGCTTGCCGTCGGCGGCTTCCTCGATCGCAAAGACAAATGCAGGTCTATCAAGACGAGAAAGGACAATTCTTGGAGCTTCATTCCAAAAATTGACTTTATACATCGAAGCCAACGTGGCTAAGGCATCAGCCATCTGATTCTCCGCCCTGGGTACATGATGTAGTTCCACTCGATCAAAGAACGGAAGTAGCCTTCTGGCATAGTTCATGTACGGCACCAAATTCGATTGACGAGTCTCCCACTCCCCTTTAATCTGGTTAATCACGAGCGCCGAGTCACCATATACATCTAGGTTCTTGATTCTCAAATCAATTGCTTCTTCTAGACCCATGATGCATGCTTCGTACTCCGCTTCATTATTGGTGACCGGAAACGTCAGTCTCGCAGTGAACGGGATATGGGATCCGTGGGGAGTCGTGATGATCACCCCAATGCCACTTCCGTAAGAATTAACCGCCCCGTCAAATATCAATTTCCACTGGGATTTCCTATCTGGCCCCTCGCCGGGCAACGGCTCATCGCAATCTTTCGCTTTGAGAAACATGATATCCTCATCAGGGAATTCAAATTTCATCGGCTGATAATCCTCGATCGGCTGTTCGGCAAGGTATTCAGACAATACGCTTCCCTTCATGGCCTTCTGGGAAACGTACTGAATATCATATTCTGTCAACACCATTTGCCATCTGGCAATCCTGCCCGAAAGCACTTGCTTCTCGAAGACGTACTTGATCGGATCCATCTTTGAAATTAGCATAGTGGTGTGGTTGAGCATGTATTGTCGTAAACGTTTGGCAGCCCAGGCTAGTGCACAACACGTCTTCTCCAGCATCGAGTAACGAGATTCACAATCAGTGAACTTTTTTCTCAAGTAGTAAATGGCATGCTCCTTTCTGCCTGTCTCGTCGTGCTGATCGAGAACACACCCCATACTATTCTCAAGAACTGTCAAGTACATGATTAATGGTCGTCCGACCACTGGGGGTATCAAGATTGGAGGTTCCTGCAGATACTGTTTTATCTTGTCAAATGCCTTCTGGCAATCCTCGTTCCAGATAATCGCCTGGTCTTTCTTTAGCAGTTTGAACATCGGTTCACACGTGGCCGTGAGCTGAGAAATAAACCTTGCAATGTAGTTTATTCTGCCCAGGAAACCACGAACTTCTTTTTCTGTTTTTGGCACTGGCATCTCTTGTATTGCTTTAATCTTCGCAGGATCAACCTCGATGCCTCTTTCACTCACGATAAACCCCAGTAACTTTCTGAACCGTACTCCAAAAGTACACTTGTTAGGATTCAGCCTCAACCTGAACTTCCTAAGCCTCTCAAAAAGCTTCAGCAATTGACCAGGTGTCCCTCCTCCGTTTGGAACTTCGCAATCATGTCATCAACATAGACTTCAATCTCATGATGAATCATATCATGAAACAAAGTAACCATAGCTCGTTGGTAAGTGGCCCCTGCGTTCTTCAGACCGAAAGGCATCACCTTATAGCAAAATGTTCCCCAGGGAGTGATAAACGTAGTTTTCTCCATGTCCTCCGGCGCCATCTTGATCTGATTGTAACCAGAGAAGCCATCCATGAACGAAAACACGGAGAACTGAGCTGTATTGTCGACCAACACATCAATATGAGGCAGCAGAAAATCATCTTTAGGGCTCGCCCTATTCAAATCCCGATAATCGACGCACATGCGTACCTTACCGTCCTTCTTCGGTACAGACACTATGTTGGCGACCCACGGAGGGTAAGTAGTGACCGCTAAGAAGCCAGCATCAAGCTGTTTCTTCACTTCTTCCTTGATCTTAACGGCCATATCTGGTCGCGTCCTCCTAAGCTTCTGCTTAACGGGAGGACAATCTTCTCGCAGCGGCAAGTGGTGGACCACGATGTCAGTGTCAAGTCCGGGCATATCTTCGTATGACCAAGCAAAGACGTCACTATACTCTCTTAGCATCTAGACCAATCTCTGCTTGACATCACTCTGCAATGCAGCCCCTATCCTGACGTTCCTGACGAGTTCTTCAGAACCCAGATTCACAATCTCGATCTCCTCTTCATGAGGCAGAATAACTTTCTCTTCTTGTTTCAACAAGCGGGCCAGCTCTTCAGGAAGGTCTTCGTCTTCATCAATCTCTTCTTCGGCTTGATAGATCGGGCAATCGAAGTCGAAGTTAGCCGTAGAAGGTCCAGAGTCGATGTCATCTGTTATGTGGATCCTGCAATAACAAGGGTTAAGCTTAAAACAAGGATATGCAGGTTAGCACAAACCCCACTGCCATTTTATTGTTTTTCAAAACAAATATAAAACAGGAATAACAGAGATCACAATATTTGAACACGAAGAAAAACACCTTTTGATTTATTGATAAAATGCATGTACATAATCCAACAAGGCCCTGACAATAAAACCACTATGCCCCGGGTAGGACATAGGGTTGTACAATGATTGGAAAAAGTAAATCATTAGTCTTCGCTTGTCATCTGGATGATATCCTTGACGGACCAGTTGGTAAGGCCCTCGCCTGGCTTGCTTGGCTGGATCCAAGAGTCGAGGTCACAATCGCTATCTCCGCTGTCTTCAGACACTGCGTTGATGCTTTCAAATATCACCCCGCCACTGGTAAACTGGATCGGCCCCTTACCTCACGACGCACTGCTAGAAGAAGAAGCTTCAGCTCCAGGAGAGTATCCCAACCCAAACTTATCTTGCTTGTTAGGTATCTCCAAAATTCGCCCCCAGCCTGGGGTAGATCCGGCTTGGACAACGGCCCGAGCTTCCTTGAACAAAGAGAGAGTCATCTCTGGCTTTTCGGTGACTATAGGAGCTACGTCCTTGACTTTAACAGCTTCGAACGCTTGGCATAGAGTTTCGTGGATTTCCCCATCCATCTCAACATACTTGAAGGACGACAAATGGCTCACCATTATGTCTTCCTCGCCACATACAGTCACGATGCTACCTCCGACAACATACTTGAGCTTCTGGTGCAACATGGAGGTCACGACACCTGCAGAATGGATCCATGGCCGGTCCAAGAGACAACTGTAGGCAGGCATGATGTCCATAATGTAAAAGATCGCATCAAATGTTTCTGGCCCGACTTGGATTGGCAGGGTCACCTCCCCGAAAACATGGCGTTTGGTTCCATCGAACGCCTTCACAACCAGATCACTGGGTGTGCAAATCACTCCGCGAGTATCTAGCTTCATTAATGCCTTCTTCGAAAGAACATTGAGCGACGAACCGGTGTCCACCAACACGTGCGACATGATCGTTCCCCTACACTCTATCGAGATGTGCAGGGCATTATTATGGTTCCTCCCTTTCGGCGTCAGCTCTAGGTCAGTGAACCCTAACCCGTTTCCCGCATTCACGTGGGCTACGACCTCTTCCAGCTGGTTTACCGATATTTCCTGCGGTACATATGCGGCGTTCAACACCTTCAGCAGCGCGTTGCGGTGTGCTTCAGAACACAACAACAAGTTCAGGATGGAAATCTTCGAGGGAGTTTGATGGAGATGATCCACAATCTTGTAGTCACTCTTTTTAATCAATCACATAAACTCCTCGGCGTCTTTAACAAGTAAGTATTTTTCTATCCCAAGAGGGGTCTCTTCGACGACTTTACTTTTCCCTTTATCAGTTGCATCAGCTCTGTCCGCTTTGTCTGCCACGACCTCAGGTGGTGCAAACACTCTTCCGCTGCGAGTAATACCACTGATTCCCGCAAGGTTTTCCACAGACGACCCAAACGGTTCTAGCTCCAACTTCTGTCCATTGCAGTAGACTTCAGCCCCATAATGCCATGGGACAGCATTAGTGCTTTTGAAGGGTATCGGCCCAGCTTTGGTGATGGTAATTATGGGCGGCCTGGGTGCAGAAATAGTTATCGTCTGGCGAGGGATGGTGATGGTGGCAAACTCATCATCTTGCTTCAGCACTACCTCTCCCGATCCGCTTTCGGCCCTCCGGCTGAACTGTAATATCCCTTTAGTCATCAGACTTTGAATCCCTTCTGTTAGCTGTTCACATCCATCAGGAATAGTCGCACAGCCCATGCATAGCTCTCCGCAACCTGGAAAGAAACCTTTTTTCATCAACTTAGCTTTAACGAAGCTAAGCGGCATCTTCAGATCTCTGACGTCAGTCAACAAATCCAAACTCCCGTCTTCGATAATGGCGTTTACTCCACCTCCCCTATGATTCGGCATAGGGTTCTTCGTGACATTTGGCACATTATCGGAGAAGTTGATGATCTTAGCGTCCACCGTGTCCTGCACCTTGTGCTTGAAGGCTTTGCAATTCTCTATTGTGTGGCCTGGTGCCCCTGAGTGAAACTCACAAGTTGCATTCGCGTCATAACCTGGCAGAGGTGCCCTTGTCAAGGGAGCCAGAGTTCTCTTTTGGATCAACTGTAGCTGGAGCAAAGTCTGCAATAGTTGCACGTACGACATGGGCGGTGTCTCGAGGTGACGGCTCGACAGGGGTGCCCAATTCTGATACTTTCTGTACCCTTGTTGATTCGGCTGCTGCTGTTGCTGCTGCGACTGCTGTGGCTATTGAACTGCCGGGATAGTTATGCTGGCCACCTGCTGGTGAGGACTTTTACCCTTCCTTCGAGCTTTGGTTACATCGCTCGTTTCTCCTTCCCGTCTTTTTTCAGCATAAGGTTTCTTTCCGCCTCCTCCAGCTGAGGACGAGTCACCTTGAATTTTCCCGAGTTTGATCCCATTTTCGATGTGCTCACCCGTGATAATGAGATCTGAGAAGGTTCCAGACATGCCGCTAACCAATTTCTCATAGTAAACCCCTGGGAGGGTGGCTATGAACATCTGCACGAGCTCACGTTCAACCATCGGCGGCTGAACCCTGGCTGCCAATTCACACCACCGCTGGGCGTATTCCTTGAAACCTTCATTGTTCCTTTGCGACAGATTCTGCAGTTGGACTCGGTTCGGGGCCAATTCGCTGTTATATTGGTAGTGGTGCACAAATGCTTCAGCAAGGTCCTTCCACGTGCGCACACTGGTAGGCTCCAGACTCATGTACCATTCGAGGGATGGTCCGGACAGACTGTCCTGAAAGAAGTGCATCAACAACTTCTCGTCCTCAGAATGAGCTGAGATTTTCCTGTAATATGATCTCAGGTGGACGCGAGGGCATGTGGTGCCCTTGTACTTTTCAAAGTCAGGTACCATGAACTTGGGAGGCACCTTGAAATCAGCAATCAGTCCCAACTTAGACATATCAACGCCCAGGGTGTTCTGGTTCTTGATGTTCCTCATTTTATCCTCGAGTGCCTTGAACCTTAGACGTGCTTCAACAGTCAGCTCCCCTTCAGTACCTCTCTGAGAGAACACATCGTCTTGGCGGTCTTCTAACCACGGCTGAGGCCCGAAGAGATTCCCAACACCTGCATTGCCGTTGCCCAGCCCAATGTTGACATTAGCTTCCAGACTCCCATTATCGACGCCCGTCGTATTGCCGTTGAGTCCCATATTAGCTATCACATTGTCGTTGGCACTGCCATTCCCCCCGGTCACGGGGACGCCATTCTGAGGAGTTTCAACTGGTGGAGGAGTAGGCACAGTCCCACCATGGAGTACGCCATTGCTATCGACCCTTGAAATCAGAGGCTGAACCAAGGTTCTGAGCTGATCCTGGCCATTGGCGACCGCTTGCATGAGCTCCATGAAGCGATCCATTCTTTCGCGGAGTTCCTGAACATCAGTTTGCACTTGCTCCATGATTCTAGTTTGATTTGCTCTGGTCGGATAGCGGTGAATAGGTCTCTGATCAATCCTGGAACAGCCTGAAACAACTTGAAAACACAAAAAGGTTAGAAAAAACGACACAGTGCTCGTTATGCAAATGCTTCATGCGAATGCAAACGTGTGTCTGTGCGTTAGGGAGATCTCCCCCGATCCTAGTGCTTGAGTGCCAGTGCTGATAATAAGAAGTCCGAGTCCAGTCATGGAAATAACATCTCATATATAGAAAGCCCATCAAGGCAGTACACGACATCAGTGAGTACAAGAAGAATCAAAAGCATGACCCCAGCCAACAAGCCTGGTGGTGGTCAGCCTACTACAATGATCGAACAAAAGGAATACAAATAGTCAAGTACGACCACGGGTGCGAAACTCTTCTAACAACCCCTTCGTTTCTGGATGATCAGGACGAGTGAGTAACCCTTCGACGAGTAGCTCCCTCTGCATAATGGTGTATTGAAGACCTTCTAGCGAATCTTCCCATGCTCCTTCACCGAAACAATCTTCTAACTTCCGCTTCTTGGCCTCAAACGTCAGTTTACGCTCCTTCGGGTTAGCGAGAGCTCTGTTGAGCTGGCCTTCGGCGGCGTATCTGCGAGCGGTTTCTTCATCAAACCTCTTCTCACTAGCCTTCACCTGGGCTTTCAGCTTGGAGATCTGTTGCATCAGCTTATCCTCCCACTCTTTCCTGTTGGCTAGGGAGGCCTTCCAGTGCTGATTAAACTTGGATATCCTCCGATACGCTTTGTTCAAGTGTTGCTTCTTCGTGGCCAGTACATCGTTGACATCTTTGAAGTCTTGACCCATGCGTTCACGCTCGGCTATCTTCTTAGTCAAATCTGTCCCCAACTAGTTCACCAGTTCCGTCTGCCTCTTGAAGGAATAAACAGCTTCGTTTCTCTCGCTCCTGAGCTGAACCAATTCTTTCTCCAGTTCTTCATTTGCCCTCTTCAATTCATCTTTCTCAGCTAACACCTGATTATGTTGCTGAATGGGCACGGTAGTAGGCTCTCCAATCATCGGAGGGCTTTCTGGCTTGGCAGGAAGAAAAGGCATCCCTATAGCATTTGCTCTGGCTCTGATCCAAGTCACGTACGGAGGGTAGGCTTGATTATTGCTTCTCCCCAGAAATGGTTTTCCCCTCTTACTGATGCCATTCCAAGCACGCTGAAGCTTAGATAACAGATCTTCCTCTAGAAGACCAGTGAGGTACAAAGATTCCTGCACCTCTTCACCCTTCGGCGGAGCTCTCAAAGCATACGCGAACTGTCGGACCAGCAAAGACGGATTATAGTTTATACAACCCTTCCTGCCAATCAAAGGCACGTTCGGAAACCCACTACAGCTAAAGATAATTTCGGTACCCAACCTATCTCTGTCAAACCAGTCAATATCCTCTGCAGACAGACTCATCAAATGCTCGGACCACTTAGCCATGGCTGCAGACGAAACAAAGGGACCCCTCTTGGGCAGATGACTATCAAGCCATTTATAAAGCAAGGGCACACAACACGAGACATTCTTGCCCCTTCTGTTCTTGTTTTTGTAGTGGATGGAATGGTAGACATCTCCTATCAAGGTAGGGACTGGATTCCCTGAAGCAAAGATGCGAAAGGCATCGACGTCTACAAAGTCGGGCATATTGGGGAACAGAATGATGCCATATATGCACAAAGCGAGAATGGCGTTGAACACGACCCAACATCCGTCTTTGGCGCACTGCTGAGCCTTTCCCACTAAGAACTGCAAGGAGAAACCAGGAACCTTATTCCAACTAGACAATACCAACTCGGAGGCATCCAGATGAAGTGACGGAGCTAGACTAGCCAGATCAGGCTCAACATCCATATGAACAAAAGGCATCTGCCTTTTGATAGGCACACCTAACAAATCAGCATATTCCTCTAACGTGGGCGCGAGAACAAAATCTTGGAAAGTAAAGCATCTCAACGGAGGATCGTAGAACTGCAGCAGAGCGTGCAACCCATTCAACTCGAACGCAGAAGGTTTACGAACCAAACTGAGCAATTTGCCGTAAGATTTTCTGAACCATCTCTCACAGAATCATCTGCTAAAGCAATCAAACCGGTCAGCTGAACCACATCAGGGGCAGGGAGCTTGTAAGCCACAGTCTTCCTCAAAGAACCCATAACAATACAATAGGAGGCAAGAAATCCTGGATCGGGGAAAATGGTACCTGCAACACAGACACACGTTAATGAAATGCAAATGGGTATGCAAAGCAATGTAAAATGCAATCATGCAGCAGGAGATCAGGGCAACTGTGCTACGGAGATTCTGTATCAACTAAACCATAATCCTGCTCTATCAAGAACAACCACTATCTCTGATAATAAGAAAGCCCCGGTATCGGACCACAAATCTGCTCTGTCAAGAACACACACATATAGGACCATAAATCTGCTCTGTCAAGAACAAACCATCTGATAACAAGGTCCTCTGATACAGGACCAACAATCTGCTCTGTCAAGAACACACATCTGATAATAAGGACCTCTGATATAGGACCCTAACTCTGCTCTGTCAAGAACAAACATCTGATGACCAAAACTCTGCTCTGTCAAGAACAACCATACATCTGCAGATGAGATCCTCAGATCCCAACAAAACTGATCCGCTATCAAGAAAACCAGGTAGTCTAAAGGTCAAAGTTTCCTGCAACAAACCCAACCCTGCTCACAGGTATGGACCTAAACTGACTCAAGTTCGGCATCCTATGCGTTCATCAGCGTCACAGACATTCAAGAGGGGTGATACGATACCAGAAGGTGTGGCATCACCAGCTCATGAAGTGGCCTCACTCGGCTGAATCACAAATGATCGGTCCCCAGAGTCGACAATCCTCCAAACCAACAACCCCCTCAACCCAAAGGGTTGAAAAAGAAGTCAACCGGGAGAACCTCGTCTGAGCGTGGATTTCATGAGACACTAGTGCCTGCCAAGCAAGCACGCGCCCACTAATTTCCACAACTAATGCTATGTTCACTCAAGCCTGGGTCTGGCTTCTCACTCATTAGAATGCCCCTCCCACAACAGCACAGATAATCATATCATACTGAAAATAAAGTGCGGGAAATAAAATGTGATAAATAAACATAGCCCAACAAGTAATCATACAAGCGCTAGGATTGACTCTCGCAGGGGACGTCGGATCCCCAAACTGACTCGCATTCGGGACGTTGGATCCCTAGGAAACTATATATTCCCCAACAGAGTCGCCAACTGTCGCTTCCGCGAAAATAAGGTGCCGGCAAAACAGAAGAGTCGCCATCTTTCGTTATTTATCCCTCTGAACGGGAAAGGAAACGATCGGAAAAACCTGACGAAAAAGGGTAAGACAAAGTCATCGCAACCGTTGTCTGGGTTCGGGAGTCGGTTACGCAAGGGAAAGGTATTAGCACCTCTCACGTCCGTCGTACTCGACGGGATCCACGCTTGTTGTGTTTACTGAACGAGTTGGTTTATTTATCTACCTATCAAGGCTGGCTTAAATAGAAAAGAAAATGACTCGGCAAAGCGTCGCACTTTATGCCTACGTATTCTCATCAGAGAATGAGAAATCAGAGTCAACGTAGTTCGACCTACTACGGGTTACGGGGAAGGTGGCTCGCCAATACATCAGTATTGTGCCTACGTACTCTCAACAGGTATGAGAGATCAGAGCTTACGTAGTTCGGGCTGATACGGATTAGGGGAATTCAGATTCATCTGTTTTATCGAGTAGGGTTAAACAGCAGTTCCAGCAGTTAGGGACAAAGCCTGTTTGCGTTGGCGCTGAAGTTTAACGACACTCTTTTCTTCAGAAAAGCTTCCTTTGAATTATGGGCCCACGGGGCAAAAAAGGTTTGAAGTTTGTTTTCTGTCTTTTACGGAAGAAGTGTTTTTTATTGTGTTTGCAATTTCAATCGCACTAAAGACTATGACCTGAGAGTGAATGCGTCGCATGTCACCCAAAGGGTACCATAATAAACATCCAGATTGTTGGAAAGAAGCTCTCCAAAAATCCTTTCTCAGATAGCTTAAGGCTCGTAACGTACGAAAGAAATCATTCATGATTACTGTATCTTAAGCTGTTTTGAGATGAGAAGAGAACAGGCTCAACTACGGGGAGACTATCAAGTCCTACTGTTGTCATGCCAAGGATTCATCCTACAGTTGAAGTTTGAAACAAGGAACTCCTAGAAGTTATCATGCATAGGTTTCAACCTAAAGTTCTATCATCACTTCCTTATCAAAGGAGATGAGAGACCTAAGGGATCATGTTAATGATACATAGAAATAGATAAAGCATCAGCTTAAATAGTAGACAGTAAACAACTGTAAAATGCATGCAATGCAAGTGAGGGAGGAAATGTGTGTGGGGCAGCAGCCTCCATAAGCTCATCTCAACCTCAAGCCAGAATGAATAACTGCAATCATACAGAGAAATAAAACATGCTATCAAGCAAGATATAAGAGACTGTAATCATATAGAAGAAAATAAGAACATGCTATCAAGCAAAATAAACCACATGGGCAAGGGAGCTGGGCTCTACCGAATACCCGCAAGCAAAGCCATACAGTAAAAATACAAGCAGAAGGAGAAACTCAACCTCTAGTGCAATCATGCTCCTAGTTTAAAGTCAGTATAATCATGGACTTATTCTAATGCATCAAGCAAGTCAAACAAGGCACATCAGCAATACATAAAAGAAAACAGACAAGAAAGGAAAGCAGATCAATCCCCTCTTCCCATTCCAAGCCTCAGCTCTTCTGACAGCAATTCAGTCTTCAAACCTCAATCACCCTTCAAGGCTATCATCTTTCATGACAAATATCAATTTGCTTCTCCAGGTTTCAACCTTTCAACATAAGTTTCAACTTAATCTTCTTCTTCAAGCTTTAGCTTTTCAGTCAACTCCACCCTCAGGCTTTGCTCTTAACCACAAGTGTCAACTTGATTCCTTCAGGCTCTCAATGTATCAATGTAAGTATCAACTCATCCTTTATTCCTCAAGCCTCAGCTTTACACTCAATCTCAATTGAATCTCCTTCACAAGTATCAACTCAGTCTTAAAGCTTCAGCTCTCTGTGCTTCACCAGTCTCCACTAGCTTTCCCCTTCATCTACAAGCTTCAGCTTCTCAGGGTAGTCTTCAGTCTCTTAGAAGTTTCAACTTCATCCTTCAATTCTTTTTCAAGCAAGGAACTCCTCACTCTTCATTCAATCTCCATTGGGTCTTCAAGTGTCAACTTGCTCTTCTTGCTCTTCTTGCTCTTCAAGCTTCAGCTGCAATGGCAATGCTCAAGGAATCATCCTCTTCCACACTCTTCAATGTATTCCTCATATTCAAAATCAAGCCCAACATCTTTCAAGATACTCAAACCAGAAGAGAATTGATTGAACATGATGAGGGGAAATGATAAACAGCTTACTGACAACCAAGGGAAGCCTGTAAGGGTTCATCATTATGAGAGACTGGTTCCCTCAAAGTTCTACTTCCCAGATAAAGCCACTCATCCTTCCAAAGGAGGGATGTGAATATTTGAGAGGGACTTTTAGTCATTGGGAGGAATGGAAGCACAAGATGCTTTCCATGTTTGTGAAAGAAATCATTCTAACTATAAGGCTCTCCCTATGTCCTATCTCCTAATCTTCATCAGACACCTTCAGGCACAGACAAATCCAAAGCTCCAAGCAACTTCAAGCATCTTCAAGCATCCTCCCCTTGTCTTCAACTTGTCTTCAATCTCAACCAAAGGCAAACCAAGCACAAACCCTAATCTAAGGGGACTAAGGGAGTTAAACTAGTTGAATTAGTAAACTAGGATCACCTAAAACCTAGTACTAAAGTTAGTCCTAACTAAAATACTAAAAACAATTATAAATTCCTACGAAAATTTCTATGGGAACCTAGGTCAATCATGACTCTACCACATTAATTTCAAAGATCAAATCATCAAATTGGACTTAGAACTAAATTCTACATTCTAAGGTATCAAACCTAAACCCTAAAAAGGAAGCATCTAAATATCAACCTAGAAAGCACACCTATTTTCATCACAAAAATGTGAGAAAAATACTATGGGATCATACATGTCTAACCTAATCACACACAAAAAATTAGGCTGAAAATCATCACCATGAGATCATACAAAATTCCACAAAAATATGCATCAAACATAATCATTTTAATATCAATTAAAATACAAAATTCCAATTAAATCATAAATTATATGAAATGAAAATATTTTTTCTCTAAAAAATAATAGACTCAATCATGAGTAAAATGCAAAACGAATGGGTTTGATTGGATTAATATTCAATTAATTATGATTTTTTCAAGAACCATGAATAAAATGAAAAAAAGAAGAAAATCCAATCAAAATAAACAAACACACGGTGTAAGAAGTAATCAGAATCAGTTAAAAGTTTGGGTTGGGCCATCAGGGGGGTGTGAATAACATTGACTTCACTAAGCCCAAAACCAGCTGCTAAATGAAACGCAGCGTTTCATTTATTCTGATCCTTCACAAATTCAAATTGAAACGTGGCCCTTGGATCAGCTTCCAGTCAAAGGTCAGAACAAGATCCAATGGTAGTAACTTCATCTCCTACCTTTCAAACGCCTGAACTTCGCGCCCAGCTCCGGCCACCACCGATGGAGCTCCGATCATCCCTTTCAACCCTAGTTCTCCCTAGAGGCCTCCAATCCAAGAGGTCAAAACATGAAACTCATCCAAAATCTTGCCACGAGTTCAACCATACCATTAACTTCCTCAGAAACCTCAAGATTCATCGTATTCCAATCTCAACCGAAAATGGTAGTTCTCCTAATTTGTCTCTTATTCATCAATTAACTATCCGAAATCCATCCTACACCATTCTACAACCAATCTAGCACCTTAATTCAACCTAATTCTACCTAAATCATGCTAGGGGAAGAGAGTTACCAACCTGAGAATCTTGGTTGAACAGATGCACGAACCCTCCAAATCAAGCTCTCTACTCTTCTGGACACGATCAAGGAACCTTCTTCTTGCTTCTGTGTGCAAAAGAATCAATGGAAAGTTCTTGAATCTTGGAACCCGATAGTGATTTGCAGGTGGAGAAGTTCACTTGCTCATACACGATTTAGCCACCAATTCTTCTTGAAAATGATCTGGAATCACTCCTTGACATTCATGGAAGATGTTTCAATCAAGAAAATGGATGGAAATTGAGGAATCACTCCTTGTACATAAGAGAATTTGTTGAACCAGTATGACAATGTGCAAAACTATCATACCGCTATCCCTATTTCCAGTCCTATTGCTGCTCAGAATTTCGAAGTCATCAAAATGTGCCATAATCTAGCTGAGAAACTCTGAGTCATGGAGGGGGACAACTCAAACCCTCCCAGTGTTCTAGAATTGTTCTTGATGCCTAATGTCGTTATACCTCCCAAGTTTAAGGTGCCAGGATTCTGAAAGTACAAAGGTCTCAGCTGCCCGAACAATCATCTGAAGAGGTACTGTTGCAAGATGGCTGCTTATGCTAGAGATGAAAAGCTAATGATTCATTGCTTCCAAGACAGCCTGTGTGGGGTATCACTCAAATGGTATATGCAGCTGGAGAGTAAGAGTGTGCGCACTTGGGATGAACTAGCTGATGCATTTGTCAAACAGTACAAGTACAACACTGACCTTGCTCCGAACCGTACTCAACATCAAAGTATGGCTTAGAAGGACAGCGAACCCTTCAAGGAGTATGCACAACGATGGAGAGAACTAGCTGAAAGGGTTCATTCACCTTTGGTAGACTGTGAACTGATTGATATCTCCATGGATACCTTGCAAAGCCAATACTATGAGAAGCTAACCCACATCGTCTCTGTTGGATTCACTGACTTGGTAATTATCGGTGAGAGAATTGAGGAAGGTTTGAAGAGTGGAAAGATTCTAGGAGGTTCTAATAGCCAAACTGGCGCCAATAACCTTTCAACGGATACATGAAGAAAGAGGGTAAAACAAATGTCGTCTCCATGCAGAAAGGGCAAGGTCTTCAACAAACTCCCGCTCTTATGCCTTATCAGATCTCGTACTACCCGTATCCGTATGTTGCTGTTGCGTATTATGTTTCAACACCTTATCCTCCAGCTGTTCAAGTAACTCAAGCTCAAATTCCTCAGCAACAGGCCCCTCATTAACAGCCCTACAACCAGCAGGGATATCAGTACCCTCCTCATCATCAACTATTTCAAGCTGCTCAACAACAACAAGCTGCTCGTCAATAGCGTCAGCCTAGTCAATAGAGAACGTGGAGGCCAGATAGAGTCTTTGTTCGCCTGCCAATGCCATAGGCTAATATCCTTGCTTAGTTGTTGGAGAAAAGGCCACCATTCCAAGGGGTTCAGCTCCCACAACTGTCATTCCTGTTGACTATGATACAAATGCTCATTGAGAGTTTCATAAGGGTGCTCCAGGTCACTATTGAGAATTACAAGGCTTTCAAGCATAAAATTCAAGACATGATCGACAAGAATGCTATCAACTTCAACGGGAAGTCTCCAAATGGTATCAACAACCTTATGCTACCAGCCAGCTAGTGCCAACATTAGATTAAATCAAATCAAGTCAAGTCAAGTTTGTCTCCCCAAAGAAGGCAACCATGTTGCCATTCCATTATTTCCATCCTTGGATGTTGTCTTTGTTGTTTAAGTACTATATGCTTCGGACGTTGCCATTCGTATTTGGTTTCATTAATGTTTTGTTTATGTGTGTTTCGAATTAGTTATGTCGTATTCACTTATTATTTTCACTTATCACAATCACCGATACATTTATTCACTTCACTCTTTACCAACTGTTGTTTAGCATGATTGGAGGGAGGATGACGAAAACGTAATACCCATAATTGCAAACTGTGTGCCTTTGGACAGAATCTCGTCAATGATGTACATGCATTGTTTCAATTCCCCAAACACTAGAGATATAAGGAGTTAATTCCAGTCAACCACTTCAAGCGTAGAAGTAGAAGTTTCCTTCAGATATTCGAACCCTTACACTCAACCTGGGGCAGGGTAGTGTTTAATTAATCCAACTACGCACTAGAATCAACAAAGAAAAATTCAAAAGACATGACGGTTGTTCATCAATGACCCATGACATGGTAGTCACAATCCTCCAACAAAATCAAAGACCGAAAGACTGCTAAGTCAAGCACCTCAAAAGAGACTTAGGCAAAAATCAAGGCTATCCCGATGGACTTGACAAGTAAACTCAGTCCATGCAAAAGTTAGGGATCAAAAAACAAAATCAAAACCGTGAACCAGACCAAGATACAACCCTTGAAAGACCTAATTGAGGCGAGGTTTATTTGCTAAACTGACTCCTCACTTATTTGCTAAACATCAACATTAGTGTCGTTATCCTTGCTATATCTTATACACCAATAAAATTAGCACAACGTCTGGACTAATGGTCCATTCGTCTCTCACCATCACAACACTTTAATAAACGAAACTTCTTCAAAGCTTGCATTTAGCTTTGAATTAATATTCCCATTTTTGAATGAACAATTGTAACAACAAATTAGTGCTAGACATCCAAGACACTCCCACAAGGGGCAATCGAGAAAGAACTTGACTTTTAGTGGCTAACACGAGGAAAGGCTACCTCTAAACCCACAGAATGGGGCAAATCATTCAATAGCTCGAGCAGGCGCAAGACATCCCAAAGCATCAAAGTTAAGCTTCCACAGATCAGAACCAGTTAATCAGGAGTGAGCCATTACCATGGCCAGACTAGGACAAAACCAAATCATCCTGAATATCAAGTACAATTGTGATCTTCTCTGAAGCAAGTTCATAACAAGCCTCCAAGTGTTCAGCCTTGGGGCATCAGAGCATCTCCGTCTACTTCAAACATGGTGTCTTCAACGAACTGGTCGAGGAAATCAAACCCTCCCACCACCCAAAGTCCAATCTGCATTGGCAACTACCAAAAGTCCTCCATGTTGGCACCTGCATTTCCAATCACCCGTCTGTAATAATAGGCATCATATGCATCATACGCATTTCATTCGATATTAAGCATCTTTCATCATATGAATACCCAAACCATAGTATACTTCCCCATCTCTTGCATCTCCGTGCATCAACATTTGCATTTTTGCATTTCCATTCGTTATGGAACATCATTGACATCAAGCATTCGCATGTGCGAGCCCAGGTCTAGGTCAATCTCGAAGATTTTCAAGATCAAACTCATCCCAGTCAGGGGTATCTTTTGCAGCACTATGGGTTTCGCCTCGCAAAATTCAAGGATATCAAAACAAGGTTCTGCCCAGCCAGGGGCATATTCTTCAAGACCATGGGCATCTCCCATGATGTTATTTCAACCTTGTGGTTGATCAGAATTCTAAGACGATCTTCTTCCTAGTCATGGGCATCTTCTTCAAGACCATGGGCATCTCCCATTGCGTTACTTTAACCTTGTGGTTGATAAGATTTCAAAAGCAAGATTCAGCCCAGTCAGGGGCATTTTTCTTCAAGACAGTGGGTGTTCCCCACGAAGTTGTTCAACCTTTTATTGGACAAACTCGAGAGCTTCAAAGCAACCATCAGCCCAGTCAGGGGAGTCTTCCATAAGGCCGTGGGCGTTCCCCACAAATCCGTTTAACCTTTTGTTGGGAAAATTCAAGAGTTTTAAAGCAAAGCTCAGCCCAGTCAAGGGCATCTTCTTCAAAGCTCTTGGGTGTTCCTCATGAAAGTTATTCAACCTTTTGTTGTTAAAGCTTTGATTCCCAAACAAGTTAGTGGGTGTTCCCCGTTGATCTATCTCAATCCAATCTTCCTCTTGGGTGTCCCCTAGTGAGTTATCTCCAAAAGACTTGGCCTTTTGTCAAATGTCTCACTATCATCCTTTTGGTGATAGCCAAACTTCGTCAGTTCAACATAGCCTGTATCCTTTTGGTGTTGGTTACCTTCAAGATTGGGAAGTTATTTTCATCCTTTTGGTGGTAATAACTCTTGAGTTTGCTCTATCATCCTTTTGGTGATGAGTCTGTCATCCTTTTAGTGCCAGATTATGCGAATATTTCCTGTCATCCTTTCGGTGATATATCTGCCATCCTTTTGGTGTCAGACATGTGCTTACTATTATCCTTTTGGTAATAGCTAGTTTTAACCTCACTATCATCCTTTTGGTGCTAGGTTGTGCAAATGTTCTCCATCATCCTTTTGGTAATAGGCCCTTACATCCTTTTGGTGTTAGGTTCATGTGTGTCTCGCTCCATCATCCTTTTGGTGATAGGTCTGTTATCCTTTTGGTGTCAGGTGGTTTCAATTATCATCCTTTTGGTGATAACAACCTTATGCTAGTTATGTGTTGCACCCCAAAATTTGACCAACATTTCTTTACCTAGCTTATGTTTCCTTTCATTCACATTAGCATTATCATTTGCATTTCATTGACAGGTATGCAGGAGATCAAGAGGTATGAGTACCAATCAAGAGTTACACAAGACTATGAAGCTATCCAAGAAGGTTGATATCTTTGCCAGAGAAGTCAGAAGATTCTCAGAGTGAGTGGTTGAAACCAAAAGTGTGTGCCTCCTAACTTGAGAGTTGTGGAAAGACCTCAGATGATTCTGAAGCCAAGAATGTGAACTTGAAGCCTTTAGAGAGCTTATGAGATGTCTTGAAAGCCATCATGAGGCCTAGATAGGTCATTGTGCAAGATTAAGAAGACTCAGCCATGAGTGGTGCAGCTAGGGTTTGACTGGGTCAACCCTAAGTCAATTGATGATTTGAAGAAGGTTGAGACCTAACTCAAGAGCCATGTGATCATGGATTGATACATTGAGATGTTATAAGGATGATTCCAAGGTCAACTCATAATGATTGAATAGTTTGAGAAGTTTCAAGCTAGGGTTTCTAAGGCTTGACAGTGTAAAATCCCCTAGTTTGACCCCTATCTTCAAGGCAGTTTAGCTCAAGATGTGATTATCATCTCATCTTTCCCCCAACATGAATGTTTTAGAGCATGGTCTTAGCTTTAATTTGAGTACTAGAAGTCCTTTATAGGATTTGTAGAACTCAAGTTATGACTTTGACAAGTTACAGGTCATCTGAGGTATGTGAATCTGGGGCCTTGAAAGTTGCCCAAATTGCATCAAACTTTTGCCCATGAAGGATGATTCCTATGGACTTTTGGTCAACATGAATGTTGTTCCTTATCCTCTTAGCTTTCTATAGAGTACTAGAAGTCCTTGATAGGATTTGTAGAAATCAAGTTATGGCTTTGACAAGTCAAGGGCATTTTGGTCATTTGGAGATTACAGGTCATTTCAACCATAAAGCCATAACTCTTATTTCCAAGCTTCAAATGGAAAAATGTTCAACATAAAACTTGTTCAAAATGATGTTTTAAGGCTATTAAGGAGGTCATGAGATGATGGAAAGGCTTTTAGCTCAAAGTTGCAAAAATGACCTAAAATAAGGGCATAAGTTAAATAAACCAAAGTTGGAAATTGATATTTTCAACCTACACATCCAAACCATGGCATGTAATATATCATTTTGACTCTAGAAAACATTTTAAGAACATTGGTTTAGCCACATTTTTGAGTTGAGATTCAATTTGTGGACTTGCTTTGGAAAGTGGTTACTTGCATATTAAGTAACATTTGCAAAACTCAAAATCAAGGCATGAGCAAGGTCCTTGGCAAGCTAAAACCTTCCAAAATGTCACTAGGGGAGAAATTGAAAGAGATTGGGATGGTTTTCAAGCTACAAACAGAATTGTGCATCTCATGATACATGGTTGAAAATCTCATGACATGAGAAGTGGAAACTCTCATTAGAATGATCTAGAGGGTTCTAGATCATCCAAACTTCATCTATATATTGAGTAGATATGATCTATTGAAGAGGTTGGTGATGATTGAAGGAGAGAGCATAGATTGAGATTGAAATTCCATAGCTTGCAAGTGCAATCGGTTTCACCAAATTCTCCATTTTCCATCCATTTTCTTGATTGAAACTTCTTCCATGGATGTCAAGGAGTGGTTCCAGATCATTATCAAGAAGAATTCGTGGCTAATTGGTGCTCTTGAAGTCAGAATTTCCCACCTGCAACTCACCATCGGGTTTCAAGATTCAAGCACTTTCAACTGGTTCTTTTGCATACAGAAGCAAGGAGGAGGTTCATTGATCGTGTCTGCAAGATTGTAGAGCTTGAATTGGAGGTTTAGGGCATCTGTTCAACCAAGGTTTTCAGGTTGGTAACTTTCTTCCTATAGCATGATTTAGGTAGAATTAAGCTGAATTAAGGTGTTAGATTTATTGTAGAATGGTGTAGGATGGATTTCAGATAGTTAATTGGAGAATTAGAGACAAAATAGGGGAATTACCATTTTTGGTTGAGAATTAGATATGGTGAATCTTGAGGTTTCAGAGGAAACTAAGGGTATGGTTGAATTCGTGGCAAGATTTGGGATGAGTTTCATGTTTTGACCATTTGCAATAGAGGCTCCTAGAGAGAACTAGGGTTGAAGGTGATGATCGGAGCTCCACCGGTGGTGGCCGGAGCTGGGCGCGAAGCTCAGATGTTCAAAAGGTTGAAGATGATGTTTGCACCATTGGATGAGGGTTTGACTTGGACTGGGAGCATGATCCAATGGCCACGTTTTAAAGTTCAGTTGTGAAGGATCTGAATAAATGAAACGCTGCGTTTCATTTAGCAGTTGGTTTTGGGCTTAATGAATTAAGTGCTATCCACACCCCCCTGATGGCCCAATCCATGATTTAAACTGATTCTGATTTCTATTTGCACCGTGCGTTTATTCTTTTATTTGGATTTTCTTTTAATTTTCATTTTATTCATCGTTCTTGAAAAATTCATAATAAATTGAAAATTAATCCAATTAATCCCATTCTTTTTGCCTTTTACTCATGATTGAGTCTAGTATTTTTTAGAGAAAAAATATTTTCATTTAATGCATTTTCTGATTTAATGGGAATTTTACATTTTAATTGATATTAAAATGATTATGTTTGATGCCTAGTTTTGTGGAATTTAGTGTGATCACTTGCTGTTGATTTTGAGCCTAATTTTTTGTGTGTGATTAGGTTAGACATGTATGATACCATAGAATTTTTATCACATTTTTTTGATGAAAATAGGTGTGCTTTCTAGATTGATATTTAGGTGCTTCCTTTTAGGGTTTAGGTTTGATACCTTGTAATGTAGAATTTAGTTCTAGGTCTAATTTGATGATTTGATCTCTGAGATTAATATTGTAGAGTCATGATTGACCTAGGTTCCTATAGATATTTTTGTAGGATTTTACAATTGATTTTAGTATTTTAGTTAGGACTAACTTTAGTACTAGGTTTTAGGTGATCCTAGCTTACTAATTCAACTAGTTTAACTTCCTTAGTTCCCTTAGATTAGGGTTTGTGCTTGGTTTGCCTTTGATTGAGATTGAAGACAAGTTGAAGACAAGGTGAGGATGCTTGAAGTTGCTTGGAGCTTTGGATTTGCTTGTGCCTGAAGGTGTCTGATGAAGATTTAGGAGATAGAGGACATAGGGAGAGCCTTATAGTTAGAATGATTTCTTTCACAAACATGGAAAGCATATTGTGCTTCCATTCCTCCCAATGAATAAAAGTACTTCTCAGATATTCATATCCCTCCTTTGGAAGGATGAGTGGCTTTATCTGGGAAGTAGAACTTTGAGGGAACCAGTCTCTCATAATGATGAACCCTTACAGGCTTCCTTTGGTTGTCAGTAAGCTGTTTATCATTTCCCCTCATTCTGTTAAATCAATTGTCTTCTGGTTTGAGTATCTTAAGAGATGTTGGACTTGAGTTTGAAGATGAGGACTTCACTGAAGAGTGTGGAAGAGGATGATTCCTTGAGCATTGCCATTGCAGCTGAAGCTGAGAGCAAGAAGAACAGGTTGATACTGGGAGACCCAATGGAGATTGAATGAAGAGCTAAGGCTTGAAAAAGAGTTGAAGGATGAAGTTGACACTCCCATTGATTGAGGACTACTCTGAGAAGCTGAAGCTTGTAGGAGAAGAAGACCAAGTTGATACTGGTGAAGCAAAGAGAGCTGAAGCTTGAGAACTAAGTTGATACTTATGAAGAGGATTCAATTGAGATTAAGTATAGAGCTGAGGCTTGAGGAATGAAGAATGAGTTGACACTTACAATGCTACTTGGAGAGCCTGAAGGAATCAAGTTGATACTTGTAGTTAAGAGTGAAGCCTGAAGGTAGAGCTGACTGAAGTGCTGAAGCTTAGAGAAGAGAGAACAAGTTGATACTTGGGTTTGATGGGTTGAAACCTGGAAAAGCAAATTGATATTTGTCATGAGAGATGGTAGCCTTGAAGGGTAATTGAAGTCTGAAGACTGAGTTGATGTCAAAAGAGCTGAAGCTTGGGTGAGGAAGCTGTTGATCTGCTTTCTTGTCTATTTTCTTTTCTGTGTTGATGTGCCTTGTTTGACTTGCTTGATGCATTAGAATAAGTCCATGATTAGACTGACTTTAATCTAGGAGCATGATTGCACTAAAGGTTGAGTTGCTCCCTCTGCTTGTATTGTTACTGTATGGCTTTGCTTGCGGGTATTCGGTAGAGCCCAGCTCCCTTGCCCATGTGGTTTGTTTTGCTTGATAGCATGTTTTATTTCCTCTGTATGATTGCAGTTGCTTGTTATTTTGCTTGATAACATGTTGTATTCTTTCTGTATGATTGCAGTTATTCATATCTGGCTTGAGGTTGAGATGAGCTTGTGGAGGCTGACACCCCACACACATTTCCTCCCTCACTTGCATTGCATGCATTTTACAGTCGTTTACCGTTTACCGTTTAAGTTGATGCTTTGTCTGTTTCTGTGTATCATTGACATGATCCCCTAGGACTCTCATTTCCTTTGATAAGGAAGTGATGATTAGAACATTAGGTTGAAACCTATGCATAATAACTTCTAGGAGTTCCCCGTTTCAAACCTCAACTATAGGATGAATCCTTGGCATGAAAACAGTAGGACTTGATAGTCTCCCCGTAGTTGAGCCCCTTCTCTTCTCATCTCAAAAACAGCTTAAGGTACAGTAATCATGAATGATTTCTTTCGTACGTTACGAGCCTTAAGCTATCGGAGAAAGGATTGTTGGAGAGCTTCTTTCCAACAGTCTGGATGTTTAGTATGGGACCCTTTGGGTGACATGCGACGCATTCACTCTCAGGTCATAGTCTTTAGTGCGATTGAAATTGCAAACACAATAAAAAAACACTTCTTCCGTAAAAGACAGAAAACAAACTGCAAACCTTTTTGCCCCGTGGGCCCATAATTCAAAGGAAGCTTTTCTGAAGAAAAGAGTGTCGTTAACTCTTAGTTCTACCGCAAACAGGCTTTGTCCCTAACTGCTGGAACTATTTGTTAACCCTACTCGATAAAACAGATGAATCTGAATCCCTGTAATCCGTAGTATCCCGAACTACGTAAGCTCTGATCTCTCATACCTGTTGAGAGTACGTAGGCACAATACTGATGTATTGGCGAGCCACCTTCCCCGTAACCCGTCGTAGGTCGAACTACGTTGACTCTGATTTCTCATTCTCTGATGAGAATACGTAGGCATAAAGCGCGACGCTTTGCCGAGTCATTTTCTTTTCTGTTTAAGCCAGCCTTGATAGGTAGATAGATAAAACCAACCTGTCCAGTAAACACAACAAGCATGGATCCCGTCGAGTACGACGGACGTGAGGGGTGCTAATACCTTCCCCTTACGTAACCGACTCCCGAACCCAGACAACGGTTGCGACGACCTTGTCTTATACCTTTTTCGTCAGGTTTTTCCGATCGTTTCCTTTCCCGCTCCGAGGGATAAATAACGAAAGGTGGCGACTCTTCTGTTTTTCTGGCACCTTATTTTCGCGGAAGCGACATTATGCATTGTCTACTCGAGGGTAAACCTTGATCCATTATTTCACTTCCTAAGCAATTTGTTTCTTTTTCAGACAAATTAGGAGTCTTCTTCGTATCTAATCGTCTTCTACCTTGAAAGAAAGAACGTTGTAGCAATTCATCTTACTCGGTCTAAGCAAATTAGATAGGGGCATCTATCATACCCCAAATTTGTCCTACCTAAATATAACTTTTATTTTGGACATCCACTAGTTAACCCTCACTCAAAATTCCAAAAATATATATTTGGGTTCAACTTTCATTTTCTCTTGCTTAAGTTTAGGTATATTGGAGGTCGTCAAGTCATGAATGTATGCAGTAAGGTTCAATGAATTTTAGCTAATCTGGGTCAAGGAGGGATTTGTTTCATGGTAAAAGCTAGAGGGTGTAGTGATTCAAGTGGCATTGTCTAAAGCTTCAATTTGGTTTTTTGGGTGCCGTTTTGGGATAATTGTGTATGGATCAAGTTATTGTGATTGGGTTGAAAGCAAGGGTTTTGTGGTTAAAGATCACCAAATGTCAAAATCAGTTCCAAGTTGGAGTTCTTGTAGTAGTTCGAGTTGTCAGTTCATAGCATAGTCAAAGCATTTGTGTTCATATTTCAAGATTATTGCAAATTATGCCTATGTCTGCCCATGTTCGAGACACTGGTTAAAGAGAAGTCAATATGGAATTACTTGTTTAAAGTCAAGATCTAATGTTATTAAGTCTCATTTCACGATTTCAATCCAATGCAAGGTTGTTTTTTGAAAAGAACATTCGAGGATGATGAAATTCGGTATCAAAAGGATTCGTCTCAATTTAATCCAGGCGTCATATGGACAATCCCAATCAAAAATCCGAATTCACCAAAGTTCTACGCAAAAGGTTAAGGGCCAAATCCAATTATGACAACTGTTACACCCCAAAATTTGCCCTCTTTCAAGGCTTGACTCATTTCTTCATTTCTTTCAAATTCAATGGCATAAGGGAGGCCCATCATTCCAAATTTAAGGTTCATGAATTCAAGGCTAGATTCAAGAGTTTTTTACAAAGAGAAATCTCTTGACATTTTCAAGAATGTTACATTGGTTACCAAATTTCAAACTCTTGATAATGCTTAGGAAATTAAGCTATTTCTAGTCTTAATTCAAGATTCTAAATAACTTGATGCCATGGTATCCCCCATGCTCCATCAAGTCCACATGACCCTCCTCGTGCTTACAAACATGCAAGGAAAATATTTAAGAGCTAATTCAATGTTGGAATATTTCAAGATCAATACCATGCATGTTCAACCATGAGCAATTTGAATATGATCCAAAACAGCCCCATGCAAGAAGTGGCAATGTGTATCATATTACAAGATCATTTTATGTCACAAAACCAAGGCTATAAGCTTATTTGATACATCTACACATCAAAAAATCAGAATTTGAAAATGATGACCAAAAGGTCTTGTATGGACTACATGGGTATGTCCAAAACAAATCAACCAACCAATGGGTACAAGGTTGGAAAGCAACATAGAGTGCTGCAGAAGAAATACAGCAAAAGCAGCATACTAGAAGTGGAAAAAGCAGGGCTGCACCAAGAAAGTGGCCATAATTGTTGCCAAGAATGGAAATTCTGAAAGTTGGAGCTTGTGCAAGAGCTATTGCTTTGGTACAGCAGAAAAAGATGACAGAAAAGTGAGATGAGAAGGGAAGGAGGGCTGTCAACAAAAGGATTGGATTCACTATCATACACTATCATTCACAACATTTTGGAGATAGAGATATTGAGAGCAAAGAGTAAGAGAGAAAACCAGAAAAATAGAGAGAGCAAAAACCAGTAAAAAGTGAAGAGAGTAAACACAAGGAAGCCATTGAGGAGAGTCATCAAAGCATAGAGTAAAGAGGAGTGAACACCTAGCCAAAATCAGTGGAGGCTTTGCAAGGAGGGTAACAACTCTTGGGTATCCATCTCTTTAAACTCTTCTCTTCTTTTATATTGCGCATTTATCATTTGTTCTCTTGGTTTGAGTGTTGTTGTATTGAGTATAACATGTAAGGTCCTAATAGGGACCAAGAAACCCTTTGAAAGAACCATAAAAAGAAGCAAAAAACAAGAGAAAGTTTGGATTTTTTTTCATCTGGTAGGCCAAACACGGGTCGTGTCACACGACACGGCCGACCGTGTTGCATCTCTGTGTGGCTTTTCAAAGTGAAAAATGCCCTGGGCTCACAACAAGGGGCGTGTCACACAACACGGGCACCCGTGTTGTACCTCTGTTTGAGATTTTAACTTGTTTTTGGCCCAGACCTTGTGACACGGGCCGTGTCACACAACACGGCCACCCGTGTCACACAACACGGCCGTGTCACACCACTTTTTGTGTTTCGTTTTTTTTAAGCTATTCAACCCGTTATGTTTGTTTGGTTTTTTATGCATATTTATTGTTGGTAATTGTTTTTACCTTTGGTTCTAAAAACTATTTTCAAGAAAACAAACTCTCGATTCTCATCGAGCCATTTTTTGACCTTGTAAGCCGATTGCCTTGTGCGTCGCCATCGACCTTGCTCGCTTCACCTCAAGTCTTTTTAAGCAACTAAAACCTTTGACCCAACGTCAAGCGTATTTTCTCAAATAATGGTTAAACCAACTCACCATATTTAACAAAAGGATAAAGTTCACTTTGTATTGAACTAAAGAGAGGGGATTGAGTGTAGACTTCTTCCTCTCCGAGTGTTGAGATGCTCACTGTAGTGTGGGTGGTTTTGACACTCGTCTTTCAATACGAAGATATTTTCAAACCATTTCCTCCTAAAAACCTCGGCCCCGCGCCGAGCGCATTTTCAAAATCCCTTTCAATAAAGAATCAACCTCAATTTGTATTGGATTAAAGAGAAAGGATTAGGTGTAGACTTCTTCCTTTCCGAGTGTTGGGATATTCACTGTAGTGTGGGTGGTCTCGATACTCGTCTTTCAATACGAAGACGTGACTCTATCCGCCACCTATCTCCCTCTACAACTTCTTTTCACAACCTTTGTCACCTAAGAACCTCGGTCCCGTACCGAGCGCATTTTTAAACTCTTTTCATAAAAAAAATTTGAATGGTCGTGGAGTGGTTAGGCGTAGGCCTTCTCCTATCCCGAGTGCTGACGTTTACCGTAGGGTTCTCTGTCGCAAAAGCACTTACCATTCAAAACCAAAAACACTTTAATAAGAGAATAAAGTTCACTTTGTATTGAACTAAAGAGAGGGGATTGAGTGTAGACTTCTTCCTCTCCGAGTGTCGAGATGCTCACTGTAGTGTGTGTGGTTTTGATATTCGTCTTTCAATACGAAGACGCTATGTTCGCCACACCCTTTCATAACAAAAACTTTGAGATAAAGAATTGGGTACTACCCGTAGAGGTTACTATCCGAGGACCTATCCCGCCCCAAAAAAACAATTCAACAAATCAAATGTGACATCTTACCTCGCATGGCGAAAACTTATCTTTCGAAAAGGATATGATACGTCCGTTCTACCGCAAACAGGTAATGCCTAAGTCTCCAACGAGCGAGCAACAATACACCTAACTGCTAGAATGCGTACGATAGCATCATCCATAAAAACATCAACAAATTGTAGGCCGAACTACGGCTGCTCTGATTCTTTACTTCGTTCAAGTAAAGATACGTAGGCACAAGGGCCACAATCCTTGCCGAGCACATTCCCCCTTATATCTGTAGTTCCTCGAACTACGTCGACTCTGATTTTCTCATGTCTATCGAGAATACGTAGGCCTAGGACCGCGAAGTCCTACCGAGTCCGTCCTTTCTCTTCCTTCTCCTGTTATCTCTCTTTTCCCAATTTCTAACCTTTCCCTCTATTCTTTGGAACACTCTTTTATAGCATAATTTTTAAGCAAATAAATCACACACGACAAACAAATGGTTCCCATCGAGTACGATGGATGCGAGGGGTGCTAATACCCTCCCCTCGCATAACCGGCTTCCGAACCCGTTCTTGGTTGCGAGACCATCTTATCCGTTCTTTTCTTGAGGTTTTCTCGATATTTTCCTTTCCCCTCGTGGGATAAATAAAGTTCGGTGGCGACTCTTTTGTCATTTTCCTTTTCGCCCTCCCCGTCGTTGCGCATATTTTTAGGAGTTCGCAGCTGGCGACTCTGCTGGGGACTCCTAGCAAGCCAAACCTAGTTTGTTTGTTGCATTTGTGTTTTATTTGCTTTTATGTTTTATTTTATTTTATTATTGTGTTTCTTTCTAACCTGTTGGGTTTATTGAGATGGTTTGTGAGGATAAAGCTTTCTACCCGAGCTTTCGAGTATACACTAAGATTAGGAGGTGGTTTCTTTCTGATTTGCGAGACGTAGGACTCGTTGAGTTGGATCGAATTCCACCGCTCAGATGAGACCCCGTTGGAAAGATTATGTCCTACGTGTAGTCGTAACGACGTTTTATTTCCGACGTGGGATTCCGTGATTCTGAGGACCTCTTATAGAACCTTATCCCAAAAGGTTACTAAAACATAACTCTGTGTTCATCCTTTTGAAAGGATTACCGTCTTACGAGTAGTCGTTATGATGGAAAGCTTTTGAGGGTTAGTGCATGGGACTTTGTTTAAAAGCCTTTTGGGATGCCCTCTTATAAACCAATAGATTGCCCACCCGTGGTGAGAGATATTTTGTTACAATACCCTGCAGGATCTGTGCCTTTGATCCATGTGTTTCCATTCTCATATGCATCCATAAAACATTGCATTTCATAACATTGTTGCATATCAAGGGACTTAAGAGACTGTGATTATCATAGGTATTGAAGAACAAGATGAATGATCAAAGGAAAAGAAGTACAAATTCCTTAAAGTTCAGAGAACCGAAGTTGGGACCAATCCAAGATCTTTTGATTGATGTGCCAAAAGCTATCAAAATCAACTTTCAAGGGAAATATGGGAAATTGCTTGACCTTCTCCATTCTGGGGTCGATACATGGGCTTTGTTCGCTATGGTTCAATTTTATGATGCGCCTGTCAGATGCTTCACCTTTCAAGACTATCAGTTGGCTCCTACTCTTGAAGAATATTCTCACCTTTTGAATATCAAGATCAAGGATCAACCTATTTATACCGGCCTAGAAGAAGAGCCAAAGTCTTCTGTCATTGCTCTCACTCTCCGTATGACCGAGGAAGAGGTTAAAGATGGTCTAACCAATAAGGGAGGTAATCAAGGCTTTCCTTTGAGGTTTTTGCTAGATAAAGTCGAGCAGTACAAGACCAATGGGGATTGGGAAGGTTTTGGTATTGTCGTTGCTCTAATGATTTATGGGATTGTCCTCTTTCCAAATGTGGACAACTTCATGACATCACTGCTATCATTCTCTTCATGCAAAATAATCCTATCCCTACCCTCCTCACTGATGTTTACCACTCCATTCATTGGAGAAGTGAAAAGAAGACAAGAATGGTCCAATGCTGTTCTCATCTACTGTTCAAATGGTATGCTTCCCACATGCCGTAGAAAGGGCCATTTGTGGAAAACAAGAAGAAACTGAAATGGTCTCAACGCATTATGTCTCTAGAGGCCAGTGATATTGCTTGGTACTCTCATGAGTATTACGACGTGGATATCATCTTTAGTTGTGGAAATTTTGGTAACGTACCTCTAATCAGTAGGGTTGGTTGCATTAAATACAACCCTGTCATGGCGTTGCGTCAGTTGGGCTATGCCATGGAAGATGAGCCCGAAGCAGAGAAGGTTCAGAGTTTCTTTTTGCTAGCCTCAACAGACGATCCTGCGTTTTTCAAGAGTATCGTTAAAGCATGGGCCAAGGTTCATACGAAGGGGAGGAAAGAGTTAAAGGCGAAGAACTGTGTGGCTAAGGAGCCATACAACCGATGGTTGCAAGCTAGAGTGGCCGAAAGGTTGCTTCCATTTCCCTCCGAACCATCCATGAGAGAAGAACTTCCTGCTCCTACTCATGTATCCATGGAGGAGTATGAGAAGCTAAAGCTAGTGATAGAAAGGTTGACAAAGGAAAATCAAGACCTTCAGGCTGAGGTTCACCAAGCAGGAGTGGAGAAGGGCCAATATAAGAGGAAAGTGGAGTTCGAACAAGACCAAGCGGCTGAGAGTAGCAAGAAGCTGAAGCTAGAAGCAGATCTGAGGGTCAGGTATCAAGAAGGTTTTGAAGGAGCTGATGCATCAGTAAAAGCCCTCCGACAACGCTTGAAGGAAACCAAGGCCTCTTGTGATAAAACGTGGAGATTCTTCGAGTTAGCCTCTGCTGAAAAGAAGAAGACAAGGGAGGAACTTGAGGCCGATATTGATGTCCTTGAAAAGGAGTTGAGGGGTGCCTTAATTCTAGCCGAAAACGAGCGACAACTCAAAGAAGAAGCATTGAGAGTTTCATATGTCACCTCTGATGTATGGCACAACAAATGCTTAGAATTGAAGACTGCTCAGGAAACAACCACCTTGTGGAAAGACCGTTTCGAGGCCCTGCAAAGGAATAGTTCACTATGGTTGAAGAAGGAAGCTCAACTCAATGAACTTTTGGATACGTATGAGGATTCTCTTCGTTATTACCAGCCGACCCTAGACATGTGTCGCGCTAGGTATAACAATCTAGTGGAGCATTGCAACCTTATGATCCATGACATCCCATGGAGGTTGGAAAGCGCAATTCAAGACTTGGAAGGAAATGATATTCCTCCTTCCATCCATCACTTTATCCGACTCTGCGACCAAATGGTTAGAAGATTCATGTCCGAGACAAAAAAGCTTGAAGAACGTCTTCGGAAGAAAGAGTTTTAGTTCATTCAGTATTTTCTTGTAGCATGAGTTTTTATTTTGCAGCTTATCGAACAATCATTTGTATTGAATCTTCCCTCAAAATTAATGAAAGTTTGCTTTTTGGCTTAAATTGTGCATTCTTTACTATTCATTTATAGTTCCATAATACCATTAATAATCATAAATCTTAAAAGTCCCTTGAACATCATTCGAGCATTGCATATACCCACGCATCATTTTTGCATTCCCTGAAACCCGACCTCATACCGCTTGCCGTTTCAGAAGAAAAGAAAGAGAAAGAGCAAGCTGACTTCTCAACGTTCATACAACACAAGAGGGAACCAACGAAGAGTCATGGATCAAGTACAACAAGAGTTGCAGGAGTTTAGGGGAAATATGACGCAATTCATGGAAACAATGCAAGGGGTATCCAATGGGCAGGAACAATTGAGAACTTTGGTTCAACCATTGATAGCTCGAGTGGATGGCAGTGGTGTTTTGCAGGGAGGAACTACTGTTGTTCCTCCTCCGGTTAATGGTAGCACTTCGCAGGCCAATGGTGGTCCAACTATAGTCAATATTCCGGGTGGAGAAAACCAAGATGGAATTCCCAACCCAGTTGCGGCGGGCCCCGTGCCTGTTAACAATGGTCCTCAGTGGAACCAAGATGAGCAAGATGATGTCTTCTCCATGGGAGACCTTGTGGCAGGATTACGATCTGACGCTAATAGAAGGTTCGATGCAATCGAAGAAAAGAAGAGGAGCATTCTTGAAGGCCAGAATACTATGGGTCTTGACATGTCCAATCTGGGATTGATTCCGGGACTTAGGATTCCTCCAAAGTTCAAAGTGCCAGATTTCGATAAATACAAAGGAACAACATGTCCAAGGGTGCATCTTCGCTCCTATTTCCGAAGAATGTCTGCATACTTCGATGATGAGAAGTTACTGATGCACTTCTTTCAAGATAGCTTGTCAGGTCCATCTTTAGAATGGTATATGGGACTGGAGCCGGTCCATATCAGAAGTTGGAAGGATTTGGCAGAAGCTTTTGTCAAACACTACCAGTATAATAGTGACCTAGCACCGAATCGTGTACAATTACAGAACCTATCGCAAAGGAACAATGAAGGATTCAAAGAGTACGCCCAGAGGTGGCGCGAGTTGGATGCAAGGGTTCAACCTCCAATGGTGGAGAGAGAACTCATCGACTTGTTTATAGCTACACTACCTGGTGTGTATTATGAGAAGCTGATAAGCAACATGTGAGGAAGTTTCTCAGATCTGATCATCACAGGCGAGAGAGTAGAAAATGGGATTAAATTGGGTAAAATACAAGCTGGAGAAGGGACCTCATCTGGAGGTGGAAGAAAGAACTTCGGTATTAAAAGAAAGGAGAATAAGACAAATGCAATATCAGGTTTTAAGAATCAAAATTGGAACCAGAATCAAAATCAGTATCGCCCACGACCGTACTATCAACAACAACCACAAGTAGCTAGTATTGTCATCCCGGCAGTACAACCTCAGCAACAACCACGTCAACAGCAACAACAGCAATGACAACAACCACAACAACAAAATTACGCGCCAAGACCATATCAAGACCGAAGAAGGATGGTGGATAGGCACTTTGACGCACCACCAATGCCTTACTCTCAACTACTACAACACTTATTGCAACTGCAATTGGTCCAGAAAAGGACGATGGCCCCCCTAAATGGCTCACCACCACCCGGGTATGACTCCAACGCTAGGTGTGACTTCCACTCTAGCGCTCCCGGCCATCATATTGATAATTGCAAAGCCTTCAAGAACAAGGTACAGGACCTTGTTGATAGTAGGGCCATTAATTTCAACCATGATGCGCCGAATGTTGATCAACACCCTATGCCAAATCATGGAGCAGGTAGAGTAAATGTTGTTGTTGAAGGGGAGGATTTAGATCTGGTATATGATGTTGAAGAATTGAAAACTCCTTTAAGTTTTGTAAAATGCAAGTTGTTAGAAGGTGGGGTGTTTCCCGGGTGTGAAAAGGATTGTGAAAATTGTGCCGCCCATCCTGAAGGGTGTGAGAGTTTGAAGGGTTATATACAGTGTATGATAAACGAAGGTGTTCTGCAGTTTGACAAGATCTGTGAGAAAAAGATTGAGAAGATAGTCAGTAAGAAAGAGGATGAGGTGGCCACCATCTCTATCCCTTACAAAACAATCACTATATCTGCGCCGCCAGCGCGACCTACCATCATCTTTACAAAGGCAGGACCTATACCTTATGAAAAATCCAAGGCGATCCCTTGGAACTATGGAGCGGAAGTCTACTGCAATGGACAGAAGCAGGAATTAAAAAGCTTGCCATTAGACTCAGTTGATAACTTGGTGGGAACCGGGGGAATGAATCGAAGTGGAAGGATATTCGCACCTCCCGAAGTAAGTGCAGAAAGAGCTGATAAAGGTAAAGGGAAGGTAGTAGAGGAGGAAAGCTCTCAGGCTGGAGAAAAAGAAGTCGTGCTGAAAGACGCATAAGAGTTCATGCGCCTAATAAGAAAGAGCGACTATAAGATCGTGGATCATCTACAACAGACGCCTTCAAAAATTTCTATCTTGTCGTTGTTGTTATGTTCCGAGGCTCATAGGAATGCCTTGCTCAGAGTCTTGGATAATGCTTATGTGCCACAAGAAATATCCGTCAATCAGTTAGAAGGAGTAGTGGCCCATGTCAATGCAGGGAATGGTTTGGGATTCACTGACCGTGATTTTACACCGAAAGGAAGGAATCATAACTTGGCTTTGCATATCTCTATGGAATGTAGAGGTGTCGTTTTGTCCCATGTATTGGTAGACACTGGGTCATCATTAAATGTGCTACCCAAGAAAGCCCTCATGAAGCTGGACACTCGAGGGATAATATGCACGCCAAGCGATATGGTGGTCAGAGCTTTTGATGGGACAAGAAGGTCCGTGTTTGGAGAGCTAACCTTGCCAATTCAAGTCGGTCCTGAGGTTTTTGATGCGGTTTTCTATATAATGGATATCCAGCCGGCATATAGCTGTCTCTTGGGTCGGCCTTGGATACACTCAGCAGGAGCGGTGACGTCAACCCTACACCAAAAGCTGAAATATATGGTGGGTGATAACATTGTGACTGTTTGTGGAGAGGAAGACATCATGGTAAGCCATTTGTCCTCATTCAAGTATGTGGAGGTCGATGGTGAAATTCACGAAACCCTGTGCCAAGCCTTTGAGACCGTCCAAATCAAAGAGAAAGCAACAGTTTAAGCCAAGGCACCAGAAGTTGCTATGTCATCCTACAAGGAAGCCCAAGCTGTGGTGAAGTCTGGATCAGCAAAAGGATGGGGGGAGGTGATAAGCGTCCCCAACAAAGAAGATATGTTCGGATTAGGGTACAGCCCATACGCATCTTCTTCAAGCGCTCCTCGCTACAAAGGACCTATTCAATTCACCAGTGGTGGGGTGGTGTTCGAAAAGATCAACGCCGTATCTGATGAGGATGGAGATAGTGACTGTGACATGGATGCATGGATCCAGCCATGCGTCCCCGGCCAAGGCTTGAAGAATTGGACCATGGAAGAAGTTATCACTGCGACTTATGAAGAGTAATTGTTTTGTTTTGATTAATGTATTGCCATATGCTCTGCCCGGGGTATAATGGTCTTTTTTTGTTGGGCCTTATCTTTTATGTGTGTGAACAACCCTTTTATCATTATCAATCAAAAAGCGTCTTTTCATTCAAAACTTTGTGATCCTTGTTTTTCTTATTTTTATTTACAACAATAAAATGGCGATGTGGTTTGTGTTTATTTGTTTGCATATCATTTAAGCATAAAACCATCATCATTACAGGTTACACATTTCAGATACCACCGATTCAGACTCGTCTATGACTCGGTGTGACTTTGACAATCCGATCTTTCAAGCGGAAGGAGAGATTGACGAAAACGAAGACCTGCCTGAAGAGCTTGCCAGATTGTTAAAACAAGAGGAGAAGGTCATCCTGCCTCATCAGGAGGAAGTTGAAGTCGTCAACCTGGGAACAGAAGAGGATAAAAAGGAGGTCAGAGTAGGGGTTGCGCTGCAGAATGATATCAAGCAAAGATTGATTGAGTTACTCCAAGAGTATAAGGATGTCTTCGCTTGGTCATACGAAGATATGCCCGGACTCGACACAAATATTGTAGTTCATCGCCTGCCTTTGCGTGAAGAGTGTCCTCCTGTCAAACAGAAATTGAGAAGAACCAGGCCAGATATGGCAGTAAAGATCAAGGAAGAAGTCCAGAAGCAACTAGATGATGGATTTCTTGCTGTGGCCAACTACCCTCGTTGGGTCGCTAACATCGTGCCCGTGCCTAAGAAGGACGGCAAAGTCAGGATGTGTGTTGACTATAGGGACCTGAATAGAGCGAACCCAAAAGATGATTTCCCGCTCCCCCATATTGACGTTCTCGTTGATAACACCGCACAATACTCAGTGTTTTCCTTCATGGACGGTTTCTCCGGATATAACCAAATCAAGATGGCACCGGAGGACATGGAGAAGACGACTTTTATCACGCCTTGGGGGACGTTTTGTTACAAAGTAATGCCTTTTGGGTTGAAGAACGCAGGGGCAACTTATCAGCGAGCAATGGTCACTCTCTTTCACGATAGGATTCATCATGAGATTGAGGTCTATATCGATGATATGATTGCGAAATCCCAAACGGAGGAGGAGCACCTGGTGAATCTTCTAAAGTTGTTCGAGAGGTTGAGAAAGTTCAAATTGAGGTTGAACCCGAATAAGTGTACTTTCGGCGTACGGTCAGGAAAGCTGTTGGGGTTCGTTGTCAGTGAGAAAGGTATTGAGGTCGATCCTGTGAAGATCAAGGCAATTCAAGAAATGCCAGCGCCAAAGACCGAGAAGGAGGTTCGTGGTTTCTTAGGTAGATTGAACTACATCGCAAGGTTCATTGTTACTTCACAGCCACTTGTGAGCCATTGTTTAAGCTATTGAAAAAGGATCAGACGATTATCTGGAATGAGAATTGCCAGAGAGCGTTTGAGAAGATAAAAGAGTATCTACAAGAACCTCCAATACTGATACCTCCGGTGGCTGAAAGACCGTTGATAATGTACTTAACAGTTCTTGAGAATTCCATGGGTTGTGTTCTTGGTCAGCACGACGAGACTGGAAGAAAAGAGCATGCAATTTACTACTTGAGTAAGAAGTTCACAGACTGTGAATCCAGATACTCAATGTTGGAGAAAACTTGTTGCGCACTCGCTTGGGCCGCCAAACGCCTAAGACAATATATGCTAAACCACACAACCATGTTAATTTCAAAGATGGATCCTATTAAGTACGTATTCGAAAAGCAAGCACTATCAGGAAGGATTGCTAGATGGCAGATGGTTCTGACAGAATACGACATCCAGTACGTGCCTCAGAAAGCTATTAAAGGTAGTATCCTGTCAGAATATCTCGCAGAGTAACCAGTCGATGACTACCAGCCAATGAAGTTTGATTTTCCTGATGAGGACATTATGTATTTAAAGATGAAGGATTGTGATGAGCCGTTGCCAGACGAAGGTCCAGAGTTGGGTTCCCAGTGGAAATTAATCTTCGACGGTGCTGTTAACTCCTACGGTAGCGGGATTGGGGCAATCATTACGACTCCCCATGGCTCCCATATACCATTCATTGCAAGACTAACCTTCCCATGCACCAACAATGAGGCTGAATATGAAGCGTGTATCATGGGTATCAAAGAAGCAATCTACTTGAGGATCAAGAACCTTGATATCTATGGAGATTCAGCTTTGGTGGTAAACCAGATCAAGGGAGAGTGAGAGACCCGCCAGCCTAATCTGATCCCTTACATGAATTACGCCAGAAGGTTGCTACCTTTCTTTGACCGAGTAGAGTTTCACCATGTACCGAGGGCAGAAAATCAGATGGCCGATGCCTTGGCTACATTGTCCTCGATGTACAAAGTAAACTTCTGGAACGATGCACCGAGATTTGTCATCTCACCCCTCGACAGGCAGGCTTTTGTTTTCGCAATAGAAGAAGCTTCTGATGGAAAACCGTGGTTTTATGACATCCAGAACTTTCTCAAGAACCAAGAATATCCGCCTGGGGCATCGGCCCGGGATAAGAAGACCTTGAGAAGATTATCTGGTAACTTCTATCTGAATCCAGACGGTGCACTCTATCGGAGAAACTTTGACTTGCTGCTGCTAAGATGTGTGGACGAAAAAGAAGCAGGTTTGCTTATGGAAGAAGTCCACGAAGGTGCCTTTGGAACACATGCAGGTGGGCATGCCATGTCTCGAAAGCTATTAAGAGCAGGCTATTATTGGTTAACTATGGAGTCAGATTGCTTCAAGTACGCCAAAAAGTGCCATAAATGCCAGATTTATGCCGACAAGATTCATGTGCCACCTTGTTCTTTGAATGTCATGTCATCCCCATGGCCTTTCTCCATGTGGGGCATCAATATGATTGGAAAGATCGAGCCAACTGCATCTAATGGACATCGCTTCATCTTAGTAGCCATCGACTATTTCACCAAATGGGTCGAAGCAGCTTCTTACGCCAATGTCACGAAGCAAGTCGTAGCCCGATTTATCAAAAGGGACATCATCTGTCGATATGGAATACCCGAGAGGATCATTACTAATAATAGTTCTAACCTGAATAACAAGATGATTGAGGAACTGTGCCAGAATTTCAAAATCGAGCATCACAATTCTTCTCCCTATCGTCCAAAAATGAATGGCGCTGTAGAAGCGGCTAACAAGAACATTAAGAAGATATTACAGAAGATGGTTGTGACTTATAAGGATTGGCACAAGATGTTTCCTTTTGCTTTGCATGGATATCGCACCTCGGTGCGTACTTCAACTGGGGCAAATCCTTTCTCGTTGGTATATGGCATGGAGGCTGTTATGCCATTGGAGGTCGAGATCCCATCTTTGAGAGTTCTGGCTGACGTCAAGTTGGATGAAGCAGAATGGGTGAAGAACAGGTTGAATCAACTCAGTTTGATGGATGAGAAAAGGTTGGCGTCTCTTGCGTACGGTCGTCTGTATCAGAGTAGGATGAAGAAAGCCTACGATAAGAAGATGCGTCCTCGAAGCTTTCAGACAGGCGATCTGGTGTTGAAGCGGATTCTCCCACCACAGAACGATCATAGGGGCAAATGGACTCCCAATTATGAAGGTCCGTATGTTGTAAGGAAGGTCTTCTCTGGAGGAGCCTTGCTACTTTCAACCATGGATGGTGAAGATTTTACGTCCCCTGTGAACGCGGATGCAGTCAAAAGATACTTTGCTTAAAATAGACCCGCTGGAAAGAAAAAGAAAATCCAGGCAAGAATGGGGCATCTCGGCGAACCATAAAAGGATAGGTTCGGGAAAAAATTAGAGATAAAAAAAATGTAAACCCGCAAAGTTGAAAACCTGAAAGGGCGACTTTGGCAAAAATGGGTATCCCGGTGAATCGAAAACCCGCAAGGGCGATTCAGGCAAAAGTTAGGGACTTGAAAAGCAAATGACTGCAACCTGCGCATTGATCTTTAAAGCATAGTGGATTATGGGAGAACTCGAGAAGCAGTCGTTCAAATCGATCTCTTCAGAAGACGAAGCATCGGAAAGGCGTCGAAGTCATGCGAGTCATAGTTGAGTCGTTCTATGGTGGTTGTCTGTACCACATTGCCGACATTTTGATATTCTTGTGCATTTCTGTATATTTCTTACGCGGCTTTCTCATTTCAGGAGTTGTATCCCTTGTAAATTTGCCTATTTACAGGCCATTTATCAATAAAACATACTATCCAGAAAACCTTTTGTTTTGTTTTTACCGTTTTGTTTGCAAAAGACGCCTGATGTTTTTGATAAAACTTTGCATACATAAACTTGTGGGTTTTGCTATCTATAATTGAAACATTGTATTTGCTTGAATAACGTCTTAAGTGATAATTGAGATGGTACCTACTGCATAAAACATACTTGTTTATTTGTTATTTGCAAGAGAACTTTCCTCGAGGCTTCTCCAGAAGTTCCTCATCTAAAGGAAGTGTGCGGTTTAAGTGGGTTCTCACCCTCAACAGTTTGAAACTATGACAATCAAAGGATATCCTCAGCAGGTCAAGATTGACATCTCCAGCAAATCAGGATCATTTCTAGTGAGCGGGTGTGGGTTTATCCCTCGGCAGTGGAACGAATTCAGAAATTTGTTTTCCCCATAGAGTTTGAACAACTGGCTCCTTTCCCCTCAGAGTCTAGGTCATTGACTCATTCCTCAAGCAGAATGTTGTATTTGTTGAGTTTATTGCTCATTTCCCCAAGCAAAGGTTGATGTTGATTCCCTCGCTGTCTAATCCCCAGCAGGGTGGATTTGTTCTTAGCGGAACAATTTTACCCAGAAGTTCGCTCAGAAAACCATCCAGGGTTTGTTTTCCCCAACATTTGTACTAGACGTGTCTAGTCTTTTCTCCGGCAGAATTAATCCTTTCTCTTTGGCATTTATTTTGCTAAAGTGTTTCCTTTGCATTTGCATCATGCATAACATCCTCCCAAACGCGTAGCATTTCCATTTCGTATGGAGCATTACGCCATATTCAAACATGTGCATGCAAAACATAAGCCGAGTTGCCACCCCTTTGTTTTCAAGCGTATCTCCAACAGTTATCAGTATATTTCTCAATCCTGCGTGGTATCCAGACCTCCAGCCAGGTCATTGACAAGTGTGTCCATCTTATCGGTCTCCCTAGCGGAGTCTACTTATTCAAGTTCATGTTTCCCTAACGGATTTCTTCACCCATATGGTGAATCAACGAATGTTCTTCTGAACTTAGGGTTGAGCCGACCTTTGGGTCCGATGCTCGTTTTTAGCAAAATGAAGTGACGGTGAAGTCAAATGATTTTGATAGCTGACGACGAGGTCAGATTATTAAAAATTGACGACGAGGTCAGATTATTAAAAGGTGACGACGAAGTCAAGCCATGTTGGAATTGACGACGAGGTCAGATTATAAAGAGACTTGACGACGAAGTCAAGCCATGTTGGAATTGACGACGAGGTCAGATTATGAAGAGAATTGACGACGAAGTCAAGCCATGTTGGGAATCGACGACGAGGTCAGATTATGAAGAAATTTGACGAGGAAACCAGATTGTGAAGAGAATTGACGACGAAGTCAAATTATGAAGACAATTGATGACGAAGTCAGAGTATGAAGATAATTGATGGTGAAGTCAGGTCATGTTGGGAATCAACGGTGAATTCAGATCATGAAGAGAGTTGATGGCGAAGTCAGGTTATGTTGAGAGTGGACGGCGAGGTCGGATTATGTAAAGAATTGACGACGAAGTCAGATTATGGAGGGGTGACGGTGAAGTCAGATGTCCTACCAATTTGATGTTAAGGACTGACAGCGAAGTCAGGTGTCTTTCTACATTTTATGTGAGAATTGATGGCGAAGTCAGATCATGTAGAGGGTTGACGGTGACGTCAGAATGGTTTGAGAAATAACGGCGAAGTCAGATGATTTTAATTGACGACGAAGTCAGATTATGTTGTAAGTTGATGGTGAAATCAGAGGATATGGAGGACTGATGGCGAGATCAGATACACTACCAGTCAGATGTTTTTACAGATTATGTTGAATATTGACGGTGAGGTCAGATTTCACAGATTTGATGTTAAGTTCCGACGGCGAAGTTAGATGCTATTAAGAGCTGACGTCAAGGTCATTTGTTTGTATTTGATCGACGACTGATGGCGAAGTCAGATGTTCTACCTGATATTGGTGCCTGACGGTGATGTAAGAGGTTTCATTCTGCGGTTGACAAATTTTTGGGTTCTTTTGTATTCAATCACCTTTTACCTCGAATGTTTGAAAGCGTTCGCTTTTCATCCCTTCAGGTCTAAGTCGCTTGAATAGGGGCAGCTGTTGCACCCCAAAATTTGCCCTCTTTCAAGGCTTGACTCATTTCTTCATTTCTTTCAAATTCAATGGCATAAGGGGGCCCATCATTCCAAATTCAAGGTTCATGAATTCAAGGCTAGATTCAAGAGTTTTTTACAAAGAGAAATCTCTTGACATTTTCAAGAATGTTACATTGGTTACCAAATTTCAAACTCTTGATAATGCTTAGGAAATTAAGCTATTTCTAGTCTTAATTCAAGATTCTAAATAACTTCATGCCATGGTATCCCCCATGCTCCATCAAGTCCACATGACCCTCCTCGTGCTTACAAACATGCAAGGAAAATATTTAAGAGCTAATTCAATGTTGGAGTATTTCAAGATCAATACCATGTATGTTCAACCATGAGCAATTTGAATATGATCCAAAACAGCCCCATGCAAGAAGTGGCAATGTGTATCATATTACAAGATCATTTTATGTCACAAAACCAAGGCTATAAGCTTATTTGATACATCTGCACATCAAAAAATCAGAATTTGAAAATGATGTCCAAAAGGTCTTGTATGGACTACATGGGTATGTCCAAAACAAATCAACCAACCAATGGGTACAAGGTTGGAAAGCAACATAGAGTGCTGCAGAAGAAATACAGCAAAAGCAGCATACTAGAAGTGGAAAAAGCAGGGCTGCACCAAGAAAGTGGCCATAATTGTTGCCAAGAATGGAAATTCTGAAAGTTGGAGCTTGTGCAAGAGCTATTGCTTTGGTACAGCAGAAAAAGGTGACAGAAAAGTGAGATGAGAAGGGAAGGAGGGCTGTCAACAAAAGGATTGGATTCACTATCATACACTATCATTCACAACATTTTGGAGATAGAGATATTGAGAGCAAAGAGTAAGAGAGAAAACCAGAAAAATAGAGAGAGCAAAAACCAGTAAAAAGTGAAGAGAGTAAACACAAGGCAGCCATTGACGAGAGTCATCAAAGCATAGAGTAAAGAGGAGTGAACACCTAGCCAAAATCAGTGGAGGCTTTGCAAGGAGGGTAACAACTCTTGGGTATCCATCTCTTTAAACTCTTCTCTTCTTTTATATTGCGCATTTATCATTTGTTCTCTTGGTTTGAGTGTTGTTGTATTGAGTATAACATGTAAGGTCCTAATAGGGACCAAGAAACCCTTTGAAAGAACCATAAAAAGAAGCAAAAAACAAGAGAAAGTTTGGATTTTTTTTCATCTGGTAGGCCCAACACGGGCCGTGTCACACGACACGGCCGGCCGTGTTGCATCTCTGTGTGGCTTTTCAAAGTGAAAAATGCCCTGGGCTCACAACACGGGTCGTGTCACACAACACGGGCACCCGTGTTGTACCTCTGTTTGAGATTTTAACTTGTTTTTGGCCCAAACCTTGTGACACGGGCCGTGTCACACAACACGGCCACCCATGTCAGACCCCTGTTTTTCACGTTTTCTCGACTTTTTTACCTCAAAAATTTTTTTCCGTTTTTTTGTGTTTCGTTTTTTTAAGCTATTCAACCCGTTATGTTTGTTTGGTTTTTTATGCATATTTATTTTTGGTCATTGTTTTTACCTTTGGTTCTAAAAACTATTTTCAAGAAAACAAACTCTCGATTCTCATCGAGCCATTTTTTGACCTTGTAAGCCGATTGCCTTGTGCGTCGCCATCGACCTTGCTCGCTTCACCTCAAGTCTTTTTAAGCAACTAAAACCTTTGACCCAACGTCAAGCGGATTTTCTCAAATAATGGTTAAACCAACTCACCATATTTAACAAAAGGATAAAGTTCACTTTGTATTGAACTAAAGAGAGGGGATTGAGTGTAGACTTCTTCCTCTCCGAGTGTTGAGATGCTCACTGTAGTGTGGGTGGTTTTGACACTCGTCTTTCAATACGAAGATATTTTCAAACCATTTCCTCCTAAAAACCTCGGCCCCGCGCCGAGTTCATTTTCAAAATCCCTTTCAATAAAGAATCAACCTCAATTTGTATTGGATTAAAGAGAAAGGATTAGGTGTAGACTTCTTCCTTTCCGAGTGTTGGGATATTCACTGTAGTGTGGGTGGTCTCGATACTCGTCTTTCAATACGAAGACGTGACTCTATCCGCCACCTATCTCCCTCTACAACTTCTTTTCACAACCTTTGTCACCTAAAAACCTCGGTCCCGTACCGAGCGCATTTTTAAACTCTTTTCATAACAAAAATTTGAATGGTCGTGGAGTGGTTAGGCGTAGGCCTTCTCCTATCCCGAGTGCTGACGTTTACCGTAGGGTTCTCTGTCGCAAAAGCACTTACCATTCAAAACCAAAAACACTTTAATAAGAGAATAAAGTTCACTTTGTATTGAACTAAAGAGAGGGGATTGAGTGTAGACTTCTTCCTCTCCGAGTGTCGAGATGCTCACTGTAGTGTGTGTGGTTTTGATATTCGTCTTTCAATACGAAGACGCTATGTTCGCCACACCCTTTCATAACAAAAACTTTGAGATAAAGAATTGGGTACTACCCGTAGGGGTTACTATCCGAGGACCTATCCCGCCCCCAAAAAACAATTCAACAAATCAAATGTGACATCTTGCCTCGCATGGCGAAAACTTATCTTTCGAAAAGGATATGATACGTCCGTTCTACCGCAAACAGGTAATGCCTAAGTCTCCAACGAGCGAGCAACATTTCACCTAACTTCTAGAATGCGTACGATAGCATCATCCATAAAAACATCAACAAATCGTAGGCCGAACTACGGCTGCTCTGATTCTTTACTTCGTTCAAGTAAAGATACGTAGGCACAAGGGCCACAATCCTTGCCGAGCACATTCTCCCTTATATCTGTAGTTCCTCGAACTACGTCGACTCTGATTTTCTCATGTCTATCAAGAATACGTAGGCCTAGGACCGCGAAGTCCTAGCGAGTCCGTCCTTTCTCTTCCTTCTCCTGTTATCTCTCTTTTCCCAATTTCTAACCTTTCCCTCTATCCTTTGGAACACTCTTTTATAGCATAATTTTTAAGCAAATAAATCACACATGACAAACAAATGGTTCCCATCGAGTACGATGGATGCGAGGGGTGCTAATACCTTCCCCTCGCATAACCGACTTCCGAACCCGTTCTTGGTTGCGAGACCATCTTATCTGTTCTTTTCTTGAGGTTTTCTCGATATTTTCCTTTCCCCTCGTGGGATAAATAAAGTTCGGTGGCGACTCTTCTGTCCTTTTCCTGTTCGCCCTCCCCGTCGTTGCGCGTATTTTTCGAGTAGCGACAACAACCAAATTGTACATAAAAGTAATATATACATTTTGGGACCATGTCAATTCTACACAATCACATCCAAAATCAGTTCATGAAAAATTGCAAAAAAAGCCGATACACAAAATTTCAAAAAAAATTGTTCAAAGACCATGCAACTAAGTCCATTTGCACTTTTACCAAACATTACAAAAAAATATAAAGAAAAGAAGAGGAAAGGCAATATTCAGTATTCACAACCACACTAAAATCCAACTGTAGATAAAATAAAACACACAAAAATAAAACTATGATTCACAGCCAACACCAGGTAACGCATCCAGCATCCACGGTCCAAATCACAACAATTGCCAAAAAAACTCACCTAGCCATCACCTGCAACGAAACACGAATTTGGCAGTGAAAACGAAAGAGAAACTGGCCAAACCAAAACTGAATTTCACAGCAACCCTACTATACGTCTTACACAAGAAGTCACCACACAACCACAAGATTCAGCACAAGTTCTGCACAAGTTTACAATTTTTTCTAATAAACCGGTCCCACAACTTTCCCACAAAGAATATCTATTTTGTAAATCAAAACGACAAACATTTCACGACCTGCACATGAGCGTACGAACAACAAACCAATTCTTCACAAGAAAACGCAAACCTCCATGACCTTGCAACTTGTAATACGAAAACCAAACACCACACTACCAAACCTTCAATTATCCTTTAAATCCCTTCAAACCTCTCCTCCTTCTTTAACCTTCCATCCATTCTGCATAACCCTCAACAACCTTTCTCAAATTTCAAACAGCAACCCAGAACGCCTTCAAACCCCAACCCCTTCAAAACAAACAAAAATTGTATACAAGAGAGAAGATGGAGAGAGATCCGAACCAGAAAACAGAAGAGATATTTAACAAGAACAGAATCCACAAAACTTCTTTAATCTCGCCCAAACTACTCACACACAAAACCTTACTTATCTTCTTTTAACCCATAAACAATCTTAATCACGAATCCACAACTACCAACTTTGTTTGTCCAGACACGCTTCATCTAAGCACAACCGAAACCCCAAGTCAATCCAAATGCAGAAATTAGAAGAAGAGAGAGGTCCAAAACGAATTGAGATCTAAAACCTGAGCCGAATCGTGAAATATTGCACAAGCCTGGAGCAAGCATAATGAGAAATAGAGTTCGGGACGATGAGAATGGGAAGCACCGAAAGTTGGATTGAATCATTTCATTGCTCTTCTTCACGATTTTCAACCTTTGTTATTGCTCGATTGCTTCGTTTTGGGAAAGGAAGAAGTGACTTGTTGAAGTTTTATTTTTTATTTTTAATTATCTTAACTTGTTTCCAAGATGGACATAATGCTGCCTTGCTGAAACCGAGTGGCCTTCCCAATTTACTTTAAAAGAGGGTAATGGGTTATTTATTTTTTGGTGAGAAGCTGATGGTAGTGTTGTTTTTTTAAAAGACTATGTTTGGATTCTTGTTTTGGGCTTCAAAGCCCGTTCTTGCTTCTTACCCTCCTTTTTACCTTAGTAAGTCGTATGTAAGATGAGGATGATGGGCCTTAGGCCCACGTGATTCCTTTTTTTACTTCACACCCTCTTGCTTATTTTCAAACCGCCTCTCAAGTTTTTATAAGGAAATTTATTTTTAATTTTTTGTGGATGTTGAATTTTGTTAAAAACAATTTTCTTTAGGTTTTAAATTTAATGGTTTTTGTTCTAAGTAATCTTGTTAGATTTTGTTTAGATTATTGGATATTTGTTTTTTACTTATTATTAAATCATCCTCGATTTTATTAAGTATATTTTGTTTTTATTCATTCTCACTTTGATTTCACCTTGAATTTTATCGTCATTTCAATTTCGGATCGATGATGTGACTTCTGAAATTATTATCAGTCAAACTATTAAAAGATGGTAATGAGTCCGAGACCACCTCCTTTTGTCTTTCAATTTCTTCTTCATTTTCGATTTTATTTCATTTTTTCGATCTATGAAGTCTTTCGATTCGCGAACGTTGGTTTTCAAGGTTGTTAACCTTCATTTTTTCAAATATGTAGAAAATGATCATTTGGATCATTTTTCTATACTTTGAGATCTTGAGAGGTTTCCCTCGATTAATTAACACGAGTTTGTTATTAAAACGAGATCCCACCTTTCTTTTTTGTCCGTGCGACACGATTTAATCGGAGAATGATCCTCAATATCATTTCTCTATCTTGTTTTTAGCACGGATATCAATTTACGTGACCTCCTATAGTTTGACTTTCATCATGAGTCGAGCTACGACGGTTTAGCGTTACATTTCGTCTCGATTCAATTTAATAACAAACTAAAGACTGACTTTACTTTCCGTCAATATACAACTGCTTTAATTTCAGTCAAATATACACTATTTTACTTTTAGACAATATTATCTCGATTATATTATGTTCTTCATATACTTGTTAATACTTATCTTGATATATTATTGTGAATATTATCCTGTTTATACTGTCATATATCTTGTATATTATTCATATCTTGTATATATTTGTATTCATTTCTTCTCCTATTCACATTCTTTCAAAATACTTAATAACTATTGAAACCTTAAAATTCTAAATTGGTGGACTGTTGGTTGTTTGTCTGAGTGACGGATCATTGGATGTTGTCAGAAACCCTTGCTTGGAGTTGTGTTCAACTTTTTCTCAAGGCGTATTTTAGGACATATTGCACACACACACGGCTTCCTCTTGGGCTACATGACAATGAGGCCTTTTATTTCCTGCAATCCTATGTATTTTGCATGTACCCCTCTTCCATTTTCGATGTATTCTTTTGTATTTTTTTATTGTGGTTTATCTTCTAGGGGCACCCCTAGGGACTAGCGTAGATTAAACTATTTTCAAACTAATTCTTGATTCGTCATCGAGCCATTTTCAAACACCCCTCTGTAAGTCGAGTGCTCGTCCGCATTCGCCATCAACCTATCGCACACACTATCACACTTGACCATGGTTTCGATATTAGGAGCACTCCTAGGGACTAGTATCGTTTCTGACACCTTAAACCCTTGACTCGTCCTCAAGCCGGTTCCGTTTTCAATCAAAACCCTCGACTTGTCGTCAAGCCATTTTTCAAACCCACTTCCATTTCACCATGTTTTTGCACGCGGATATAGGTCAAACCATTGATCCAACGTCAAACGGATTTTCTCAACAAATTGTCAAACCAATTCACCACCTGTTCTCTTTTACAACTTTTCTCTAAAAAACCTTGGTCTTTTACCAAGTGCATTTTCAAACTCTTTTCTCAATAAACTTGGATGGTTGTGGTGTGGTTAGGCGTAGGCCTTCTCCTATCCCGAGTGCTTGACATTACCTTTAGGGTTCGCTGTCGCAAAGTACTTACCATTCAAGATCAAAACATCTTTAATAATAGAATGAAGTTTTCTTTGTATTAAACTAAAGAGAGAGGATTGGGTGCTGACTTCTTCTTCTCCGAGTGCTAGGATACTCATTGTAGAGTGTGTGGTCTCACTACTCGTTTTTTAATACGAAGACGTGACTGTATTTGCCACACCTTTTCATAATAAATCTTTGAGATAAAGAATTGGATACTACTCGCAAGGGGTTATTATCTGAGGATCTATTTCATCCCAAAAAATAAATTTCATAAACCAAATGTGACATCTTGCCTCAGTGGAGAAAACTATCTCTTTCCAATGAGGATATGCTACGTCTATTCTACTGCAAATAGGTAACGCCTAATACTCCATAAGTGAGCTGCAATACATCTAACTGTTAGAATGCATATGTTAGCATCGTCTACCAGAACTTCCCAGTTAACCGTAAGCCAAACTACGACTGCTTTGATTCTTCACTTCTTTTAAATAAAGTTAACATGGAGACTCTTTTGTCTTTCTATTCTCGGCTCTCCGTCGTTGCATTTTCGAGTAGCGACATGAACCTCAAAACCACATATTCAATGGGAATCAACGGAAATAAAACCATATCCAAAGATCACATCAGTGAACCTCAAAACCACATCGTCAATGGGAATTGACAGAAAGAAAACCATATCCAAAGATCACATCTTCAATAAGAATTGATGGAATAAACACATATCGAAATATCACATCAGTGAACCTCAAAACCACATCGTCAATGGGAATTGACGGAAAGAAAATCATATCCAAAGAAATACCACATCATCAATGGGAATTGACGAAAAGAAAACCATATCCAAAGAAATACCACATCGTCAATGGGAATTGACGGAAAGAAAACTATATCCAAAGAAAACACATTGTCAATGGGAATTGAAGGAAACAAGACATATTCAAAGATCACATCAGTGAACCTCAAAACCGCATCATTAATGGGAATTGACGGAAAGAACATCTGCTTGGGGATGTCATCATCAAAGGGTTGATGGATAAAGTATGATCGACGTATGATCTAAAACCCAAAATAAAGTGAGTTGATCGGAAAAGGCCGCTGGGGATATGTCACTGTCTTGATTGAAGAGTGATTTGGGTTGCCACGAAAGGTAACAAAACTGGCCTATGCTTCGCATGCATATGTTTGAATTTCTTTCTATGGTGTAATGCTTCATACAAAATGGAAATGCTACGTGTTTGAGGATGCAATGCAAAAATGATTATGATATGCAATGCAAAAATGCTTATGAGGATGCAAAAGACCACTCCAACAAAATAAATGTTGAAGAGACGAAGAAAACTCCACCGGGAATGACAAACTGAACTGTCTCTGGGACCATAAATTTTCTCAATATCCCACCCAAACTTCTATTCTGAAGGACAGTAGGAACAACAGATGACTTCTGGGGAAAAATCACCAAGATTTGATCTTCTGTCCCTCCATAGAGAAATATATTACCTCTGTTGAGGAAACACCAAGGACGATTAGGCTGTGACCTGCAAGGGAAACCAACCACTATTGGCAACTTCACTGGGGAGAGAAAAATAATAACCACAGCTGATACCCACTCCACTAGGGGATGATGCCAAACTCACTTCTCTGCTGGGGCAATGACCAAATACGTCAACTTTTGCTGGAAAAACTATAGATCCTCAATCCCTAGATGAAGAATACTACTTAGCACAACGTTGGAAAATGTCAACAACCATTATACTTTTACCCTTGCTGGAGGTAAGCATTTCATGAATGGACCTTGTCTATTAGAGATGCTCTTGTCGCTGCTTGGGGAAGCATCAAACTCTTTATGTCTTGATAGAAAGGATATACGTTGAAATTCTTCTAGGGGAGAAACTAAAGTCTTCACTGAAAAGCTTTAACTCTATTGGGGGTGTCATACGTTGGCTATCAACATGAATCCTGCGATATCCTGCTAGAATACTCTAAACCTCAGAGATTTAACTTTGACTAACCGTCTTCTAGAGAGGATAACTCTTCGTGCTCTAGAAAGGATCTGTTTTAAAATTAGCCTTTGAAGTAACTTTGCCAATGTCTGATTGGTCTTCGAAAAAATTTGCTGACTCTCGACTTGATTGCCCCAGATTAATCAATCCTTAGAGATATTTCTCGAAATAACTGCCCTATATTAACTGAACTTTGGGGGAACTTCTTGACATATATGCCCCAGATTGGCATCTTCTGACTAAGTCCATTAGCCATACGCTCCCCAACCTATCTGTCCACAAATTTCCTCCTGACAAGATAAGACTTCTTGACTGACATTCATTATGTAAACCTCATTGATGCTAAATACCTATATGCAAGCAAAAAATATTTATTCTGAGAATAAAAGTTCTAATGCAACGCACATGATACTCTTGAAGTTTTTGTTGAAAAGATATCACCAAACTTTGTGAAGAATGTAAGTTCAGAGTATGCCTAAGGGGGGGGGGGTGAATTAGGCTTTAGAAACTTTTCGGTTTTTCGAGATTCTTGAAGGCAATTCCCAAGGCAATTCCTTTGGACTTCTTTTCTTGACTTTCGTGCTTCTCGAGTCTTCCAAGTTCCAATTCATGCTCTTGAAGTTTGCCAAATAAGGATGCAGATGTCATCGTTGAGAGTCTCTTCTTTTTCGAAATAGCGGTCACCTTTGGTTGCCATTCTCTTGTCAAGGATCTTAGGACTTTCAGGTTGAGATCATCATTGGTGAAGGTCTTCCCGATAGCAATCAAATGATTTGTTAGATGAACGAATCTCTTTTGTAAGGCAACAATAGATTCACCGGGCTGCATACGGAACATCTCATATTCTTGACTTAAAGTGTTGAGTCTTGATCTTTTTACTTCAGCGGTTCCTTCATGCTTTTCTACCAATGTGTCCCAAATCTCTTTTGCCGATCTACATTGTGATACACGGAAGAATTCGTCCATACTAAGAGCGCTTTGGAGTATGTTGATTGCTTTCTTCTCATCAAGAATATTTTTCTTATCATTTTCATCATACGTGCTTTTCAACTTTGCAGTTCCAACGCCATTAACCACATTTACTGGATTGTGTGGTCCTTCTTCGATTTCTTCCCATATACCTTCTCCCTGGGCTTCAAGATGTGCCTTCATTCTGATTTTCCAGAAATCGAAATATTCTCCAGAGAACAATGGTGGTTTTTTACTACTTCCACCGTCTTTGAAAACCGGGTTGGTGCTAGCGGAAGCCATACTGAATCGTTAGGGACAAGTTACCTTAACCTGCTCTGATGTCAATTGTAAGTTCAGAGTATGCCTAAGAGGGGGGGGGGGTGAATTAGGCTTTAGAAACTTTTTCCGGTTTTTCGAGATTCTTGAATTTTTCTTCTTTAAGTTCTTGGTGATGAAAGCAGTAAAAGCATAAAGAAAAATGAACATGGAGATTTATAGTGGTTCCCTTCATAATTCGAAGGTACTCCACTCCCCTTTCAACATGAAAGAGAGTTTTCACTATAGTTTTAGAAAGTAAAACCTATCACACCATCAACCGGTGAGGCCTACAATCTAACAACTAATCAACAACTAGTGTGCAAGAACAATCCTCTTGCAAACACTAACCCTTGTGTCCAACAATCCGGGATCACAAGTCACAATAGAAATAACTTTGTATTTTTGTAATTTGAAAGTGATACAATGATAATATCAATCTAATGATTGATCTTCTCCTTTTGATCAAAATCCACTCTTCAATATCAACACAAGTGTTCAAAAATCTGGATATGAAATTGTATGAACAATATGAACACTTTTTGAAAATATTTGAAAATATTTGAAAAGTAGTGAATTTGATTCAATGAGTATTTTGAAAATTATTGGAGGTTGTTTTTCGATTTGAAATTTTCAGAATTTATGAGCAAAACACCATTTCAAAAAGGTATAATTGAGAATAAATTAAAACATGAAAAGGTATAACATTCAAACAAAATTTGAATTTAAAAAGAAACAATTTTTCAAAATTCGTTCAGTGTTAATCGGTTAACCATATAGGTTAATCGGTTAACACTTGAACGTTAGCCCTGAGAATTCAAAATTTGAGGCCATTAACTAATTAACCCATATGGTTAATTGGTTAACACTGTTAAAACTCAGAAAAATGCTTGAGTTAAAATGTGTTATACCAATTCAAATGATTTTAAAACCATGCAAATGCATTATGTTATCATGATAAAATATTTGAACACTTGTATATCAATTAAAGGAGTGAAAACTGATATACCAAAGCTTGAGTCCAAATCTTGAAAGTTGTAGGATCATTTGCACATGATGCTTCTGGTTTTATCTTCAGTGTATATACACCCACGGGTATATAATGCAAGCAGCTTCTTAGTACATATACCCCCACGGGTATATGGTGTAAGTATCTTGATCAAATTGACAGCTTAACTTTTTGCAATCATGGAATGAGCTTAAGACTTTGTTGACATCATCAAAACCTTGAGATTGAAATGTGCTTCTACATTCTCCCCCTTTTTGATGATGACAAACAAGTGTGTCTTGTGTGATATCTTTTGACGATGTTCGTTCTAGGCTTGCTACTTGTTTCTCCCCCTATGTCCAGCAACTCCCTCTATCTAAACAGAGGCAAAAAAATATGCACAGAGAGATATTAGACAGCAAGCTCTTCTCCCCCTTTGTCATTAACAAAAAGGAAGGAGCTTTCAAAACCAAACAAAAGCAATATCGGCATACATGACAGCATATAATCAAGCACAACGTAATAGATTGTAATAAAAGTGCAGCAAACATAAAAATGCAGCAGATAGTGTACGATTACAACTTTAAACAATATCCGGAAAGAAAAGAACAATAAAAGCAACAAAAACACATATTTTCTAAACATCTTCATCAGACATATCCACGTTTTCTACTTCTTCCTCTTCACTACCTTCATCATTTGCATCTTCTTCTTCAACAATCCCGGGGTTGGAAGGATAAGCGCTAAGGATAAGGTTGCAAAGTGAAGCAATTGCCCTGGAGGTTTCTTGGTGACAATTCATAGTTTCCCGATGTTGGGTCATCATGGTAGTATAGAGAAACTCATTTGTAATACCCCCTTCGGGAACGGGATAGGCTTGGTTTGAGGCGGATCCTTCGCCTGCATACTTATAAGTGCCGTCAACGTCTTTGATAATACCAGTGTTCTTAGTGCTTGTTTCAGTCTGTAGAGTGCCTTTTTCAGTTTGTAAACATGCGAGGGATTTTTGAAGTCTTCAAAACCCAGAGGTTGTTTGACATAGACTTCTTCATTGATGTATCCATTCAGGAAAGCACTTTTGACATCCATCTGGAACAACTGAAAGTTCATAGAACAAGCGTAAGCAAGTAATAATCTAATTGCTTCTAACCTTGCTACCGGAGCGAACGTTTCATCAAAATCAATTCCTTCCTCCTGGTTGTAGCCTTGTGCAACCAATCTTGCTTTGTTACGAACTATGATCCCATTCTCGTCAAGTTTGTTCTTAAACACCCATCTCGTTCCTATGATGTGCTTGTTGTCCGGTCTTGGTACGAGACTCCAAACTTGATTCCTTTCGAATTGGTTGAGTTCTTCTTGCATCGCTATAATCCATTGGTCGTCGCCTAAGGCTTCACAATCTTGGTTGGTTCAATTTGAGACACAAAAGCCATGTTGAGACAAGCATCCTTAAAGATTAAGTCGAGTTGCAACGCCTTGGCTAATATCACCAATAACTTTATCTATCGGGTGATCTCTATGCGTTCTCCATTCCTTCAGAAGATCTTGATGTTCTTCAATGATTTGAGTGACATCTTCTTGTGGTATTGCTTGATTCTTTGAAGTCTCTTCTTGTTGTTGAGAAGAACCTACTTCATCGGAATTCTCATCAAACTTACTGAGATTGTCCTTATTGTTGTTGAGAACAAAACATTTGCATCAGAATATGTGGAAAAATGTTATGTTTGGTTTCCTACCCTTGAACAGCTCATACGGAGTCTTTTTGAGAATTGGTCGAATATTGACACGGTTGCTAACCGCTTCTGCCCAGAAATATTTAGGAAGATTCGAGTCGCTAAGCATTGTTCTAGCAAGCTCTACCAGTGACTTATTCTTCCGTTCTACGACACCGTTCTGTTGAGGAGTCCTTGGTGCGGAAAAATTGTGAGAAATTCCATGTACTTCGCAAAAATCTTCAAAATCCGAATTTTGGAATTCTCCACCATGGTCGCTTCTTATGGAGGCTATGGTGAGTGACTTCTTGTTTTGAATTTACTTCGCATACTTCTTGAATTCTTTGAAAGCATCATTTTTCTGCACTAAAAATAATGTCCATGTGTATCGAGAGAAATCATCAACAATAACTAAAGCATAAATACTACCTCCGAAGCTTTTTGTTCTTGACGGACCAAAAAGATCCATGTGCAACAATTGAAGTGGTCTTGATGTAGAAATCACTTGCTTGGATTTGAAAGTTGTCTTGGTCTATTTCCCTTTTTGACATGCATCGCATAATTTATCCTTGATGAATTTTATCTTCGGAAGACCAACAACTAGATCATGCTTTATCAACTTGTTTAAATGCTCCATGTGAATGTGAGCAAATCTTTTATGCCAAAGCCACTCCTTGTTGTTTTTCGCCATAAGACATTTTACCTTCAAGGAAGAGTCATCAAAAGAGATCATAAAAATATAATTAAATCTTTTACCTTTTAGCAAGATGTCATGGGTGACTTCATGTTCTATCAAACATTCATCCTTTGTGAAGTTAACTCGGAACCCTTTGTCACACAATTGAATTATGCTAAGTAGGTTATGTTTAAGGCCTTCCACATAGAGAACATCTTCGATGATTGTACATGGAGGTGCACCAACGGTTCCAACTCCAAGAATTTTTTCTTTATTATCATCACCGTAAGTAACGTATCCTTTGGCCTTTAATGATATACTTGAAAATTTGTTTATGTCTCCCGTCATATGCTTAGAACAACTGCTATCAAGATACCATTGATTAGAAGTTGTCTTCAAGCATACCTACAACACAAAATCAAGTAGTGTTAGGCACCCAAATCGCTTTGGATCCTTGGTAGTTAGTACCCTTTTCAACCCACACATAATGCCCTTTAGCAACACCAATGTTGCGCACATAGCAAGCATTAGGTATATGGCCTTTGATTCCACAATAAAAATAAGTAGGTTGAAAATGACTTCTATATCTAGGAACATAATTCTTTTTCTTCACAATTCTTTTCTTTTTATGACTTTGATGCATAATTTTAGAATTATTTTCCTTTTCTTTAACAACTTGTTCACTTGCTTTCACAAAAATGGTTTCATTTGTGCTTGGTTTGGAAAACTTAGAATATCCTAGTCCACTTTTATCATTAGGATATCGTTGGTGCCTAAGAATTTCCTCCAAGCCAATTTGACCTTTTTCGTATCTTTCCAAAACTCTTTTAAGTTGAACAATTTTAAAAGATAAGGATTCACAATTTTAGCATATAAGACTTTGTTTTTCATCCACCAATTTTTGTTTTTCATTTTTAATATTTTTTATGAAAACAATATTTTGTTCTTCTAAAAATGAAATTCTTTTCTTTTGGGATGAGATGCTTTTATAGAAAGTCTTGCATTCTTTTAGAAGTTCCTCTATGACTTCTTGTGCATCATTATCATAAATAGAACAATCGTTACTAACCTCATTAATTTCTTCATCGGAATGATGTGACACCATAAGAGCCATATTTGCACATTCATCGCTTTCCGACTCCGGTGATGAACTTATCTCGTTATCATCCCAAGCAACATAAGCCTTTTTATTTTTGAAATCCTTCTTGCCTTTGAATCCTCCTTTCTTTGCAAGTTTTGGGCAATCCGACTTTATGTGACCTTGCTTCCCACATTGGTAGCATGTGACATCTTGGTTCGATGTGGATGCATCCTTTTTCCTGAAATGTCTATTCATTTTAGGAAAAGAGGAATTTTTATTATTATTAAAAAACTTACCAAGCTTCTTTACAAGAAGCATGGAATTTTCATCTTCGGAAGTCTCGTCGTCTTTGTCATCCTTTGTGTCAAACTTCAAGGCAATTCCTTTGGACTTCTTTTCTTGACTTTCGTGCTTCTCGAGTCTTCCAAGTTCCAATTCATGCTCTTGAAGTTTTCCAAATAAGGATGCAGATGTCATCGTTGAGAGACTCTTTTTTTCCGAAATAGCGGTCACCTTTGGTTGCCATTCTCTTGTCAAGGATCTTAGGACTTTCAGGTTGAGATCATCATTGGTGAAGGTCTTCCCGAGAGCAATCAAATGATTTGTTAGATGAACGAATCTCTTTTGTAATGCAACAATAGATTCACCGGGCTGCATACGGAACATCTCATATTCTTGACTTAAAGTGTTGAGTCTTGATCTTTTTACTTCAGCGGTTCCTTCATGCGTTTCTACCAAGGTGTCCCAAATCTCTTTTGCCGATCTACACTGTGATACACGGAAGAATTCGTCCATACTAAGAGCGCTTTGGATTATGTTGATTGCTTTCTTCTCATCAAGAATTTTTTCTTATCATTTTCATCATACGTTGCTTTTCAACTTTGCGGTTCCTACGCCATTGACCACATATACTGGATTGTGTGGTCCTTCTTCGATTGCTTCCCATATACCTTCTCCTTGGGCTTCAAGATGTGCCTTCATTCTTATTTTTCAGAAATCGAAATATTATCCAGAGAACAATGGTGGTTTGTTACTACTTCCGCCGTCTTTGAAAACCGGGTTGGTGCTAGCGGAAGCCATACTGAATCGTTAGAAACAGGTTACGTTAACCTGCTCTGATGCCAATTGTAAGGTTAGAGTATGCCTAAGGGGGGGGGGGTGAATTAGGCTTTAGAAACGTTTTCCGATTTTTCGAGATTCTTGAATTTTTCTTCTTTAAGTTCTTGGTGATGAAAGCAGTAAAAGCATAAAGAAAAATGAACACGGAGATTTATTGTGGTTCCCTTCACAATCCGAAGGTACTCCACTCCCCTTTCCACATGAAAGATATTTTTCACTATAGTTTTAGAAATTACAACCTATCACACCATCAACCGGTGAGGCCTACAATTAACAACTAATCAACAACTAGTGTGTAAGAATAATCCTCTTGCAAACACTAACCCTTGTGCCCAACAATTCTGGATCACAAGTCACAATAGAAATAACTTTGTATTTTTGTAATTTGAAAGTGATACAATGATAATATCAATCTAATGATTGATCTTCTCCTTTTGATCAAAATCCACTCTTCAATATCAACACAAGTGTTCAAAAATCTGGATATGAAATTGTATGAACAATATGAACACTTTTTGAAAATATTTGAAAATATTTGAAAAGTAGTGAATTTGATTCAATGAATATTTTGAAAATTATTGGAGGTTGTTTTTTAATTTGAAATTTTCAGAATTTATTTGAGCAAAATACCATTTCAAAAAGGTATAATTGAGTATGAATCAAAACATGAAAAGGTATAACATTCAAACAAAATTTGAATTTAAAAAGAAACAAATTTTCAAAATTCGTTCAGTGTTAATCGGTTAACCATATAGATCAATCGGTTAACACTTGAACGTTAGCCCTGAGAATTCAAAATTTGAGGCCTTTAACCGATTAACCTATATGGTTAATCGGTTAACACTGTTAAAACTCAGAAAAATGCTTGAGTTAAAAAGTGTTATACCAATTCAAATGATTTTAAAACTATGCAAATGCAATATGTTATCATGATAAAATATTTGAACACTTGTACATCAATTAAAGGATTGAAAATTGATATACCAAAGCTTGAGTCTAAATCTTGAAAGTTGTAGGATCATTTGCACATGATGCTTCTGGTTTTATCTTCAGTGTATATACCCCCATGGGTATATAGTGCAAGCAGCTTCTTAGTACATATACCCCCACGGGTATATAGTGTAAGTATCTTGATCAGATTGACAGCTTGACTTTTTGCAATCATGGAATGAGCTTAAGACTTTGTTGACATCATCAAAACCTTGAGATTGAAATGTGCTTCTACAAATAAGTCACTAGTTAAAATGCAAAACTGATTTTTTCTGAAATGACACCATGGACATGCAATACCAATGAAGTCTTTTAGCACAACTCATGGGAGTCAAGAACACTATCTTATCGAAGTACACTTTCAAAGTAAACCTTGCTTCAATTAGGGCTTTTGAGGGTTGTAACGTGGCTTGGTTCACGGTTTTAGGAAAAAAGATTTTTGGCTCAAAATTTATTTGTACCCACCCATTCTCCTTGATGTTTTCCAGTCCTATGTTCAGCTAACTCGACACAAGCACTCACTGTCACATTGTTGCGAAGAGAGGCTAGAAAGGACAGAAGAGTCGCCACCGTTCGTTATTTATCCCAAAGAGAGGGTAAGGAAACGATCAGAGAAAACCTACGAAAAGGGAGAAGACAGGTCATCGCAACCAAATCTCGGGTTCGGGAGTCGGTTACGCAAGGGGAAGGTGTTAGCGCCCCTCACGTCTGTCGTACTCGACGGAATCCATGCTTGTTATCTATCAAAAGGGTGTTTATCTATCTACACTAAAGGCCACAGGGACAAAAGAAAAGAACAGAGACTCGATAGAGCATCGCTGCTCTATGCCTACATACTCCCTCGTGCAATGGGAAAGTCAGAGTCAATGTAGTTCGGAAAACTATGGGTGGAGGTGGGGAAGATTGCTCGCCAAGACATCACCTTCTTGTGCCTACGTATCCTCGTCTGATACGAGAAATCAGATCAAACAAAGTTCGGGCTAACACTACCACAGGTTGGTTTAAGTGTTTTACCCGAGTAGGGTTAAAACTTAGTTCTAGCAGTTAGGTGTATGATGCTCGACCATTTGAGACTTAGGCGTTACCTGTTTGCGGTAGAACCAAGAGTTAACAAAACTATCTTTATGAAAAAGGTTTACAAATTAATCCCAAAGGATAAAAAAGATTTGATGTTTGTTTTTGAAGTATTTTAGGAAAGAAGTGAATTGAATTTGGTTTGTAATTCATGTTGCACTAAAAGGACATACGCTAAACACTCTAGACAATTGAGAGGAGACCCCCAATCATCATTTCCCGAATGCTTAAGGCTCGTAGTGTACAACATTCATTATCCATTATTAAGTGTCTTGAAGAAGTTTGAAGATGGGAAGAGAAAGACACACTAGAAGGGAGACTAAACTCAACCTAATGTTATCATGCAAAGTACACCTATGATTGGGATAAAAAGGGAATGCTACCTAATGTTATCATACATGGGTTCAAGCCTAAGGTCTATCGTAATCCACCTTGAATAAGAGGGAGTAAAGGTCCTAATGGAACATGGCAAAGAAGAAAGAAGAAGGAAGCATAAGATGAAAGAAGAAATAAGATGCAAACATGCAATGCACAACAAAGATGACGAAAAGAGGGAGGAACAAAGTGTGGGGTAGTAGCCACCACAAGCACATCTCAATCTCAAGCATGAAAATGATAGATGCAAGAACAAAAAGGAATGCACACAAATAACTTAAACAAGTTCACATAAAAGTTGGATGAAGTGGGAGAAAAATGAATTCCTACAACCACTTCTCATCAACCTCTAGCCCAAAGGCAAACCAAAAAAGAAAGGAGAAGAAGACATGATCCATGAGATGATGGGAGATAAGATGAGGGCAGCAAGCAACATCAAAATCAAACTTAACCAAAGAATCACAAAGATCATGCAAAACAAGCACACCAAAAGTTCTCAAAATGAATCACCATTTAAGACAAACTCAAAGTACCTCCAAAGGAGGGACCAAATCATCTTAAATGGGATTCAAAGGTCCTAAGATAGAGGTGAGAACAAGAGGAAAGAATGCCCAAAGCAAATAGGAAAACACACCAAAGGAAGTTGCAAGAATAGACATGGTAAAGAACCTAAGTTCTAAACACTCTCAACATTTGAAACCAAATGGAAAGCCTAAAAAGAGTGCAACTTAGAACAAGAACCAAAAAAATTTATGACCTATAAATTGGCATCCAACTACTTCAACATGTTATGAATGTAGATCAAAAAGAGTTGGAAGCTTAAGGGATCCACAAGGCTCATTTCCCACCAAAACTAGGTCAAGTCTCTGTGTGTGTGTGTGAACCATCCTTAGAAGTAGCTTGACTTGCAAGGTACCTCAAAAATAGGAAAAAGGTTCAAATAAATCCAAATAAAATTCTCAAAGCAAAAGAAGATGTTGGCAACCAGAGACCAAAAGAACACAACCATTGTCCAAGAAACATATCACCAAAGGAATTGATCCACAAGGGTGCACCATTTTGAAGGAGGGTTATCGAGGGTCAAAAGAAAAGACTTGAGAATCAACGAAAAATAAATCAAACCAGGGTCAAAACAATCCTCTAAGACCTCTCAACTCATCATTCAAATGAGGAAAAATTATCAATCATTGGAGGTAAAAATTGGTCAAGAATCAAGCAAGAAACAAATAAGAACAAGAAAAAATAAATTCAAAAACCACTCCAATCATAAAATTCCATTTTAATTGAAAAATAAGTGAAAAATGGAAATAAAAAATATCAAAAATTAGTTAACACATTAAAGTGTCCTAAAATATTTTTTGTGGAATTTTATCACAATTGGAGCTATTTTTAAATGATTTAAATCAAAACATAAAATCAAATAAAATAAAAAACAAATAAACAAAAGGTGTGCGGCAAATAGCAAGGGATCCTGTGTAAAACAATGGGCCAGATCAAATGAGGGACCCAAAAAGCAAGCCAGGCCCAAACAAATTGAACTCAACTCAACTAGTGAGACGCACTGTTTGACTAATTGACGTGGCCTAGTCAACAAACACGCAAGCAAGTCAAGAGGATCCAAGCCATTCATCTGATCCAGTCAAAGATTCAAACACCCACATGTAGGATGGCCTGAAGACGAACCAGATGACAGAGCCTTAGCTCCGGTCATCTTCTCCGGCGAGGTGGTCGGAGTTCAGGGTGCAAAACCTAACCAAATCCTACAAAATTATACATCAAATTGAACGCCAAGTCATGTAGGTTCCAAATCCAGCCTCCATTTTCATTTATCATGCCTAACAAGAGAGATTCAAGCAGAGAAAGTTTCATATGCTCAACTAGAAATCTCATCAAACACAAAAATTAACCATGCAAACATTGCCTACAAGGTGTAGGGCTTCAGATGCGCTAACAATGACCTAGATTAAGTGCCTAACATGAGAGATATTTGGAAGAGAAAGTTACCTAATGGAGACACTTCGTTGGTGCTTCAAATGATACAAAGCTTGATCTAAAACATGCAGATCCACTCCACTGAACTTGAGGAAGAAGAAGAATGCTTCAATTTGCTTTGAAATGATCTAGATCTGAGTTTCCAATTTTCAAATTTCCTCTTGATTTCGAAAACTGAATCTGAGCTTCCCTCCACGAAAATGCAAAAGTGAGAGCTCAATTTTCATTTTTAACTTATATATTATGGATATGGAATGGATTGGAGGCCCAATGAGGCTCCAACTTGCTAAATTATGGAAATGCCAATTTGGAAAGTGAACTCATGCACACGTGAATTCAGCATGCAACACACTTGAAACTTGCTTGGTTTTGCAGCTGAGAGCTTGGACTTTACATGTGGATTAGTTTTGGGCTTGATTGTGATCCAATTATGGAGATTTGAATGCAAACTTCTTCTTGAAGTAATTTCATAATTCACGTGTTTTTGCTTGCATACACCACAATTGTTTGGTGCATTTTACTTATGAACACATTGTGAGCAAAATTGGATTGAAAACTGGCATGAAAAAGTCCTATGACCATATCAATTGAATTCACCTTTTTATGTCCATTTTCACCTTGAAATTCTTCACCAATGTCCTTATCCATGCACAATTCATGGCAATCTTAAGTTCCATGATGGAATTGAAGGAATTTGGGACAACTTTCATGTTGATCAAAGTTCCATTTGAAGTGCACAAAGGCATGTAAATGACCCATAATCAAAATGACCTATAATCAAAGTTTCCCAAAATACCCTTGCCTTGCAAGTTTCATAACATGAGTTCCACAAATGAGATGAAGGACTTCTAGGACTTTTTGGAAAGATAAGATCATAAGGAAAACTCATATGTTCATCAAAAGTTAAGGAGAAACATGATTCTTGGTCAAAAGTGCCTCGGAAGTTGGTTGACTTTTGTTGACTGAAAAATATGTTTATCTGAGACCTATAAGTTGATGGCATCATAACTTGAGCTTCACAAACCCAATGGATGAGTTCTAGTACTCAAAAGAAAGCTTAGAACATGCCCTACAAGTCTCATGTTTATAAGAAAATTATATTGAATTTGTATCTTGAGATACGTGGTCTTGAAGTTAGGCACTAAACAGGGGATTTGACACTGACAACCCTCTGAATCCCCAATTTAGTAACTTCTCACACTCTTGATTATTCTTGATTTGATCTTGAAATAACATTCTAAATGTCTCAACAAAACCTCCCATGACTCCAATGACTTGGAATCAAGTCTCAAACTTCTTTAAGTCCTCAGTTGACTTTGCACTAAGCAGATGAAACCCTAGATGCACAAACTTTGACTGCACCCTCTTGCACATGATATGACAACTTAGATGAGCTCCACAATGGCCTCAAAAGCACTCAATGAGATCTCTAAACATCTCCCATCTGTATCCATGAGCTTGTGATCCTCTGATGATCCTCAGTTGACCTCCAAGATAGGAGAGAAGCACCACATACCAATTCATTCTCTCAAAGAGCTTTGACTGCCTTTTGGTGATTATAAGCACTTGATGACTTGAGTAAACACTCTTGCTTGAGCTTGGAACCCTTGATACTCTTCTCTTGAATACATACCTCCCTTGATCCCCTGCAAATGACAATGTTATGCACATGCAAGATGCTAATGAAATGAAATGAAACATAAGCCAAGTAAAGAAAAAGGTTGGGAAAATTTTGGGGTACAACAGCTGCCCATATTCAAGCGACGTGGACCTGAATAAGTGAAAAGAGAACGACTTTCAAACAATCAAGGTAAAAGACAGTTGAATACCAAAGAACCCAGAAATTTTCCAACTGCAGAAATAGAACTGCAAACTCTGATAGGAGACAAAAATCTCTGGAAATAACTGGATTAGTTGCAATGACAACAAGCTAACTGATTACCAATCGGAAACCATCGACACGCAGTCAGAAGAAACATCTGCTAACACGCAGGCAACGACACTAAGTCGGAAAGATCATCTGATATCACCATCAGGCATCTATTGGAACAATAGGCATCAAACCCAAAAGTCGGCTCAACACGAAGCTGAAATCATCTGCTAATCCAAGTAGGCATTCGCTAAATAGAAGCGAGCATCAAACCTAGAGGCTCGACTCACTGAGAAGTAAGCGCGCATGGACACATACCTGAGTTTCCCGAGGAATATCAATCTCGACTCTCCGGGGATGATTCTACCCTGCTGGAGAATTCAGTCGGAACTGCCGAGGAATGAGTGTATACAAACAATCTGTTGAGGAGAAATGTATACCCTCTACCTGCACACCCTCTGCTGGAGAAACAGACCCTTGCAGGGGAACGATGATCTTGCCGGAGATACACCTCTGGAAATCTGCCCCAACTGTAATGACCCTGCAAAAATGAACAAACAATAAGATATCCTGCACAAAGGGAACTATCTTGGTCATCATCCGTGACATTGTTCAAATAAATCAAAGTTTTAATGATTATCGGCCAAAGCCTGTAAGTTTATATATGCGCAATTTTATCAAAAACATCGGGCGTTTTTCGCAAACAAAACAGTAAAGATTAAAGCAAGATAAACAATTACTGAATAATATATGTTTTATTCACAGATGGCCTATAAAGAGGCAGAGTTTACAACATATCCAACCCCTGAAAAGAGGAAGATGCGCAACAATTTACAGAAATGCACAAAAATATACAGAATGTCGGCAATGTGGCACATAAAAATACCATGAGCTGGTCCATCTATGACTCGCCTGACTTCGATGATTCCCCGAAGCTTCGTCCTCTGAAGAGATTGATTTGGATAAATGGCCCTCAAGTCATCCCTCAATCCACTACTCTGAAGCTTAATGCGCAGACCACATTCATTTTCTTTTCAAATCCCTAACTTTTGCTTGAATCTCCCTTTCGGGTTTTCGATTCACCGGGATACCCATTTTTGCCAAAGTCGCCTTTTCAGGTTTTCAACTTTGCCGGTTTACATCTTTTCTCTTTTTATCCCTAATTTTTTCCTGAACCCATTCTTTTTATGGTTCGCTGGGATGCCCCATTTTGCCTGGATATTCTTTTTTAATTCCAGCAGGTCTTTTTAAGCAAAGTATTTTTTAACTGCGTCTGTGTTCACAGGGGATGTGAAAACTTAACCATCCATGGTTGATAACAGCAAGGCTCCTCTGGAGAAAACCTTTCGCACGACATATAGACCTTCATAGTTGGGGGTCCATTTTGCCCTGTGATTTATTTATGGAGGGAGAATCCTCTTCAATACTAACTCACCCGTCTGAAACCTTCGAGGGCGCACGTTCTTGTCAAAAGCTTTCTTCATTCGAATCTGGTACAACCGACCGTATGCAATAGATGCCAGCCTTTTCTCATCCATCAGGCTAAGCTGATTCAATCTATTTCTTATCCATTCTGCCTCATCAAGCTTGACATCGACCAGGACTCTCAAAGAAGGAATCTCGACTTCTAATGGCAGGACAACTTCCATGCCATACACCAGCGAGAAAGGAGTTTCCCCAGTTAAAGTACTTACCGAAGTACGATATCCGTGCAAAGTGATGCGCAACATCTCATGCCAATCCTGATAGGTTACAACCATCTTTTGCACTATCTTCTTAATATTCTTGTTGGCCGCTTCAATAGCGTCGTTCGTATTCGGATGATAGGGAGATGAGTTGTGATGCTCAATTTTGAAATTCTGGTACAATTCCTTCATCATCTTGTTATTCAAGTTCGAACCATTATTAGTAAGCATTCTCTCGAGCACTCCGTATTGACAGGTGATGTCCTTCTTGATAAATCGGGCTACCACTTGCTTAGTCACATTAGCAAAGGAAGCTGCTTCCACCCACTTGGTGAAGTAATCATAACTTTATGGCATCATAACTTGAGCTTCACAAACCCAATGGATGAGTTCTAGTACTCAAAAGAAAGCTTAGAACATACCCAACAAGTATCATGTTTATAAGAAAATGCGATTGAAGTTGTATCTTGAGATATGTGGTCTTGAAGTTAGGAACTAAAAAGTGGATTTTACACTAAAAACCCTCTGAATCCCTAATTTAGTAACTTCTCACACTCTTGATTATTCTTGATTTGATCTTGAAATAACATCCTAGATGTCTCAACACAACCTCCCATGACTCCAATGACTTGGAACCAAGTCTCAAACTCCTTTAAGTCCTCAGTTGACTTTGAACTAAGCAGATGAAACCCTAGATGCACAAACTTTGACTGCACCCTCTTGCACATGATATGACAACTTAGACGAGCTCCACAATGGCCGCAAAAGCACTAAATGAGCTCTCCAAACATCTCCTATCCATAGCCATGAGCTTGTGATCCTCTGATGATCCTCAGTTGACCTCCAAGATAGGAGATAAGCACCACATACCAATTCATTCTCTCAAAGAGCTTTGACTTCCTTTTGGTGATTATAAGCACTTGATGACTTAAGTAAACACTCTTGCTTGAGCTTGGAACCCTTGATACTCTTCTCTTGAATACACACCTCGCTTGATCCCCTGCAAATGACAATACTATGCACATGCAAGATGCTAATGAAATGAAATGAAACATAAGCAAAGTAAAGGAAAAGGTTGGGAAATTTTTGGGGTACAACAGTTGCCCCTATTCAAGCGATTTGGACCTGAATGAGTGAAAAGCGAACGACTTTCAAACAATCAAGGTAAAGGACGATTAAATACCAAAGAACCTGGAAATTTTCCAACCGCAGAAATAGAACTGCAAACTCTGATAGGGGACAAAAATCTCTGGAAACAACTGGATTAGTTGCAATGGCAACAAGCTAAATGATTACCAATCAGAAAGCATCGACACACAGTCGGAAGAAACATCTGCTAACACGCAGGCAACGACACTAAGTCAGAAAGATCATCTGATATCACCATCAGGCATCTATTGGAACAATAGGCATCGAACCTGAAGTCCGACTCAACATGAAGATGAAATCATCTACTAATCCAAGCAGGCATTCGCTAAATAGAAGCGAGCATCGAACCCGGAGGCTGGATCAAAACGCAGTTGATAAATTTCTACTAACTAGCAGGCATTCGCTAAATAAAAGCAAGCATCGAACCTGAAGGCCGGCTCAACACGCAGCTGAGAAAACATCTGACATCGCTGTCAAGCATCTGATAAATAAAAGCAGGCATCGAACCCGAAGGCCGGCTCAACACGAAACTGAGAAACATTTGACATCGCCGCTAGGCATCTGTTTAATAAAAACAGGCATCGAACTAGAAGGCCGGCTCAACACGAAGCTGAGAAAAAGCATCTGACATCACCGCCAGGCATCTGTTAAATAAAAACAGGCATCGAACCCAAAGGCCGGATCAACCCGAAGTTGAGAAGAACATTTGACATCGCCGTCAGGCATCTGTTAAATAAAAACAGGCATCGAACCCGAACACCGGCTCAACACGAAGCTGAGAAAAAACATATGACATCGCCACCAGGAACCTGTTAAATAAAAACAGGCATCGAACCCAAAGGTCAGCTCAACACAAAGTTGAGATCATCTTCTTATCCAAGCAGGCATTCGCTAAATAAAAGCGAGCATCGAACCCGAAAGCCGGATCAACACGCAGTTGATAAACTCCTGATAATAATTCCCAAGAGAACTCCGTTGGGGAAAGAGAAACTTAACCAAGCAACTCTTGTGGGGAGACCAAAGAGAAACTTAACCAAGCAACTCTGGTGGCGATCTTACTAGGGAGGGAAAATAAACTTAACCAAGCAACTCCGTTGTGAAACATTTTATAAGATGTAACACATCCATCAAGAATCTTTTGCCAAGGTCTGGATACCTGTACGGGCTGGAGAATTAATATCACAAATTGCCATGGTATAAATACCATAAGGGGAAAGAGAATCACATCATAATCTGCCATGGTCTGGATACCATACTGGCAAAAGAAATCATCATAATCTGTTCGTTGGACATACACCTAAAAAACAAGAGGTAACAACCTAGCTTATGTTTCACATGCTTATGTTTTAATGGCGTAATGATCCATACAAAATGGAAATGCTACACGTTTCGGAGAATGCTATGCACAAATGCAAAATGCACCGAAACCGAATCAGCAAAATAAATGCTGAAGGGACAGAGGCTACCCTGCTAGGGATGGAACGTGCCAAAGAAGATTGGACTTAAGATGGGAAACAAGCCCTGGATGGCTTTCTGGAAAAAAAAAACTCCCTGAATAATATTGCTCTGACGAGAACAAAAAATCCGCCCTGCTGGGGATCAATGCAAACCCTACTGTGGAAGAGTGCCCTGAACGGCTAACCAGAATACAGCTCTTTTGGGGTTCACCCAACTCGGTTGGGGAGAACAAATCCACTCTACTGGGGAGATAACACAACATGCTAAACAATAACTCTACTCTGCCGAGATCAAATCAAATCCTGCTGAGAGAAAATGCCTTGAACGGCCTTCCAAGACACAACTCTCTTGGGGAATATGCGACCCAACCGAGGAAAGATAACCCAAACGTTGGAGATAAGTCTAACCTGTCGGGGAAATCAACGATTCTGCAGGGGATAACAATCGACCACTGAGATTAACTTTGCTTTACAGGGAGAAATCATCCCTGAATGGCCTCCTAGAATACAACTATGGGGAAACAGACGAATCTACCAGGGAGTTAGAATTTACCGTTGGGGAATAACTACTCTACCGGATATACCACTCTGCTGGCGATTAAAAAATCCACCCTGCCAGGGATTACTCAGCTGGGGATTACCAACCACAATCTCTCTGCTGAGGATAACAACTCTCAGGGGGTAACTTCACTCTGCGGGGAAGAGAAACAATTCTCTGCTAACTCCGCTAGGGATTGGACAACTGAGAGGAAACCTCTTTGACCTCTGCCTGGGAAACGAATCACCACTTTGACCTCTGCCTAGGAAACGAATTGCCACTTTTCAGACTCAAAGGGGATAGACCCTGTGGGGAAACAAAAATCCTGAATTTGCTCCGCTGCTGGGAAAATAGTTCCAACCTTCCTGGTGGAGAGAAATCCAATCTCGACTCATTGAGAAGTAAGTGCGTACTGACACATACTTGAGTTGCCCGAGGAATATCAATCTTGACTCTTCGGGGATGATTCTACCCTGCTGGAGAATTCAACCTGAACTGCCAAGGAATGAGTGTATACAAACAATCTGCTGAGGAGAAATGTATACCCTCTACCTGCACACCCTCTGCTGGAGAAACAAACCCTTGCAGGGGAACGATGATCTTGCCGGAGATAGACCTCTGGAAATCTACCCCAAGGGTAATGACCCTGCAAAAATTAACAAACGACAAGATATCCTGCACAAAGGGAACTATCTCGGTCATCATCTGTGACATTATTCAAATAAATCGAAGTTTTAATGATTATCGGCCAAAGCATGCAAGTTTTTGTATGCGCAGTTTTATCAAAAACATCGGGAGTTTTTCGCAAACAAAAAAGTAAAGATTAAAGCAAGATAAATAATTACTGAATGGTATATGTTTTATTCACAGATGGCCTGTAAATAGGCAGATTTACAACATATGCAACACCTAAAAATAGGAAGATGCACAACAATTTACAGAAATGCACAGAAATATACAGAATGTCAGCAATGTGGCACAGACAAACACCATGAGCTCGTCCATCTATGACTCTCCTGACTTCGATGCTTCCCCAACGCTTCGTCCTCTGAAGAGATTGATTCGGATAAATGTCCATCAAGTCCTCCCTCAATCCACTACTCTGAAGCTCAATACGCAGACCGCAGTCATTTGCTTTTCAAATCCCCAACTTTTGCTTGAATCGCCCTTTTGGGTTTTCGATTCACCGGGATACCCATTTTTTCCAAAGTTGCCTTTTTCAGATTTTCAACTTTTCCGGTTTACATCTTTTCTCTTTTTATCTCTAATTTTTGCTCAAACCCATTCTTTTTATGGTTTGCCAGGATGCCCCATTTTTGCCTGGGTATTCTTTTTTCATTCCAGCGGGTCTCTTTAAGCAAAGTATTTTTTAACTGTGTCTGCGTTCACAGGGGATGTGAAATCTTCACCATCCATTGTTGATAACAGCAAGGCTCTTTTGGAGAAAACCTTTCGCACGACATATAGACCTTCATAGTTAGGGGTCCATTTGCCCCTGTCATATGCTTGTGGAGGTAGAATCCTCTTCAATACTAACTCGCCCGTCTGAAAGCTTCGAGGGCGCACCTTCTTGTCAAAAGCTTTCTTCATCCGACTCTGGTACAACTGACCGTACACAATAGATGCCATCCTTTTCTCATCCATCAGGCTAAGCTGATTCAATCTATTTCTTATCCATTCTGCCTCATCAAGCTTGACATCGACCAAGACTCTCAAAGAAGGAATCTCGACTTCTAATGGCAGGACAACTTTTATGCCATACACTAGCGAGAAAGGAGTTGCCCCAGTTGAAGTACGTACCAAAGTAAGATATCCATGCAAGGCAATGGGAACCATCTCATGCAAATCCTGAAAGGTTACAACCATCTTTTGCACTATCTTCTTAATATTCTTGTTGGCCGCTTCAACAACGCCGTTCATCTTCGAGCAATAGGGAGATGAGTTGTGATGCTCAATTTTGAAATTCTGGCACAACTCCTTCATCATCTTGTTATTCAAATTCGAACCATTATCAGTAATGGTTCTCTCAAGCACTCCGTAGCGACAGGTTATGTCCTTCTTGATTAACCGGGATACCACTTGCTTAGTGACATTAGCATAGGAAGCTGCTTCCACCCACTTGGTTAAGTAGTTATAACTTGATGGCATCATAACTTGAGCTTCACAAACCCAATAGATGAGTTCTAGTACTCAAAAGAAAGCTTAGAACATGCCTAACAAGTATCATATTTATAAGAAAATTAGATTGAACTTGTATCTTAAGATATGTGGTCTTGAAGTTAGGCACTAAACAAGGGATTTTACACTGACAACCCTCTGAATCCCTAATTTAGTAACTTCTCACACTCTTGATTATTATTGATTTGATCTTGAAATAACATTCTAGATGTCTCATCATAACCTCCCATGACTCCATTGAATTGGAACCAAGTATCAAACTCCTTTAAGTCCTGATTTGACTTTGAACAAAGCAGATGAAACCCTAGATACACAAACTTTGACTGCACCCTCTTGCATATGATATGACAACTTAGATGAGCTCCACAATGGCCTCAAAAGCACTCAATGAGCTCTCCAAACATCTCTCATCCATAGCCATGAGCTTGTGATCCTCTGATGATCCTCAGTTGACCTCAAAGATAGGAGATAAGCACCACATACCAATTCATTCTCTCAAAGAGCTTTGACTGCCTTTTGGTGATTATAAGCACTTGTTGAGTTGAGTAAACACTCTTTCTTGAGCTTGGAACCCTTGATACTATTCTCTTGAATACACACCTCCCTTGATCCCCTGCAAATGACAATGCTATGCACATGCAAGATGCTAATGAAATGAAATGAAACATAAGCCAAGTAAAGAAAAAGGTTGGGAAAATTTTGGGGTACAACAGCTGCCCCTATTCAAGCGACTTAGACCTGAATGAATGAAAAGCGAACGAATTTCAAACAATCAAGGTAAAGGACGGTTGAATACCAAAGAACCCGAAAATTTGCCAACCACAGAAATAGAACTGCAAACTCTGATAGGGGACAAAAAACACCGGAAATAAATGGATTAGTTGCAATGGCAACAAGCTAACTAATTACCAATCGAAAAGCATCGACACGCAGTCGGAAGAAACATCTGCTAACATGCAGGCAACAACACTAAGTCGGAAAGATCATCTGGTATCACCATAAGGCATCTATTGGAACAATAGGCATCGAACCCGAAGGCCGGATCAATACGAAGCTGAAATCATCTGCTAATCCAAGCAGGCATTTACTAAATAGAAGCGAGCATCGAACCCGGAGGCTGGATCAACACGCAGTTGATAAATTTCTACTAACCAGCAGGAATTCTCTAAATAAGAGTGAGCATCGAACCTGAAGGCCGACTCAACACGCAGCTGAGAAAACATCTGACATCGCCGCCAGACATCTGATAAATAAAAACAGGCATCGAACCCGAAGGTCGGCTCAACACCAAACTAAGAAACATCTGACATCGCTGCCAGGCATCTGTTAAATAAAAACAGGCATCGAACCCAAAGGTTGGCTCAACACGAAGCTGAGAAAAAGCATCTGACATCGCCGCCAGGCATCTGTTAAATAAAAACAGGCATCGAACCCGAAGGCCGGATCAACCCGAAGTTGATAAGAATATTTGACATCGACGCCAGGCATCTGTTAAATAAAAACAGGCATCGAACCCGATGGCCGGCTCAACACGAAGCTGAGAAAAAGCATCTGACATCGCCGCCAGGAATCTAGTAAATAAAAACAGGCATCGAACCTGAAGGCCGGCTCAACACGAAGTTGAGATCATCTGCTAATCCAAGCAGGCATTCGCTAAATAAAAGCGAGCATCGAACCCGAAAGCCGGATCAACATGCATGATAAACTCCTGACAATAATTCCCAAGAGAACTCCGCTAGGGAAAGAGAAATTTAACCAAGCAACTCTGGTGGGGAGAGCAAAGAGAAACTTAACCAAGAAACTCTGGTGGCGATCTTACTGGGGAGGGAAAAGAAACTTAACCAAGCAACTCCGTTGTGAAACATCTGATAAGATGTAACACATCCATCAAAAATCTTTTGCCGAGGTCTAGATACATGTACAGGCTTGAGAATTAATATCACAAATTGCCATGGTCTAAATACCATAAGGGGAATGAGAATGACATCATAATCTTCCATGGTCTGGATATCATACTGGCAAAAGAAATCATCATATTCTGTTCGTTGGAAATACACCTAAAAAACAAGAGGTAACCATCTGGCTTATGTTTCACATGGTTATGTTTGAATATGGTGTAATGCTCCATACGAAATGGAAATGCTACGCGTTTCGGAGAATGCTAAGCACAAATGCAAAATGCACCGTGTCGCTACTGCGAAAATAAGGTGCCGGCAAAACAAAAGAGTCGCCACCTTTCGTTATTTATCCTTCAGAACGGGAAAGGAAATGATCGGGAAAAACCTGACGAATAGGTATAAGACAAGGTCATCGCAACCATTATCTGGATTCGGGAGTTGGTTACGCAAAGGGAAGGTATTAGCACCCCTCACGTCCATCGTACTCGATGGGATCCACGCTTATTGTGTTTATTTGACGGGTTTGTTATATCTATCTACACTAAGGGTCTGTTCTAAAAAGAAAAGAAAATGACTCGGCAAAGTATTGCACTTTATGCCTACGTATTCCTGTCTAGAACGAGAAATCCGAGTCAACGTAGTTCGCCTAACTACGGGTAAATAGGGGGAAGGTTGCTCGCCAAGACATTGCATCTTGTGCCTATGTGTTGCACCCTAAAATTTGCTCAACCTTTTTCACTTGGTTTATGTTTCAATTGCATTAGCATTTGCATATAGAGTCATGTACATAGTCTAATCATCTGCATAGCATAGATAGCAAGTTATCCAACAAGGGACCAAGTACTATTTTCATCTCTATGATCCTATCAAGAGGTTATTATTCAAATTCAAGCTTACCCAGTTCATCAGAAAGAAATTGAAGTCTAAAGAAGTCATTGGACCAAGCAGTGGATCTATCTCCTATCTTGAGGGTATTTAAAGACCATCAAAGAAGTTGTGCGCTGTGAAGTGAGCATGGAGGGTATATGAACATCATGGAGGACTTAGAGAGTCATTTTGAAAGTGAGACAAGTCATTGATGTGATAACAAGAGTTGCAGTTGAAGACAGTCAACTAGGGTTTCATCTGGGTCAACCCTAGGTCAAATGACTGATTGAAGGGCATCAAGGTCTATCTGAGAGATGTGGGGTTCATCATTTGACATGTGGATAAGGATGTGGTTTTTTGCCAAGAAGAAATCAAGAGAAATCAAGAAGAAGAGGAGTTTCTAAATTAGGGTTTCTGTGTAAAATCCCCTGATTTAGGTCAAACTTCCAAGCAAGATAATTCCAAATGCAAGCTTCAAATGGATCCTTGGCCAACATGAAACTTGTATAGGATCTCAAGACCTTTAATTTGAGTGGTGGAAGACATCAAGGAGATTTATAGAACTCAAGTTATGGTCCTTGCAAGTTACAGGTCATCTGGGGCCTCTGAAATTTTGTCTGTGAAAGTTACTTGTCTTCCAAGCAACTTTTAACCCTCAAGGATATTTCAAATGAATTTCTGGTCAACATAAGAGTTGTTCCTCATTGTCTTAGATTTCTATAGAGGTATGGTATGCCTTCATATGATTTGTGGAACTCTACTTATGGTCTTGGCAAGCAAAGGGTATTTTGGTCATTTGAGAATTACAGGTCATTTCAAGCCTATGCCCAAAACTCATACAAGGAAGCTTCAAATAAAAAACTTCACAACATCAAACTTTCTACAAATGACATTTTGAGTCTAGAAAAGTGATCATGAAAGTTTGGAAAGGCTCATAGCTCAAGGTTTCAAAATTGGTCATTTAAAAGTGAATTTAATGAATAAAAGTGACTTAAAATTGAGATTTTTCATAACTTGGCCAAATGGGATGAAATTATAGGTCATTTTGATTGGAAAAAATGTTTTAAGAACATTGGAAAAAGTGGATTTTTGAGTTTGGTTCAAAATTTGGAAGTTATGCTTGGTTACTTATGTATGAAGTAACATAATCAAAATCCAAGGGAATTGTGCACAAGAAGATTCTACAAAGTTCTAGAGCTTTCTAATTTCATCTATATATTGGATTGAGTAGCTTCATGCATTGGTTGGTGATTCATTTTGTTCATAACACATAGTTACACTCCATTCCTCAATTGTGCAAAACCATTCCAATCTCTTTGATTCTTCATCAATCCTTCAATTTCATGATCTAAACTCACTCAAGAATCATCCCTGAGTTCATTGCAAGCAAGATTTGGAGAGGAAATCACAAGAATCGTGCTACACCAACTTCACCATCCACAGTGCAAGAAGAAGTGGTTACAAGAATCCAAGAGGTTTGAGCAAGTGATAGTGCATACAGAACCAAGAAGCAAGTGTATTGATCAATTCCCAAGCACTGCAAGCATTGGATCCAAGGAATTTTGCACCTGTTTTCATCATTTACACCAGGTTAGTTTTCCTTTCGAATTGGTTGATTTAGTTAGCATGTTAGAGATTTATTAGGTTAGAATGGTTAGGATTGGTTAGATGATTAATTCTGGTGAATTTGAAGACATTCCATGGAAGTTGCCATTGGTGCACCAAATCTGTCAGTGCTTAGAACACCTGGAATATGGCATGATAACCTTAAATATATAGCTCAGGATGATCAGCATGGCGTGTAGATTGTGTTAGGGTAACAGTTAGTAAGATTTGGCAAGGTTGATATCAATGTAAAATGGTGGATTCTGTGCTTTCTACCTATTGGGTTTGAGTTTTGATTGAGTGTTAGAGGAAGATATTGCCATGGCTGTGTAGAGGGAGAGGTGCAGAGCATTTTTGCGTTTGGAATGATGGAATTTCATGGAGGTACGAGGGAGAACAGAGAGGTGGAAGGTTTGCGCATGGTGAGGATTTTTCCAGCTAGGGTTTGTCCAAGGTTGAAGACGATACCCTGATCGTTGGATTAAGTGGGAGACTTTGACTCTCAATCTGATCGCGTGGCCAGGATTCAAAGGTGGATTTGGAGGGAACTCTGGGTGCAAAGCGCACCGTTTCATTAAACCAATCTGATGGACTCAAGTTGCATTTGCTAATCCCACCCCCGTTCACCAAGGCCCAAACCATTATAACTGAATTTTCTGCTAATTGCACCGTTTTCTTTTTTTTTCTTTTTTTGTATTTTCTGAGCGTGCACTGGGCCCAGACGCGCTTTGCTATGCGCGCCCCCAGTCTGGGCCCATCATATTCTTTTAACTGAATTGAATACTTGCTGCACCCCCTAACCCAATTAATTCATTTTAATTTCACTTAATTCATTTTAATACTTTGGAAAATCATAAATAATTGAAAATTGCATATTTTTTAGTGGTTGTTTTTTCATTAGGTTCATATTTCTGTTAAGAAAATTAAGAAATAATAAAATTCCAATTTTATTTTGTTTTAGTATTTTTTGTGCATTTTTCTTTTAAATAGCTTTTTAAGTGGTTTAATTTGATTCATGATATTGTTGATTTTAGTTTAGTTAGATGCTTTTACATTTTGGATCCATTCTTTTTAGGGTGATTAACTTAGGACTTTAGCTTGTATATAAAATTTAATTCATGATTTTAAGACTTAATTTTAGATGTTTTGTTTAGGTGTGATTAGAAAGACCAAAACTAGGGTTTAGGAGATAACATAGGTGTAGTAAATCATTTCCCTTAGGAGTTGTAGATTGAATTTTTGAGGTATGGGACTATAGGGATTATGGGTAGCTAATGGATCCCTTAGAAATTACTAGGCTTCCCCTATTCTACTATTACTATTAGTATACTGCTTGTACTTGCTTGACTGTGTGGTGTGCCCTCTCTAGGGTTATTATCTGACTGTATGGGGTATTGGGCTTGTTTGGGGCTTGGGGCTTGAGCTGAAGACTGTGCTGATGAAGCCCATTGGAGATCAAGGAGAATGAAGGCCAGCTTCCAGAGTTGATGAGGAGCATCTTGCTGGCAGCTGTTGAAGGCTATAGGGTTTAGGAGCTAGGCAGAGCTCTAGAGTAGAAAACTTGGTTCATAAACATGGAAGGTCTTGTTTGCCTCCATCCTTTCTCTATGATTCAAAGTCTCTTTTAAATATCCACCTCCTTCCTTTGGAAGGATTAGTGAATGTATTTAAAAGATAGAACTTTTGAGGGAAAATTGTCTGTATCATGTTAACAGTTAGTGAGCCACCCTTGGTAGGCAATTGACTGTTTAACATTCATTTCATCTTGTTGACTGATATTCATCTTGGAGATTGAGACTTGAAGAAAAGCCATTGCAGATTGAAGGCTGATGATAGAGACCTTGCTTGAGGGATGTGAAGATAAAGTTTTATGCATGCTTGAGGCTTGTAGCTGTTTGGAGATGACTTGAAGGCAGAGGTTGGTGAAGACTTTCTGCTGTTTCTAATTCTTGATGTATTGATTGAATTTCCCTGACTGTATTGTTTGATGTTTAACCTGTTGGGTTGAAAGTGAATTCTTTTCACTTTTGCCTATTGTTTTCTAGGTTCGAGGTTGAGTGGGACTTCCTTGCCTCGCTTGTATTGCTGCATCCATGCATTTTACTGCTTTATTGTATATATGCTTTTGTTTCTGTTTCCGTTTATCCCTCAGGATCTCTGTTTCTCTCTGCGCAAGAGAGAAGCATGATAGGCATTAGGTCTTAACCCATGCATGATAACATTAGGTTAGTTTGATTCCCTTTGCAACCGTAGGTTAGAGTTCTGTCTCTTCTCTCTCAAAACAAACAGAAAAACACAATAAAGATTTCAAACACAATAAAAGACACTTCTTCCGTAAAAGAATGTGAACTCATCAAAACGTCATTTTTGTCCGCTTGGACTGTTAATCAGAAAAACCCTTTTTCAGAAGGACTAAGAACAATTAAGATAGACTTGTGTCGTACGTGGCCCGAACTACGTTTGCTCTGATCTTTCATGCTGTATGAAAGTACGTAGGCATAGGATGCGATATCCTAGAGAGCAACCTTCCCCTCATTTCCCGTAGGTAGGCGAACTACGTTGACTCTGATTTCTCGTTCCAGACGGGAATACGTAGGCATGAAGTGCGATACTTTGCCGAGTCATTTTCTTTTCTTTTAACCCCTGACCTGTAGAATAGATAGAATAACAATCCATACCCGAAAACAAGCGTGGATCCCGTCGAGTACGACGAACGTGAGGGGTGCTAATACCTTCCCCTTCCGTAACCGACTCCCGAATCCAGGTTTTGGTTGCGATGACCATACCTTTTCCCGTCTTTGCGTTAGGCTTACTTCGAGCGTTTCCTTTCCCTCCGTTGGGATAAATAACGCACGGTGTCGACTCTTCTGTTTAGCCGGCGCCGATTTTTGCAGTAGCGACAACTGGCGACTCTGCTGGGGACCCAACGTCCCCTGGCTGCTAAGGACTGCGACAGTTCCTTATGCATTTGGGATCCAACGTCCCTTGAGAGAGTCAATCCTAGCGCTTGTTTTCCCGTCGAGGATTTTGTATGGATTTATATTTCTGTCATTTACTTTCAGCATTATATTATGATTATTATTGCTGTATTGGGGTGTGACGGGTGATTCTATGATTGAGAGATAAGCCGGACCTGGGCTTGAGTGCACCTAGAATTAGAGTAGAAAGTAGTGGGCGCGTGCCGGCTTTGCTTGCATTAGTGTCCCACGAAATCTACACTCGGACGAGGTTCTTCTGGTTGACTTCTTTTTATACCCTTTGGGTCGAAGGGGTTGTTGGTTAGCTGAATTGTCGACTCCGGGAACCGATCATTTGGAAGTTAGCTAAGTGAGGTCTCTTCAGGATTTGATGATGCCACTCCTTCTGGGAATCGTATCATCAATCCTGAAAGTCTGGGACGCCAACGACCGCATAGGATGCCATACCATTGTCATTTACTAGGACACCTACCTGTGAGAGGGGTTTGGGGTTATGCAGGTAACTAGACCTTCAGATACCGGTTATTTCTCAATCTGAGATCCTGGGTATTTATGGAGAGTTGATAGGTCTATCAGAGACCAGTTGGAGTTATGATGTGAGGTCTATCAGAGACCAGTTGGAGTTATGTTATGGGGTCTATCAGAGACCAGTGTTGGAGCTTTGTATTGGGTCTATCTGAGACCTGGGTTTGAGGATTCTAGAGGGTCTATCGGAGACTTTTTGATATGGTTCAGGCTTCTCAACTATGGCATTTGGTCCCTGTTGCATGTACTTGCATTGCATTGTCTGCATAACCATTATCATTGCATCTCATTAACGTGTGTCTGTACTGCAGGTGCATTTGCATATTCCCTGGTTCTAGTGCCCGGACTTCTGCTTATTGATCATGGCTGGTTTGAGAAAGACAGTTGCGTATAAGTTACCTTCACCTGACATTACTCCCTTACTTGGTCTGATGTCCCTTGCTGATGAGGAGGTTAGGAGAAGTTTCAGGATGAGTCATGGAAGATTGTTGAGACTGGTCTGCAAGCCAACTGCCGTTGAGATGAATGGGCTGTACACCTTGATGCAATTCTATGACCCTGCTCTGAGGTGCTTCACGTTTGCTGACTTTATTCTGGGGCCTACCATTGAGGAGTATGTGGAGTTTACTGAGCTACCAGTACAGAATAAGGTTCCCTTTATTCATTCAGCCGCTGAGCCCAAGTTCGAGGACTTAGCTAGGGCCTTGCACATGAGCGCTGCTGAACTATTAGTGACTTCTTGGCTTGGGGTTCCAGGTTTCTCCCTTGATTTTCTGGTTGGCAAAGCTCAAGAGTATGCCAAGAGCGGGTGCTGGATAGTCTTTAATGTTATCTTAGCTCTATGCATTTACGGAATAGTGTTGTTTCCCAACTTACCCAATTTTGTGGACTTGGACGCTTTCCATCTGTTTGCTGCTGGCAACCCGGTACCCACTTTGATTGGAGATCTCTATCATTCATTGCACTACAAAAATGAAAATAGAAGGGGAAAGACTGTTTACTGTTGTGCGCCGTTGTTGTACATGTGGTTTAAGAGCCATCTTCCCCTGAAGGGACCTTTTGTGGATAATGCCACTACAGCTGACTGGCCAGAGCGCCTGATGAGGCTATCTTCTGAAGACATCGAGTGGTTTGATCGAGACTTGTTGGGGTCTGAGCTTATTTTCAGTTGTTCTGGGTACCCTAATGTTCCTTTGATAGGAAGAAAAGGGTGTATCAATTACAACCCATCTCTGTTCGTTCGCCAGTTTGGATACGCGTTGAAGAACCCACCCAGGGAGGAAGAAGTACAAGAATCTCTGTACTTCACTGGTGATTTGAATGGAGAGTTACTAGCCAAGCTTCAGCACGCATGGATGCGTATTAACAGAAGAGGGAAGCCACTGTTAGGGAAGAATGATTGTCAGGCTTATGCACCCTACAAAGTTTGGATCCAAGAGAGAGCAAGACAGTTGCTGATGCCATTTCCAGCTGCACCAGTCCCTGTTCATATTCCGGTGGAAGAACCAACTACTGTTACTAGGAAGGCCTACGAGCAAGTTGTAAAAGAAAAAGAAGCCTTGATGAAGATCAATGAAGGGTTAGAACAAGAACTGGCTCAAATACGCAGCGAGAAAAACAAGGTCGTGCACTCCTTCCAACAGCAGGTCGAGCTAGTAAACAGGCTAGGTGCTGAGTTGACTGAAGAGAAAAAGAAGCGCGAACGTCTGGGTAAAGAGTTCAGAAGCTCCCATGACATGTTGGAGTCCAAAAAGAAAGTACTCGACGCCGCTCACCGAGAAATCTCTTCTTGTAACAAGACTTGGAATGCTACGCTAACCAACAACAAAAAGAGGGAAGACAAATTGAAGCAGCAAATTTCTGACCTCGAAGAGCAGTTGAAGGCTAGCATTAAGAAGTACGAAGAAGAGGTGATGACCAGATATAGTCTCCAGAATGCATTGAACAAGGCCATCGAAGGCAGGAACGAAGCTGTGTCTCAGAAGCGGAAGCTAGAGGATCGCTTCGGAGAAAGGGCATGGGAAGAAACCGCTGGCGACGTGTTCTCAAGCGAAGAAATCAACTTGTTGAGGGTCTGCTTACCCGACCAAGTCACCCCGAGACTAAGAAGTTGCTAGAAGAGTACCAGGCTTATGAGTGTACTTGACGGTTTTATGTATTAACGTGTATGCTTTATTTGCATAGTGCTGACCATCACCAGGATTGTTGGTTGAGGTCATGCCTTCTTATTGTACATTCAGTGATGTTGTATTCTGTGGCTTAATGGTTCTCTGCAATATATGAGGCGTTTTCTATGATTCGGCTCCGATCACCGTATTGCTAGCACTGTCACCGCACTGGCACATTCACACTAGAATCGGGGAATGATATTCCCTAATGCACAGACACATATTGCATTGCATTCCCATTCATATTGCATTACAGGTAATTATTAAACTGTATCTCATCTCCTGCATCTTCCAGGTCGTCCAAGATTAGCGACCGAAGAATTCCCTGACATTCAACCAGAAACAGCAGTAAGGAAGTCATGGGTCAGGATCAGATTGAGATGCAAGAGGTGCGCAACAACATGATGCAGTTCATACAGGCAATGGAAGCCATGGCCAAGGGTCAGGAACAGTTGCAGAATATGGTGCAGCCTCTGATTGCACGGGCTAATGATAGTGCTGCCGATTTTGCTCAGCAAGGAAATCAAGGTTTTCTCCCAGGCCTCAGACGCCAACTTGTGGGGATAGACATCGAGCAGGTTCAAGCGGAATTAATTGATGTTCGAGGCCAGCTGGGGCAGTTCACGAAAGATATGCAGGTGTTGTGCTCGAATCAAGAGACGCTAGAAGAAGAGAACTGCCGATTGAAGGCACAGGTAGGATTGATGGCCGAAATATTAAGGAACGTACTCAGAAGAGAAGGAGGGCAAATGTCTGAAGACGCGGCTGGCTTATTTGCTCCTCATGGGTCTGAAGAACCATTACCCACGCATGATAGGCTTAAGAGACCCTCTCCACGGTTCGAAGCTCAGGATTCTCCTCGTCAGCAGTCGCAATTGATTTTACAGGATAACTCAAGGATGTGTGGTAAGAGGATGAGGTTTTCTAACAGAGTATTTGATGAGATCCCAGTGGATTATGGTTAGCTGGTGCAACTCTTGTTCCAACTTCAACTGGTTGAGCCCCGCATTTTGGTTCCATTGATAGGGCAGCCGCCACCAGACTATGACTTGAACGCCCATTGTGCCTTCCACTCCGGCGCACCGGGGCATAACATTGCAAACTGCAAAGCTTTTAAGCATAAGGTTCAAGACTTGCTGGATGAGAAAACAATTGAGTTTGTACCAGGGGGTATAAAAGTTTCAGGGACTGATATTCCCATTTCTCCGCCAGAGGTTGCAGACGAATCGAGGTATATCCCAGAGCCACTGGAAGCTAAGTCCCCATGTCCACAACAGTTGCCGATGCCAGGGTTGAATTTAAGGATGATAACGCGTGAGCCTAAGGAATCGTCTGAGCAAAGCCAGCAGCATACGAGATGCCAGTATCCGGCTCAACAAAGAATTCGGGGAAAGAAACCAATGAGGGTGTTTGAAAAGCCTCCCTCAACGTATGCAGATTTGTTACAAACACTACTAGGTTTGAACTTGGTGGAGAAGAGAATTCTGGCGCCAATAACAGGCACTCCTCCGTATGGTTATGATGCAAGCAGGCACTATGAATTCCACTCCGGGGCTCCCGGACATGATATTGAGGGTTGCCACACGTTCAAGCATAACGTCCAAGATTTAATCGACAGCAGGGTTATTAACTTCTCTGATAGGGTCCCCAAGGTGGTGCAAGGCCATAGACAAGCGAAAGCCGGGGTGATGAAAAAGTTTCCCAGGTTTGATCGGGCCGTTGAAAGAAGATCGAGACAGCAGTAGACTACCCCTGATAATAGTTTCTGAGGATGGTTGACTCGCCAATAAGTCAAAGTGCAGGAAGTCCGGTTCTGAGACACCGACATTTTTCATGTTATCTTGTTCATGTCTTCGCATTTGTAGTTTCTTTTCTGTTTAATTGCAAATTTCGCTTCTAAAACTTGTTGTTTTTTCAATTGATATTGATAAACGAAATGAATATGCATGTTTTGAATTAATCCAGTCGTGTTCACTCTTTGCTTTCTTAATGCTTAATGCTTGTTTTAGCAGGAATCCGGGGAGGATGACGAAAACAGATGACGAATAATCTTCCGATTGTAGGCTTTTGAGAAAAAAAAACCTGTTGACGATGTACAGGCATTGTTTCAATCCATAAACACCGGAGATATAAGGAAGATAATCCCTTGTTAACCCCTTTGAGCCAGTAGTAGGAGTTTCCTTTTGAAAATGAAAAACCCTAAATCTTAAACCGGGGCAGGGTAGGCGTCAGTTAGCTTGACCGAGCATTCAAGTCTTACAGAGGAGTGTTGCCTTACGAGGACCAATCAGTTTATACCTCTCAAGAGGTCGCACATTGCCAACCACAATGGTTAAACCTCGCCAATCAGGAGTAAGGCAGTTACAATCCTTTCGGAGAAACCAAGACAATCAGTGCCACACAACTTTGTTCCTAAAAAAAAAAGAGAGAGAAAAAGAAAGCCCGCTAAGTAAAAAGAAAAAGAAAAAGCTGGAAGGCTAATACTTAGGCAAAAATTAGGGCATCCCGCTGGACTTCAAAAGAAAAATTGAAAAGAACTCAAAAGAAGTCAGTCCAGGCAAAAATTAGGGAATCAAAAGAACGAAAAAAGATATCAAAAGAAAAATCCTCGAACAAGGACAAGGTCGTGTGGATACAGACACCGAAAACGGGAAAGGAGTAATTGTCACTCCGAAAAACCTTGTGAGTTCCTTAACTATGGTTCTTACCATTCAACATACCTCTCGAAGAGGCGAGCGCTCGAGCCATGTTAGCTGAACCTTAGGATCGGAGATCATCACGTAGAAGGGGTGGGTACAAATCAAAATTTGAGCCAAATATCCTTTGTTTCACGAACCGTGAACCTGACCACGTTACAACCCAAAAAATTCCTAATTGAAACAGGTTTTGGTCAAGAGCATACGTCGGTAAAGATCGCATCGGAACTGACTCCTAAAAGGGTTCCTCTTACCAGCTTTCATATTGACATTTTGATAATTGATTCATTATATGTCGCAAAAATTTTTTCGGTGAACAGACTTGGATGTTGAAACTGTCATATCATTGCGTTTAATATACCTTTTATGCAGAACAACTTGTGTTACTTGCGAGTAAACGCATGCCGACAAGAAAGACCCCTACAGTGGAAGGTCTGATCAAGATAAAATGCAGAATGCCCAAATGTTTCGTGAACTGGGGCAAGCTATATCGATTAATTCCGGTAGGGTCAGTCATCCTAGAATCAGTAAATCTGGGGCAATCAAGTCAAGATTTGGCAAATCTCTCGTAGCTATGGGCATTGTTCCACGAATCCGTCAATCAGAGATAAAGGATTATTGCGAGACCGGGGCAGGTCACCCTAAAAGCACGATGTTATTAAAACACCTCATCGAGGTTCGAAATGTAGAAGCAGTCCATGTCTGGCTGTCAGGATACAAAGACTGTAGGGTCCATTCCAAAATTGTTGCAGATTCAGGGGAAAGCTATTTCAAGATAGAGTCCTGACTAGGATTTCCTTTCGAGAAGAAGTGTTCAAGAATACAGACTGGGGCATGTTAGTATCCCCGAAGCGGAGTTCCGAGAAGGTGGACGATCAAAAGGTTGCAGTATTGACCAGAAGCTCGTAGCGAAAGACTCGATCCCCACGCGGGTCGCGCTTCTAAGATAGCATTATTCCTCACTGAAGAAGGATCAAATACCCCAGCTAGTCGTAGCTTAGCCGAAAGACATTCTCCAGCAAAGTTGGTTTTCCTCAGCAGAGTTTGGCGATTCCAAGATTGAAGGATGTATTCAGACGGTGTGGTGTCCCCCAGAAGGATTCCCCTATCTCAAGCAGAGTGGTTTAGCCTCAGAAGGTAATATTTCCAACTTGTGAGCTGCATTCAGACAGTTTACCCTTCCTAGTAGGGTCATTCACTCTCCCCCAGCGGAGTCAGTTGATGTTCCCCAAGAGAATCGTTTCGTCCCCAGCGGAGTTCTCTTTTCAGCAAGTGTTTTCTTTCCTCCCAGTGGAGCTCGAAGATTAAGACTCTCCCCGGCAGAGTTGGTTGTGTGTCCCGGCATTTATTTTGTCAGAATACCGTGTGATACCCGTTCACTCCCCAGCAGAAGCCCAATCATACTGGGCACATCCGCTATTCCCCAGCAGAGTTATATTCCCCAGCAGGGTGTTACTTCAACGAAGTGCTTGGTTAAATTCCCAATATCCCAGCAGAGTTGGCTTCACTTTTCCAGCATTTATTTTGCTGGAATAATTCTGTGGCACATGGCTATCCCCAGCGGAGTTGGCGTTGTCTTCAGCATTTATTTTGCTGAAGCGGTTTTCTGTATCCCAGCAGTTCGAGTCTGCATTTGCATCGGCATATAGCGTCATACTTGCATCCACCAAATAAAAACGCGTAGCATTTCCATGCCGCATGGAGCATTACGCCATTTTCAAACATACGCATTTTTGAAACATAAATCAGGTTGGCTAACTGTTTGTTTCAAGTATTGTTTCTCTTGCAGGTGGAGAGAGCTCTTGCTCAAATGAATTATCGAACATTCAAGATCTCGGCGTGAGATATTCAGCGATAATGTCCGTTTTGGCATTATTCCCCACAGAGTTATCATGATAAGTTTCTCTTTGTCCCCGAGCAGAGTTATTCGTGTAAGTTCCTTTTGTGTTCCCCGCCAGGGTTGCTTGTTGAAGTTTCTCTAGTCCGACCAGCGGATTATTTGCTTCAAATTTGTTGTTACGTCAGCATCAAAAGGTTTCGTGAATCAGAATTTCAGAGGCTGCCGCCGGTTATCAGAACAGGCGTCCGGTAGTGTGGTTTTCAAATATCCCCAGTAGAGTCCGCCTCAAAGTCGCTGTCCTGTCAGTGCTAAGAAGTCTGTGGATTGGTACCAATGAAGAAATGGGTCCTAACGTGGACAGATTTATTTCCTCGGGTTCATGAGATGTGCTAGTCCTAACGTGGACAGATTCGGTTTCTCGGTATTGGTGGAATGTGAAGTCATGACGTTGACAAAATTGATTACTCTTTGTGTTGGTGTCCTGACGTGGACCATTTATTCCCAGCAGATATCTTCCTTCGTAATGGTGAAATGTGTGTCCTGACGTGGACCATTTATTCCCAGCAGATATCTTCCTTCGTAATGGTGAAATGTGTGTCCTGACGTGGACAAGTTCATAGTTCTTCGTGATGATAAGATGCGCGAGTCCTGACGTGGACAAATTTATCTTTCTTCGTGTTGGTGAAACGGGAGTCCTGACGTGGACAAGTTTTATTTCCTCAGCGGGTCGAAGATGTGAGTCCTGACGTGGACAAATCAAGACGAAACGTGAGTCCTGACGTGGACAAGTTTAGTTCCTTACGTGGAAAGAAGTTTTAGTTCCTTACGTGGAAAGAAGTTTTAGTTCCTTACGTGGAAAGAAGTTTTAGTTCCTTACGTGGAAAGAAGTTTTAGTTCCTTACGTGGAAAGAAGTTTATTCCTTACGTGGAAAAAAGTTTTAGTTCCTTACGTGGAAAGAAGTTTATTCCTTAAGTGGAAAGAAGTTTTAGTTCCTTACGTGGAAAGATGTATTCCTTACGTGGAAAGGTGGGTCCTAACGTGGACAATGTATTCCTGACATGGACGAAGAGATGCATTCCTTACGTGGAAAGATGTTATTCCTAAGATGGACAGATGGATTCCTAACGTGGAAAGAGTGATTCCTTACGTGGAAAGATGGTATTCCTTACGTGGAAAGTTGTATTCCTCACGAGGAAAGAAGATGTATTCCTTACGTGGAAAGAAGATGTATTCCTTATGTGGAAAGAGGTGATTCCTTACGTGGAAAGAGGTGATTCCTTACGTGGAAAGATGAGATTCCTTACGGGGAGAGAGATTTATTCCTTACGTGGAAAGAGGTGATTCCTTACGTGGAAAGAGGTATTCCTTACGTGGAAAGGAGTTTATTCCTAACGTGGAAAGGTGAGTCCTGACGCGGACGATGTATTCCTAACGTGGAGAGTTTAGTCCTGACGTGGACAGATCCAGACGAAGTCTTATTCCTAACGTGGACGGTGGTATTCCTAACATGGACAAGTATGTTCCTAACATGGAAGAGATTTATTCCTGACGTGGACAATTCATTCCTATGTTGATAGGATCCCCTCATGCTGATGAAATGCAAACGAGTCATCCCCAGCGAAGTCGCCGAGATTTTTCCGTGTTGACAGCAGGTGGAGTCCTGACGTGGACAAGTTTTAGTTGAGATTTCTTCGTGTTGACGAAACAGGCGTCCTAACATGGACAAAGTTCTATCCCTGCGATGATAGAATCTTTTTCAGGCTAATGTAAATAATCCCCAGCACGGTCGCTAATGAATCAGTTGGTTGCTGTAACAGTTAGATTCAGTTGATGAATGTCGTTCCCCAAGCAGTGGTGCAGTTTATTTCTGCGGTTGGCAAATTTTCCGGGTTCTTAGTATTCAACCGTCTCGTACCTCAAATGTTTGAAGGTCGTTCGCTCTTCACCCAATCGGGTCCAAGTCGCTTGAATAGGGGCAGTTGTTGCACCCTAAAATTTGCTCAACCTTCTTCACTTGGTTTATGTTTCAATTGCATTAGCATTTGCATATAGAGTCATGTACATAGTCTAATCATCTGCATAGCATAGCATAGCAAGTTATCCAACAAGGGACCAGGTACTATTTTCATCTCTTTGAGCCTATCAAGAGGTTATTATTCAAATTCAAGCTTACCCAGGTCATCAGAAAGAAATTGAAGTCTAAAGAAGTCATTGGACCAAGCAGTGGATCTATCTCCTATCTTGAGGGTATTTGAAGACCATCAAAGAAGTTGTGAGCTGTGAAGTGAGCATGGAGGGTATATGAACATCATGGAGGACTTAGAGAGTCATTTTGAAAGTGAGACAAGTCATTGATGTGATAACAAGAGTTGCAGTTGAAGACAGTCAACTAGGGTTTCATCTGGGTCAACCCTGGGTCAACCCTAGGTCAAATGACTGATTGAAGGGCATCAAGGTCTATCTGAGAGATGTGGGGTTCATCATTTGACATGTGGATAAGGATGTGTTTTTTTGCCAAGAAGAAATCAAGATAAATCAAGAAGAAGAGGAGTTTCTAAATTAGGGTTTCTGTGTAAAATCCCCTGATTTAGGTCAAACTTCCAAGCAAGATAATTCCAAATTCAAGCTTCAAATGGATCCTTGGCCAACATGAAACTTTTAGAGGATCTCAAGACCTTTAATTTTAGTGGTGGAAGACATCAAGGAGATTTATAGAACTCAAGTTATGGTCCTTGCAAGTTACAGGTCATCTGGGGCCTCTGAAATTTTGTCTGTGAAAGTTACTTGTCTTCCAAGCAACCTTTAACCCTCAAGGAGATTTCAAATGAATTTCTGGTCAACATAAGAGTTGTTCCTCATTGTCTTATCTTTCTATAGAGGTATGGTATGCCTTCATATGATTTGTGGAACTCTACTTATGGTCTTGGCAAGAAAAGGGTATTTTGGTCATTTGAGAATTACAGGTCATTTCAAGCCTATGCCCAAAACTCATACAAGGAAGCTTCAAATAAACAACTTCACAACATCAAACTTGCTCCAAATGACATTTTGAGTCTAGAAAAGTGATCATGAAAGTTTGGAAAGGCTCATAGCTCAAGGTTTCAAAATTGGTCATCTAAAAGTGAATTTAATGAATAAAAGTGACTTAAAATTGAGATTTTTCATAACTTGGCCAAATGGGATGAAATTATAGGTCATTTTGATTGGAAAAAATGTTTCAAGAACATTGGAAAAAGTGGATTTTTTAGTTTGTTTCAAAATTTGGAAGTTATGCTTGGTTACTTATGTATGAAGTAACATAATCAAAATCCAAGGGAATTGTGCACAAGAAGATTCTACAAAGTTCTAGAGCTTTCTAATTTCATCTATATATTGGATTGAGTAGCTTCATGCATTGGTTGGTGATTCATTTTGTTCATAACACATAGTTACACTCCATTCCTCAATTGTGCAAAACCATTCCAATCTCTTTGATTCTTCATCAATCCTTCAATTTCATGATCTAAACTCACTCAAGAATTATCCCTGAGTTCATTGCAAGAAAGATTTGGAGAGGAAATCACAAGAATCGTGCTACACCAACTTCACCATCCAAAGTGCAAGAAGAAGTGGTTACAAGAATCCAAGAGGTTTGAGCAAGTGATAGTGCATACAGAACCAAGAAGCAAGTGTATTGATCAATTCCCAAGCACTGCAAGCATTGGATCCAAGGAATTTTGCACCTGTTTTCATCATTTACACCAGGTTAGTTTTCCTTTCGAATTGGTTGATTTAGTTAGCATGTTAGAGATTTATTAGGTTAGAATGGTTAGGATTGGTTAGATGATTAATTCTGGTGAATTTGAAGACATTCCATTGAAGTTGCCATTGGTGCACCAAATCTGTTAGTGCTTAGAACACCTGGAATATGGCATGATAACCTTAGATATATAGCTCAAGATGATCAGCATGGCGTGTAGATTGTGTTAGGGTAACAGTTAGTAAGATTTGGCAAGGTTGATATCAGTGTAAAATGGTGGATTCAATGCTTTCTACCTATCGGGTTTGAGTTTTGATTGAGTGTTAGAGGAAGATATTGCCATGGCTGTGTAGAGGGAGAGATGCAGAGCATTTTTGGTTTTGGAATGATGGAATTTCATGGAGGTACGAGGGAGAACAGAGAGGTGGAAGGTTCGCGCATGGTGAGGATTTTTCCAGCTAGGGTTTGTCCAAGGTTGAAGACGATACCCTGATCGTTGGATTAAGTGGGAGACTTTGACTCTCAATCTGATCGCGTGGCCAGGATTCAAAGGTGGATTTGGAGGGAACTCTGGGTGCAAAGCGCACCGTTTCATTAAACCAATCTGATGGGCTCAAGTTGCATTTGCTAATCCCACCCCCGTTCACCCAGGCCCAAACCATTATAACTGAATTTTCTGCTAATTGCACCGTTTTCTTTTTTTTCTTTTTTTGTATTTTCTGAGCGTGCACTGGGCCTAGACGCGCTTTGCTATGCGCGCCCCCAGTCTGGGCCCATCATATTCTTTTAACTGAATTGAATACTTGCTGCACCCCCTAACCCAATTAATTCATTTTAATTTCACTTAATTCATTTTAATACTTTGGAAAATCATAAATAATTGAAAATTGCATATTTTTTAGTGGTTGTTTTTTCATTAGGTTCATATTTCTGTTAAGAAAATTAAGAAATAATAAAATTCCAATTTTATTTTGTTTTAGTATTTTTTGTGCATTTTTCTTTTAAATAGCTTTTTAAGTGGTTTAATTTGATTCATGATATTGTTGATTTTAGTTTAGTTAGATGCTTTTACATTTTGGATCCATTCTTTTTAGGGTGATTAACTTAGGACTTTAGCTTGTATATAAAATTTAATTCATGATTTTAAGACTTAATTTTAGATGATTTGTTTAGGTGTGATTAGAAAGACCAAAACTAGGGTTTAGGAGATAACATAGGTGTAGTAAATCATTTCCCTTAGGAGTTGTAGATTGAATTTTTGAGGTATGGGACTATAGGGATTATGGGTAGCTAATGGATCCCTTAGAAATTACTAGGCTTCCCCTATTCTACTATTACTATTAGTATACTGCTTGTACTTGCTTGACTGTGTGGTGTGTCCTCTCTAGGGTTATTATCTGACTGTATGGGGTATTGGGCTTGTTTGGGGCTTGGGGCTTGAGCTGAAGACTGTGCTGATGAAGCCCATTGGAGATCAAGGAGAATGAAGGCCAGCTTCCAGAGTTAATGAGGAGCATCTTGCTGGCAGCTGTTGAAGGCTATAGGGTTTAGGAGCTAGGCAGAGCTCTAGAGTAGAAAACTTGGTTCATAAACATGGAAGGTCTTGTTTGCCTCCATCCTTTCTCTATGATTCAAAGTCTCTTTTAAATATCCACCTCCTTCCTTTGGAAGGATTAGTGAATGTATTTAAAATATAGAACTTTTGAGGGAAAATTGTCTGTATCATGTTAACAGTTAGTGAGCCACCCTTGGTAGGCAATTGACTATTTAACATTCATTTCATCTTGTTGACTGATATTCATCTTGGAGATTGAGACTTGAAGAAAAGCCATTGCAGATTGAAGACTGATGATAGAGACCTTGCTTGAGGGATGTGAAGATAAAGATTTATGCATGCTTGAGGCTTGTAGCTGTTTGGAGATGACTTGAAGGCAGAGGCTGGTGAAGACTTTCTGCTGTTTCTAATTCTTGATGTATTGATTGAATTTCCCTGACTGTATTGTTTGTTGTTTAACCTGTTGGGTTGAAAGTGAATTCTGTTCACTTTTGCCTATTGTTTTCTAGGTTCGAGGTTGAGTGGGACTCCCTTGCCTCGCTTGTATTGCTGCATCCATGCATTTTACTGCTTTATTGTATATATGCTTTTGTTTCTGTTTCCGTTTATCCCTCAGGGTCTCTGTTTCTCTCTGCGCAAGAGAGGAGCATGATAGGCATTAGGTCTTAACCCATGCATGATAACATTAGGTTAGTTTGATTCCCTTCGCAACCGTAGGTTAGAGTTCTGTCTCTTCTCTCTCAAAACAAACAGAAAAACACAATAAAGATTTCAAACACAATAAAAGACACTTCTTCCGTAAAAGAATGTGAACTCATCAAAACGTCATTTTTGTCCGCTTGGACTGTTAATCAGAAAAACCCTTTTTCAGAAGGACTAAAAACAATTAAGACAGACTTGTGTCGTACGTGGCCCGAACTACGTTTGCTCTGATCTTTCATGCTGTATGAAAGTACGTAGGCATAGGATGCGATATCCTAGCGAGCAACCTTCCCCTCCTTTCCCGTAGGTAGGCGAACTACGTTGACTCTGATTTCTCGTTCCAGACGGGAATACGTAGGCATGAAGTGCGATACTTTGCCGAGTCATTTTCTTTTCTTTTAACCCCTGACCTGTAGAATAGATAGAATAAAAATCCATACCCGAAAACAAGCGTGGATCCCGTCGAGTACGACGAACGTGAGGGGTACTAATACCTTCCCCTTGCGTAACCGACTCCCGAATCCAGGTTTTGGTTGCGATGACCATACCTTTTCCCGTCTTTGCGTTAGGTTTACTTCGAGCGTTTCCTTTCCCTCCGTTGGGATAAATAACGCATGGTGGCGACTCTTCTATTCAGCCGGCGCCGATTTTCGCAGTAGCGACACTATGTACTTTCATAAAGCATGAAAGATCAGAGCAAACGTAGTTCGGGCTATGGAGAATACATGTTTGCTCAGCTGTCTTTTTATCCAAGCAAAGTTAATAGACAGTTCCAGCAGTTGGTGTTTGCAGCTCGATCCTTGGAGACTTATGCGGTACCTTTTGCGGTAGAACTGAAAGTTAACAGAACTTCTCCTTCTGAAAAAGGGATTTCCTGATTAAGGGTCCGAGAGGACAAAAAGATATTTGATCTTTGTTTTCTGTTTTTTATGGAAAGAAGTGTTTTTTAGTTGTTTGTAGTTTGTACAGCACTAGAGACTATGACTTAGGAGCGAATGCGTCGCATATCGTCCAAAGGACATATACTAAACACTCTAGATGATTTGAGAGGAGACCGCTCAAACATCATTTCCCAAGTAGCTTAAGGCTCGTAACGCGCTTGTACTAACTGGCCTTTATTATGTTTTTTTACTGTTGTTTGAGATAAGAAGAGAAACAGACTCTCTACGGGGAAACTGACTCGATCCTACAGTTATCATGCAATATTCGTCCTACGGTTGAGGTTAAAGGGGAAACTAACTAATGTTATCATGCCTGGTTAGAGTCCTAATGTCTGTCATAACTTCTCTTGAAGAAGATAAGTTAGAGCTCCTAGGGGATCATGGTAATGGAAATCAAACAGTAAACAGAAAAACTGTACGGAAATTACTGTAAAGATGCATGCAATGCAAGTGAGGGAGGAAATGTGTGTGGGGCATAAGCCTCCACAAGCTCATCTCAACCTCAAGACAGATATGAATAATTGAAAAAATAATAGAAGAAAATAAATGCAATTACACAAACCACAAACCACAAAAGCAAGGGAGCGGAGCTCTACCGAATACCAGCAAGCAAAGCCATACAGTAAAAATACAAGCAGAGGGAGAAACTCAACCTCTAATGCAATACAAGAAAGGGGAGAAGCTCAACCCTTAGGATGCTATTAGGCTTATTCAACTACATGACATAATCTAAATGCATCACACCAATCAAGTCACATCAATACAGTTGAACAAGAAGAAAACAGGCAAACAGAGAAAACAAGCCAGCAAACTCCACAGCAGAGCAATCTTCTGACAGCAATCCAATCCAAAGTCTGTAACTGTTCTTCAAGTCCACCATCTTCAAGAGAAGGAAAAGCATCTTCAAGCTTTAACAATGCACTCCACCAAGAATGAAGAGAATCAACAAGATGAGTATTTGATAATGGGAAGCAGACAGGAAACCAAAGGAATCCCATCTGACACTCAACCAGTTATTGGAGAATGGCATCCTCAAAAGTTCTACTCATTGTAAATGTCACACATCCCTCCAAAGGAGAGATGATACTTTAACATGAGGACTTTGAATCATAGGATGGGATGGAAGGTGAATGAAACCAACCATGTTTATTTGAAGAAAAAAACTATTTCTAAAACTCTCTCCTAAAATCCCTAATCTCATAAGCTACAAAAAGCTAACAAAAAGAAAACAAAAGCTCCAAGACAAGCTCCTCCAGCCACTCCACAACAGCTTCATCATGCTCATGATATCCTCCAATAAGAACCAGAAGCCCACCATGCAAGAAAAATCCAATTTGAGTCCATTCCAAATCAATAACCAAAGTTGAAGCACCAAATGAACAATCAACTTGAATATTCTATCTAAAATATCAAAACACATCCTAAAAATCTAAATATTTTTCTATGGGAACATGCATTTGTTAGAGGTCTATAGTAGAAAAACCAGGGCCTAAAACTATGCTTAAAGGCACTAAAGAAATCACACACTAAAAGTGGTCAAAAGGGAAATCAAGTGGGGAAGCCTTTAAAGATCTAGTTCAAAACCGAACCTAAAGCTACCTAAAATTTTCCCTAAAAAATTCTGGGAGTTCCTTAATTTGCCTATAACAAACTAGCAAAGAATTAAGTCCAAATTCTATACCAAACTCCAGAACAAAAATCGGCAAGAAACTATGCAGTTTTTGACATTTTATTATCCAACTAAAGAAGAAAAACGAAATCAAATTGAAAATTAAACGAAACTAAAATCCAATTGCACACAAAGATCATAGACATGTTAAGGATCATCCTAGAAGTTTCTCATATTTTTCTAAGCATTTTTTCTATTTTTTAGGAATTAAAATCAAACAGCACACAAAACAGAATTTTAATGCAACAATCAAATGGTTAAATTAAATCAGAAAACCAACCTACGGATCGGAGATTTGACCCGGTGATCGTTGATCAACTGAATTTGCAAAGATCTGAACAAGACTAGATGGAAAACTTCAAGATCCACAATAATTCTTGCAAGAAGATGAAGATCGAACACTTCGAATCTGAATTGCTCCGAATAAGTGCTTCTAACTTACGCTCCAATATCCAACTTCAATTTGCACGAAAATTAATTACGAAACTTAATTCGATAATAATGATGAGTGGAGGTTTGTGCTCAAGATTCCATTGATTTCAATGAAAAACCAATGGATCCTATGATGGGGAGCTATGGGTGAGGGTTTGGAGAATGAAAAAATTGAGAGAATTCTTGAAAATGAAAAATGAAAATTGTGAGGATTCCCCTTTTTGGTTTGGAGTAGATCACTTAAGTACTCCTTAGGCTTGAATCCCAAGGTAAGGTTTGGACTTTGGCTTGTGAAAATTGGTTTGGAGCTTAATGGTATGATTTTGGGTATGTAACCTCCTTTTGAAGCAATCCATAAAATGACCATTAAATATGACTCAAATTGAAATTCTAACAACGCCATTGTGTTTAGAATGTCATTTGCAATCAAAATATGTACCAATTTACCATTGTTTGAACCATTGTGAATTATTTTGGATTAAAAGGAGACCTTGCTTGTGCATTATGATTTGTCAAAACACCATGAATCATGAGTCAATTGAAAATTCTAGAATTGCCAATGTTTCTAAATCATCTTTTCTGATCAAATTGAGTGGTCATTCGCCTTTGTTTGAGCACATAACAATTTATTTGAATTTCCCACCAAATAATGCCTTTAATTTCTCTTCTTTCAAAACCACTTCAAGTCAACTCTTGCTATGGACCAAATCAATTCACCATGAGCTCTTGTTTGACCTAAAAACCATATTTTGAGCAAGTTCCATGTTGAACAAAACTCCATTTGAGATGTGCAAGTTGGAGATTTTGACCTATAATTGAAAATGGCCTATAATCTCACTGTCCCAAAATACCCCTGACTTGCAAACCTCATATCTTGAGTTTTACAAATCAGATGGAAGACTTCTAATACATTTTGGAAAGCTAAGATCATGAGGAACATCTTTCATACCAAAAGTTTAGGAGAAACACCCTCCTAGGTGAAAATTAGCTTGGAAGTCAGATGATTTTCACAGACAAATTTCAGATGCATCTGAGGACCTGTAACTTGTCTGGACCATAACTTGAGTTCTATAAATCATATGGATGACTTCTAGTACCCAAATCAAAGGTATGGACATCCTCTAAAAGTCTCATGTGGATGCCAAAGTCATATGAGACTTGTATCTTGACTTACATGGCTTTGAAGTTAGGCACTAAGCAGGGGATTTTACCCTAAGAACCCTGACTTAGCAACTCCAACCACTCTTGATTCTTCTCAACTTGATCTCGGAAAAATCTCCCATATGCCTCAACATATAATTTCATGATCTCAATGACCTAGAATTAGGCTTTGATCTTCTTCAATTGCTCATTTTGGTCTAGGATTAACCAGATGAAACCCTAGTTGCATTCACTTCAATTGTGGCTCTTGCACTTGATAAAATGACTTGATTGAGCTCCAACATGACCTTCAAGGCACTTCAATGATCTCTACCCACACATCCTCTCCTTGATCAAGGCCTTACAATCCACTGCTGATCTTCAACTGGCTCTAAGTGAGGAGATGAACCCCATACAAGTACTCAAACTTCTCAAGAACTCAACCATTTGTTTGATGACCCTGATAGCTTCTTAAGCTTGAATAATACCTCTGGTTAGGCTTCTCTTGACATGTATCACACTTGATCCCCTGTTAAATGAAGGATGATATGCTATGCAAATGCTAGAACTATGTTAGAACAATGTTATGCTATGCAATGAAACATAAACCAAGTGATAAAAAGGTTGGGCAAATTTTGGGGTGCAACAGCTGCCCCTATTCAAGCGGCTTGGACCCGACTGGATGAAAAGCGAACAACTTTCAAACAATCTAGGTAGAAGACGGTTGAATACCAAATAACCCGGAAATTTGCCAACCGCAGAAATAAACTGCGCACAAACTGTTCGGAAAGCAAGATCCAGAAAACTGAATCTGGTTGTCACGGCGACAATTGATCAGTCATCTGATAAAAACATGATTTCAATAGCAAACACCTGCGTGACGCCACAGGTGTTGAGTCAACAAACTGGATTACCACCATCAATCCTCCCGAACTATGTCACAATAAGCGGGCATCGTCAAAAGACCATATCTAAATATCATCCCCGACCTTCTTTTTCGAAGAAGCGGGAAAAACACTGCTCAAAGCACGAACCGTCGAACCATCACGTCGACCGAATCACGGGCTCAAAGTGCGAACGATTGAACCATCACGTCAACCAAATCACGAACTCAAAGTGAGAACTGTCGAGCCATCACGTCGACTATTGACCCATCACGTCAACCTTCCATTTCTGAAGAAACGAGTACACGCTAAATAAAAGCAAGCGTTGTCGAACCATCACGTCGACTGTTGAACCATCACGTCAACCTTCCATTTTCGAGGAAACGAGCATACGCTAAATAAAAGCGAGTGGTGTCGAACCATCACGTTGACTGTTGAACCATGACGTCAACCTTCCATTTCCGAGGAAACAAGTACACGCTAAATAAAAGCGAGTGGTGTCGAACCATCACGTCGATTGTTGAATCATCACGTCAACCTTCCATTTCCAAGGAAACGAGTACACGCTAAATAAAAGCGAGAGTTGTTGAACCATCACGTCGACTATTGAACCATCACGTCAACCTTCCATTTCCGAGGAAACGAGTACACGCTAAATAAAAGCGAGAGTTGTCAAACCATCACGTCGACTGTTGAACCATCACGTCAACCTTCCATTTCCGAGGAAATGAGTACACGCTAAATAAAAGCGAGAGCTATCGAACCATCACGTCGACTATTGAACCATCACGTCAACCTTCCATTTTCGAGGAAACGAGTACACGCTAAATAAAAGCGAGTGTTGTCGAACCATCACGTCGACTGTTGAACCATCACGTCAACCTTCCATTTCCGAGGAAACGAGTACACGCTAAATAAAAGCGAGTGTTGTCGAACCATCACGTCGACTTTTGAACCATCCCGTCAACCTTCCATTTCTTAGGAAACGAGAAAAAACACTAAATAAAAGTGCAAACCCAGAGACTTGAACCATCAACTCTGCGGGGAAATTCTGACGACAGCCGTCAAACACCTATTTCGACAACAGGTACCAACTTCAAGATTTTCAGAACTGATGTACGGCAGTCTGAAGAATACTTCGCTGGGGAAGACGAGAAACTTAACCAAGCCACTCTGATGGGGAAAACTCTACTGGGAAAATCACGAGTGATAACTCCGAAAGTCTAAACCATGCAATCTTTTAATGCTGACGTAACAGCAATCTGAGAAGAACTCCGCTGGGAAGAGAAGAGAAACTTAAACAAGTAACTCTACTAGGGGAGCATATGACAGGGCGAACACTATCATCTCATATCTCGCGCCACAAATCTGAATATCTGGACACTTTCCTGAACAATAATCTCAATTATCTGCAGGGAAAAACACCTTAAAACAAAGAGGTAACCAACCTGGCTTATGTTTCAAAATGCATATGTTTGACAATGACATAATGCTCCATACAGCATGGAAATGCTACGCGTTTGGGTAGATGCAAATATGATGATATATGCAAATGCAAAGAGGTGCTCCGGCAAAATAAATGTTGAAGACAAAGCTGAATCCGCTGGGGATATCGAGTATCACAGACATATTCCAGCAAAATAAATGTTGGAAAGGTGAAACCAACTCTGCAGGGGATAACCCTCCTGCTGGGGAATGGCTCACAAGCTCGAGATTACGAAGTCTACTGAGGATGTTCATCCTGTCGGAGGAAAAACAACCTGCTGGAGAAAAGAAAAGGACGGTCATGTACGGGGATGATCCTTTCAAACCACTGATCACCTGATCATGCTCTGTGGGGGATTAAACATCCTGCTGGAGATACTCAACTGGGAATCGATTTGCATACTCTGATTGTATTCTGCGAGGACTCTCTCTGGGGAGTAAACATATTCATAACCAACCACCAGGAATGCACACTCCGCTGGGTATATCAATCTCGACCCTCTGGGGATGACTTTATCCTGCCGAATAAGTCAATCTTGAATTGTTGAGGATAACCTGATCCAGCTCCGATGCAATCCCAACTCTCTAGGGATAAAACTTCGACTTCCATCTACCGGGGATGAAAAGCAAATTCCGTCTGCTGGGGAGGAGAAGTTTCACATAGAGCCTGCTCTGGCTGGGGAACACCCTCCCTTGGATATCTGCTGCAAAGGTGACAACAATGCCCCGGTCCAAACATTTCAACTTGAAAAGGCAAACTTGCCATAAACTGACTTCGAGATGGCTTGCCCCTGACCCTGTGTCAATTTCTGATAAACTCTGGTAAAAGAGAGAGGAATATTTCCTTCGCTTCTACTTCTGCTCCCAGCTCGTGGGATCTTTGTAAAAATCTTCCCCTAAGAGGGCCCTGCAATCTCCGTACCCTGATGGTAAGATACGAACTACTTTCGCGTTTTGAGCCTCGAAGAGGTGTTTCAGACTAATCGCCTTCTGATCAACAATAGCCTTTGTACTCTCAGGGTGCCCTGCCCCCGTCTTGCAACGACTCTGCCCCTGATTAGCTGATTCGCGGAGTAGTGCTTCTAGCTGCGAGAGAGATTTGCTGAATCTCGACCTGATTGCCCCAGATTGCTGACTTCGCTGGGGATCATTTGATATAGCTGGCCACAACTTGAAGGAGTATTCAGGCATTCTACATTCTATCCCGACCAAACTTTCCACTGCGGAAACTTTCCTGCTGTCAAGCGCTTACTCGCAAGTAAAACAAACTGTTCTGGATAAAAGATATATTAAATGCAATGCATATGACAGTTTTGAAATCCAAGTCTGTTCACTGGAGAAAATTTTTATGACATATAATAAACGAATCAACTATCAAAATTTCAAAATTAATACAACGCTGCAAGAGGAATCTTTTTAGGAGTCAGTTTCGATGTGGTCTTTACCGAAGTATGCTCTCGAAATAAACCTGTTTCAATTATGAGTTTTTGAGTTTGTAACGTGGTCGGTTCACGGTTTAAGAAAGAAAGGATAAAGGCTCAAAGTTCTTTTTAACCCACCCATTCTCCTTGATGTTCTCCGCTCCTATGTTCAGCTAATTCGACCTTAGCACTCACCTTTCAAAGGTTGTATAAGAGTGATAGTTCGGGAAACCATGAGTTTCTGGAGTGACAGCCACTCACTCTTCGTCTTTGACACTTGGGGTCACACGACTCGTATTTTCGAGGATTTTTCTTTTGCAATCCGGTTCTTTTTCATTCTTCCCTAACTTTTTCCTAGACGAATTCTTTTGCATTTTCGATTTTGAAGTCCATCGGGATACCCTCACTTTTGCCTAAGTCGCTCGTTTTCAGGATTCGAATTAGCGGGTTTTTTCTTTCTTTTCTCTTTCTCTTTTTCGAACAAGTCGTGTGACACTGGTTATCTGACTCTTTAAGGAATAATGTGACTGTCTCAATCCATTGTGGTTTTTTAGGCACGACTGTTGCACCCCAAAATTTGCCCAACATTTCTTTACCTAGCTTATGTTTCATTTCATTCACATTAGCATTATCATTTGCATTTCATTGACATGTATGCAGGAGATCAAGAGGTATGATTACCAATCAAGAGCTACATAAGACTTTGAAGCTAGCTAAAGAAGGTTATTCAAGTGTTCAAGGGTTGATATCCTTGTCAGAGAAGTCAAAGGAGCCTCAGAAAGAGTGGTTGAAGCCAAGAGTGTGTGTCTCCTAACTTGGGAGTTGTGGAAAGTCATCAGATGATTCTGAAGCCATGAAGATGGACTTGAGGTCTTGAGAGAGCTCATGAGAAGTGTTGAAGATTATTTTGAGGCCTAGACAGGTCATTGTGCAAGAATAAGAAGACTCAGCCATGAGTGGTGCAATTAGGGTTTTACTGGGTCAATCCTAAGTCAACTGAGGATTTGGAGAAGGTTGAGACTTAATCCAAGAACCCAGTGATCATGGGTTGATACATTGAGATGTTATAAGTATGATTCCAAGGTCAAATCATCATGATTGAAGAGTTTGAGAAGTTTCAAGCTAGGGTTTCTAAGGCTTGACAGTGTAAAATCCCCTAGTTTGACCCCTATCTTCAAGGCAATTTAGCTCAAGGTGTGATTGTCATCTCATCTTGCCCCCAACATGATTGTTTTAGAGAATGAGATTAGCTTTAATTGGGGTGCTAGAAGTCCTTTATAGGATCTGTAGAACTCAAGTTATGACTTTGACAAGTTACAGGTCATCTGAGGTATGTGAATCTGGGGGCTTGAAAGTTACCCAACTTGCATCAAACCTTTTCCCTAGAAGGATGATTCCTATGAACTTTTGGTCAACATGAATGTTGTTCCTTATCCTCTTAGCTTTCTAGAGAGTACTAGAAGTCCTTTATAGGATTTGTAGAACTCAAGTTATGGCTTTGGCAAGTCAAGGGTGTTTTGGTCATTTGGAGATTATAGGTCATTTCAAGCATAAGGCCATAACTCCTATTTCCAAGCTTCAAATGGAAAAATGTTCAACATCAAACTTGTTCAAAATGATGTTTTAAGTCTATTATAGAGGTCATGAGAGGTTGGAATTGCTTTTAGCTTAAAGTTGCAAAAATGACCTAAAATAAGGGTATAAGTTAAATGAACCAAAGTTGGAAATTGATATTTTTGATCTACATGTCCAAACCAAGGCATGTAATAGGTCATTTTGATTCTAAAAAACATTTTAAGAACATTGGTTTTGCCACATTTTTGAATTGAAGTTTAATTTGGGGACTTGCTTTGAAAAGTAGTTACTTACATCTTAAGTAACATTTGCCAAACCTAAATTCAAGGCATAATCAAGGTCCCTTGCAAGCCAAACACATCCATAATGTCATTAGGGGAGAAATTGGAAGGGAATGAGGATGATTTCAAGCTGTTAGCAGAGTTGTGCATAACATGGCATATCATGAGAATTCAAGTGACATGAGAAATTGAATTTCTCATTAGAAGGATCTAGAGCTTTCTAGATCATCCATACACACCCTATATATTGAATAGAAGTGGTTCAGATCAGTTTTTGGTGAGAATTGAGAGGAAAAAGAGAGAGTGAGTTTTGAAACTTCCATTTTGCAACTGAATTCGGTTACTCCAATTGAGTTCATTTCAATCCATTCTCTTGATCCCAATAGCTTCCATTTGCATTGTTGAATGATCCCAGAGTGAAATCATAGCAAAAGCATTGAGGATTTGAGTGTTAGCATTTAGATTTTTCAACCTGCAACTCACTATCGGGTTTCAAGTTCCAGGAGGTTTCAACCAGTTCTTGTGCATACAGAAGCAAGGAAATGATTCATTGATCGTGTCTGGAAGGTTTGAGAGCTTGATTTGAAGATTTTGTACATCTGTTCATCAAGAATTGACAGGTATGTAAACTTCTTCCTCCAGCATAAACTAAGTAGAATTAGCACGGTTTGTTAGGTTAGAATGATTGTAGGTGGTTAGTAGAAGCTTTTAGATAGCAATTGATGAGGTTTAGTGACAATTATTGGAGTGACCAAATTTCTGTTCTTGAGTGTATCTTGCTGAATCTTGAGTTAGAACATGAGTGTGATAGCTAGAATTGCTCAGGGTGAGATGGAGAGTAGCTTATACCAGATAATTTGGAGAATGGTGATGGTTGAGGTTTGAGCAGATTTTGAATTCTTGATCGTGTTTTGAGTTAGATGATGTTTCAATAAGTTTAAAGATTAGGGTTAGATTCAGGGAGAGATTCTGAGTGGATTAGGGTTTTAGAGTTTGATTTTTAGTGAAGATTTGATGGAACCCGAGTTGGAGAGGATGAGTGTTCTTCACCCTGCATCCATGGTGTTTCTCCCTCCACTTTTGGTTAAAATGAAGAAGATGAGTGGGACACCATTGGATTAACATGAAGACTTTGACTAAACAATGTATTCCACGGCCAGGATCAGTTTGGATTCATGGGAGAGTCTGAGTAAGTGAAACGATGCATTTCACTTACTAGGTTGTGTTGGGCTTAGGTTGAAAATTGTTATCCCCACCCCAGGTACAAGGCCCATGTGATTTTACACTACAATAGGTTGCTATCTGAACCGTGAGTTTTACATTTTTCTTTCTATTTTTATTTTGATCTTCTGAATGTATTTGGGCTTTACGCACATTTCTCTCCCCACCCCCTTTATGGCCCAGTCTGTTAAAATGAACTGATTTCTCTTGCTATTCACACCACGCATTTGTTCATTTTATTTTGAGTTTCATTTTATTTTTCATTTTATACATGGTTATTGATTAATTCATAAAAAATGGAAAAATGATGCAATTGATCCCATACTTTTTACATCGAATTCATGATTGGATCTAGTTTTTTTTTTAGATAAAAAATATTATTATTTCATGCACTTTCTGATTTTATGGGATTTTTTACATTTTAATTGACATTAAAATAATCATGTTTGATGCTTGATTTTGTGGAATTTGGTTTGATCATTTGATGATGATTCTTGCCCTGATTTTTTGTATGTGGCTAGCATAGATATGCATGATCCCCATAGATTTTTATCACATTTTTGTGATGAATGTAAGTGCTAGTTCTAGGTTGAAACCTTAGAAGCTCCATTTTTAGGGTTTATGGTTGATACCTTTGGATTTAGGACTTAATTTTAGGACTTAATAGATGATTTAGTCCCTGGTTCTTGTATGAGGCATTCTTAATTGAATTAGGATCCCTTAGGAATTTTTGTAGAAATTTATAATATAGCTTGCTATTTTTAGTTTGGATTTAGGTTAGGTACTAACTTTAGATGATTCTAATGCACTAATCCAACTAGATTAACTTCCTAGGTTCCCTTAGATTAGGGTTTTGCTTTGTGTGCCTTTGGTTGAGATTGAAGACAAGGTGAAGTTGCTTGAAGTAGCTTAGAGCTTGGAATTGCCTGTTCCTGAAGGTGCCTGGTGAAGATTTAGGAGATAGGAGACATAGGGAGAGCCTTAGAATTAGAATGATTTCTTTCACAAATATGGAAAGCATCTTGTGCTTCCATTCCTCCCAATGACTAAAAGTCCTTCCAAGATATTCACATCCCTCCTTTGGAGGGATAAGTGGCTTTATCTGGGGAGTAGAACTTTGAGGGAACCAGTCTCTCACAATGATGAACCCTTATAGGCTTCCTTTGGTTGTCAATAAGCTGTTTGTCATTTCCATTCATTTTGTAAATCAATTTTCTCCTGGTTTGAGCTTGAAGATGTTTGACTTGAGTTTGAAGATGAGGACTTCATTGAAGAGTGTGGAAGAGGATGATTCCTTGAGCATTGCCATTGCAGCTGGAGCTTGAAGATCAAGAAGAACAAGTTGACACTTGTATAAAAAGGATTCAATTTGAGATTGGTTGAAGGGCTGAAGCTTGAAGAGAATAAGTTGGACATGTTGAAAGCTTGAAGAAGAAAGTTGATACTTGCTATTAAAGAGGAAAGCCCTGAACTGCTGTCAGAGGACTGCTTTGCTGTGAAGCTGAGGAAGCTGTTGATCTGCTTTCTTTCCTGTCTGTTTGCTTTCTGTGCAATTGTATTGATGTACCTTGTTTGATTTGCTTGATGCATTAGAATAAGTCCATGTTTAGATTGGTTTAAGCTAGGAGCATGATTGCACTAGAGGTTGAGTTGCTCCCTCTGCTTGTATTTTTACTGTATGGCTTTGCTTGCGGGTATTCGGTAGAGCTCTGCTCCCTTGCCTATGTGGGTTGTGATTTGCTTGATAGCATGTTATTTCCTCTGTATGATTGCAGTTATTATATTTTGCTTGATAGCATGTTATTTCCTCTGTATGATTACAGTTATTCATATCTAGCTTGAGGTCTAGACGAGCTTGTGGAGGTTGACGCCCCACACACATTTCCTCCCTCACTTGCATTGCATGCATTTTACAGTCGTTTACTGTTTACTGTTTAAGCTGATGCTTTACCTGTTTCTATTCATCATTGACATGATCCCCTAGGACTCTTAATTCCTTTGATAAGGAAGTGATGATTAGAACTTTAGGTTGAAACCATGCATGATAACTTCTAGGAGTTCCCTGTTTCAAACTTCAACCATAGGATGAATCCTTGGCATGACAACAGTAGGACTTGATAGTCTCCCCTTAGTTGAACCTGTTCGTTCTCTCTTCTCATCTCAAAACAAATTAAAATACAGTAATAAAGGTTAACTGACGTCGTACGTTACGAGCCTTAAGCTACCTGATAAAGAGTTGTTGGAGAGTTTCTTTTCAACAGTCTGGATGTTTAGTATGACACCCTTTGGGTGACATGCGACACATTCACTCTCAGGTCATAGTCTCTAGTGCGATATTGGTTGCAAACATCCATAAAAACCAATTCTTCCGTAAAAGACAGAAAACAAACATCAAACATTTTTTGCCCCGTGGGCCAATAATTCAAAGGAAAGCTTTTCTGAAGAAAAGAGTGTCGTTAACTCCCAGTTCTACCGCAAACGGTAACACCTAAGTCTCCAAGGGTCGAGCTGCGTACATCCAACTGCTGGAACTGTTTGTTAACCCTACTCGGAAAAACAGATGAATCTGAACCCCCGTAATCCGTAGTTACCCGAACTACGTAAGCTCTGATCTCTCATATCCGTTGAGAGTACGTAGGCACAATACTGACGTATTGGCGAGCCACCTTCCCCGTAACCCGTAGTTGGCCGAACTACGTTGACTCTGATTTCTCATTCTCTGATGAGAACACGTAGGCATAAAGCGCGACGCTTTGCCGAGTCATTTTTCTTTTCCTTTTCAGACCAGCCTTGATAGGTAGATAGATAAAACCAACCCGTCAGATAAACACAACAAGCGTGGATCCCGTCGAGTTCGACGGATGTGAGGGGTGCTAATACCTTCCCCTTGCATAACCGACTCCCAGACCCAGACAATGGTTGCGATGACCTTGTCTTATACCTTTTCGTCAGGTTTTTCCGATCGTTTCCTTTCCCGTTCTGAGGGATAAATAACGAAAGGTGGCGACTCTTCTATTTTGCCGGCACCTTATTTTCGCGGAAGCGACAGCTGGCGACTCTGCTGGGGACTTCAAGAGTTTCCTGGGATCCAACGTCCCTTATGCGAGTCAGTTGGGGGATCCAACGTCCCCTGCGAGAGTCAATCCTAGCGCTTGTATGATTACTTGTTGGGTTGTGTTTACTTATCGCACTTTATTTCCCACACTTTACTTTCAGTATGATATGATTATCTGTGCTGTGATGGGAGGGGCATTCTGATGAGTGAGAAGTCAGACCCAGGCTTGAGTGTACCTAGCATTAGTTGTGGAAATTAGTGGGTGCGTGCTTGCTTTGCAGGCACTAGTGTCTCATGAAATCCACGCTCAGACGAGGTTCTCCCGGTTGACTTCTTTTTCAACCCTTTGGGTTGAGGGGGTTGTTGGTTTGGAGGATTGTCGACTCTAGAGACCGATCATTTGGAATTCAGCCGAGTGAGGCCACTTCATGAGCTGGTGATGCCACACCTTCTGGGTATCGTATCACCCTTCTTGAATGTTTGTGACGCTGATGACCGCATAGGATGCCAAACTTGAGTCAGTTTAGGTCCATACCTGTGAGCAGGGTCGGGTTTGTTGCAGGAAACCTTAACCTTCAGACTACCTGGTTTTCTTGATAGTGAATCAGTTTTGTTGGTACCGGAGGTTCTCATCATCAGATATATGATTTTTCTTGACAGAGCAGATTTATGGTCTTGTATCAGAGGTCCTTATTATCAGATGTGTGTTTGTTCTTGACAGAGCAGATTTATGGTCCGATACCAGGGTTTCCTTCTTATCAGAGATATGGTTGTTCTTGACAGAGCAGTATCGTGGTTTTGTTGATACAGAACCTTTACCGTCATCACTTCAATAGCACAGTTGTCTTGATCTCTTGTTGCATGACTGCATTTTACATTGCTTTGCATACTCATTTGCATTTCATTAACGTGTGTCTGTGTTGCAGGTACCGTTTCCCCCGATTCAGGTTTTCTTGCCTTCTATTGTGCTATCGTGGGTTCTATGAGGAAGACAGTGGCTTACAAGCTCCCTGCTCATGATGTTGTTCAGCTGACTGGTTTGATTGCTTTAGCAGATGATTCTATGAGAGATGAATTCAGAAATTCTTACGGTAAATTGCTCAGTTTGGTTCGTAAACCCTCTGTGTTTGAGTTGAATGGGTTGCACGCCCTGCTGCAGTTCTATGACCCTCCTTTGAGATGCTTTACTTTCCAGGACTTCGTTCTCGCACCCACATTAGAGGAGTATGTTGATTTGTTAGGTGTGCCTATCAAGAGTCAGATGCCCTTTGTTCATATGGATGCTGAGCCCGACCTGGCTAGGCTAGCTCCTTCACTTCACCTAGATGCCTCCGAGTTGGTCTTGTCTAGTTGGAACAAGGTTCCCGGTTTCTCCTTGCAGTTCTTAGTGGGAAAGGCTCAGCAGTGCGCCAAAGACGGATGTTGGGTCGTGTTCAATGCCATCCTCGCTCTGTGCATATATGGCATCATTCTGTTCCCCAACATGCCCGACTTTGTAGACTTCGACGCCTTCCACATCTTTGGTTCGAGGAATCCAGTCCCTACCTTGATTGGAGATGTTTACCATTCCGTCCACTACAAAAACGAGAACAGAAGGGGTAAGAACGTCTCGTGCTGTGTGCCCTTGCTCTATAGATGGCTTGATAGTCACCTACCCAAGAAGGGTTCCTTTGCTTCGTCTGCAGCCACAGCTGAGTGGCCCGAGCGTCTGATGAGTCTATCTGCAAAGGATGTTGCCTGGTTTGACAGAGATAGGTTGGGTACCGAGATTATCTTCAGCTGCAGCGGATTTCCGAATGTGTCTTTGATAGGCAGGAAGGGCTGTATAAACTATAACCCATCTTTGCTGGTCCGACAGTTTGCTTATGCTTTGAGAGCTCCGCCAAAGGATGAAGAGGTGTAGGAATCTCTGTACCTCACTGGTCTTCTAGAGGGGGATATGTTATCTAAGCTTCAGCGCGGTTGGAATGGTATCAGTAAGCGAGGAAAACCATCGCTGGGGAAAAGCAATAGCCAAGCCTACGCTCCGTATGAGGCCTGGATCAGAGCCAGGGCAGAGATCATAGGGATGCCGTTTCCTCCTGCCAAGCCAGAAAGCCCTCCAGTGATTGAAGAGCCTACCACCGTGCCTATTCAGCAACATAATCAGGTGTTAGCTGAGAGAGATGAGCTGAAGAAGGCCAATGAAGAACTGGAGAAAGAATTGGCTCAACTCAGAAGCGAGAGAAACGAAGCCGTCCACTCCTTCAAGAAGCAAACAGAGCTGGTGAACCAGTTGGGGACGGATTTGACTAAGCAGATAGCTGAGCGTGAGCGCATGGGTCGAGACTTCAAAGCTGTCAACGACGTACTGGCCACTAAGAAGCAACACTTGGACGAAGCGTATCGGAAGATATCCAAGTTTAACCAGCATTTGAAGGCCACCCTAGCCAACAGGAAAGAGCGGGAGGATAAGCTGATGCAGTAGATCTCCAAGTTGAAAGCCCAGGTGAAGGCTAGTGAGAAGAGGTTTGACGAAGAAACCGCTCACAGATATGCCGCTGAAGGCCAACTCAACAGGGCTCTTGCTAACCTGAAGGAGTGCAAACTGACGTCTGAATCCAAGAAGCGGAAGTTAGACGATTGTTTCGACGAAGGAGCATGGGAAGATTCGGTTGAAGGTCTTCAGTACACCATTATGCAGAGGGAGTTACTCGTCGAAAGGTTACTCACTCGGCCTGATCATCCAGAAACGAAGGGGATGTCAGAAGAGTTTGGCCCCCGTGGCCGTGCTTGACTATTTGTATTCCTTTTGTTTTGATCATTGTTGTAAGCTGACCATCACCAGGCCTGTTGGTTGAGGTCATGCTATTGATTTTGCTTGAACTCAGTGACGTTATGTACTGCCTTGATGGGTTTTCTTTATATATATGAGATGTTATTTCCATGACTGGACTCAGACTTCTTATTATCAGCACTGGCACTCAGGCACTAGGATCGGGGGGAATCTCCCTAACGCACGGACACACGTTTGCATTTACATGAAGCATTTGCATAACGAGCACTTTGTCCTTTTTCCTAACCTTTTTTGTGCTTTCAGGTTGTTTCAGGTTATTCCAGGATTGATCAGAGACCCATCCACCGCTACCCGACCAGAGCAAATTAAGTCAGAGCTATGGAGCAAGTGCAGACTGATGTTCAAGAACTCCGCGAAAGGATGGACCGCTTCATGGAGCTCATGCAAGCGGTCGCCAATGGCCAGGATCAGCTCAGAACCTTGGTTCAGCCTCTGATTTCAAGGGTCGACAGCAATGGTGTACTCCATGGTGGGACTGTGCCAACCCCTCCACCAGTTGAGACTCCTCAGAATGGCGTCCCCGTGACCGGGGGGAATGGCAGTGCCAACGGCAATGTGATAGCTAACATGGGACTCAACGGTAATACGACTGGCGTCGGTAATGGAAATTTTGAAGCTAACGTCAATGTTGGACTGGGCAATGGCAATGCAGGTGTTGGAAATCTGTTTAGGCCTCAACCATGGTTGGAAGACCGTCAAGACGATGTGTTCTCACAGAGAGGTGCTGAAGGGGAGTTGACTGCTGAAGCACGACTAAGGTTTAAGGCACTCGAGGACAAGATGAGGAATATCGAGAACCAGAACACCATGGGTGTTGATATGTCCAAGTTGGGACTGATTGCTGATTTCAAGGTGCCTCCCAAGTTCAAGGTACCTGACTTTGAAAAGTACAAGGGAACCACTTGCCCTCGTGTTCACCTGAGATCATATTACAGAAAAATGTCCGCCCACTCTGAGGACGAGAAGTTGCTAATGCACTTCTTTCAGGACAGCCTGTCCCGGCCCTCCCTAGAATGATACATGAGTTTGGAACCTACCAGTGTGCGCACGTGGAAGGAACTTGCTGAAGCATTCGTGCACCATTACCAATATAACAGCGACTTGGCTCTGAACCGAGTCCAACTACAGAATCTGTCACAGAGGAACAACGAAGGGTTCAAGGAATACGCCCAACGGTGGCGTGAGTTGGCAGCTAGGGTTCAGCCGCCGATGGTTGAACGCGAGCTTGTGGAAATGTTCGTAGCCACCCTCCTAGGGGTTTATTATGAGAAATTGGTCAACAGTATGTCTGGAAGCTTCTCAGATCTCATTATCACGGGTGAGCACGTGGAAAATGGGATCAAACTGGGGAAAATTCAAGGAGATCTATCCTCAGCTGGAGGAGGAAAGAAACCTTATGGTGGCAAAAGGAGGGAAGGAGAGACGAGCGTCGTGTCCAACGCTCGACGGAAAGGCAAGGGCCAGCACCAGCAGGTGGCCAACATAACTATCCCGGCAGTCCAACAGCAGCAACAGCAGCAGCCGAACCAACAAGGGTACAGAAAGTATCAGAACAGGGCACCTCTGTCGAGCCGTCACCTTGAGACACCGCCCATGTCGTATGCTCAACTGTTACAGACTCTGCTTCAGTTACAGCTGATCCAAAAGAGAACCATGGCTCCCTTGACAGGGCACCTCCGCCAGGTTATGATGCAAATGCAACTTGTGAGTTTCACTCAGGGGCACCAGGCCATACAATAGAAAATTGCAAAGCCTTCAAGCACAAGGTGCAGGATATGGTGGACGCTAAGATCATCAATTTCTCCGATAATGCGCCAAATGTCACGAAGAACCCTATGCCGAATCATAGGGGAGGTGGGGTAAATGTCATTATTGACGACGAGAGCTTGGATTTGTTGACTGACGTCAGGGATCTGAAGACACCGCTTAGCTTCGTTAAAGCTAAGCTGATGAAGAGAGGTTTCTTCCCAGGCTGTGGAGAACTGTGTATGGGCTGTGCGATTCGTCCTGATGGATGTGAACAGTTGGTAGGGGGATTCAGAGTCTGATGACCGAAGGAATCTTGCAGTTTAGCCGAAGGGCCGAAAGCGGATCTGGAGAGGTAATGCTGAAGCACGATGATGAGGTTGCTACCATCACCATCCCTCGCCGGACGATCACTATTTCTGCACCTAGAACGCCCACGATTACCATCACCAAGGCTGGGCCGATACCTTTTGAAAGCACCAATGTTGTCCCATGGCATTATGGGGCAGACGTCTACTGCAACGGACAGAAGTTGGAACTAGAACCATCTGGGCAATCTGTGGATAACCTAGTGGGAATTGGCGGAATCACTCGTAGCGGGAGAATATTTGCTCCACCCGAGATTGTGGCGGACAAAGCGGACAAAGTCGATGTAACTGATAAAGGAAAGAGTAAAGTCGTTGAAGGAACCCCTCGTGGGGTAGAGAAGGACTTACTTGTTAAAGACGCTGAAGAGTTTATGAGATTGATTAAGAAGAGTGACTACAAGATCGTGGATCATCTCCATCAAACACCCTCGAAAATCTCCATTCTGAATTTGTTGCTGTGTTCTGAGGCACATCGCAACGCGCTGTCGAAGGTGTTGAATGCCACGTATGTACCACAGGAAATATCGGTCAACCAGTTGGAAAGGGTCGTAGCCCACGTGAATGCTGGAAATGGGTTAGGGTTCACTGACTTGGAGCTGACGCCGAAGGGAAGAAACCACAATAGTGCTCTGCACATTTCGATAGAGTGTAGGGTAATGATTATGCCGCATGTGTTGGTGGACCATGGGGTCGTCACTCAATGTTCTTCCAAAGAAGGAATTGATGAAGTTAGATACTCGTGGATTGATGTGCACACCCAGTGATCTGGTTGTGAAAGCGTTCGATGGAACCAAACGGCATGTTTTCGGGGAGGTGACTCTGCCAATTCAAGTCGGGCCGGAAACGTTTGACGCGGTCTTTTACATTATGGACATCATGCCTGCCTACAGTTGTCTCTTAGGCCGACCATGGATCCATTCGGCTGGCGCCGTGACCTCCACGTTGCACCAAAAGCTCAAATATGTCGTCGGAGGTAGCATTGTGACTGTATGTGGCAAGGAAGACATAATGGTGAGCCATTTGTTGTCCTTCAAGTATGTTGAGATGGATGGGGAAATCCACGAAACCATGTGTCAGGCGTTCGAAGCTGTTAAAGTCAAGAACGTAGCTCCTGTAGTCACTGAAAAGCCAGAGATGACTCTCTCTTCCTTCAAGGAAGCTCGGGCCATTGTTCAAGCCGGATCCACCCCAGGTTGGGGGCGAATTCTGGAGATACCTAACAAGCAAGACAAGTTTGGGTTGGGGTACTCTCCTGCGGCTGAAGCCTCCTCTTCTAGCAGTGCGCCACGAGGTAAAGGGCCGATCCAGTTTACCAACGGCGGGGTGATATTTGAAAGTGTCAACGCAGTGTCTGAAGACGGCGAAGACAGTGGCTGCGACCTAGACTCTTGGATCCAGCCAAGCAAGCCAGGCGAGAGCCTCAACAACTGGTCCATCAGGGATACCATCCAGGCTCCAGGCAAAGAGTAATGATTTACTTTTTCCAATCATTGTACAACCCTATGTCCTACCCGGGGCATAGTGGTTTTATTGTCAGGGCCTTGTTTGATTATGTACATGAATTTTACCAATAAATCAAAAGGCATTTTTCTTTGTATTCAAATATTGTGATCTCTGTTATTCCTATTTTATATTTGTTTTGAAAAAAATAAAATGGCAATGGGGTTTGTGCTAACCTGCATATTCTTGTCTTAAGCTTAACCCTTGTTATTGCGGGATCCACATAGCAGATGACATCGACTCTGGACCTTCTACGGCTCACTTCGACTTCGATTGCCCGATCTATCAAGCCGAAGAAGAGATTGATGAAGACGAAGACCTTCCCGAAGAGTTGGTCCGCTTGTTGAAACAAGAAGAGAAAGTTATTCTGCCTCACGAGGAAGAGATTGAGATTGTGAATTTGGGTTCTTAGGAACTAGTCAGGAATGTCAGGATAGGGGCTGCATTGCAGAGTGATGTCAAGCAGAGATTGGTCGAGATGCTGAGAGAGTATAGTGACGTCTTTGCTTGGTCATACGAAGATATGCCCGGACTTGACACTGACATTGTGGTCCATCACTTGCCGCTGCGAGAAGATTGTCCTCCCGTTAAGCAGAAGCTTAGAAGGACGCGACCAGATATGGCCGTTAAGATCAAAGAAGAAGTGCAGAAGCAGCTTGATGTTGGCTTCTTAGCGGTTACTACTTACCCTCCATGGGTCGCCAACATAGTGCCTGTACCGAAGAAGGACGGTAAGGTACGAATGTGCGTCGATTATCGGGATTTGAATAGGGCGAGCCCTAAGGATGATTTTCCGCTGCCTCATATTGATGTGTTGGTCGACAATACAACCCAGTTCTCCGTATTCTCGTTCATGGATGGCTTCTCCGGCTACAATCAGATCAAGATGACGCCGGAGGACATGGAGAAAACTACGTTTATTACACCTTAGGGAACGTTTTGCTACAAGGTAATGCCTTTCGGTCTGAAGAACGCAGGGGCCACTTACCAACGAGCAATGGTCACTTTGTTTCATGATATGATTCATCATGAGATTGTAGTCTATGTTGATGACATGATTGCAAAGTCCCAAACGGAGGAAGCACATCTGGTCAATTTGCTGAAGCTTTTTGAGAGGCTTAGGAAGTTCAGGTTGAGGCTGAATCTTAACAAGTGTACTTTCGGAGTACGGTCTGGAAAACTACTGGGGTTTATCGTGAGCGAAAGAGGCATCGAGGTTGATCCTGCGAAGATAAAAGCAATACAAGAAATGCCAGCGCCAAAAACTGAAAAAGAAGTTCGTGGTTTCCTGGGCAGAATAAACTACATTGCAAGGTTTATTTCTCAGCTCACCGCCACGTGTGAACCGATGTTCAAACTACTGAAGAAAGATCAGGCGATTATCTGGAACGAGGATTGCCAGAAGGCATTTGATAAGATAAAACAGTATCTGCAGGAACCTCCGATCTTGATACCCCCAGTGGTCGGACGACCCCTAATCATGTACTTGACAGTTCTTGAGAATAGTATGGGGTGTGTTCTCAGTCAGCATGACGAGACGGGCAGAAAGGAGCATGCCATTTACTACTTGAGTAAAAAGTTCACAGATTGTGAATCTCGTTACTCGATGCTGGAGAAAACGTGTTATGCACTAGCCTGGGCTGCTAAACGTTTACGACAGTACATGCTCAATCACACAACCATGCTAATTTCAAAGATGGATCCGATCAAGTATGTCTTCGAGAAGCAAGCGCTTTCGGGCAGGATTGCCAGATGGCAAATGGTGTTGACGGAATATGACATTCAGTACGTCTCCCAGAAGGCCATTAAGGGAAGCGTATTGTCTGAATACCTCGCCGAACAGCCGATCAAAGATTATCAGCCGATGAAATTTGAATTCCCTGATGAGGATATCATGTTTCTCAAGGTGAAAGATTGTGATGAACCGTTGCCCGACGAGGGGCCAGGTAGGAAATCCCAGTGGAAATTGATATTTGACGGGGCGGTTAACTCTTACGGAAGTGGCATAGGGGCGACCATCACGACTCCCCATGGATCCCACATCCTGTTCACTGCGAGACTGACGTTTCCGGTCACCAATAATAAAGCGGAGTACGAAGCATGCATCATGGGTCTAGAAGAGGAAATTGATTTGAGAATCAAGAACCTAGATGTATATGGTGACTCGACACTTGTGATCAACCAGATTAAAGGGGAGTGGGAGACTCGTCAATCGAATTTGGTGCCGTACATGAATTACGCCAGAAGGCTGCTTCCGTTCTTTGATCGAGTGGAACTCCATCATGTGCCCAGAGCCGAAAACCAGATGGCTGATGCCTTAGCCACGTTGGCTTCAATGTATAAAGTCAATTTTTAGAATGAAGCTCCAAGAATTTTCCTTTCTCGTCTTGATAGACCTGCATTCGTCTTTGCGATCGAGGAAGCCTCCGACGGCAACCCATGGTTCCATGATATTCGGACCTTCCTTATGACTAAGGAGTATCCAGCGGGAGCGTCAACCCAAGATAAGAAGACTCTGAGGAGGCTGTCTGGAAATTTCTATCTCAATCCTGATAGAGTTTTGTATAAAGGAAACCACGATCTCGTGCTACTCAGATGTGTAGATGAGAAAGTGGCGAGTATGCTTATGGAAGAAGTCCATGAAGGCACATTTGGTACGCACGTCGGCGGGCACGCTATGACAAGAAAAATCCTGAGAGCGGGATACTACTGGCTGCCGATGGAATCCGATTGCTTTAAATTCGCAAAGAGATGTCATAAATGCCAGATTTATGCTGATAAGATTCATGTGCCGCCGTGCCCGTTGAATGTCATGTCCTCCCCCTGGCCTTCTCCATGTGGGGCATCGACATGATAGGCAAGATCGAGCCCACTACATCTGATGGTCATCGCTTCATTCTAGTAGCTATCGATTACTTCACCAAGTGGGTGGAGGCAGCCTCATATGCTAATATGACCAAGCAGGTGGTGGCTAAATTCATAAAGAGGGACATCATCTGTCGTTACAGAATTCCCGAGCGGATCATTACTGACAATGGTTCGAATCTGAATAATAAGATGATGAAGGAGTTGTGCCAGAGTTTCAAGATTGAACACCACAACTCATCTCCTTACCGGCCGAAGATGAATGGCGCCGTTGAAGCGGCCAATAAGAACATTAAGAAGATTGTACAGAAGATGGTTGTGATCTATAAGGATTGGCATGAGATGTTGCCATTTGCACTGCACGGTTATCGTACAACGGTACGTACATCAACCGAGGCAACTCCTTTCTCACTAGTGTACGGTATGGAAGTTGTCCTACCGTTGGAAGTTGAGATCCCTTCTTTACGAGTTTTGGTTGACGTGAAACTCGATGAGGCAGAATGGATTAAGAACCGACTAAACCAACTCAGCCTGATGGACAAGAAGAGGTTAGCATCAATCGCATATGGTCGCCTGTACCAAAGCCGAATGAAGAAAGCTTATGATAAGAAGGTGCGTCCTAGAAGCTTTCAGACGGGTGATCTCGTCCTGAAAAGGATTCTTCCTCCACACTCCGATCACCGGGGCAAGTGGACCCCCAATTACGAAGGTCCGTACGTTGTCAGCAAGGTCTTCTCGGGAGGAGCCTTGTTGTTATCCACGATGGATGGTGAAGATTTTTCATCCCCGGTGAACGCGGACGCAGTTAAAAAATATTTTGCTTAAAAAATGACCCGCTGGAAAGAAAAAGAATATACAGGCAAAAATGGGGCATCCCGACGAACCATAAAAAAGGAAAAAGGTTCGGGCAAAAATTAGGGATATAAAGAAAAGAATGTACACCCGCAAAGTCGAAAACCCGGAGGGGCGACTTTGGCAAAAAAAAAGGGTATCCCGGTGAATCGAAAACTTGAAAGGGCGATTCAGGCAAAAGTTAGGGATTTGAAAAAGCAAATGACTGCATTCCGCGGATGGACTGTATTTGGTTAGTGGTTTGGAAGACCTGAGGGCCGTTTATCTGAATCAATATCTTCTGAAGCTGAAGCGTCGGAGAAGTATCGAAGTCGAGTAGGTCATAGAGGGATCAACTCATGGTGTTCTTCTATGCCACATTGCTGACATTTGTGTATATGCTGATGTATATTTATGTTTTATTTTTGCACAGCTTCCTCATTCCAGGAGCTTGCATCTGTTGTAAAACATTTTTACCCATTCAGGGGTTCGTTATCAATAAAATGTATACTATTTAGCAATTATGTTTGTTTGTTTAGCGTTTATCGGTTTTGTTTGCGAAAAAGAACGCCGATGTTTTTGATAAAATACGCATACATAAACTTACTGGCCTAGGCCACTGATTGTTGAAACAATGAATTACTTGAACATTGTCACAGGATGATAACCTTGATAGGCCCCTTTGAGAAGGGTATCTTGTCTGTTTGTTTGTGTTGTTACAGGTATAACATATTCCAGGCAGTGTGCCGTATGCGTCCCCAGGCAGGATGACTCCTTCCTCTCCAGCAAGTTCAGCAGCGTCTCCCCGTGGAGTTTAAACATGAGATCGTGAGCATTGATATGCGTCTCCCCAGGCAGAGAAGATTCTCTCCCCAAGCAGATGCATCCCGAAGGAACGTCATCTCCCTAGCTGAGTCATATACTGAAGTATGCAGTACTCGGAAGTTCCAGACTGAAGTCTCCAGCAAAATTGAAATTCCCCACAAAGTCGTGTTCTCCCTGGCAAACAGGATGATTCTTTCTTCCCCAGCCGAGTTTGCAGTTCCCCAAGGGAGCCGAGTCCTTGGAAGCCGTTTGGGCCATGATTGGTTTTCCCTAGTAGAGTGTTGAATAGCTGATGCTGTATTTCCCCACCGGAGTCGTTATCTCTAGGAAAGTTTTGCTGCGAATGTCGTGCAGTTTATTTCTGCGATTGATATCGTTTCCTCAGCAGTTTGTGGTTTGAATACCCGGTTGAGCGAGTCCAAGTTCTCGGAGAGCTTTATTCCCCTGCAGCAGTCGTCTGGAGTTCGTTTCCCCAAGTTTTGTCCAATTGAGATTGGTGTGACTTCTTCTCCTCGGCAGGATGAGTCCTTCCTCCACCAGAGTGGTTCCTTCTCCTTGACAAGAGGATTCTCCCTTCAACATTTATTTTGCTGATGGGGTTGTAGCATCTTGCATGATTGCATAGCATTTACCCTAAACGCGTAGCATTTCCACCGTGTGGAGCATTGCGCCATTGTCGATGATATGCATATGAAACATGAGCTAGGTTGTTACCGTTCTTGTTTTGCAGGTATGTGTGTACTTAGGATGATTCCTGAGATATCAGAAGAGTTGTGTGGCCCAAGATGATTCTTGAATTCTCCAGCAAAGTCGTTTGCCCAAGATGATTCTTGAATTCTCCAGTGAAGTGGTTTGCTTAAGATGATTCTTAAAATCCCCGGTGAAGTCACTAGAGAGGGTTGCTTAAGTTGATGCTTAGAATCTCCAGCAGAGTGTTTGCTCAGGATGATTCCTGAAATCTCCCGCAGAGTTACTGGTTCAGGGTGATTCTTGAAGTCCCCAGAGAAATTATTTGTCCAAGATGATTCTTGATTTCCTCGGCAGAGTTGATTCACCCAGAATGATTTCTGGATCCCCGAAGCAGAGTTACTTGATAGTTCTCCAGAACCCCCAGCGGAGATGTGTCATCCCCAGCAGGTTGTTGAGCAGAGAAGCTGAAGTTTCCCTTGAAGACTTGATGATTGAAGTCTGGCAGCGGTACCAAAACCCCAGACTTACTGACGAAGTCCAACTGTGATGTCGAAGCAGATATCTCAGCTGACGCGAAGTGCCTGATGGCAGAAGTTTGGATACCCCCACTTGGTTCATGATTGACCGAGAATTCTATTCCCAAAATTACCGATGAAGTCCGGCTGACGCCCGAAAGTTTCTTTGAAATTCCCGACGGCATGATTAACTTGATTGTTAAAAAAGGGGTTCCCAATGGCCTGATGAGTCCCGGGGAATTCTGATGCCTGACGGTATGATCAACCATCCATTAGCAGTTACCGTGTAACCAGTGACCCCTTGATGAATTGAGGACGAAGATCTACAGCAAAATTAGATGATCATCCTGACGGAGATTCGAGATTAGAACTTTCACTGGTTACCGTGTGACCAATTCCCCAGCAGAGTTGCCGTGCAACTGTCATGCTCAGTTTTTGAAGATTATCCTAACAATCAGAGTATCGTTTACCTGTGCGGTTGGCAAATCGCCAGTTATCGTGTAAGTGGTGATCCCTTGATGATTTAAGGACGCAATGATATCAGATAAATCAGAGAATCATCCTGATGGGGATTCAGATCAGTATCCTCCAGCTAGTTGTCGTGCAACTATTATTTCAGTTTCCGGAGATTTGTTCCCATCAGAGTACCGCGTACTTGTGCAGTTGGAAAATTTCTGGGTTTGTTGGTATTCAACCGTCTTTTACCTGGATTGTTTGAGAGTCGCTCGCTTCTCACCCAGTCAGGTCCAAGCCATTTGAATAGGGGCAGCTGTTGCACCCCAAAATTTGCCCAACATTTCTTTACCTAGCTTATGTTTCATTTCATTCACATTAGCATTATCATTTGCATTTCATTGACATGTATGCAAGAGATCAAGAGGTATGATTACCAATCAAGAGCTACACAAGACTTTGAAGCTAGCTAAAGAAGGTTATTCAAGTGTTCAAGGATTGATATCCTTGTTAGAGAAGTCAAAGGAGCCTCAGAAAGAGTGGTTGAAGCCAAGAGTGTGTGTCTCCTAACTTGGGAGTTGTGGAAAGTCATCAGATGATTCTCAAGCCATGAAGATGGACTTTAGGTCTTGAGAGAGCTCGTGAGAAGTGTTGAAGATTATTTTGAGGCCTAGACAGGTCATTGTGCAAGAATAAGAAGACTCAGCCATGAGTGGTGCAATTAGGGTTTGACTGGGTCAATCCTAAGTCAACTGAGGATTTGGAGAAGGTTGAGACTTAATCCAAGAACCCAGTGATCATGGATTGATACATTGAGATGTTATAAGGATGATTCCAAGGTCAACTCATCATGATTGAAGAGTTTGAGAAGTTTCAAGCTAGGGTTTCTAAGGCTTGACAGTGTAAAATCCCCTAGTTTGACCCCTATCTTCAAGGCAATTTAGCTCAAGGTGTGATTGTCATCTCATCTTGCCCCCAACATGATTGTTGTAGAGCATGAGATTAGATTTAATTGGGGTTCTAGAAGTCCTTGATAGGATCTGTAGAACTCAAGTTATGACTTTGACAAGTTACAGGTCATCTGAGGTATGTGAATCTGGGGGCTTGAAAGTTACCCAACTTGCATCAAACTTTTGCCCTTGAAGGATGATTCCTATGAACTTTTGGTCAACATGAATGGTGTTCCTTATCCTCTTAGATTTCTAGAGAGTACTAGAAGTCCTTGATAGGATTTGTAGAACTCAAGTTATGGCTTTGGCAAGTCAAGGGTATTTTGGTCATTTGGAGATTATAGGTCATTTCAAGCATAAGGCCATAAATCCTATTTCCAAGCTTCAAATGGAAAAATGTTAAACATCAAACTTGTTAAAAATGATGTTTTAAGTCTAGTCAAGAGGTCATGAGAGGTTGGAATTGCTTGTATCTCAAATTTGCAAAAATGACCTAAAATAAGGGTATAAGTTAAATGAACCAAAGTTGGAAATTGATATTTTTGATCTACATGTCCAAACCAAGGCATGTAATAGGTCATTTTGATTCTAAAAAACATTTTAAGAACATTGGTTTAGCCACATTTTTGAATTGAAGTTTAATTTGGGAACTTGTTTTGAAAAGTAGTTACTTACATCTTAAGTAACATTTGCCAAACCTAAATTCAAGGCATAATCAAGGTCCCTTGCAAGCCAAACACATCCATAATGTCATTAGGGGATAAATTGGAAGGGAATGATGATGATTTCAAGCTGTTAGCAGAGTTGTGCATACCATGGCATATCATGAGAATTCAAGTGACATGAGAAATTGAATTTCTCATTAGAAGGATCTAGAGCTTTCTAGATCATCCCTACACACTCTATATATTGAATAGAAGTGGTTCAGATCAGTTTTTGGTGAGAATTGAGAGGAAAAAGAGAGAGTGAGTTTTGAAACTTCCATTTTGCAAATGAATTCGATTACTCCAATTGAGTTCATTTCAATCCATTCTCTTGATCCCAATAGCTTCCATTTGCATTGTTGAATGATCCCAGAGTGAAATCATAGCAAAAGCATTGAGGATTTGAGTGTTAGCATTTGGATTTTTCAACCTGCAACTCACTATCGGGTTTCAAGTTCCAGGAGGTTTCAACCAGTTCTTGTGCATACAGAAGCAAGGAAATGATTCATTGATCGTGTCTGGAAGGTTTGAGAGCTTGATTTGAAGATTTTGTACATCTGTTCATCAAGAATTGACAGGTATGTAAACTTCTTCCTCCAGCATAAACTAAGTAGAATTAGCACGGTTTGTTAGGTTAGAATGATTGTAGGTGGTTAGTAGAAGCTTTTAGATAGCAATTGATGAGGTTTAGTGACAATTATTGGAGTGACCAAATTTCTGTTCTTGAGTGTATCTTGCTGAATCTTGAGTTAGAACATGAGTGTGATAGCTAGAATTGCTCAGGGTGAGATGGAGAGTAGCTTAGACCAGATAATTTGGAGAATGGTGATGGTTGAGGTTTGAGCAGATTTTGAATTCTTGATCGTGTTTTGAGTTAGATGATGTTTCAATAAGTTTAGAGATTAGGGTTAGATTCAGGGAGAGATTCTGAGTGGATTAGGGTTTTAGAGTTTGATTTTTAGTGAAGATTTGATGGAACCCGAGTTGGAGAGGATGAGTGTTCTTCACCCTGCATCCATGGTGTTTCTCCCTCCACTTTTGGTTCAAATGAAGAAGATGAGTGGGACACCATTGGATTAACATGAAGACTTTGACTAAACAATGTATTCCACGGCCAGGATCAGTTTGGATTCATGGGAGAGTCTGAGTAAGTGAAATGATGCGTTTCACTTACTAGGTTGTGTTGGTCTTAGGTTGAAAATTGTTATCCCCACCCCAGGTACAAGGCCCATGTGATTTTACACTACAATAGGTTGCTATCTGAACCGTGAGTTTTACATTTTTCTTTCTATTTTTATTTTGATCTTCTGAATGTATTTGGGCTTTACGCGCATTTCTCTCCCCACCCCCTTTATGGCCCAGTCTGTTAAAATGAACTGATTTCTCTTGCTATTCACACCACGCATTTGTTCACTTTATTTTGAGTTTCATTTTATTTTTCATTTTATACATGGTTATTGATTAATTCATAAAAAATGGAAAAATGATGCAATTGATCCCATTCTTTTTGCATCGGATTCATGATTGGATCTAGTTTTTTTTTAGATAAAAAATATTATTATTTCATGCACTTTCTGATTTTATGGGATTTTTTACATTTTAATTGACATTAAAATAATCATGTTTGATGCTTGATTTTGTGGAATTTGGTTTGATCATTTGATGATGATTATTGCCCTGATTTTTTGTATGTGGCGAGCATATATATGCATGATCCCCATAGATTTTTCTCACATTTTTGTGATGAATGTAAGTGGTAGTTCTAGGTTGAAACCTTAGAAGCTTCATTTTTAGGGTTTATGGTTGATACCTTTGGATTTAGGACTTAATTTTAGGACTTAATAGATGATTTAGTCCCTGGTTTTTGTATGAGGCATTCTTAATTGAATTAGGATCCCTTAGGAATTTTTGTAGAAATTTATAATATAGCTTGCTATTTTTAGTTTGGTTTTAGGTTAGGTACTAACTTTAGATGATTCTAATGCACTAATCCAACTAGATTAACTTCCTAGGTTCCCTTAGATTAGGGTTTTGCTTTGTGTGCCTTTGGTTGAGATTGAAGACAAGGTGAAGTTGCTTGAAGTAGCTTGGAGCTTGGAATTGCCTGTGCCTGAAGGTTCCTGGTGAAGATTTAGGAGATAGGAGACATAGGGAGAGCCTTAGAATTAGAATGATTTCTTTCACAAATATGGAAAGCATCTTGTGCTTCCATTCCTCCCAATGACTAAAAGTCCTTCCAAGATATTCACATCCCTCCTTTCGAGGGATAAGTGGCTTTATCTGGGGAGTAGAACTTTGAGGGAACCAGTCTCTCACAATGATGAACCCTTATAGGCTTCCTTTGGTTGTCAATAAGCTGTTTGTCATTTCCATTCATTTTGTAAATCAATTTTCTCCTGGTTTGAGCTTGAAGATGTTTGACTTGAGTTTGAAGATGAGGACTTCATTGAAGAGTGTGGAAGAGGATGATTCCTTGAGCATTGCCATTGCAGCTGGAGCTTGAAGATCAAGAAGAACAAGTTGACACTTGTATAAAAAGGATTCAATTTGAGATTGGTTGAAGGGCTGAAGCTTGAAGAGAATAAGTTGGACATGTTGAAAGCTTGAAGAAGCAAGTTGATACTTGCTATTGAAGAGGAAAGCCCTGAACTGCTGTTAGAGGACTGCTTTGTCGTGAAGCTGAGGAAGCTGTTGATCTGCTTTCTTTCCTGTCTGTTTGCTTTCTGTGCAACTGTATTGATGTGCCTTGTTCGATTTGCTTGATGCATTAGAATAAGTCCATGTTTAGATTGTTTTAAGCTAGGAGCATGATTGCACTAGAGGTTGAGTTGCTCCCTCTGCTTGTATTTTTACTGTATGGCTTTGCTTGCGGGTATTCGGTAGAGCTCTGCTCCCTTGCCTATGTGGGTTATGATTTGCTTGATAGCATGTTATTTCCTCTGTATGATTGCAGTTATTATATTTTGCTTGATAGCATGTTATTTCCTCTGTATGATTACAGTTATTCATATCTGGCTTGAGGTCGAGACGAGCTTGTGGAGGCTGACGCCCCACACACATTTCCTCCCTCACTTGCATTGCATGCATTTTACAGTCGTTTACTGTTTACTGTTTAAGCTGATGCTTTACCTGTTTCTGTTCATCATTGACATGATCCCCTAGGACTCTCACTTCCTTTGATAAGGAAGTGATGATAGAACTTTAGGTTGAAACCATGCATGATAACTTCTAGAAGTTCCCTGTTTCAAACTTTAACCATAGGATGAATCCTTGGCATGACAACAGTAGGACTTGATAGTCTCCCCTTAGTTGAACCTGTTCGTTCTCTCTTCTCGTCTCAAAACAAATTAAAATACAGTAATAAAGGTTAACTGACATCGTACGTTACGAGCCTTAAGCTACCTGATAAAGAGTTGTTGGAGAGTTTCTTTTCAACAGTCTGGATGTCTAGTATGGCACCCTTTGGGTGACATGCGACACATTCACTCTCAGGTCATAGTCTCTAGTGCGATATTGGCTGTAAACATCCATAAAAAACAATTCTTTATTAAAAGATAGAAAACGAACTTCAAACATTTTTTGCCCCGTGGGCTCGTAATTCAAAGGAAAGCTTTTTTGAAGAAAAGAGTGTCGTTAACTCCTAGTTCTACCGCAAACGGTAACACCTAAGTCTCCAAGGGTCGAGCTGCGTACATCCAATTGCTGGAACTGTTTGTTAACCCTACTCGGAAAAACAGATGAATCAGAACCCCCGTAATCCGTAGTTACCCGAACTACGTAAGCTCTGATCTCTCATATCCGTTGAGAGTACATAGGCACAATACTAACGTATTGGCGAGCCACCTTCCCCGTAACCCATAGTTGGCCGAACTACGTTGACTCTAATTTCTCATTTCTCATTCTCTAGAGGTGTGATTGATCCTCGAACGGACACTCTTTTTTTGCAATTTGGACGCTCAGTCAAATTAGCTAACACCTACCCTGCCCCAGGTTAAACTTTGAGGGTTTTTCATTTTCAGAAAGAACTCCTACTACTAGGCTCAAAGGGGTTGACAAGGGATTATCTTCCTTATATCTCCGGTGTTTGGGGAATCGAAACAATGCTTGTACATCATCAGCATGTTTTAATTCAAAAGCATACATTCAGAAGCTCTGCGTCTTTTGATTTTCGTCATCCTCCCCGGATTCCACTTAAACAAGCGTTAGAAATAAATGAAAGCAATAGAGTGAACACGACTGGATTAGTTCAAAACATGCATATTTATTTCATTATCAATATCGATTAACAAAACAACAAGTTTTACAAGCGAAAATTTACAATTCTAACAGGAAAGTGATTACAATGTGTCGCTACTGCGAAAATCGGCGCCGGCTGAACAGAAGAGTCGCCACAGTGCGTTATTTATCCCAAAGGAGGGAAATGAAACGCTCGAAGTAAACCTCACGCAAAGACGGGAAAGGAATGGTCGTCGCAACCAAATCCTGGATTCGGGAGTCGGTTACGCAAGGGGAAGGTATTAGCACCCCTCACGTCCGTCGTACTCAACGGGATCCACGCTTGCTTGGTTTGTCTACTGGATGCAAAACAATCTATCTACGGCTGCTAAATCTAAACGGAAGGAAACTGACTCGATAGAGCGTCGCACTCTATGCCTACGTATTCTCAAGAGAGAAAGTCAGAGTCATCGTAGTTCGGGAAACTACAGGGGAATTGGCTCCCCAAGACTTCACGTCTTGTGCCTACGTACTTCCACAAAGAGTGGAAGATCAGAGCTTACGTAGTTCAAGCTAACTACGGCTAGACAGGGCGTTCTCGATCACACATGGGTGAGAGATTAAGTTGGTTTGAAAGGTACGGGGACCTACGGGAACTAAAACTACAGTCTGGTCTCAAATGCGCAAGGGCAAGAGAAAAGGATAACGTCAGTCGTCAGCGGGAAAGTCTCGATCGCACAGCAGCGGGAGAATAGAGAGATTAGTTATTAATGTGCTCGCTAGGATATCGCATCCTGTTGCGGTGGAAATAGGATATCAAACTATTAATTAGTTTGAATCGCAATTCAATTCACAACCGCTCTTTGATTTATCCGAAGGAAAAGGTCAAAAAGGGAAAACCTATTTTGCATCGTAAACACAATGCGGGGGAAGATCTAGGGTTCGGGGGTTGGTTAAATTTAGGGAAGGTATTAGCACCCTAAACTTCTGTAGTACTCTACAGGAACCTTTTGTTCAAATGTTTACTATTTGCTTTATTTATTTGCTTAAGGTATATGTACAAAGGATTAAAAGTGAGAAAAGAGACCTAAGGGGTTAGTTCTAAGTTTACTCGGCAAGACATCGCATCTTGTGCCTACGTATCCTTACGGGAGTGGAATCAGAGTAATCGTAGTTCCCCTCAAAAGGGAGGTTAGAGACTTCTTGACTGTGGTCAAGGTCTCAAGGGGAATAAACGCATCTTAAGGACACGCTTACGTGGAGTGTGGAAACTCCAAATCTCTACGTTGAATTGTTAAGTTGTAATTAGGGTTAAATTAGGTTAGGGATTCCGCGGCGGGAAACCCTAAAATGAGCGCAGCGGCTCTTTGACCTAATGCTAGGGGTAAAGTTGTAATTTAGCCTGCGGCGAGGCACTTGTGAAAATTAGGGTTTGTAAGAGCTGTAAGGGTTTGAAGTTGAGGACTATTGACACGGCGGTCAAACGGCCAGACCTAATTCCTTCGGATGAGTGAAATTAATTATAAAGATGCGATGAAATTAAATATACATACAACGGCAGAAAATAAAGTGCGGAAAGATAAATGCGACAATTGTCTCGCACAATTACATCCCATAAGCAGTTACAATTATAATAGCTAAATATAAAACCGAAAATAAGTTTCAAATTGAACATAATAGCTGCAAGAAACAAAACAAACAAAAATGTCAGTATGTGGAGTTAGACGAAAACGAAATCAAAATTGAACGAGAAACAAACCGTATGAATTTTGGAGGACTTTTATGGTCTTTTTAACCAAGGATTTAAAAGAGAGATTAATTTTAATTAAAAGAGTTTTGAGTTTTAAAAAAAATTTATTAATAAAAAAGTGAAAGTTTGGTTAATTATTCTAAAAAAGGAGTTTTAGTGATAATATTTTGAAAAAAAGATTTAATCATTAAAAAAAACAATTGGTTTAATTTAAAAAATCTTAATGTTAGTTAAAAAACACGTTTTACTTTAAAGTTATAAAAAAGTTTTATTATTTGAAAAAAAAATATTTGATTATTTTATTTAAAAAGAGTTTTAATTAATTTGAAAAAGGGTTTTGGTTATAAAAAAGAAAGGGCCTTCTTGATTTTTTTTTAAAAAGATAAACAAAATAAAATAACAAATGGAAAAACAATAAATAATAAAAAAAAGAGGGTTGGGCCGGTCATCACTCTTCTTCTCTCTGCTCTCTGAGTTTGCGTGTGTTCCTCTCCTTCTTGTTTGCCTCTCACGGATGTTATCTTCTTCTTCTTTTGCATGGCCACCGATTTGTCTTCTTCATCTCTTTTTCCTGAAAAACATGAAAAGCAACACAAAAATTGTAATTATATTTTTTGATCCTTACGGAATGATGATGGCCGATGATGCTTTGTCCTGAGGCTAGAGGATTTTTGACGGGGTTTGCTTGGATTTTACGAAAAAGTTCCCCCTTCTTGTTATGATTTTCGTCCCCTTTATACTTATTTTTTTAAATCTTTTTTAATCTCAGATTTAATTTGAATAGATTTTTATGATGATTTCAGATTTGATTCAATGATAGTGATGCTGATTTTCTTATGATGATGATATGATCTGATTGATTTGATCTGGAATTCATTGGGATTGGATTTGATTATAAAATTGTTGGGATTTAAATTTAAAAGTTAGCAAAGAAAATAAGAGTTTCAAGTTAAATAAAAATTAGAGTTTTAAGTTTAAAAAAACTGAGTTAGAATTTTAAAATAAAAAAAATATTTGAATGTTGGTTTTAAAAAATGTTAGAATTATTTTAAAAACTGTTAGAATTTAATTTTAAAAGGAATTTAGAATTTTAATTTGAAAAAGAAATTAATGGCATTAGAATTTAATTTTAAAAGGAATTTAGAATTTTAATTTGAAAAAGGATGGTGTCAAAAAAGATTTAGATTTAATTTTTAAAAAAAAGGATAGATTTAATTTATAAAAAAAAGGTTAGATTTAATTTTTAAAATAGTTAGAAAAAAAGATTTAATTTTAAAAAGAAGTTAGAGAAAAAAAGATTTAATTTTAAAAAGTTAAAAAAAAAGATTTAACTTTATAAAAGTTAGAAAAAATATTTAACTTTAAAAGGGAGTTAGAAAAAAGATTTAATTTTAAAAAGAAGTTAGAAAAAAAATATTTAACTTTAAAAAGTTAGAAAAAAAGATTTAGCTTTAAAAAAGTAGTTAGAAAAAGGATTTAACTTTTAAAAAGTTAGAAAAAAGATTTGATTTTTTTAACAAAATTAGAAAAAAAGATTTAACTTTAAAAAAGTTAGAAATAGATTTAACTTTAAAAAAGGGTTAGAAAAAGGATTTATCTTTTAAAAAAAAGTTAGAAAAAAGATTTAATTTTAAAAAGGTAATAGAATTTGATTAAAAAAATGTGTTAGAAATTAATTAAAAAAGGTTATAAAAAAATTTACTCTTAAAGAAAAGAAAAAAAAAATTAAATTTTAATCTAAATCCTAAAAGTTAGTAAGAAGAGCTTAAAATGATTTAAATAAATAAACTAAATAGAAAAAAAAAGTTAATAAAAAACATTAGTAAAGTTATAAAAAAAAATTTAATTAAATTATTATTAGTTAAAAAAACAAGATCTAAAAAAAAGGTTAATTTATTAAGTTAATAAGAATTTAAAATAAAAATAAAAAAGAAAGGGTAAAATTTGGGGTATTACAGTTGCCCCTATTTAAATAACTACACCGGATGATTTGAGTGGCGGAGACTCGAGGAATCATGGTGGAGGGATTTAAATATAGATAACCGAAAATTTTGCCCTTATATGTGGCGATATGCAATGTTATGGACAAAACAAAAGCAGACTAATGCAGACGATGCCATGAATATGATATGATGCGTATGCTGGGATGATGAGTGAGAAAATGCTGACGAATACGACGACACAGGGACAGACGCTGCGAGAAGAACACACTGGGAAAAACGACGCGTTGGGACGACAGCACAACACTGGGGAATTCCAAAAAAGATGGTCAACTGGTGCGAACACGACCAATTGTCTTTTTAGAAAAGGAACGAGATTCTCAAATGGAGATGGTACCTATGAGACGGCCTCCACTGGGGAATCTAAAAGTAAAACTGGATCATGTACGACTGCAAGATCGATTACAGAATGCTGGAGCATTGAGCAAAGAATAACATCCAAGCTTCTGTAAACTATCTCTCGTGACAGGATCAAACGGACTTTTCGGGAATCCGTAGCAAATATACAGGGTGAAAAGAACCGGCTGTATGCTAAAATAAATGGACTTTGAGAATAAGATCCTTAAATGGAGATGGCACCTATGAGATGACCTCCACTTGGGAATGTCTAATAATAACTGGATCTACACGGTTGCAAGATCGATTACAGAACACTGGAGCATTGAGCAAAGAATAACATCCAAGCTTCTATAAACTATCCTTCGTGATGGGATCGAACGGACTTTTCGGAAATCCGTATCAAATATACAGGGTAAGGACCGGCTGTATGCCAAAATAAATGGACTTTAATGGGAAGTGCCCTGATAAGCTTCTCGCGGGAGAACTGTCACTTGGAAGGGACTTATGTGCCAAAATGGATAAGCACTCAAATAAAGAGGCTGCTGCTTATCTGATAAATAAATCTTCTCGCATTTAAGGTCGGCGCCTGGAATACGATTCTGATTCTCTCTTACTGAAGGATAAATAAACTTCTTCATGTTTCAAGATCGTGCTCTCCTGAACATGAAAAGGGTAAACTGAACTTCCTCATACTTCAGAATCGTGCTCTCCTGAATATGATTCGGCTCTTTCGGGTAAATGAAATTCTTCATACTTCAGAATCGTGCTCTCCTGAATATGAAAAGGGTGAACTGAACTTCCTCATACTTCAGAATCGTGCTCTCCTGAATATGATTCGGCTCTTTCTTGTAAATGAAATTCTTCATACTTCAGAATCGTGCTCTCCTGAATATTATTCGGCTCTTTCATACTTCAGAATCGTGCTCTCCTGAATATGAAAAGGGCTAACTGAACTTCCTCATACTTCAGAATCGTGCTCTCCTGAATATGATTCAGCTCTTTCTTGTAAATGAAATTCTTCATACTTCAGAATCGTGCTCTCCTGAATATGAAAAGGGCTAACTGAACTTCCTCATACTTCAGAATCGTGCTCTCCTGAATATGATTCGGCTCTTTCTTGTAAATGAAATTCTTCATACTTCAGAATCGTGCTCTCCTGAATATGAAAATGGCTAATTGAACTTCCTCATAACTCAGAATCGTGCTCTCCTGAATATGATTCGGCTCTTTCTTGTAAATGAAATTCTTCATACTTCAGAATCGTGCTCTCCTGAATATGAAAAGGGTGAACTGAACTTCCTCATACTTCAGAATCGTGCTCTCCTGAATATGATTCGGCTCTTTCTTGTAAATGAAATTCTTCATACTTCAGAATCGTGCTCTCTTGAATATTATTCGGCTCTTTCATACTTCAGAATCGTGCTCTCCTGAATATGAAAAGGGCTAACTGAACTTCCTCATACTTCAGAATCGTGCTCTCCTGAATATGATTCGGCTCAAACCTCCCCGTACTTCAAGATCGTGCTCTCCTGAATACGATTTGGTTTCTTCTTTTACTAAAGGATAAATGAACTTCTTCATAATTCAGAATCGTGCTCTCCTGAATATGATTCCGCTCAAACCTCCCCGTACTTCAAGATCGTGCTCTCCTGAATACGATTTGGTTCAAACCTCCCATACTTCAAGACGACAGGTAAATGGAAGCCCAACTGCTCCATGGAGATGGCCATTTGCTGCGAGTCATAACGAAGATAGGATCGGTTTCTTAGGTGAGAAATGTTGTATACCGATGTTGTAAGATGTAAAGTGTTGTACCGATGTTGTAACATGTAGGATTGTAAAGTGTTGTACTGATGGATTTTCCAGGCGTGAACTGGCGTGCATCTGTAAAGGATCGTAGTTGATTTTCTTGAAAGATAGTGCAAAATAAATGCACGTCCGGGTACAGTGATAAACTTCTCGGGCGAGAACAGTCGAACATCTATCATGGTATGGTGAAAATCTTTAGATGGTGCAAAATAAATGCACGTCCGGTTGGGCTTGACTACCGACATGACTGAGATTCAATCTAGGATCGAGCTAGAAAGAAGACTTGTAATCAAGACTCCATCGAGGGAATGATCTCGAAGGGTAAATATCTTATCCTGGTAAGGAAAGATAGCTGAAGTAACCGTCATCCACGAGGATCGAGCTCCGTGGGGAAACTGGAAACACATATGTATTTTATGCTTAGGGCTGACAATCTATTTGGAGAGAATGGACAAACCCCAGTTACTAGGTGGTAACGACCAATGATGGTGAAACATAATGAACCTGGGAATGCTAACGCATATGTTGATGCATATGTTAATGTGAATGTACGTTAATGTTTATGTATATTAATGTCTATGTATGCAAGATGTTATGAAATGAGTATGCAATGAGTATGTGAAATGAATACATGAAATGGGCATGTGATGCTTATGCCCCTGCGTATACTGACGAACAGACTAGAGACGGGACGAGAGACGAAATAAACATCTCGACGGAGATACCCTGCGTTCTCTGCAACCAATACGTCAATCATGGGTAAGAAAGATCAATGGTAGAACCAAATCTAGTTTTAAAGTTCTGAATTCTCTGGGGAGAAGGTAATCTGCTTGGGTGCACAGTATCACGTCTTCTCATGGGGAGAAGAAAACCTGAGGGACACTTCCGAGTTACCCAAGAAAAAGTTGTCAGCTTATAGTCTCGCTGGGGACTGTGATGAGGCAATAGTTTAGGAGCCTGTTGCAACACTGAGATTTACTGGGGAACGAAGGCCGCCGTGAGTAAAATCCGTCGGGTGCATAAAGAAAAGTTGTGAAACCACATGGCCTTGATCTTGAAGGACCTTATAGTAGTCGCCATTTGTTTCCTTTAAAAACATGGTGCCCCAGGATACTTGCGTTGCGAGGTAGGGTCATCTCAAGAGGATTTTATAGAGAACACCGAGTCCGGTTGCCCCATTGTTCTCAAACTCTTTGAGAGATTTGTCAGGTCTCGACGTAACTGGCACAAATTAATCGTGTTACGACGAAATCTTTGGGAAATAGCTCTTAAGAACGTCAGACTCGCGTTGGTAAGCGAATTGGGAAACTGCCTGCCCCTGTTCAGCAGGATCTTCAAGTTCCACGGGTTATGTTCATATGTAAATCTCTAAGATATCAAGCAAAGTCGTATCCTGAGCTTGTCAATGTACACATATATTTGTCTTGAATGTTTTGTTTTGAAAAAGATATCGCCATAACTTGTGACCGAAATCACTAGTCAGGATATAAGTTTTAATTATAATGCCATCATGAATTTTTTTCTGAGCATAGCTCGTAGGAGTCAGGAAACGTGATCTTGTCAAGTATGCTTTCAACCGAAGTCCTACTTCAATTAGGTCTTTTAAAGGTTGTATCGTGGCTCAGTTCACGGTTTAAGAAACAAAAGGATAAAGGCTCAAAGTTATATTTGTACCCACCCATTCTTCGTGATGTTCTCCAATCCTAATTCAGTTAACCGGATACGAATGCTCATATCTCAAGCGGATTTGCTATGGTCGAGAACTTATCAAGGCTTTGGACATGGCAGTCGCTCACCTATTACACGATCTTGTTCTTTACTAGGGACTATTTATTGTACCCTCTTGTTTTGCTTTTATTCCCTAACTTTTGCCTGGACAACGTCTTTTGATCTGACTTTGGAGTCCAGCGGGATGCCCCAGTTTTGCCTAAGTCTCCTTCATAGGTTTTTGACTTAGCGGGCTCTTATTTTTTGAATATTCTTTTATGCACAAGTCGTGTAAATCTTTTGAAAGGCTCTTGACTGCCCCACTCCTTAGGTAACCGAAGGATAGTCATTGTATTGGACTTCTTAAGATGCTAAGGATAAATTCTCGAAGGTTTGCTCTTCCTTTTTAAGAGTCTAAGCGCTCGATCGGTTTAACTGAAACCTACCCTGCCCCAGGTTAGGATGAAGGTTCTTAAAAAGAAAGAAAAACTCCTACTTCAAGGCTCAAAGGGTTGACTAGGGGTTAACATCCTTATATCTCCAGTGTTTGGGATTTGAAACAATGCCTTACATCATCAGCGGGTTTCAATCGAAAGCATACGACAAGAAATCTGACGTTTTAGGTTCGTCATCCTCCTCCCAATTCTCCATCTGAACAAGAGATCGGGTAAAGTTGGCATTATAATTTATGAAAAATATATTTTGAATGAGTGAAACGAATGGATTTATTCAAGACAAACATATGCGTTGCATTAATTAATCAAAGATAAACAAGTTCGTGCATGCTAAATATGATTAATCGAAGAGAAATACATATAAATAAACAAATGAACTGTCGGAAAAATCCTTCTAAATGTTTATGAAATCTTGCATTCAAGAGTAACAGTTTCCTTTTGCGGAGCCTCAATGGAAAGGACGTCTGGTTCATGATCACTGTGAGTCGTCATGGCTTACCCCAGTTATGCTGGTCACATCTTCAACAGTTTCCAGTCGTTGCTTCAAAATAAATTTCCCAGATCCTTTGTTGATCCCGGTCATATCACCTTGAGGGTTACTGAAATGAAGCGGGCTAGGCCTTTGAATAATTATTGGATTCGGCTGATAGGCGTAGCATGCTTTGCAGAATTCGCACTTGACGAGTGAGGAACCCCGAAAGGAGTCTCGATCTTCAGCTGAGCATCGCCAAAAGACAACTTCTTCGTTTCTAGCAAATTTCTGACAACTTTCTTAAAAGCATAGCAATTCTCTAGATCATGGCCGGGCGCACCCTCATGAAATAAACAATGAGCGGTAGCGTTGTAACTTGCAGGTAATGGATTAGGTGGAGGACCCAAAGCACTGGTGGTAATCAGACCTTGTTGTACTAAATGGGGGTATAACTCAGTGAAAGTTATCGGAATTGGAGGACAAGGCTTATACTGCCTCTTACGGGGATAAGGAACCTGATTCTGTGATTGTTGGTGAACAGGAGCGTTGGGCACTCGTTGACTGTCGACAGGAACTTGCATGGGCGGATAACCGGAAGGTTGTTGATGAATCAGTGCTTGATATACCGGAGTTGACTGTACAGGCTGGCATGTAGGAAATTGCTGATCGGAAGGAGGTGCAACAGTAGCTACATAGGGTTGTTGAACATATAGAAACGGATAACCTTGAACATAACTCTGCTGATATTGTAAAGGTTGAGGAGTAGCCTTTTTGCGGTTCTTTGAACGTGTAGGTCCTTTACCATGGTCGGAGTTAGGAGTTTTGCACTTTGGAGGGGTAGCTCGTCTAACTGGTCGAGCACTGGGAGGCACCAAACCGAATTGAAGACCGTGAGGAGGTACATTCTCGACAGTAACAGCTGGTTGAGGTTCCATAACGGTATTAGTCTTAGAAACAACAGTAGACTGAGCATCCACCTTCACACTAAGAGCTCGTAACATCTCCAAAATTTGCCCTACACTTCCTCGAAGATCTTCGAGTTCATGGCTGACACGGTTGATCTCTTGGTTTTGATCTTCCATTCTTTTGAAGGGTCGTATTGATGCAGAGAACTCAGGGTGACGAAACTGGAGGGTGAGAGAACCGAGTATGAGAAATCGGGAGACACATGCAATGCAAAAGTATGATGCTAAAATGTGAATGTAAATGAAGATTTCATGGAATTCAAACATTTACGAATGTCGTGGGGTACCAAGGAAATATTTTTCTTGTTTTTTCATTTTATTTTTTTTTATTTATGGTATCCCGCGATATCCATAAATGATGTTTGAACTCCATGAAATACAATGCAATGAGATGCTTTATGGATGCAATGCATGAAAACACACAAAGTCCTAGGTTAAAGGAACGTGAGCGGAGTCAAGGTCTACCCATCCCAAAAGGAGTGTACTATAGGTTAGTTGTACCTGCCGAACAAGGTTCTACAAAGTGCCCAAAGTCATCAGCCCATCTTTCGGATATTATCAACCTTCCAACTGACTCGGGGGTGAATAATATTCTCAAGAGAACCTCTTTTGAGTGTAGTATCGCGTAGCAGCCGTTGTAGGATTACTCCCACATAGCTCCCGCACTACGTCCTAAATAAGGCCAAGGTGGTCTTAAGGTACTACGGTCCCCAATATCACAGACTCCAATCGACCATGGAAAAAGTTTTTACGATTACTCGTTCAACCGAACCATTTTCGAAAAAGTCTCAACTGAGCGGTGATTCTCGAATCAGCTTGGTCGGGATTCACTCCCTATAAGCCTCATCGAATATATCCCCATCCTATAATAATGTCACTAGTCCGGGCGTAGGACTTATCTCACAGCACAAGGAACAGTCCCAAAATCAAAGCACAAATATATACATGCAAATGAATAATAACACAGATAGTAATAAATATGAACAAATTAGGGATAACCCTCAAAAGTTTAGAAAGTCCCCAATGAAGTCGCCATTTTCTGTTGCGGTGGAAATAGGATATCAAACTATTAATTAGTTTGAATCGCAATTCAATTCACAACCGCTCTTTGATTTATCCGAAGGAAAAGGTCAAAAAGGGAAAACCTATTTTGCATCGTAAACACAATGCGGGGGAAGATCTAGGGTTCGGGGGTTGGTTAAATTTAGGGAAGGTATTAGCACCCTAAACTTCTGTAGTACTCTACAGGAACCTTTTGTTCAAATGTTTACTATTTGCTTTATTTATTTGCTTAAGGTATATGTACAAAGGATTAAAAGTGAGAAAAGAGACCTAAGGGGTTAGTTCTAAGTTTACTCGGCAAGACATCGCATCTTGTGCCTACGTATCCTTACGGGAGTGGAATCAGAGTAATCGTAGTTCCCCTCAAAAGGGAGGTTAGAGACTTCTTGACTGTGGTCAAGGTCTCAAGGGGAATAAACGCATCTTAAGGACACGCTTACGTGGAGTGTGGAAACTCCAAATCTCTACGTTGAATTGTTAAGTTGTAATTAGGGTTAAATTAGGTTAGGGATTCCGCGGCGGGAAACCCTAAAATGAGCGCAGCGGCTCTTTGACCTAATGCTAGGGGTAAAGTTGTAATTTAGCCTGCGGCGAGGCACTTGTGAAAATTAGGGTTTGTAAGAGCTGTAAGGGTTTGAAGTTGAGGACTATTGACACGGCGGTCAAACGGCCAGACCTAATTCCTTCGGATGAGTGAAATTAATTATAAAGATGCGATGAAATTAAATATACATACAACGGCAGAAAATAAAGTGCGGAAAGATAAATGCGACAATTGTCTCGCACAATTACATCCCATAAGAAGTTACAATTATAATAGCTAAATATAAAACCGAAAATAAGTTTCAAATTGAACATAATAGCTGCAAGAAACAAAACAAACAAAAATGTCAGTATGTGGAGTTAGACGAAAACGAAATCAAAATTGAACGAGAAACAAACCGTATGAATTTTGGAGGACTTTTATGGTCTTTTTAACCAAGGATTTAAAAGAGAGATTAATTTTAATTAAAAGAGTTTTGAGTTTTAAAAAAAATTTATTAATAAAAAAGTGAAAGTTTGGTTAATTATTCTAAAAAAGGAGTTTTAGTGATAATATTTTGAAAAAAAGATTTAATCATTAAAAAAAACAATTGGTTTAATTTAAAAAATCTTAATGTTAGTTAAAAAACACGTTTTACTTTAAAGTTATAAAAAAGTTTTATTATTTGAAAAAAAAACATTTGATTATTTTATTTAAAAAGAGTTTTAATTAATTTGAAAAAGGTTTTTGGTTATAAAAAAGAAAGGGCCTTCTTGATTTTTTTTTAAAAAGATAAACAAAATAAAATAACAAATGGAAAAACAATAAATAATAAAAAAAAAGAGGGTTGGGCCGGTCATCACTCTTCTTCTCTCTGCTCTCTGAGTTTGCGTGTGTTCCTCTCCTTCTTGTTTGCCTCTCACGGATGTTATCTTCTTCTTCTTTTGCATGGCCACCGATTTGTCTTCTTCATCTCTTTTTCCTGAAAAACATGAAAAGCAACACAAAAATTGTAATTATATTTTTTGATCCTTACGGAATGATGATGGCCGATGATGCTTTGTCCTGAGGCTAGAGGATTTTTGACGGGGTTTGCTTGGATTTTACGAAAAAGTTCCCCCTTCTTGTTATGATTTTCGTCCCCTTTATACTTATTTTTTTAAATCTTTTTTAATCTCAGATTTAATTTGAATAGATTTTTATGATGATTTCAGATTTGATTCAATGATGGTGATGCTGATTTTCTTATGATGATGATATGATCTGATTGATTTGATCTGGAATTCATTGGGATTGGATTTGATTATAAAATTGTTGGGATTTAAATTTAAAAGTTAGCAAAGAAAATAAGAGTTTCAAGTTAAATAAAAATTAGAGTTTTAAGTTTAAAAAAACTGAGTTAGAATTTTAAAATAAAAAAATATTTGAATGTTGGTTTTAAAAAATGTTAGAATTATTTTAAAAACTGTTAGAATTTAATTTTAAAAGGAATTTAGAATTTTAATTTGAAAAAGAAAATAAAATGGCATTAGAATTTAATTTTAAAAGGAATTTAGAATTTTAATTTGAAAAAGGATGGTGTCAAAAAAGATTTAGATTTAATTTTTAAAAAAAAGGATAGATTTAATTTATAAAAAAAAGGTTAGATTTAATTTTTAAAATAGTTAGAAAAAAAGATTTAATTTTAAAAAGAAGTTAGAGAAAAAAAAGATTTAATTTTAAAAAGTTAAAAAAAAAGATTTAACTTTTTAAAAGTTAGAAAAAAGATTTAACTTTAAAAGGGAGTTAGAAAAAAGATTTAATTTTAAAAGGAAGTTAGAAAAAAAATATTTAACTTTAAAAAGTTAGAAAAAAAGATTTAGCTTTAAAAAAGTAGTTAGAAAAAGGATTTAACTTTTAAAAAGTTAGAAAAAAGATTTGATTTTTTTAACAAAATTAGAAAAAAAGATTTAACTTTAAAAAAGTTAGAAATAGATTTAACTTTAAAAAAGGGTTAGAAAAAGGATTTATCTTTTAAAAAAAAGTTAGAAAAAAGATTTAATTTTAAAAAGGTAATAGAATTTGATTAAAAAAATGTGTTAGAAATTAATTAAAAAAGGTTATAAAAAAATTTACTCTTAAAGAAAAGAAAAAAAAAATTAAATTTTAATCTAAATCCTAAAAGTTAGTAAGAAGAGCTTAAAATGATTTAAATAAATAAACTAAATAGAAAAAAAAAGTTAATAAAAAACATTAGTAAAGTTATAAAAAAAAATTTAATTAAATTATTATTAGTTAAGGAAACAAGATCTAAAAAAAAAAGGTTAATTTATTAAGTTAATAAGAATTTAAAATAAAAATAAAAAAGAAAGGGTAAAATTTGGGGTATTACACATCCTATGCCTACATATTCTCATTCGGTATGAGAAATCAGAGCAGCTGTAGTTCAGCCTACTACAGCTAAACAGAAAAAAAAGGGGAAAAGGGAGAAGGGAGCTCGCTAGGATATCGCATCCTATGCCTACGTATTCTCGTCTGGCACGAGAGATCAGAGCTAACGTAGTTCGACGGAAAAACGAGTCTCGATTGCACGGGGGCAAGAGAAGGGGTCTCGATCACCTGAACGCGAGAGAAAAGGGGTTTCGATCGCCCGGGGCGATAACAAAGAGGAAGCAGGCCTACGCCCAAACAGGAAGGAACTCGGGACACACACGCAAGAACCTAAGACGTAGGAGCGAATGTGTTGCCTGATATCCTAAGGGTACCATACTAGACATCCTAGACGATTGAGAAGTAACTCCTCAACTGTCATTTCCTTCGTATCTAACGATGCAACTCACACACTCGACGGTTGCCTGAAGACTTGAATACGATGATGACGATGAACGAAGCAGCTCCGTTGGATCCTGACGTGCGTGCAAGCTCCATTTCAATCTTCTCCTCTCTGGATCTTTGATAATGACGCTCGAATCAAGAGCAATGTAACGCTTATACCGTCATGGTTCAATTTATACGAGAAATCGAACTCTCAGAGGTAGCGTATTGATTTCCGTGTCAAAGATAAGATAGAGAAATGATATCGAAAATCATTCTCCAATTAAATCGTGTCACACGGCCAGCCAAAAATAAAATCGAGAATAAAATCAGATAGAAACGAAAATAGGAGAGAAATCCAACGCAAAACGGAAATAAAAGTCTACTCCTAAGATACGGCAAAAATAATCTCCTAATGAAAATATATCCTAAAAAGAATTAAATCTATAAATCTCCTAAAAATTACTCTTAAAACCTATGCTAAGCATTATAATGTTCTAGGAAAATAAACTCCATAATTCCTATACAAAAATATGCTATGATGTTCTTAAAGGAAAATAATACCTATAATTTCCCACGCTAAGAATTAATAAAATTCTAGGAAATATTGAACTATTCTTAAAAAAAACATTACAATTAAAATTGTAATACTAACAAAAATAATGCAAAAGAAAATATGGGGGAGGGTGCAGTAATTAGTGGAGGAGTGTGTTACAGCAAAAAGTGATAGGGCCAGCCCACAATTCCAACAAAAACAGCCACCACACAAAAAAGGGAGGGGGTGCGAGCCAAAAACGAGGGGTTCAGACTGGCAAAAACGTAATGGGGTTAGCCCAGCGAAGATGTAACAAAAAACATCAGCCAGGGGGGGTACGCTGGGGAAAGGCGAGGGTGTATGCCAGGAAAATGCAATTTGGGCTAAGAGGCCCAAACCAATCAGAGACGTATCCACTTCTTTCTCCTTCAGAATCTCTGAAAACCCTAAGTTTCTCTTCTACCCATTCACTGTTCACCTTCTCTCCGTCGCAACTCTCTCAATCTCTCCTTTGTTCAACTCTCTCTCACACAAACTATCTCAAACCTCACAAATTCTTTCGCCAATCTCTCAGTCTCACAAACTTCAATACACGAACACAACAGTAAAAAACGAGATCCATCCGTCCTTGATGATTTGATGCTGATTTTGGACGAACAGATCAAGATCCGGAAGAAAAAACGAACGAACCGATAAAGTCATTCTTGATGTTGAACTGTTGGAGATTCTTGGAGATTTGGTGAGCGAACGATGAAGAATCTGGGAGCTGGTTGAAGAGCGTATGAATATCTAGCCGAACGATGATGAGGATTCTTGGAGCGAATCGCTGAAGATGATGAAGTTCTCTGGCACGTTTTGAAGATTCTGGAAAATGCCTGAAGATCATACGAAGACGGATGAACATGCATGAAGGAGTTCATTGAGGATCTTTCAAGATCTTCGTTGATGATTTCTGGTGAGTTCCTTCCAGTGAAGATGGCGAAAATCGTAATGAAGGAGGATGAACGGACGAAGATGATCGTTGAAGGTTCTATAAAGATCGTTTGAAGATCTTGATGATGATGCAGGCGTTGAAAGTTGTTGATGATTTCTGGAAATCTCGATGAAGAACAAGCGATGAATATCTGGATAATCAACGATGGCATCCTTGAATGCTTGCTGGAAAATCTGGAGAAAGATGAACATTTCATTGTTGTTTGATGCTCTGAAGAAAGAATCTGGAAAAAATTGAAGGAGCAATGAATCGAATGAAGATTTCTGGGAATTTTGGTTTTCCGGTGGTGGTTGCGGCGGTCGGAGATAGTTAGGGTGATCGCTGGCGAGTGGTTAGGGTAGTTGCATGGCCGACGGTGGAATTTCCGGTGAGGGGATGGTGAGTGGACAAGTGGCGAGAGGGAGAGGGAGAGGGAGCCACGTGGTGGTGGAGTGGCTGCATGGAGGCCACGTGTGGATGGTGGGAAGTGAGTGGAATGTGACGTGTGAAGCATGCAGAAGAGTGGGAAATGAGGTGGCTTCTTTCTGAAAGCACACGCATGGCATCTTAAATAGTGGACACTTGGCATGGACCTGTGAATTGGGCTTTTTGGATAACTCTGGATACTGGCCCAAAACGTGAGACTTTGAATGATTAATACAGATATTAAACGTGATTAAGGACACTAATGCAATGAAAATGGATTAATGACATTAAAAAATGATTAAAACTAATTAAAAACGAAAAATGGTTAACACCTAATGATTAAACTAAAATGGAAGATGATTAAAACGAAAACCTAATGGACTATTAAAACTAATCCTAATTATTTAATATTCTAATTAAAACTAAAACAATTAAAATTCTAAAATCTATTAAACCCTATAAAAAAAAAGAAATCTATTAAACTAAATCTATTAAACCATTTATTCTAAAATTCTATTTAAACCATTAAAATCTATTAAAAAAAACTATTATTCTATTAATATCCTATTTATTAAAAAGGAACTCCATTATAAAATTCTATTTAAAATCTATAAAAAGGCTATTAAATCCTAAAAATGCAAACAAAGGCAATCAACCAAAATAAAAGAGAGCGCGAGACTAGATCGAAACAAGCAGTAAACCCAGACACCAAAACCCTCAAAAACAACCGCGTAAGCTGAAAACACCCGGGAAGCGCGTGACTTCTCAAAAATAACCTCCGATTATCCTAACCGGTCTGAAATGCCCGAAATGTGAAAACAGGGCTGTAATCTCGATAAAATCAATATGACTGGACAAATGCACTGTATGCGGTATGCGAATGTGAATGCGAAAATGCGTCGAACCATAAACCAGATATGGGAACCGGTTGGTCAAATTTTGGGGTGCAACAGCTGCCCCTATTCAAACGGCTTGGACCTGAATGGTTGAAGAGCGAACATCTTTCAAACATTCAAAGGTAGAAGACGGTTGAATACTAATGAAACCCTGAAATTTGCCAACAGTGGAAATATACTGCAAAACTTCTTGAGGAAAAGCGTCCAATGAACTGAAGTCTGGTTGTTACGGCAACAACTGGTCAATTATCTGATAAAATTTCTCTTTTTTTGTTTTAACATCAATCACCTGTGCGACGCCACGGGTACTGAATCTTCGAAATAATGCTTCAAAAAGCAACACTTTTACTCCCATCTGCTACGGGGTCTAATCTTGTCAATACGAAATATGACTTTTATGTCGACTCACAATTCACAGCGAACCTGAGGAGAACTCTCCTGGGGAAGTTCTGAATCGACTGCCAGGCACCTATTTCGACACAGGCGGCAGCTTCAGAAGTTTGATATATGCCAATCTTTCTTTTTTTTCAGTGCCGACGTAACAACCAAATATGAAGAAACAACTCCGTTGGGGGAGAAGAGAAGCTTAACCAAACAACTCTGCAGGGGAACATACTCGAAAGCCAAGAGGTAACCAACCTGGTCTATGTTTCGACATGCGTATGTTTGAAAATGATGCAATGTTCCACACGACATGGAAATGATATGCACATGTCTTGATAGATGCAATGCCTCATACCGCATGGATAGGCTATGCGTTCTGGATAAGTGCAAATATGACGGTATATGTAAATGCAGGCTGCCAGAGAACACCAGGTCTGAAACCACTTGGCAAAATAAATGCCGGAGGCAAAGTCGACTCCACTGAAAGATAACCGGTTATCACAGAATCATCTCAGCAGAATAAATGCTGGAAAAGGGAAGGACGGCCCCGCACGGGGATACTCTTTCTAAACCACTGGCAACCATGATTGTACTATGTGGGGATTAACCAAACTGGGGTCGATTGTGCACAACGCACTGTGAGGAATGCCCCTTCTGTCAAGGATATCAATCTTAATCTGCGGAGGATACACCTGATCCTACTCTGAGGATGGATACAATATAATCTCAACTCTTTCGGGGATAATACGTGACTTCCGATCTGCTGAGGAAAAGTACTCCTGATTTAACAAAATCCATAAGGAATGCAGAACATTAATCCGGGAACTAGTATCAATCGAGCTTCGTATCAGGGAATGTGACAACATGCGAGTCACTGGGAATTACCGTGTCGGATATTTTTTTAGGCTTTTTCTGGTTTAGGGATGAGAATTGGTTATTTACAAAATGGAAGATAGAGAAAATACTACGCGAGAACTAGCATTTGAGGGTAGACTACCAGACGAGAACTGATAGCAAAATAGGTTAGGTTATCGGATGAAAATGGATTTTATGGTTTGAACATCAGACGGGGGTGATCGAATCAATAGATTAAGGAACAAATGACCAGACAAGAACTGGTTGAAAGCTGACATACACCAGACGAGAACTGGTATAACAAATAGGTTAAAGAAACGATGACCAGACGAGAACTGGTTAAAAGACGACATGCACCAGACGAGAACTGATACAACAATAGGTTAAAGACACGGTGACCAGACGAGAACTGGTTAAAAGACGACATGCACCAGACGAGAACTGATGTTTACGATAACTGGTTAAACGAAGACAGGTACCAGGCGAGAACTGGTATTTACGGAAAGGTGAACCAGACGAGAACTGGTTACCAGTTTGCCAGGCGAGAACTGGACTTTGGAAACGATCTGGTTACAAAGTTTTGACACGTAACAGGTTTAAACTGTAGAATAACAATCCAACGACGGTAAGGCCTTTTTCGGAAGGTCAAGGTTTTGATAAGAGTAACGACACGATTCCCCGATACTCCATTATGGCTGGGGATAAACAGACTTGCTTGAATAACTTAATTTGCCCCAATCCAACTCTTGGGAAGATCACTCTGAACAGAAAACAGCTTGCTACAATACGACCTCGAGATGACTTGCCCCGGTATCTGTACAACGAAAAGATTAAACCTCAATTAAACAACTATAAACATAGTTGGTTTCACTATTTCTTAAGTGACTTTCCCCTGAACGAGCGTTGAGCGACTTAACTTGCCCTGATCACACGCTGGAAGGATCTATCCTCAAATCACAGCATTTTGGATAATTGCCCCTGATTGGCTCTCGAGAAGATTCACTTCTAATCAACTGCTTCTTGAATAAATTGCCCCCTAATCAACTGCTGCTTCGGGACTTGTCCTCCGACCAACTAATTCTGAACTTACTGAAAGTCAATGCCCCAGATTTACAGGGTTTCACAACATACAATATTCTGATCCAGACTGCTGAATTATTCAGTCCTGTTTGATTATTTCCTGTTGGAATTTCCTTCACGTCAACTACTGACCTGCAAGTAAAATTGTTTAATCCCGAATGGTAATTTTAATGCAGTGTTCATGCAGATTCTGAAAAAAAAATGTGCTGTCACTCATTTACGTGTCATGATTGTGAGTGACGAATGAACTAGAGAGTTCAAACGTAGTGCTGATTTGATCAGTGCTAAATATAACAAGGATATGATTAACAAATCAAGAAGGAGTCAGGTTACTCAACCTTATCGTAATACGCTTTCAAAATATACCCTACCTCAATTAGGTCTTTCAAGGGTTGTATCGTGGTCGGGTTCACGGTTCGTGAAACAAAGGATATTTGGGCTCAACTTTTGATTTATACTCACCCTTTCTACGTGATGATCTCCGATCCTAAGGTTCAGTTAACCTGGCATGGGCGCTCGCCTCTTCGAGAGGTATGTTGAATGGTAAGAACCATAGTTAAGGAACTCACAAGGTTTTTCATTTTTTAGAGTGACAACTACTATTTTTTCGTTTTCGGTATCTGTTATCCACACGACTTTGTCCGTGTTCGGGGATTTTTCTTTTGATATCCTTTCTTTTTCATTCTTTTGATTCCCTAATTTTTTTGCCTAGACTGACTCCTTTTGAGTTCTTTTCGATTTTTTAGAAGTCCAGCGGGTTGCCTTGATTTTTGCCTAAGTATTAGCTTTCCAGCCTTTTCTTTTTCTTTTTACTTAGCGGGCTCTCTCCTTTTTTCCTTTTGCTTGGAACAAGTCGTGCGACACTGGTTGTCTTGATTGCTCTAACTGTATCACTCCTGATTGGTGATGTTTAACCATTGTGGTTGACGAGGTACGACCTCTGGGGAAAAATAAGATATGATTGGTCCTCGAAAGGCAACACTCCTCTATAAGACTTAAACGCTCGATCAAGCTAACTGACAACTACCCTGCCCCGGGTTAAGATGTGAGGGTTTAAATAGTCCGAAAAAACTTCTACTTCCTGGCTCGAAGTGGTTAACAGGGGACTAACTCCTTATATCTCCAGTGTTTGGGGAATTTGAAACAATGCCTTGTACGTCATCGGCAAGGTTTAATCTGAAAGCATACGATCATCGGTTATCAGTATTCAGTTTCGTCATCCTCCCTCCAATCTTTGCTAATCATAGTGATAAAGGGGAGTAAATAAAATGCAAGTGTCAGTGCAATGCAGTAAATGAGCGACAGCGACATGATTAATTCAGAAAAATGCAGAGTCACTTTATCAATATTACCATTCGAAAACAAACAATGTTTAACAGCAAGTAGTAACTAACGGAAAAGAAACTACAAATGCAAATGATGAAAAGTCGGAGGACTGCCAATGCTGAGGGCGCCTGCCTGTCTGAATCACTGGCTTCTTGAAAATAAACTCCGAATCTACGAGCTTAGACATCTGAGAAGTTGGTATGAACAAACAGAAACCCTTCTCGAAAGGAAATGTAATCTTGGTCGATAAACTGTTGTACTTTCGCCTGAAAAGCTTTACAATCTTCAGTTGAATGCCCTGGGGATCCGCCATGGTAACCACACTGAATGTGGGGATTGTACCCAGGAGGGTAAGGTTCTGGCACTGGCTTAAGAGCTTTCGGTTCCACCAAAGAACTCTGGATCAAAGATGGCAGAATTTGGCTATACGGCATAGGCACTGGGTGGGAAGGAGCATTCCTTTGTTCCAAGTTGTTACGAGGTCTGTTCTGATTCTGGCGTTGATTCTGATAACCTAGGCCACGAGTTCGCTGATTTGCAAGGGAAGCGACATAAGGTTCCTGATAGGGTGCCCCAGGCACAGTTGTCTGTCCAGCATAACAAGACATAGGAGATGAAGAACCAACAGATTTCACCGATTCATCTCGAGGATGCCCAACATCTGGCATGATTGCATTGATCACAACTCCTTCTTCATTCTGATAATCATAGAGAGATTCAGTTTCACTAGCCTGATCGTTTGAAATAATCTGAATTTTCCCGATTTTTATGGCATGCTCAAGGCGTTCCCCAAATTCTACCAAGTCAGAAAAATTTGACGTAACTCCAAGCATTCTTTTGTAGTACGAACTCTGCAGTGAGTCTACAAACATGCTTGTTAGTTCTTAGTCTAAAAGCGGTGGTTGTACTCTGGCAGCAAATTCTCTCCATCTCTGAACATACTTCCTGATAGGTTCATCTTTCTCTTGAGACAATTCTTACAACTGCATGCGATGAGGAGCCACGTCTAGGTTGTAATCATACTGCTTCAGAAAAGCTCTGGCTAAATCCACCCACGATTGAATGTGATTACTCTCTAACGGCATATACCAACTCAGAGATGCCCCAGTCAGACTATCCTGAAAGCAGTGAATCATCAACTTGTCGTTTTACACAAACGAAGTCATCTTCGGCAGAACATCACCAAATGTTGCTTCGAACAGCTATCTCCTCTGTACTTCTCAAATCTCGGCGCTTTGAACTTAGGAGGTAACACTAGGCCAGGAACCAAACACATGTCTGCAGCATTCAGGTTAACAGCATCTTTGACTTTCAAGGCTTTCACTCCTTCCTCCAACACTTGGAGCCTTCTAGCATACTCAAGAGCTCTTGGGTCTTCACCCCTAGCTACCGGGATCTCTCTTCGGATATTCTCCCTAGGGAAAACAACACCTTGACTGTTGATAAGAGGAGGCCGTTCATTGCGGACAACAAACTGCTCACGTCGATCTCGGTCCATAACAGGAGGTTGCACAAACTCGTCTGCAGTAAGGTTGTTCACTTGCGGAAAGTCTGCCATAGAATCATACAAAGGGTTGGTCGTCTTAGTGAACCCTGCCAAGGTGTGAGGAGACTGGAAGTTACTCTCAGACATAGCTACCAATAACCTTCAACTGACTTCGCTGCTCGATTCGGCTCAAATCTGCTTCAACCCCTTGGTCGTCTTCTAACAATCAACAGTCGCTCAGGCCAAACACCATACAATCACCTTCAGAATCAAAACAACGGCTGGATCAGACTCTGGCTAGCTGGAGGATGATATGCAACACGTTTATGCAAATGCAATACAAGATGCAGCAAGCACGGGAACACAGCCCCCACACACTCTCTGAATACTGCTGCGCTGCTGACTGAGTACGTTCGCTCTGAAGAGAATACCAAAATATCGGGTTGGCTGGAAGTTAGGTTTCCTGCAAAAACCCTCCCACTCACGGGTATGAACTTAATCTGACAAGGTACGACATCCTATGCGGGTATCAACGTCACAGACTTTCAAGAGCGATGATACGATACCCAGAAGGTGTGGCATCATCATCCCTTGAAGCGGCCTCCCTTAGTCGAATTCCCAATTGATAGGTTCCCAGAGTCGACAATCCTCGGGTCAGACAACTTGTCGAGCCCTAAGGGCCAGGCAAGAAGCATCAAAGAGAATCTCATCCGAGTGAGATTTCGCGGCTAGCTGGTGCGAGCTAAGCAAGCAGGCTAACCACTACTCTCTACTTCTAAGTCTATGTGTGTACTCAAGCCTTGGTTTTGGCTTCTCTCTCAAAGGAACAACCACTCAACAGCACAACAGCAACAGATAATAAACAAATGCGGAAATTGTAAATACAGTAAAATACAACACACAAAAGGTAAACATCCAAAGACGAGCAAACAAGCGCTAGGATTGACTTGCATAGGGGATATTCCTGTCCCCAGCAGAGTCACCAGCTGTCGGGGACAGGCCCAGACAGCTAGGAAGAAAACCCAAGGAGAGACTCACATAGGGAACCATCGCTGTCCCCAGCAGAGTCGCCAGCTGTCGCTACTGCGAAAATCGGCGCCGGCTGAACAGAAGAGTCGCCACCGTGCGTTATTTATCCCAAAGGAGGGAAAGGAAACGCTCGAAGTAAACCTCATGCAAAGACGGGAAAGCAATGGTCGTCGCAACCAAATCCTAGATTCGGGAGTCGGTTACGCAAGGGGAAGGTATTAGCACCCCTCACGTCTGTCGTACTCAACGGGATCCACGCATTCTTGGTTTGTCTACTGGATGCAAAACAATCTATCTACGGCTGCTAAATCTAAACGGAAGGAAACTGACTCGATAGAGCGTCGCACCCTATGCCTACGTATTCTCAAGAGAGAAAGTCAAAGTCATCGTAGTTCGGGAAACTACAGGGGAATTGGCTCGCCAAGACTTCGCGTCTTGTGCCTACGTACTTCCACACAGAGTGGAAGATCAGAGCTTACGTAGTTCAAGCTAACTACGGCTAGACAGGGCGTTCTCGATCACACAGGGGTGAGAGATTAAGTTGGTTTGAAAGGTACGGGGACCTACGGGAACTAAAACTACAGTCTGGTCTCAAATGCGCAAGGGCAAGAGAAAAGAATAACGTCAGTCGTCAGCGGGAAAGTCTCGATCGCACAGCAGCGTGAGAACAGAGAGATTAGTTATTACTGTGCTCGCTAGGATATCGCATCCTATGCCTACATATTCTCATTTGGTATGAGAAATCAGAGCAGCTGTAGTTCAGCCTACTACAGCTAAACGGAAAAAAAGGGGGAAAAGGGACAAGGGAGCTCGCTAGGATATCGCATCCTATGCCTACGTATTCTCGTCTGGCACGAGAGATCAGAGCTAACATAGTTCGACGAAAAAACGAGTCTCGATTGCACGGGGGCAAGAGAAGGGGTCTCGATCGCCTAAACGCGAGAGAAAAGGGGTTTCGATCGCCCGGGGCGATAACAAAGAGGAAGCAGGCCTACGCCCAAATGGGAAGGAACTCGGGACACACACGCAAGAACCTAAGACGTAGGAGCGAATGCGTCGCCTGGTATCCTAAGGGTACCATACTAGACATCCTAGACGATTGAGAAGTAACTCCTCAACTGTCATTTCCTTCGTATCTAACGATGCGACTCACACACTCGACGGTTGCCTGAAGACTTGAATACGACGATGACGATGAACGAAGCAGCTCCGTTGGCTCCTGACGTGCGTGCAAGCTCCATTCCAATCTTCTCCTCTCTGGATCTTTGATGATGACGCTTGAATCAAGAGCAATGTAACGCTTAGACCGTCATGGTTCAATTTATACGAGAAATCGAACTCTCAGAGGTAGCGTATTGATTTCCGTGTCAAAGACAAGATAGAGAAATGATATCGAAAATCATTCTCCAATTGAATCGTGTCACACGGCCGGCCAAAAATAAAATCGAGAATAAAATCAGATAGAAACGAAAATAGGAGAGAAATCCAACGCAAAACGGAAATAAAAGTCTACTCCTAAGATACGGCAAAAATAATCTCCTAATGAAAATATATCCTAAAAAGAATTAAATCTATCTCCTAAAAATTACTCTTAAAACCTATGCTAAGCATTATAATATTCTAGGAAAATAAACTCCATAATTCCTATACAAAAATATGCTATGATGTTCTTAAAGGAAAATAATACGTATAATTTCCCATGCTAAGAATTAATAAAATTCTAGGAAATATTGAACTATTCTTAAAAAAAACATTACAATTAAAATTGTAATACTAACAAAAATAATGCAAAAGAAAATATGGGGGAGGGGTGCAGTAATTAGTGCAGGAGTGTGTTACAGCAAAAAGTGATAGGCCCAGCCCACAATTCCAACAAAAACAGCCACCACACAAAAAAGGGAGGGGGTGCGAGCCAAAAACGGGGGTTCAGACTGGAAAAAACGTAATGGGCTTAGCCCAGCGAAGATGTAACAAAAAACATCAGCCAGGGGGGGTACGCTGGGGAAAGGTGAGGGTGTATGCCAGGAAAATGCAAGTTGGGCTAAGAGGCCCAAACCAATCAGAGACGTATCCACTTCTTTCTCCTTCAGAATCTCTGAAAACCCTAAGTTTCTCTTCTACCCATTCACTGTTCACCTTCTCTCGCCGCAACTCTCTCAATCTCTCCTTCGTTCAACTCTCTCTCTCACAAACTATCTCAAACCTCACAAATTCTTTCGCCAATCTCTCAGTCTCACAAACTTCAATATACGAACAAAACAATAAAAAACGAGATCCATCCGTCCTTGATGATTTGATGCTGATTTTGGACGAACAGATCAAGATCCGAAAGAAAAAACGAACGAACCGATGAAGTCATTCTTGATGTTGAACTGTTGGAGATTCTTGGAGATTTGGTGAGCGAACGATGAAGAATCTGGGAGCTGGTTGAAGAGCGTATGAAGATCTAGCCGAGTGATGATGAGGATTCTTGGAGCGAATCACTGAAGATGATGAAGTTCTCTGGCACGTTTTGAAGATTCTGGAAAATGCCTGAAGATCATACGAAGACGGATGAACATGCATGAAGGAGTTCATTGAGGATCTTTCAAAATCTTCGTTGATGATTTCTGGTGAGTTCCTTCCAGTGAAGATGGCGAAAATCGTAATGAAGGAGGATGAACGGACGAAGATGATCGTTGAAGGTTCTATAAAGATCATTTGAAGATATTGATGATGATGCAGGCGCTGAAAGTTGTTGATGATTATCGATGATTTCTGGAAATCTCGATGAAGAACGAGCGATGAAGATCTGGATAATCAACGATGGCATCCTTGAATGCTTGCTGGAAAATCTGGAGAAAGATGAACATTACGTTGTTGGTTGATGCTTTGAAGAAAGAATCTGGAAAAAATTGAAGGAGCAATGAATCGGATGAAGATTTTTGGGAATTTTGGTTTTCTGGTGGTGGTTGCGGCGGTCGGAGATAGTTAGGGTGATCGTCGGCGAGTGGTTAGGGTGGTTGCATGGCCGGCGGTGGAATTTTCGGTGAGGGGATGGTGAGTGGACAAGTGGCGAGAGGGAGAGGGAGAGGGAGCCACGTGGTGGTGGAGTGGCTGCATGGAGGCCACGTGTGGATTGTGGGAAGTGAGTGGAGTGTGACGTGTGAAGCATGCCGAAGAGTGGGAAATGAGGTGGCTTCTTTCTGAAAGCACACGCGTGGCATCTTAAATAGTGGACACTTGGCATGGACCTGTGAATTGGGCTTTTTGGATAACTCTGGATACTGGCCCAAAACGTGAGACTTTGAATGATTAATACATATATTAAACGTGATTAAGGACACTAATGCAATGAAAATGGATTAATGACATTAAAAAATGATTAAAACTAATTAAAAACGAAAATGGTTAACACCTAATGATTAAACTAAAATGGAAGATGATTAAAACGAAAATCTAATGGACTATTAAAACTAATCCTAATTATTTAATATTCTAATTAAAACTAAAACAATTAAAATTCTAAAATCTATTAAACCCTATAAAAAAAAGAAATCTATTAAACTAAATCTATTAAACCATTTATTCTAAAATTCTATTTAAACCATTAAAATCTATTAAAAACTATTATTCTATTAATATCCTATTTATTAAAAAGGAACTCCATTATAAAATTCTATTTAAAATCTATAAAAAGGCTATTAAATCCTAAAAATGCAAACAAAGGCAATCAACCAAAATAAAAGAGAGCGCGAGACTAGATCGAAACAAGCAGTAAACCCAGACACCAAAACCCTCAAAAACAACCGCGTAAGCTGAAAATACCTGGGAAGCGCGTGACTTCTCAAAAATAACCTCCGATTATCCGAACCGGTCTGAAATGCCCAAAATGTGAAAACAGGGCTGTAATCCCGATAAAATCAATATGACTGGACAAATGCACGGTATGCGGTATGCGAATGCGAATGCGAAAATGCGTTGAACCATAAACCAGATATGGGAACCGGTTGGTCAAATTTTGGGGTGCAACACAATGCAAAGAAATAACAGAATAAAATGCAGACTGCCAGCCTTCGGGTATTGGGCTTTCACACTGTTTTGCTGTTGGGCCAGCCATCTTCAGCGCTGATTGTCGAAGTCATCCTAATACTCCTCTGAACATCTGCTATCAGTGAACTCTCCCATGACCTGAACTGATTCACCCACTTGGCTAAATAAAGGAAGGTTGACATCCTGAGGCGTGACAGATATCCTGTTAGAGTCCAACAAGGTCTGAATCTGGCTTCGAAGTACCTTACAGTCATCTGTTGAATGCCCATGTGCCCCAACATGGTACTCACAGCGAGCGTTGGCATCAAAACCTGGAGGGTAAGGCGGGATCATTGGATCGGTCTCCTCCGGCACTATCAGCCCACTTTTGACCAGATCCGGCAACAATTGACTATACGACACCGGTAGCCGCGTAAACTGCCTTTCGGGCTTCTTTGGTCTTCGTTAGGCATGCTGACGCTGCTGATGGTGATACGACCGTTGGTTTCGGCAGGGAGATGATGTCTGAGGCGCGGCCCCTAGGGGTTGTTGACTTTGAATGGTCAAGACATCTGGAAATTGAGCCTGAGATACCAAGGGCTCCTTTTGCTCTGAGGCGTTCATCCTCCGATTTAGCCCCGGAATTGGCAAGAGTTGCGGGCATGGAGATTCAGAAGTCATAAATTGCAAGGCCTCCTTGGGGTCCGATGCCGTTTTGGGGACAACAGCAGGAGTGTCAGCCTTTTCTGTAATGCCTGGAACTAGATACTCTGTTAGACTGGTGTCGCCCGACGCGAACTTAATAGCTTTTGAGTCGATCAAGTCCTGAACTATGTGCTTAAAAGCTTTGCAGTTCTCAATGTAGTGTCCGGGTCCCCCCTCATGGAAATCATAACGGGCGTTTGCATTATAGCCGCGTGGTAGGGTTCCAGTTAGTGGATGTAATTTCTGTAATTCGACCAATCGAAGCTGACGCAAGACTGGCAACACCTGAGCATAAGTCATGGGGATCAGATTGAAAGTTCTTTCAGCTGACATTACCTTCTGGGCGTTCTCCCTCTTAGCCACATGATTATCCCTAGCAGCGCCATGTTGAAGAGCATAATTCACAGCTCTTTGTCAACTATGAGACATCTGAGGCTTATCAACCTTCAGCACTGGTTGCACATGCACCGGTTCCACAGACCCGAGTAGATTAAGCATCTTTACTGCGGTTTCATGTAGCTGATCAGCCTCTTTCCTGAGCACATCCTTTAACACCTCCATGATCAAACCCACTTAGGTCTTCAGCTGATTGTTTTCATCTTTGAGTGCCTCATGCTCCAGACGTAACTCTTGTATGTCTCCCATAGCCCGCCTCATCTGGCCTCGGACCTCACTCAGCTCTGCTCGTACCTGTTCCATAGCCTTGTGGGGACCTATGTAATCTTCCCGATCAGATCCTGAGATAACCTGCATCAACATAGGGTTAGGAGACATAGTCCGAGGCACCTGTCATGCAAATGTTTTATGCAAATGTAAACACGTGTCCATGCATTAGGAGGAAGTTCCCCTCGATTCTAGCTCCAAGACAAATAAAGTATATTGTCCAATCATGGAAAAGAAATCCTCATATATATATACGAAAAGCCTGCGTGGGTAGCGTACAACAAAAGCAAAGTACAACTGAAGCAGCGGCATGACCCCAACCAACAAGTCTGGTGGTGATCAGCATATTAATATAAAGAAATACAAAGAAAGTCAAGTGCGGCCACGGGCACGGAAATCCTGTAGTAACTTTTTCGTATAAGGATGGTCAGGCTGGGTGAGCAGGCCCTGGATCAACAGATCCCTTTGCCTGACGGCATCCAGGAGGTTCTCAGCAATGCTCCCACACACACTTTCCTCAAAATGGTCCTCCACTCTACTCCTCTTGGCATCAGCCCGGAGTTGATAATCTAGTAGGTCAACTTTGAGCTCGACTACCTTAAATTGGGCTTCTCGTCGGAGTGAGGCTTCAGCCTCTATCTTCTTGTTTTTGGCCTCAACCTGTGTCTCCAACTGGACTATCTGCTGCTTCAACTTTTCTTCCTTTTCTTTGTGGCTAGCCAAGGTACTATTCCACAGCCTCTCGGACTGGGTCAGCTTCCGGTATACCCTATCTAGATCCTGCTTCTTGGTAGTCAACACCCCGTGCACTGCCTTTAGGTCCAACCCAAGACGCTCTCTTGTATCGGTCTCTTTAGTCAAGTTGGCACCCAGATGGTTGATCATCTCTGTTTGCCTCTTGCAGGCATAGACGACTTCACTCTTTTCTCTTCGAAGCTGAGCGATCTCATTTTCCAATTCTTCATTGGCTTTGACTAGCTCTGCATTCTTGGCTTGAAGCTGCTCGTACTTCTGGATCTCGATCATGGTAGGCTCAAAAGGTTTGTCCTGTTTGACAAGAGGAAAAGGCATCAACACTTTCGCTGCTCGGTTACGAATCCAGTCCACATAAGGAGGATAAGCCTGATTATTTCTTTTTCCTAATGAGGTATTTCCCTTTCGATGAACATTGTTCCAAGCGTGCTCAAACCTAACCATATCATCCCCTTCTAATACGCCAGTGAGGTACAGAGATTCCTGTACCTCTTCGTCTTTAGGAGGTCCTCTCAAAGCATACCCGAATTGTCTGATAGCAACGGATGGATTGTAGTTGATACAGCCCTTCTTACCCACAAGAGGGACATTAGGAAAGCTTCCATAGCTGTAGATAATCTCACTCCCCAGACGTTCTCTATCAAACCAGTCAATGTCTTCAGTAGACAAGCTCATCAGTCGCTCTGACCATTCTTTCGTCTCTGCCGTCTTTATAAAAGGACCATCCTTCGGTAGATGAGTGACAAACCACCTATAGAACAATGACGCACAACAGGATACTCCCTTGCCTCTTCTGTTTTCATTTTTGTAGTGTACCGAATGATACACGTCTCCGAGCAAGGTCGGGATTGGATTCTTTGAAACAAAGATGCGAAGGGCATCCACATCCACGAAATCAGGAATATTAGGGAATAGCATGATGTTGTATATACACAGGGCCAATATAGCTTTGAACGCCACCCAACATTCTTTCTTGGCGTAGTGCCGGGCTCTCTCAGCTAGAAAAGATAGTGGGAATCCCCAGGCTCCATTTCTCTTGACAATTTTTCCCTCTAACTCAGAAACATCAACATGTAGAGCTAGAGCAATCTTAGCCAGATCTGGCTCCTGATCGATAGGCCAAAAGGGTACCTGAGCAAGAATAGGTATCTCCAATAGGACAGAGAACTCTTCCAGAGTGGGGGCTAGCACATAGCTCGGAAATGTGAAGCAACGTAGCGGGGGATCATAGAACTGAAGTAGAGTCTGGAGTCCGTTCAACTCATACACCGACGGTTTGCACACAACACTGAGTAGCTTCCCATATGTTCTTCGGAAATCTCCCATCACTTCTTTACCGGGCAAGGAAATCAAACCTCTCAAAGTAGTAATATCCGGAGTAGCAAATTTGTAGGCCAAAGTTCTTCTTACACTGGGCTCCATGATGAACACAGAAAGGACATGACTTCTAGAATCAAAGGGGAACTGCACACCTGCAACACAGATATGTGTTAGATGCAATGCAATATGAAAATGTAAATGCAGATGCAAAATGCAGCAAGGGATCAAGTGTTATGCTGTGGCATGCTCTGGCAGATCATAATTTAGCTTCAACAAGAAAATACCACACTCTGATAATACAGGACTACTGCAACCCACAAAACTGATTCACTGACAAGAAAACCAGGTTGTCTGAAGGTTACGGTTTCCTGCAATAAACCTGACCCCGCTCACTGGTATGGACCTAATCACTGACAAAGGTACAGTATCCTATGCGTTCATCGGCGTCACAGACTTTCAAGAAACAATGATACGATACCCAGAAGGTGTGGCATCATCATCTCTTGAAGTGGCCTCACTTAGCTGAATCACAAATGATCGGTCCCCAGAGTCGACAATCCTAGGATTTGAAATCCTTTCAACGGCCCACTGGGCTGGAAATGGAAATCATCTCAAAGAACCTCGTCTGAGTACAGATTTCGTGGGAACTAGTGCATGCCTAACATACAGGTTCACCACAAATCTGCGTCTAAATATATGTAGCTCTCAAGCCTGGGTCTGGCTTATCACTCATCAGAGCCCCTTCCCACAACAGCACAATAATAATAATATCATACTGAAAATAAAGTGCGGAAAGTAAAAAAGCGATAAACGAACATAACCCAACAGGTAAACACACAAGCGCTAGGAATGACTCGCACAGGGAACCGTTGGAGTTCCCAGCAGAGTCGCCAACTGTCGCTACTGCGAAAATAAGGTGTCGGCAAAACAGAAGAGTCGCCACCTTTCTTTATTTATCCCTCAGAACGGGAAAGGAAACGATCGGAAAAACCTAACGCAAAAGGTATAAGACAAGGTCATCGCAACCATTGTCTGGATTCGGGAGTTGGTTACGCAAGGGGAAGGTATTAGCACCCCTCACGTCCATCGTACTCGATGGGATCCACGCTTATTGTATTTATTTGACGGGTTTGTTATATCTATCTACACTAAGGGTCTGGTCTAAAAAGAAAAGAAAATGACTCGGCAAAGTATCGCACTTTATGCCTACGTATTCCTGTCTGGAACGAGAAATCAGAGTCAACGTAGTTCGCCTAACTATGGGTAAAGAGGGGGAAGGTTGCTCCCCAAGACATCGCATCTTGTGCCTACGTACTTTCATAAAGCATGAAAGATCAGAGCAAACGTAGTTCGGGCTACGGAGAACACAGGTTTGTTCAACTGTCTTTTTATCCAAGTAAAGTTAACAGACAGTTCCAGCAGTTGGTGTTTGCAGCTCGATCCTTGGAGACTTATGCGGTACCTTTTGCGGTAGAACTGAAAGTTAACAGAACTTCTCCTTATGAAAAAGGGTTTTCCTGATTAAGGGTCCGAGAGGACAAAAAGATATTTGATCTTTGTTTTCTGTTTTTTACGGAAAGAAGTGTTTTTTAGTTGTTTGTAGTTTGTACAACACTAGAGACTATGACTTAGGAGCGAATGCGTCGCATATCGTCCAAAGGACATATACTAAACACTCTAGATGATTTGAGAGGAGACCGTTCAAACATCATTTCCCAAGTAGCTTAAGGCTCGTAACGCGCTTGTACTAACTGGCCTTTATTATGTTTTTTTACTGTTGTTTGAGATAAGAAGAGAAAAAGACTCTCTACGGGGAAACTGACTCGATCCTACAGTTATCATGCAATATTCGTCCTACGGTTGAGGTTAAAGGGGAAACTAACTAATGTTATCATGCATGGTTAGAGTCCTAATGTCTGTCATAACTTCTCTTGAAGAAGAGAAGTCAGAGCTCCTAGGGGATCATGGTAATGGAAATCAAACAGTAAACAAAAAAACTGTACGGAAATTACTGTAAAGATGCATGCAATGCAAGTGAGGGAGGAAATGTGTGTGGGGAATAAGCCTCCACAAGCTCATCTCAACCTCAAGCCAGATATGAATAATTACAAAAATAATAGAAGAAAATAAATGCAATTACACAAACCACAAACCACACAGGCAAGGGAGCGGAGCTCTACCGAATACCAGCAAGCAAAGCCATACAGTAAAAATACAAGCAGAGGGAGAAACTCAACCTCTAATGCAATACAAGCAAGGGGAGAAGCTCAACCCTTAGGATGCTCTTAGGCTTATTCAACTACATGAGCTAATCTAAATGCAGCACACCAATCAAGTCACATCAATACAGTTAAACAAGAAGAAAACAGACAGGGAAAACAGGCCAGCAATCTCCACAGCAGAGCAATCCTCTGACGGCAATCCAATCCAAAGTCTGTAACTGTTCTTCAGGTCCACCATCTTTAAGAGAAGGAAATCAATCCAAGCAATCAAGCAAGCTTCTACCCTAAGGAAGAAAATTTGGTGTTGGGAGGATAGGGTAAACTCCACAGGAGCTTATCCCAAGCACTCAACCAACAAAAGGATCTTTGGGGAAACCTAGGGGTTTAGCTCCTTCAAGAGGTGTGCCATATTCCCCCCCACAGGAGGGTCTGTGCTACCTCAAGAAGGTTCCTAAAGAGGAAAGAATGATAGCACTTTAGGAGAATGGAAATGATAAGCAAGGTAAGTTCCACAGGAACCTACCACAGACACTCAACCAAATCCATTTCCTTTAGAAAGCTTGCTTAGTCTCAACTTCAATGTGAAAGGCAGGGAATTCCTCCACAGGAGGAACTATACCCACAATGAAGGATCATAATTAAGCAAAGGAATGTTTGAAAGGGAACTAATCCTAGAGAAAAATCATCACCTACTTGAATTGCTAAAGAAACATCAAGTGTTATCTCCTAATGATCATCTATTCTAAGGTCAAATTGTAAAATAGAGAACTAAGGGAAAATCAATCCTAAAAAATCTAAGGAAAATCATACATCATCTAATGTGTGTCACCATTCTATGGTAGAAAAATTAGAGGTTAAATCTAAACCAAAGTGCTTAAATTAAATCCAAAGTTTAAGGGTGCACTAAAGGGAATCACTAAAGAATACTCCTAAACAACTAACCTAAAGTACTAATTAAAATGATCTAAAAAATCAAACAAAAATCATATAGCAACATCATCATGCATATAACAACAATCAAAATGAATGAAAAGTTTATCTCATGCTAAAAGTCATCAATGAAATCAATCAAAAGGAAAGGCTATGTTATGAACATGTTAAGACTAGCCTAAGTATTAATTCAATCTAAAATACCAAAGCTAATTCTAAAATCCTAGGAAAATTTCTAGGGGAACCTAAGCATGTTAGGTATCTATAGTAGAAAAACCAGATCCTAAAACTATACTTAAAGGCACTAAAGAAATCACACACCAAAAATGGTCAAAAGGGAAATCAAGTAGGGAAGCCTCTAAAGATCTAGTTCAAAACAGAACCTACAACTATATAAAAAATACCCTAAAAATTTCTGGGAGTTTCTTAATATGTCTATAACAAACCAGCAAAGAATTAAGTCCAAATTCTATACCAAACTCCAGAACAAAAATCGGCAAGAAACTATGCAGTTTTTGACATTTTATTATCCAACTAAAGAAGAAAAACAAAATCAAATTGAAAATTAAACGAAACTAAAATCCAATTGCTCATAAAGATCATAGACATGATAAGGATTATCCACGATTTTTTTCATATTTTTCTAAGCATTCTTGCTATTTTATATGAATTAAAATCAAACAGCACACAAAACGGAATTTTAATGCCATTAAAAAACAACAACCAAATGGTTAAATTAAATCGGAAAACCAACCTACGGATCGGTGATTTGATCCGGTGATCGTTGATCAAGTGAATTTGAAAAGATCCGAACAAGATTAGACAGAAAACTTCAAGATCCGCAATAATTCTTGCAAGAAGATAAAGATCGAACACTTCGAATCCGAATTGCTCCGAATAAATGCTTCCAACTTACGCTCCAATATCCAACTTCAATTTTCACCAAAAATGATTACGAATCTTGATCCGATAATGATGATAAGTGGAGGTTTATGCTCAAGATTCCATTGATTTCAATAAAAAATCAATGGATCCGATGACAAGGAGCTATGGGTGAGGGTTTGGAGAATGAAGAAAATTGAGAGAATTGAGAGAATGAGAGAATTCTAAAAAATGAAAAATAAAAATTGTGAGGAGTTTTTTTCTTTTTGCTTTGGAGTATATCACTTAAGTACTCCTTAGGCTTGGATCCCAAGGTAAGGTTTGGACTTTGGCTTGTGAAAATTGGTTTGGAGTTTAATGATATGATTTTAGGTATGTAACCTCCTTTTGAAGCAATCCATAAAATGACCATTAAATATGACTCAAATTGAAATTGTAACAACACCATTGTGTTTAGAATGTCAATTGCAATCAAAATATATACTAATTTGCCATTGTTTGAACCATTGTGAATTATTTTGGATTAAAAGGAGACCTTGCTTGTGCATTATGAATGATTTTGGATATGTAGCTTATTCTTGAAGTAACAAACTAAAGCACCAAGAACCAAGTCTCAAATGAAAATTCTAATAATGCCATTGTTCTTAGAATGATTTTTCCACTCAAAATATGTCCTTACTTGGTCTTGTTTGAGCACATGGAATTTATTTTGAATTTTTCAAGTTTAGTGCCTTTTAATTCCTCTTTTCAAAGCATCCTTGAACCAAGTCTTTCTACAAGCCAAATCAATCTCTCCTTGATCCATGGTTGACCTTAAAATCCCATTTTTAGCAAGTTTTATGTTGGACAAAACTTCATTTGAGAAGTGCACGATGGAGAAATTGACCTACAACACAAAATGGCCTATAATCTTACTTTCCCAAAATACCCCTGTCTTGCAAAGCTTATAACTTGAGCCCCACAAATTAGAATGAGGACTTCTATAACTTTTCGGAAAGCTAAGATCATGAAGAACAACTTTCATGTTCATCAAAACGTCATGTGAAACTCCCTTCTAGGTCAAAAGTAGCTTTGAAATCAGATGATTTTCATAGACAAATTTCAGATGCATCTGAGGACCTGTAACTTGTCTGGACCATAACTTGAGTTCTATAAATCCAATGGAGGACTTCTAGTACTAAATTTAAAGCTAAGAGCATCCTCTACAACATTCATGTGGAGGCCAAAGTCATATGAGACTTGTATCTTGACTTACATGGCTTGGAAGTTTGGCACTAAATAGGGGATTTTACCCTAGGAACCCTGACTTAGCAACTCCCACCATTCTTGATTCTTCTCAACTTGATCTTGAAACAACCTTTCATATGCCTCAACATATCATATCATGATATCAATGACCTAGAAGTAGGCTTTGATCTTCTTCAATTGCTCATCTTGACCTAGGGTTAACCAGATGAAACCCTAGTGACATCCACTTCAACTGTGGCTCTTACACTTGATAAAATGACTTGATTGAGCTCCAACATGACCTCCAAGGCACTTTAATGAGCTCTATTCACACATTCTCTCCTTGATGAAGGCCTTACAATCCATTGTTGACCTTCCACTGGCTCCAAGTGAGGAGATGAACCCCATACAAGCATTCAAACTTCTCCAGAACTCAACCATCTGTCTGGTGACCCTGATAACTTCTTAAGCTTGATTAATACCTCTGGTTAGGCTCCTCTTGGTATGTATCACACTTGATCCCCTATTAAATGAAGGATGCTATGCTATGCAGATGCTAGAACTATGTTATGCTAATGCAATGAAACATAAACCAAGTGATAAAAAGGTTGGGCAAATTTTGGGGTGCAACACACCGGAACCGAATCAACAAAATAAATGCTGAAGGGATAGAGGCCACCCTGCTACGGATGGAACGTGCCATTGACGATTGGACTTAAGATGGGAAACAAGCCCTGGATGGCTTTCTGAAAAAAACTTCCCTGAATAATATTGCTCTGACGAGAACAAAAAATCCACCCTGCTGGGGATCAACGCAAACCCTACTGCGGAAGAGTGCCCTGAACGGCTAACCAGAATACAGCTCTTCTGGGGTTTACCCAACTTGGTTGGGGAGAACAAATCCACTCTACTGGGGAGATAGCAAAACATGCTAAACAATAACTCTACTCTGCTGGAGATCAAATCAAATCCTGCCGAGAGAAAATGCCCTGAACGGCCTTCCAAGATACAACTCTCTTGGGGAATATGCGACCCGACCGAGGAAAGACAACCCAAACACTGGAGATAAGTCTAACCTGTTGGGGAAATCAACGAATCTGCAGGGGATAACAATCGACCACTGATATTAACTTTGATTTACTGGGAGAAATTAGCCCTGAATGGCCTCCTAGAATACAACTCTGGGGAAACAGACGAATCTACCAGGGAGTTAGAATTTACCGCTGGGGAATAGCTTCTACTCTACTGAATATTCCAATCTGCTGGCGATAAAAAATCCACCCTGCCAGGGATTACTCAGCTGGGGATTACCAACCACACTCTCTCTGCTGAGGATAACAACTCTCAGGGGGTAGACCTCTTCGACCTCTGCCTGGGAAACGAATCACCACTTTTCAGACTCAAAGGGGATAGACCCTGTGGGGAAATAAAAATCCTGAATTTGCTCCGCTGCTGGGAAAATAGTTCCAACCTGCCTGGTGGAGAGAAATACAATCTCGACTCATTGAGAAGTAAGCGCGTATGGACACATACCTGAGTTGCCCGAGGAATATCAATATTGACTCTTCGGGGATGATTCTACCCTGCTGAAGAATTCAGCCTAAACTGCCGAGGAATGAGTGTATACAAACAATCTGCTGAGGAGAAAATGTATACCCTCTACCTGCACACCCTCTGCTGGAGAAACAGACCCTTGCAGGGGAACGATGATCTTGCCGGAGATACACCTTTGGAAATCTGCCCCAAGGGTAATGACCCTGCAAAAATGAACAAACGACAAGATATCCTACACAAACGAAACTATCTCGGTCATCATCCATCACATTGTTCAAATAAATCGAAGTTTTAATGATTATCGGCCAAAGCCTGCAAGTTTTTGTATGCGCAATATTATCCAAAACATCGGGAGTTTTCGCAAACAAAACAATAAAGATTAAAGCAAGATAAACAATTACTGAATAATATATGTTTTATTCACAGATGGCCTGTAAATAGGAAGAGTTTACAACATATGCAACCCCTAAAAAGAGGAAGATGCGCAACAATTTACAGAAATGCACATAAATATACAGAATGTCGACAATGTGGCACTGACAAACACCATGAGCTGGTCCATCTATGACTCGCCTGACTTCGATGATTCCCCGACGCTTCATCCTCTAAAGTGATTGATTCGGATAAATGGCCCTCAAGTCCTCCCTCAATCTACTACTCTGAAGCTCAATACGCAGACCGCAGTCATTTGCTTTTCAAATCCCTAACTTTTGCTTGAATCGCCCTTTCGGGTTTTCGATTCACCGGGATACCCATTTTTACCAAAGTCGCCTTTTTCAGGTTTTCAACTTTGTCGGTTTACATCTTTTCTCTTTTTATCCCTAATTTTTGCCCGAACCCATTCTTTTTATGGTTCGCCAGAATGCCCCATTTTTGCTTGGATATTTTTTTTCATTCCAGCGGGTCTCTTTAAGCAAAGTATTTTTTAACTGCGTCTGCGTTCACAGGGGATGTGAAATCTTCACCATCCATGGTTGATAACAGCAAGGCTCCTCTGGAGAAAACCTTTTGCACGACATATTCCCCACAAAGTCGTGTTCTCCCTGGCAAACAGGATGATTCTTTCTTCCCCAGCCGAGTTTGCAGTTCCCCAAGGGAGCCGAGTCCTTGGAAGCCGTTTGGGCCATGATTGGTTTTCCCTAGTAGAGTGTTGAATAGCTGATGCTGTATTTCCCCACCGGAGTCGTTATCTCTAGGAAAGTTTTGCTGCGAATGTCGTGCAGTTTATTTCTGCGATTGATATCGTTTCCTCAGCAGTTTGTGGTTTGAATACCCGGTTGAGCGAGTCCAAGTTCTCGGAGAGCTTTATTCCCCTGCAGCAGTCGTCTGGAGTTCGTTTCCCCAAGTTTTGTCCAATTGAGATTGGTGTGACTTCTTCTCCTCGGCAGGATGAGTCCTTCCTCCACCAGAGTGGTTCCTTCTCCTTGACAAGAGGATTCTCCCTTCAACATTTATTTTGCTGATGGGGTTGTAGCATCTTGCATGATTGCATAGCATTTACCCTAAACGCGTAGCATTTCCACCGTGTGGAGCATTGCGCCATTGTCGATGATATGCATATGAAACATGAGCTAGGTTGTTACCGTTCTTGTTTTGCAGGTATGTGTGTACTTAGGATGATTCCTGAGATATCAGAAGAGTTGTGTGGCCCAAGATGATTCTTGAATTCTCCAGCAAAGTCGTTTGCCCAAGATGATTCTTGAATTCTCCAGTGAAGTGGTTTGCTTAAGATGATTCTTAAAATCCCCGGTGAAGTCACTAGAGAGGGTTGCTTAAGTTGATGCTTATAATCTCCAGCAGAGTGTTTGCTCAGGATGATTCCTGAAATCTCCCGCAGAGTTACTGGTTCAGGGTGATTCTTGAAGTCCCCGGAGAAATTATTTGTCCAAGATGATTCTTGATTTCCTCGGCAGAGTTGATTCACCCAGAATGATTTCTGGATCCCCGAAGCAGAGTTACTTGATAGTTCTCCAGAACCCCCAGCGGAGATGTGTCATCCCCAGCAGGTTGTTGAGCAGAGAAGCTGAAGTTTCCCTTGAAGACTTGATGATTGAAGTCTGGCAGCGGTACCAAAACCCCAGACTTACTGACGAAGTCCAACTGTGATGTCGAAGCAGATATCTCAGCTGACGCGAAGTGCCTGATGGCAGAAGTTTGGATACCCCCACTTGGTTCATGATTGACCGAGAATTCTATTCCCAAAATTACCGATGAAGTCCGGCTGACGCCCGAAAGTTTCTTTGAAATGCCCGACGGCATGATTAACTTGATTGTTAAAAAAGGGGTTCCCAATGGCCTGATGAGTCCCGGGGAATTCTGATGCCTGACGGTATGATCAACCATCCATTAGCAGTTACCGTGTAACCAGTGACCCCTTGATGAATTGAGGACGAAGATCTAAAGCAAAATCAGATGATCATCCTGACGGAGATTCGAGATTAGACCTTTCACTGGTTACCGTGTGACCAATTCCCCAGCAGAGTTGCCGTGCAACTGTCATGCTCAGTTTTTGAAGATTATCCTAACAATCAGAGTATCGTTTACCTGTGCGGTTGGCAAATCGCCAGTTATCGTGTAAGTGGTGATCCCTTGATGATTTAAGGACGCAATGATATCAGATAAATCAGAGAATCATCCTGATGGGGATTCAGATCAGTATCCTCCAGCTAGTTGTCGTGCAACTATTATTTCAGTTTCCGGAGATTTGTTCCCATCAGAGTACCGCGTACTTGTGCAGTTGGAAAATTTCTGGGTTTGTTGGTATTCAACCGTCTTTTACCTGGATTGTTTGAGAGTCGCTCGCTTCTCACCCAGTCAGGTCCAAGCCATTTGAATAGGGGCAGCTGTTGCACCCCAAAATTTGCCCAACATTTCTTTACCTAGCTTATGTTTCATTTCATTCACATTAGCATTATCATTTGCATTTCATTGACATGTATGCAAGAGATCAAGAGGTATGATTACCAATCAAGAGCTACACAAGACTTTGAAGCTAGCTAAAGAAGGTTATTCAAGTGTTCAAGGATTGATATCCTTGTCAGAGAAGTCAAAGGAGCCTCAGAAAGAGTGGTTGAAGCCAAGAGTGTGTGTCTCCTAACTTGGGAGTTGTGGAAAGTCATCAGATGATTCTGAAGCCATGAAGATGGACTTTAGGTCTTGAGAGAGCTCGTGAGAAGTGTTGAAGATTATTTTGAGGCCTAGACAGGTCATTGTGCAAGAATAAGAAGACTCAGCCATGAGTGGTGCAATTAGGGTTTGACTGGGTCAATCCTAAGTCAACTGAGGATTTGGAGAAGGTTGAGACTTAATCCAAGAACCCAGTGATCATGGATTGATACATTGAGATGTTATAAGGATGATTCCAAGGTCAACTCATCATGATTGAAGAGTTTGAGAAGTTTCAAGCTAGGGTTTCTAAGGCTTGACAGTGTAAAATCCCCTAGTTTGACCCCTATCTTCAAGGCAATTTAGCTCAAGGTGTGATTGTCATCTCATCTTGCCCCCAACATGATTGTTGTAGAGCATGAGATTAGATTTAATTGGGGTTCTAGAAGTCCTTGATAGGATCTGTAGAACTCAAGTTATGACTTTGACAAGTTACAGGTCATCTGAGGTATGTGAATCTGGGGGCTTGAAAGTTACCCAACTTGCATCAAACTTTTGCCCTTGAAGGATGATTCCTATGAACTTTTGGTCAACATGAATGGTGTTCCTTATCCTCTTAGATTTCTAGAGAGTACTAGAAGTCCTTGATAGGATTTGTAGAACTCAAGTTATGGCTTTGGCAAGTCAAGGGTATTTTGGTCATTTGGAGATTATAGGTCATTTCAAGCATAAGGCCATAAATCCTATTTCCAAGCTTCAAATGGAAAAATGTTAAACATCAAACTTGTTAAAAATGATGTTTTAAGTCTAGTCAAGAGGTCATGAGAGGTTGGAATTGCTTGTATCTCAAATTTGCAAAAATGACCTAAAATAAGGGTATAAGTTAAATGAACCAAAGTTGGAAATTGATATTTTTGATCTACATGTCCAAACCAAGGCATGTAATAGGTCATTTTGATTCTAAAAAACATTTTAAGAACATTGGTTTAGCCACATTTTTGAATTGAAGTTTAATTTGGGAACTTGTTTTGAAAAGTAGTTACTTACATCTTAAGTAACATTTGCCAAACCTAAATTCAAGGCATAATCAAGGTCCCTTGCAAGCCAAACACATCCATAATGTCATTAGGGGATAAATTGGAAGGGAATGATGATGATTTCAAGCTGTTAGCAGAGTTGTGCATACCATGGCATATCATGAGAATTCAAGTGACATGAGAAATTGAATTTCTCATTAGAAGGATCTAGAGCTTTCTAGATCATCCCTACACACTCTATATATTGAATAGAAGTGGTTCAGATCAGTTTTTGGTGAGAATTGAGAGGAAAAAGAGAGAGTGAGTTTTGAAACTTCCATTTTGCAAATGAATTCGATTACTCCAATTGAGTTCATTTCAATCCATTCTCTTGATCCCAATAGCTTCCATTTGCATTGTTGAATGATCCCAGAGTGAAATCATAGCAAAAGCATTGAGGATTTGAGTGTTAGCATTTGGATTTTTCAACCTGCAACTCACTATCGGGTTTCAAGTTCCAGGAGGTTTCAACCAGTTCTTGTGCATACAGAAGCAAGGAAATGATTCATTGATCGTGTCTGGAAGGTTTGAGAGCTTGATTTGAAGATTTTGTACATCTGTTCATCAAGAATTGACAGGTATGTAAACTTCTTCCTCCAGCATAAACTAAGTAGAATTAGCACGGTTTGTTAGGTTAGAATGATTGTAGGTGGTTAGTAGAAGCTTTTAGATAGCAATTGATGAGGTTTAGTGACAATTATTGGAGTGACCAAATTTCTGTTCTTGAGTGTATCTTGCTGAATCTTGAGTTAGAACATGAGTGTGATAGCTAGAATTGCTCAGGGTGAGATGGAGAGTAGCTTAGACCAGATAATTTGGAGAATGGTGATGGTTGAGGTTTGAGCAGATTTTGAATTCTTGATCGTGTTTTGAGTTAGATGATGTTTCAATAAGTTTAGAGATTAGGGTTAGATTCAGGGAGAGATTCTGAGTGGATTAGGGTTTTAGAGTTTGATTTTTAGTGAAGATTTGATGGAACCCGAGTTGGAGAGGATGAGTGTTCTTCACCCTGCATCCATGGTGTTTCTCCCTCCACTTTTGGTTCAAATGAAGAAGATGAGTGGGACACCATTGGATTAACATGAAGACTTTGACTAAACAATGTATTCCACGGCCAGGATCAGTTTGGATTCATGGGAGAGTCTGAGTAAGTGAAATGATGCGTTTCACTTACTAGGTTGTGTTGGTCTTAGGTTGAAAATTGTTATCCCCACCCCAGGTACAAGGCCCATGTGATTTTACACTACAATAGGTTGCTATCTGAACCGTGAGTTTTACATTTTTCTTTCTATTTTTATTTTGATCTTCTGAATGTATTTGGGCTTTACGCGCATTTCTCTCCCCACCCCCTTTATGGCCCAGTCTGTTAAAATGAACTGATTTCTCTTGCTATTCACACCACGCATTTGTTCACTTTATTTTGAGTTTCATTTTATTTTTCATTTTATACATGGTTATTGATTAATTCATAAAAAATGGAAAAATGATGCAATTGATCCCATTCTTTTTGCATCGGATTCATGATTGGATCTAGTTTTTTTTTAGATAAAAAATATTATTATTTCATGCACTTTCTGATTTTATGGGATTTTTTACATTTTAATTGACATTAAAATAATCATGTTTGATGCTTGATTTTGTGGAATTTGGTTTGATCATTTGATGATGATTATTGCCCTGATTTTTTGTATGTTGCGAGCATATATATGCATGATCCCCATAGATTTTTCTCACATTTTTGTGATGAATGTAAGTGGTAGTTCTAGGTTGAAACCTTAGAAGCTTCATTTTTAGGGTTTATGGTTGATACCTTTGGATTTAGGACTTAATTTTAGGACTTAATAGATGATTTAGTCCCTGGTTTTTGTATGAGGCATTCTTAATTGAATTAGGATCCCTTAGGAATTTTTGTAGAAATTTATAATATAGCTTGCTATTTTTAGTTTGGTTTTAGGTTAGGTACTAACTTTAGATGATTCTAATGCACTAATCCAACTAGATTAACTTCCTAGGTTCCCTTAGATTAGGGTTTTGCTTTGTGTGCCTTTGGTTGAGATTGAAGACAAGGTGAAGTTGCTTGAAGTAGCTTGGAGCTTGGAATTGCCTGTGCCTGAAGGTTCCTGGTGAAGATTTAGGAGATAGGAGACATAGGGAGAGCCTTAGAATTAGAATGATTTCTTTCACAAATATGGAAAGCATCTTGTGCTTCCATTCCTCCCAATGACTAAAAGTCCTTCCAAGATATTCACATCCCTCCTTTCGAGGGATAAGTGGCTTTATCTGGGGAGTAGAACTTTGAGGGAACCAGTCTCTCACAATGATGAACCCTTATAGGCTTCCTTTGGTTGTCAATAAGCTGTTTGTCATTTCCATTCATTTTGTAAATCAATTTTCTCCTGGTTTGAGCTTGAAGATGTTTGACTTGAGTTTGAAGATGAGGACTTCATTGAAGAGTGTGGAAGAGGATGATTCCTTGAGCATTGCCATTGCAGCTGGAGCTTGAAGATCAAGAAGAACAAGTTGACACTTGTATAAAAAGGATTCAATTTGAGATTGGTTGAAGGGCTGAAGCTTGAAGAGAATAAGTTGGACATGTTGAAAGCTTGAAGAAGCAAGTTGATACTTGCTATTGAAGAGGAAAGCCCTGAACTGCTGTTAGAGGACTGCTTTGTCGTGAAGCTGAGGAAGCTGTTGATCTGCTTTCTTTCCTGTCTGTTTGCTTTCTGTGCAACTGTATTGATGTGCCTTGTTCGATTTGCTTGATGCATTAGAATAAGTCCATGTTTAGATTGGTTTAAGCTAGGAGCATGATTGCACTAGAGGTTGAGTTGCTCCCTCTGCTTGTATTTTTACTGTATGGCTTTGCTTGCGGGTATTCGGTAGAGCTCTGCTCCCTTGCCTATGTGGGTTATGATTTGCTTGATAGCATGTTATTTCCTCTGTATGATTGCAGTTATTATATTTTGCTTGATAGCATGTTATTTCCTCTGTATGATTACAGTTATTCATATCTGGCTTGAGGTCGAGACGAGCTTGTGGAGGCTGACGCCCCACACACATTTCCTCCCTCACTTGCATTGCATGCATTTTACAGTCGTTTACTGTTTACTGTTTAAGCTGATGCTTTACCTGTTTCTGTTCATCATTGACATGATCCCCTAGGACTCTCACTTCCTTTGATAAGGAAGTGATGATAGAACTTTAGGTTGAAACCATGCATGATAACTTCTAGAAGTTCCCTGTTTCAAACTTTAACCATAGGATGAATCCTTGGCATGACAACAGTAGGACTTGATAGTCTCCCCTTAGTTGAACCTGTTCGTTCTCTCTTCTCGTCTCAAAACAAATTAAAATACAGTAATAAAGGTTAACTGACATCGTACGTTACGAGCCTTAAGCTACCTGATAAAGAGTTGTTGGAGAGTTTCTTTTCAACAGTCTGGATGTCTAGTATGGCACCCTTTGGGTGACATGCGACACATTCACTCTCAGGTCATAGTCTCTAGTGCGATATTGGCTGTAAACATCCATAAAAAACAATTCTTTATTAAAAGATAGAAAACGAACTTAAAACATTTTTTGCCCCGTGGGCTCGTAATTCAAAGGAAAGCTTTTTTGAAGAAAAGAGTGTCGTTAACTCCTAGTTCTACCGCAAACGGTAACACCTAAGTCTCCAAGGGTCGAGCTGCGTACATCCAATTGCTGGAACTGTTTGTTAACCCTACTCGGAAAAACAGATGAATCAGAACCCCCGTAATCCGTAGTTACCCGAACTACGTAAGCTCTGATCTCTCATATCCGTTGAGAGTACATAGGCACAATACTAACGTATTGGCGAGCCACCTTCCCCGTAACCCATAGTTGGCCGAACTACGTTGACTCTAATTTCTCATTTCTCATTCTCTAGAGGTGTGATTGATCCTCGAACGGACACTCTTTTTTTGCAATTTGGACGCTCAGTCAAATTAGCTAACACCTACCCTGCCCCAGGTTAAACTTTGAGGGTTTTTCATTTTCAGAAAGAACTCCTACTACTAGGCTCAAAGGGGTTGACAAGGGATTATCTTCCTTATATCTCCGGTGTTTGGGGAATCGAAACAATGCTTGTACATCATCAGCATGTTTTAATTCAAAAGCATACATTCAGAAGCTCTGCGTCTTTTGATTTTCGTCATCCTCCCCGGATTCCACTTAAACAAGCGTTAGAAATAAATGAAAGCAATAGAGTGAACACGACTGGATTAGTTCAAAACATGCATATTTATTTCATTATCAATATCGATTAACAAAACAACAAGTTTTACAAGCGAAAATTTACAATTCTAACAGGAAAGTGATTACAATGTGTCGCTACTGCGAAAATCGGCGCCGGCTGAACAGAAGAGTCGCCACCGTGCGTTATTTATCCCAAAGGAGGGAAATGAAACGCTCGAAGTAAACCTCACGCAAAGACGGGAAAGGAATGGTCGTCGCAACCAAATCCTGGATTCGGGAGTCGGTTACGCAAGGGGAAGGTATTAGCACCCCTCACGTCCGTCGTACTCAACGGGATCCACGCTTGCTTGGTTTGTCTACTGGATGCAAAACAATCTATCTACGACTGCTAAATCTAAACGGAAGGAAACTGACTCGATAGAGCGTCGCACTCTATGCCTACGTATTCTCAAGAGAGAAAGTCAGAGTCATCGTAGTTCGGGAAACTACAGGGGAATTGGCTCCCCAAGACTTCACGTCTTGTGCCTACGTACTTCCACAAAGAGTGGAAGATCAGAGCTTACGTAGTTCAAGCTAACTACGGCTAGACAGGGCGTTCTCGATCACACATGGGTGAGAGATTAAGTTGGTTTGAAAGGTACGGGGACCTACGGGAACTAAAACTACAGTCTGGTCTCAAATGCGCAAGGGCAAGAGAAAAGGATAACGTCAGTCGTCAGCGGGAAAGTCTCGATCGCACAACAGCGGGAGAATAGAGAGATTAGTTATTAATGTGCTCGCTAGGATATCGCATCCTGTTGCGGTGGAAATAGGATATCAAACTATTAATTAGTTTGAATCGCAATTCAATTCACAACCGCTCTTTGATTTATCCGAAGGAAAAGGTCAAAAAGGGAAAACCTATTTTGCATCGTAAACACAATGCGGGGGAAGATCTAGGGTTCGGGGGTTGGTTAAATTTAGGGAAGGTATTAGCACCCTAAACTTCTGTAGTACTCTACAGGAACCTTTTGTTCAAATGTTTACTATTTGCTTTATTTATTTGCTTAAGGTATATGTACAAAGGATTAAAAGTGAGAAAAGAGACCTAAGGGGTTAGTTCTAAGTTTACTCGGCAAGACATCGCATCTTGTGCCTACGTATCCTTACGGGAGTGGAATCAGAGTAATCGTAGTTCCCCTCAAAAGGGAGGTTAGAGACTTCTTGACTGTGGTCAAGGTCTCAAGGGGAATAAACGCATCTTAAGGACACGCTTACGTGGAGTGTGGAAACTCCAAATCTCTACGTTGAATTGTTAAGTTGTAATTAGGGTTAAATTAGGTTAGGGATTCCGCGGCGGGAAACCCTAAAATGAGCGCAGCGGCTCTTTGACCTAATGCTAGGGGTAAAGTTGTAATTTAGCCTGCGGCGAGGCACTTGTGAAAATTAGGGTTTGTAAGAGCTGTAAGGGTTTGAAGTTGAGGACTATTGACACGGCGGTCAAACGGCCAGACCTAATTCCTTCAGATGAGTGAAATTAATTATAAAGATGCGATGAAATTAAATATACATATAACGGCAGAAAATAAAGTGCGGAAAGATAAATGCGACAATTGTCTCGCACAATTACATCCCATAAGCAGTTACAATTATAATAGCTAAATATAAAACCGAAAATAAGTTTCAAATTGAACATAATAGCTGCAAGAAACAAAACAAACAAAAATGTCAGTATGTGGAGTTAGACGAAAACGAAATCAAAATTGAACGAGAAACAAACCGTATGAATTTTGGAGGACTTTTATGGTCTTTTTAACCAAGGATTTAAAAGAGAGATTAATTTTAATTAAAAGAGTTTTGAGTTTTAAAAAAAATTTATTAATAAAAAAGTGAAAGTTTGGTTAATTATTCTAAAAAAGGAGTTTTAGTGATAATATTTTGAAAAAAAGATTTAATCATTAAAAAAAACAATTGGTTTAATTTAAAAAATCTTAATGTTAGTTAAAAAACACGTTTTACTTTAAAGTTATAAAAAAGTTTTATTATTTGAAAAAAAAACATTTGATTATTTTATTTAAAAAGAGTTTTAATTAATTTGAAAAAGGGTTTTGGTTATAAAAAAGAAAGGGCCTTCTTGATTTTTTTTTAAAAAGATAAACAAAATAAAATAACAAATGGAAAAACAATAAATAATAAAAAAAAGAGGGTTGGGCCGGTCATCACTCTTCTTCTCTCTGCTCTCTGAGTTTGCGTGTGTTCCTCTCCTTCTTGTTTGCCTCTCACGGATGTTATCTTCTTCTTCTTTTGCATGGCCACCGATTTGTCTTCTTCATCTCTTTTTCCTGAAAAACATGAAAAGCAACACAAAAATTGTAATTATATTTTTTGATCCTTACGGAATGATGATGGCCGATGATGCTTTGTCCTGAGGCTAGAGGATTTTTGACGGGGTTTGCTTGGATTTTACGAAAAAGTTCCCCCTTCTTGTTATGATTTTCGTCCCCTTTATACTTATTTTTTTAAATCTTTTTTAATCTCAGATTTAATTTGAATAGATTTTTATGATGATTTCAGATTTGATTCAATGATGGTGATGCTGATTTTCTTATGATGATGATATGATCTGATTGATTTGATCTGGAATTCATTGGGATTGGATTGGATTATAAAATTGTTGGGATTTAAATTTAAAAGTTAGCAAAGAAAATAAGAGTTTCAAGTTAAATAAAAATTAGAGTTTTAAGTTTAAAAAAACTGAGTTAGAATTTTAAAATAAAAAAAATATTTGAATGTTGGTTTTAAAAAATGTTAGAATTATTTTAAAAACTGTTAGAATTTAATTTTAAAAGGAATTTAGAATTTTAATTTGAAAAAGAAATTAATGGCATTAGAATTTAATTTTAAAAGGAATTTAGAATTTTAATTTGAAAAAGGATGGTGTCAAAAAAGATTTAGATTTAATTTTTAAAAAAAAGGATAGATTTAATTTATAAAAAAAAGGTTAGATTTAATTTTTAAAATAGTTAGAAAAAAAGATTTAATTTTAAAAAGAAGTTAGAGAAAAAAAAGATTTAATTTTAAAAAGTTAAAAAAAAAGATTTAACTTTATAAAAGTTAGAAAAAAGATTTAACTTTAAAAGGGAGTTAGAAAAAAGATTTAATTTTAAAAAGAAGTTAGAAAAAAAATATTTAACTTTAAAAAGTTAGAAAAAAAGATTTAGCTTTAAAAAAGTAGTTAGAAAAAGGATTTAACTTTTAAAAAGTTAGAAAAAAGATTTGATTTTTTTAACAAAATTAGAAAAAAAGATTTAACTTTAAAAAAGTTAGAAATAGATTTAACTTTAAAAAAGGGTTAGAAAAAGGATTTATCTTTTAAAAAAAAGTTAGAAAAAAGATTTAATTTTAAAAAGGTAATAGAATTTGATTAAAAAAATGTGTTAGAAATTAATTAAAAAAGGTTATAAAAAAATTTACTCTTAAAGAAAAGAAAAAAAAATTAAATTTTAATCTAAATCCTAAAAGTTAGTAAGAAGAGCTTAAAATGATTTAAATAAATAAACTAAATAGAAAAAAAAAGTTAATAAAAAACATTAGTAAAGTTATAAAAAAAAATTTAATTAAATTATTATTAGTTAAAAAAACAAGATCTAAAAAAAAGGTTAATTTATTAAGTTAATAAGAATTTAAAATAAAAATAAAACAGAAAGGGTAAAATTTGGGGTATTACAGTTGCCCCTATTTAAATAACTACACCGGATGATTTGAGTGGCGGAGACTCGAGGAATCATGGTGGAGGGATTTAAATATAGATAACCGAAAATTTTGCCCTTATATGTGGCGATATGCAATGTTATGGACAAAACAAAAGCAGACTAATGCAGACGATGCCATGAATATGATATGATGCGTATGCTGGGATGATGAGTGAGAAAATGCTGACGAATACGACGACACAGGGACAGACGCTGCGAGAAGAACACACTGGGAAAAACGACGCGTTGGGACGACAGCACAACACTGGGGAATTCCAAAAAAGATGGTCAACTGGTGCGAACACGACCAATTGTCTTTTTAGAAAAGGAACGAGATTCTCAAATGGAGATGGTACCTATGAGACGGCCTCCACTGGGGAATCTAAAAGTAAAACTGGATCATGTACGACTGCAAGATCGATTACAGAATGCTGGAGCATTGAGCAAAGAATAACATCCAAGCTTCTATAAACTATCTCTCGTGACAGGATCAAACGGACTTTTCGGGAATCCGTAGCAAATATACAGGGTGAAAAGAACCGGCTGTATGCCAAAATAAATGGACTTTGAGAATAAGATCCTTAAATGGAGATGGCACCTATGAGATGACCTCCACTTGGGAATGTCTAATAATAACTGGATCTACACGGTTGCAAGATCGATTACAGAACACTGGAGCATTGAGCAAAGAATAACATCCAAGCTTCTATAAACTATCCTTCGTGATGGGATCGAACGGACTTTTCGGAAATCCGTATCAAATATACAGGGTAAGGACCGGCTGTATGCCAAAATAAATGGACTTTAATGGGAAGTGCCCTGATAAGCTTCTCGCGGGAGAACTGTCACTTGGAAGGGACTTATGTGCCAAAATGGATAAGCACTCAAATAAAGAGGCTGCTGCTTATCTGATAAATAAATCTTCTCGCATTTAAGGTCGGCGCCTGGAATACGATTCTGATTCTCTCTTACTGAAGGATAAATAAACTTCTTCATGTTTCAAGATCGTGCTCTCCTGAACATGAAAAGGGTAAACTGAACTTCCTCATACTTCAGAATCGTGCTCTCCTGAATATGATTCGGCTCTTTCGGGTAAATGAAATTCTTCATACTTCAGAATCGTGCTCTCCTGAATATGAAAAGGGTGAACTGAACTTCCTCATACTTCAGAATCGTGCTCTCCTGAATATGATTCGACTCTTTCTTGTAAATGAAATTCTTCATACTTCAGAATCGTGCTCTCCTGAATATTATTCGGCTCTTTCATACTTCAGAATCGTGCTCTCCTGAATATGAAAAGGGCTAACTGAACTTCCTCATACTTCAGAATCGTGCTCTCCTGAATATGATTCAGCTCTTTCTTGTAAATGAAATTCTTCATACTTCAGAATCGTGCTCTCCTGAATATGAAAAGGGCTAACTGAACTTCCTCATACTTCAGAATCGTGCTCTCCTGAATATGATTCGGCTCTTTCTTGTAAATGAAATTCTTCATACTTCAGAATCGTGCTCTCCTGAATATGAAAATGGCTAATTGAACTTCCTCATAACTCAGAATCGTGCTCTCCTGAATATGATTCGGCTCTTTCTTGTAAATGAAATTCTTCATACTTCAGAATCGTGCTCTCCTGAATATGAAAAGGGTGAACTGAACTTCCTCATACTTCAGAATCGTGCTCTCCTGAATATGATTCGGCTCTTTCTTGTAAATGAAATTCTTCATACTTCAGAATCGTGCTCTCTTGAATATTATTCGGCTCTTTCATACTTCAGAATCGTGCTCTCCTGAATATGAAAAGGGCTAACTGAACTTCCTCATACTTCAGAATCGTGCTCTCCTGAATATGATTCGGCTCAAACCTCCCCGTACTTCAAGATCGTGCTCTCCTGAATACGATTTGGTTTCTTCTTTTACTAAAGGATAAATGAACTTCTTCATAATTCAGAATCGTGCTCTCCTGAATATGATTCCGCTCAAACCTCCCCGTACTTCAAGATCGTGCTCTCCTGAATACGATTTGGTTCAAACCTCCCATACTTCAAGACGACAGGTAAATGGAAGCCCAACTGCTCCATGGAGATGGCCATTTGTTGCGAGTCATAACGAAGATAGGATCGGTTTCTTAGGTGAGAAATGTTGTATACCGATGTTGTAAGATGTAAAGTGTTGTACCGATGTTGTAACATGTAGGATTGTAAAGTGTTGTACTGATGGATTTTCCAGGCGTGAACTGGCGTGCATCTGTAAAGGATCGTAGTTGATTTTCTTGAAAGATAGTGCAAAATAAATGCACGTCCGGGTACAGTGATAAACTTCTCGGGCGAGAACAGTCGAACATCTATCATGGTATGGTGAAAATCTTTAGATGGTGCAAAATAAATGCACGTCCGATTGGGCTTGACTACCGACATGACTGAGATTCAATCTAGGATCGAGCTAGAAAGAAGACTGGTAATCAAGACTCCATCGAGGGAATGATCTCGAAGGGTAAATATCTTATCCTGGTAAGGAAAGATAGCTGAAGTAACCGTCATCCACGAGGATCGAGCTCCGTGGGGAAACTGGAAACACATATGTATTTTATGCTTAGGGCTGACAATCTATTTGGAGAGAATGGACAAACCCCAGTTACTAGGTGGTAACGACCAATGATGGTGAAACATAATGAACCTGGGAATGCTAACGCATATGTTGATGCATATGTTAATGTGAATGTACGTTAATGTTTATGTATATTAATGTCTATGTATGCAAGATGTTATGAAATGAGTATGCAATGAGTATGTGAAATGAATACATGAAATGGGCATGTGATGCTTATGCCCCTGCGTATACTGACGAACAGACTAGAGACGGGACGAGAGACGAAATAAACATCTCGACGGAGATACCCTGCGTTCTCTGCAACCAATACGTCAATCATGGGTAAGAAAGATCAATGGTAGAACCAAATCTAGTTTTAAAGTTCTGAATTCTCTGGGGAGAAGGTAATCTGCTTGGGTGCACAGTATCACGTCTTCTCATGGGGAGAAGAAAACCTGAGGGACACTTCCGAGTTACCCAAGAAAAAGTTGTCAGCTTATAGTCTCGTTGGGGACTGTGATGAGGCAATAGTTTAGGAGCCTGTTGCAACACTGAGATTTACTGGGGAACGAACGCCGCCGTGAGTAAAATCCGTCGGGTGCATAAAGAAAAGTTGTGAAACCACATGGCCTTGATCTTGAAGGACCTTATAGTAGTCGCCATTTGTTTCCTTTAAAAACATGGTGCCCCAAGATACTTGCGTTGCGAGGTAGGGTCATCTCAAGAGGATTTTATAGAGAACACCGAGTCCGGTTGCCCCATTGTTCTCAAACTCTTTGAGAGATTTGTCAGGTCTCGACGTAACTGGCACAAATTAATCGTGTTACGACGAAATCTTTGGGAAATAGCTCTTAAGAACGTCAGACTCGCGTTGGTAAGCGAATTGGGAAACTGCCTGCCCCTGTTCAGCAGGATCTTCAAGTTCCACGGGTTATGTTCATATGTAAATCTCTAAGATATCAAGCAAAGTCGTATCCTGAGCTTGTCAATGTACACATATATTTGTCTTGAATGTTTTGTTTTGAAAAAGATATCGCCATAACTTGTGACCGAAATCACTAGTCAGGATATAAGTTTTAATTATAATGCCATCATGAATTTTTTTCTGAGCATAGCTCGTAGGAGTCAGGAAACGTGATCTTGTCAAGTATGCTTTCAACCGAAGTCCTACTTCAATTAGGTCTTTTAAAGGTTGTATCGTGGCTCAGTTCACGGTTTAAGAAACAAAAGGATAAAGGCTCAAAGTTATATTTGTACCCACCCATTCTTCGTGATGTTCTCCAATCCTAATTCAGTTAACCGGATACGAACGCTCATATCTCAAGCGGATTTGCTATGGTCGAGAACTTATCAAGGCTTTGGACATGGCAGTCGCTCACCTATTACACGATCTTGTTCTTTACTAGGGACTATTTATTGTACCCTCTTGTTTTGCTTTTATTCCCTAACTTTTGCCTGGACAACGTCTTTTGATCTGACTTTGGAGTCCAGCGGGATGCCCCAGTTTTGCCTAAGTCTCCTTCATAGGTTTTTGACTTAGCGGGCTCTTATTTTTTGAATATTCTTTTATGCACAAGTCGTGTAAATCTTTTGAAAGGCTCTTGACTGCCCCACTCCTTAGGTAACCGAAGGATAGTCATTGTATTGGACTTCTTAAGATGCTAAGGATAAATTCTCGAAGGTTTGCTCTTCCTTTTTAAGAGTCTAAGCGCTCGATCGGTTTAACTGAAACCTACCCTGCCCCAGGTTAGGATGAAGGTTCTTAAAAAGAAAGAAAAACTCCTACTTCAAGGCTCAAAGGGTTGACTAGGGGTTAACATCCTTATATCTCCAGTGTTTGGGATTTGAAACAATGCCTTACATCATCAGCGGGTTTCAATCGAAAGCATACGACAAGAAATCTGACGTTTTAGGTTCGTCATCCTCCTCCCAATTCTCCATCTGAACAAGAGATCGGGTAAAGTTGGCATTATAATTTATGAAAAATATATTTTGAATGAGTGAAACGAATGGATTTATTCAAGACAAACATATGCGTTGCATTAATTAATCAAAGATAAACAAGTTCGTGCATGCTAAATATGATTAATCGAAGAGAAATACATATAAATAAACAAATGAACTGTCGGAAAAATCCTTCTAAATGTTTATGAAATCTTGCATTCAAGAGTAACAGTTTCCTTTTGCGGAGCCTCAATGGAAAGGACGTCTGGTTCATGATCACTGTGAGTCGTCATGGCTTACCCCAGTTATGCTGGTCACATCTTCAACAGTTTCCAGTCGTTGCTTCAAAATAAATTTCCCAGATCCTTTGTTGATCCCGGTCATATCACCTTGAGGGTTACTGAAATGAAGCGGGCTAGGCCTTTGAATAATTATTGGATTCGGCTGATAGGCGTAGCATGCTTTGCAGAATTCGCACTTGACGAGTGAGGAACCCCGAAAGGAGTCTCGATCTTCAGCTGAGCATCGCCAAAAGACAACTTCTTCGTTTCTAGCAAATTTCTGACAACTTTCTTAAGAGCATAGCAATTCTCTAGATCATGGCCGGGCGCACCCTCATGAAATAAACAATGAGCGGTAGCGTTGTAACTTGCAGGTAATGGATTAGGTGGAGGACCCAAAGCACTGGTGGTAATCAGACCTTGTTGTACTAAATGGGGGTATAACTCAGTGAAAGTTATCGGAATTGGAGGACAAGGCTTATACTGCCTCTTACGGGGATAAGGAACCTGATTCTGTGATTGTTGGTGAACAGGAGCGTTGGGCACTCGTTGACTGTCGACAGGAACTTGCATGGGCGGATAACCGGAAGGTTGTTGATGAATCAGTGCTTGATATACCGGAGTTGACTGTACAGGCTGGCATGTAGGAAATTGCTGATCGGAAGGAGGTGCAACAGTAGCTACATAGGGTTGTTGAACATATAGAAACGGATAACCTTGAACATAACTCTGCTGATATTGTAAAGGTTGAGGAGTAGCCTTTTTGCGGTTCTTTGAACGTGTAGGTCCTTTACCATGGTCGGAGTTAGGAGTTTTGCACTTTGGAGGGGTAGCTCGTCTAACTGGTCGAGCACTGGGAGGCACCAAACCGAATTGAAGACCGTGAGGAGGTACATTCTCGACAGTAACAGCTGGTTGAGGTTCCATAACGGTATTAGTCTTAGAAACAACAGTAGACTGAGCATCCACCTTCACACTAAGAGCTCGTAACATCTCCAAAATTTGCCCTACACTTCCTCGAAGATCTTCGAGTTCATGGCTGACACGGTTGATCTCTTGGTTTTGATCTTCCATTCTTTTGAAGGGTCGTATTGATGCAGAGAACTCAGGGTGACGAAACTGGAGGGTGAGAGAACCGAGTATGAGAAATCGGGAGACACATGCAATGCAAAAGTATGATGCTAAAATGTGAATGTAAATGAAGATTTCATGGAATTCAAACATTTACGAATGTCGTGGGGTACCAAGGAAATATTTTTCTTGTTTTTTCATTTTATTTTTTTTTATTTATGGTATCCCGCGATATCCATAAATGATGTTTGAACTCCATGAAATACAATGCAATGAGATGCTTTATGGATGCAATGCATGAAAACACACAAAGTCCTAGGTTAAAGGAACGTGAGCGGAGTCAAGGTCTACCCATCCCAAAAGGAGTGTACTATAGGTTAGTTGTACCTGCCGAATAAGGTTCTACAAAGTGCCCAAAGTCATCAGCCCATCTTTCGGATATTATCAACCTTCCAACTGACTCGGGGGTGAATAATATTCTCAAGAGAACCTCTTTTGAGTGTAGTATCGCGTAGCAGCCGTTGTAGGATTACTCCCACATAGCTCCCGCACTACGTCCTAAATAAGGCCAAGGTGGTCTTAAGGTACTACGGTCCCCAATATCACAGACTCCAATCGACCATGGAAAAAGTTTTTACGATTACTCGTTCAACCGAACCATTTTCGAAAAAGTCTCAACTGAGCGGTGATTCTCGAATCAGCTTGGTCGGGATTCACTCCCTATAAGCCTCATCGAATATATCCCCATCCTATAATAATGTCACTAGTCCGGGCGTAGGACTTATCTCACAGCACAAGGAACAGTCCCAAAATCAAAGCACAAATATATACATGCAAATGAATAATAACACAGATAGTAATAAATATGAACAAATTAGGGATAACCCTCAAAAGTTTAGAAAGTCCCCAATGAAGTCGCCATTTTCTGTTGCGGTGGAAATAGGATATCAAACTATTAATTAGTTTGAATCGCAATTCAATTCACAACCGCTCTTTGATTTATCCGAAGGAAAAGGTCAAAAAGGGAAAACCTATTTTGCATCGTAAACACAATGCGGGGGAAGATCTAGGGTTCGGGGGTTGGTTAAATTTAGGGAAGGTATTAGCACCCTAAACTTCTGTAGTACTCTACAGGAACCTTTTGTTCAAATGTTTACTATTTGCTTTATTTATTTGCTTAAGGTATATGTACAAAGGATTAAAAGTGAGAAAAGAGACCTAAGGGGTTAGTTCTAAGTTTACTCGGCAAGACATCGCATCTTGTGCCTACGTATCCTTACGGGAGTGGAATCAGAGTAATCGTAGTTCCCCTCAAAAGGGAGGTTAGAGACTTCTTGACTGTGGTCAAGGTCTCAAGGGGAATAAACGCATCTTAAGGACACGCTTACGTGGAGTGTGGAAACTCCAAATCTCTACGTTGAATTCTTAAGTTGTAATTAGGGTTAAATTAGGTTAGGGATTCCGCGGCGGGAAACCCTAAAATGAGCGCAGCGGCTCTTTGACCTAATGCTAGGGGTAAAGTTGTAATTTAGCCTGCGGCGAGGCACTTGTGAAAATTAGGGTTTGTAAGAGCTGTAAGGGTTTGAAGTTGAGGACTATTGACACGGAGGTCAAACGGCCAGACCTAATTCCTTCGGATGAGTGAAATTAATTATAAAGATGCGATGAAATTAAATATACATACAACGGCAGAAAATAAAGTGCGGAAAGATAAATGCGACAATTGTCTCGCACAATTACATCCCATAAGAAGTTACAATTATAATAGCTAAATATAAAACCGAAAATAAGTTTCAAATTGAACATAATAGCTGCAAGAAACAAAACAAACAAAAATGTCAGTATGTGGAGTTAGACGAAAACGAAATCAAAATTGAACGAGAAACAAACCGTATGAATTTTGGAGGACTTTTATGGTCTTTTTAACCAAGGATTTAAAAGAGAGATTAATTTTAATTAAAAGAGTTTTGAGTTTTAAAAAAATTTATTAATAAAAAAGTGAAAGTTTGGTTAATTATTCTAAAAAAGGAGTTTTAGTGATAATATTTTGAAAAAAAGATTTAATCATTAAAAAAAACAATTGGTTTAATTTAAAAAATCTTAATGTTAGTTAAAAAACACGTTTTACTTTAAAGTTATAAAAAAGTTTTATTATTTGAAAAAAAAACATTTGATTATTTTATTTAAAAAGAGTTTTAATTAATTTGAAAAAGGTTTTTGGTTATAAAAAAGAAAGGGCCTTCTTGATTTTTTTTTAAAAAGATAAACAAAATAAAATAACAAATGGAAAAACAATAAATAATAAAAAAAAAGAGGGTTGGGCCGGTCATCACTCTTCTTCTCTCTGCTCTCTGAGTTTGCGTGTGTTCCTCTCCTTCTTGTTTGCCTCTCACGGATGTTATCTTCTTCTTCTTTTGCATGGCCACCGATTTGTCTTCTTCATCTCTTTTTCCTGAAAAACATGAAAAGCAACACAAAAATTGTAATTATATTTTTTGATCCTTACGGAATGATGATGGCCGATGATGCTTTGTCCTGAGGCTAGAGGATTTTTGACGGGGTTTGCTTGGATTTTACGAAAAAGTTCCCCCTTCTTGTTATGATTTTCGTCCCCTTTATACTTATTTTTTTAAATCTTTTTTAATCTCAGATTTAATTTGAATAGATTTTTATGATGATTTCAGATTTGATTCAATGATGGTGATGCTGATTTTCTTATGATGATGATATGATCTGATTGATTTGATCTGGAATTCATTGGGATTGGATTGGATTATAAAATTGTTGGGATTTAAATTTAAAAGTTAGCAAAGAAAATAAGAGTTTCAAGTTAAATAAAAATTAGAGTTTTAAGTTTAAAAAAACTGAGTTAGAATTTTAAAATAAAAAAAATATTTGAATGTTGGTTTTAAAAAATGTTAGAATTATTTTAAAAACTGTTAGAATTTAATTTTAAAAGGAATTTAGAATTTTAATTTGAAAAAGAAAATAAAATGGCATTAGAATTTAATTTTAAAAGGAATTTAGAATTTTAATTTGAAAAAGGATGGTGTCAAAAAAGATTTAGATTTAATTTTTAAAAAAAAGGATAGATTTAATTTATAAAAAAAAGGTTAGATTTAATTTTTAAAATAGTTAGAAAAAAAGATTTAATTTTAAAAAGAAGTTAGAGAAAAAAAAGATTTAATTTTAAAAAGTTAAAAAAAAAGATTTAACTTTATAAAAGTTAGAAAAAAGATTTAACTTTAAAAGGGAGTTAGAAAAAAGATTTAATTTTAAAAAGAAGTTAGAAAAAAAATATTTAACTTTAAAAAGTTAGAAAAAAAGATTTAGCTTTAAAAAAGTAGTTAGAAAAAGGATTTAACTTTTAAAAAGTTAGAAAAAAGATTTGATTTTTTTAACAAAATTAGAAAAAAAGATTTAACTTTAAAAAAGTTAGAAATAGATTTAACTTTAAAAAAGGGTTAGAAAAAGGATTTATCTTTTAAAAAAAAGTTAGAAAAAAGATTTAATTTTAAAAAGGTAATAGAATTTGATTAAAAAAATGTGTTAGAAATTAATTTAAAAAGGTTATAAAAAAATTTACTCTTAAAGAAAAGAAAAAAAAAATTAAATTTTAATTTAAATCCTAAAAGTTAGTAAGAAGAGCTTAAAATGATTTAAATAAATAAACTAAATAGAAAAAAAAAGTTAATAAAAAACATTAGTAAAGTTATAAAAAAAAATTTAATTAAATTATTATTAGTTAAGGAAACAAGATCTAAAAAAAAAAGGTTAATTTATTAAGTTAATAAGAATTTAAAATAAAAATAAAAAAGAAAGGGTAAAATTTGGGGTATTACACATCCTATGCCTACATATTCTCATTCGGTATGAGAAATCAGAGCAGCTGTAGTTCAGCCTACTACAGCTAAACAGAAAAAAAAGGGGAAAAGGGAGAAGGGAGCTCGCTAGGATATCGCATCCTATGCCTACGTATTCTCGTCTGGCACGAGAGATCAGAGCTAACGTAGTTCGACAGAAAAACGAGTCTCGATTGCACGGGGGCAAGAGAAGGGGTCTCGATCACCTGAACGCGAGAGAAAAGGGGTTTCGATCGCCCGGGGCGATAACAAAGAGGAAGCAGGCCTACGCCCAAACGGGAAGGAACTCGGGACACACACGCAAGAACCTAAGACGTAGGAGCGAATGTGTTGCCTGATATCCTAAGGGTACCATACTAGACATCCTAGACGATTGAGAAGTAACTCCTCAACTGTCATTTCCTTCGTATCTAACGATGCAACTCACACACTCGACGGTTGCCTGAAGACTTGAATACGATGATGACGATGAACGAAGCAGCTCCGTTGGATCCTGACGTGCGTGCAAGCTCCATTTCAATCTTCTCCTCTCTGGATCTTTGATAATGACGCTCGAATCAAGAGCAATGTAACGCTTATACCGTCATGGTTCAATTTATACGAGAAATCGAACTCTCAGAGGTAGCGTATTGATTTCCGTGTCAAAGATAAGATAGAGAAATGATATCGAAAATCATTCTCCAATTAAATCGTGTCACACGGCCAGCCAAAAATAAAATCGAGAATAAAATCAGATAGAAACGAAAATAGGAGAGAAATCCAACGCAAAACGGAAATAAAAGTCTACTCCTAAGATACGGCAAAAATAATCTCCTAATGAAAATATATCCTAAAAAGAATTAAATCTATAAATCTCCTAAAAATTACTCTTAAAACCTATGCTAAGCATTATAATGTTCTAGGAAAATAAACTCCATAATTCCTATACAAAAATATGCTATGATGTTCTTAAAGGAAAATAATACCTATAATTTCCCACGCTAAGAATTAATAAAATTCTAGGAAATATTGAACTATTCTTAAAAAAAACATTACAATTAAAATTGTAATACTAACAAAAATAATGCAAAAGAAAATATGGGGGAGGGTGCAGTAATTAGTGGAGGAGTGTGTTACAGCAAAAAGTGATAGGGCCAGCCCACAATTCCAACAAAAACAGCCACCACACAAAAAAGGGAGGGGGTGCGAGCCAAAAACGAGGGGTTCAGACTGGCAAAAACGTAATGGGGTTAGCCCAGCGAAGATGTAACAAAAAACATCAGCCAGGGGGGGTACGCTGGGGAAAGGCGAGGGTGTATGCCAGGAAAATGCAATTTGGGCTAAGAGGCCCAAACCAATCAGAGACGTATCCACTTCTTTCTCCTTCAGAATCTCTGAAAACCCTAAGTTTCTCTTCTACCCATTCACTGTTCACCTTCTCTCCGTCGCAACTCTCTCAATCTCTCCTTTGTTCAACTCTCTCTCACACAAACTATCTCAAACCTCACAAATTCTTTCGCCAATCTCTCAGTCTCACAAACTTCAATACACGAACACAACAGTAAAAAACGAGATCCATCCGTCCTTGATGATTTGATGCTGATTTTGGACGAACAGATCAAGATCCGGAAGAAAAAACGAACGAACCGATAAAGTCATTCTTGATGTTGAACTGTTGGAGATTCTTGGAGATTTGGTGAGCGAACGATGAAGAATCTGGGAGCTGGTTGAAGAGCGTATGAATATCTAGCCGAACGATGATGAGGATTCTTGGAGCGAATCGCTGAAGATGATGAAGTTCTCTGGCACGTTTTGAAGATTCTGGAAAATGCCTGAAGATCATACGAAGACGGATGAACATGCATGAAGGAGTTCATTGAGGATCTTTCAAGATCTTCGTTGATGATTTCTGGTGAGTTCCTTCCAGTGAAGATGGCGAAAATCGTAATGAAGGAGGATGAACGGACGAAGATGATCGTTGAAGGTTCTATAAAGATCGTTTGAAGATCTTGATGATGATGCAGGCGTTGAAAGTTGTTGATGATTTCTGGAAATCTCGATGAAGAACAAGCGATGAATATCTGGATAATCAACGATGGCATCCTTGAATGCTTGCTGGAAAATCTGGAGAAAGATGAACATTTCATTGTTGTTTGATGCTCTGAAGAAAGAATCTGGAAAAAATTGAAGGAGCAATGAATCTAATGAAGATTTCTGGGAATTTTGGTTTTCCGGTGGTGGTTGCGGCGGTCGGAGATAGTTAGGGTGATCGCTGGCGAGTGGTTAGGGTAGTTGCATGGCCGACGGTGGAATTTCCGGTGAGGGGATGGTGAGTGGACAAGTGGCGAGAGGGAGAGGGAGAGGGAGCCACGTGGTGGTGGAGTGGCTGCATGGAGGCCACGTGTGGATGGTGGGAAGTGAGTGGAATGTGACGTGTGAAGCATGCAGAAGAGTGGGAAATGAGGTGGCTTCTTTCTGAAAGCACACGCATGGCATCTTAAATAGTGGACACTTGGCATGGACCTGTGAATTGGGCTTTTTGGATAACTCTGGATACTGGCCCAAAACGTGAGACTTTGAATGATTAATACAGATATTAAACGTGATTAAGGACACTAATGCAATGAAAATGGATTAATGACATTAAAAAATGATTAAAACTAATTAAAAACGAAAAATGGTTAACACCTAATGATTAAACTAAAATGGAAGATGATTAAAACGAAAATCTAATGGACTATTAAAACTAATCCTAATTATTTAATATTCTAATTAAAACTAAAACAATTAAAATTCTAAAATCTATTAAGCCCTATAAAAAAAAAGAAATCTATTAAACTAAATCTATTAAACCATTTATTCTAAAATTCTATTTAAACCATTAAAATCTATTAAAAAACTATTATTCTATTAATATCCTATTTATTAAAAAGGAACTCCATTATAAAATTCTATTTAAAATCTATAAAAAGGCTATTAAATCCTAAAAATGCAAACAAAGGCAATCAACCAAAATAAAAGAGAGCGCGAGACTAGATCGAAACAAGCAGTAAACCCAGACACCAAAACCCTCAAAAACAACCGCGTAAGCTGAAAACACCCGGGAAGCGCGTGACTTCTCAAAAATAACCTCTGATTATCCTAACCGGTCTGAAATGCCCGAAATGTGAAAACAGGGCTGTAATCTCGATAAAATCAATATGACTGGACAAATGCACTGTATGCGGTATGCGAATGTGAATGCGAAAATGCGTCGAACCATAAACCAGATATGGGAACCGGTTGGTCAAATTTTGGGGTGCAACAGCTGCCCCTATTCAAACGGCTTGGACCTGAATGGTTGAAGAGGGAACATCTTTCAAACATTCAAAGGTAGAAGACGGTTGAATACTAATGAAACCCTGAAATTTGCCAACAGTGGAAATATACTGCAAAACTTCTTGAGGAAAAGCGTCCAATGAACTGAAGTCTGGTTGTTACGGCAACAACTGGTCAATTATCTGATAAAATTTCTCTTTTTTTGTTTTAACATCAATCACCTGTGCGACGCCACGGGTACTGAATCTTCGAAATAATGCTTCAAAAAGCAACACTTTTACTCCCATCTGCTACGGGGTCTAATCTTGTCAATACGAAATATGACTTTTATGTCGACTCACAATTCACAGCGAACCTGAGGAGAACTCTCCTGGGGAAGTTCTGAATCGACTGCCAGGCACCTATTTCGACACAGGCGGCAGCTTCAGAAGTTTGATATATGCCAATCTTTCTTTTTTTTTCAGTGCCGACGTAACAACCAAATATGAAGAAACAACTCCGTTGGGGGAGAAGAGAAGCTTAACCAAACAACTCTGCAGGGGAACATACTCGAAAGCCAAGAGGTAACCAACCTGGTCTATGTTTCGACATGCGTATGTTTGAAAATGATGCAATGTTCCACACGACATGGAAATGATATGCACATGTCTTGATAGATGCAATGCCTCATACCGCATGGATAGGCTATGCGTTCTGGATAAGTGCAAATATGACGGTATATGTAAATGCAGGCTGCCAGAGAACACCAGGTCTGAAACCACTTGGCAAAATAAATGCCGGAGGCAAAGTCGACTCCACTGAAAGATAACCGGTTATCACAGAATCATCTCAGCAGAATAAATGCTGGAAAAGGGAAGGACGGCCCCGCACGGGGATACTCTTTCTAAACCACTGGCAACCATGATTGTACTATGTGGGGATTAACCAAACTGGGGTCGATTGTGCACAACGCACTGTGAGGAATGCCCCTTCTGTCAAGGATATCAATCTTAATCTGCGGAGGATACACCTGATCCTACTCTGAGGATGGATACAATACAATCTCAACTCTTTCGGGGATAATACGTGACTTCCGATCTGCTGAGGAAAAGTACTCCTGATTTAACAAAATCCATAAGGAATGCAGAACATTAATCCGGGAACTAGTATCAATCGAGCTTCGTATCAGGGAATGTGACAACATGCGAGTCACTGGGAATTACCGTGTCGGATATTTTTTTAGGCTTTTTCTGGTTTAGGGATGAGAATTGGTTATTTACAAAATGGAAGATAGAGAAAATACTACGCGAGAACTAGCATTTGAGGGTAGACTACCAGACGAGAACTGATAGCAAAATAGGTTAGGTTATCGGATGAAAATGGATTTTATGGTTTGAACATCAGACGGGGGTGATCGAATCAATAGATTAAGGAACAAATGACCAGACAAGAACTGGTTGAAAGCTGACATACACCAGACGAGAACTGGTATAACAAATAGGTTAAAGAAACGATGACCAGACGAGAACTGGTTAAAAGACGACATGCACCAGACGAGAACTGATACAACAATAGGTTAAAGACACGGTGACCAGACGAGAACTGGTTAAAAGACGACATGCACCAGACGAGAACTGATGTTTACGATAACTGGTTAAACGAAGACAGGTACCAGGCGAGAACTGGTATTTACGGAAAGGTGAACCAGACGAGAACTGGTTACCAGTTTGCCAGGCGAGAACTGGACTTTGGAAACGATCTGGTTACAAAGTTTTGACACGTAACAGGTTTAAACTGTAGAATAACAATCCAACGACGGTAAGGCCTTTTTCGGAAGGTCAAGGTTTTGATAAGAGTAACGACACGATTCCCCGATACTCCATTCTGGCTGGGGATAAACAGACTTGCTTGAATAACTTAATTTGCCCCAATCCAACTCTTGGGAAGATCACTCTGAACAGAAAACAGCTTGCTACAATACGACCTCGAGATGACTTGCCCCGGTATCTGTACAACGAAAAGATTAAACCTCAATTAAACAACTATAAACATAGTTGGTTTCACTATTTCTTAAGTGACTTTCCCCTGAACGAGCGTTGAGCGACTTAACTTGCCCTGATCACACGCTGGAAGGATCTATCCTCAAATCACAGCATTTTGGATAATTGCCCCTGATTGGCTCTCGAGAAGATTCACTTCTAATCAACTGCTTCTTGAATAAATTGCCCCCTAATCAACTGCTGCTTCGGGACTTGTCCTCCGACCAACTAATTCTGAACTTACTGAAAGTCAATGCCCCAGATTTACAGGGTTTCACAACATACAATATTCTGATCCAGACTGCTGAATTATTCAGTCCTGTTTGATTATTTCCTGTTGGAATTTCCTTCACGTCAACTACTGACCTGCAAGTAAAATTGTTTAATCCCGAATGGTAATTTTAATGCAGTGTTCATGCAGATTCTGAAAAAAAAATGTGCTGTCACTCATTTACGTGTCATGATTGTGAGTGACGAATGAACTAGAGAGTTCAAACGTAGTGCTGATTTGATCAGTGCTAAATATAACAAGGATATGATTAACAAATCAAGAAGGAGTCAGGTTACTCAACCTTATCGTAATACGCTTTCAAAATATACCCTACCTCAATTAGGTCTTTCAAGGGTTGTATCGTGGTCGGGTTCACGGTTCGTGAAACAAAGGATATTTGGGCTCAACTTTTGATTTATACTCACCCTTTCTACGTGATGATCTCCGATCCTAAGGTTCAGTTAACCTGGCATGGGCGCTCGCCTCTTCGAGAGGTATGTTGAATGGTAAGAACCATAGTTAAGGAACTCACAAGGTTTTTCATTTTTTAGAGTGACAACTACTATTTTTTCGTTTTCGGTATCTGTTATCCACACGACTTTGTCCGTGTTCGGGGATTTTTCTTTTAATATCCTTTCTTTTTCATTCTTTTGATTCCCTAATTTTTTTGCCTAGACTGACTCCTTTTGAGTTCTTTTCGATTTTTTAGAAGTCCAGCGGGTTGCCTTGATTTTTGCCTAAGTATTAGCTTTCCAGCCTTTTCTTTTTCTTTTTACTTAGCGGGCTCTCTCCTTTTTTCCTTTTGCTTGGAACAAGTCGTGCGACACTGGTTGTCTTGATTGCTCTAACTGTATCACTCCTGATTGGTGATGTTTAACCATTGTGGTTGACGAGGTACGACCTCTGGGGAAAAATAAGATATGATTGGTCCTCGAAAGGCAACACTCCTCTATAAGACTTAAACGCTCGATCAAGCTAACTGACAACTACCCTGCCCCGGGTTAAGATGTGAGGGTTTAAATAGTCCGAAAAAACTTCTACTTCCTGGCTCGAAGTGGTTAACAGGGGACTAACTCCTTATATCTCCAGTGTTTGGGGAATTTGAAACAATGCCTTGTACGTCATCGGCAAGGTTTAATCTGAAAGCATACGATCATCGGTTATCAGTATTCAGTTTCGTCATCCTCCCTCCAATCTTTGCTAATCATAGTGATAAAGGGGAGTAAATAAAATGCAAGTGTCAGTGCAATGCAGTAAATGAGCGACAGCGACATGATTAATTCAGAAAAATGCAGAGTCACTTTATCAATATTACCATTCGAAAACAAACAATGTTTAACAGCAAGTAGTAACTAACGGAAAAGAAACTACAAATGCAAATGATGAAAAGTCGGAGGACTGCCAATGCTGAGGGCGCCTGCCTGTCTGAATCACTGGCTTCTTGAAAATAAACTCCGAATCTACGAGCTTAGACATCTGAGAAGTTGGTATGAACAAACAGAAACCCTTCTCGAAAGGAAATGTAATCTTGGTCGATAAACTGTTGTACTTTCGCCTGAAAAGCTTTACAATCTTCAGTTGAATGCCCTGGGGATCCGCCATGGTAACCACACTGAATGTGGGGATTGTACCCAGGAGGGTAAGGTTCTGGCACTGGCTTAAGAGCTTTCGGTTCCACCAAAGAACTCTGGATCAAAGATGGCAGAATTTGGCTATACGGCATAGGCACTGGGTGGGAAGGAGCATTCCTTCGTTCCAAGTTGTTACGAGGTCTGTTCTGATTCTGGCGTTGATTCTGATAACCTAGGCCACGAGTTCGCTGATTTGCAAGGGAAGCGACATAAGGTTCCTGATAGGGTGCCCCAGGCACAGTTGTCTGTCCAGCATAACAAGACATAGGAGATGAAGAACCAACAGATTTCACCGATTCATCTCGAGGATGCCCAACATCTGGCATGATTGCATTGATCACAACTCCTTCTTCATTCTGATAATCATAGAGAGATTCAGT